>JANJGK010000114.1:0-1200000 GCA_039081455.1 Macrobrachium rosenbergii | reverse complement strand
AGAGCATAGTCATTCATGTAATGATGGCCACCTCCTGCGATTCCGGAGGAAATCTTTGGTAAGGGGTCCTTTTTTGTTTTTTTTTTTGGTGGGCCCAGGGGTCCAATTCAGCTGAAGAAAGAATCTTCAAAGAGTCTTCAGGGATTCTTCGGTGAAGATTTTGGAGCCAATACGAAGACTATCATTTTCTCAAACTTGAGCATAGTCATTCATGTAATGATGGCCACCTCCGGCGATTCCGGAGGAAATCTTTGGTAAGGGGTCCTTTTTTGTTTTTTGTTATTTTTGTGGGGCCCAGGGGTCCAGTTCAGCTGAAGAAAGAATCTTCAAGGAGTCTTCAGGGATTCTTCGGTGAAGATTTTGGCGCCAATACGAAGACTATAATTTTCTCAAACTAGAGCATAGTCATTCATGTAATGATGGCCACCTCCGGCGATTCCGGAGGAAATCTTTGGTAAGGGGTCCTTTTTTGTTTTGTTTTTTTTGTGGCGCCCAGGGGGCCAGTTCAGCTGAAGAAAGAATCTTCAAGGAGTTTTCAGGGATTCTTTGGTGAAGATTTTGGCACCAATACGAAGACTATCATTTTCTCAAACTAGAGCATAGTCATTCATGTAATGATGGCCACCTCCGGCGATTCCGGAGGAAATCTTTGGTAAGGGGTCCTTTTTTGTTTTTTGTTTTTTTTGTGGGGCCCAGGGGTCCAATTCAGCTGAAGAAAGAATCTTCAAGGAGTCTTCAGGGATTCTTCGGTGAAGATTTTGGCGCCATTACTAAGACTATCATTTTCTCAAACTAGAGTATAGTCATAAAGGCTACCAGCTATATAAATGGTAAAAATTACCCTTGAAATTGAAAAATGACACCTGTTATACTGCTGAAGAAAGAGTTTTCAAGGAGTCTTCAGGGAATCTTGGGTGAGGATTTTGGAGCCAATATGAAGACTATCATTTTCTAAAACTAGAGCATAGTCATTCATGTAATGATGGCCACCTCCGGCAATTCCGGAGGAAATCTTTGTAAAGGGGTCCTTTTTTTTTTTTTTGTTTTTTTTTGTGGGGCCCAGGGGTCCAGTTCAGCTGAAGAAAGAATCTTCAAGGAGTCTTCAGGGATTCTTCGGTGAAGATTTTGGCGCCAAAACGAAGACTATCATTTTCTCAAACTAGAGCATAGTCATTCATGTAATGATGGCCACCTCCGGCGATTCCGGAGGAAATCTTTGGTAAGGTGTCCTTTTTTGTTTTTTTTTTTTTTGTGGGGCCCAGGGGTCCAATTCAGCTGAAGAAAGAATCTTCAAGGAGTCTTCAGGGATTCTTCGGTGAAGATTTTGGCGCCAATACGAAGACTATTATTTTCTCAAACTAGAGCTTAGTCATTCATGGAATCATGGCCACCTCCGGCGATTCCGGAGGAAATCTGTGGTAAGGGGTCCTTTTTTGTTTTTTTTTTTTTGTCGGGCCCAGGGGTCCAATTCAGCTGAAGAAAGAATCTTCAATGAGTCTTCAGGGATTCTTCAGTGAAGATTTTGGAGCCAATACGAAGACTATCATTTTCTCAAACTAGATCATAGTCATTCATGTAATGATGGCCACCTCCGGCGATTCCGAAGGAAATCTTTGGTAAGGGGTCCTTTTTTTTTTTGTGGGGCCCAGGGGTCCAGTTCAGCTGAAGAAAGAATCTTCAAGGAGTCTTCAGGGATTTTTCGGTGAAGATTTTGGCGCCAATACGAAGACTATTATTTTCTCAAACTAGAGCATAGTCATTCATGTAATGATGGCCACTTCCGGCGATTCCGGAGGAAATCTTTGGTAAGGGGTCCTTTTTTGTTTTTTTTTTGTGGGGCCCAGGGGTCCAATTCAGCTGAAGAAAGAATCTTCAAGGAGTCTTCAGGGATTCTTCGGTGAAGATTTTGGAGCCAATACGAAGACTATCATTTTCTCAAACTAGAGCATAGTCATTCATGTAATGATGGCCACCTCCGGCTATTCCGGAGGAAATCTTTGGTAGGGGGTCCTTTTTTTTTTCGTGGGGCCCAGGGGTCCAGTTCAGCTGAAGAAAGAATCTTCAAGGAGTCTTCAAGGATTCTTCTGTGAAGATTTTGGCGCCAATACGAAGACTATCATTTTCTCAAACTAGAGCTTAGTCATTCATGTAATCATGGCCACCTCCGGCGATTCCGGAGGAAATCTTTGGTAAGGGGTCCTTTTTTGTTTTTATTTGTCGGGCCCAGGGGTCCAATTTAGCTGAAGAAAGAATATTCAAGGAGTCTTCAGGGATTCTTAGGTGAAGATTTTGGCGCCAATACGAAGACTATCATTTTTTCAAACTAGAGCATAGTCATTCATGTAATAATGGCCACCTCCGGCGATTCCAGGGGAAATCTTTGGTAAGGTGTCGTTTTTTTTGGGGGGGGGGGCCCAGGGGTCCAATTCAGCTGAAAAAAGAATCTTCAAGGAGTCTTCAGGGATTCTTCGGTGAAGATTTTGGCGCCAATACTAAGACTATCATTTTCTCAAACTAGAGCATAGTCATAAAGGCTACCAGCTATATAAATGGTAGAAATTACCCTTGAAATTGAAAAATGACACCTGTTATACTGCTGTAGAAAGAGTCTTCAAGGAGTGTTCAGAGAATCTTGGGTGAGGATTTTGGAGCAAATATGAAGACTATCATTTTCTAAAACTAGAGCATAGTCATTCATGTAATGATGGCCACTTCCGGCGATTCCGGAGGAAATCTTTGGTAAGGGGTCCTTTTTTGTTTTTTTTTTTTTGTGGGGCCCAGGGGTCCAATTCAGCTGAAGAAAGAATATTCAAGGAGTCTTCAGGGATTCTTCGGTGAATATTTTGGGCCAATACGAAGACTATCATTTTCTCAAACTAGAGCTTAGTCATTCATGTAATGATGGCCACTTCCGGCGATTCCGGAGGAAATCTTTGGTAAGGGGTCCTTTTTTGTTTTTTTTTTTGTGGGGCCCAGGGGTCCAATTCAGCTGAAGAAAGAATATTCAAGGAGTCTTCAGGGATTCTTCGGTGAAGATTTTGGCGCCAATACGAAGACTATCATTTTCTCAAACTAGAGCTTAGTCATTCATGTAATGATGGCCACCTCCGGCGATTCCGGAGGAAATCTTTGGTAAGGGGTCCTTTTTTGTTTTTTTTTTTTGTGAGGCCCAGGGGTCCAATTCAGCTGAAGAAAGAATCTTCAAGGAGTCTTCAGGGATTCTTCGGTGAAGATTTTGGAGCCAATACGAAGACTATTATTTTCTCAAACTAGAGCATAGTCATTCATGTAATAATGGCCACCTCCGGCGATTCCAGAGGAAAGCTTTGGTAAGGGGTCCTTTTTTTTTTTTTTTTTTTTTGTGGGGCCCAGGGGTCCAGTTCAGCTGAAGAAAGAATCTTCAAGGAGTCTTCAGGGATTCTTCGGTAAAGATTTTGGCGCCAATACGAAGACTATCATTTTCTCAAACTAGAGCATAGTCATTCATGTAATGATGGCCACCTCCGGCGATTCCGGAGGAAATCTTTGGTAAGGGGTAGTTTTTTTTTTTTTTTGTGGGGCCCAGTAGTCCAATTCAGCTGAAGAAAGAATATTCAAGGAGTCTTCAGGGATTCTTCGGTGAAGATTTTGGCGCCAATACGAAGACTATCATTTTCTCAAACTAGAGCATAGTCATTCATGTAATGATGGCCACCTCCGGCGATTCCGGAGGAAATCTTTGGTAAGGGGTCCTTTTTTGTTTTTTTTTTTTGTGGGGCCCAGGGGTCCAATTCAGCTGAAGAAAGAATCTTCAAGGAGTCTTCAGGGATTCTTCGGTGAATATTTTGGAGCCAGTACGAAGACTATCATTTTCTCAAACTAGAGTATAGTCATTCATGTAATGATGGCCACCTCCGGCGATTCCGGAGGAAATCTCTGGTAAGGGGTCCTTTTTTGTTTTTTTTTTTGTGGGGCCCAGTGGTCCAATTCAGCTGAAGAAAGAATATTCAAGGAGTCTTCAGGGATTCTTCGGTGAAGATTTTGGCGCCAATACGAAGACTATCATTTTCTCAAACTAGAGCATAGTCATTCATGTAATGATGGCAACCTCCGGCGATTCCAGAGGAAATCTTTGGTAAGGGGTCCTTTTTTTTTTTTTTTTTTTGTGGGGCCCAGGGGTCCAGTTCAGCTGAAGAAAGAATCTTCAAGGAGTCTTCAGGGATTCTTCGGTGAAGATTTTGGCGCCAATACGAAGACTATCATTTTCTAAAACTAGAGCATAGTCATTCATGTAATGATGACTACATCCGGCGATTCCGGAGGAAATCTTTGGTAAGGGGTAGTTTTTTTTTTTTTTTGTGGGGCCCAGGAGTCCAATTCAGCTGAAGAAAGAATATTCAAGGAGTCTTCAGGGATTCTTCGGTGAAGATTTTGGCGCCAATACGAAGACTATCATTTTCTCAAACTAGAGCATAGTCATTCATGTAATGATGGCCACCTCTGGCGATTCCGGAGGAAATCTTTGTTAAGGGGTCCTTTTTTGTTTTTTTTTTTTTTGTGGGGCCCAGGGGTCCAGTTCAGCTGAAGAAAGAATCTTCAAGGAGTCTTCAGAGATTCTTCGGTGAAGATTTTGGCGCCAATACGAAGACTATCATTTTCTCAAACTAGAGCATAGTCATTTATGTAATGATGGCCACCTCCGGCGATTCCGGAGGAAATCTTTGGTAAGGGGTCCTTTTTTTTTTTTTTTTTGTGGGGCCCAGGGGTCCAATTCAGCTGAAGAAAGAATCTTCAAGGAGTCTTCAGGGATTCTTCGGTGAAGATTTTGGCGCCAATACTAAGACTATCATTTTCTCAAACTAGAGCATAGTCATAAAGGCTACCAGCTATATAAATGGTAGAAATTACCCTTGAAATTGAAAAATGACACCTGTTATACTGCTGAAGAAAGAGTCTTCAAGGAGTCTTCAGGGAATCTTGGGTGAGGATTCTTGAGCCAATATGAAGACTATCATTTTCTAAAACTAGAGCATAGTCATTCATGTAATGATGGCCACCTCCTGCGATTCCGGAGGAAATCTTTGGTAAGGGGTCCTTTTTTGTTTTTTTTTTTGGTGGGCCCAGGGGTCCAATTCAGCTGAAGAAAGAATCTTCAAAGAGTCTTCAGGGATTCTTCGGTGAAGATTTTGGAGCCAATACGAAGACTATCATTTTCTCAAACTTGAGCATAGTCATTCATGTAATGATGGCCACCTCCGGCGATTCCGGAGGAAATCTTTGGTAAGGGGTCCTTTTTTGTTTTTTGTTATTTTTGTGGGGCCCAGGGGTCCAGTTCAGCTGAAGAAAGAATCTTCAAGGAGTCTTCAGGGATTCTTCGGTGAAGATTTTGGCGCCAATACGAAGACTATAATTTTCTCAAACTAGAGCATAGTCATTCATGTAATGATGGCCACCTCCGGCGATTCCGGAGGAAATCTTTGGTAAGGGGTCCTTTTTTGTTTTGTTTTTTTTGTGGCGCCCAGGGGGCCAGTTCAGCTGAAGAAAGAATCTTCAAGGAGTCTTCAGGGATTCTTTGGTGAAGATTTTGGCACCAATACGAAGACTATCATTTTCTCAAACTAGAGCATAGTCATTCATGTAATGATGGCCACCTCCGGCGATTCCGGAGGAAATCTTTGGTAAGGGGTCCTTTTTTGTTTTTTGTTTTTTTTGTGGGGCCCAGGGGTCCAATTCAGCTGAAGAAAGAATCTTCAAGGAGTCTTCAGGGATTCTTCGGTGAAGATTTTGGCGCCATTACTAAGACTATCATTTTCTCAAACTAGAGTATAGTCATAAAGGCTACCAGCTATATAAATGGTAAAAATTACCCTTGAAATTGAAAAATGACACCTGTTATACTGCTGAAGAAAGAGTTTTCAAGGAGTCTTCAGGGAATCTTGGGTGAGGATTTTGGAGCCAATATGAAGACTATCATTTTCTAAAACTAGAGCATAATCTTTCATGTAATGATGGCCACCTCCGGCAATTCCGGAGGAAATCTTTGTAAAGGGGTCCTTTTTTTTTTTTTTGTTTTTTTTTGTGGGGCCCAGGGGTCCAGTTCAGCTGAAGAAAGAATCTTCAAGGAGTCTTCAGGGATTCTTCGGTGAAGATTTTGGCGCCAAAACGAAGACTATCATTTTCTCAAACTAGAGCATAGTCATTCATGTAATGATGGCCACCTCCGGCGATTCCGGAGGAAATCTTTGGTAAGGTGTCCTTTTTTGTTTTTTTTTTTTTTGTGGGGCCCAGGGGTCCAATTCAGCTGAAGAAAGAATCTTCAAGGAGTCTTCAGGGATTCTTCGGTGAAGATTTTGGCGCCAATACGAAGACTATTATTTTCTCAAACTAGAGCTTAGTCATTCATGGAATCATGGCCACCTCCGGCGATTCCGGAGGAAATCTGTGGTAAGGGGTCCTTTTTTGTTTTTTTTTTTTTGTCGGGCCCAGGGGTCCAATTCAGCTGAAGAAAGAATCTTCAATGAGTCTTCAGGGATTCTTCAGTGAAGATTTTGGAGCCAATACGAAGACTATCATTTTCTCAAACTAGATCATAGTCATTCATGTAATGATGGCCACCTCCGGCGATTCCGAAGGAAATCTTTGGTAAGGGGTCCTTTTTTTTTTTTGTGGGGCCCAGGGGTCCAGTTCAGCTGAAGAAAGAATCTTCAAGGAGTCTTCAGGGATTTTTCGGTGAAGATTTTGGCGCCAATACGAAGACTATTATTTTCTCAAACTAGAGCATAGTCATTCATGTAATGATGGCCACTTCCGGCGATTCCGGAGGAAATCTTTGGTAAGGGGTCCTTTTTTGTTTTTTTTTTGTGGGGCCCAGGGGTCCAATTCAGCTGAAGAAAGAATCTTCAAGGAGTCTTCAGGGATTCTTCGGTGAAGATTTTGGAGCCAATACGAAGACTATCATTTTCTCAAACTAGAGCATAGTCATTCATGTAATGATGGCCACCTCCGGCTATTCCGGAGGAAATCTTTGGTAGGGGGTCCTTTTTTTTTTCGTGGGGCCCAGGGGTCCAGTTCAGCTGAAGAAAGAATCTTCAAGGAGTCTTCAAGGATTCTTCTGTGAAGATTTTGGCGCCAATACGAAGACTATCATTTTCTCAAACTAGAGCTTAGTCATTCATGTAATCATGGCCACCTCCGGCGATTCCGGAGGAAATCTTTGGTAAGGGGTCCTTTTTTGTTTTTATTTGTCGGGCCCAGGGGTCCAATTTAGCTGAAGAAAGAATATTCAAGGAGTCTTCAGGGATTCTTAGGTGAAGATTTTGGCGCCAATACGAAGACTATCATTTTTTCAAACTAGAGCATAGTCATTCATGTAATAATGGCCACCTACGGCGATTCCAGGGGAAATCTTTGGTAAGGTGTCGTTTTTTTGTGGGGGGGGGGGGCCCAGGGGTCCAATTCAGCTGAAAAAAGAATCTTCAAGGAGTCTTCAGGGATTCTTCTGTGAAGATTTTGGCGCCAATACTAAGACTATCATTTTCTCAAACTAGAGCATAGTCATAAAGGCTACCAGCTATATAAATGGTAGAAATTACCCTTGAAATTGAAAAATGACACCTGTTATACTGCTGTAGAAAGAGTCTTCAAGGAGTGTTCAGAGAATCTTGGGTGAGGATTTTGGAGCAAATATGAAGACTCTCATTTTCTTAATCTAGAGCATAGTCATTCATGTAATGATGGTCACTTCCGGCGATTCCGGAGGAAATCTTTGGTAAGGGGTCCTTTTTTGTTTTTTGTTTTTTGTGGGGCCCAGGGGTCCAATTCAGCTGAAGAAAGAATATTCAAGGAGTCTTCAGGGATTCTTCGGTGAAGATTTTGGCGCCAATACGAAGACTATCATTTTCTCAAACTAGAGCTTAGTCATTCATGTAATGATGGCCACCTCCGGCGATTCCGGTGGAAATCTTTGGTAAGGGGTCCTTTTTTTTTTTTTTTTTTTTGTGGAGGCCAGGGGTCCAATTCAGCTGAAGAAAGAATCTTCAAGGAGTCTTCAGGGATTCTTCGGTGAAGATTTTGGAGCCAATACGAAGACTATTATTTTCTCACACTAGAGCATAGTCATTCATGTAATAATGGCCACCTCCGGCGATTCCAGAGGAAAGCTTTGGTAAGGGGTCCTTTTTTTTTTTTTTTTTTTTGTGGGGCCCAGGGGTCCAGTTCAGCTGAAGAAAGAATCTTCAAGGAGTCTTCAGGGATTCTTCGGTAAAGATTTTGGCGCCAATACGAAGACTATCATTTTCTCAAACTAGAGCATAGTCATTCATGTAATGATGGCTACCTCCGGCGCTTCCGGAGGAAATCTTTGGTAAGGGGTAGTTTTTTTTTTTTTTTGTGGGGCCCAGGAGTCCAATTCAGCTGAAGAAAGAATATTCAAGGAGTCTTCAGGGATTCTTCGGTGAAGATTTTGGCGCCAATACGAAGACTATCATTTTCTCAAACTAGAGCATAGTCATTCATGTAATGATGGCCACCTCCGGCGATTCCGGAGGAAATCTTTGGTAAGGGGTCGTTTTTTGTTTTTTTTTTGTGGGGCCCAGGGGTCCAATTCAGCTGAAGAAAGAATCTTCAAGGAGTCTTCAGGGATTCTTCGGTGAATATTTTGGAGCCAGTACGAAGACTATCATTTTCTCAAACTAGAGTATAGTCATTCATGTAATGATGGCCACCTCTGGCGATTCCGGAGGAAATCTTTGGTAAGGGGTCCTTTTTTGTTTTTTTTTGTGGGGCCCAGGGGTCCAATTCAGCTGAAGAAAGAATCTTCAAGGAGTCTTCAGGGATTCTTCGGTGAAGATTTTTGCACCAATACGAAGACTATCATTTTCTCAAACTAGAGCATAGTCATTCATGTAATGATGGCCACCTCCGGCGATTCCGGAGGAAATCTTTGGTAAGGGGTCCTTTTTTTTTTTTTTTTTGTGGGGCCCAGGGGTCCAGTTCAGGTGAAGAAAGAATCTTCAAGGAGTCTTCAGGGATTCTTCGGTGAAGATTTTGGCGCCAATACGAAGACTATAATTTTCTCAAACTAGAGCATAGTCATTCATGTAATGATGGCTACATCCGGCGATTCCGGAGGAAATCTTTGGTAAGGGGTAGTTTTTTTTTTTGTGGGGCCCAGGAGTCCAATTCAGCTGAAGAAAGAATATTCAAGGAGTCTTCAGGGATTCTTCGGTGAAGATTTTGGCGCCAATACGAAGACTATCATTTTCTCAAACTAGAGCTTAGTCATTCATGTAATGATGGCCACCTCCGGCGATTCCGGAGGAAATCTTTGGTAAGGGGTCCTTTTTTGTTTTTTTTTTTGTTGGGCCCAGGGGTCCAATTCAGCTGAAGAAAGAATCTTCAAGGAGTCTTCAGGGATTCTTCGGTGAAGATTTTGGCGCCAATACGAAGACTATCATTTTCTCAAACTAAAGCATAGTCATTCATGTAATGATGGCCACCTCCGGCGATTCCGGAGGAAATCTTTGGTAGGGGGTCCTTTTTTTTTTTCGTGGGGCCCAGGGGTCCAGTTCAGCTGAAGAAAGAATCTTCAAGGAGTGTTCAGAGAATCTTGGGTGAGGATTTTGGAGCAAATATGAAGACTATCATTTTCTAAAACTAGAGCATAGTCATTCATGTAATAATGGCAACCTCCGGCGATTCCGGAGGAAATCTTTGGTAAGGGGTCCTTTTTTTTTTTTTTTTTTTTTGTGGGGGCCAGGGGTCCAATTCAGCTGAAGAAAGAATCTTCAAGGAGTCTTCAGGGATTCTTCGGTGAAGATTTTGGAGCCAATACGAAGACTATTATTTTCTCAAACTAGAGCATAGTCATTCATGTAATAATGGCCACCTCCGGCGATTCCAGAGGAAAGCTTTGGTAAGGGGTCCTTTTTTTTTTTTTTTTTTTGTAGGGCCCAGGGGTCCAGTTCAGCTGAAGAAAGAATCTTCAAGGAGTCTTCAGGGATTCTTCGGTAAAGATTTTGGCGCCAATACGAAGACTATCATTTTCTCAAACTAGAGCATAGTCATTCATGTAATGATGACTACATCCGGCGATTCCGGAGGAAATCTTTGGTAAGGGGTAGTTTTTTTTTTTTTTGTGGGGCCCAGGAGTCCAATTCAGCTGAAGAAAGAATATTCAAGGAGTCTTCAGGGATTCTTCGGTGAAGATTTTGGCGCCAATACGAAGACTATCATTTTCTCAAACTAGAGCATAGTCATTCATGTAATGATGGCCACCTCCGGCGATTCCGGAGGAAATCTTTGGTAAGGGGTCGTTTTTTGTTTTTTTTTGTGGGGCCCAGGGGTCCAATTCAGCTGAAGAAAGAATCTTCAAGGAGTCTTCAGGGATTCTTCGGTGAAGATTTTGGAGCCAGTACGAAGACTATCATTTTCTCAAACTAGAGTATAGTCATTCATGTAATGATGGCCACCTCTGGCGATTCCGGAGGAAATCTTTGGTAAGGGGTCCTTTTTTGTTTTTTTTTTGTGGGGCCCAGGGGTCCAAGTCAGCTGAAGAAAGAATATTCAAGGAGTCTTCAGGGATTCTTCGGTGAAGATTTTGGCGCCAATACGAAGACTATCATTTTCTCAAACTAGAGCATAGTCATTCATGTAATGATGGCAACCTCCGGCGATTCCAGAGGAAATCTTTGGTAAGGGGTCCTTTTTTTTTTTTTTTTTTTTTGTGGGGCCCAGGGGTCCAGTTCAGCTGAAGAAAGAATCTTCAAGGAGTCTTCAGGGATTCTTCGGTGAAGATTTTGGCGCCAATACGAAGACTATCATTTTCTCAAACTAGAGCATAGTCATTCATGTAATGATGGCTACATCCGGCGATTCCGGAGGAAATCTTTGGTAAGGGGTAGTTTTTTTTTTTGTGGGGCCCAGGAGTCCAATTCAGCTGAAGAAAGAATATTCAAGGAGTCTTCAGGGATTCTTCGGTGAAGATTTTGGCGCCAATACGAAGACTATCATTTTCTCAAACTAGAGCATAGTCATTCATGTAATGATGGCCACCTCTGGCGATTCCGGAGGAAATCTTTGGTAAGGGGTCCTTTTTTGTTTTGTTTTTTTTTGTGGGGCCCAGGGGTCCAGTTCAGCTGAAGAAAGAATCTTCAAGGAGTCTTCAGAGATTCTTCGGTGAAGATTTTGGCGCCAATACGAAGACTATCATTTTCTCAAACTAGAGCATAGTCATTCATGTAATGATGGCCACCTCCGGCGATTCCGGAGGAAATCTTTGGCAAGGGGTCCTTTTTTGTTTTTTTTTTGTCGGGCCCAGGGGTCCAATTCAGCTGAAGAAAGAATCTTCAAGGAGTCTTCAGGGATTCTTCGGTGAAGATTTTGGCGCCAATACAAAGACTATCATTTTCTCAAACTAGAGCATAGTCATAAAGGCTACCAGCTATATAAATTGTAGAAATTACCCTTGAAATTGAAAAATGACACCTGTTATACTGCTGAAGAAAGAGTCTTCAAGGAGTCTTCAGGGAATCTTGGGTGAGGATTCTTGAGCCAATATGAAGACTATCATTTTCTAAAACTAGAGCATAGTCATTCATGTAATGATGGCCACCTCCGGCGATTCCGGAGGAAATCTTTGGTAAGGGGTCCTTTTTTGTTTTTTTTTTGGTGGGCCCAGGGGTCCAATTCAGCTGAAGAAAGAATCTTCAAAGAGTCTTCAGGGATTCTTCGGTGAAGATTTTGGAGCCAATACGAAGACTATCATTTTCTCAAACTTGAGCATAGTCATTCACGTAATGATGGCCACCTCCGGCGATTCCGGAGGAAATCTTTGGTAAGGGGTCCTTTTTTGTTTTTTGTTTTTTTTGTGGGGCCCAGGGGTCCAGTTCAGCTGAAGAAAGAATCTTCAAGGAGTCTTCAGGGATTCTTCGGTGAAGATTTTGGCGCCAATACGAAGACTATAATTTTCTCAAACTAGAGCATAGTCATTCATGTAATGATGGCCACCTCCGGCGATTCCGGAGGAAATCTTTGGTAAGGGGTCCTTTTTTGTTTTTTTTTTTGTGGGGCCCAGGGGTCCAATTCAGCTGAAGAAAGAATCTTCAAGGAGTCTTCAGGGATTCTTCGGTGAAGATTTTGGCGCCAATACGAAGACTATCATTTTCTCAAACTAGAGCATAGTCATTCATGTAATGATGGCCACCTCCGGCGATTCCGGAGGAAATCTTTGGTAGGGGGTCCTTTTTTTTTTTTTTCGTGGGGCCCAGGGGTCCAGTTCAGCTGAAGAAAGAATCTTCAAGGAGTCTTCAGGGATTCTTCGGTGAAGATTTTGTCACCAATACGAAGACTATCATTTTCTCAATCTAGAGCATAGTCATTCATGTAATGATGGCCACCTCCGGCGATTCCGGAGGAAATCTTTGGTAAGGGGTCCTTTTTTTTTTTCTTTTGTGGGGCCCAGGGGTCCAGTTCAGCTGAAGAAAGAATCTTCAAGGAGTCTTCAGGGATTCTTCAGTGAAGATTTTGGCACCAATACGAAGACTATCATTTTCTCAAACTAGAGCATAGTCATTCATGTAATGATGGCTACCTCCTGCGATTCCGGAGGAAATCTTTGGTAAGGGGTCCTTTTTTTTTTTTTTTTGTGGGGCCCAGGGGTCCAATTCAGCTGAAGAAAGAATCTTCAAGGAGTCTTCAGGGATTCTTCGGTGAAGATTTTGGCACCAATACGAAGACTATCATTTTCTCAAACTAGAGCATAGTCATTCATGTAATGATGGCCACCTCCGGCGATTCCGGAGGAAATCTTTGGTAAGGGGTCCTTTTTTGTTTTTTTTTTTGTGGGGCCCAGGGGACCAATTCAGCTGAAGAAAGAATCTTCAAGGAGTCTTCAGGGATTCTTCGGTGAATATTTTGGCGCCAATACTAAGACTATCATTTTCTCAAACTAGAGCATAGTCATTCATGTAATCATGGCCACCTCCGGCGATTCCGGAGGAAATCTTTGGTAAGGGGTCCTTTTTTGTTTTTTTTTTGTCGGGCCCAGGGGTCCAATTCAGCTGAAGAAAGAATCTTCAATGATTCTTCAGGGATTCTTCGGTGAAGATTTTGGAGCCAATACGAAGACTATCATTTTCTCAAACTAGAGCATAGTCATTCATGTAATGATGGCCACCTCCGGCGATTCCGAAGGAAATCTTTGGTAGGGGTCCTTTTTTTTTTTTTTGTGGGGCCCAGGGGTCCAGTTCAGCTGAAGAAAGAATCTTCAAGGAGTCTTCAGGGATTTTTCGGTGAAGATTTTGGCGCCAATACGAAGACTATCATTTTCTCAAACTAGAGCATAGTCATTCATGTAATGATGGCCACTTCCGGCGATTCCGGAGGAAATCTTTTGTAAGGGGTCCTTTTTTGTTTTTTTTTTGTGGGGCCCAGGGGTCCCATTCAGCTGAAGAAAGAATCTTCAAGAAGTCTTCAGGGATTCTTCGGTGAAGATTTTGGAGCCAATACGAAGACTATCATTTTCTCAAACTAGAGCATAGTCATTCATGTAATGATGGCCACCTCCGGCTATTCCGGAGGAAATCTTTGGTAGGGGGTCCTTTTTTTTTTTCATGGGGCCCAGGGGTCCAGTTCAGCTGAAGAAAGAATCTTCAAGGAGTCTTCAGGGATTCTTCTGTGAAGATTTTGGCGCCAATACGAAAACTATCATTTTCTCAAACTAGAGCTTAGTCATTCATGTAATCATGGCCACCTCCGGCGATTCCGGAGGAAATCTTTGGTAAGGGGTCCTTTTTTGTTTTTTTTTTGTCGGGCCCAGGGGTCCAATTTAGCTGAAGAAAGAATATTCAAGGAGTCTTCAGGGATTCTTAGGTGAAGATTTTGGCGCCAATACGAAGACTATCATTTTTTCAAACTAGAGCATAGTCATTCATGTAATGATGGCCACCTCCGGCGATTCCGGAGGAAATCTTTGGTAAGATGTCCTTTTTTTGGGGGGGGGGGGCCAGGGGTCCAATTCAGCTGAAAAAAGCATCTTCAAGGAGTCTTCAGGGATTCTTCGGTGAAGATTTTGGCGCCAATACTAAGACTATCATTTTCTCAAACTAGAGCATAGTCATAAAGGCTACCAGCTATATAAATGGTAGAAATTACACTTGAAATTGAAAAATGACACCTGTTATACTGCTGTAGAAAGAGTCTTCAAGGAGTGTTCAGAGAATCTTGGGTGAGGATTTTGGAGCAAATATGAAGACTATCATTTTCTAAAACTAGAGCATAGTCATTCATGTAATGATGGCAACTTCCGGCGATTCCGGAGGAAATCTTTGGTAAGGGGTCCTTTTTTGTTTTTTTTTTGTGGGGCCCAGGGGTCCAATTCAGCTGAAGAAAGAATATTCAAGGAGTCTTCAGGGATTCTTCGGTGAAGATTTTGGGCCAATACGAAGACTATCATTTTCTCAAACTAGAGCTTAGTCATTCATGTAATGATGGCCACTTCCGGCGATTCCAGAGGAAATCTTTGGTAAGGGGTCCTTTTTTGTTTTTTTTTTTGTGGGGCCCAGGGGTCCAATTCAGCTGAAGAAAGAATATTCAAGGAGTCTTCAGGGATTCTTCGGTGAAGATTTTGGCGCCAATACGAAGACTATCATTTTCTCAAACTAGAGCTTAGTCATTCATGTAATGATGGCCACCTCCGGCGATTCCGGAGGAAATCTTTGGTAAAGGGTCCTTTTTTGTTTTTTTTTTTGTGAGGCCCAGGGGTCCAATTCAGCTGAAGAAAGAATCTTCAAGGAGTCTTCAGGGATTCTTCGGTGAAGATTTTGGAGCCAATACGAAGACTATTATTTTCTCAAACTAGAGCATAGTCATTCATGTAATAATGGCCACCTCCGGCGATTCCAGAGGAAAGCTTTGGTAAGGGGTCCTTTTTTTTTTTTTTTTTTTTTTGTGGGGCCCAGGGGTCCAGTTCAGCTGAAGAAAGAATCTTCAAGGAGTCTTCAGAGATTCTTCGGTAAAGATTTTGGCGCCAATACGAAGACTATCATTTTCTCAAACTAGAGCATAGTCATTCATGTAATGATGGCCACCTCCGGCGATTCCGGAGGAAATCTTTGGTAAGGGGTAGTTTTTTTTTTTTTTGTGGGGCCCAGTAGTCCAATTCAGCTGAAGAAAGAATATTCAAGGAGTCTTCAGGGATTCTTCGGTGAAGATTTTGGCGCCAATACGAAGACTATCATTTTCTCAAACTAGAGCATAGTCATTCATGTAATGATGGCCACCTCCGGCGATTCCGGAGGAAATCTTTGGTAAGGGGTCCTTTTTTGTTTTTTTTTTGTGGGGCCCAGGGGTCCAATTCAGCTGAAGAAAGAATCTTCAAGGAGTCTTCAGGGATTCTTCGGTGAATATTTTGGAGCCAGTACGAAGACTATCATTTTCTCAAACTAGAGTATAGTCATTCATGTAATGATGGCCACCTCCGCCGATTCCGGAGGAAATCTTTGGTAAGGGGTCCTTTTTTTTTTTTTTTTTTGTGGGGCCCAGGGGTCCAATTCAGCTGAAGAAAGAATATTCAAGGAGTCTTCAGGGATTCTTCGGTGAAGATTTTGGCGCCAATACGAAGACTATCATTTTCTCAAACTAGAGCATAGTCATTCATGTAATGATGGCAACCTCCGGCGATTCCAGAGGAAATCTTTGGTAAGGGGTCCTTTTTTTTTTTTTTTTTTGTGGGGCCCAGGGGTCCAGTTCAGCTGAAGAAAGAATCTTCAAGGAGTCTTCAGGGATTCTTCGGTGAAGATTTTGGCGCCAATACGAAGACTATCATTTTCTCAAACTAGAGCATAGTCATTCATGTAATGATGACTACATCCGGCGATTCCGGAGGAAATCTTTGGTAAGGGGTAGTTTTTTTTTTTTGTGGGGCCCAGGAGTCCAATTCAGCTGAAGAAAGAATATTCAAGGAGTCTTCAGGGATTCTTCGGTGAAGATTTTGGCGCCAATACGAAGACTATCATTTTCTCAAACTAGAGCATAGTCATTCATGTAATGATGGCCACCTCTGGCGATTCCGGAGGAAATCTTTGTTAAGGGGTCCTTTTTTGTTTTTTTTTTTTTGTGGGGCCCAGGGGTCCAGTTCAGCTGAAGAAAGAATCTTCAAGGAGTCTTCAGAGATTCTTCGGTGAAGATTTTGGCGCCAATACGAAGACTATCATTTTCTCAAACTAGAGCATAGTCATTCATGTAATGATGGCCACCTCCGGCGATTCCGGAGGAAATCTTTGGTAAGGGGTCCTTTTTTTTTTTTTTTTTTTTGTGGGGCCCAGGGGTCCAATTCAGCTGAAGAAAGAATCTTCAAGGAGTCTTCAGGGATTCTTCGGTGAAGATTTTGGCGCCAATACTAACACTATCATTTTCTCAAACTAGAGCATAGTCATAAAGGCTACCAGCTATATAAATGGTAGAAATTACCCTTGAAATTGAAAAATGACACCTGTTATACTGCTGAAGAAAGAGTCTTCAAGGAGTCTTCAGGGAATCTTGGGTGAGGATTCTTGAGCCAATATGAAGACTATCATTTTCTAAAACTAGAGCATAGTCATTCATGTAATGATGGCCACCTCCTGCGATTCCGGAGGAAATCTTTGGTAAGGGGTCCTTTTTTGTTTTTTTTTTTTTGGTGGGCCCAGGGGTCCAATTCAGCTGAAGAAAGAATCTTCAAAGAGTCTTCAGGGATTCTTCGGTGAAGATTTTGGAGCCAATACGAAGACTATCATTTTCTCAAACTTGAGCATAGTCATTCATGTAATGATGGCCACCTCCGGCGATTCCGGAGGAAATCTTTGGTAAGGGGTCCTTTTTTGTTTTTTGTTATTTTTGTGGGGCCCAGGGGTCCAGTTCAGCTGAAGAAAGAATCTTCAAGGAGTCTTCAGGGATTCTTCGGTGAAGATTTTGGCGCCAATACGAAGACTATAATTTTCTCAAACTAGAGCATAGTCATTCATGTAATGATGGCCACCTCCGGCGATTCCGGAGGAAATCTTTGGTAAGGGGTCCTTTTTTGTTTTGTTTTTTTTGTGGCGCCCAGGGGGCCAGTTCAGCTGAAGAAAGAATCTTCAAGGAGTCTTCAGGGATTCTTTGGTGAAGATTTTGGCACCAATACGAAGACTATCATTTTCTCAAACTAGAGCATAGTCATTCATGTAATGATGGCCACCTCCGGCGATTCCGGAGGAAATCTTTGGTAAGGGGTCCTTTTTTGTTTTTTGTTTTTTTTGTGGGGCCCAGGGGTCCAATTCAGCTGAAGAAAGAATCTTCAAGGAGTCTTCAGGGATTCTTCGGTGAAGATTTTGGCGCCATTACTAAGACTATCATTTTCTCAAACTAGAGTATAGTCATAAAGGCTACCAGCTATATAAATGGTAAAAATTACCCTTGAAATTGAAAAATGACACCTGTTATACTGCTGAAGAAAGAGTTTTCAAGGAGTCTTCAGGGAATCTTGGGTGAGGATTTTGGAGCCAATATGAAGACTATCATTTTCTAAAACTAGAGCATAGTCATTCATGTAATGATGGCCACCTCCGGCAATTCCGGAGGAAATCTTTGTAAAGGGGTCCTTTTTTGTTTTTTTGTTTTTTTTTGTGGGGCCCAGGGGTCCAGTTCAGCTGAAGAAAGAATCTTCAAGGAGTCTTCAGGGATTCTTCGGTGAAGATTTTGGCGCCAAAACGAAGACTATCATTTTCTCAAACTAGAGCATAGTCATTCATGTAATGATGGCCACCTCCGGCGATTCCGGAGGAAATCTTTGGTAAGGTGTCCTTTTTTGTTTTTTTTTTTTGTGGGGCCCAGGGGTCCAATTCAGCTGAAGAAAGAATCTTCAAGGAGTCTTCAGGGATTCTTCGGTGAAGATTTTGGCGCCAATACGAAGACTATTATTTTCTCAAACTAGAGCTTAGTCATTCATGGAATCATGGCCACCTCCGGCGATTCCGGAGGAAATCTGTGGTAAGGGGTCCTTTTTTGTTTTTTTTTTTTGTCGGGCCCAGGGGTCCAATTCAGCTGAAGAAAGAATCTTCAATGAGTCTTCAGGGATTCTTCAGTGAAGATTTTGGAGCCAATACGAAGACTATCATTTTCTCAAACTAGATCATAGTCATTCATGTAATGATGGCCACCTCCGGCGATTCCGAAGGAAATCTTTGGTAAGGGGTCCTTTTTTTTTTTTGTGGGGCCCAGGGGTCCAGTTCAGCTGAAGAAAGAATCTTCAAGGAGTCTTCAGGGATTTTTCGGTGAAGATTTTGGCGCCAATACGAAGACTATCATTTTCTCAAACTAGAGCATAGTCATTCATGTAATGATGGCCACTTCCGGCGATTCCGGAGGAAATCTTTGATAAGGGGTCCTTTTTTGTTTTTTTTTTGTGGGGCCCAGGGGTCCAATTCAGCTGAAGAAAGAATCTTCAAGGAGTCTTCAGGGATTCTTCGGTGAAGATTTTGGAGCCAATACGAAGACTATCATTTTCTCAAACTAGAGCATAGTCATTCATGTAATGATGGCCACCTCCGGCTATTCCGGAGGAAATCTTTGGTAGGGGGTCCTTTTTTTTTTCGTGGGGCCCAGGGGTCCAGTTCAGCTGAAGAAAGAATCTTCAAGGAGTCTTCAAGGATTCTTCTGTGAAGATTTTGGCGCCAATACGAAGACTATCATTTTCTCAAACTAGAGCTTAGTCATTCATGTAATCATGGCCACCTCCGGCGATTCCGGAGGAAATCTTTGGTAAGGGGTCCTTTTTTTTTTATTTGTCGGGCCCAGGGGTCCAATTTAGCTGAAGAAAGAATGTTCAAGGAGTCTTCAGGGATTCTTAGGTGAAGATTTTGGCGCCAATACGAAGACTATCATTTTTTCAAACTAGAGCATAGTCATTCATGTAATAATGGCCACCTCCGGCGATTCCAGGGGAAATCTTTGGTAAGGTGTCGTTTTTTTTTTGGGGGGGGGCCCAGGGGTCCAATTCAGCTGAAAAAAGAATCTTCAAGGAGTCTTCAGGGATTCTTCGGTGAAGATTTTGGCGCCAATACTAAGACTATCATTTTCTCAAACTAGAGCATAGTCATAAAGGCTACCAGCTATATAAATGGTAGAAATTACCCTTGAAATTGAAAAATGACACCTATTATACTGCTGTAGAAAGAGTCTTCAAGGAGTGTTCAGAGAATCTTGGGTGAGGATTTTGGAGCAAATATGAAGACTATCATTTTCTAAAACTAGAGCATAGTCATTCATGTAATGATGGCCACTTCCGGCGATTCCGGAGGAAATCTTTGGTAAGGGGTCCTTTTTTGTTTTTTTTTTTTGTGGGGCCCAGGGGTCCAATTCAGCTGAAGAAAGAATATTCAAGGAGTCTTCAGGGATTCTTCGGTGAAGATTTTGGGCCAATACGAAGACTATCATTTTCTCAAACTAGAGCTTAGTCATTCATGTAATGATGGCCACTTCCGGCGATTCCGGAGGAAATCTTTGGTAAGGGGTCCTTTTTTGTTTTTTTTTTTGTGGGGCCCAGGGGTCCAATTCAGCTGAAGAAAGAATATTCAAGGAGTCTTCAGGGATTCTTCGGTGAAGATTTTGGCGCCAATACGAAGACTATCATTTTCTCAAACTAGAGCTTAGTCATTCATGTAATGATGGCCACCTCCGGCGATTCCGGAGGAAATCTTTGGTAAGGGGTCCTTTTTTGTTTTTTTTTTTTTTGTGAGGCCCAGGGGTCCAATTCAGCTGAAGAAAGAATCTTCAAGGAGTCTTCAGGGATTCTTCGGTGAAGATTTTGGAGCCAATACGAAGACTATTATTTTCTCAAACTAGAGCATAGTCATTCATGTAATAATGGCCACCTCCGGCGATTCCAGAGGAAAGCTTTGGTAAGGGGTCCTTTTTTTTTTATTTTTTTTTTTTTGTGGGGCCCAGGGGTCCAGTTCAGCTGAAGAAAGAATCTTCAAGGAGTCTTCAGGGATTCTTCGGTAAAGATTTTGGCGCCAATACGAAGACTATCATTTTCTCAAACTAGAGCATAGTCATTCATGTAATGATGGCCACCTCCGGCGATTCCGGAGGAAATCTTTGGTAAGGGGTAGTTTTTTTTTTTTTTTGTGGGGCCCAGTAGTCCAATTCAGCTGAAGAAAGAATATTCAAGGAGTCTTCAGGGATTCTTCGGTGAAGATTTTGGCGCCAATACGAAGACTATCAATTTCTCAAACTAGAGCATAGTCATTCATGTAATGATGGCCACCTCCGGCGATTCCGGAGGAAATCTTTGGTAAGGGGTCCTTTTTTGTTTTTTTTTTGTGGGGCCCAGGGGTCCAATTCAGCTGAAGAAAGAATCTTCAAGGAGTCTTCAGGGATTCTTCGGTGAATATTTTGGAGCCAGTACGAAGACTATCATTTTCTCAAACTAGAGTATAGTCATTCATGTAATGATGGCCACCTCCGGCGATTCCGGAGGAAATCTTTGGTAAGGGGTCCTTTTTTGTTTTTTTTTTGTGGGGCCCAGTGGTCCAATTCAGCTGAAGAAAGAATATTCAAGGAGTCTTCAGGGATTCTTCGGTGAAGATTTTGGCGCCAATACGAAGACTATCATTTTCTCAAACTAGAGCATAGTCATTCATGTAATGATGGCAACCTCCGGCGATTCCAGAGGAAATCTTTGGTAAGGGGTCCTTTTTTTTTTTTTTTTTTGTGGGGCCCAGGGGTCCAGTTCAGCTGAAGAAAGAATCTTCAAGGAGTCTTCAGGGATTCTTCGGTGAAGATTTTGGCGCCAATACGAAGACTATCATTTTCTCAAACTAGAGCATAGTCATTCATGTAATGATGACTACATCCGGCGATTCCGGAGGAAATCTTTGGTAAGGGGTAGTTTTTTTTTTTTTGTGGGGCCCAGGAGTCCAATTCAGCTGAAGAAAGAATATTCAAGGAGTCTTCAGGGATTCTTCGGTGAAGATTTTGGCGCCAATACGAAGACTATCATTTTCTCAAACTAGAGCATAGTCATTCATGTAATGATGGCCACCTCCGGCGATTCCGGAGGAAATCTTTGGTAAGGGGTCCTTTTTTGTTTTTTGTTTTTTGTGGGGCCCAGGGGTCCAATTCAGCTGAAGAAAGAATATTCAAGGAGTCTTCAGGGATTCTTCGGTGAAGATTTTGGCGCCAATACGAAGACTATCATTTTCTCAAACTAGAGCATAGTCATTCATGTAATGATGGCCACCTCCGGCGATTCAGGAGGAAATCTTTGGTAAGGGGTCCTTTTTTGTTTTTTTTTTGTGGGGCCCAGGGGTCCAATTCAGCTGAAGAAAGAATCTTCAAGGAGTCTTCAGGGATTCTTCGGTGAATATTTTGGAGCCAGTACGAAGACTATCATTTTCTCAAACTAGAGTATAGTCATTCATGTAATGATGGCCACCTCTGGCGATTCCGGAGGAAATCTTTGGTAAGGGGTCCTTTTTTGTTTTTTTTTGTGGGGCCCAGGGGTCCAATTCAGCTGAAGAAAGAATCTTCAAGGAGTCTTCAGGGATTCTTCGGTGAAGATTTTTGCACCAATACGAAGACTATCATTTTCTCAAACTAGAGCATAGTCATTCATGTAATGATGGCCACCTCCGGCGATTCCGGAGGAAATCTTTGGTAAGAGGTCCTTTTTTTTTTTTTTTTTTTGTGGGGCCCAGGGGTCCAGTTCAGGTGAAGAAAGAATCTTCAAGGAGTCTTCAGGGATTCTTCGGTGAAGATATTGGCGCCAATACGAAGACTATAATTTTCTCAAACTAGAGCATAGTCATTCATGTAATGATGGCTACATCCGGCGATTCCGGAGGAAATCTTTGGTAAGGGGTAGTTTTTTTTTTTGTGGGGCCCAGGAGTCCAATTCAGCTGAAGAAAGAATATTCAAGGAGTCTTCAGGGATTCTTCGGTGAAGATTTTGGCGCCAATACGAAGACTATCATTTTCTCAAACTAGAGCTTAGTCATTCATGTAATGATGGCCACCTCCGGCGATTCCGGAGGAAATCTTTGGTAAGGGGTCCTATTTTGTTTTTTTTTTTGTTGGGCCCAGGGGTCCAATTCAGCTGAAGAAAGAATCTTCAAGGAGTCTTCAGGCATTCTTCGGTGAAGATTTTGGCGCCAATACGAAGACTATCATTTTCTCAAACTAAAGCATAGTCATTCATGTAATGATGGCCACCTCCGGCGATTCCGGAGGAAATCTTTGGTAGGGGGTCCTTTTTTTTTTCGTGGGGCCCAGGGGTCCAGTTCAGCTGAAGAAAGAATCTTCAAGGAGTGTTCAGAGAATCTTGGGTGAGGATTTTGGAGCAAATATGAAGACTATCATTTTCTAAAACTAGAGCATAGTCATTCATGTAATAATGGCAACCTCCGGCGATTCCGGAGGAAATCTTTGGTAAGGGGTCCTTTTTTTTTTTTTTTTTTTTTTTGTGGGGCCCAGGGGTCCAGTTCAGCTGAAGAAAGAATCTTCAAGGAGTCTTCAGGGATTCTTCGGTGAAGATTTTGGCGCCAATACGAAGACTATCATTTTCTCAAACTAGAGCATAGTCATTCATGTAATGATGGCTACATCCGGCGATTCCGGAGGAAATCTTTGGTAAGGGGTAGTTTTTTTTTTTGTGGGGCCCAGGAGTCCAATTCAGCTGAAGAAAGAATATTCAAGGAGTCTTCAGGGATTCTTCGGTGAAGATTTTGGCGCCAATACGAAGACTATCATTTTCTCAAACTAGAGCATAGTCATTCATGTAATGATGGCCACCTCTGGCGATTCCGGAGGAAATCTTTGGTAAGGGGTCCTTTTTTGTTTTGTTTTTTTTTTGTGGGGCCCAGGGGTCCAGTTCAGCTGAAGAAAGAATCTTCAAGGAGTCTTCAGAGATTCTTCGGTGAAGATTTTGGCGCCAATACGAAGACTATCATTTTCTCAAACTAGAGCATAGTCATTCATGTAATGATGGCCACCTCCGGCGATTCCGGAGGAAATCTTTGGTAAGGGGTCCTTTTTTGTTTTTTTTTTTTTGTGGGGCCCAGGGGTCCAATTCAGCTGAAGAAAGAATCTTCAAGGAGTCTTCAGGGATTCTTCGGTGAAGATTTTGGCGCCAATACAAAGACTATCATTTTCTCAAACTAGAGCATAGTCATAAAGGCTACCAGCTATATAAATTGTAGAAATTACCCTTGAAATTGAAAAATGACACCTGTTATACTGCTGAAGAAAGAGTCTTCAAGGAGTCTTCAGGGAATCTTGGGTAAGGATTCTTGAGCCAATATGAAGACTATCATTTTCTAAAACTAGAGCATAGTCATTCATGTAATGATGGCCACCTCCGGCGATTCCGGAGGAAATCTTTGGTAAGGGGTCCTTTTTTGTTTTTTTTTTGGTGGGGCCAGGGGTCCAATTCAGCTGAAGAAAGAATCTTCAAAGAGTCTTCAGGGATTCTTCGGTGAAGATTTTGGAGCCAATACGAAGACTATCATTTTCTCAAACTTGAGCATAGTCATTCACGTAATGATGGCCACCTCCGGCGATTCCGGAGGAAATCTTTGGTAAGGGGTCCTTTTTTGTTTTTTGTTTTTTTTGTTGGGCCCAGGGGTCCAGTTCAGCTGAAGAAAGAATCTTCAAGGAGTCTTCAGGGATTCTTCGGTGAAGATTTTGGCGCCAATACGAAGACTATCATTTTCTCAAACTAGAGCATAGTCATTCATGTAATGATGGCCACCTCCGGCGATTCCAGAGGAAATCTTTGGTAGGGGGTCCTTTTTTGTTTTTTTTTTGTGGGGCCCAGGGGTCCAATTCAGCTGAAGAAAGAATCTTCAAGGAGTCTTCAGGGATTCTTTGGTGAAGATTTTGGCGCCAATACGAAGACTATCATTTTCTCAAACTAGAGCTTAGTCATTCATGTAATGATGGCCACCTCCGGCGATTCCGGAGGAAATCTTTGGTAAGGGGTCCTTTTTTGTTTTTTTTTTTTTGTTGGGCCCAGGGGTCCAATTCAGCTGAAGAAAGAATCTTCAAGGAGTCTTCAGGGATTCTTCGGTGAAGATTTTGGCGCCAATACGAAGACTATCATTTTCTCAAACTAGAGCATAGTCATTCATGTAATGATGGCCACCTCCGGCGATTCCGGAGGAAATCTTTGGTAGGGGGTCCTTTTTTTTTTTTCGTGGGGCCCAGGGGTCCAGTTCAACTGAAGAAAGAATCTTCAAGGAGTCTTCAGGGATTCTTCGGTGAAGATTTTGTCACCAATACGAAGACTATCATTTTCTCAAACTAGAGCATAGTCATTCATGTAATGATGGCCACCTCCGGCGATTCCGGAGGAAATCTTTGGTAAGGGGTCCTTTTTTTTTTTTTTGTGGGGCCCAGGGGTCCAGTTCAGCTGAAGAAAGAATCTTCAAGGAGTCTTCAGGGATTCTTCAGTGAAGATTTTGGCACCAATACGAAGACTATCATTTTCTCAAACTAGAGCATAGTCATTCATGTAATGATGGCTACCTCCTGCGATTCCGGAGGAAATCTTTGGTAAGGGGTCCTTTTTTGTTTTTTTTTTTTGTGGGGCCCAGGGGTCCAATTCAGCTGAAGAAAGAATCTTCAAGGAGTCTTCAGGGATTCTTCGGTGAAGATTTTGGCACCAATACGAAGACTATCATTTTCTCAAACTAGAGCATAGTCATTCATGTAATGATGGCCACCTCCGGCGATTCCGGAGGAAATCTTTGGTAAGGGGTCCTTTTTTGTTTTTTTTTTGTGGGGCCCAGGGGTCCAATTCAGCTGAAGAAAGAATCTTCAAGGAGTCTTCAGGGATTCTTCGGTGAATATTTTGTAGCCAATACGAAGACTATCATTTTATCAAACTAGAGCATAGTCATTCATGTAATGATGGCCACCTCCGGCGATTCCGGAGGAATTCTTTGGTAAGGGGTAATTTTTTATGTTTTTTTTTTTTTGTGGGGTCCAGGGGTCCAATTCAGCTGAAGAAAGAATCTTCAAGGAGTCTTCAGGGATTCTTCGGTGAAGATTTTGGCGCCAATACTAAGACTATCATTTTCTCAAACTAGAGTATAGTCATAAAGGCTACCAGCTTTATAAATGGTAGAAATTACCCTTGAAATTGAAAAATGACACCTGTTATACTGCTGAAGAAAGAGTTTTCAAGGAGTCTTCAGGGAATCTTGGGTGAGGATTTTGGAGCCAATATGAAGACTATCATTTTCTCAAACTAGAGCATAGTCAATCATGAAATAATGGCCACCTCCGGCGATTCCGGAGTAAATCTTTGGTAAGAAGTCCTTTTTTGTTTTTTTTTGTGGGGCCCAGGGGTCCAATTCAGCTGAAGAAAGGATCTTCAAGGAGTCTTCAGGGATTCTTCGGTGAAGATTTTGGCGCCAATACGAAGACTATCATTTTCTCAAACTAGAGCTTAGACATTCATGTAATGATTTCCACCTCCGGCGATTCCGGAGGAAATCTTTGGTAAGGGGTCCTTTTTTGTTTTTTTTTTTGTCGGGCCCAGGGGTCCAATTCAGCTGAAGAAAGAATCTTCAATGAGTCTTCAGTGATTCTTCGGTGAAGATTTTGGAGCCAATACGAAGACTATCATTTTCTAAAACTAGATCAGTCATTCATGTAATGATGGCCACCTCTGGCGATTCCGGAGGAAATCTTTGGTAGGGGGTCCTTTTTTTTTTTGTGGGGCCCAGGGGTCCAGTTCAGCTGAAGAAAGAATCTTCAAGGAGTCTTCAGGGATTCTTCGGTGAACATTTAGGCGCCAATACGAAGACTATCATTTTCTCAAACTAGAGCATAGTCATTCTTGTAATGATGGCCACCTCCGGCGATTCCGGAGGAAATCTTTGGTAAGGGGTCCTTTTTTGTTTTTTTTTTTGTGGGGCCCAGGGGTCCAATTCAGCTGAAGAAAGAATCTTCAAGGAGTCTTCAGGGATTCTTCGGTGAAGATTTTGGAGCCAATACGAAGACTATCATTTTCTCAAACTAGAGCATAGTCATTCATGTAATGATGGCCACCTCCGGCGATTCCGGAGGAAATCTTTGGTAGGGGGTCCTTTTTTTTTCATTTCTTCGGTGAAGATTTTGGCGCCAATACGAAGACTATCATTTTCTCAAACTAGAGCTTAGTCATTAATGTAATAATAGCCACCTCCGGCGATTCCGGAGGAAATCTTTGGTAAGGGGTCCTTTTTAGTTTTTTTTTTGTCGGGCCCAGGGGTCCAATTCAGCTGAAGAAAGAATATTCAAGGAGTCTTCAGGGATTCTTCGGTGAAGATTTTGGCGCCAATACAAAGACTATCATTTTCTCAAACTAGAGCATAGTCACTTACGTAATGATGGCTACCTCCTGCGATTCCGGAGGAAATCTTTGGTAAGGGGTCCTTTTTTGTTTTTCTTTTTTTTTTGTGATGCCCAGGGGTCTAGTTCAGCTGAAGAAAGAATCTTCAAGGAGTCTTCAGGGATTCCTCGGTGAAGATTTTGGCGCCAATACGAAGACTATCATTTTCTCAAACTAGAGCATAGTCATTCATGTAATGGTGGCCACCTCCGGCGATTCCGGAGGAAATCTTTGGTAAGGGGTCCTTTTTTGTTTTTTGTTTTTTTTTTGTGGGGCCCAGGGGTCCAGTTCAGCTGAAGAAAGAATCTTCAAGGAGTCTTCAGGGATTCTTCGGTGAAGATTTTGGCGCCAATACGAAGACTATCATTTTCTCAAACTAGAGCATAGTCATTCATGTAATGATGGCCACCTCCGGCGATTCCAGAGGAAATCTTTGGTAGGGGGTCCTTTTTTGTTTTTTTTTTTGTGGGGCCCAGGGGTCCAATTCAGCTGAAGAAAGAATCTGCAAGGAGTCTTCAGGGATTCTTCGGTGAAGATTTTGGCGCCAATACGAAGACTATCATTTTCTCAAACTAGAGCTTAGTCATTCATGTAATGATGGCCACCTCCGGCGATTCCGGAGGAAATCTTTGGTAAGGGGTCCTTTTTTTTTTTTTTTTTGTTGGGCCCAGGGGTCCAATTCAGCTGAAGAAAGAATATTCAAGGAGTCTTCAGGGATTCTTCGGTGAAGATTTTGGCGCCAATACGAAGACTATCATTTTCTCAAACTAGAGCATAGTCATTCATGTAATGATGGCCACCTCCGGCGATTCCGGAGGAAATCTTTGGTAGGGGGTCCTTTTTTTTTTTTTCGTGGGGCCCAGGGGTCCAGTTCAGCTGAAGAAAGAATCTTCAAGGAGTCTTCAGGGATTCTTCGGTGAAGATTTTGTCACCAATACGAAGACTCATTTTCTCAAACTAGAGCATAGTCATTCATGTAATGATGGCCACCTCCGGCGATTCCGGAGGAAATCTTTGGTAAGGGGTCCTTTTTTTTTTTGTGGGGCCCAGGGGTCCAGTTCAGCTGAAGAAAGAATCTTCAAGGAGTCTTCAGGGATTCTTCAGTGAAGATTTTGGCACCAATACGAAGACTATCATTTTCTCAAACTAGAGCATAGTCATTCATGTAATGATGGCTACCTCCTGCGATTCCGGAGGAAATCTTTGGTAAGGGGTCCTTTTTTGTTTTTTTTTTTTTTTGTGGGGCCCAGGGGTCCAATTCAGCTGAAGAAAGAATCTTCAAGGAGTCTTCAGGGATTCTTCGGTGAAGATTTTGGCACCAATACGAAGACTATCATTTTCTCAAACTAGAGCATAGTCATTCATGTAATGATGGCCACCTCCGGCGATTCCGGAGGAAATCTTTGGTAAGGGGTCCTTTTTTGTTTTTTTTTTGTGGGGCCCAGGGGTCCAATTCAGCTGAAGAAAGAATCTTCAAGGAGTCTTCAGGGATTCTTCGGTGAATATTTTGGAGCCAATACGAAGACTATCATTTTATCAAACTAGAGCATAGTCATTCATGTAATGATGGCCACCTCCGGCGATTCCGGAGGAAATCTTTGGTAAGGGGTAATTTTTTATGTTTTTTTTTTTTTTTGTGGGGTCCAGGGGTCCAATTCAGCTGAAGAAAGAATCTTCAAGGAGTCTTCAGGGATTCTTCGGTGAAGATTTTGGCGCCAATACTAAGACTATCATTTTCTCAAACTAGAGTATAGTCATAAAGGCTACCAGCTATATAAATGGTAGAAATTACCCTTGAAATTGAAAAATGACACCTGTTATACTGCTGAAGAAAGAGTTTTCAAGGAGTCTTCAGGGAATCTTGGGTGAGGATTTTGGAGCCAATATGAAGACTATCATTTTCTCAAACTAGAGCATAGTCAATCATGAAATAATGGCCACCTCCGGCGATTCCGGAGTAAATCTTTGGTAAGAAGTCCTTTTTTGTTTTTTTTTGTGGGGCCCAGGGGTCCAATTCAGCTGAAGAAAGGATCTTCAAGGAGTCTTCAGGGATTCTTCGGTGAAGATTTTGGCGCCAATACGAAGACTATCATTTTCTCCAACTAGAGCTTAGACATTCATGTAATGATTTCCACCTCCGGCGATTCCGGAGGAAATCTTTGGTAAGGGGTCCTTTTTTGTTTTTTTTTTTTGTCGGGCCCAGGGGTCCAATTCAGCTGAAGAAAGAATCTTCAATGAGTCTTCAGTGATTCTTCGGTGAAGATTTTGGAGCCAATACGAAGACTATCATTTTCTAAAATTAGATCATAGTCATTCATGTAATGATGGCCACCTCTGGCGATTCCGAAGGAAATCTTTGGTAGGGGGTCCTTTTTTTTTTTGTGGGGCCCAGGGGTCCAGTTCAGCTGAAGAAAGAATCTTCAAGGAGTCTTCAGGGATTCTTCGATGAAGATTTTGTGCCAATACAAAGACTATCATTTTCTCAAACTAGAGCATAGTCATTCATGTAATGATGGCCACCTCCGGCGATTCCGGAGGAAATCTTTGGTAAGGGGTCCTTTTTTGTTTTTTTTGGGTGGGCCCAGGGGTCCAATTCAGCTGAAGAAAGAATCTTCAAGGAGTCTTCAGGGATTCTTCGGTGAAGATTTTGGAGCCAATACGAAGACTATCATTTTCTCAAACTAGAGTATAGTCATAAAGGCTACCAGCTATATAAATGGTAGAAATTACCCTTGAAATTGAAAAATGACACCTGTTATACTGCTGAAGAAAGAGTTTTCAAGGAGTCTTCAGGGAATCTTGGGTGAGGATTTTGGAGCCAATATAAAGACTATCATTTTCTAAAACTAGAGCATAGTCATTCATGTAATGATGGCCACCTCCGGCGATTCCGGAGGAAATCTTTGGTAAGGGGTCCTTTTATGTTTTTTTTTTTTTGTGGGGCCCAGGGGTCCAATTCAGCTGAAGAAAGAATCTTCAAGGAGTCTTCAGGGATTCTTCGGTGAAGATTTTGGCACCAATACGAAGACTATCATTTTCTCAAACTAGAGCATAGTCATTCATGTAATGATGGCCACCTCCGGCGATTCCTGAGGAAATCTTTGCTAAGGGGTCCTTTTTTGTTTTTTTTTTGTTGGGCCCAGGGGTCCAATTCAGCTGAAGAAAGAATCTTCAAAGAGTCTTCAGGGATTCTTCGGTGAAGATTTTGCGCCAATACGAAGACTATCATTTTCTCAAACTAGAGCATAGTCATTCATGTAATGATGGCCACCTCCGGCAATTCCGGAGGAAATCTTTGGTAAGGGGTCCTTTTATGTTTTTTTTTTTTTTTTGTGGGGCCCAGGGGTCCAATTCAGCTGAAGAAAGAATCTTCAAGGAGTCTTCAGGGATTCTTTTTTGAAGATTTTGGCACCAATACGAAGACTATCATTTTCTCAAACTAGAGCATAGTCATTCATGTAATGGTGGCCACCTCCGGCGATTCCTGAGGAAATCTTTGCTAAGGGGTCCTTTTTTGTTTTTTTTTTTGTTGGGCCCAGGGGTCCAATTCAGCTGGAGAAAGAATCTTCAAAGAGTCTTCAGGGATTCTTCGGTGAAGATTTTGCGCCAATACGAAGACTATCATTTTCTCAAACTAGAGCATAGTCATTCATGTAATGATGGCCACCTCCGGCGATTCCGGAGGAAATCTTTGGTAAGGGGTCCTTTTTTGTTTTTTTTTTGTGGGGCCCAGGGGTCCAATTCAGCTGAAGAAAGAATCTTCAAGGAGTCTTCAGGGATTCTTCGGTGAATATTTTGGAGCCAATACGAAGACTATCATTTTCTCAAACTAGAGCATAGTCATTCATGTAATGATGGCCACCTCCGGCGATTCCGGAGGAAATCTTTGGTAAGGGGTCCTTTTTTTTTTTTTTTTTGTGGCGCCCAGGGGTCCAGTTCAGCTGAAGAAAGAATCTTCAAGGAGTCTTCAGGGATTCTTCGGTGAAGATTTTGGCACCAATACGAAGACTATCATTTTCTCAAACTAGAGCATAGTCATTCATGTAATGATGGCCACCTCCGGCGATTCCTGAGGAAATCTTTGCTAAGGGGTCCTTTTTTGTTTTTTTTTGTTGGGCCCAGGGGTCCAATTCAGCTGAAGAAAGAATCTTCAAGGAGTCTTCAGGGATTCTTCGGTGAAGATTTTGGCACCAATACGAAGACTATCATTTTCTCAAACTAGAGCATAGTCATTTATGTAATGATGGCCACCTCCGGCGATTCCTGAGGAAATCTTTGCTAAGGGGTCCTTTTTTGTTTTTTTTTGTTGGGCCCAGGGGTCCAATTCAGCTGTAGAAAGAATCTTCAAGGAGTCTTCAGGGATTCTTCGGTGAAGATTTTGGAGCCAATACGAAGACTATCATTTTCTCAAACTAGAGCATAGTCATTCATGTAATGATGGCCACCTCCGGCTATTCCGGAGGAAATCTTTGATAGGGGGTCCTTTTTTTTTTTTCGTGGGGCCCAGGGGTCCAGTTCAGCTGAAGAAAGAATCTTCAAGGAGTCTTCAGGGATTCTTCTGTGAAGATTTTGGCGCCAATACGAAGACTATCATTTTCTCAAACTAGAGCTTAGTCATTCATGTAATCATGGCCACCTCCAGCGATTCCGTAGGAAATCTTTGGTAAGGGGTCCTTTTTTGTTTTTTTTTTGTCGGGCCCAGGGGTCCAATTTAGCTGAAGAAAGAATATTCAAGGAGTCTTCAGGGATTCTTCGGTGAAGATTTTGGAGCCAATACGAAGACTATCATTTTCTCAAACTAGAGCATAGTCATTCATGTAATGATTGCCACCTCCGGCGATTCCGGAGGAAATCTTTGGTAAGGGGTCCTTTTTTGTTTTTTTGTTTTTTTTGTGGCGCCCAGGGGTCAAGTTCAGCTGAAGAAAGAATCTTCAAGGAGTCTTCAGGGATTCTTCGATGAAGATTTTGACGCCAATACGAAGACTATCATTTTCTCAAACTAGAGCATAGTCATTCATGTAGTGATGGCCACCTCTGGCGATTCCGGAGGAAATCTTTGGTAAGGGGTCCTTTTTTGTTTTTTTTTTGTGGGGCCCAGGGGTCCAATTCAGCTGAAGAAAGAATCTTCAAGGAGTCTTCAGGGATTCTTCGGTGAAGATTTTGGCGCCAATATGAAGACTATCATTTTCTCAAACTAGAGCTTATTCATTCATGTAATAATGGCCACCTCCGGCGATTCCGGAGGAAATCTTTGGTAAGGGGTCCTTTTTTGTTTTTTTTTGTGGGGCCCAGGGGTCCAATTCAGCTGAAGAAAGAATCTTCAAGGAGTCTTCAGGGATTCTTCGGTGAAGATTTTGGCGCCAATACGAAGACTATCATTTTCTCAAACTAGAGCATAGTCATTCATGTAATGATGGCCACCTCCGGCGATTCCGGAGGAAATCTTTGGTAGGGGGTACTTTTTTTTTTTCGTGGGGCCCAGGGGTCCAGTTCAGCTGAAGAGAGAATCTTCAAGGAGTCTTCAGGGATTCTTCGGTGAAGATTTTGGCACCAATACGAAGACTATCATTTTCTCAAACTAGAGCATAGTCATTCATGTAATAATGGCCACCTCCGGCGATTCCGGAGGAAATCTTTGGTAAGGGGTCCTTTTTTTTTTTTTTTTTTTTTGTGGGGCCCAGGGGTCCAGTTCAGCTGAAGAAAGAATCTTCAAGGAGTCTTCAGGGATTCTTTAGTGAAGATTTTGGCACCAATACGAAGACTATCATTTTCTCAAACTAGAGCATAGTCATTCATGTAATGATGGCTACCTCCTGCGATTCCGGAGGAAATCTTTGGTAAGGTGTCCTATTTTTTTTTTTTGGGGGGGGGGGCCCAGGGGTCCAATTCAGCTGAAGAAAGAATCTTCAAGGAGTCTTCAGGGATTCTTCGGTGAAGATTTTGGCACCAATACGAAGACTATCATTTTCTCAAACTAGAGCATAGTCATTCATGTAATGATGGCCACCTCCGGCGATTCTGGAGGAAATCTTTGGTAAGGGGTCCTTTTTTGTTTTTTTTTTGTGGGGCCCAGGGGTCCAATTCAGCTGAAGAAAGAATCTTCAAGGAGTCTTCAGGGATTCTTCGGTGAATATTTTGGAGCCAATACGAAGACTATCATTTTCTCAAACTAGAGCATAGTCATTCATGTAATGATGGCCACCTCCGGCGATTCCGGAGGAAATCTTTGGTAAGGGGTCCTTTTTTTTTTTTTTTTTTTGTGGCGCCCAGGGGTCCAGTTCAGCTGAAGAAAGAATCTTCAAGGAGTCTTCAGGGATTCTTCGGTGAAGATTTTGGCACCAATACGAAGACTATCATTTTCTCAAACTAGAGCATAGTCATTCATGTAATGATGGCCACCTCCGGCGATTCCGGAGGACATCTTTGGTAAGGGGTCCTTTTTTTTTTTTTTTTTTTTGTGGGGCCTAGGGGTCCAATTCAGCTGAAGAAAGAATCTTCAAGGAGTCTTCAGGGATTCTTCGGTGAAGATTTTGGCGCCAATACTAAGACTATCATTTTTTCAAACTAGAGTATAGTCATAAAGGCTACCAGCTATATAAATGGTAGAAATTACCCTTGAAATTGAAAAATGACACCTGTTATACTGCTGAAGAAAGAGTTTTCAAGGAGTCTTCAGGGAATCTTGGGTGAGGATTTTGGAGCCAATATGAAGACTATCATTTTCTAAAACTAGAGCATAGTCATTCATGTAATGATGGCCACCTCCGGCGATTCCGGAGGAAATCTTTGGTAAGGTGTCCTTTTATGTTTTTTTTTTTTTTTTGTGGGGCCCAGGGGTCCAATTCAGCTGAAGAAAGAATCTTCAAGGAGTCTTCAGGGATTCTTCGGTGAAGATTTTGGCACCAATACGAAGACTATCATTTTCTCAAACTAGAGCATAGTCATTCATGTAATGATGGCCACCTCCGGCGATTCCGGAGGAAATCTTTGGTAAGGGGTCCTTTTTTGTTTTTTTTTTTTTTGTGGGGCCCAGGGGTCCAGTTCAGCTGAAGAAAGAATCTTCAAGGAGTCTTCAGGGATTCTTCAGTGAAGATTTTGGCACCAATACGAAGACTATCATTTTCTCAAACTAGAGCATAGTCATTCATGTAATGATGGCCACCTCCGGCGATTCTGGAGGACATCTTTGGTAAGGGGTCCTTTTTTTTTTTTTTTTTTTTTTTGTGGGGCCTAGGGGTCCAATTCAGCTAAAGAAAGAATCTTCAAGGAGTCTTCAGGGATTCTTCGGTGAAGATTTTGGCGCCAATACTAAGACTATCATTTTCTCAAACTAGAGTATAGTCATAAAGGCTACCAGCTATATAAATGGTAGAAATTACCCTTGAAATTGAAAAATGACACCTGTTATACTGCTGAAGAAAGAGTTTTCAAGGAGTCTTCAGGGAATCTTGGGTGAGGATTTTGGAGCCAATATGAAGACTATCATTTTCTAAAACTAGAGCATAGTCATTCATGTAATGATGGCCACCTCCGGCGATTCCGGAGGAAATCTTTGGTAAGGGGTCCTTTTATGTTTTTTTTTTTTTTTTGTGGGGCCCAGGGATCCAATTCAGCTGAAGAAAGAATCTTCAAGGAGTCTTCAGGGATTCTTCGGTGAAGATTTTGGCACCAATACGAAGACTATCATTTTCTCAAACTAGAGCATAGTCATTCATGTAATGATGGCCACCTCCGGCGATTCCGGAGGAAATCTTTGCTAAGGGGTCCTTTTTTGTTTTTTTTGTTGGGCCCAGGGGTCCAATTCAGCTGAAGAAAGAATCTTCAAAGAGTCTTCAGGGATTCTTCGGTGAAGATTTTGGCGCCAATACGAAGACTATCATTTTCTCAAACTAGAGCTTAGTCATTCATGTAATCATGGCCACCTCCGGCGATTCCGGAGGAAATCTTTGGTAAGGGGTCCTTTTTTGTTTTTATTTGTCGGGCCCAGGGGTCCAATTTAGCTGAAGAAAGATTATTCAAGGAGTCTTCAGGGATTCTTAGGTGAAGATTTTGGCGCCAATACGAAGACTATCATTTTTTCAAACTAGAGCATAGTCATTCATGTAATAATGGCCACCTCCGGCGATTCCAGGGGAAATCTTTGGTAAGGTGTCGTTTTTTTTGGGGGGGGGGCCCAGGGGTCCAATTCAGCTGAAAAAAGAATCTTCAAGGAGTCTTCAGGGATTCTTCGGTGAAGATTTTGGCGCCAATACTAAGACTATCATTTTCTCAAACTAGAGCATAGTCATAAAGGCTACCAGCTATATAAATGGTAGAAATTACCCTTGAAATTGAAAAATGACACCTGTTATACTGCTGTAGAAAGAGTCTTCAAGGAGTGTTCAGAGAATCTTGGGTGAGGATTTTGGAGCAAATATGAAGACTATCATTTTATAAATCTAGAGCATAGTCATTCATGTAATGATGGTCACTTCCGGCGATTCCGGAGGAAATCTTTGGTAAGGGGTCCTTTTTTGTTTTTTGTTTTTTGTGGGGCCCAGGGGTCCAATTCAGCTGAAGAAAGAATATTCAAGGAGTCTTCAGGGATTCTTCGGTGAAGATTTTGGCGCCAATACGAAGACTATCATTTTCTCAAACTAGAGCTTAGTCATTCATGTAATGATGGCCACCTCCGGCGATTCCGGTGGAAATCTTTGGTAAGGGGTCCTTTTTTTTTTTTTTTTTTTTGTGGAGGCCAGGGGTCCAATTCAGCTGAAGAAAGAATCTTCAAGGAGTCTTCAGGGATTCTTCGGTGAAGATTTTGGAGCCAATACGAAGACTATTATTTTCTCACACTAGAGCATAGTCATTCATGTAATAATGGCCACCTCCGGCGATTCCAGAGGAAAGATTTGGTAAGGGGTCCTTTTTTTTTTTTTTTTTTTTTTGTGGGGCCCAGGGGTCCAGTTCAGCTGAAGAAAGAATCTTCAAGGAGTCTTCAGGGATTCTTCGGTAAAGATTTTGGCGCCAATACGAAGACTATCATTTTCTCAAACTAGAGCATAGTCATTCATGTAATGATGGCTACCTCCGGCGATTCCGGAGGAAATCTTTGGTAAGGGGTAGTTTTTTTTTTTTTTTGTGGGGCCCAGGAGTCCAATTCAGCTGAAGAAAGAATATTCAAGGAGTCTTCAGGGATTCTTCGGTGAAGATTTTGGCGCCAATACGAAGACTATCATTTTCTCAAACTAGAGCATAGTCATTCATGTAATGATGGCCACCTCCGGCGATTCCGGAGGAAATCTTTGGTAAGGGGTCGTTTTTTGTTTTTTTTTTTTGTGGGGCCCAGGGGTCCAATTCAGCTGAAGAAAGAATCTTCAAGGAGTCTTCAGGGATTCTTCGGTGAATATTTTGGAGCCAGTACGAAGACTATCATTTTCTCAAACTAGAGTATAGTCATTCATGTAATGATGGCCACCTCTGGCGATTCCGGAGGAAATCTTTGTAAGGGGTCCTTTTTTGTTTTTTTTTGTGGGGCCCAGGGGTCCAATTCAGCTGAAGAAAGAATCTTCAAGGAGTCTTCAGGGATTCTTCGGTGAAGATTTTGGCACCAATACGAAGACTATCATTTTCTCAAACTAGAGCATAGTCATTCATGTAATGATGGCCACCTCCGGCGATTCCGGAGGAAATCTTTGGTAAGGGGTCCTTTTTTTTTTTTTTTTGTGGGGCCCAGGGGTCCAGTTCAGCTGAAGAAAGAATCTTCAAGGAGTCTTCAGGGATTCTTCGGTGAAGATTTTGGCGCCAATACGAAGACTATAATTTTCTCAAACTAGAGCATAGTCATTCATGTAATGATGGCTACATCCGGCGATTCCGGAGGAAATCTTTGGTAAGGGGTAGTTTTTTTTTTTTTGTGGGGCCCAGGAGTCCAATTCAGCTGAAGAAAGAATATTCAAGGAGTCTTCAGGGATTCTTCGGTGAAGATTTTGGCGCCAATACGAAGACTATCATTTTCTCAAACTAGAGCTTAGTCATTCATGTAATGATGGCCACCTCCGGCGATTCCGGAGGAAATCTTTGGTAAGGGGTCCTTTTTTGTTTTTTTTTTTGTTGGGCCCAGGGGTCCAATTCAGCTGAAGAAAGAATCTTCAAGGAGTCTTCAGGGATTCTTCGGTGAAGATTTTGGCGCCAATACGAAGACTATCATTTTCTCAAACTAGAGCATAGTCATTCATGTAATGATGGCCACCTCCGGCGATTCCGGAGGAAATCTTTGGTAGGGGGTCCTTTTTTTTTTGTGGGGCCCAGGGGTCCAGTTCAGCTGAAGAAAGAATCTTCAAGGAGTGTTCAGAGAATCTTGGGTGAGGATTTTGGAGCAAATATGAAGACTATCATTTTCTAAAACTAGAGCATAGTCATTCATGTAATAATGGCAACCTCTGGCGATTCCGGAGGAAATCTTTGGTAAGGGGTCTTTTTTTTTTTTTTTTTTTTGGGGGCCCAGGGGTCCAGTTCAGCTGAAGAAAGAATCTTCAAGGAGTCTTCAGGGATTCTTCGGTGAAGATTTTGGCGCCAATACGAAGACTATCATTTTCTCAAACTAGAGCATAGTCATTCATGTAATGATGGCTACATCCGGCGATTCCGGAGGAAATCTTTGGTAAGGGGTAGTTTTTTTTTTTTTTTGTGGGGCCCAGGAGTCCAATTCAGCTGAAGAAAGAATATTCAAGGAGTCTTCAGGGATTCTTCGGTGAAGATTTTGGCGCCAATACGAAGACTATCATTTTCTCAAACTAGAGCATAGTCATTCATGTAATGATGGCCACCTCTGGCGATTCCGGAGGAAATCTTTGGTAAGGGGTCCTTTTTTGTTTTGTTTTTTTTTGTGGGGCCCAGGGGTCCAGTTCAGCTGAATAAAGAATCTTCAAGGAGTCTTCAGAGATTCTTCGGTGAAGATTTTGGCGCCAATACGAAGACTATCATTCTCTCAAACTAGAGCATAGTCATTCATGTAATGATGGCCACCTCCGGCGATTCCGGAGGAAATCTTTGGTAAGGGGTCCTTTTTTGTTTTTTTTTTTTTGTGGGGCCCAGGGGTCCAATTCAGCTGAAGAAAGAATCTTCAAGGAGTCTTCAGGGATTCTTCGGTGAAGATTTTGGCGCCAATACAAAGACTATCATTTTCTCAAACTAGAGCATAGTCATAAAGGCTACCAGCTATATAAATTGTAGAAATTACCCTTGAAATTGAAAAATGACACCTGTTATACTGCTGAAGAAAGAGTCTTCAAGGAGTCTTCAGGGAATCTTGGGTAAGGATTCTTGAGCCAATATGAAGACTATCATTTTCTAAAACTAGAGCATAGTCATTCATGTAATGATGGCCACCTCCGGCGATTCCGGAGGAAATCTTTGGTAAGGGGTCCTTTTTTGTTTTTTTTTTGGTGGGGCCAGGGGTCCAATTCAGCTGAAGAAAGAATCTTCAAAGAGTCTTCAGGGATTCTTCGGTGAAGATTTTGGAGCCAATACGAAGACTATCATTTTCTCAAACTTGAGCATAGTCATTCACGTAATGATGGCCACCTCCGGCGATTCCGGAGGAAATCTTTGGTAAGGGGTCCTTTTTTGTTTTTTGTTTTTTTTTGTGGGGCCCAGGGGTCCAGTTCAGCTGAAGAAAGAATCTTCAAGGAGTCTTCAGGGATTCTTCGGTGAAGATTTTGGCGCCAATACGAAGACTATCATTTTCTCAAACTAGAGCATAGTCATTCATGTAATGATGGCCACCTCCGGCGATTCCAGAGGAAATCTTTGGTAGGGGGTCCTTTTTTGTTTTTTTTTTGTGGGGCCCAGGGGTCCAATTCAGCTGAAGAAAGAATCTTCAAGGAGTCTTCAGGGATTCTTCGGTGAAGATTTTGGCGCCAATACGAAGACTATCATTTTCTCAAACTAGAGCTTAGTCATTCATGTAATGATGGCCACCTCCGGCGATTCCGGAGGAAATCTTTGGTAAGGGGTCCTTTTTTGTTTTTTTTTTTGTTGGGCCCAGGGGTCCAATTCAGCTGAAGAAAGAATCTTCAAGGAGTCTTCAGGGATTCTTCGGTGAAGATTTTGGCGCCAATACGAAGACTATCATTTTCTCAAACTAGAGCATAGTCATTCATGTAATGATGGCCACCTCCGGCGATTCCGGAGGAAATCTTTGGTAGGGGGTCCTTTTTTTTTTTCGTGGGGCCCAGGGGTCCAGTTCAGCTGAAGAAAGAATCTTCAAGGAGTCTTCAGGGATTCTTCGGTGAAGATTTTGTCACCAATACGAAGACTATCATTTTCTCAAACTAGAGCATAGTCATTCATGTAATGATGGCCACCTCCGGCGATTCCGGAGGAAATCTTTGGTAAGGGGTCCTTTTTTTTTTTTGTGGGGCCCAGGGGTCCAGTTCAGCTGAAGAAAGAATCTTCAAGGAGTCTTCAGGGATTCTTCAGTGAAGATTTTGGCACCAATACGAAGACTATCATTTTCTCAAACTAGAGCATAGTCATTCATGTAATGATGGCTACCTCCTGCGATTCCGGAGGAAATCTTTGGTAAGGGGTCCTTTTTTGTTTTTTTTTTTTGTGGGGCCCAGGGGTCCAATTCAGCTGAAGAAAGAATCTTCAAGGAGTCTTCAGGGATTCTTCGGTGAAGATTTTGGCACCAATACGAAGACTATCATTTTCTCAAACTAGAGCATAGTCATTCATGTAATGATGGCCACCTCCGGCGATTCCGGAGGAAATCTTTGGTAAGGGGTCCTTTTTTGTTTTTTTTTTGTGGGGCCCAGGGGTCCAATTCAGCTGAAGAAAGAATCTTCAAGGAGTCTTCAGGGATTCTTCGGTGAATATTTTGGAGCCAATACGAAGACTATCATTTTATCGAACTAGAGCATAGTCATTCATGTAATGATGGCCACCTCCGGCGATTCCGGAGGAAATCTTTGGTAAGGGGTAATTTTTTATGTTTTTTTTTTTTGTGGGGTCCAGGGGTCCAATTCAGCTGAAGAAAGAATCTTCAAGGAGTCTTCAGGGATTCTTCGGTGAAGATTTTGGCGCCAATACTAAGACTATCATTTTCTCAAACTAGAGTATAGTCATAAAGGCTACCAGCTATATAAATGGTAGAAATTACCCTTGAAATTGAAAAATGACACCTTTTATACTGCTGAAGAAAGAGTTTTCAAGGAGTCTTCAGGGAATCTTGGGTGAGGATTTTGGAGCCAATATGAAGACTATCATTTTCTCAAACTAGAGCATAGTCAATCATGAAATAATGGCCACCTCCGGCGATTCCGGAGTAAATCTTTTGTAAGAAGTCCTTTTTTGTTTTTTTTTGTGGGGCCCAGGGGTCCAATTCAGCTGAAGAAAGGATCTTCAAGGAGTCTTCAGGGATTCTTCGGTGAAGATTTTGGCGCCAATACGAAGACTATCATTTTCTCAAACTAGAGCTTAGACATTCATGTAATGATTTCCACCTCCGGCGATTCCGGAGGAAATCTTTGGTAAGGGGTCCTTTTTTGTTTTTTTTTTTTGTCGGGCCCAGGGGTCCAATTCAGCTGAAGAAAGAATCTTCAATGAGTCTTCAGTGATTCTTCGGTGAAGATTTTGGAGCCAATACGAAGACTATCATTTTCTAAAACTAGATCATAGTCATTCATGTAATGATGGCCACCTCTGGCGATTCCGAAGGAAATCTTTGGTAGGGGGTCCTTTTTTTTTTTTGTGGGGCCCAGGGGTCCAGTTCAGCTGAAAAAAGAATCTTCAAGGAGTCTTCAGGGATTCTTCGGTGAACATTTAGGCGCCAATACGAAGACTATCATTTTCTCAAACTAGAGCATAGTCATTCATGTAATGATGGCCACCTCCGGCGATTCCGGAGGAAATCTTTGGTAAGGGGTCCTTTTTTGTTTTTTTTTGTGGGGCCCAGGGGTCCAATTCAGCTGAAGAAAGAATCTTCAAGGAGTCTTCAGGGATTCTTCGGTGAAGATTTTGGAGCCAATACGAAGACTATCATTTTCTCAAACTAGAGCATAGTCATTCATGTAATGATGGCCACCTCCGGCGATTCCGGAGGAAATCTTTGGTAGGGGGTCCTTTTTTTTTTAATTTCTTCGGTGAAGATTTTGGCGCCAATACGAAGACTATCATTTTCTCAAACTAGAGCTTAGTCATTAATGTAATAATAGCCACCTCCGGCGATTCCGGAGGAAATCTTTGGTAAGGGGTCCTTTTTAGTTTTTTTTTTGTCGGGCCCAGGGGTCCAATTCAGCTGAAGAAAGAATATTCAAGGAGTCTTCAGGGATTCTTCGGTGAAGATTTTGGCGCCAATACGAAGACTATCATTTTCTCAAACTAGAGCATAGTCACTTACGTAATGATGGCTACCTCCTGCGATTCCGGAGGAAATCTTTGGTAAGGGGTCCTTTTTTGTTTTTCTTTTTTTTTTTGTGATGCCCAGGGGTCTAGTTCAGCTGAAGAAAGAATCTTCAAGGAGTCTTCAGGGATTCCTCGGTGAAGATTTTGGAGCCAATACGAAGACTATCATTTTCTCAAACTAGAGCATAGTCATTCATGTAATGGTGGCCACCTCCGGCGATTCCGGAGGAAATCTTTGGTAAGGGGTCCTTTTTTGTTTTTTGTTTTTTTTGTGGGGCCCAGGGGTCCAGTTCAGCTGAAGAAAGAATCTTCAAGGAGTCTTCAGGGATTCTTCGGTGAAGATTTTGGCGCCAATACGAAGACTATCATTTTCTCAAACTAGAGCATAGTCATTCATGTAATGATGGCCACCTCCGGCGATTCCAGAGGAAATCTTTGGTAGGGGGTCCTTTTTTGTTTTTTTTTGTGGGGCCCAGGGGTCCAATTCAGCTGAAGAAAGAATCTTCAAGGAGTCTTCAGGGATTCTTCGGTGAAGATTTTGGCGCCAATACGAAGACTATCATTTTCTCAAACTAGAGCTTAGTCATTCATGTAATGATGGCCACCTCCGGCGATTCCGGAGGAAATTTTTGGTAAGGGGTCCTTTTTTTTTTTTTTTGTTGGGCCCAGGGGTCCAATTCAGCTGAAGAAAGAATCTTCAAGGAGTCTTCAGGGATTCTTCGGTGAAGATTTTGGCGCCAATACGAAGACTATCATTTTCTCAAACTAGAGCATAGTCATTCATGTAATGATGGCCACCTCCGGCGATTCCGGAGGAAATCTTTGGTAGGGGGTCCTTTTTTTTTTTCGTGGGGCCCAGGGGTCCAGTTCAGCTGAAGAAAGAATCTTCAAGGAGTCTTCAGGGATTCTTCGGTGAAGATTTTGTCACCAATACGAAGACTATCATTTTCTCAAACTAGAGCATAGTCATTCATGTAATGATGGCCACCTCCGGCGATTCCGGAGGAAATCTTTGGTAAGGGGTCCTTTTTTTTTTTTTGTGGGGCCCAGGGGTCCAGTTCAGCTGAAGAAAGAATCTTCAAGGAGTCTTCAGGGATCCTTCAGTGAAGATTTTGGCACCAATACGAAGACTATCATTTTCTCAAACTAGAGCATAGTCATTCATGTAATGATGGCTACCTCCTGCGATTCCGGAGGAAATCTTTGGTAAGGGGTCCTTTTTTTTTTTTTTTTTTTTTTTGTGGGGCCCAGGGGTCCAATTCAGCTGAAGAAAGAATCTTCAAGGAGTCTTCAGGGATTCTTCGGTGAAGATTTTGGCGCCAATACTAAGACTATCATTTTATCAAACTAGAGTATAGTCATAAAGGCTACCAGCTATATAAATGGTAGAAATTACCCTTGAAATTGAAAAATGACACCTGTTATACTGCTGAAGAAAGAGTTTTCATGGAGTCTTCAGGGAATCTTGGGTGAGGATTTTGGAGCCAATATGAAGACTATCATTTTCTCAAACTAGAGCATAGTCAATCATGAAATAATGACCACCTCCGGCGATTCCGGAGTAAATCTTTGGTAAGAAGTCCTTTTTTGTTTTTTTTTGTGGGGCCCAGGGGTCCAATTAGCTGAAGAAAGGATCTTCAAGGAGTCTTCAGGGATTCTTCGGTGAAGATTTTGGCGCCAATACGAAGACTATCATTTTCTCAAACTAGAGCTTAGACATTCATGTAATGATTTCCACCTCCGGCGATTCCGGAGGAAATCTTTGTTAAGGGGTCCTTTTTTGTTTTTTTTTTTTGTCGGGCCCAGGGGTCCAATTCAGCTGAAGAAAGAATCTTCAATGACTCTTCAGTGATTCTTCGGTGAAGATTTTGGAGCCAATACGAAGACTATCATTTTCTAAAACTAGATCATAGTCATTCATGTAATGATGGCCACCTCTGGCGATTCCGAAGGAAATCTTTGGTAGGGGGTCCTTTTTTTTTTTGTGGGGCCCAGGGGTCCAGTTCAGCTGAAGAAAGAATCTTCAAGGAGTCTTCAGGGATTCTTCGATGAAGATTTTGTGCCAATACAAAGACTATCATTTTCTCAAACTAGAGCATAGTCATTCATGTAATCATGGCCACCTCCGGCGATTCCGGAGGAAATCTTTGGTAAGGGGTCCTTTTTTGTTTTTTTTGGGTGGGCCCAGGGGTCCAATTCAGCTGAAGAAAGAATCTTCAAGGAGTCTTCAGGGATTCTTCGGTGAAGATTTTGGAGCCAATACGAAGACTATCATTTTCTCAAACTAGAGTATAGTCATAAAGGCTACCAGCTATATAAATGGTAGAAATTACCCTTGAAATTGAAAAATGACACCTGTTATACTGCTGAAGAAAGAGTTTTCAAGGAGTCTTAAGGGAATCTTGGGTGAGGATTTTGGAGCCAATATAAAGACTATCATTTTCTAAAACTAGAGCATAGTCATTCATGTAATGATGGCCACCTCCGGCGATTCCGGAGGAAATCTTTGGTAAGGGGTCCTTTTATGTTTTTTTTTTTTTGTGGGGCCCAGGGGTCCAATTCAGCTGAAGAAAGAATCTTCAAGGAGTCTTCAGGGATTCTTCGGTGAAGATTTTGGCACCAATACGAAGACTATCATTTTCTCAAACTAGAGCATAGTCATTCATGTAATGATGGCCACCTCCGGCGATTCCTGAGGAAATCTTTGCTAAGGGGTCCTTTTTTGTTTTTTTTTTGTTGGGCCCAGGGGTCCAATTCAGCTGAAGAAAGAATCTTCAAAGAGTCTTCAGGGATTCTTCGGTGAAGATTTTGCGCCAATACGAAGACTATCATTTTCTCAAACTAGAGCATAGTCATTCATGTAATGATGGCCACCTCCGGCAATTCCGGAGGAAATCTTTGGTAAGGGGTCCTTTTATGTTTTTTTTTTTTTTTGTGGGGCCCAGGGGTCCAATTCAGCTGAAGAAAGAATCTTCAAGGAGTCTTCAGGGATTCTTTGGTGAAGATTTTGGCACCAATACGAAGACTATCATTTTCTCAAACTAGAGCATAGTCATTCATGTAATGGTGGCCACCTCCGGCGATTCCTGAGGAAATCTTTGCTAAGGGGTCCTTTTTTGTTTTTTTTTTGTTGGGCCCAGGGGTCCAATTCAGCTGGAGAAAGAATCTTCAAAGAGTCTTCAGGGATTCTTCGGTGAAGATTTTGCGCCAATACGAAGACTATCATTTTCTCAAACTAGAGCATAGTCATTCATGTAATGATGGCCACCTCCGGCGATTCCGGAGGAAATCTTTGGTAAGGGGTCCTTTTTTGTTTTTTTTTGTGGGGCCCAGGGGTCCAATTCAGCTGAAGAAAGAATCTTCAAGGAGTCTTCAGGGATTCTTCGGTGAATATTTTGGAGCCAATACGAAGACTATCATTTTCTCAAACTAGAGCATAGTCATTCATGTAATGATGGCCACCTCCGGCGATTCCGGAGGAAATCTTTGGTAAGGGGTCCTTTTTTTTTTTTTTTTGTGGCGCCCAGGGGTCCAGTTCAGCTGAAGAAAGAATCTTCAAGGAGTCTTCAGGGATTCTTCGGTGAAGGTTTTGGCACCAATACGAAGACTATCATTTTCTCAAAGTAGAGCATAGTCATTCATGTAATGATGGCCACCTCCGGCGATTCCTGAGGAAATCTTTGCTAAGGGGTCCTTTTTTGTTTTTTTTTGTTGGGCCCAGGGGTCCAATTCAGCTGAAGAAAGAATCTTCAAGGAGTCTTCAGGGATTCTTCGGTGAAGATTTTGGCACCAATACGAAGACTATCATTTTCTCAAACTAGAGCATAGTCATTTATGTAATGATGGCCACCTCCGGCGATTCCTGAGGAAATCTTTGCTAAGGGGTCCTTTTTTGTTTTTTTTTGTTGGGCCCAGGGGTCCAATTCAGCTGTAGAAAGAATCTTCAAGGAGTCTTCAGGGATTCTTCGGTGAAGATTTTGGAGCCAATACGAAGACTATCATTTTCTCAAACTAGAGCATAGTCATTCATGTAATGATGGCCACCTCCGGCTATTCCGGAGGAAATCTTTGATAGGGGGTCCTTTTTTTTTTCGTGGGGCCCAGGGGTCCAGTTCAGCTGAAGAAAGAATCTTCAAGGAGTCTTCAGGGATTCTTCTGTGAAGATTTTGGCGCCAATACGAAGACTATAATTTTCTCAAACTAGAGCTTAGTCATTCATGTAATCATGGCCACCTCCAGCGATTCCGTAGGAAATCTTTGGTAAGGGGTCCTTTTTTGTTTTTTTTGTCGGGCCCAGGGGTCCAATTTAGCTGAAGAAAGAATATTCAAGGAGTCTTCAGGGATTCTTCGGTGAAGATTTTGGAGCCAATACGAAGACTATCATTTTCTCAAACTAGAGCATAGTCATTCAAGTAATGATGGCCACCTCCGGCGATTCCGGAGGAAATCTTTGGTAAGGGGTCCTTTTTTGTTTTTTTGTTTTTTTTGTGGCGCCCAGGGGTCCAGTTCAGCTGAAGAAAGAATCTTCAAGGAGTCTTCAGGGATTCTTCGATGAAGATTTTGACGCCAATACGAAGACTATCATTTTCTCAAACTAGAGCATAGTCATTCATGTAGTGATGGCCACCTCCGGCGATTCCGGAGGAAATCTTTGGTAAGGGGTCCTTTTTTGTTTTTTTTTGTGGGGCCCAGGGGTCCAATTCAGCTGAAGAAAGAATCTTCAAGGAGTCTTCAGGGATTCTTCGGTGAAGATTTTGGCGCCAATACGAAGACTATCATTTTCTCAAACTAGAGCTTATTCATTCATGTAATAATGGCCACCTCCGGCGATTCCGGAGGAAATCTTTGGTAAGGGGTCCTTTTTTGTTTTTTTTTGTGGGGCCCAGGGGTCCAATTCAGCTGAAGAAAGAATCTTCAAGGAGTCTTCAGGGATTCTTCGGTGAAGATTTTGGCGCCAATACGAAGACTATCATTTTCTCAAACTAGAGCATAGTCATTCATGTAATGATGGCCACCTCCGGCGATTCCGGAGGAAATCTTTGGTAGGGGGTACTTTTTTTTTTTGTAGGGCCCAGGGGTCCAGTTCAGCTGAAGAGAGAATCTTCAAGGAGTCTTCAGGGATTCTTCGGTGAAGATTTTGGCACCAATACGAAGACTATCATTTTCTCAAAGTAGAGCATAGTCATTCATGTAATAATGGCCACCTCCGGCGATTCCGGAGGAAATCTTTGGTAAGGGGTCCTTTTTTGTTTTTTTTTTTTTTTTTTTGTGGGGCCCAGGGGTCCAGTTCAGCTGAAGAAAGAATCTTCAAGGAGTCTTCAGGGATTCTTCAGTGAAGATTTTGGCACCAATACGAAGACTATCATTTTCTCAAACTAGAGCATAGTCATTCATGTAATGATGGCTACCTCCTGCGATTCCGGAGGAAATCTTTGGTAAGGTGTCCTTTTTTTTTTTTTTTTTTGGGGGGGGGGGGCCCAGGGGTCCAATTCAGCTGAAGAAAGAATCTTCAAGGAGTCTTCAGGGATTCTTCGGTGAAGATTTTGGCACCAATACGAAGACTATCATTTTCTCAAACTAGAGCATAGTCATTCATGTAATGATGGCCACCTCCGGCGATTCCGGAGGAAATCTTTGGTAAGGGGTCCTTTTTTGTTTTTTTTTTTGTGGGGCCCAGGGGTCCAATTCAGCTGAAGAAAGAATCTTCAAGGAGTCTTCAGGGATTCTTCGGTGAATATTTTGGAGCCAATACGAAGACTATCATTTTCTCAAACTAGAGCATAGTCATTCATGTAATGATGGCCACCTCCGGCGATTCCGGAGGAAATCTTTGGTAAGGGGTCCTTTTTTTTTTTTTTTTTTTTGTGGCGCCCAGGGGTCCAGTTCAGCTGAAGAAAGAATCTTCAAGGAGTCTTCAGGGATTCTTCGGTGAAGATTTTGGCACCAATACGAAGACTATCATTTTCTCAAACTAGAGCATAGTCATTCATGTAATGATGGCCACCTCCGGCGATTCCGGAGGACATCTTTGGTAAGGGGTCCTTTTTTTTTTTTTTTTTTTTTTGTGGGGCCTAGGGGTCCAATTCAGCTGAAGAAAGAATCTTCAAGGAGTCTTCAGGGATTCTTCGGTGAAGATTTTGGCGCCAATACTAAGACTATCATTTTTTCAAACTAGAGTATAGTCATAAAGGCTACCAGCTATATAAATGGTAGAAATTACCCTTGAAATTGAAAAATGACACCTGTTATACTGCTGAAGAAAGAGTTTTCAAGGAGTCTTCAGGGAATCTTGGGTGAGGATTTTGGAGCCAATATGAAGACTATCATTTTCTAAAACTAGAGCATAGTCATTCATGTAATGATGGCCACCTCCGGCGATTCCGGAGGAAATCTTTGGTAAGGTGTCCTTTTATGTTTTTTTTTTTTTTTTTTTGTGGGGCCCAGGGGTCCAATTCAGCTGAAGAAAGAATCTTCAAGGAGTCTTCAGGGATTCTTCGGTGAAGATTTTGGCACCAATACGAAGACTATCATTTTCTCAAACTAGAGCATAGTCATTCATGTAATGATGGCCACCTCCGGCGATTCCGGAGGAAATCTTTGGTAAGGGGTCCTTTTTTTTTTTTTTTTTTTTTTTTGTGGGGCCCAGGGGTCCAGTTCAGCTGAAGAAAGAATCTTCAAGGAGTCTTCAGGGATTCTTCAGTGAAGATTTTGGCACCAATACGAAGACTATCATTTTCTCAAACTAGAGCATAGTCATTCATGTAATGATGGCCACCTCCGGCGATTCTGGAGGACATCTTTGGTAAGGGGTCCTTTTTTTTTTTTTTTTGTGGGGCCTAGGGGTCCAATTCAGCTAAAGAAAGAATCTTCAAGGAGTCTTCAGGGATTCTTCGGTGAAGATTTTGGCGCCAATACTAAGACTATCATTTTCTCAAACTAGAGTATAGTCATAAAGGCTACCAGCTATATAAATGGTAGAAATTACCCTTGAAATTGAAAAATGACACCTGTTATACTGCTGAAGAAAGAGTTTTCAAGGAGTCTTCAGGGAATCTTCGGTGAGGATTTTGGAGCCAATATGAAGACTATCATTTTCTAAAACTAGAGCATAGTCATTCATGTAATGATGGCCACCTCCGGCGATTCCGGAGGAAATCTTTGGTAAGGGGTCCTTTTATGTTTTTTTTTTTTTTTTGTGGGGCCCAGGGGTCCAATTCAGCTGAAGAAAGAATCTTCAAGGAGTCTTCAGGGATTCTTCGGTGAAGATTTTGGCACCAATACGAAGACTATCATTTTCTCAAACTAGAGCATAGTCATTCATGTAATGATGGCCACCTCCGGCGATTCCTGAGGAAATCTTTGCTAAGGGGTCCTTTTTTGTTTTTTTTTTGTTGGGCCCAGGGGTCCAATTCAGCTGAAGAAAGAATCTTCAAAGAGTCTTCAGGGATTCTTCGGTGAAGATTTTGCGCCAATACGAAGACTATCATTTTCTCAAACTAGAGCATAGTCATTCATGTAATGATGGCCACCTCCGGCAATTCCGGAGGAAATCTTTGGTAAGGGGTCCTTTTATGTTTTTTTTTTTTTTTGTGGGGCCCAGGGGTCCAATTCAGCTGAAGAAAGAATCTTCAAGGAGTCTTCAGGGATTCTTTGGTGAAGATTTTGGCACCAATACGAAGACTATCATTTTCTCAAACTAGAGCATAGTCATTCATGTAATGATGGCCACCTCCGGCGATTCCTGAGGAAATCTTTGCTAAGGGGTCCTTTTTTGTTTTTTTTTGTTGGGCCCAGGGGTCCAATTCAGCTGAAGAAAGAATCTTCAAGGAGTCTTCAGGGATTCTTCGGTGAAGATTTTGGAGCCAATACGAAGACTATCATTTTCTCAAACTAGAGCATAGTCATTTATGTAATGATGGCCACCTCCGGCGATTCCTGAGGAAATCTTTGCTAAGGGGTCCTTTTTTGTTTTTTTTTTGTTGGGCCCAGGGGTCCAATTCAGCTGAAGAAAGAATCTTCAAGGAGTCTTCAGGGATTCTTCGGTGAAGATTTTGGAGCCAATACGAAGACTATCATTTTCTCAAACTAGAGCATAGTCATTCATGTAATGATGGCCACCTCCGGCTATTCCGGAGGAAATCTTTGATAGGGGGTCCTTTTTTTTTCGTGGGACCCAGGGGTCCAGTTCAGCTGAAGAAAGAATCTTCAAGGAGTCTTCAGGGATTCTTCTGTGAAGATTTTGGCGCCAATACGAAGACTATCATTTTCTTAAACTAGAGCTTAGTCATTCATGTAATCATGGCCACCTCCAGCGATTCCGTAGGAAATCTTTGGTAAGGGGTCCTTTTTCATTTTTTGTTGTCTGGCCCAGGGGTCCAATTTAGCTGAAGAAAGAATATTCAAGGAGTCTTCAGGGATGCTTCGGTGAAGATTTTGGAGCCAATACGAAGACTATCATTTTCTCAAACTAGAGCATAGTCATTCATGTAATGATGGCCACCTCCGGCGATTCCGGAGGAAATCTTTGGTAAGGGGTCCTTTTTTGTTTTTTTGTTTTTTTTGTGGCGCCCAGGGGTCCAGTTCAGCTGAAGAAAGAATCTTCAAGGAGTCTTCAGGGATTCTTCGATGAAGATTTTGACGCCAATACGAAGACTATCATTTTCTCAAACTAGAGCATAGTCATTCATGTAGTGATGGCCACCTCCGGCGATTCCGGAGGAAATCTTTGGTAAGGGGTCCTTTTTTGTTTTTTTTGTGGGGCCCAGGGGTCCAATTCAGCTGAAGAAAGAATCTTCAAGGAGTCTTCAGGGATTCTTCGGTGAAGATTTTGGCGCCAATACGAAGACTATCATTTTCTCAAACTAGAGCTTATTCATTCATGTAATAATGGCCACCTCCGGCGATTCCGTAGGAAATCTTTGGTAAGGGGTCCTTTTTTGTTTTTTTTTGTGGGGCCCAGGGGTCCAATTCAGCTGAAGAAAGAATCTTCAAGGAGTCTTCAGGGATTCTTCGGTGAAGATTTTGGCGCCAATACGAAGACTATCATTTTCTCAAACTAGAGCATAGTTATTCATGTAATGATGGCCACCTCCGGCGATTCCGGAGGAAATCTTTGGTAGGGGGTCCTTTTTTTTTTTCGTGGGGCCCAGGGGTCCAGTTCAGCTGAAGAGAGAATCTTCAAGGAGTCTTCAGGGATTCTTCGATGAAGATTTTGGCACCAATACGAAGACTATCATTTTCTCAAACTAGAGCATAGTCATTCATGTAATAATGGCCACCTCCGGCGATTCCGGAGGAAATCTTTGGTAAGGGGTCCTTTTATGTTTTTTTTTTTTTTGTGGGGCCCAGGGGTCCAGTTCAGCTGAAGAAAGAATCTTCAAGGAGTCTTCAGGGATTCTTCAGTGAAGATTTTGGCACCAATACGAAGACTATCATTTTCTCAAACTAGAGCATAGTCATTCATGTAATGATGGCTACCTCCTGCGATTCCGGAGGAAATCTTTGGTAAGGTGTCCTTTTTTTTTTTTTTTTTTTTTGTGGGGCCCAGGGGTCCAATTCAGCTGAAGAAAGAATCTTCAAGGAGTCTTCAGGGATTCTTCGGTGAAGATTTTGGCACCAATACGAAGACTATCATTTTCTCAAACTAGAGCATGGTCATTCATGTAATGATGGCCACCTCCGGCGATTCCAGAGGAAATCTTTGGTAAGGGGTCCTTTTTTGTTTTTTTTTTGTGGGGCCCAGGGGTCCAATTCAGCTGAAGAAAGAATCTTCAAGGAGTCTTCAGGGATTCTTCGGTGAATATTTTGGAGCCAATACGAAGACTATCATTTTCTCAAACTAGAGCATAGTCATTCATGTAATGATGGCCACCTCCGGCGATTCCGGAGGAAATCTTTGGTAAGGGGTCCTTTTTTTTTTTTTTTGTGGCGCCCAGGGGTCCAGTTCAGCTGAAGAAAGAATCTTCAAGGAGTCTTCAGGGATTCTTCGGTGAAGATTTTGGCACCAATACGAAGACTATCATTTTCTCAAACTAGAGCATAGTCATTCATGTAATGATGGCCACCTCCGGCGATTCCGGAGGACATCTTTGGTAAGGGGTCCTTTTTTTTTTTTTTTTTTTGTGGGGCCTAGGGGTCCAATTCAGCTGAAGAAAGAATCTTCAAGGAGTCTTCAGGGATTCTTCGGTGAAGATTTTGGCGCCAATACTAAGACTATAATTTTTTCAAACTAGAGTATAGTCATAAAGGCTACCAGCTATATAAATGGTAGAAATTACCCTTGAAATTGAAAAATGACACCTGTTATACTGCTGAAGAAAGAGTTTTTAAGGAGTCTTCAGGGAATCTTGGGTGAGGATTTTGGAGCCAATATGAAGACTATCATTTTCTAAAACTAGAGCATAGTCATTCATGTAATGATGGCCACCTCCGGCGATTCCGGAGGAAATCTTTGGTAAGGGGTCCTTTTTTTGGGGGGGGGGGCCAGGGGTCCAATTCAGCTGAAGAAAGAATCTTCAAGGAGTCTTCAGGGATTCTTCGGTGAAGATTTTGGCACCAATACGAAGACTATCATTTTCTCAAACTAGAGCATAGTCATTCATGTAATGATGGCCACCTCCGGCGATTCCTGAGGAAATCTTTGCTAAGGGGTCCTTTTTTGTTTTTTTTTGTTGGGCCCAGGGGTCCAATTCAGCTGAAGAAAGAATCTTCAAAGAGTCTTCAGGGATTCTTCGGTGAAGATTTTGCGCCAATACGAAGACTATCATTTTCTCAAACTAGAGCATAGTCATTCATGTAATTATGGCCACCTCCGGCGATTCCGGAGGAAATCTTTGGTAAGGGGTCCTTTTTTGTTTTTTTTTTTTGTGGGGCCCAGGGGTCCAATTCAGCTGAAGAAAGAATCTTCAAGGAGTCTTCAGGGATTCTACGGTGAAGATTTTGGCGCCAATACGAAGACTATCATTTTCTCAAACTAGAGCATAGTCATTCATGTAATGATGGCCACCTCCGGCGATTCCTGAGGAAATCTTTGCTAAGGGGTCCTTTTTTGTTTTTTTTTTTTGTTGGGCCCAGGGGTCCAATTCAGCTGAAGAAAGAATCTTCAAGGAGTCCTCAGGGATTCTTCGGTGAAGATTTTGGCACCAATACGAAGACTATCATTTTTTCAAACTAGAGCATAGTCATTCATGTAATGATGGCCACCTCCGGCGATTCCTGAGGAAATCTTTGCTAAGGGGTCCTTTTTTGTTTTTTTTTTTGTTGGGCCCAGGGGTCCAATTCAGCTGAAGAAAGAATCTTCAAGAGTCTTCAGGGATTCTTCGGTGAAGATTTTGGCGCCAATACGAAGACTATCATTTTCTCAAACTAGAGCATAGTCATTCATGTAATGATGGCCACCTCCGGCGATTCCGGAGGAAATCTTTGGTGAGGGGTCCTTTTTTGTTTTTTTTTTTTGTGGGGCCCAGGGGTCCAATTCAGCTGAAGAAAGAATCTTCAATGAGTCTTCAGGGATTCTTCGGTGAAGATTTTGGCGCCAATACGAAGACTATCATTTTCTCAAACTAGAGCATAGTCATTCATGTAATGATGGCCACCTCCGGCGATTCCGAAGGAAATCTTTGGTAGGGGTCCTTTTTTTTTTGTGGGGCCCAGGGGTCCAGTTCAGCTGAAGAAAGAATCTTCAAGGAGTCTTCAGGGATTCTTCGGTGAAGATTTTGGCGCCAATACGAAGACTATCATTTTCTCAAACTAGAGCATAGTCATTCATGTAATGATGGCCACCTCCGGCGATTCCGGAGGAAATCTTTGGTAAAGTGTCCTTTTTTGTTTTTTTTTTGTGGGGCCCAGGGGTCCAATTCAGCTGAAGAAAGAATCTTCAAGGAGTTTTCAGGGATTCTTCTGTGAAGATTTTGGAGCCAATACGAAGACTATCATTTTCTCAAACTAGAGCATAGTCATTCATGTAATGATGGCCACCTCCGGCTCTTCCGGAGGAAATCTTTGATAGGGGGTCCTTTTTTTTTTTCGTGGGGCCCAGGGGTCCAGTTCAGCTGAAGAAAGAATCTTCAAGGAGTCTTCAGGGATTCTTCTGTGAAGATTTTGGCGCCAATACGAAGACTATCATTTTCTCAAACTAGAGCTTAGTCATTCATGTAATCATGGCCACCTCCAGCGATTCCGGAGGAAATCTTTGGTAAGGGGTCCTTTTTTGTTTTTTTTTGTCGGGCCCAGGGGTCCAATTTAGCTGAAGAAAGAATATTCAAGGAGTCTTCAGGGATTCTTCGGTGAAGATTTTGGCGCCAATACGAAGACTATCATTTTCTCAAACTAGAGCATAGTCATTCATGTAATGATGGCCACCTCCGGCGATTCCGGAGGAAATCTTTGGTAAGTGGTCCTTTTTTGTTTTTTTGTTTTTTTTTGTAGGGCCCAGGGGTCCAGTTCAGCTGAAGAAAGAATCTTCAAGGAGTCTTCAGGGATTCTTCGATGAAGATTTTGACGCCAATACGAAGACTATCATTTTCTCAAACTAGAGCATAGTCATTCATGTAATGATGGCCACCTCCGGCGATTCCGGAGGAAATCTTTGGTAAGGGATCCTTTTTTGTTTTTTTTTGTGGGGCCCAGGGGTCCAATTCAGCTGAAGAAAGAATCTTCAAGGAGTCTTCAGGGATTCTTCGGTGAAGATTTTGGCGCCAATACGAAGACTATCATTTTCTCAAACTAGAGCTTATTCATTCATGTAATAATGGCCACCTCCGGCGATTCCGGAGGAAATCTTTGGTAAGGGGTCCTTTTTTGTTTTTTTTTGTGGGGCCCAGGGGTCCAATTCAGCTGAAGAAAGAATCTTCAAGGAGTCTTCAGGGATTCTTCAGTGAAGATTTTGGCGCCAATACGAAGACTATCATTTTCTCAAACTAGAGCATAGTCATTCATGTAATGATGGCCACCTCCGGCGATTCCGGAGGAAATCTTTGGTAGGGGGTACTTTTTTTTTTTCGTGGGGCCCAGGGGTCCAGTTCAGCTGAAGAGAGAATCTTCAAGGAGTCTTCAGGGATTCTTCGGTGAAGATTTTGGCACCAATACGAAGACTATCATTTTCTCAAACTAGAGCATAGTCATTCATGTAATGATGGCCACCTCCGGCGATTCCGGAGGAAATCTTTGGTAAGGGGTCCTTTTTTTTTTTTTTTTTTTGTGGGGCCCAGGGGTCCAGTTCAGCTGAAGAAAGAATCTTCAAGGAGTCTTCAGGGATTCTTCAGTGAAGATTTTGGCACCAATACGAAGACTATCATTTTCTCAAACTAGAGCATTGTCATTCATGTAATGATGGCTACCTCCTGCGATTCCGGAGGAAATCTTTGGTAAGGTGTCCTTTTTTTTTTTTTTTTTTTTGTGGGGCCCAGGGGTCCAATTCAGCTGAAGAAAGAATCTTCAAGGAGTCTTCAGGGATTCTTCGGTGAAGATTTGGCACCAATACGAAGACTATCATTTTCTCAAACTAGATCATAGTCATTCATGTAATGATGGCCACCTCCGGCGATTCCGGAGGAAATCTTTGGTAAGGGGTCCTTTTTTTTTTTTTTTTTGTGGGGCCTAGGGGTCCAATTCAGCTAAAGAAAGAATCTTCAAGGAGTCTTCAGGGATTCTTCGGTGAAGATTTTGGCGCCAATACTAAGACTATCATTTTCTCAAACTAGAGTATAGTCATAAAGGCTACCAGCTATATAAATGGTAGAAATTACCCTTGAAATTGAAAAATGACACCTGTTATACTGCTGAAGAAAGAGTTTTCAAGGAGTCTTCAGGGAATCTTGGGTGAGGATTTTGGAGCCAATATGAAGACTATCATTTTCTAAAACTAGAGCATAGTCATTCATGTAATGATGGCCACCTCCGGCGATTCCGGAGGAAATCTTTGGTAAGGGGTCCTTTTATGTTTTTTTTTTTTTTTTGTGGGGCCCAGGGGTCCAATTCAGCTGAAGAAAGAATCTTCAAGGAGTCTTCAGGGATTCTTCGGTGAAGATTTTGGCACCAATACGAAGACTATCATTTTCTCAAACTAGAGCATAGTCATTCATGTAATGATGGCCACCTCCGGCGATTCCTGAGGAAATCTTTGCTAAGGGGTCCTTTTTTGTTTTTTTTTGTTGGGCCCAGGGGTCCAATTCAGCTGAAGAAAGAATCTTCAAAGAGTCTTCAGGGATTCTTCGGTGAAGATTTTGCGCCAATACGAAGACTATCATTTTCTCAAACTAGAGCATAGTCATTCATGTAATGATGGCCACCTCCGGCAATTCCGGAGGAAATCTTTGGTAAGGGGTCCTTTTATGTTTTTTTTTTTTTTTGTGGGGCCCAGGGGTCCAATTCAGCTGAAGAAAGAATCTTCAAGGAGTCTTCAGGGATTCTTTGGTGAAGATTTTGGCACCAATACGAAGACTATCATTTTCTCAAACTAGAGCATAGTCATTCATGTAATGATGGCCACCTCGGGCGATTCCTGAGGAAATCTTTGCTAAGGGGTCCTTTTTTGTTTTTTTTTGTTGGGCCCAGGGGTCCAATTCAGCTGAAGAAAGAATCTTCAAGGAGTCTTCAGGGATTCTTCGGTGAAGATTTTGGAGCCAATACGAAGACTATCATTTTCTCAAACTAGAGCATAGTCATTTATGTAATGATGGCCACCTCCGGCGATTCCTGAGGAAATCTTTGCTAAGGGGTCCTTTTTTGTTTTTTTTTTGTTGGGCCCAGGGGTCCAATTCAGCTGAAGAAAGAATCTTCAAGGAGTCTTCAGGGATTCTTCGGTGAAGATTTTGGAGCCAATACGAAGACTATCATTTTCTCAAACTAGAGCATAGTCATTCATGTAATGATGGCCACCTCCGGCGATTCCGGAGGAAATCTTTGATAGGGGGTCCTTTTTTTTCGTGGGACCCAGGGGTCCAGTTCAGCTGAAGAAAGAATCTTCAAGGAGTCTTCAGGGATTCTTCTGTGAAGATTTTGGCGCCAATACGAAGACTATCATTTTCTTAAACTAGAGCTTAGTCATTCATGTAATCATGGCCACCTCCAGCGATTCCGTAGGAAATCTTTGGTAAGGGGTCCTTTTTTGTTTTTTGTTGTCGGGCCCAGGGGTCCAATTTAGCTGAAGAAAGAATATTCAAGGAGTCTTCAGGGATTCTTCGGTGAAGATTTTGGAGCCAATACGAAGACTATCATTTTCTCAAACTAGAGCATAGTCATTCATGTAATGATGGCCACCTCCGGCGATTCCGGAGGAAATCTTTGGTAAGGGGTCCTTTTTTGTTTTTTTGTTTTTTTTGTGGCGCCCAGGGGTCCAGTTCAGCTGAAGAAAGAATCTTCAAGGAGTCTTCAGGGATTCTTCGATGAAGATTTTGACGCCAATACGAAGACTATCATTTTCTCAAACTAGAGCATAGTCATTCATGTAGTGATGGCCACCTCCGGCGATTCCGGAGGAAATCTTTGGTAAGGGGTCCTTTTTTGTTTTTTTTTGTGGGGCCCAGGGGTCCAATTCAGCTGAAGAAAGAATCTTCAAGGAGTCTTCAGGGATTCTTCGGTGAAGATTTTGGCGCCAATACGAAGACTATCATTTTCTCAAACTAGAGCTTATTCATTCATGTAATAATGGCCACCTCCGGCGATTCCGTAGGAAATCTTTGGTAAGGGGTCCTTTTTTGTTTTTTTTTGTGGGGCCCAGGGGTCCAATTCAGCTGAAGAAAGAATCTTCAAGGAGTCTTCAGGGATTCTTCGGTGAAGATTTTGGCGCCAATACGAAGACTATCATTTTCTCAAACTAGAGCATAGTTATTCATGTAATGATGGCCACCTCCGGCGATTCCGGAGGAAATCTTTGGTAGGGGGTCCTTTTTTTTTTTCGTGGGGCCCAGGGGTCCAGTTCAGCTGAAGAGAGAATCTTCAAGGAGTCTTCAGGGATTCTTCGATGAAGATTTTGGCACCAATACGAAGACTATCATTTTCTCAAACTAGAGCATAGTCATTCATGTAATAATGGCCACCTCCGGCGATTCCGGAGGAAATCTTTGGTAAGGGGTCCTTTTATGTTTTTTTTTTTTTTTGTGGGGCCCAGGGGTCCAGTTCAGCTGAAGAAAGAATCTTCAAGGAGTCTTCAGGGATTCTTCAGTGAAGATTTTGGCACCAATACGAAGACTATCATTTTCTCAAACTAGAGCATAGTCATTCATGTAATGATGGCTACCTCCTGCGATTCCGGAGGAAATCTTTGGTAAGGTGTCCTTTTTTTTTTTTTTTTTTTTGTGGGGCCCAGGGGTCCAATTCAGCTGAAGAAAGAATCTTCAAGGAGTCTTCAGGGATTCTTCGGTGAAGATTTTGGCACCAATACGAAGACTATCATTTTCTCAAACTAGAGCATGGTCATTCATGTAATGATGGCCACCTCCGGCGATTCCAGAGGAAATCTTTGGTAAGGGGTCCTTTTTTGTTTTTTTTTTGTGGGGCCCAGGGGTCCAATTCAGCTGAAGAAAGAATCTTCAAGGAGTCTTCAGGGATTCTTCGGTGAATATTTTGGAGCCAATACGAAGACTATCATTTTCTCAAACTAGAGCATAGTCATTCATGTAATTATGGCCACCTCCGGCGATTCCGGAGGAAATCTTTGGTAAGGGGTCCTTTTTTTTTTTTTTTTTTTGTGGCGCCCAGGGGTCCAGTTCAGCTGAAGAAAGAATCTTCAAGGAGTCTTCAGGGATTCTTCGGTGAAGATTTTGGCACCAATACGAAGACTATCATTTTCTCAAACTAGAGCATAGTCATTCATGTAATGATGGCCACCTCCGGCGATTCCGGAGGACATCTTTGGTAAGGGGTCCTTTTTTTTTTTTTTTTTTTTTGTGGGGCCTAGGGGTCCAATTCAGCTGAAGAAAGAATCTTCAAGGAGTCTTCAGGGATTCTTCGGTGAAGATTTTGGCGCCAATACTAAGACTATAATTTTTTCAAACTAGAGTATAGTCATAAAGGCTACCAGCTATATAAATGGTAGAAATTACCCTTGAAATTGAAAAATGACACCTGTTATACTGCTGAAGAAAGAGTTTTTAAGGAGTCTTCAGGGAATCTTGGGTGAGGATTTTGGAGCCAATATGAAGACTATCATTTTCTAAAACTAGAGCATAGTCATTCATGTAATGATGGCCACCTCCGGCGATTCCGGAGGAAATCTTTGGTAAGGGGTCCTTTTTTTTTTGGGGGGGGGGGGGCCAGGGGTCCAATTCAGCTGAAGAAAGAATCTTCAAGGAGTCTTCAGGGATTCTTCGGTGAAGATTTTGGCACCAATACGAAGACTATCATTTTCTCAAACTAGAGCATAGTCATTCATGTAATGATGGCCACCTCCGGCGATTCCTGAGGAAATTTTTGCTAAGGGGTCCTTTTTTGTTTTTTTTTGTTGGGCCCAGGGGTCCAATTCAGCTGAAGAAAGAATCTTCAAAGAGTCTTCAGGGATTCTTCGGTGAAGATTTTGCGCCAATACGAAGACTATCATTTTCTCAAACTAGAGCATAGTCATTCATGTAATTATGGCCACCTCCGGCGATTCCGGAGGAAATCTTTGGTAAGGGGTCCTTTTTTGTTTTTTTTTGTGGGGCCCAGGGGTCCAATTCAGCTGAAGAAAGAATCTTCAAGGAGTCTTCAGGGATTCTACGGTGAAGATTTTGGCACCAATACGAAGACTATCATTTTCTCAAACTAGAGCATAGTCATTCATGTAATGATGGCCACCTCCGGCGATTCCTGAGGAAATCTTTGCTAAGGGGTCCTTTTTTGTTTTTTTTTTTTTGTTGGGCCCAGGGGTCCAATTCAGCTGAAGAAAGAATCTTCAAGGAGTCTTCAGGGATTCTTCGGTGAAGATTTTGGCACCAATACGAAGACCATCATTTTTTCAAACTAGAGCATAGTCATTCATGTAATGATGGCCACCTCCGGCGATTCCTGAGGAAATCTTTGCTAAGGGGTCCTTTTTTGTTTTTTTTTGTTGGGCCCAGGGGTCCAATTCAGCTGAAGAAAGAATCTTCAAGAGTCTTCAGGGATTCTTCGGTGAAGATTTTGGCGCCAATACGAAGACTATCATTTTCTCAAACTAGAGCATAGTCATTCATGTAATGATGGCCACCTCCGGCGATTCCAGAGGAAATCTTTGGTGAGGGGTCCTTTTTTGTTTTTTTTTTTTGTGGGGCCCAGGGGTCCAATTCAGCTGAAGAAAGAATCTTCAATGAGTCTTCAGGGATTCTTCGGTGAAGATTTTGGCGCCAATACGAAGACTATCATTTTCTCAAACTAGAGCATAGTCATTCATGTAATGATGGCCACCTCCGGCGATTCCGAAGGAAATCTTTGGTAGGGGTCCTTTTTTTTTTGTGGGGCCCAGGGGTCCAGTTCAGCTGAAGAAAGAATCTTCAAGGAATCTTCAGGGATTCTTCGGTGAAGATTTTGGCGCCAATACGAAGACTATCATTTTCTCAAACTAGAGCATAGTCATTCATGTAATGATGGCCACCTCCGGCGATTCCGGAGGAAATCTTTGGTAAAGTGTCCTTTTTTGTTTTTTTTTTTGTGGGGCCCAGGGGTCCAATTCAGCTGAAGAAAGAATCTTCAAGGAGTTTTCAGGGATTCTTCTGTGAAGATTTTGGAGCCAATACGAAGACTATCATTTTCTCAAACTAGAGCATAGTCATTCATGTAATGATGGCCACCTCCGGCTCTTCCGGGGGAAATCTTTGATAGGGGGTCCTTTTTTTTTTTCGTGGGGCCCAGGGGTCCAGTTCAGCTGAAGAAAGAATCTTCAAGGAGTCTTCAGGGATTCTTCTGTGAAGATTTTGGCGCCAATACGAAGACTATCATTTTCTCAAACTAGAGCTTAGTCATTCATGTAATCATGGCCACCTCCAGCGATTCCGGAGGAAATCTTTGGTAAGGGGTCCTTTTTTGTTTTTTTTTGTCGGGCCCAGGGGTCCAATTTAGCTGAAGAAAGAATATTCAAGGAGTCTTCAGGGATTCTTCGGTGAAGATTTTGGCGCCAATACGAAGACTATCATTTTCTCAAACTAGAGCATAGTCATTCATGTAATGATGGCCACCTCCGGCGATTCCGGAGGAAATCTTTGGTAAGTGGTCCTTTTTTGTTTTTTTGTTTTTTTTTGTAGGGCCCAGGGGTCCAGTTCAGCTGAAGAAAGAATCTTCAAGGAGTCTTCAGGGATTCTTCGATGAAGATTTTGACGCCAATACGAAGACTATCATTTTCTCAAACTAGAGCATAGTCATTCATGTAATGATGGCCACCTCCGGCGATTCCGGAGGAAATCTTTGGTAAGGGATCCTTTTTTGTTTTTTTTTGTGGGGCCCAGGGGTCCAATTCAGCTGAAGAAAGAATCTTCAAGGAGTCTTCAGGGATTCTTCGGTGAAGATTTTGGCGCCAATACGAAGACTATCATTTTCTCAAACTAGAGCTTATTCATTCATGTAATAATGGCCACCTCCGGCGATTCCGGAGGAAATCTTTGGTAAGGGGTCCTTTTTTGTTTTTTTTTTGTGGGGCCCAGGGGTCCAATTCAGCTGAAGAAAGAATCTTCAAGGAGTCTTCAGGGATTCTTCGGTGAAGATTTTGGCGCCAATACGAAGACTATCATTTTCTCAAACTAGAGCATAGTCATTCATGTAATGATGGCCACCTCCGGCGATTCCGGAGGAAATCTTTGGTAGGGGGTCCTTTTTTTTTTTCGTGGGGCCCAGGGGTCCAGTTCAGCTGAAGAGAGAATCTTCAAGGAGTCTTCAGGGATTCTTCGGTGAAGATTTTGGCACCAATACGAAGACTATCATTTTCTCAAACTAGAGCATAGTCATTCATGTAATGATGGCCACCTCCGGCGATTCCGGAGGAAATCTTTGGTAAGGGGTCCTTTTTTTTTTTTTTTTTTTGTGGGGCCCAGGGGTCCAGTTCAGCTGAAGAAAGAATCTTCAAGGAGTCTTCAGGGATTCTTCAGTGAAGATTTTGGCACCAATACGAAGACTATCATTTTCTCAAACTAGAGCATTGTCATTCATGTAATGATGGCTACCTCCTGCGATTCCGGAGGAAATCTTTGGTAAGGTGTCCTTTTTTTTTTTTTTTTTTGTGGGGCCCAGGGGTCCAATTCAGCTGAAGAAAGAATCTTCAAGGAGTCTTCAGGGATTCTTCGGTGAAGATTTTGGCACCAATACGAAGACTATCATTTTCTCAAACTAGATCATAGTCATTCATGTAATGATGGCCACCTCCGGCGATTCCGGAGGAAATCTTTGGTAAGGGGTCCTTTTTTGTTTTTTTTTGTGGGGCCCAGGGGTCCAATTCAGCTGAAGAAAGAATCTTCAAGGAGTCTTCAGGGATTCTTCGGTGAAGATTTTGGCGCCAATACGAAGACTATCATTTTCTCAAACTAGAGTATAGTCATAAAGGCTACCAGCTATATAAATGGTAGAAATTACCCTTGAAATTGAAAAATGACACCTGTTATACTGCTGAAGAAAGAGTTTTCAAGGAGTCTTCAGGGAATCTTGGGTGAGGATTTTGGAGCCAATATGAAGACTATCATTTTCTAAAACTAGAGCATAGTCATTCATGTAATGATGGCCACCTCCGGCGATTCCGGAGGAAATCTTTGGTAAGGGGTCCTTTTATGTTTTTTTTTTTTTTTTTGTGGGGCCCAGGGGTCCAATTCAGCTGAAGAAAGAATCTTCAAGGAGTCTTCAGGGATTCTTCGGTGAAGATTTTGGCACCAATACGAAGACTATCATTTTCTCAAACTAGAGCATAGTCATTCATGTAATGATGGCCACCTCCGGCGATTCCTGAGGAAATCTTTGCTAAGGGGTCCTTTTTTGTTTTTTTTTGTTGGGCCCAGGGGTCCAATTCAGCTGAAGAAAGAATCTTCAAAGAGTCTTCAGGGATTCTTCGGTGAAGATTTTGCGCCAATACGAAGACTATCATTTTCTCAAACTAGAGCATAGTCATTCATGTAATGATGGCCACCTCCGGCGATTCCGGAGGAAATCTTTGGTAAGGGGTCCTTTTATGTTTTTTTTTTTTTTGTGGGGCCCAGGGGTCCAATTCAGCTGAAGAAAGAATCTTCAAGGAGTCTTCAGGGATTCTTTGGTGAAGATTTTGGCACCAATACGAAGACTATCATTTTCTCAAACTAGAGCATAGTCATTCATGTAATGATGGCCACCTCCGGCGATTCCTGAGGAAATCTTTGCTAAGGGGTCCTTTTTTGTTTTTTTTTGTTGGGCCCAGGGGTCCAATTCAGCTGAAGAAAGAATCTTCAAGGAGTCTTCAGGGATTCTTCGGTGAAGATTTTGGAGCCAATACGAAGACTATCATTTTCTCAAACTAGAGCATAGTCATTTATGTAATGATGGCCACCTCCGGCGATTCCTGAGGAAATCTTTGCTAAGGGGTCCTTTTTTGTTTTTTTTTTGTTGGGCCCAGGGGTCCAATTCAGCTGAAGAAAGAATCTTCAAGGAGTCTTCAGGGATTCTTCGGTGAAGATTTTGGAGCCAATACGAAGACTATCATTTTCTCAAACTAGAGCATAGTCATTCATGTAATGATGGCCACCTCCGGCGATTCCGGAGGAAATCTTTGATAGGGGGTCCTTTTTTTTTCGTGGGACCCAGGGGTCCAGTTCAGCTGAAGAAAGAATCTTCAAGGAGTCTTCAGGGATTCTTCTGTGAAGATTTTGGCGCCAATACGAAGACTATCATTTTCTTAAACTAGAGCTTAGTCATTCATGTAATCATGGCCACCTCCAGCGATTCCGTAGGAAATCTTTGGTAAGGGGTCCTTTTTTGTTTTTTGTTGTCGGGCCCAGGGGTCCAATTTAGCTGAAGAAAGAATATTCAAGGAGTCTTCAGGGATTCTTCGGTGAAGATTTTGGAGCCAATACGAAGACTATCATTTTCTCAAACTAGAGCATAGTCATTCATGTAATGATGGCCACCTCCGGCGATTCCGGAGGAAATCTTTGGTAAGGGGTCCTTTTTTGTTTTTTTGTTTTTTTTGTGGCGCCCAGGGGTCCAGTTCAGCTGAAGAAAGAATCTTCAAGGAGTCTTCAGGGATTCTTCGATGAAGATTTTGACGCCAATACGAAGACTATCATTTTCTCAAACTAGAGCATAGTCATTCATGTAGTGATGGCCACCTCCGGCGATTCCGGAGGAAATCTTTGGTAAGGGGTCCTTTTTTGTTTTTTTTTGTGGGGCCCAGGGGTCCAATTCAGCTGAAGAAAGAATCTTCAAGGAGTCTTCAGGGATTCTTCGGTGAAGATTTTGGCGCCAATACGAAGACTATCATTTTCTCAAACTAGAGCTTATTCATTCATGTAATAATGGCCACCTCCGGCGATTCCGTAGGAAATCTTTGGTAAGGGGTCCTTTTTTGTTTTTTTTTGTGGGGCCCAGGGGTCCAATTCAGCTGAAGAAAGAATCTTCAAGGAGTCTTCAGGGATTCTTCGGTGAAGATTTTGGCGCCAATACGAAGACTATCATTTTCTCAAACTAGAGCATAGTTATTCATGTAATGATGGCCACCTCCGGCGATTCCGGAGGAAATCTTTGGTAGGGGGTCCTTTTTTTTTTTCGTGGGGCCCAGGGGTCCAGTTCAGCTGAAGAGAGAATCTTCAAGGAGTCTTCAGGGATTCTTCGATGAAGATTTTGGCACCAATACGAAGACTATCATTTTCTCAAACTAGAGCATAGTCATTCATGTAATAATGGCCACCTCCGGCGATTCCGGAGGAAATCTTTGGTAAGGGGTCCTTTTATGTTTTTTTTTTTTTTTTGTGGGGCCCAGGGGTCCAGTTCAGCTGAAGAAAGAATCTTCAAGGAGTCTTCAGGGATTCTTCAGTGAAGATTTTGGCACCAATACGAAGACTATCATTTTCTCAAACTAGAGCATAGTCATTCATGTAATGATGGCTACCTCCTGCGATTCCGGAGGAAATCTTTGGTAAGGTGTCCTTTTTTTTTTTTTTTTTTTTGTGGGGCCCAGGGGTCCAATTCAGCTGAAGAAAGAATCTTCAAGGAGTCTTCAGGGATTCTTCGGTGAAGATTTTGGCACCAATACGAAGACTATCATTTTCTCAAACTAGAGCATGGTCATTCATGTAATGATGGCCACCTCCGGCGATTCCAGAGGAAATCTTTGGTAAGGGGTCCTTTTTTGTTTTTTTTTGTGGGGCCCAGGGGTCCAATTCAGCTGAAGAAAGAATCTTCAAGGAGTCTTCAGGGATTCTTCGGTGAATATTTTGGAGCCAATACGAAGACTATCATTTTCTCAAACTAGAGCATAGTCATTCATGTAATGATGGCCACCTCCGGCGATTCCGGAGGAAATCTTTGGTAAGGGGTCCTTTTTTTTTTTTTTTTGTGGCGCCCAGGGGTCCAGTTCAGCTGAAGAAAGAATCTTCAAGGAGTCTTCAGGGATTCTTCGGTGAAGATTTTGGCACCAATACGAAGACTATCATTTTCTCAAACTAGAGCATAGTCATTCATGTAATGATGGCCACCTCCGGCGATTCCGGAGGACATCTTTGGTAAGGGGTCCTTTTTTTTTTTTTTTTTTTTGTGGGGCCTAGGGGTCCAATTCAGCTGAAGAAAGAATCTTCAAGGAGTCTTCAGGGATTCTTCGGTGAAGATTTTGGCGCCAATACTAAGACTATAATTTTTTCAAACTAGAGTATAGTCATAAAGGCTACCAGCTATATAAATGGTAGAAATTACCCTTGAAATTGAAAAATGACACCTGTTATACTGCTGAAGAAAGAGTTTTTAAGGAGTCTTCAGGGAATCTTGGGTGAGGATTTTGGAGCCAATATGAAGACTATCATTTTCTAAAACTAGAGCATAGTCATTCATGTAATGATGGCCACCTCCGGCGATTCCGGAGGAAATCTTTGGTAAGGGGTCCTTTTTTTTTTGGGGGGGGGGGGCCAGGGGTCCAATTCAGCTGAAGAAAGAATCTTCAAGGAGTCTTCAGGGATTCTTCGGTGAAGATTTTGGCACCAATACGAAGACTATCATTTTCTCAAACTAGAGCATAGTCATTCATGTAATGATGGCCACCTCCGGCGATTCCTGAGGAAATTTTTGCTAAGGGGTCCTTTTTTGTTTTTTTTTGTTGGGCCCAGGGGTCCAATTCAGCTGAAGAAAGAATCTTCAAAGAGTCTTCAGGGATTCTTCGGTGAAGATTTTGCGCCAATACGAAGACTATCATTTTCTCAAACTAGAGCATAGTCATTCATGTAATTATGGCCACCTCCGGCGATTCCGGAGGAAATCTTTGGTAAGGGGTCCTTTTTTGTTTTTTTTTGTGGGGCCCAGGGGTCCAATTCAGCTGAAGAAAGAATCTTCAAGGAGTCTTCAGGGATTCTACGGTGAAGATTTTGGCACCAATACGAAGACTATCATTTTCTCAAACTAGAGCATAGTCATTCATGTAATGATGGCCACCTCCGGCGATTCCTGAGGAAATCTTTGGTAAGGGGTCCTTTTTTGTTTTTTTTTTTTGTTGGGCCCAGGGGTCCAATTCAGCTGAAGAAAGAATCTTCAAGGAGTCTTCAGGGATTCTTCGGTGAAGATTTTGGCACCAATACGAAGACTATCATTTTTTCAAACTAGAGCATAGTCATTCATGTAATGATGGCCACCTCCGGCGATTCCTGAGGAAATCTTTGCTAAGGGGTCCTTTTTTGTTTTTTTTTTGTTGGGCCCAGGGGTCCAATTCAGCTGAAGAAAGAATCTTCAAGAGTCTTCAGGGATTCTTCGGTGAAGATTTTGGCGCCAATACGAAGACTATCATTTTCTCAAACTAGAGCATAGTCATTCATGTAATGATGGCCACCTCCGGCGATTCCAGAGGAAATCTTTGGTGAGGGGTCCTTTTTTGTTTTTTTTTTTGTGGGGCCCAGGGGTCCAATTCAGCTGAAGAAAGAATCTTCAATGAGTCTTCAGGGATTCTTCGGTGAAGATTTTGGCGCCAATACGAAGACTATCATTTTCTCAAACTAGAGCATAGTCATTCATGTAATGATGGCCACCTCCGGCGATTCCGAAGGAAATCTTTGGTAGGGGTCCTTTTTTTTTTGTGGGGCCCAGGGGTCCAGTTCAGCTGAAGAAAGAATCTTCAAGGAGTCTTCAGGGATTCTTCGGTGAAGATTTTGGCGCCAATACGAAGACTATCATTTTCTCAAACTAGAGCATAGTCATTCATGTAATGATGGCCACCTCCGGCGATTCCGGAGGAAATCTTTGGTAAAGTGTCCTTTTTTGTTTTTTTTTTGTGGGGCCCAGGGGTCCAATTCAGCTGAAGAAAGAATCTTCAAGGAGTTTTCAGGGATTCTTCTGTGAAGATTTTGGAGCCAATACGAAGACTATCATTTTCTCAAACTAGAGCATAGTCATTCATGTAATGATGGCCACCTCCGGCTCTTCCGGAGGAAATCTTTGATAGGGGGTCCTTTTTTTTTTTCGTGGGGCCCAGGGGTCCAGTTCAGCTGAAGAAAGAATCTTCAAGGAGTCTTCAGGGATTCTTCTGTGAAGATTTTGGCGCCAATACGAAGACTATCATTTTCTCAAACTAGAGCTTAGTCATTCATGTAATCATGGCCACCTCCAGCGATTCCGGAGGAAATCTTTGGTAAGGGGTCCTTTTTTGTTTTTTTTTGTCGGGCCCAGGGGTCCAATTTAGCTGAAGAAAGAATATTCAAGGAGTCTTCAGGGATTCTTCGGTGAAGATTTTGGCGCCAATACGAAGACTATCATTTTCTCAAACTAGAGCATAGTCATTCATGTAATGATGGCCACCTCCGGCGATTCCGGAGGAAATCTTTGGTAAGTGGTCCTTTTTTGTTTTTTTGTTTTTTTTTGTAGGGCCCAGGGGTCCAGTTCAGCTGAAGAAAGAATCTTCAAGGAGTCTTCAGGGATTCTTCGATGAAGATTTTGACGCCAATACGAAGACTATCATTTTCTCAAACTAGAGCATAGTCATTCATGTAATGATGGCCACCTCCGGCGATTCCGGAGGAAATCTTTGGTAAGGGATCCTTTTTTGTTTTTTTTTGTGGGGCCCAGGGGTCCAATTCAGCTGAAGAAAGAATCTTCAAGGAGTCTTCAGGGATTCTTCGGTGAAGATTTTGGCGCCAATACGAAGACTATCATTTTCTCAAACTAGAGCTTATTCATTCATGTAATAATGGCCACCTCCGGCGATTCCGGAGGAAATCTTTGGTAAGGGGTCCTTTTTTGTTTTTTTTTGTGGGGCCCAGGGGTCCAATTCAGCTGAAGAAAGAATCTTCAAGGAGTCTTCAGGGATTCTTCGGTGAAGATTTTGGCGCCAATACGAAGACTATCATTTTCTCAAACTAGAGCATAGTCATTCATGTAATGATGGCCACCTCCGGCGATTCCGGAGGAAATCTTTGGTAGGGGGTCCTTTTTTTTTTCGTGGGGCCCAGGGGTCCAGTTCAGCTGAAGAGAGAATCTTCAAGGAGTCTTCAGGGATTCTTCGGTGAAGATTTTGGCACCAATACGAAGACTATCATTTTCTCAAACTAGAGCATAGTCATTCATGTAATGATGGCCACCTCCGGCGATTCCGGAGGAAATCTTTGGTAAGGGGTCCTTTTTTTTTTTTTTTTTTTGTGGGGCCCAGGGGTCCAGTTCAGCTGAAGAAAGAATCTTCAAGGAGTCTTCAGGGATTCTTCAGTGAAGATTTTGGCACCAATACGAAGACTATCATTTTCTCAAACTAGAGCATTGTCATTCATGTAATGATGGCTACCTCCTGCGATTCCGGAGGAAATCTTTGGTAAGGTGTCCTTTTTTTTTTTTTTTTTTTGTGGGGCCCAGGGGTCCAATTCAGCTGAAGAAAGAATCTTCAAGGAGTCTTCAGGGATTCTTCGGTGAAGATTTTGGCACCAATACGAAGACTATCATTTTCTCAAACTAGATCATAGTCATTCATGTAATGATGGCCACCTCCGGCGATTCCGGAGGAAATCTTTGGTAAGGGGTCCTTTTTTGTTTTTTTTTGTGGGGCCCAGGGGTCCAATTCAGCTGAAGAAAGAATCTTCAAGGAGTCTTCAGGTATTCTTCAGTGAATATTTTGGAGCCAATACGAAGACTATCATTTTCTCAAACTAGAACATTGTCATTCATGTAATGATGGCCACCTCCGGCGATTCTGGAGGAAATCTTTGGTAAGGGGTCCTTTTTTTTTTTTTTTTTTTGTGGCGCCCAGGGGTCCAGTTCAGCTGAAGAAAGAATCTTCAAGGAGTCTTCAGGGATTCTTCGGTGAAGATTTTGGCACCAATACGAAGACTATCATTTTCTCAAACTAGAGCATAGTCATTCATGTAATGATGGCCACCTCCGGCGATTAGGGAGGACATCTTTGGTAAGGGGTCCTTTTTTTTTTTTTTTTTTTGTGGGGCCTAGGGGTCCAATTCAGCTGAAGAAAGAATCTTCAAGGAGTCTTCAGGAATTCTTCGGTGAAGATTTTGGCGCCAATACTAAGACTATCATTTTCTCAAACTAGAGTATAGTCATAAAGGCTACCAGCTATATAAATGGTAGAAATTACCCTTGAAATTGAAAAATGACACCTGTTATACTGCTGAAGAAAGAGTTTTCAAGGAGTCTTCAGGGAATCTTGGGTGAGGATTTTGGAGCCAATATGAAGACTATCATTTTCTAAAACTAGAGCATAGTCATTCATGTAATGATGGCCACCTCTGGCGATTCCGGAGGAAGTCTTTGGTAAGGGGTCCTTTTATGTTTTTTTTTTTTTTTGTGGGGCCCAGGGGTCCAATTCAGCTGAAGAAAGAATCTTCAAGGAGTCTTCAGGGATTCTTCGGTGAAGATTTTGGCACCAATACGAAGACTATCATTTTCTCAAACTAGAGCATAGTCATTCATGTAATGATGGCCACCTCCGGCGATTCCGGAGGAAATCTTTGCTAAGGGGTCCTTTTTTGTTTTTTTTTGTTGGGCCCAGGGGTCCAATTCAGCTGAAGAAAGAATCTTCAAAGAGTCTTCAGGGATTCTTCGGTGAAGATTTTGCGCCAATACGAAGACTATCATTTTCTCAAACTAGAGCATAGTCATTTATGTAATGATGGCCACCTCCGGCAATTCCGGAGGAAATCTTTGGTAAGGGGTCCTTTTATGTTTTTTTTTTTTTTGTGGGGCCCAGGGGTCCAATTCAGCTGAAGAAAGAATCTTCAAGGAGTCTTCAGGGATTCTTTGGTGAAGATTTTGGCACCAATACGAAGACTATCATTTTCTCAAACTAGAGCATAGTCATTCATGTAATGATGGCCACCTCCGGCGATTCCTGAGGAAATCTTTGCTAAGGGGTCCTTTTTTGTTTTTTTTTTGTTGGGCCCAGGGGTCCAATTCAGCTGAAGAAAGAATCTTCAAAGAGTCTTCAGGGATTCTTCGGTGAAGATTTTGCGCCAATACGAAGACTATCATTTTCTCAAACTAGAGCATAGTCATTCATGTAATGATGGCCACCTCCGGCGATTCCGGAGGAAATCTTTGGTAAGGGGTCCTTTTTTGTTTTTTTTTTGTGGGGCCCAGGGGTCCAATTCAGCTGAAGAAAGAATCTTCAAGGAGTCTTCAGGGATTCTTCGGTGAAGATTTTGGCACCAATACGAAGACTATCATTTTCTCAAACTAGAGCATAGTCATTCATGTAATGATGGCCACCTCCGGCGATTCCGGAGGACATCTTTGGTAAGGGGTCCTTTTTTTTTTTTTTTTTTTTTTTTTGTAGGGCCTAGGGGTCCAATTCAGCTGAAGAAAGAATCTTCAAGGAGTCTTCAGGGATTCTTCGGTGAAGATTTTGGCGCCAATACTAAGACTATCATTTTCTCAAACTAGAGTATAGTCATAAAGGCTACCAGCTATATAAATGGTAGAAATTACCCTTGAAATTGAAAAATGACACCTGTTATACTGCTGAAGAGAGAGTTTTCAAGGAGTCTTCAGGGAATCTTGGGTGAGGATTTTGGAGCCAATATGAAGACTATCATTTTCTAAAACTATAGCATAATCATTCATGTAATGATGTCCACCTCTGGCGATTCCGGAGGAAATCTTTGGTAAGGGGGCCTTATATGTTTTTTTTTTTTTTGTGGGGCCCAGGGGTCCAATTCAGCTGAAGAAAGAATCTTCAAGGAGTCTTCAGGGATTCTACGGTGAAGATTTTGGCACCAATACGAAGACTATCATTTTCTCAAACTAGAGCATAGTCATTCATGTAATGATGGCCACCTCCGGCGATTCCTGAGGAAATCTTTGCTAAAGGGTCCTTTTTTGTTTTTTTTTGTTGGGCACAGGGGTCCAATTCAGCTGAAGAAAGAATCTTCAAGAGTCTTCAGGGATTCTTCGGTGAAGATTTTGGCACCAATACGAAGACTATCATTTTCTCAAACTAGAGCATAGTCATTCATGTAATGATGGCCACCTCCGGCGATTCTTGAGGAAATCTTTGCTAAGGGGTCCTTTTTTGTTTTTTTTTTGTTGGGCCCAGGGGTCCAATTCAGCTGAAGAAAGAATCTTCAAGAGTCTTCAGGGATTCTTCGGTGAAGATTTTGGCGCCAATACGAAGACTATCATTTTCTCAAACTAGAGCATAGTCATTCATGTAATGATGGCCACCTCCGGCGATTCCGGAGGAAATCTTTGGTGAGGGGTCCTTTTTTGTTTTTTTTTTTTTGTGGGGCCCAGGGGTCCAATTCAGCTGAAGAAAGAATCTTCAATGAGTCTTCAGGGATTCTTCGGTGAAGATTTTGGCGCCAATACGAAGACTATCATTTTCTCAAACTAGAGCATAGTCATTCATGTAATGATGGCCACCTCCGGCGATTCCGAAGGAAATCTTTGGTAGGGGTCCTTTTTTTTTTTTGTGGGGCCCAGGGGTCCAGTTCAGCTGAAGAAAGAATCTTCAAGGAGTCTTCAGGGATTCTTCGGTGAAGATTTTGGCGCCAATACGAAGACTATCATTTTCTCAAACTAGAGCATAGTCATTCATGTAATGATGGCCACCTCCGGCTATTCCGGAGGAAATCTTTGATAGGGGGTCCTTTTTTTTTCGTGGGGCCCAGGGGTCCAGTTCAGCTGAAGAAAGAATCTTCAAGGAGTCTTCAGGGATTCTTCTGTGAAGATTTTGGCGCCAATACGAAGACTATCATTTTCTCAAACTAGAGCTTAGTCATTCATGTAATCATGGCCACCTCCAGCGATTCCGGAGGAAATCTTTGGTAAGGGGTCCTTTTTTGTTTTTTTTTGTGGGGCCCAGGGGTCCAATTTAGCTGAAGAAAGAATATTCAAGGAGTCTTCAGGGATTCTTCGGTGAAGATTTTGGCGCCAATACGAAGACTATCATTTTCTCAAACTAGAGCATAGTCATTCATGTAATGATGGCCACCTCCGGCGATTCCGGAGGAAATCTTTGGTAAGGGGTCCTTTTTTGTTTTTTTGTTTTTTTTTTGTGGGGCCCAGGGGTCCAGTTCAGCTGAAGAAAGAATCTTCAAGGAGTCTTCAGGGATTCTTCGATGAAGATTTTGACGCCAATACGAAGACTATCATTTTCTCAAACTAGAGCATAGTCATTCATGTAATGATGGCCACCTCCGGCGATTCCGGAGGAAATCTTTGGTAAGGGATCCTTTTTTGTTTTTTTTTGTGGGGCCCAGGGGTCCAATTCAGCTGAAGAAAGAATCTTCAAGGAGTCTTCAGGGATTCTTCGGTGAACATTTTGGCGCCAATACGAAGACTATCATTTTCTCAAACTAGAGCTTATTCATTCATGTAATAATGGCCACCTCCGGCGATTCCGGAGGAAATCTTTGGTTAGGGGTCCTTTTTTGTTTTTTTTTGTGGGGCCCAGGGGTCCAATTCAGCTGAAGAAAGAATCTTCAAGGAGTCTTCAGGGATTCTTCGGTGAAGATTTTGGCGCCAATACGAAGACTATCATTTTCTCAAACTAGAGCATAGTCATTCATGTAATGATGGCAACCTCCGGCGATTCCGGAGGAAATCTTTGGTAGGGGGTCCTTTTTTTTTTCGTAGGGCCCAGGGGTCCAGTTCAGCTGAAGAGAGAATCTTCAAGGAGTCTTCAGGGATTCTTCGGTGAAGATTTTGGCACCAATACGAAGACTATCATTTTCTCAAACTAGAGCATAGTCATTCATGTAATGATGGCCACCTCCGGCGATTCCGGAGGAAATCTTTGGTAAGGGGTCCTTTTTTGTTTTTTTTTTTTTTTGTGGGGCCCAGGGGTCCAGTTCAGCTGAAGAAAGTATCTTCAAGGAGTCTTCAGGGATTCTTCAGTGAAGATTTTGGCACCAATACGAAGACTATCATTTTCTCAAACTAGAGCATTGTCATTCATGTAATGATGGCTACCTCCTGCGATTCCGGAGGAAATCTTTGGTAAGGTGTCCTTTTTTTTTTTTTTTTTTTTTTTTGTGGGGCCCAGGGGTCCAATTCAGCTGAAGAAAGAATCTTCAAGGAGTCTTCAGGGATTCTTCGGTGAAGATTTTGGCACCAATACGAAGACTATCATTTTCTCAAACTAGATCATAGTCATTCATGTAATGATGGCCACCTCCGGCGATTCCGGAGGAAATCTTTGGTAAGGGGTCCTTTTTTGTTTTTTTTTGTGGGGCCCAGGGGTCCAATTCAGCTGAAGAAAGAATCTTCAAGGAGTCTTCAGGTATTCTTCAGTGAATATTTTGGAGCCAATACGAAGACTATCATTTTCTCAAACTAGAGCATTGTCATTCATGTAATGATGGCCACCTCCGGCGATTCTGGAGGAAATCTTTGGTAAGGGGTCCTTTTTTTTTTTTTTTTTGTGGCGCCCAGGGGTCCAGTTCAGCTGAAGAAAGAATCTTCAAGGAGTCTTCAGGGATTCTTCGGTGAAGATTTTGGCACCAATACGAAGACTATCATTTTCTCAAACTAGAGCATAGTCATTCATGTAATGATGGCCACCTCCGGCGATTAGGGAGGACATCTTTGGTAAGGGGTCCTTTTTTTTTTTTTTTTTGTGGGGCCTAGGGGTCCAATTCAGCTGAAGAAAGAATCTTCAAGGAGTCTTCAGGGATTCTTCGGTGAAGATTTTGGCGCCAATACTAAGACTATCATTTTCTCAAACTAGAGTATAGTCATAAAGGCTACCAGCTATATAAATGGTAGAAATTACCCTTGAAATTGAAAAATGACACCTGTTATACTGCTGAAGAAAGAGTTTTCAAGGAGTCTTCAGGGAATCTTGGGTGAGGATTTTGGAGCCAATATGAAGACTATCATTTTCTAAAACTAGAGCATAGTCATTCATGTAATGATGGCCACCTCCGGCGATTCCGGAGGAAATCTTTGGTAAGGGGTCCTTTTATGTTTTTTTTTTTTTTTGTGGGGCCCAGGGGTCCAATTCAGCTGAAGAAAGAATCTTCAAGGAGTCTTCAGGGATTCTTCGGTGAAGATTTTGGCACCAATACGAAGACTATCATTTTCTCAAACTAGAGCATAGTCATTCATGTAATGATGGCCACCTCCGGCGATTGCTGAGGAAACCTTTGGTAAGGGGTCCTTTTTTGTTTTTTTTTGTTGGGCCCAGGGGTCCAATTCAGCTGAAGAAAGAATCTTCAAAGAGTCTTCAAGGATTCTTCGGTGAAGATTTTGCGCCAATACGAAGACTATCATTTTCTCAAACTAGAGCATAGTCATTTATGTAATGATGGCCACCTCCGGCAATTCCGGAGGAAATCTTTGGTAAGGGGTCCTTTTATGTTTTTTTTTTTTTGTGGGGCCCAGGGGTCCAATTCAGCTGAAGAAAGAATCTTCAAGGAGTCTTCAGGGATTCTTTGGTGAAGATTTTGGCACCAATACGAAGACTATCATTTTCTCAAACTAGAGCATAGTCATTCATGTAATGATGGCCACCTCCGGCGATTCCTGAGGAAATCTTTGCTAAGGGGTCCTTTTTTGTTTTTTTTTGTTGGGCCCAGGGGTCCAATTCAGCTGAAGAAAGAATCTTCAAAGAGTCTTCAGGGATTCTTCGGTGAAGATTTTGCGCCAATACGAAGACTATCATTTTCTCAAACTAGAGCATAGTCATTCATGTAATGATGGCCACCTCCGGCGATTCCGGAGGAAATCTTTGGTGAGGGGTCATTTTTTGTTTTTTTTTGTGGGGCCCAGGGGTCCAATTCAGCTGAAGAAAGAATCTTCAAGGAGTCTTCAGGGATTCTTCAGTGAATATTTTGGAGCCAATACGAAGACTATCATTTTCTCAAACTAGAGCATAGTCATTCATGTAATGATGGCCACCTCCGGTGATTCCGGAGGAAATCTTTGGTAAGGGGTCCTTTTTTTTTTTTTTTTTTGTGGCGCCCAGGGGTCCAGTTCAGCTGAAGAAAGAATCTTCAAGGAGTCTTCAGGGATTCTTCGGTGAAGATTTTGGCACCAATACGAAGACTATCATTTTCTCAAACTAGAGCATAGTCATTCATGTAATGATGGCCACCTCCGGCGATTCCGGAGGAAATCTTTGGTAGGGGGTCCTTTTTTTTTTCGTGGGGCCCAGGGGTCCAGTTCAGCTGAAGAGAGAATCTTCAAGGAGTCTTCAGGGATTCTTCGGTGAAGATTTTGGCACCAATACGAAGACTATCATTTTCTCAAACTAGAGCATAGTCATTCATGTAATGATGGCCACCTCCGGCGATTCCGGAGGAAATCTTTGGTAAGGGGTCCTTTTTTTTTTTTTTTTTTTTGTGGGGCCCAGGGGTCCAGTTCAGCTGAAGAAAGAATCTTCAAGGAGTCTTCAGGGATTCTTCAGTGAAGATTTTGGCACCAATACGAAGACTATCATTTTCTCAAACTAGAGCATTGTCATTCATGTAATGATGGCTACCTCCTGCGATTCCGGAGGAAATCTTTGGTAAGGTGTCCTTTTTTTTTTTTTTTTTTTGTGGGGCCCAGGGGTCCAATTCAGCTGAAGAAAGAATCTTCAAGGAGTCTTCAGGGATTCTTCGGTGAAGATTTTGGCACCAATACGAAGACTATCATTTTCTCAAACTAGATCATAGTCATTCATGTAATGATGGCCACCTCCGGCGATTCCGGAGGAAATCTTTGGTAAGGGGTCCTTTTTTGTTTTTTTTTGTGGGGCCCAGGGGTCCAATTCAGCTGAAGAAAGAATCTTCAAGGAGTCTTCAGGTATTCTTCAGTGAATATTTTGGAGCCAATACGAAGACTATCATTTTCTCAAACTAGAACATTGTCATTCATGTAATGATGGCCACCTCCGGCGATTCTGGAGGAAATCTTTGGTAAGGGGTCCTTTTTTTTTTTTTTTTTTTTGTGGCGCCCAGGGGTCCAGTTCAGCTGAAGAAAGAATCTTCAAGGAGTCTTCAGGGATTCTTCGGTGAAGATTTTGGCACCAATACGAAGACTATCATTTTCTCAAACTAGAGCATAGTCATTCATGTAATGATGGCCACCTCCGGCGATTAGGGAGGACATCTTTGGTAAGGGGTCCTTTTTTTTTTTTTTTTTTTGTGGGGCCTAGGGGTCCAATTCAGCTGAAGAAAGAATCTTCAAGGAGTCTTCAGGAATTCTTCGGTGAAGATTTTGGCGCCAATACTAAGACTATCATTTTCTCAAACTAGAGTATAGTCATAAAGGCTACCAGCTATATAAATGGTAGAAATTACCCTTGAAATTGAAAAATGACACCTGTTATACTGCTGAAGAAAGAGTTTTCAAGGAGTCTTCAGGGAATCTTGGGTGAGGATTTTGGAGCCAATATGAAGACTATCATTTTCTAAAACTAGAGCATAGTCATTCATGTAATGATGGCCACCTCTGGCGATTCCGGAGGAAGTCTTTGGTAAGGGGTCCTTTTATGTTTTTTTTTTTTTTTGTGGGGCCCAGGGGTCCAATTCAGCTGAAGAAAGAATCTTCAAGGAGTCTTCAGGGATTCTTCGGTGAAGATTTTGGCACCAATACGAAGACTATCATTTTCTCAAACTAGAGCATAGTCATTCATGTAATGATGGCCACCTCCGGCGATTCCGGAGGAAATCTTTGCTAAGGGGTCCTTTTTTGTTTTTTTTTGTTGGGCCCAGGGGTCCAATTCAGCTGAAGAAAGAATCTTCAAAGAGTCTTCAGGGATTCTTCGGTGAAGATTTTGCGCCAATACGAAGACTATCATTTTCTCAAACTAGAGCATAGTCATTTATGTAATGATGGCCACCTCCGGCAATTCCGGAGGAAATCTTTGGTAAGGGGTCCTTTTATGTTTTTTTTTTTTTTGTGGGGCCCAGGGGTCCAATTCAGCTGAAGAAAGAATCTTCAAGGAGTCTTCAGGGATTCTTTGGTGAAGATTTTGGCACCAATACGAAGACTATCATTTTCTCAAACTAGAGCATAGTCATTCATGTAATGATGGCCACCTCCGGCGATTCCTGAGGAAATCTTTGCTAAGGGGTCCTTTTTTGTTTTTTTTTTGTTGGGCCCAGGGGTCCAATTCAGCTGAAGAAAGAATCTTCAAAGAGTCTTCAGGGATTCTTCGGTGAAGATTTTGCGCCAATACGAAGACTATCATTTTCTCAAACTAGAGCATAGTCATTCATGTAATGATGGCCACCTCCGGCGATTCCGGAGGAAATCTTTGGTAAGGGGTCCTTTTTTGTTTTTTTTTTGTGGGGCCCAGGGGTCCAATTCAGCTGAAGAAAGAATCTTCAAGGAGTCTTCAGGGATTCTTCGGTGAAGATTTTGGCACCAATACGAAGACTATCATTTTCTCAAACTAGAGCATAGTCATTCATGTAATGATGGCCACCTCCGGCGATTCCGGAGGACATCTTTGGTAAGGGGTCCTTTTTTTTTTTTTTTTTTTTTTTTTGTAGGGCCTAGGGGTCCAATTCAGCTGAAGAAAGAATCTTCAAGGAGTCTTCAGGGATTCTTCGGTGAAGATTTTGGCGCCAATACTAAGACTATCATTTTCTCAAACTAGAGTATAGTCATAAAGGCTACCAGCTATATAAATGGTAGAAATTACCCTTGAAATTGAAAAATGACACCTGTTATACTGCTGAAGAGAGAGTTTTCAAGGAGTCTTCAGGGAATCTTGGGTGAGGATTTTGGAGCCAATATGAAGACTATCATTTTCTAAAACTATAGCATAATCATTCATGTAATGATGTCCACCTCTGGCGATTCCGGAGGAAATCTTTGGTAAGGGGTCCTTATATGTTTTTTTTTTTTTTGTGGGGCCCAGGGGTCCAATTCAGCTGAAGAAAGAATCTTCAAGGAGTCTTCAGGGATTCTACGGTGAAGATTTTGGCACCAATACGAAGACTATCATTTTCTCAAACTAGAGCATAGTCATTCATGTAATGATGGCCACCTCCGGCGATTCCTGAGGAAATCTTTGCTAAAGGGTCCTTTTTTGTTTTTTTTTGTTGGGCACAGGGGTCCAATTCAGCTGAAGAAAGAATCTTCAAGAGTCTTCAGGGATTCTTCGGTGAAGATTTTGGCACCAATACGAAGACTATCATTTTCTCAAACTAGAGCATAGTCATTCATGTAATGATGGCCACCTCCGGCGATTCTTGAGGAAATCTTTGCTAAGGGGTCCTTTTTTGTTTTTTTTTTGTTGGGCCCAGGGGTCCAATTCAGCTGAAGAAAGAATCTTCAAGAGTCTTCAGGGATTCTTCGGTGAAGATTTTGGCGCCAATACGAAGACTATCATTTTCTCAAACTAGAGCATAGTCATTCATGTAATGATGGCCACCTCCGGCGATTCCGGAGGAAATCTTTGGTGAGGGGTCCTTTTTTGTTTTTTTTTTTTTGTGGGGCCCAGGGGTCCAATTCAGCTGAAGAAAGAATCTTCAATGAGTCTTCAGGGATTCTTCGGTGAATATTTTGGCGCCAATACGAAGACTATCATTTTCTCAAACTAGAGCATAGTCATTCATGTAATGATGGCCACCTCCGGCGATTCCGAAGGAAATCTTTGGTAGGGGTCCTTTTTTTTTTTTGTGGGGCCCAGGGGTCCAGTTCAGCTGAAGAAAGAATCTTCAAGGAGTCTTCAGGGATTCTTCGGTGAAGATTTTGGCGCCAATACGAAGACTATCATTTTCTCAAACTAGAGCATAGTCATTCATGTAATGATGGCCACCTCCGGCTATTCCGGAGGAAATCTTTGATAGGGGGTCCTTTTTTTTTCGTGGGGCCCAGGGGTCCAGTTCAGCTGAAGAAAGAATCTTCAAGGAGTCTTCAGGGATTCTTCTGTGAAGATTTTGGCGCCAATACGAAGACTATCATTTTCTCAAACTAGAGCTTAGTCATTCATGTAATCATGGCCACCTCCAGCGATTCCGGAGGAAATCTTTGGTAAGGGGTCCTTTTTTGTTTTTTTTTGTGGGGCCCAGGGGTCCAATTTAGCTGAAGAAAGAATATTCAAGGAGTCTTCAGGGATTCTTCGGTGAAGATTTTGGCGCCAATACGAAGACTATCATTTTCTCAAACTAGAGCATAGTCATTCATGTAATGATGGCCACCTCCGGCGATTCCGGAGGAAATCTTTGGTAAGGGGTCCTTTTTTGTTTTTTTGTTTTTTTTTTGTGGGGCCCAGGGGTCCAGTTCAGCTGAAGAAAGAATCTTCAAGGAGTCTTCAGGGATTCTTCGATGAAGATTTTGACGCCAATACGAAGACTATCATTTTCTCAAACTAGAGCATAGTCATTCATGTAATGATGGCCACCTCCGGCGATTCCGGAGGAAATCTTTGGTAAGGGATCCTTTTTTGTTTTTTTTTGTGGGGCCCAGGGGTCCAATTCAGCTGAAGAAAGAATCTTCAAGGAGTCTTCAGGGATTCTTCGGTGAACATTTTGGCGCCAATACGAAGACTATCATTTTCTCAAACTAGAGCTTATTCATTCATGTAATAATGGCCACCTCCGGCGATTCCGGAGGAAATCTTTGGTTAGGGGTCCTTTTTTGTTTTTTTTTGTGGGGCCCAGGGGTCCAATTCAGCTGAAGAAAGAATCTTCAAGGAGTCTTCAGGGATTCTTCGGTGAAGATTTTGGCGCCAATACGAAGACTATCATTTTCTCAAACTAGAGCATAGTCATTCATGTAATGATGGCAACCTCCGGCGATTCCGGAGGAAATCTTTGGTAGGGGGTCCTTTTTTTTTTCGTAGGGCCCAGGGGTCCAGTTCAGCTGAAGAGAGAATCTTCAAGGAGTCTTCAGGGATTCTTCGGTGAAGATTTTGGCACCAATACGAAGACTATCATTTTCTCAAACTAGAGCATAGTCATTCATGTAATGATGGCCACCTCCGGCGATTCCGGAGGAAATCTTTGGTAAGGGGTCCTTTTTTGTTTTTTTTTTTTTTTGTGGGGCCCAGGGGTCCAGTTCAGCTGAAGAAAGTATCTTCAAGGAGTCTTCAGGGATTCTTCAGTGAAGATTTTGGCACCAATACGAAGACTATCATTTTCTCAAACTAGAGCATTGTCATTCATGTAATGATGGCTACCTCCTGCGATTCCGGAGGAAATCTTTGGTAAGGTGTCCTTTTTTTTTTTTTTTTTTTTTTTTGTGGGGCCCAGGGGTCCAATTCAGCTGAAGAAAGAATCTTCAAGGAGTCTTCAGGGATTCTTCGGTGAAGATTTTGGCACCAATACGAAGACTATCATTTTCTCAAACTAGATCATAGTCATTCATGTAATGATGGCCACCTCCGGCGATTCCGGAGGAAATCTTTGGTAAGGGGTCCTTTTTTGTTTTTTTTTGTGGGGCCCAGGGGTCCAATTCAGCTGAAGAAAGAATCTTCAAGGAGTCTTCAGGTATTCTTCAGTGAATATTTTGGAGCCAATACGAAGACTATCATTTTCTCAAACTAGAGCATTGTCATTCATGTAATGATGGCCACCTCCGGCGATTCTGGAGGAAATCTTTGGTAAGGGGTCCTTTTTTTTTTTTTTTTTGTGGCGCCCAGGGGTCCAGTTCAGCTGAAGAAAGAATCTTCAAGGAGTCTTCAGGGATTCTTCGGTGAAGATTTTGGCACCAATACGAAGACTATCATTTTCTCAAACTAGAGCATAGTCATTCATGTAATGATGGCCACCTCCGGCGATTAGGGAGGACATCTTTGGTAAGGGGTCCTTTTTTTTTTTTTTTTTGTGGGGCCTAGGGGTCCAATTCAGCTGAAGAAAGAATCTTCAAGGAGTCTTCAGGGATTCTTCGGTGAAGATTTTGGCGCCAATACTAAGACTATCATTTTCTCAAACTAGAGTATAGTCATAAAGGCTACCAGCTATATAAATGGTAGAAATTACCCTTGAAATTGAAAAATGACACCTGTTATACTGCTGAAGAAAGAGTTTTCAAGGAGTCTTCAGGGAATCTTGGGTGAGGATTTTGGAGCCAATATGAAGACTATCATTTTCTAAAACTAGAGCATAGTCATTCATGTAATGATGGCCACCTCCGGCGATTCCGGAGGAAATCTTTGGTAAGGGGTCCTTTTATGTTTTTTTTTTTTTTTTGTGGGGCCCAGGGGTCCAATTCAGCTGAAGAAAGAATCTTCAAGGAGTCTTCAGGGATTCTTCGGTGAAGATTTTGGCACCAATACGAAGACTATCATTTTCTCAAACTAGAGCATAGTCATTCATGTAATGATGGCCACCTCCGGCGATTGCTGAGGAAACCTTTGGTAAGGGGTCCTTTTTTGTTTTTTTTTGTTGGGCCCAGGGGTCCAATTCAGCTGAAGAAAGAATCTTCAAAGAGTCTTCAAGGATTCTTCGGTGAAGATTTTGCGCCAATACGAAGACTATCATTTTCTCAAACTAGAGCATAGTCATTTATGTAATGATGGCCACCTCCGGCAATTCCGGAGGAAATCTTTGGTAAGGGGTCCTTTTATGTTTTTTTTTTTTTTGTGGGGCCCAGGGGTCCAATTCAGCTGAAGAAAGAATCTTCAAGGAGTCTTCAGGGATTCTTTGGTGAAGATTTTGGCACCAATACGAAGACTATCATTTTCTCAAACTAGAGCATAGTCATTCATGTAATGATGGCCACCTCCGGCGATTCCTGAGGAAATCTTTGCTAAGGGGTCCTTTTTTGTTTTTTTTTGTTGGGCCCAGGGGTCCAATTCAGCTGAAGAAAGAATCTTCAAAGAGTCTTCAGGGATTCTTCGGTGAAGATTTTGCGCCAATACGAAGACTATCATTTTCTCAAACTAGAGCATAGTCATTCATGTAATGATGGCCACCTCCGGCGATTCCGGAGGAAATCTTTGGTGAGGGGTCCTTTTTTGTTTTTTTTTGTGGGGCCCAGGGGTCCAATTCAGCTGAAGAAAGAATCTTCAAGGAGTCTTCAGGGATTCTTCAGTGAATATTTTGGAGCCAATACGAAGACTATCATTTTCTCAAACTAGAGCATAGTCATTCATGTAATGATGGCCACCTCCGGTGATTCCGGAGGAAATCTTTGGTAAGGGGTCCTTTTTTTTTTTTTTTTTTGTGGCGCCCAGGGGTCCAGTTCAGCTGAAGAAAGAATCTTCAAGGAGTCTTCAGGGATTCTTCGGTGAAGATTTTGGCACCAATACGAAGACTATCATTTTCTCAAACTAGAGCATAGTCATTCATGTAATGATGGCCACCTCCGGCGATTCCGGAGGACATCTTTGGTAAGGGGTCCTTTTTTTTTTTTTTTTTTTTTTTGTGGGGCCTAGGGGTCCAATTCAGATGAAGAAAGAATCTTCAAGGAGTCTTCAGGGATTCTTCGGTGAAGATTTTGGCGCCAATACTAAGACTATCATTTTCTCAAACTAGAGTATAGTCATAAAGGCTACCAGCTATATAAATGGCAGAAATTACCCTTGTAATTGAAAAATGACACCTGTTATACTGCTGAAGAAAGAGTTTTCAAGGAGTCTTCAGGGAATCTTAGGTGAGGATTTTGGAGCCAATATGAAGACTATCATTTTCTAAAACTAGAGCATAGTCATTCATGTAATGATGTCCACCTCCGGCGATTCCGGAGGAAATCTTTGGTAAGGGGTCCTTTTATGTTTTTTTTTTTTTTTGTGGGGCCCAGGGGTCCAATTCAGCTGAAGAAAGAATCTTCAAGGAGTCTTCAGGGATTCTACGGTGAAGATTTTGGCACCAATACGAAGACTATCATTTTCTCAAACAAGAGCATAGTCATTCATGTAATGATGGCCACCTCCGGCGATTCCTGAGGAAATCTTTGCTAAGGGGTCCTTTTTTGTTTTTTTTTTGTTGGGCCCAGGGGTCCAATTCAGCTGAAGAAAGAATCTTCAAGGAGTCTTCAGGGATTCTTCGGTGAAGATTTTGGCACCAATACGAAGACTATCATTTTCTCAAACTAGAGCATAGTCATTCATGTAATGATGGCCACCTCCGGCGATTCCTGAGGAAATCTTTGCTAAGGGGTCCTTTTTTGTTTTTTTTTGTTGGGCCCAGGGGTCCAATTCAGCTGAAGAAAGAATCTTCAAGAGTCTTCAGGGATTCTTCGGTGAAGATTTTGGCGCCAATATGAAGACTATCATTTTCTCAAACTAGAGCATAGTCATTCATGTAATGATGGCCACCTCCAGCGATTCCGAAGGAAATCTTTGGTAGGGGTCCTTTTTTTTTTTTTGTGGGGCCCAGGGGTCCAGTTCAGCTGAAGAAAGAATCTTCAAGGAGGCTTCAGGGATTCTTCGGTGAAGATTTTGGCGCCAATACGAAGACTATCATTTTCTCAAACTAGAGCATAGTCATTCATGTAATGATGGCCACCTCCGGCGATTCCGGAGGAAATCTTTGGTAAAGTGTCCTTTTTTGTTTTTTTTTGTGGGGCCCAGGGGTCCAATTCAGCTGAAGAAAGAATCTTCAAGGAGTCTTCAGGGATTCTTCGGTGAAGATTTTGGAGCCAATACGAAGACTATCATTTTCTCAAACTAGAGCATAGTCATTCATGTAATGATGGCCACCTCCGGCTCTTCCGGAGGAAATCTTTGATAGGGGGTACTTTTTTTTTTCGTGGGGCCCAGGGGTCCAGTTCAGCTGAAGAAAGAATCTTCAAGGAGTCTTCAGGGATTCTTCGGTGAAGATTTTGGCACCAATACGAAGACTATCATTTTCTCAAACTAGAGCACAGTCATTCATGTAATGATGGCCACCTCCGGCGATTCCGGAGGACATCTTTGGTAAGGGGTCCTTTTTTTTTTTTTTCTTTTTTTGTGGGGCCTAGGGGTCCAATTCAGCTGAAGAAAGAATCTTCAAGGAGTCTTCAGGGATTCTTCGGTGAATATTTTGGCGCCAATACGAAGACTATCATTTTCTCAAACTAGAGTATAGTCATAAAGGCTACCAGCTATATAAATGGTAGAAATTACCCTTGAAATTGAAAAATGACACCTGTTATACTGCTGAAGAAAGAGTTTTCAAGGAGTCTTCAGGGAATCTTGGGTGAGGATTTTGGAGCCAATATGAAGACTATCATTTTCTAAAACTAGAGCATAGTCATTCATGTAATGATGGCCACCTCCGGCGATTCCGGAGGAAATCTTTGGTAAGGGGTCCTTTTATGTTTTTTTTTTTTTTTTGTGGGGCCCAGGGGTCCAATTCAGCTGAAGAAAGAATCTTCAAGGAGTCTTCAGGGATTCTTCAGTGAAGATTTTGGCACCAATACGAAGACTATCATTTTCTCAAACTAGAGCATAGTCATTCATGTAATGATGGCCACCTCCGGCGATTCCTGAGGAAATCTTTGCTAAGGGGTCCTTTTTTGTTTTTTTTTTGTTGGGCCCAGGTGTCCAATTCAGCTGAAGAAAGAATCTTCAAAGAGTCATCAGGGATTCTTCGGTGAAGATTTTGCGCCAATACGAAGACTATCATTTTCTCAAACTAGAGCATAGTCATTCATGTAATGATGGCCACCTCCGGCAATTCCGGAGGAAATCTTTGGTAAGGGGTTCTTTTATTTTTTTTTTTTTTTTTTTTGTGGGGCCCAGGGGTCCAATTCAGCTGAAGAAAGAATCTTCAAGGAGTCTTCAGGGATTCTTTGGTGAAGATTTTGGCACCAATACGAAGACTATCATTTTCTCAAACTAGAGCATAGTCATTCATGTAATGATGGCCACCTTCGGCGATTAGTGAGGAAATCTTTGCTAAGGGGTCCTTTTTTGTTTTTTTTTTGTTGGGCCCAGGGGTCCAATTCAGCTGAAGAAAGAATCTTCAAAGAGTCTTCATGGATTCTTCGGTGAAGATTTTGCGCCAATACGAAGACTATCATTTTCTCAAACTAGAGCATAGTCATTCATGTAATGATGGCCACCTCCGGCGATTCCGGAGGAAATCTTTGGTAAGGGGTCGTTTTTTTTTTTTTTTTTTTGTGGGACCTAGGGGTCCAATTCAGCTGAAGAAAGAATCTTCAAGGAGTCTTCAGGGATTCTTCGGTGAATATTTTGGAGCCAATACGAAGACTATCACTTTCTCAAACTAGAGCATAGTCATTCATGTAATGATGGCCACCTCCGGCGATTCCGGAGGAAATCTTTGGTAAGGGGTCCTTTTTTTTTTTTTTTTTTGTGGCGCCCAGGGGTCCAGTTCAGCTGAAGAAAGAATCTTCAAGGAGTCTTCAGGGATTCTTCGGTGAAGATTTTGGCACCAATACGAAGACTATCATTTTCTCAAACTAGAGCATAGTCATTCATGTAATGATGGCCACCTCCGGCGATTCCGGAGGACATCTTTGGTAAGGGGTCCTTTTTTTTTTTTTTTTTTTTGTGGGGCCTAGGGGTCCAACTCAGCTGAAGAAAGAATCTTCAAGGAGTCTTCAGGGAGTCTTCGGTGAAGATTTTGGCGCCAATACTAAGACTATCATTTTCTCAAACTAGAGTATAGTCATAAAGGCTACCAGCTATATAAATGGTAGAAATTACCCTTGAAATTGAAAAATGACACCTGTTATACTGCTGAAGAAAGAGTTTTCAATTAGTCTTCAGGGAATCTTGGGTGAGGATTTTGGAGCCAATATGAAGACTATCATTTTCTAAAACTAGAGCATAGTCATTCATGTAATGATGTCCACCTCCGGCGATTCCGGAGGAAATCTTTGGTAAGGGGTCCTTTTATGTTTTTTTTTTTTTTTTGTGGGGCCCAGGGATCCAATTCAGCTGAAGAAAGAATCTTCAAGGAGTCTTCAGGGATTCTACGGTGAAGATTTTGGCACCAATACGAAGACTATCATTTTCTCAAACTAGAGCATAGTCATTCATGTAATGATGGCCACCTCCGGCGATTCCTGAGGAAATCTTTGCTACGGGGTCCTTTTTTGTTTTTTTTTGTTGGGCCCAGGGGTCCAATTCAGCTGAAGAAAGAATCTTCAAGGAGTCTTCAGGGATTCTTCGGTGAAGATTTTGGCACCAATACGAAGACTATCATTTTCTCAAACTAGAGCATAGTCATTCATGTAATGATGGCCACCTCCGGCGATTCCTGAGGAAATCTTTGCTAAGGGGTCCTTTTTTGTTTTTTTTTGTTGGGCCCAGGGGTCCAATTCAGCTGAAGAAAGAATCTTCAAGAGTCTTCAGGGATTCTTCGGTGAAGATTTTGGCGCCAATACGAAGACTATCATTTTCTCAAACTAGAGCATAGTCATTCATGTAATGATGGCCACCTCAGGCGATTCCGGAGGAAATCTTTGGTGAGGGGTCCTTTTTTTTTTTTTTTTTTTTGTGGGGCCCAGGGGTCCAATTCAGCTGAAGAAAGAATCTTCAATGAGTCTTCAGGGATTCTTCGGTGAAGATTTTGGCGCCAATACGAAGACTATCATTTTCTCAAACTAGAGCATAGTCATTCATGTAATGATGGCCACCTCCGGCGATTCCGAAGGAAATCTTTGGTAGGGGTCCTTTTTTTTTTTTTGTGGGGCCCAGGGGTCCAGTTCAGCTGAAGAAAGAATCTTCAAGGAGTCTTCAGGGATTCTTCGGTGAAGATTTTGGCACCAATACGAAGACTATCATTTTCTCAAACTAGAGCATAGTCATTCATGTAATGATAGCCACCTCCGGCGATTCCGGAGGACATCTTTGGTAAGGGGTCCTTTTTTTTTTTTTTTTTTTGTGGGGCCTAGGGGTCCAATTCAGCTGAAGAAAGAATCTTCAAGGAGTCTTCAGGGAGTCTTCGGTGAAGATTTTGGCGCCAATACTAAGATTATAATTTTCTCAAACTAGAGTATAGTCATAAAGGCTACCAGCTATATAAATGGTAGAAATTACCCTTGAAATTGAAAAATGACACCTGTTATACTGCTGAAGAAAGAGTTTTCAATTAGTCTTCAGGGAATCTTGGGTGAGGATTTTGGAGCCAATATGAAGACTATCATTTTCTAAAACTAGAGCGTAGTCATTCATGTAATGATGTCCACCTCCGGCGATTCCGGAGGAAATCTTTGGTAGGGGTCCTTTTTTTTTTTTTGTGGGGCCCAGGGGTCCAGTTCAGCTGAAGAAAGAATCTTCAAGGAGTCTTCAGGGATTCTTCGGTGAAGATTTTGGCGCAAATACGAAGACTATCATTTTCTCAAACTAGAGCATAGTCATTCATGTAATGATGGCCACCTCCGGCGATTCCGGAGGAAATCTTTGGTAAAGTGTCCTTTTTTTTTTTTTTTTTTTTTGTGGGGCCCAGGGGTCCAATTCAGCTGAGGAAAGAATCTTCAAGGAGTCTTCAGGGATTCTTCGGTGAAGATTTTGGAGCCAATACGAAGACTATCATTTTCTCAAACTAGAGCATAGTCATTCATGTAATGATGGCCACCTCCGGCTCTTCCGGAGGAAATCTTTGATAGGGGGTCCTTTTTTTTTTCGTGGGGCCCAGGGGTCCAGTTCAGCTGAAGAAAGAATCTTCAAGGATTCTTCAGGGATTCTTCTGTGAAGATTTTGGCGCCAATACGAAGACTATCATTTTCTCAAACTAGAGCTTAGTCATTCATGTAATCATGGCCACCTCCAGCGATTCCGGAGGAAATCTTTGGTAAGGGGTCCTTTTTTGGTTTTTTTTGTCGGGCCCAGGGGTCCAATTTAGCTGAAGAAAGAATATTCAAGGAGTCTTCAGGGATTCTTCGGTGAAGATTTTGGCGCCAATACGAAGACTATCATTTTCTCAAACTAGAGTATAGTCATTCATGTAATGATGGCCACCTCCGGCGATTCCGGAGGAAATCTTTGGTAAGGTGTCCTTTTTTTTTGGGGGGGGGGGGGCCAGGGGTCCAATTCAGCTGAAAAAAGAATCTTCAAGGAGTCTTCAGGGATTCTTCGGTGAAGATTTTGGCGCCAATACTAAGACTATCATTTTCTCAAACTAGAGCATAGTCATAAAGGCTACCAGCTATATAAATGGTAGAAATTACCCTTGAAATTGAAAAATGACACCTGTTATACTGCGGTAGAAAGAGTCTTCAAGGAGTGTTCAGAGAATCTTGGGTGAGGATTTTGGAGCCAATATGAAGACTATCATTTTCTAAAACTAGAGCATAGTCATTCATGTAATGATGGCCACTTCCGGCGATTCCGGAGGAAATTTTTGTTAAGGGGTCCTTTTTTGTTTTTTTTGGGGGGACCAGGGGTCCAATTCAGCTGAAGAAAGAATCTTCAAGGAGTCTTCAGGGATTCTTCGGTGAAGATTTTGGCGCCAATACGAAGACTATCATTTTCTCAAACTAGAGCTTAGTTATTCATGTAATGATGGTCACCTCCGGCGATTCCGGAGGAAATCTTTGGTAAGGGGTCCTTTTTTTTTTTTTTTTTTTGTGGGGCCCAGGGGTCCAATTCAGCTGAAGAAAGAATCTTCAAGGAGTCTTCAGGGATTCTTCGGTGAAGATTTTGGAGCCAATACGAAGACTATTATTTTCTCAAACTAGAGCATAGTCATTCATGTAATGATGGCCACCTCCGGCGATTCCAGAGGAAAGCTTTGGTAAGGGGTCCTTTTTTTTTTTTTTTTTTTTTGTGGGGCCCAGGGGTCCACTTCAGCTGAAGAAAGAATCTTCAATGAGTCTTCAGGGATTCTTCGGTGAAGATTTTGGCGCCAATACGAAGACTATCATTTTCTCAAACTAGAGCAAAGTCAATCATGTAATGATGGCTACTTCCGGCGATTCCGGAGGAAATCTTTGGTAAGGGGTGTTTTTTTTTTTTTGTGGGGCCCAGGAGTCCAATTCAGCTGAAGAAAGAATATTCAAGGAGTCTTCAGGGATTCTTCGGTGAAGATTTTGGCGCCAATACGAAGACTATCATTTTCTCAAACTAGAGCTTAGTCATTCATGTAATCATGGCCACCTCCGGCGATTCCAGAGGAAATCTTTGGTAAGGGGTCCATTTTTTTTTTTTTGGGGGGCCCAGTGGTCCAATTCAGCTGAAGAAAGAATCTTCAAGGAGTCTTCAGGGATTCTTCGGTGAATATTTTGGAGCCAGTACGAAGACTATCATTTTCTCAAACTAGAGTATAGTCATTCATGTAATTATGGCCACTTCCGGCGATTCCGGAGGAAATCTTTGGTAAGGGGTCCTTTTTTGTTTTTTTTGTGGGGCCCAGGGGTCCAGTTCAGCTGAAGAAAGAATCTTCAAGGAGTCTTCAGGGATTCTTCGGTGAAGATTTTGGAGCCAATACGAAGACTATTATTTTCTCAAACTAGAGCATAGTCATTCATGTAATGATGGCCACCTCCGGCGATTCCAGAGGAAAGCTTTGGTAAGGGGTCCCTTTTTTTTTTTTTTTTTTGTGGGGCCCAGGGGTCCAGTTCAGCTGAAGAAAGAATCTTCAAGGAGTCTTCAGGGATTCTTCGGTGAAGATTTTGGCGCCAATACGAAGACTATCATTTTCTCAAACTAGAGCATAGTCATTCATGTAATGATGGCTACCTCCGGCGATTCCGGAGGAAATCTTTGGTAAGGGGTAGTTTTTTTTTTTTTGTGGGGCCCAGGAGTCCAATTCAGCTGAAGAAAGAATCTTCAAGGAGTCTTCAGGGATTCTTCGGTGAAGATTTTGGCGCCAATACGAAGACTATCATTTTCTCAAACTAGAGCTTGGTCATTCATGTAATGATGGCCACGTTCGGCGTTTCCGGAGGAAATCTTTGGTAAGGGGTCCTTTTTTTTTTTTGTGGGGCCCAGGGGTCCAATTCAGCTGAAGAAAGAATCTTCAATGAGTCTTCAGGGATTCTTCGGTGAAGATTTTGGTGCCAATACGAAGACTATAATTTTCTCAATCTAGACCATAGTCATTCATGTAATGATGGCCACCTCCGGCGATTCCGAAGGAAATCTTTGGTAGGGGTCCTTTTTTTTTTTTTTGTGGGGCCCAGGGGTCCAGTTCAGCTGAAGAAAGAATCTTCAAGGAGTCTTCAGGGATTCTTCGGTGAAGATTTTGGCGCCAATACGAAGACTATCATTTTCTCAAACTAGAGCATAGTCATTCATGTAATGATGGCCACCTCCGGCGATTCCGGAGGAAATCTTTGGTAAAGTGTCCTTTTTTGTTTTTTTTTTGTGGGGCCCAGGGGTCCAATTCACCTGAAGAAAGAATCTTCAAGGAGTCTTCAGGGATTCTTCGGTGAAGATTTTGGAGCCAATACGAAGACTATCATTTTCTCAAACTAGAGCATAGTCATTCATGTAATGATGGCCACCTCCGGCTATTCCGGAGGAAATCTTTGATAGGGGGTCCTTATTTTTTTCGTGGGGCCCAGGGGTCCAGTTCAGCTGAAGAAAGAATCTTCAAGGAGTCTTCAGGGATTCTTCTGTGAAGATTTTGGCGCCAATACGAAGACTATCATTATCTCAAACTAGAGCTTAGTCATTCATGTAATCATGGCCACCTCCGGCGATTCCGGAGGAAATCTTTGGTAAGGGGTCCTTTTTTGTTTTTTTTTGTCGGACCCAGGGGTCCAATTTAGCTGAAGAAAGAATATTCAAGGAGTCTTCAGGGATTCTTCGGTGAAGATTTTGGCGCCAATACGAAGACTATCATTTTCTCAAACTAGAGCATAGTCATTCATGTAATGATGGCCACCTCCGGCGATTCCGGAGGAAATCTTTTTGTAAGGTGTCCTTTTTTTTGGGGGGGGGCCAGGGGTCCAATTCAGCTGAAAAAAGAATCTTCAAGGAGTCTTCAGGGATTCTTCGGTGAAGATTTTGGCGCCAATACTAAGACTATCATTGTTTCAAACTAGAGCATAGTCATAAAGGCTACCAGCTATATAAATGGTAGAAATTACCCTTGAAATTGAAAAATGACACCTGTTATACTGCTGTAGAAAGAGTCTTCAAGGAGTGTTCAGAGAATCTTGGGTGAGGATTTTGGAGCCAATATGAAGACTATCATTTTCTAAAACTAGAGCATAGTCATTCATGTAATGATGGCCACTTCCGGCGATTCCGGAGGAAATCTTTGGTAAGGGGTCCTTTTTTGTTTTTTTTCTGGGGCCCAGGGGTCCAATTCAGCTGAAGAAAGAATCTTCAAGGAGTCTTCAGGGATTCTTCGGTGAAGATTTTGGCGCCAATACGAAGACTATCATTTTCTCAAACTAGAGCTTAGTCATTCATGTAATGGTGGCCACCTCCGGCGATTCCGGAGGAAATCTTTGGTAAGGGGTCCTTTTTTGTTTTTTTTGTGGGGCCCAGGGGTCCAATTCAGCTGAAGAAAGAATCTTCAAGGAGTCTTCAGGGATTCTTCGGTGAAGATTTTGGAGCCAATACGAAGACTATTATTTTCTCAAACTAGAGCATAGTCATTCATGTAATGATGGCCACCTCCGGCGATTCCAGAGGAAAGCTTTGGTAAGAGGTCCTTTTTTGTTTTTTTTTTGTGGGGCCCAGGGGTCTAATTCAGCTGAAGAAAGAATATTCAAGGAGTCTTCAGGGATTCTTCGGTGAAGATTTTGGCGCCAATACGAAGACTATCATTTTCTCAAACTAGAGCATAGTCATTCATGTAATGATGGCCACCTCCGGCGATTCCGGAGGAAATCTTTGGTAAGGGGTCCTTTTTTTTTTTTTTTTTTTTTTTTGTGGGGCCCAGGGGTCCAGTTCAGCTGAAGAAAGAATCTTCAAGGAGTCTTCAGGGATTCTTCGGTGAAGATTTTGGCGCCAATACGAAGACTATCATTTTCTCAAACTAGAGCATAGTCATTCATGTAATGTTGGCTACATCCGGCGATTCCGGAGGAAATCTTTGGTAAGGGGTAGTTTTTTTTTTTTTTGTGGGGCCCAGGAGTCCAATTCAGCTGAAGAAAGAATATTCAAGGAGTCTTCAGGGATTCTTCGGTGAAGATTTTGGCGCCAATACGAAGACTATCATTTTCTCAAACTAGAGCATAGTCATTGATGTAATGATGGCCACGTCCGGCGATTCCGGAGGAAATCTTTGGTAGGGGGTCCTTTTTTTTTTTCGTGGGGCCCAGGGGTCCAGTTCAGCTGAAGAAAGAATCTTCAAGGAGTCTTCAGGGATTTTTCTGTGAAGATTTTGGCGCCAATACGAAGACTATCATTTTCTCAAACTAGAGCTTAGTCATTCATGTAATAATGGCCACCTCCGGCGATTCCGGAGGAAATCTTTGGTAAGGGGTCCTTTTTTGTTTTTTTTTGTGGGGCCCAGGGGTCCAATTCAGCTGAAGAAAGAATATTCAAGGAGTCTTCAGGGATTCTTCGGTGAAGATTTTGGCGCCAATACGAAGACTATCATTTTCTCAAACTAGAGCATAGTCATTCATGTAATGATGGCCACCTCCGGCGATTCCGGAGGAAATCTTTGGTAAGGGGTCCTTTTTTGTTTTTTTTTTTTTGTGGGGCCCAGGGGTCCAGTTCAGCTGAAGAAAGAATCTTCAAGGAGTCTTCAGAGATTCTTCGGTGAAGATTTTGGCGCCAATACGAAGACTATCATTTTCTCAAACTAGAGCATAGTCATTCATGTAATGATGGCCACCTCCGGCGATTGCGGAGGAAATCTTTGGTAAGGGGTCCTTTTTTGTTTTTTTGTTTTTTTGGGGCCCAGGGGTCCAATTCAGCTGAAGAAAGAATCTTCAAGGAGTCTTCAGGGATTCTTCGGTGAAGATTTTGGCGCCAATACTAAGACTATCATTTTCTCAAACTAGAGCATAGTCATAAAGGCTACCAGCTATATAAATGGTAGAAATTACCCTTGAAATTGAAAAATGACACCTGTTATACTGCTGAAGAAAGAGTCTTCAAGGAGTCTTCAGGGAATCTTGGGTGAGGATTCTGGAGCCAATATGAAGACTATCATTTTCTAAAACTAGAGCATAGTCATTCATGTAATGATGGCCACCTCCGGCGATTCCGGAAGAAATCTTTGGTAAGGGGTCCTTTTTTTTTTTTTTTTTTTTTGTGGGGCCCAGGGGTCCAATTCAGCTGAAGAAAGAATCTTCAAAGAGTCTTCAGGGATTCTTCGGTGAAGATTTTGGCGCCAATACGAAGACTATCATTTTCTCAAACTTGAGCATAGTCATTCATGTAATGGTGGCCACCTCCGGCGATTCCGGAGGAAATCTTTGGTAAGGGGTCCTTTTTTGTTTTTTTTTTTATTGTGGGGCCCAGGGGTCCAGTTCAGCTGAAGAAAGAATCTTCAAGGAGTCTTCAGGAATTCTTCGGTGAAGATTTTGGCGCCAATACGAAGACTATCATTTTCTCAAACTAGAGCATAGTCATTCATGTAATGATGGCCACCTCCGGCGATTCCGGAGGAAATCTTTGGTAAGGGGTCCTTTTTTGTTTTTTTTTTTTTTGTGGGGCCCAGGGGTCCAATTCAGCTGAAGAAAGAATCTTCAAGGAGTCTTCAGTGATTCTTCGGTGAAGATTTTGGCGCCAATACGAAGACTATCATTCTCTCAAACTAGAGCTTAGTCATTCATGTAATGATGGCCACCTACGGCGATTCCGGAGGAAATCTTTGGTAAGGGGTCCTTTTTTGTTTTTTTTTGTGGGGCCCAGGGGTCCAATTCAGCTGAAGAAAGAATCTTCAAGGAGTCTTCAGGGATTCTTCGGTGAAGATTTTGGCGCCAACACGAAGACTATCATTTTCTCAAACTAGAGCATAGTCATTCATGTAATGATGGCCACCTCCGGCGATTCCGGAGGAAATCTTTGGTAGGGGGTCCCTTTTTTTTTTCGTGGGGCCCAGGGGTCCAGTTCAGCTGAAGAAAGAATCATCAAGGAGTCTTCAGGGATTCTTCGGTGAAGATTTTGTCACCAATACGAAGACTATCATTTTCTCAAACTAGAGTATAGTCATTCATGTAATGATGGCCACCTCCGGCGATTCCGGCGGAAATCTTTGGTAAGGGGTCCTTTTTTTTTTTTTTTTTGTGGGGCCCAGGGGTCCAGTTCAGCTGAAGAAAGAATCTTCAAGGAGTCTTCAGGGATTCTTCAGTGAAGATTTTGGCACCAATACGAAGACTATCATTTTCTCAAATAAGAGCATAGTCATTCATGTAATGATGGCTACCTCCTGCGATTCCGGAGGAAATCTTTGGTAAGGGGTCCTTTTTTGTTTTTTTTTTTTTGTGGGGCCCAGGGGTCCAATTCAGCTGAAGAAAGAATCTTCAAGGAGTCTTCAGGGATTCTTCGGTGAAGATTTTGTCACCAATACGAAGACTATCATTTTCTCAAACTAGAGCATAGTCATTCATGTAATGATGGCCACCTCCGGCGATTCTGGAGGAAATCTTTGCTAAGGGGTCCTTTTTTGTTTTTTTTTTGTGGGGCCCAGTAGTCCAATTCAGCTGAAGAAAGAATCTTCAAGGAGTCTTCAGGGATTCTTCGGTGAATATTTTGGAGCCAATACGAAGACTATCATTTTATCAAACTAGAGCATAGTCATTCATGTAATGATGGCCACCTCCGGCGATTCCGGAGGAAATCTTTGGTAAGGGGTCCTTTTTTTTTTTTTTTTTTTGTGGGGCCCAGGGGTCCAATTCAGCTGAAGAAAGAATCTTCAAGGAGTCTTCAGGGATTCTTCGGTGAAGATTTTGGCGCCAATACTAAGACTATCATTTTCTCAAACTAGAGTATAGTCATAAAGGCTACCAGCTATATAAATGGTAGAAATTACCCTTGAAATTGAAAAATGACACCTGTTATACTGCTGAAGAAAGAGTTTTCAAGGAGTCTTCAGGGAATCTTGGGTGAGGATTTTGGAGCCAATATAAAGACTATCATTTTCTAAAACTAGAGCATAGTCATTCATGTAATGATGGCCACCTCCGGCGATTCCGGAGGAAATCTTTGGTAAGGGGTCCTTTTTTGTTTTTTTTTTTTGTGGGGCCCAGGGGTCCAATTCAGCTGAAGAAAGAATCTTCAAAGAGTCTTCAGGGATGCTTCGGTGAAGATTTTGGAGCCAATACGAAGACTATCATTTTCTCAAACTAGAGCATAGTCATTCATGCAATGATGGCCACCTCCGGCAATTCCGGAGGAAATCTTTGGTAAGGGGTCCTTTTTTGTTTTTTGTTTTTTTTGTGGGACCCAGGGGTCCAGTTCAGCTGAAGAAAGAATCTTCAAGGAGTCTTCAGGGATTCTTCGGTGAAGATTTTGGCGCCAAAACGAAGACTATCATTTTCTCAAACTAGAGCATAGTCATTCATGTAATGATGGCCACATCCGGCGATTCCGGAGGAAATCTTTGGTAAGGGGTCCTTTTTTGTTTGTTTTTTTTGTGGGGCCAATACGAAGACTATCATTTTCTCAAACTAGAGCTTAGTCATTCATGTATTGATTTCCACCTCCGGCGATTCCGGAGGAAATCTTTGGTAAGGGGTCCTTTTTTGTTTTTTTTTGTCGGGCCCAGGGGTCCAATTCAGCTGAAGAAAGAATCTTCAATGAGTCTTCAGGGACTCTTCGGTGAAGATTTTGGAGCCAATACGAAGACTATCATTTTCTAAAACTAGAGCATAGTCATTCATGTAATGATGGCCACCTCCGGCGATTCCGAAGAAAATCTTTGGTAGTGGGTCCTTTTTTTTTTTTTGTGGGGCCCAGGGGTCCAGTTCAGCTGAAGAAAGAATCTTCAAGGAGTCTTCAGGGATTCTTCGGTGAACATTTAGGCGCCAATACGAAGACTATCATTTTCTCAAACTAGAGCATAGTCATTCATGTAATGATGGCCACCTCCGGCGATTCCGGAGGAAATCTTTGGTAAGGAGTCATTTTTTTTTTTTGTGGGGCCCAGGGGTCCAATTCAGCTGAAGAAAGAATCTTCAAGGAGTCTTCAGGGATTCTTCGGTGAAGATTTTGGAGCCAATACAAAGACTATCATTTTCTCAAACTAGAGCATAGTCATTCATGTAATGATGGCCACCTCCGGCGATTCCGGAGGAAATCTTTGGTAAGGGGTCCTTTTTAGTTTTTTTTTGTCGGGCCCAGGGGTCCAATTCAGCTGAAGAAAGAATATTCAAGGAGTCTTCAGGGATTCTTCGGTGAAGATTTTGGCGCCAATACGAAGACTATCATTTTCTCAAACTAGAGCTTAGTCATTCATGTAATAATGGCCACCTCCGGCGATTCCGGAGGAAATCTTTGGTAAGGGGTCCTTTTTAGTTTTTTTTTTGTCGGGCCCAGGGGTCCAATTCAGCTGAAGAAAGAATATTCAAGGAGTCTTCAGGGATTCTTCGGTGAAGATTTTGGCGCCAATACGAAGACTATCATTTTCTCAAACTAGAGCATAGTCACTTACGTAATGATGGCTACCTCCTGCGATTCCGGAGGAAATCTTTGGTGAGGGGTCCTTTTTTGTTTTTTTTTTTTTTTGTGGGGCCCAGTGGTCCAATTCAGCTGAAGAAAGAATCTTCAAGGAGTCTTCAGGGATTCTTCGGTGAAGATTTTGGCGCCAATACGAAGACTATCATTTTCTCAAACTAGAGCTTAGTCATTCATGTAGTTCCAGTTGCGTAGAACAAACTTGTATCAGTTGCATAGAACAAACTTGTGCCAGTTATGTAGAAGAAACTTGTGCCAGTTGCGTCGAACAAACTTGTGCCAGTTGCGTCGAAGAAACTTGTGCCAGTTACGGTGATCCAACTTGTGCCAGTTTCGTCGAGAAAACTTGTGCCAGTTGCGTCAAATAAACTTGTGACAGTTGCGTCAAACAAACTTGTGCCAGTTGCATCAAAGAAACTTGTTCTAGTTGCGTCAAACAAACTTGTCCCAATTGAGTCGAAAAAACTTGTGCCAGTTGCATCGAACAAACTTGTGCCAGTTGCGTCTAACAAACTTCTGCCAGTTGCGTCAAAAAAACTTGGGCCAGTTTCGTCAAACAAACTTATGCCAGTGGCATCCAACAAACTTGTGCCAGTTGCGTAGAACAAACTTGTGCCAGTTGCGTCAAACAAACTTGTGCCAATTGCATAGAACAAACTTGTGGCAGTTGCATCAAACAAACTCATGCCAGTTGCGTAAAACAAACTAGTGCCAGTTGCACAGAACAAACTTGTGACAGTTGAGTAGAACAAACTTGTGCCCATTGCGTCAAACAAACTTGTGCCAGTTCGTCGAACAAACTTGTGCCAGTTGCAAAGAACAAACTTGTGCCAGTTGCGTCAAACAAACTTGTGCCAGTTGCATCGAACAAACTTGTGCCAGTTGCGTCAAACAAAATTGTGCCAGTTATGGCGAACAAACTTGTGCCACTTGCGTCGAGAAAACTTGTGCCTGTTGCGTCCAATAAACTTGTGCGAGTTGCGTCAAACAAACTTGTGCCAGTTACGGCGAACAAACTTGTGCTAGTTGCGTCAAGAAAAGTTGTGCCAGTTGCGTCAAATAAACTTGTGCCAGTTGCGTCAAACAAACTTGTGCCAGTTGCGTCAAACAAACTTGTGCCAGTTGCGTCAAACAAACTTGTGCCAGTTGCGTCAAACAAACTTGTGCCAGTTGATTCGAAAAAACTTGTGCCAGTTGCGTTGAACAAACTTGTGCCAGTTGAGTCTAACAAACTTGTGCCAGTTGCGTCAAACATACTTGTGCCAGTTGCGTCAAAAAAACTTGGGCCAGTTGCGTCAAACAAACTTGTGCCAGTGGCAACGAACAAACAAGTGCCAGTTGCATAGAACAAACTTGTGCCTGTTGCGTCAAGCAAACTTCTGCCAGTTGCGTAGAACAAACTTGTGCCAGTTGCGTAGAACAACCTTGTGCCAGTTGCGTCGAACAAACTTGTGCCAGTTGCGTAGAACAAACTTATAGCAGTTGCGTCAAACAATCTTATGCCAGTTGCGTAAAACAATCTAGTGCCAGTTGCATAGAACAAACTTGTGAAAGTTGCGTCAAACAAACTTGTGCCAATTGCGTCAAACAAACTTGTGCCAGTAGCGTTGAACAAACTTGTGCCAGTTGCGTCGAAGAAACTTATGCCAGTTGCGTCAAACAAACTTCTGCCAGTTGCGTCAAACAAACTTGTGCCAGTTGCATCGAACAAACTTGTGCCAGTTATGGCGAACAAAATTGTGCCAATTGCGTCGAGAAAACTTGTGCCAGTTGCATCAGATAAACTTGTGCCAGTTGCTATAAACTTTTGCCAGTTGCATCAAACAAACTTGTGCCAGTTGCGTCAAACAAACTTGTGCCAGTTGCGTGAAACAAACTTGTGCCAGTTGCGTCAAACAATCTTGTGCCAATTGAGTAAAAAAAACTTGTGCCAGTTGCGTCGAACAAACTTTTTCCAGTTGCGTCAAATAAACTTGTGCCAGTTGCATCGAACAAACTAGTGCCAGTTGCATAGAACAAACTTGTTCCAGTTGCGTCAAACAAACTTGTGCCAGTTGAGTAGAAAAAACTTGTCCATGTTGCGTAGAACAACCTTGTGCCAGTTGCGTCAAACAAACTTTTGCCATTTGCGTCAAACAAACTTGTGCCAGTTGCGTCGAACAAACGTGTGCCAGTTGTTTCAAACAAACTTGTGCCAGATGGGTCGAACAAACTTGTGCCAGTTAAGTTAAACAAACTTGTACCAGTTGCGTCGAACAAACTTGTGCCAGTTGCGTCGAACAAACTTGTGGCAGTTGCGTCGAACAAGCTTGCGCCAGTTCCGTCGAACACACTTGTGCCAGTTGCGTCGAACAAACTTGTGCCAGTTGTGTCAAACAAACTTGTTACAGTTGCGTAGAACAAACTTGTGCCAGTTGTGTAGAACAAACATGTGCCAGTTGCGTCAAACAAATATGTGCCAGTTGCGTAGAAGAAACTAGTGCCAGTTGCATAGAACAAACTTGTGCCAGATGCATAGAACAAACTTTTGCCATTTGCATAGAACAAACTTGTGCCAGTTGTGTCAAACAACCTTGTGCCAGTTGTGTCAAACAAACTTGTGCCAGTTGTGTAGAACAAACTTGTAAGAGTTGCGTAGAACAAACTTGTGCCAGTTGCGTAGAACAAACTTGTGCCAGTTGCGTAGAACAAACTTGTGCCAGTTGCGTCAAACAAACTTGTGCCAGTTGCATAGAACAAATTTGTGCCAGTTGCGTAGAACAAACTTGTGCCAGTTGCGTCAAACAAACTTGTGCCAGTTGCGTCGAACAAACTTGTGCCAGTTGCGTCGAACAAACTTGTGCCAGTTGCGTCGAACAAACTTGTGCCAGTTGCGTCGAACAAACTTGTGCCAGTTGCGTCGAACAAACTTGTGCCAGTTGCATCAAACAAACTTGTGCCAATTGAGTCGAAAAAACTTGTGCCATTTGCGTCGAACAAACTTGTGCCAGTTGTGTCAAACAAACTTGTGCAGTTGCATCGAACAAACTTGTCCCAGTTGCATCGAACAAACTTCTGCCAATTGCATAGAACAAACTTGTGCCAGTTGCGTCAAACAAACTTGTGCTAGTTGCGTAGAACAAACTTGTGCCAGTTGCGTAGAACAACCTTGTGCCAGTTGCGTCAAACAAACTTGTGCCAGTTGCGTCAAACAAACTTGTGCCAGGTGGTTCGAACAAACTTGTGCTAGTTGCGTCCAACAAACTTGTACTTTTTGCGTCAAACAAACTTGTGACAGTTGCGTCGAACAAACTTGTGCCAGTTGCGAAGAACAAAGTTGTGCCAATTGCGTCAAACAAACTTATGCCAGTTGCATAGAACAAACTAGTGCCAGTTGCATAGAACAAATTTGTGCCAGTTGCGTAGAACAACATTGTGCCAGTTGCGTCGAACAAACTTGTGACAGTAGCGTCGAACAAACTTGTGCCAGTTGCGTCGAACAAACTTGTGCCAGTTGCGTCGAACAAACTTGTGCCAGTTGCGTCGAACAAACTTGTGTCAGTTGCGTCAAACAAACTTGTGCCAGTTACGTCAAACAAACTTGTGCCAATTGAGTCGAAAAAACTTGTGCCAGTTGCGTCAAACAAACTTTTGCCAGTTGCGTCTAACAAACTTGTGCCAGTTGCGTCAAACAAACTTGTGCCAGTTGCGTGGAACAAACTTGTGCCAGTTACATCGAACAAACTTGTGCCAGTTGCGTAGAACAAACTTGTGCCAGTTGCGTCAAACAAACCTGTGCCAATTGCGTAGAACAAACTTGTGCCAGTTGCGTAGAACAACCTTGTGCCAGTTGCGTCAAACAAACTTGTGCCAGTTGCGTCAAACAAACTTGTGCCAATTGCGTAGAACAAACTTGTGCCAGTTGGTTCGAACAAACTTGTGCCAGTTGCGTCCAACAAACTTGTACCAGTTGCGTCAAACAAACTTGTGCCAGTTGCGTAGAACAAACTTGTGCCAGTTGCGTAGGACAAACTTGTGCCAGTTGCGTAGAACAAACTTGTGCCAGTTGCGACAAACAAACTTATGCCAGTTGCATAGAACAAACTAGTGCCAGTTGCATAGAACAAACTTGTGCCAGTTGCGTAGAACAAACTTGTGCCAGTTGCGTCAAACAAACTTGTGCCAGTTGCGTCGAAGAAACTTGTGCCTTGCGTCGAAGAAACTTGTGCCAGTTGCTTCAAACAAACATGTGCTAGTTGCGTTGAACAAACTTGTGCCAGTTGCGTCGAACAAACTTGTCCCAGATATGGCGAACAAACTTGTGCAAGTTGCGTCGAGAAAACTTGTGCCAGTTGCGTCAAAAAAAACTTGTGCCAGTTGCGTCAAACAAACTTGAGCCAGTTGCGTCAAACAAACTTGTGCCTCTTGCGTCAAACAAACTTGTGCCAGTTGCATCAAACAAACTTGTACCAATTGAGTCGAAAAAACTTGTGCCTGTTACGTCGAACAAACTTGTGCCAGTTGCGTCTAACAAACTTGTGCCAGTTGCGTCGAACAAACTTATGCCAGTTGCGTCAAACAAACTTGTGCCAGTTGCGTTAAACAAACTTGTGCCAGTTGCGTCAAACAAACTTGTGCCAGTTGCGTAGAACAGACTTGTGCCAGTTGCGTAGAAGAACTTTGTGCCAGTTGCGTCAAACAAACTTGTGCCAGTAGTGTCAAACAAACTTGTGTCAGTTGGGTAGAACAAATTTGTCCCAGTTGCGTCAAACAAACTTGTGCCAGTTGCGTAGAACAAACTAGTGCCAGTTGCATAGAACAAACTTGTGCCAGATGCGTAGAACAAAATTGTGCCAGTTGCGTCAAACAAACTTGTGCCAGTTGCGTCGAACAAACTTGTCCCAGATATGGCGAAGAAACTTGTGCAAGTTGCGTCGAGAAAACTTGTGCCAGTTGCTTCAAAAAAAACTTGTGCCAGTTGCGTCAAACAAACTTGTGCCAGTTGCGTCAAACAAACTTGTGCCAGTTGCGTAGAACAAACTTGTGCCAGTTGCGTCAAACAAACTTGTGCCAGTTGCGTAGAACAAACTTGTGCCAGTTGCGTAGAAGAACCTTGTGCCAGTTGCGTCAAACAAACTTGTGCCAGTTGCGTCAAACAAACTTGTGCCAGTTGCGTTAAACAAACTTGTGCATGTTGCATCGAACAAACTTTTGCCAGTTGCGTCGATAAAACTTGCGCCAGTTGCGTCGAACAAACTTGTGCCAGTTGCGTCGAAAAAACTTGCGCCAGTTGCGTAGAACAAACTTGTGCCAGTTGCGTTGAACAAACTTCTGCCAATTGTGTTAAACAAACTTGTGTTATTTGCGTAGAACAAACTTGTGCCAGTTGCGTCGAACAACCTTGTGTCAGTTGGGTAGAACAAATTTGCGCCAGTTGCGTCAAACAAACTTGTGCCAGTTGCGTAGAACAAACTAGTGCCAGTTGCATAGAACAAACTTGTGCCAGATGCGTAGAACAAACTTGTGCCAGTTGTGTAGAACAAACTTGTGCCAGTTGCATAGAACAAACTTGTGCCAGTTATGTAGAACAAACTTGTGCCAGTTGCGTCAAACAAACTTGTGCCAGTTGCGTCGAACAAACTTGTGCCAGTTACGGCGAACAAACTTGTGCCAGTTTCGTCGAGAAAACTTGTGCCAGTTGCGTCAAATAAACTTGAGCCAGTTGTGTCAAACAAACTTGTGCCAGTTGCGTCAAACAAACTTGTGCCAGTTGCGTCAAACAAACTTGTTCCAGTTGCGTAGAACAAACTTGTGCCAATTGAGTCGAAAAAACTTGCGCCAATTGCGTCGAACAAACTTGTGCCAGTTGCGTCTAACAAACTTGTGCCAGTTGCATCAAAAAAACTTGTGCCAGTTGCGTCAAACAAACTTGTGCCAGTTGCGTCAAACAAACTTGTGCCAATTGATTAAAAAAAACTTGTGCCAGTTGCGTTGAACAAACTTTTGCCAGTTGCGTCTAACAAACTTGTGCCAGTTGCGTCAAACAAACTTGTGCCAGTTGCGTCGAACAAACTTGTGCCAGTTGCATCGAACACACTAGTGCCAGTTGCATAGAACTAACTTATGCCAGTTGCGTCAAACAAACTTGTGCCAGTTGCGTAGAACAAACTTGTACATGTTGCGTAGAACAACCTTGTGCCAGTTGCGTCAAAGAAACTTTTGCCAGTTGTGTCAAACAAACTTGTGCCAGTTGGGTCGAACAAACTTGTGCCAGTTGCGTCGAACAAACTTGTGCCAGTTACGTTAAACAAACTTGTTCCAGTTGCGTCGAACAAACTTGTGCCAGTTGCGTCGAACAAACTTGTGCCAGTTCCATCGAACAAACTTGTGCCAGTTGCTTAGAACAAACTTGTGCCAGTTGTGTCAAACAAACTTGTGCCAGTTGCATTAAACAAACTTATGCCAGTTGCATAGAACAAACTTGTGCCAGTTGGGTAGAACAAACATGTGCCAGTTGTGTCAAACAAATTTGTGCCAGTTGCGTAGAACACACTAGTGCCAGTTGCATAGAACAAACTTGTGCCAGATGCGTAGAACAAACATTTGCCATTTGCGTAGAACAAACTTGTGCCAGTTGTGTCAAACAAACCTGTGCCAGTTGTGTACAACAAACTAGTAAGAGTTGCGTAGAACAAAATTGTGACAGTTGTTTCGAACAAACTTGTGACAGTTGCGTAGAACAAACTTGTACCAGTTGCGTCAAACAAACTTATGCCAGTTGCATAGAACAAACTAGTGCCAGTTACATAGAACAAACTTGTCCCAGTTGCGTAGAACAAACTTGTGCCAGTTGCGTCAAACAAACTTGTGCCAGTTGCGTCGAACAAACTTGTGCCAGTTGCGTCGAAGAAACTTGTGCCAGTTGCGTCAAAAAAACTTGTGCCATTTGCGTCGAACAAACTTGTGCCAGTTGCGTCGAACAAACTTGTGCCAGATATGGCGAACAAACTTGTGCCAGTTGCTTCGAGAAAACTTGTGCTAGTTGCGTAAAAAAAAACTTGAGCCATTTGAATCAAACAAACTTGTGCCAGTTGCGTCAAACAAACTTGTGCCTCTTGCGTCAAACAAACTTGTGCCAGTTGAGTCGAAAAAACTTGTGCCTGTTACGTCGAACAAACTTGTGCCAGTTGCGTCTAACAAACTTGTGCCAGTTGCGTCAAACAAACTTGTGCCAGTTGCTTCAAAGAAACTTGTGCCAGTTGCGTCAAACAAACTTGTGCCAGTTGCGTAGAACAAACTTGTGCCAGTTGCGTCAAACAAACTTGTGCCAGTTGCGTAGAAGAACCTTGTGCCAGTTGCGTCAAACGAACTTGTGCCAGTTGCGTCAAACAAACATGTGCCAGTTGCGTCGAACAAACTTGTGCCAGTTGAGTCAAACAAACTTCTGCCAGTTGGGTCGAACAAACTTGTGCCAGTTGCGTTGAACAAACTTGCGCCAGTTACGTCAAACAAACTTGTGCCAGTTGCGTTGAACAAACTTGTGCCAGTTACGGTGAACAAACTTGTGCCAGTTTCGTCGAGAAAACTTGTGCCAGTTGCGTCAAATAAACTTGTGCCAGTTGCGTCAAACAAACTTGTTCCAGTTGCGTCAAACAAACTTGTGCCAGTTGCGTCAAACAAACTTATTCTAATTGCGTCAAACAACTTGTGCCAATTGAGTAAAAAAAACTTGTACCAGTTTCGTCGAACAAACTTGTGCCAGTTGCGTCTAACAAACTTGTGCCAGTTGCGTCAAAAAAACTTGGGCAAGTTTCGTCAAACAAACTTGTGCCAGTGGCATCCAACAAACTTGTGCCAGTTGCGTCGAACAAACTTGTGCCAGTTGCGAGAAACAAATTTGTGCCAGTTGCGTAGAACAAACTTGTGCCAGTTGCGTAGAACAACCTTGTGCCAGTTGAGTCGACCAACCTTGTGCTAGTTGGTAGAACAAACTTGTGCCAGTTGCGTCAAACAAACTTATGCCAGTTGCGTAAAACAAACTAGTGCCAGTTGCATAGAACAAACTTGTGCCACTTGAGTAGAACAAACTTGTGCCAATTGCACCAAACAAACTTGTGCCAGTTGCGTCGAACAAACTTGTGCCAGTTGCGTCGAAGAAACTTGTGCCAGTTGCGTCAAACAAACTTGTGCCAGTTGCATAGAATAAATTTGTGCCAGTTGCGTAGAACAAACTTGTTCCAGTTGCGTAGAACAAACTTGTGCCAATTGCCTCAAACAAACTTGTGCCAGTTGCATAGAACAAATTTGTGCCAGTTGCATAGAACAAACTTGTGCCAGTTGCGTCAAACAAACTTGTGCCAGTTGCGTCAAACAAACTTGTGCCAGTTGCGTCGAACAAACTTGTGCCAGTTGCGTCGAACAAACTTGTGCCAGTTGCGTCGAACAAACTTGTGCCAGTTGCGTCGAACAAACTTCTGCCAGTTGCGTCGAACAAACTTGTGTCAGTTGCGTCAAACAAATTTGTGCCAGTTGCGTCAAACAAACTTGTGCCAATTGAGTCGAAAAAACTTGTGCCAGTTGCGTCGAACAAACTTGTGCCATTTGCGTCCAACAAACTTGTGCCAGTTGTGTCAAACAAACTTGTGCAGTTGCGTCGAACAAACTTGTGCCAGTTGCATCTAACAAACTTCTGCCAATTGCATAGAACAAACTTGTGCCAGTTGCGTCAAACAAACTTGTGCCAGTTACGTAGAACAAACTTGTGCCAGTTGCATAGAACAACCTTGTGCCAGTTGCGTCAAACAAACTTGTGCCAGTTGCGTCAAACAAACTTGTGCCAGCTGGTTCGAACAAACTTGTGCTAGTTGCGTCCAACAAACTTGTACTTTTTGCGTCAAACAAACTTGTGACAGTTGCGTCGAACAAACTTGTGCCAGATGCGTAGAACAAACTTGTGCCAATTGCGTCAAACAAACTTATGCCAGTTGCATAGAACAAACTAGTGCCAGTTGCATAGAACAAATTTGTGCCAGTTGCGTAGAACATCATTGTGCCAGTTGCGTCGAACAAACTTGTGACAGTAGCGTCGAACAAACTTGTGCCAGTTGCGTCGAACATACTTGTGCCAGTTGCGTTGAACAAACTTGTGCCAGTTGCGTCGAACAAACTTGTGTCAGTTGCGTCAAACAAACTTGTGCCAGTTACGTCAAACAAACTTGTGCCAATTGAGTCGAAAAAACTTGTGCCAGTTGCGTCAAACAAACTTGTGCCAGTTGCGTCTAACAAACTTGTGCCAGTTGCGTCAAACAAACTTGTGCCAGTTGCGTGGAACAAACTTGTGCCAGTTACATCGAACAAACTTGTGCCAGTTGCGTAGAACAAACTTGTGCCAGTTGCGTCAAACAAACTTGTGCCAATTGCGTAGAACAAACTTGTGCCAGTTGCGTAGAACAACCTTGTGCCAGTTGCGTCAAACAAACTTGTGCCAGTTGCGTCAAACAAATTTGTGCCAGTTGCGTCGAACAAACTTGTGCCAGTAGTGTCAAACATTCTTGTGCCAGTTGGTTCGAACAAACTCGTGCCAGTTGCGTCCAACAAACTTGTACCAGTTGCGTCAAACAAACTTGTGCCAGTTGCGTAGAACAAAATTGTGCCAGTTGCGTAGAACAAACTTGTGCCAGTTGCGTAGAACAAACTTGTGGCAGTTGCGTCAAACAAACTTATGCCAGTTGCATAGAACAGACTAGTGCCAGTTGCATAGAACAAACTTGTGCCAGTTGCGTAGAACAAACTTGTGCCAGTTGCGTCAAACAAACTTGTGCCAGTTGCGTCGAAGAAACTTATGCCTTGCGTCGAAGAAACTTGTGCCAGTTGCTTCAAACAAACATGTGCCAGTTGCGTCGAACAAACTTGTGCCAGTTGCGTTGAACAAACTTGTCCCAGATATGGCGAACAAACTTGTGCAAGTTGCGTCGAGAAAACTTGTGCCAGTTGCGTCAAAAAAAACTTGTGCCAGTTGCGTCAAACAAACTTGTGCCAGTTGCGTCAAACAAACTTGTGCATCTTGCGTCAAACAAACTTGTGCCAGTTGCATCAAACAAACTTGTACCAATTGAGTCGAAAAAACTTGTGCCTGTTACGTCGAACAAACTTGTGCCAGTTGCGTCTAACAAACTTGTGCCAGTTGCGTCGAACAAACTTGTGCCAGTTGCGTCAAACAAACTTGTGCCAGTTGCGTAGAACAAACTTGTGCCAGTTGTGTCAAACACACTTGTGCCAGTTGCGTAGAACAGACTTGTGCCAGTTGCGTAGAAGAACCTTGTGCCAGTTGCGTCAAACAAACTTGTACCAGTTGCGTCGAACAAACTTGTTTCAGTTGGGTAGAACAAATTTGTGCCAGTTGCGTCAAACAAACTTGTGCCAGTTGCGTAGAACAAACTAGTGCCAGTTGCATAGAACAAACTTGTGCCAGATGCATAGAACAAACTTGTGCCAGTTGCGTCGAACAAACTTGTGCCAGCTGCGTCGAACAAACTTGTCCCAGATATGGCGAACAAACTTGTGCAAGTTGCGTCGAGAAAACTTGTGCCAGTTGCGTCAAAAAAAATTGTGCCAGTTGCGTCAAACAAACTTGTGCCAGTTGCGTCAAACAAACTTGTGCCTCTTGCGTCAAACAAACTTGTGCCAGTTGCATCAAACAAACTTGTACCAATTGAGTCGAAAAAACTTGTGCCTGTTACGTCTAACAAACTTGTGCCAGTTGCGTCTAACAAACTTGTGCCAGTTGCGTCAAACAAACTTGTGCCAGTTGCGTCAAACAAACTTGTGCCAGTTGCGTAGAACAAACTTGTGCCAGTTGCGTCAAACAAACTTGTGCCAGTTGCGTAGAACAAACTTGTGCCAGTTGCGTAGAAGAACCTTGTGCCAGTTGCGTCAAACAAACTTGTGCCACTTGCGTCAAACAAACTTGTGCCAGTTGCGTTAAACAAACTTGTGCATGTTGCATCAAACAAACTTTTGCCAGTTGCGTCGATAAAACTTGCGCCAGTTGCGTCGAACAAACTTGTGCCAGTTGCGTCGAAAAAACTTGCGCCAGTTGCGTCGAACAAACTTGTGCCAGTTGCGTTGAACAAACTTCTGCCAATTGTGTTAAACAAACTTGTGTTAGTTGCGTAGAACAAACTTGTGCCAGTTGCGTCGAACAAACTTGTGTCAGTTGGGTAGAACAAATTTGTGCCAGTTGCGTCAAACAAACTTGTGCCAGTTGCGTAGAACAAACTAGTGCCAGTTGCATAGAACAAACTTGTGCCAGATGCGTAGAACAAACTTGTGCCAGTTGCGTAGAACAAACTTGTGCCAGTTGCATAGAACAAACTTGTGCCAGTTATGTAGAACAAACTTGAGCCAGTTGCATCAAACAAACTTGTGCCAGTTGCGTCGAACAAACTTGTGCCAGTTACGGCGAACAAATTTGTGCCAGTTTTGTCGATAAAAACTTGTGCCAGTTGCGTCAAATAAACTTGTGCCAGTTGTGTCAAAGAAACTTGTGCCAGTTGCGTCAAACAAACTTGTGCCAGTTGCGTCAAACAAACTGGTTCCAGTTGCGTAGAACAAACTTGGGCCAATTGAGTCGAAAAAACTTGTGCCAGTTGCGTCGAACAAACTTGTGCCAGTTGCGTCTAACAAACTTGTGCCAGTTGCGTAAAAAAAACTTGTGCCAGTTGCGTCAAACAAACTTGTGCCAGTTGCGTCAAACAAACTTGTGCCAATTGATTAAAAAAAACTTGTGCCAGTTGCGTTGAACAAACTTGTGCCAGTTGCGTCTAACAAACTTGTGCCAGTTGCGTCAAACAAACTTGTGCCAGTTGCGTCGAACAAACTTGTGCCAGTTGCATCGAACACACTAGTGCCAGTTGCATAGAACAAACTTGTGCCAGTTGCGTCAAACAAACTTGTGCCAGTTGCGTAGAACAAACTTGTATATGTTGCGTAGAACAACCTTGTGCCAGTTGCGTCAAACAAACTTGTGCCAGTTGTGTCAAACAAACTTGTGCCAGTTGGGTCGAACAAACTTGTGCCAGTTACGTTAAACAAACTTGTTCCAGTTGCGTCGAACAAACTTGTGCCAGTTGCGTCGAACAAACTTGTGCCAGTTCCGTCGAACAAACTTGTGCCAGTTGCTTAGAACAAACTTGTGCCAGTTGTGTCAAACAAACTTGTGCCAGTTGCATCAAACAAACTTGTGCCAGTTGCGTAGAACAAACTTGTGCCAGTTGGGTAGAACAAACATGTGCCAGTTGTGTCAAACAAATTTGTGCCAGTTGCGTAGAACACACTAGTGCCAGTTGCATAGAACAAACTTGTGCCAGATCCGTAGAACAAACATTTGCCATATGCGTAAAACAAACTTGTGCAAGTTGTGTCAAACAAACCTGTGCCAGTTGTGTACAACAAACTAGTAAGAGTTGCGTAGAACAAAATTGTGCCAGTTGTGTCGAACAAACTTGTGACAGTTGCGTAGAACAAACTTGTACCAGTTGCGTCAAACAAACTTATGCCAGTTGCATAGAACAAACTAGTGCCAGTTACATAGAACAAACTTGTCCCAGTTGCGTAGAACAAACTTGTGCCAGTTGCGTCAAACAAACTTATGCCAGTTGCGTCGAACAAACTTGTGCCAGTTGCGTCGAAGAAACTTGTGCCAGTTGCGTCAAAAAAACTTGTGCCATTTGCGTCGAACAAACTTGTGCCAGTTGCGTCGAACAAACTTGTGCCAGATATGGCGAACAAACTTGTGCCAGTTGCGTAAAAAAAAACTTGTGCCAGTTGCGTCGAACAAACTTGTGCCAGTAGCGTCAAACAAACTTGTGCCTCTTGCGTCAAACAAACTTGTGCCAGTTGCATCAAACAAACTTGTACCAATTGTGTCGAAAAAACTTGTGCCTGTTACGTCGAACAAACTTGTGCCAGTTGCGTCTAACAAACTTGTGCCAGTTGCGTCAAACAAACTTGTGCCAGTTGCGTCAAACAAACTTGTGCCAGTTGCGTCAAACAAACTTGTGCCAGTTGCGTAGAACAAACTTGTGCCAGTTGCATCAAACAAACTTGTGCCAGTTGCGTAGAAGAACCTTGTGCCAGTTGCGTCAAACGAACTTGTGCCAGTTGCGTCAAACAAACATGTGCCAGTTGCGTCGAACAAACTTGTGCCAGTTGAGTCAAACAAACTTCTGCCAGTTGGGTCGAACAAACTTGTGCCAGTTGCGTCGAACAAACTTGCGCCAGTTACGTCAAACAAACTTGTGCCAGTTGCGTTGAAAAAACTTCTGCCAGTTGTGTCAAACAATCTTGTGTCAGTTGCGTAGAACATACTTGTGCCAGTTGCGTCGAACAAACTTGTGTCAGTTGGGTAGAACAAACTTGTGCCAGATGCATAGAACAAACTTTTGCCATTTGAGTAGAACAAACTTGTGCCAGTTGTGTCAAACAAACTTGTGCCAGTTGTGTCAAACAAACTTGTGCCAGTTGTGTAGAACAAACTTGTAAGAGTTGCGTAGAACAAACTTGTGCCAGTTGCGTCAAACAAACTTGTGCCAGTTGCGTCAAATAAACTTGTGCCTGTTGCATAGAATAAATTTGTGCCAGTTGCGTAGAACAAACTTGTGCCAGTTGCGTCAAACAAACTTGTGCCAGTTGCGTCAAACAAACTTTTGCCAGTTGCGTCGAACAAACTTGTGCCAGTTGCGTTGAACACACTTGCGCCAGTTACGTCAAACAAACTTGTGCCAGTTGCGTTGAATAAACTTCTGCCAGTTGTGTCAAACAAACTTGTGTCAGTTGCGTAGAACAAACTAGTGCCAGTTGCAATGAACATACTTGTGCCAGATGCGTAGAACAAACTTGTGCCAGTTGCGTAGAACAAACTTGTGCCAGTTGCATAGAACAAACTTGTGCCAGTTATGTAAAACAAACTTGTGCCAGTTACGGCGAACAAACTTGTGCCAGTTTCGTCGAGAAAACTTGTGCCAGTTGCGTCAAATAAACTTGTGCCAGTTGCGTCAAACAAACTTGTGCCAGTTGCGTCAAACAAACTTGTGCCAGTTGCGTCAAACAAACTTTTTCTAGTTGCGTCAAACAACTTGTGCCAATTGAGTCGAAAAAACTTGTACCAGTTGCGTCAAATAAACTTGTGCCAGTTGCGTCTAACAAACTTGTGCCAGTGGCATCCAACAAACTTGTGCCAGTTGCGTCGAACAAACTTGTGCCAGTTGCGTGAAACAAACTTGTGCCAGTTGCGTAAAACAAACTTGTGCCAGTTGCGTAGAACAACCTTGTGCCAGTTGAGTCGACCAACCTTGTGCTAGTTGGTAGAACAAACTTGTGCCAGTTGCGTCAAACAAACTTATGCCAGTTGCGTAAAACAAACTAGTGCCAGTTGCATAGAACAAACTTGTGCCACTTGAGTAGAACAAACTTGTGCCAATTGCATCAAACAAACTTGTGCCAGTTGCGTCGAACAAACTTGTGCCAGTTGCGTCGAAGAAACTTGTGCCAGTTGCGTCAAACAAACTTGTGCCAGTTGTGTCGAAGAAACTTGTGCCAGTTGCATCGAACAAACTTGTGACAGTTACGGCGAACAAACTTGTGCCACTTGCGTTGAGAAAACTTGTGCCAGTTGCGTCAAATAAACTTGTGCCAATTGCGTCAAAAAAAACTTGTGCTAGTTACGGCGAACAAACTTGTGCCAGTTGCGTCGAGAAAAGTTGTGCCAGTTGCGTCAAACAAACTTGTGCCAGTTGCGTCAAACAAACTTGTGCCAGTTGCGTCAAACAAACTTGTGCCAGTTGCGTCAAACAAACTTGTGCCAGTTGCATCAAACAAACTTGTGCCAATTGATTCGAAAAAACTTGTGCCAGTTGCGTTCAACAAACTTGTGCCAGTTGCGTCTAACAAACTTGTGCCAATTGCGTCAAACAAACTTGTGCCAGTTGCATCGAACAAACTTGTGCCAGATATGGCGAACAAACTTGTGCCAGTTGCTTCGAGAAAACTTGTGCCAGTTGCGTAAAAAAAAAACTTGTGCCAGTTGCGTCAATCAAACTTGTGCCAGTTGCGTCAAACAAACTTTTGCCTCTTGCGTCAAACAAACTTGTTCCATTTGCGTCAAACAAACTTGTACCAATTGAGTCGAAAAAACTTGTGCCTGTTACGTCGAACAAACTTGTGCCAGTTGCGTCTAACAAACTTGTGCTAGTTGCGTCAAACAAAATTGTGCCAGTTGCGTCAAACAAACTTGTGCCAGTTGCGTCAAACAAACTTGTGCCAGTTGCGTTGAACAAACTTGTGCCAGTTGCGTCAAACAAACTTGTGCCAGTTACGTGGAAGAACCTTGTGCCAGTTGCGTCAAACGAACTTGTGCCAGTTGCGTCAAACAAACTTGTGCCAGTTGCGTCAGACAAACTTGTGCCAGTTGAGTCAAACAAACTTATGCCATTTGGGTCGAACAAACTTGTGCCAGTTGCGTCAAACAAACTTGTGCCAGTTGCATCGAACAAACTTTTGCCAGTTGCGTCGAACAAACTTGTGCCAGTTGCGTCGAACAAACTTGCCCCAGTTACGTCAAACAAACTTGTGCCAGTTGCGTTGAACAAACTTGTGCCAGATGTCTCAAACAAACTTGTGTCAGTTGCGTAGAACAAACTTGTGAGAGTTGCGTCGAACAAACTTATGTCAGTTGGGTAGAAAAAACTTGTGCCAGTTGCGTCAAACAAACATGTCCCAATTGCGTAGAACAAACTTGTGCCAGTTGCATAGAACAAACTTTGCCAGATGCGTAGAACAAACTTGTGCCAGTTGTGTAGAACAAACTTGTGCCAGTTGCGTCGAACAAACTTGTGCCAGTTGCATCGAACAAACTTGTGCCAGTTACTGCGAACAAACTTGTTCCAGTTTCGTCGAGAAACCTTGTGCCAGTTGCGTCAAATAAACTTGTGCCAGTTGCGTCAAACAAACTTGTGCCAGTTGCGTCAAACAAACTTGTTCCAATTGCGTCAAACAAACTTGTGCCAGTTGCGTCAAAAAAACTTGGGCCAGTTGCGTTGAACAAACTTCTGCCAGTTGCGTCAAACAAACTTGTTCCAGTTGCGTCAAACAAAACTTGTGCCAGTTGCGTCAAAAAAACTTGGGCCAGTTTCGTCAAACAAACTTTTGCCAGTTGCATCCAACAAACTTGTGACAGTTGCGTCGAACAAAGTTGTGCCAGTTGCGTAGAACAAACTTGTGCCAGTTGCGTAGAACAAACTTGTGCCAGTTGCGTAAAACAACCTTGTGCCAGTTGAGTCGACCAAACTTTTGCTAGTTGGTAGAACAAACTTGTGCCAGTGGCATTCAACAAACTTGTGCCAGTTGCGTCAAACAAACTTATGCCAGTTGCGTAAAACAAACTAGTGCCAGTTGCATAGAACAAACTTGTGCCAGTTGAGTAGAACAAACTTGTGCCAATTGCATCAAACAAACTTGTGCCAGTTGCGTCGAACAAACTTGTGCCAGTTGCTTTGAAGAAACTTGTGCCTGTTGCGTCGAAGAAACTTGTGCCAGTTGCGTCAAACAAACTTGTGCCAGTTGCGTCGAACAAACTTGTGCCAGTTGCGTCGAACAAACTTGTGCCAGTTACGGCGAACAAACTTTTGCCACTTGCGTCGAGAAAACTTGTGCCTGTTGCGTCAAATAAACTTGTGCCAGTTGCGTCAAACAAACTTGTGCCAGTTACGTCGAACAAACTTGTGCTAGTTGCGTCGAGAAAAGTTGTGCCAGTTGCGTCAAACAAACTTGTGCCAGTTGCGTCAATCAAACTTGTGCCAGTTGCGTCAAACGAACTTGTGCCAGTTGCGTCAAACAAACTTGTGGCAATTGATTCGGAAAAACTTGTGCCAGTTGCGTTGAACAAACTTGTGCCAGTTGCGTCTAACAAACTTGTGCCAGTTGCGTCCCACAAACTTGTGCCAGTTGCGTCAAAAAATCTTGGGCCAGTTGCGCCAAACAAACTTGTGCCAGTGGCATCGAACAAACAAGTGCCTGTTGTGTCAAGCAAACTTGTGCCAGTTGCGTAGAACAAACTTGTGCCAGTTGCGTAGAACAACCTTGTGCCAGTTGCGTCGAACAAACTTTTGCCAGTTGCAAAGAACAAACTTATGCCAGTTGCGTCAAACAAACTTATGCCAGTTGAGTAGAACAATCTAGTGCCAGTTGCGTCTAACAAACTTGTGCCAGTTGCGTAGAACAAACTTGTGCCAATTGCGTCAAACAAACTTGTGCCAGTTGCGTTGAACAAACTTGTGCCAGTTGCGTCGAAGAAACTTGTGCCAGTTGCGTCAAACAAACTCGTGCCAGTTGCGTCAAACAAACTTGTGCCAGTTGCGTTGAACAAACTTGTGCCAGTTGCGTCAAATAAACTTGTGCCAGTTGCTATAAACTTTTGCCAGTTGCATCAAACAAACTTGTGCCAGTTGCATCAAACAAACTTGTGCCAATTGCGTCAAACAAACTTGTGCCAGTTGCGTCAAACAAACTTGTGCCAGTTGCGTCAAACAAACTTGTGGCAATTGAGTCGAAAAAACTTGTGCCAGTTGCGTCGAACAAACTTGTGCCAGTTGCGTCGAACAAACTTGTGCCAGTTGCCTCAAACAAACTTGGGCCAGTTGCGTCGAAAAAACTTGTGCCAGTTGCATCGAACAAACTAGAGCCAGTTGCATAGAACAAACTTGTGCCAGATGCGTCAAACAAACTTGTGCCAGTTGCGTAGAACAAACTTGTGCATGTTGAGTAGAACAACCTTGGGCCAGTTGCGTCAAACAAACTTGTGCCAGTTGCGTCAAACAAACTTGTGCCAGTTGCGTCAAACAAACTTTTGCCAGTTGCGTCGAACAAACTTGTGCCAGTTGCGTTGAACACACTTGCGCCAGTTACGTCAAACAAACTTGTGCCAGTTGCGTTGAATAAACTTCTGCCAGTTGTGTCAAACAAACTTGTGTCAGTTGCGTAGAACAAACTAGTGCCAGTTGCAATGAACATACTTGTGCCAGATGCGTAGAACAAACTTGTGCCAGTTGCGTAGAACAAACTTGTGCCAGTTGCATAGAACAAACTTGTGCCAGTTATGTAAAACAAACTTGTGCCAGTTACGGCGAACAAACTTGTGCCAGTTTCGTCGAGAAAACTTGTGCCAGTTGCGTCAAATAAACTTGTGCCAGTTGCGTCAAACAAACTTGTGCCAGTTGCGTCAAACAAACTTGTGCCAGTTGCGTCAAACAAACTTTTTCTAGTTGCGTCAAACAACTTGTGCCAATTGAGTCGAAAAAACTTGTACCAGTTGCGTCAAATAAACTTGTGCCAGTTGCGTCTAACAAACTTGTGCCAGTGGCATCCAACAAACTTGTACCAGTTGCGTCGAACAAACTTGTGCCAGTTGCGTGAAACAAACTTGTGCCAGTTGCGTAAAACAAACTTGTGCCAGTTGCGTAGAACAACCTTGTGCCAGTTGAGTCGACCAACCTTGTGCTAGTTGGTAGAACAAACTTGTGCCAGTTGCGTCAAACAAACTTATGCCAGTTGCGTAAAACAAACTAGTGCCAGTTGCATAGAACAAACTTGTGCCACTTGAGTAGAACAAACTTGTGCCAATTGCATCAAACAAACTTGTGCCAGTTGCGTCGAACAAACTTGTGCCAGTTGCGTCGAAGAAACTTGTGCCAGTTGCGTCAAACAAACTTGTGCCAGTTGTGTCGAAGAAACTTGTGCCAGTTGCATCGAACAAACTTGTGACAGTTACGGCGAACAAACTTGTGCCACTTGCGTTGAGAAAACTTGTGCCAGTTGCGTCAAATAAACTTGTGCCAATTGCGTCAAACAAACTTGTGCTAGTTACGGCGAACAAACTTGTGCCAGTTGCGTCGAGAAAAGTTGTGCCAGTTGCGTCAAACAAACTTGTGCCAGTTGCGTCAAACAAACTTGTGCCAGTTGCGTCAAACAAACTTGTGCCAGTTGCATCAAACAAACTTGTGCCAGTTGCATCAAACAAACTTGTGCCAATTGATTCGAAAAAACTTGTGCCAGTTGCGTTCAACAAACTTGTGCCAGTTGCGTCTAACAAACTTGTGCCAATTGCGTCAAACAAACTTGTGCCAGTTGCATCGAACAAACTTGTGCCAGATATGGCGAACAAACTTGTGCCAGTTGCTTCGAGAAAACTTGTGCCAGTTGCGTAAAAAAAAAACTTGTGCCAGTTGCATCAATCAAACTTGTGCCAGTTGCGTCAAACAAACTTTTGCCTCTTGCGTCAAACAAACTTGTTCCATTTGCGTCAAACAAACTTGTACCAATTGAGTCGAAAAAACTTGTGCCTGTTACGTCGAACAAACTTGTGCCAGTTGCGTCTAACAAACTTGTGCTAGTTGCGTCAAACAAAATTGTGCCAGTTGCGTCAAACAAACTTGTGCCAGTTGCGTCAAACAAACTTGTGCCAGTTGCGTTGAACAAACTTGTGCCAGTTGCGTCAAACAAACTTGTGCCAGTTACGTGGAAGAACCTTGTGCCAGTTGCGTCAAACGAACTTGTGCCAGTTGCGTCAAACAAACTTGTGCCAGTTGCGTCAGACAAACTTGTGCCAGTTGAGTCAAACAAACTTATGCCATTTGGGTCGAACAAACTTGTGCCAGTTGCGTCAAACAAACTTGTGCCAGTTGCATCGAACAAACTTTTGCCAGTTGCGTCGAACAAACTTGTGCCAGTTGCGTCGAACAAACTTGCCCCAGTTACGTCAAACAAACTTGTGCCAGTTGCGTTGAACAAACTTGTGCCAGATGTCTCAAACAAACTTGTGTCAGTTGCGTAGAACAAACTTGTGAGAGTTGCGTCGAACAAACTTATGTCAGTTGGGTAGAAAAAACTTGTGCCAGTTGCGTCAAACAAACATGTCCCAGTTGCGTAGAACAAACTTGTGCCAGTTGCATAGAACAAACTTTGCCAGATGCGTAGAACAAACTTGTGCCAGTTGTGTAGAACAAACTTGTGCCAGTTGCGTCAAACAAACTTGTGCCAGTTGCATCGAACAAACTTGTGCCAGTTACTGCGAACAAACTTGTTCCAGTTTCGTCGAGAAACCTTGTGCCAGTTGCGTCAAATAAACTTGTGCCAGTTGCGTCAAACAAACTTGTGCCAGTTGCGTCAAACAAACTTGTTCCAATTGCGTCAAACAAACTTGTGCCAGTTGCGTCAAAAAAACTTGGGCCAGTTGCGTTGAACAAACTTCTGCCAGTTGCGTCAAACAAACTTGTTCCAGTTGCGTCAAACAAAACTTGTGCCAGTTGCGTCAAAAAAACTTGGGCCAGTTTCGTCAAACAAACTTTTGCCAGTTGCATCCAACAAACTTGTGACAGTTGCGTCGAACAAAGTTGTGCCAGTTGCGTAGAACAAACTTGTGCCAGTTGCGTAGAACAAACTTGTGCCAGTTGCGTAAAACAACCTTGTGCCAGTTGAGTCGACCAAACTTTTGCTAGTTGGTAGAACAAACTTGTGCCAGTGGCATTCAACAAACTTGTGCCAGTTGCGCCAAACAAACTTATGCCAGTTGCGTAAAACAAACTAGTGCCAGTTGCATAGAACAAACTTGTGCCAGTTGAGTAGAACAAACTTGTGCCAATTGCATCAAACAAACTTGTGCCAGTTGCGTCGAACAAACTTGTGCCAGTTGCTTTGAAGAAACTTGTGCCTGTTGCGTCGAAGAAACTTGTGCCAGTTGCGTCAAACAAACTTGTGCCAGTTGCGTCGAACAAACTTGTGCCAGTTGCGTCGAACAAACTTGTGCCAGTTACGGCGAACAAACTTTTGCCACTTGCGTCGAGAAAACTTGTGCCTGTTGCGTCAAATAAACTTGTGCCAGTTGCGTCAAACAAACTTGTGCCAGTTACGTCGAACAAACTTGTGCTAGTTGCGTCGAGAAAAGTTGTGCCAGTTGCGTCAAACAAACTTGTGCCAGTTGCGTCAATCAAACTTGTGCCAGTTGCGTCAAACGAACTTGTGCCAGTTGCGTCAAACAAACTTGTGGCAATTGATTCGGAAAAACTTGTGCCAGTTGCGTTGAACAAACTTGTGCCAGTTGCGTCTAACAAACTTGTGCCAGTTGCGTCCCACAAACTTGTGCCAGTTGCGTCAAAAAATCTTGGGCCAGTTGCACCAAACAAACTTGTGCCAGTGGCATCGAACAAACAAGTGCCTGTTGTGTCAAGCAAACTTGTGCCAGTTGCGTAGAACAAACTTGTGCCAGTTGCGTAGAACAACCTTGTGCCAGTTGCGTCGAACAAACTTTTGCCAGTTGCAAAGAACAAACTTATGCCAGTTGCGTCAAACAAACTTATGCCAGTTGAGTAGAACAATCTAGTGCCAGTTGCGTCTAACAAACTTGTGCCAGTTGCGTAGAACAAACTTGTGCCAATTGCGTCAAACAAACTTGTGCCAGTTGCGTTGAACAAACTTGTGCCAGTTGCGTCGAAGAAACTTGTGCCAGTTGCGTCAAACAAACTCGTGCCAGTTGCGTCAAACAAACTTGTGCCAGTTGCGTTGAACAAACTTGTGCCAGTTGCGTCAAATAAACTTGTGCCAGTTGCTATAAACTTTTGCCAGTTGCATCAAACAAACTTGTGCCAGTTGCATCAAACAAACTTGTGCCAATTGCGTCAAACAAACTTGTGCCAGTTGCGTCAAACTAACTTGTGCCAGTTGCGTCAAACAAACTTGTGGCAATTGAGTCGAAAAAACTTGTGCCAGTTGTGTCGAACAAACTTGTGCCAGTTGCGTCGAACAAACTTGTGCCAGTTGCCTCAAACAAACTTGGGCCAGTTGCGTCGAAAAAACTTGTGCCAGTTGCATCGAACAAACTAGAGCCAGTTGCATAGAACAAACTTGTGCCAGTTGCGTCAAACAAACTTGTGCCAGTTGCGTAGAACAAACTTGTGCATGTTGAGTAGAACAACCTTGGGCCAGTTGCGTCAAACAAACTTTTGCCAGTTGCGTCAAACAAACTTGTGCCAGTTGCGTCCAACAAACTTCTGCCAGTTGTGTCAAACAAACTTGTGCCAGATGGGTCGAACAAACTTATGCCAGTTACGTTAAACAAACTTGTACCAGTTGCGTCGAACAAACTTATGCCAGTTGCATTGAACAAACTTGTGCCAGTTGCGTCGAACAAGCTTGCGCCAGTTCCGTCGAACAAACTTGTGCCAGTTGCGTCGAACAAACTTGTGCCAGTTGTGTTAAACAAACTGGTTACAGTTGCGCAGAACAAACTTGTGCCAGTTGCGTCGAACAAAAGTGTGCCAGTTGGGTAGAACAAACAGGTGCCAGTTGCGCCAAACAAATATGTGCCAGTTGCGTAGAAGAAACTAGTGCCAGTTGCATAGAACAAACTTGTGCCAGATGCATAGAACAAACTTTTGCCATTTGCGTAGAACAAACTTGTGCCCGTTGTGTCAAACAAACTTGTGCCAGTTGTGTACAACAAACTTGTAAGAGTTGCGTAGAACAAACTTGTGCCAGTTGCGTAGAACAAACTTGTGCCAGTTGCGTAGAATAAACTTGTGCCAGTTGCGTCAAACAAACTTGTGCCAGTTGCATAGAACAAATTTGTGCCAGTTGCGTAGAACAAACTTGTGCCAGTTGCGTCAAACAAACTTGTGCCAGTTCCATCGAACAAACTCGTGCCAGTTGCGTCGAACAAACTTGTGCCAGTTGTGTTGAACAAACTTGTGCCAGTTGCGTAGAACAAACTTTTGCCAGTTGCGTAGAACAACCTTGTGCCAGTTGCGTCAAACAAACTTGTGCCAGTTGCGTCACACAAACTTGTGCCAGTTGGTTCGAACAAACTTGTGCCAGTTGCGGCCAACAAACTTGTACCAGTTGCGTCAAACAAACTTGTGACAGTTGTGTCGAACTTACTTGTGCCAGTTGCGTAGAACAAACTTATGCCAGTTGCGTCAAACAAACTTATGCCAGTTACATAGAACAAACTAGAGCCAGTTGCATAGAACAAATTTGTGCCAGTTGCGTAGAACAACATTGTGCCAGTTGCGTCGAAAAACTTGTGACAGTAGCGTCGCACAAACTTGTGCCAGTTGCGTCGAACAAACTTGTGCCAGTTGCGTTGAACAAACTTGTGCCAGTTGCGTCGAACAAACTTGTGTCAGTTGCGTCAAACAAACTTGTGCCAGTTGCGTCAAACAAACTTTTGCCAATTGAGTCGAAGAAACTTGTGCCACTTGCGTCGAACAAACATGTGCCGGTTGCGTCCAACAAACTTGTGCCAGTTGCGCCAAACAAACTTGTGCCAGTTGGGTGGAACAAACTTGTGCCAGTTACATCGAACAAAATTGTGCCAGTTGCGTAGAACAAACTTGTGCCAGTTGCGTCAAACAAACTTGTGCCAGTTGCGTAGACAAACTTGTGCCAGATACGTAGAACAACCTTGTGCCAGTTGCGTTAAACAAACTTGTGCCAGTTGCGTCAAACAAACTTGTGCCAGTTGCGTCGAACAAACTTGTGCCAGTTGTGTCAAACAAACTTGTGCCAGTTGGTTCGAACAAACTTGTGCCATTTGCGTCCAACAAACTTGTATCAGTTGCGTCAAACAAACTTGTGCCAGTTGCGTTGAACAAACTTGTGCCAGTTGCGTCAAACAAACTTGTGCCAGTTGCGTCAAACAAACTTATGCCAGTTGCTTAGAACAAACTAGTGCCAGTTGCGTAGAACAAACTTGTGCCAGATATTGCGAACAAACTTGTAAAAGTTGCGTCAAACAAACATGTCCCAGTTGCGTAGTACAAACTAATGCCAGTTGCATAGAACAAACTTGTGCCAGTTGCGTAGAACAAACTTGTGCCAGTTGCGTCAAACAAACTTGTGCCAGTTGGGTCGAACAAACTTGTGCCAGTTGCGCCAAAGAAATTTGTGCCAGTTGCGTCGAACAAACTTGTGCCAGTTGCGTCGAACAAACTTGTGCCAGATATTGCGAACAAACTTGTGCAAGTTGCGTAGAATAAACTTGTGCCAGTTGCGAAAAAAAAACTTGTGCCAGTTGCGTCAAACAAACTTGTGCCAGTTGTGTCAAACGAACTTGTGCCTCTTGCGTCAAACAAACTTGTGCCAGTTGCATCAAACAAACTTGTACCAATTGAATCGAAAAAACTTGTGCCTGTTACGTCGAACAAACTTGTTCCAGTTGCGTCTAACAAACTTGTGCCAGTTGCGTCGAACAAACTTGTGCCAGTTGCGTCAAACAAACTTGTGCCAGTTGCGTAGAACAAACTTGTGCCAGTTGCGTCAAACAAACTTGTGCCAGTTGCGTAGGACAAATTTGTGCCAGTTGCGTAGAAGAACCTTGTGGCAGTTGCGTCAAACAAACTTGTGCCAGTTGCGTCAAACAAACTTGTGCCAGTTGCGTTAAACAAACTTGTGACAGTTGCATCGAACAAACTTTTGCCAGTTGCGTCGAACAAACTTGTGCCAGTTGCGTCGAAAAAACTTGCGCCAGTTGCGTCGAATAAACTTGTGCCAGTTGCGTTGAACAAACTTCTGCCAGTTGTGTCAAACAAACTTGTGTCAGTTACGTAGAACAAACTTGTGCCAGTTGCGTCGAACAAACTTGTGTCAGTTGGGTAGAACAAATTTGTGCCTGTTGCGTCAAACAAACTTGTGCCAGTTGCGTAGAACAAACTAGTGCCCGTTGCATAGAACAAACTTGTGACAGATGCGTAGAACAAACTTGTGCCAGTTGCGTAGAACAAACTTGTGCCAGTTGCATAGAACAAACTTGTGCCAGTTATGTAGAACAAACTTGTGCCATTTGCGTGAAACAAACTTGTGCCAGTTGCGTCGAACAAAGTTGTGCCCGTTACGGCGAACAAACTTGTGCCAGTTTCGTCGAGAAAACTTGTGCCAGTTGCGGCAAATAAACTTGTGCCAGTTGCGTCAAACAAACTTGTGCCAGTTGCGTCAAACAAACTTGTGCCAGTTGCGTCAAACAAACTTGTTCCAGTTGCGTCAAACAAAATTGTGCCAAATGAGTCGAAAAAACTTGTGCCAGTTGCGTAGAACAAACTTGTGCCAGTTGCGTCGAACAAACTTGTGCCAGTTGCGTCGAACAAACTTGTGCCAGTTGCGTCGAAGAAACTTGTGCCAGTTGCGTCAAACAAACTTGTGCCAGTTGCGTCGAACAAACTTGTGCCAGTTGCGTCGAACAAACTTGTGCCAGATACGGCGAACCAACTTGTGCCACTTGCGTTGAGAAAACTTGTGCCAGTTGCGTCAAATAAACTTGTGCCAGTTGCGTCAAACAAACTTGTGCCAGTTACGGCGAACAAACTTGTGCCAGTTGCGTCGAGAAAAGTTGTGCCAGTTGCGTCAAATAAACTTGTGCCAGTTGCGTCAAACAAACTTGTGCCAGTTGCGTCAAACAAACTTGTGCCAGTTGCATCAAAGAAACTTGTGCCAGTTGCGTCAAACAAACTTGTGCCAATTGATTAAAAAAAACTTGTGCCAGTTGCGTTGAACAAACTTGTGCCAGTTGCATCTAACAAACTTGTGCCAGTTGCGTCAAACAAACTTGTGCCAGTTGCGTCGAACAAACTTGTGCCAGTTGCATCGAACACACTTATGCCAGTTGCATAGAACAAACTTGTGCCAGTTGCATCAAACAAACTTGTGCCAATTGCGTAGAACAAACTTGTACATGTTGCGTAGAACAACCTTGAGCCAGTTGCGTCAAACAAACTTGTGCCAGTTGTGTCAAACAAACTTGTGCCAGTTGGGTCGAACAAACTTGTGCCAGTTACGTTAAACAAACTTGTTCCAGTTGCGTCGAACAAACTTGTGCCAGTTGCGTCAAACAAACTTGTGCCAGTTGCGTCAAACAAACTTGCGCCAGTTCCGTCGAACAAACTTGTGCCAGTTGCTTAGAACAACCTTGTGCCAGTTGAGTCAAACAAACTTGTGCCAGTTGCATCAAACAAACTTGTGCCAGTTGCGTCGAACAAACTTGTGCCAGTTGGGTAGAACAAACATGTGCCAGTTGTGTCAAACAAACTTGTGCCAGTTGAGTCAAACAAACTTCTGCCAGTTAGGTCGAACAAACTTGTGCCAGTTGCGTCGAACAAACTTGCGCCAGTTACGTCAAACAATCTTGTGCCAGTTGCGTTGAAAAAACTTCTGCCAGTTGTGTCAAACAAACTTGTGTCAGTTGCGTAGAACATACTTGTGCCAGTTGCGTCGAACAAACTTGTGTCAGTTGGGTAGAAGAAACTTGTGCCAGATGCATAGAACAAACTTTTGCCATTTGAGTAGAACAAACTTGTGCCAGTTGTGTCAAACAAACTTGTGCCAGTTGTGTCAAACAAACTTGTGCCAGTTGTGTAGAACAAACTTGTAAGAGTTGCGTAGAACAAACTTGTGCCAGTTGCGTAGAACAAACTTGTGCCAGTTGCGTAGAACAAACTTGTGCCAGTTGCATAGAATAAATTTGTGCCAGTTGCGTAGAACAAACTTGTGCCAGTTGCGTCAAACAAACTTGTGCCAGTTGCGTCAAACAAACTTTTGCCAGTTGCGTCGAACAAACTTGTGCCAGTTGCGTTGAACACACTTGCGCCAGTTACGTCAAACAAACCTGTGCCAGTTGCGTTGAATAAACTTCTGCCAGTTGTGTCAAACAAACTTGTGTCAGTTGCGTAGAACAAACTAGTGCCAGTTGCAATGAACATACTTGTGCCAGATGCGTAGAACAAACTTTTGCCAGTTGCATAGAACAAAATTGTGCCAGTTGCATAGAACAAACTTGTGCCAGTTATGTAGAACAAACTTGTGCCAGTTACGGCGAACAAACTTGTGCCAGTTTCGTCGAGAAAACTTGTGCCAGTTGCGTCAAATAAACTTGTGCCAGTTGCGTCAAACAAACTTGTGCCAGTTGCGTCAAACAAACTTGTGCCAGTTGCGTCAAACAAACTTGTTCTAGTTGCGTCAAACAACTTGTGCCAATTGAGTCGAAAAAACTTGTACCAGTTGCGTCAAATAAACTTGTGCCAGTTGCGTTTAACAAACTTGTGCCAGTTGCGTCAAAAAAACTTGGGCAAGTTTCGTCAAACAAACTTGTGCCAGTGGCATCCAACAAACTTGTGCCAGTTGCGTCGAACAAACTTGTGCCAGTTGCGTGAAACAAACTTGTGCCAGTTGCGTAGAACAAACTTGTGCCAGTTGCGTAGAACAACCTTGTGCCAGTTAAGTCGACCAACCTTGTGCTAGTTGGTAGAACAAACTTGTGCCAGTTGCGTCAAACAAACTTATGCCAGTTGCGTAAAACAAACTAGTGCCAGTTACATAGAACAAACTTGTGCCACTTGAGTAGAACAAACTTGTGCCAATTGCATCAAACAAACTTGTGCCAGTTGCGTCGAACAAACTTGTGCCAGTTGCGTCGAAGAAACTTGTGCCAGTTGCGTCAAACAAACTTGTGCCAGTTGCGTCGAAGAAACTTGTGCCAGTTGCGTCGAACAAACTTGTGACAGTTACAGCGAACAAACTTGTGCCACTTGCGTTGAGAAAACTTGTGCCAGTTGCGTCAAATAAACTTGTCCCAATTGCGTCAAACAAACTTGTGCTAGTTACGGCGAACAAACTTGTGCCAGTTGCGTCGAGAAAAGTTGTGCCAGTTGCGTCAAACAAACTTGTGCCAGTTGCGTCAAACAAACTTGTGCCAGTTGCGTCAAACAAACTTGTGCCAGTTGCGTCAAACAAACTTGTGCCAGTTGCATCAAACAAACTTGTGCCAATTGATTCGAAAAAACTTGTGCCAGTTGCGTTCAACAAACTTGTGCCAGTTGCGTCTAACAAACTTGTGCCAGTTGCGTCAAACAAACTTGTGCCAGTTGCATCGAACAAACTTGTGCCAGATATGGCGAACAAACTTGTGCCAGTTGCTTCGAGAAAACTTGTGCCAGTTGCGTAAAAAAAAAACTTGTGCCAGTTGCGTCAAACAAACTTGTGCCAGTTGCGTCAAACAAACTTGTGCCTCTTGCATCAAACAAACTTGTTCCATTTGCGTCAAACAAACTTGTACCAATTGAGTCGAAAAAACTTGTGCCTGTTACGTCGAACAAACTTGTGCCAGTTGCGTATAACAAACTTGTGCTAGTTGCGTCAAACAAACTTGTGCCAGTTGCGTCAAACAAACTTGTGCCAGTTGCGTCAAACAAACTTGTGCCAGTTGCGTTGAACAAACTTGTGCCAGTTGCGTCAAACAAACTTGTGCCAGTTGCGTAGAAGAACCTTGTGCCAGTTGCGTCAAACGAACTTGTGCCAGTTGCGTCAAACAAACTTGTGCCAGTTGCGTCAGACAAACTTGTGCCAGTTGAGTCAAACAAACTTATGCCAGTTGGGTCGAACAAACTTGTGCCAGTTGCGTCAAACAAACTTGTGCCAGTTGCATCGAACAAACTTTTGCCAGTTGCGTCGAACAAACTTGTGCCAGTTGCGTCGAACAAACTTGAGCCAGTTACGTCAAACAAACTTGTGCCAGTTGCGTTGAACAAACTTGTGCCAGATGTCTCAAACAAACTTGTGTCAGTTGCGTAGAACAAACTTGTGAGAGTTGTGTCGAACAAACTTATGTCAGTTGGGTAGAACAAACTTGTGCCAGTTGCGTCAAACAAACATGTCCCAGTTGCGTAGAACAAACTAGTGCCAGTTGCATAGAACAAACTTTGCCAGATACGTAGAACAAACTTGTGCCAGTTGTGTAGAACAAACTTGTGCCAGTTGCGTCGAACAAACTTGTGCCAGTTGCGTCGAAGAAACTTGTGCCAGTTACTGCGAACAAACTTGTTCCAGTTTCGTCGAGAAACCTTGTGCCAGTTGCGTCAAATAAACTTGTGCCAGTTGCGTCAAACAAACTTGTGCCAGTTGTGTCAAACAAACTTGTTCCAATTGCGTCAAACAAACTTGTGCCAGTTGCGTCAAAAAAACTTGGGCCAGTTGCGTTGAACAAACTTCTGCCAGTTGTGTCAAACAAACTTGTGTCAGTTGCGTAGAACAAACTTGTGCCAGTTGCGTCGAACAATCTTGTGTCAGTTGGGTAGAACAAACTTGTGCCAGTTGCGTCAAACAAGCATGTCCCAGTTGCGTAGAACAAACTAGTGCCAGTTGCATAGAACAAACTTTGCCAGATGCGTAGAACAAACTTGTGCCAGTTGCGTAGAACAAACTTGTGCCAGTTGCATAGAATAAACTTGTGCCAGTTGCGTCGAACAAACTTGTGCCAGTTACGGCGAACAAACTTGTGCCAGTTTTGTCGAGAAACCTTGTGCCAGTTGCGTCAAATAAACTTGTGCCAGTTGCGTCAAACAAACTTGTGCCAGTTGCGTCTAACAAACTTGTGCCAGTTGCGTCGAACAAACTTGTGCCAGTTGCGTCAAACAAACTTGTGCCAGTTGCGTAGAACAAACTTGTGCCAGTTGCGTCAAACAAACTTGTGCCAGTTGCGTAGGACAAATTTGTGCCAGTTGCGTAGAAGAACCTTGTGCCAGTTGCGTCAAACAAACTTGTGCCAGTTGCGTCAAACAAACTTGTGCCAGTTGCGTTAAACAAACTTGTGACAGTTGCATCGAACAAACTTTTGCCAGTTGCGTCGAACAAACTTGTGCCAGTTGCGTCGAAAAAACTTGCGCCAGTTGCGTCGAATAAACTTGTGCCAGTTGCGTTGAACAAACTTCTGCCAGTTGTGTCAAACAAACTTGTGTCAGTTACGTAGAACAAACTTGTGCCAGTTGCGTCGAACAAACTTGTGTCAGTTGGGTAGAACAAATTTGTGCCTGTTGCGTCAAACAAACTTGTGCCAGTTGCGTAGAACAAACTAGTGCCCGTTGCATAGAACAAACTTGTGACAGATGCGTAGAACAAACTTGTGCCAGTTGCGTAGAACAAACTTGTGCCAGTTGCATAGAACAAACTTGTGCCAGTTATGTAGAACAAACTTGTGCCATTTGCGTGAAACAAACTTGTGCCAGTTGCGTCGAACAAAGTTGTGCCCGTTACGGCGAACAAACTTGTGCCAGTTTCGTCGAGAAAACTTGTGCCAGTTGCGGCAAATAAACTTGTGCCAGTTGCGTCAAACAAACTTGTGCCAGTTGCGTCAAACAAACTTGTGCCAGTTGCGTCAAACAAACTTGTTCCAGTTGCGTCAAACAAAATTGTGCCAAATGAGTCGAAAAAACTTGTGCCAGTTGCGTAGAACAAACTTGTGCCAGTTGCGTCGAACAAACTTGTGCCAGTTGCGTCGAACAAACTTGTGCCAGTTGCGTCGAAGAAACTTGTGCCAGTTGCGTCAAACAAACTTGTGCCAGTTGCGTCGAACAAACTTGTGCCAGTTGCGTCGAACAAACTTGTGCCAGATACGGCGAACCAACTTGTGCCACTTGTGTTGAGAAAACTTGTGCCAGTTGCGTCAAATAAACTTGTGCCAGTTGCGTCAAACAAACTTGTGCCAGTTACGGCGAACAAACTTGTGCCAGTTGCGTCGAGAAAAGTTGTGCCAGTTGCGTCAAATAAACTTGTGCCAGTTGCGTCAAACAAACTTGTGCCAGTTGCGTCAAACAAACTTGTGCCAGTTGCATCAAAGAAACTTGTGCCAGTTGCGTCAAACAAACTTGTGCCAATTGATTAAAAAAAACTTGTGCCAGTTGCGTTGAACAAACTTGTGCCAGTTGCATCTAACAAACTTGTGCCAGTTGCGTCAAACAAACTTGTGCCAGTTGCGTCGAACAAACTTGTGCCAGTTGCATCGAACACACTTATGCCAGTTGCATAGAACAAACTTGTGCCAGTTGCGTCAAACAAACTTGTGCCAATTGCGTAGAACAAACTTGTACATGTTGCGTAGAACAACCTTGTGCCAGTTGCGTCAAACAAACTTGTGCCAGTTGTGTCAAACAAACTTGTGCCAGTTGGGTCGAACAAACTTGTGCCAGTTACGTTAAACAAACTTGTTCCAGTTGCGTCGAACAAACTTGTGCCAGTTGCGTCAAACAAACTTGTGCCAGTTGCGTCGAACAAACTTGCGCCAGTTCCGTCGAACAAACTTGTGCCAGTTGCTTAGAACAAACTTGTGACAGTTGAGTCAAACAAACTTGTGCCAGTTGCATCAAACAAACTTGTGCCAGTTGCGTCGAACAAACTTGTGCCAGTTGGGTAGAACAAACATGTGCCAGTTGTGTCAAACAAACTTGTGCCAGTTGAGTCAAACAAACTTCTGCCAGTTAGGTCGAACAAACTTGTGCCAGTTGCGTCGAACAAACTTGCGCCAGTTACGTCAATCAAACTTGTGCCAGTTGCGTTGAAAAAACTTCTGCCAGTTGTGTCAAACAAACTTGTGTCAGTTGCGTAGAACATACTTGTGCCAGTTGCGTCGAACAAACTTGTGTCAGTTGGGTAGAAGAAACTTGTGCCAGATGCATAGAACAAACTTTTGCCATTTGAGTAGAACAAACTTGTGCCAGTTGTGTCAAACAAACTTGTGCCAGTTGTGTCAAACAAACTTGTGCCAGTTGTGTAGAACAAACTTGTAAGAGTTGCGTAGAACAAACTTGTGCCAGTTGCGTAGAACAAACTTGTGCCAGTTGCGTAGAACAAACTTGTGCCAGTTGCATAGAATAAATTTGTGCCAGTTGCGTAGAACAAATTTGTGCCAGTTGCGTCAAACAAACTTGTGCCAGTTGCGTCAAACAAACTTTTGCCAGTTGCGTCGAACAAACTTGTGCCAGTTGCATTGAACACACTTGCGCCAGTTACGTCAAACAAACCTGTGCCAGTTGCGTTGAATAAACTTCTGCCAGTTGTGTCAAACAAACTTGTGTCAGTTGCGTAGAACAAACTAGTGCCAGTTGCATTGAACATACTTGTGCCAGATGTGTAGAACAAACTTTTGCCAGTTGCATAGAACAAAATTGTGCCAGTTGCATAGAACAAACTTGTGCCAGTTATGCAGAACAAACTTGTGCCAGTTACGGCGAACAAACTTGTGCCAGTTTCGTCGAGAAAACTTGTGCCAGTTGCGTCAAATAAACTTGTGCCAGTTGCGTCAAACAAACTTGTGCCAGTTGCGTCAAACAAACTTGTGCCAGTTGCGTCAAACAAACTTGTTCTAGTTGCGTCAAACAACTTGTGCCAATTGAGTCGAAAAAACTTGTACCAGTTGCGTCAAATAAACTTGTGCCAGTTGCGTTTAACAAACTTGTGCCAGTTGCGTCAAAAAAACTTGGGCAAGTTTCGTCAAACAAACTTGTGCCAGTGGCATCCAACAAACTTGTGCCAGTTGCGTCGAACAAACTTGTGCCAGTTGCGTGAAACAAACTTGTGCCAGTTGCGTAGAACAAACTTGTGCCAGTTGCGTAGAACAACCTTGTGCCAGTTAAGTCGACCAACCTTGTGCTAGTTGGTAGAACAAACTTGTGCCAGTTGCGTCAAACAAACTTATGCCAGTTGCGTAAAACAAACTAGTGCCAGTTACATAGAACAAACTTGTGCCACTTGAGTAGAACAAACTTGTGCCAATTGCATCAAACAAACTTGTGCCAGTTGCGTCGAAGAAACTTGTGCCAGTTGCGTCGAAGAAACTTGTGCCAGTTGCGTCAAACAAACTTGTGCCAGTTGCGTCGAAGAAACTTGTGCCAGTTGCGTCGAACAAACTTGTGACAGTTACAGCGAACAAACTTGTGCCACTTGCGTTGAGAAAACTTGTGCCAGTTGCGTCAAATAAACTTGTCCCAATTGCGTCAAACAAACTTGTGCTAGTTACGGCGAACAAACTTGTGCCAGTTGCGTCGAGAAAAGTTGTGCCAGTTGCGTCAAACAAACTTGTGCCAGTTGCGTCAAACAAACTTGTGCCAGTTGCGTCAAACAAACTTGTGCCAGTTGCGTCAAACAAACTTGTGCCAGTTGCATCAAACAAACTTGTGCCAATTGATTCGAAAAAACTTGTGCCAGTTGCGTTCAACAAACTTGTGCCAGTTGCGTCTAACAAACTTGTGCCAGTTGCGTCAAACAAACTTGTGCCAGTTGCATCGAACAAACTTGTGCCAGATATGGCGAACAAACTTGTGCCAGTTGCTTCGAGAAAACTTGTGCCAGTTGCGTAAAAAAAATTGTGCCAGTTGCGTCAAACAAACTTGTGCCAGTTGCGTCAAACAAACTTGTGCCTCTTGCGTCAAACAAACTTGTTCCATTTGCGTCAAACAAACTTGTACCAATTGAGTCGAAAAAACTTGTGCCTGTTACGTCGAACAAACTTGTGCCAGTTGCGTATAACAAACTTGTGCTAGTTGCGTCAAACAAACTTGTGCCAGTTGCGTCAAACAAACTTGTGCCAGTTGCGTTGAACAAACTTGTGCCAGTTGCGTCAAACAAACTTGTGCCAGTTGCGTAGAAGAACCTTGTGCCAGTTGCGTCAAACGAACTTGTGCCAGTTGCGTCAAACAAACTTGTGCCAGTTGCGTCAGACAAACTTGTGCCAGTTGAGTCAAACAAACTTATGCCAGTTGGGTCGAACAAACTTGTGCCAGTTGCGTCAAACAAACTTGTGCCAGTTGCATCGAACAAACTTTTGCCAGTTGCGTCGAACAAACTTGTGCCAGTTGCGTCGAACAAACTTGAGCCAGTTACGTCAAACAAACTTGTGCCAGTTGCGTTGAACAAACTTGTGCCAGATGTCTCAAACAAACTTGTGTCAGTTGCGTAGAACAAACTTGTGAGAGTTGTGTCGAACAAACTTATGTCAGTTGGGTAGAACAAACTTGTGCCAGTTGCGTCAAACAAACATGTCCCAGTTGCGTAGAACAAACTAGTGCCAGTTGCATAGAACAAACTTTGCCAGATACGTAGAACAAACTTGTGCCAGTTGTGTAGAACAAACTTGTGCCAGTTGCGTCGAACAAACTTGTGCCAGTTGCGTCGAAGAAACTTGTGCCAGTTACTGCGAACAAACTTGTTCCAGTTTCGTCGAGAAACCTTGTGCCAGTTGCGTCAAATAAACTTGTGCCAGTTGCGTCAAACAAACTTGTGCCAGTTGTGTCAAACAAACTTGTTCCAATTGCGTCAAACAAACTTGTGCCAGTTGCGTCAAAAAAACTTGGGCCAGTTGCGTTGAACAAACTTCTGCCAGTTGTGTCAAACAAACTTGTGTCAGTTGCGTAGAACAAACTTGTGCCAGTTGCGTCGAACAATCTTGTGTCAGTTGGGTAGAACAAACTTGTGCCAGTTGCGTCAAACAAACATGTCCCAGTTGCGTAGAACAAACTAGTGCCAGTTGCATAGAACAAACTTTGCCAGATGCGTAGAACAAACTTGTGCCAGTTGCGTAGAACAAACTTGTGCCAGTTGCATAGAATAAACTTGTGCCAGTTGCGTCGAACAAACTTGTGCCAGTTACGGCGAACAAACTTGTGCCAGTTTCGTCGAGAAACCTTGTGCCAGTTGCGTCAAATAAACTTGTGCCAGTTGCGTCAAACAAACTTGTGCCAGTTGCGTCAAACAAACTTGTTCCAGTTGCGTCAAACAAAACTTGTGCCAGTTGCGTCAAAAAAACTTGGGCCAGTTTCGTCAAACAAACTTTTGCCAGTTGCATCCAACAAACTTGTGACAGTTGCGTCGAACAAAGTTGTGCCAGTTGCGTCAAACAAACTTGTGCCAGTTGCGTAGAACAAACTTGTGCCAGTTGCGTAGAACAACCTTGTGCCAGTTGAGTCGACCAAACTTTTGCTAGTTGGTAGAACGAACTTGTGCCAGTGGCATTCAACAAACTTGTGCCAGTTGCGTCAAACAAACTTATGCCAGTTGTGTAAAACAAACTAGTGCCAGTTGCATAGAACAAACTTGTGCCAGTTGAGTAGAACAAACTTGTGCCAATTGCATCAAACAAACTTGTGCCAGTTGCGTCGAACAAACTTGTGCCAGTTGCTTCGAAGAAACTTGTGCCAGTTGCGTCGAAGAAACTTGTGCCAGTTGCGTCAAACAAACTTGTGCCAGTTGCGTCGAACAAACTTGTGCCAGTTGCGTCGAACAAATTTGTGCCAGTTACGGCGAACAAACTTTTGCCACTGGCGTCGAGAAAACTTGTGCCTGTTGCGTCAAATAAACTTGTGCCAGTTGCGTCAAACAAACTTGTGCCAGTTACGGCGAACAAACTTGTGCTAGTTGCGTCGAGAAAAGTTGTGCCAGTTGCGTCAAACAAACTTGTGCCAGTTGCGTCAATCAAACTTGTGCCAGTTGCGTCAAACGAACTTGTGCCAGTTGCGTCAAACAAACTTGTGCCAATTGATTCGGAAAAACTTGTGCCAGTTGCGTCGAACAAACATGTGCCGGTTGCGTCTAACAAACTTGTGCCAGTTGCGTCACACAAACTTGTGCCAGTTGCGTCAAAAAAACTTGGGCCAGTTGCGCCAAACAAACTTGTGCCAGTGGCATCGAACAAACAAGTGCCAATTGCGTAGAACAAACTTGTGCCTGTTGTGTCAAGCAAACTTGTGCCAGTTGCGTAGAACAAACTTGTGCCAGTTGCGTAGAACAACCTTGTGCCAGTTGCGTCGAACAAACTTTTGCCAGTTGCATAGAACAAACTTATGCCAGTTGCGTCAAACAAACTTATGCCAGTTGAGTAGAACAATCTAGTGCCAGTTGCGTCTAACAAACTTGTGCCAGTTGCGTAGAACAAACTTGTGCCAATTGCGTCAAACAAACTTGTGCCAGTTGCGTCGAACAAACTTGTGCCAGTTGCGTCGAAGAAACTTGTGCCAGTTGCTTCAAACAAACTTGTGCCAGTTGCGTCAAACAAACTTGTGCCAGTTGCGTTTAACAAACTTGTGCCAGTTGCGTCAAATAAACTTGTGCCAGTTGCTATAAACTTTTGCCAGTTGCATCAAACAAACTTGTGCCAGTTGCGTCAAACAAACTTGTGCCAGTTGCGTCAAACAAACTTGTGCCAGTTGCGTCAAACAAACTTGTGCCAGTTGCGTCAAACAAACTTGTGGCAATTGAGTCGAAAAAACTTGTGCCAGTTGCGTCGAACAAACTTGTGCCAGTTGCTTAAAACAAACTTGTGCCAGTTGCCTCAAACAAACTTGGGCCAGTTGCGTCGAATAAACTTGTGCCAGTTGCATCGAACAAACTAGAGCCAGTTATGTAGAACAAACTTGTGCCATTTGCGTGAAACAAACTTGTGCCAGTTGCGTCGAACAAAGTTGTGCCCGTTACGGCGAACAAACTTGTGCCAGTTTAGTCGAGAAAACTTGTGCCAGTTGCGTCAAATAAACTCGTGCCAGTTGCGTCAAACAAACTTGTGCCAGTTGCGTCAAACAAACTTGTGCCAGTTGCGTCAAACAAACTTGTTCCAGTTGCGTCAAACAAAATTGTGCTAAATGAGTCGAAAAAACTTGTGCCAGTTGCGTAGAACAAACTTGTGCCAGTTGCGTCGAACAAACTTGTGCCAGTTGCGTCAAAAAAACTTGGGCCAGTTTCGTCGAACAAACTTGTGTCAGTGGCATCCAACAAACTTGTGCCAGTTGCGTAGAACAAACTTGTGCCAGTTGCGTCAAACAAACTTGTGCCAGTTGCGTAGAACAAACTTGTGCCAGTTGCGTAGAACAACCTTGTGCCAGTTGCATCGAACAAACTTGTGCTAGTTTGTAGAACAAACTTGTGCCAGTTGCGTCAAACAAACTTATGCCAGTTGCGTAAAACAAACTAGTGCCAGTTGCATCGAACAAACTTGTTCAAGTTGAGTAGAACAAACTTGTGCCAATTGCGTCAAACAAACTTGTGCCAGTTCGTCGAACAAACTTGTGCCAGTTGCGTCGAAGAAACTTGTGCCAGTTGCGTCAAACAAACTTGTGCCAGTTGCGTCGAACAAACTTGTGCCAGTTGCGTCGAACAAACTTGTGCCAGATACGGCGAACCAACTTGTGCCACTTGCGTCGAGAAAACTTGTGTTAGTTGCGTCAAATAAACTTGTGCCAGTTGCGTCAAACAAACTTGTGCCAGTTACGGCGAACAAACTTGTGCCAGTTGCGTCGAGAAAAGTTGTGCCAGTTGCGTCAAATAAACTTGTGCCAGTTGCGTCAAACAAACTTGTGCCAGTTGCGTCAAACAAACTTGTGCCAGTTGCGTCAAAGAAACTTGTGCCAGTTGCGTCAAACAAACTTGTGCCAATTGATTAAAAAAAACTTGTGCCAGTTGCGTTGAACAAACTTGTGCCAGTTGCATCTAACAAACTTGTGCCAGTTGCGTCAAACAAACTTGTGCCAGTTGCGTCAAACAAACTTGTGCCAGTTGCATCGAACACACATATGCCAGTTGCATAGAACAAACTTGTGCCAGTTGCGTCAAACAAACTTGTGCCAATTGCGTAGAACAAACTTGTACATGTTGCGTAGAACAACCTTGTGCCAGTTGCGTCAAACAAACTTGTGCCAGTTGTGTCAAACAAACTTGTGCCAGTTGGGTCGAACAAACTTGTGCCAGTTACGTTAAACAAACTTGTTCCAGTTGCGTCGAACAAACTTGTGCCAGTTGCGCCAAACAAACTTGTGCCAGTTGCGTCGAACAAACTTGCGCCAGTTCCGTCGAACAAACTTGTGCCAGTTGCTTAGAACAAACTTGTGCCAGTTGAGTCAAACAAACTTGTGCCAGTTGTATCAAACAAACTTGTGCCAGTTGCGTCGAACAAACTTGTGCCAGTTGGGTAGAACAAACATGTGCCAGTTGTGTCAAACAAACTTGTGCCAGTTGAGTCAAACAAACTTCTGCCAGTTAAGTCGAACAAACTTGTGCCAGTTGCGTCGAACAAACTTGCGCCAGTTACGTCAAACAAACTTGTGCCAGTTGCGTTGAAAAAACTTCTGCCAGTTGTGTCAAACAAACTTGTGTCAGTTGCGTAGAACATACTTGTGCCAGTTGCGTCGAACAAACTTGTGTCAGTTGGTTAGAACAAACTTGTGCCAGATGCATAGAACAAACTTTTGCCATTTGAGTAGAACAAACTTGTGCCAGTTGTGTCAAACAAACTTGTGCCAGTTGTGTCAAACAAACTTGTGCCAGTTGTGTCAAACAAACTTGTAAGAGTTGCGTAGAACAAACTTGTGCCAGTTGCGTAGAACAAACTTGTGCCAGTTGCGTAGAACAAACTTGTGCCAGTTGCGTCAAATAAACTTGTGCCAGTTGCATAGAATAAATTTGTGCCAGTTGCGTAGAACAAACTTGTGCCAGTTGCGTCAAACAAACTTGTGCCAGTTGCGTCAAACAAACTTTTGCCAGTTGCGTCGAACAAACTTGTGCTAGTTGCGTTGAACACACTTGCGCCAGTTACGTCAAACAAACCTGTGCCAGTTGCGTTGAATAAACTTCTGCCAGTTGTGTCAAACAAACTTGTGTCAGTTGCGTAGAACAAACTAGTGCCAGTTGCATTGAACATACTTGTGCCAGATGCGTAGAACAAACTTGTGCCAGTTGCATAGAACAAAATTGTGCCAGTTGCATAGAACAATCTTGTGCCAGTTATGTAGAACAAACTTGTGCCAGTTACGGCGAACAAACTTGTGCCAGTTTCGTCGAGAAAACTTGTGCCAGTTGCGTCAAATAAACTTGTGCCAGTTGCGTCAAACAAACTTGTGCCAGTTGCGTCAAACAAACTTGTGCCAGTTGCGTCAAACAAACTTGTTCTAGTTGCGTCAAACAACTTGTGCCAATTGAGTCGAAAAAACTTGTACCAGTTGCGTCAAATAAACTTGTGCCAGTTGCGTTTAACAAACTTGTGCCAGTTGCGTCAAAAAAACTTGGGCAAGTTTCGTCAAACAAACTTGTGCCAGTGGCATCCAACAAACATGTGCCAGTTGCGTCGAACAAACTTGTGCCAGTTGCGTTAAACAAACTTGTGCCAGTTGCGTAGAACAAACTTGTGCCAGTTGCGTAGAACAACCTTGTGCCAGTTGAGTCGACCAACCTTGTGCTAGTTGGTAGAACAAACTTGTGCCAGTTGCGTCAAACAAACTTATGCCAGTTGCGTAAAACAAACTAGTGCCAGTTACATAGAACAAACTTGTGCCACTTGAGTAGAACAAACTTGTGCCAATTGCATCAAACAAACTTGTGCCAGTTGCGTCGAACAAACTTGTGCCAGTTGCGTCGAAGAAACTTGTGCCAGTTGCGTCAAACAAACTTGTGCCAGTTGCGTCGAAGAAACTTGTGCCAGTTGCGTCGAACAAACTTGTGACAGTTACAGCGAACAAACTTGTGCCACTTGCGTTGAGAAAACTTGTGCCAGTTGCGTCAAATAAACTTGTGCCAATTGCGTCAAACAAACTTGTGCTAGTTACGGCGAACAAACTTGTGCCAGTTGCGTCGAGAAAAGTTGTGCCAGTTGCGTCAAACAAACTTGTGCCAATTGCGTCAAACAAACTTGTGCCAGTTGCGTCAAACAAACTTGTGCCAGTTGCGTCAAACAAACTTGTGCCAGTTGCATCAAACAAACTTGTGCCAATTGATTCGAAAAAACTTGTGCCAGTTGCGTTCAACAAACTTGTGCCAGTTGCGTCTAACAAACTTGTGCCAGTTGCGTCAAACAAACTTGTGCCAGTTGCATCGAACAAACTTGTGCCAGATATGGCGAACAAACTTGTGCCAGTTGCTTCGAGAAAACTTGTGCCAGTTGCGTAAAAAAAAAACTTGTGCCAGTTGCGTCAAACAAACTTGTGCCAGTTGCGTCAAACAAACTTGTGCCTCTTGCGTCAAACAAACTTGTTCCATTTGCGTCAAACAAACTTGTACCAATTGAGTCGAAAAAACTTGTGCCTGTTACGTCGAACAAACTTGTGCCAGTTGCGTATAATAAACTTGTGCTAGTTGCGTCAAACAAACTTGTGCCAGTTGCGTCAAACAAACTTGTGCCAGTTGCGTCAAACAAACTTGTGCCAGTTGCGTTGAACAAACTTGTGCCAGTTGCGTCAAACAAACTTGTGCCAGTTGCGTAGAAGAACCTTGTGCCAGTTGCGTCAAACGAACTTGTGCCAGTTGCGTCAAACAAACTTGTGCCAGTTGCGTCAGACAAACTTGTGCCAGTTGAGTCAAACAAACTTATGCCAGTTGGGTCGAACAAACTTGTGCCAGTTGCGTCAAACAAACTTGTGCCAGTTGCATCGAACAAACTTTTGCCAGTTGCGTCGAACAAATTTGTGCCAGTTGCGTCGAAGAAACTTGAGCCAGTTACGTCAAACAAACTTGTGCCAGTTGCGTTGAACAAACTTGTGCCAGATGTCTCAAACAAACTTGTGCCAGTTGTGTAGAACAAACTTGTAAGAGTTGCGTAGAACAAACTTGTGCCAGTTGCGTAGAACAAACTTGTGCCAGTTGCGTAGAACAAACTTGTGCCAGTTGCGTCAAATAAACTTGTGCCAGTTGCATAGAATAAATTTGTGCCAGTTGCGTAGAACAAACTTGTGCCAGTTGCGTCAAACAAACTTGTGCCAGTTGCGTCAAACAAACTTTTGCCAGTTGCGTCGAACAAACTTGTGCCAGTTGCGTTGAACACACTTGCGCCAGTTACGTCAAACAAACCTGTGCCAGTTGCGTTGAATAAACTTCTGCCAGTTGTGTCAAACAAACTTGTGTCAGTTGCGTAGAACAAACTAGTGCCAGTTGCATTGAACATACTTGTGCCAGATGCGTAGAACAAACTTGTGCCAGTTGCATAGAACAAAATTGTGCCAGTTGCATAGAACAAACTTGTGCCAGTTATGTAGAACAAACTTGTGCCAGTTACGGCGAACAAACTTGTGCCAGTTTCGTCGAGAAAACTTGTTCCAATTGCGTCAAATAAACTTGTGCCAGTTGCGTCAAACAAACTTGTGCCAGTTGCGTCAAACAAACTTGTGACAGTTGCGTCAAACAAACTTGTTCTAGTTGCGTCAAACAACTTGTGCCAATTGAGTCGAAAAAACTTGTACCAGTTGCGTCAAATAAACTTGTGCCAGTTGCGTTTAACAAACTTGTGCCAGTTGCGTCAAAAAAACTTGGGCAAGTTTCGTCAAACAAACTTGTTTCAGTGGCATCCAACAAACTTGTGCCAGTTGCGTCGAACAAACTTGTGCCAGTTGCGTGAAACAAACTTGTGCCAGTTGCGTAGAACAAACTTGTGCCAGTTGCGTAGAACAACCTTGTGCCAGTTGAGTCGACCAACCTTGTGCTAGTTGGTAGAACAAACTTTTGCCAGTTGCGTCAAACAAACTTATGCCAGTTGCGTAAAACAAACTAGTGCCAGTTACATAGAACAAACTTGTGCCACTTGAGTAGAACAAACTTGTGCCAATTGCATCAAACAAACTTGTGCCAGTTGCGTCGAACAAACTTGTGCCAGTTGCGTCGAAGAAACTTGTGCCAGTTGCGTCAAAGAAACTTGTGCCAGTTGCGTCGAAGAAACTTGTGCCAGTTGCGTCGAACAAACTTGTGACAGTTACAGCGAACAAACTTGTGCCACTTGCGTTGAGAAAACTTGTGCCAGTTGCGTCAAATAAACTTGTGCCAATTGCGTCAAACAAACTTGTGCTAGTTACGGCGAACAAACTTGTGCCAGTTGCGTCGAGAAAAGTTGTGCCAGTTGCGTCAAACAAACTTGTGCCAGTTGCGTCAAACAAACTTGTGCCAGTTGCGTCAAACAAACTTGTGCCAGTTGCGTCAAACAAACTTGTGCCAGTTGCATCAAACAAACTTGTGCCAATTGATTCGAAAAAACTTGTGCCAGTTGCGTTCACCAAACTTGTGCCAGTTGCGTCTAACAAACTTGTGCCAGTTGCGTCAAACAAACTTGTGCCAGTTGCATCGAACAAACTTGTGCCAGATATGGCGAACAAACTTGTGCCAGTTGCTTCGAGAAAACTTGTGCCAGTTGCGTAAAAAAAAAACTTGTGCCAGTTGCGTCAAACAAACTTGTGCCAGTTGCGTCAAACAAAGTTGTGCCTCTTGCGTCAAACAAACTTGTTCCATTTGCGTCAAACAAACTTGTACCAATTGAGTCGAAAAAACTTGTGCCTGTTACGTCGAACAAACTTGTGCCAGTTGCGTATAACAAACTTGTGCTAGTTGCGTCAAACAAACTTGTGCCAGTTGCGTCAAACAAACTTGTGCCAGTTGCGTCAAACAAACTTGTGCCAGTTGCGTTGAACAAACTTGTGCCAGTTGCGTCAAACAAACTTGTGCCAGTTGCGTAGAAGAACCTTGTGCCAGTTGCGTCAAACGAACTTGTGCCAGTTGCGTCAAACAAACTTGTGTCAGTTGCGTCAGACAAACTTGTGCCAGTTGAGTCAAACAAACTTATGCCAGTTGGGTCGAACAAACTTGTGCCAGTTGCGTCAAACAAACTTGTGCCAGTTGCATCGAACAAACTTTTGCCAGTTGCGTCGAACAAACTTGTGCCAGTTGCGTCGAACAAACTTGAGCCAGTTACGTCAAACAAACTTGTGCCAGTTGCGTTGAACAAACTTGTGCCAGATGTCTCAAACAAACTTGTGTCAGTTGCGTAGAACAAACTTGTGAGAGTTGCGTCGAACAAACTTATGTCAGTTGGGTAGAACAAACTTGTGCCAGTTGCGTCAAACAAACATGTCCCAGTTGCGTAGAACAAACTAGTGCCAGTTGCATAGAACAAACTTTGCCAGATACGTAGAACAAACTTGTGCCAGTTGTGTAGAACAAACTTGTGCCAGTTGCGTCGAACAAACTTGTGCCAGTTGCGTCGAAGAAACTTGTGCCAGTTACTGCGAACAAACTTGTTCCAGTTTCGTCGAGAAACCTTGTGCCAGTTGCGTCAAATAAACTTGTGCCAGTTGCGTCAAACAAACTTGTGCCAGTTGTGTCAAACAAACTTGTTCCAATTGCGTCAAACAAACTTGTGCCAGTTGCGTCAAAAAAACTTGGGCCAGTTCCGTTGAACAAACTTCTGCCAGTTGTGTCAAACAAACTTGTGTCAGTTGCGTAGAACAAACTTGTGCCAGTTGCGTCGAACAATCTTGTGTCAGTTGGGTAGAACAAACTTGTGCCAGTTGCGTCAAACAAACATGTCCCAGTTGCGTAGAACAAACTAGTGCCAGTTGCATAGAACAAACTTTGCCAGATGCGTAGAACAAACTTGTGCCAGTTGCGTAGAACAAACTTGTGCCAGTTGCATAGAATAAACTTGTGCCAGTTGCGTCGAACAAACTTGTGCCAGTTACGGCGAACAAACTTGTGCCTGTTTCGTCGAGAAACCTTGTGCCAGTTACGTCAAATAAACTTGTGCCAGTTGCGTCAAACAAACTTGTGCCAGTTGCGTCAAACAAACTTGTTCCAGTTGCGTCAAACAAAACTTGTGCCAGTTGCGTCAAAAAAACTTGGGCCAGTTTCGTCAAACAAACTTTTGCCAGTTGCATCCAACAAACTTGTGACAGTTGCGTCGAACAAAGTTGTGCCAGTTGCGTCAAACAAACTTGTGCCAGTTGCGTAGAACAAACTTGTACCAGTTGCGTAGAACAACCTTGTGCCAGTTGAGTCGACCAAACTTTTGCTAGTTGGTAGAACAAACTTGTGCCAGTGGCATTCAACAAACTTGTGCCAGTTGCGTCAAACAAACTTATGCCAGTTGTGTAAAACAAACTAGTGCCAGTTGCATAGAACAAACTTGTGCCAGTTGAGTAGAACAAACTTGTGCCGATTGCATCAAACAAACTTGTGCCAGTTGCGTCGAACAAACTTGTGCCAGTTGCTTCGAAGAAACTTGTGCCAGTTGCGTCAAACAAACTTGTGCCAGTTGCGTCGAAGAAACTTGTGCCAGTTGCGTCGAACAAACTTGTGACAGTTACAGCGAACAAACTTGTGCCACTTGCGTTGAGAAAACTTGTGCCAGTTGCGTCAAACAAACTTGTGCCAGTTGCGTCGAACAAACTTGTCCCAGTTGCGTCGAACAAATTTGTGCCAGTTACGGCGAACAAACTTTTGCCACTTGCGTCGAGAAAACTTGTGCCTGTTGCGTCAAATAAACTTGTGCCAGTTGCGTCAAACAAACTTGTGCCAGTTACGGCGAACAAACTTGTGCTAGTTGCGTCGAGAAAAGTTGTGCCAGTTGCGTCAAACAAACTTGTGCCAGTTGCGTCAATCAAACTTGTGCCAGTTGCGTCAAACGAACTTGTGCCAGTTGCGTCAAACAAACTTGTGCCAATTGATTCGGAAAAACTTGTGCCAGTTGCGTCGAACAAACATGTGCCGGTTGCGTCTAACAAACTTGTGCCAGTTGCCTCACACAAACTTGTGCCAGTTGCGTCAAAAAAACTTGGGCCAGTTGCGCCAAACAAACTTGTGCCAGTGGCATCGAACAAACAAGTTCCAGTTGCGTAGAACAAACTTGTGCCTGTTGTGTCAAGCAAACTTGTGCCAGTTGCGTAGAACAAACTTGTGCCAGTTGCGTAGAACAACCTTGTGCCAGTTGCGTCGAACAAACTTTTGCCAGTTGCATAGAACAAACTTATGCCAGTTGCGTCAAACAAACTTATGCCAGTTGAGTAGAACAATCTAGTGCCAGTTGCGTCTAACAAACTTGTGCCAGTTGCGTAGAACAAACTTGTGCCAATTGCGTCAAACAAACTTGTGCCAGTTGCGTCGAACAAACTTGTGCCAGTTGCGTCGAAGAAACTTGTGCCAGTTGCGTCAAACAAACTTGTGCCAGTTGCGTCAAACAAACTTGTGCCAGTTGCGTTTAACAAACTTGTGCCAGTTGCGTCAAATAAACTTGTGCCAGTTGCTATAAACTTTTGCCAGTTGCATCAAACAAACTTGTGCCAGTTGCGTCAAACAAACTTGTGCCAGTTGCGTCAAACAAACTTGTGCCAGTTGCGTCAAACAAACTTGTGCCAGTTGCGTCAAACAAACTTGTGGCAATTGAGTCGAAAAAACTTGTGCCAGTTGCGTCGAACAAACTTGTGCCAGTTGCTTAGAACAAACTTGTGCCAGTTGCCTCAAACAAACTTGGGCCAGTTGCGTCGAATAAACTTGTGCCAGTTGCATCGAACAAACTAGAGCCAGTTATGTAGAACAAACTTGTGCCATTTGCGTGAAACAAACTTGTGCCAGTTGCGTCGAACAAAGTTGTGCCCGTTACGGCGAACAAACTTGTGCCAGTTTCGTCGAGAAAACTTGTGCCAGTTGCGTCAAATAAACTTGTGCCAGTTGCGTCAAACAAACTTGTGCCAGTTGCGTCAAACAAACTTGTGCCAGTTGCGTCAAACAAACTTGTTCCAGTTGCGTCAAACAAAATTGTGCTAAATGAGTCGAAAAAACTTGTGCCAGTTACGTAGAACAAACTTGTGCCAGTTGCGTCGAACAAACTTGTGCCAGTTGCGTCAAAAAAACTTGGGCCAGTTTCGTCGAACAAACTTGTGTCAGTGGCATCCAACAAACTTGTGCCAGTTGCGTAGAACAAACTTGTGCCAGTTGCGTAGAACAAACTTGTGCCAGTTGCGTCAAACAAACTTGTGCCAGTTGCGTAGAACAAACTTGTGCCAGTTGCGTAGAACAACCTTGTGCCAGTTGCATCGAACAAACTTGTGCTAGTTTGTAGAACAAACTTGTGCCAGTTGCGTCAAACAAACTTATGCCAGTTGCGTAAAACAAACTAGTGCCAGTTGCATCGAACAAACTTGTTCAAGTTGAGTAGAACAAACTTGTGCCAATTGCGTCAAACAAACTTGTGCCAGTTCGTCGAACAAACTTGTGCCAGTTGCGTCGAAGAAACTTGTGCCAGTTGCGTCAAACAAACTTGTGCCAGTTGCGTCGAACAAACTTGTGCCAGTTGCGTCGAACAAACTTGTGCCAGATACGGCGAACCAACTTGTGCCACTTGCGTCGAGAAAACTTGTGCCAGTTGCGTCAAATAAACTTGTGCCAGTTGCATCAAACAAACTTGTGACAGTTACGGCGAACAAACTTGTGCCAGTTGCGTCGAGAAAAGTTGTGCCAGTTGCGTCAAATAAACTTGTGCCAGTTGCGTCAAACAAACTTGTGCCAGTTGCGTCAAACAAACTTGTGCCAGTTGCGTCAAACAAACTTGTGCCAGTTGCGTGAAACAAACTTGTGCCAATTGATTAAAAAAAAACTTGTGCCAGTTGCGTTGAACAAACTTGTGCCAGTTGCATCTAACAAACTTGTGCCAGTTGCGTCAAACAAACTTGTGCCAGTTGCGTCGAACAAACTTGTGCCAGTTGCATCGAACACACTTATGCCAGTTGCATAGAACAAACTTGTGCCAGTTGCGTCAAACAAACTTGTGCCAATTGCGTAAAACAAACTTGTACATGTTGCGTAGAACAACCTTGTGCCAGTTGCGTCAAACAAACTTGTGCCAGTTGTGTCAAACAAACTTGTGCCAGTTGGGTCGAACAAACTTGTGCCAGTTACGTTAAACAAACTTGTTCCAGTTGCGTCGAACAAACTTGTGCCAGTTGCGTCAAACAAACTTGTGCCAGTTGCGTCGAACAAACTTGCGCCAGTTCCGTTGAACAAACTTGTGCCAGTTGCTTAGAACAAACTTGTGCCAGTTGAGTCAAACAAACTTGTGCCAGTTGCATCAAACAAACTTGTGCCAGTTGCGTCGAACAAACTTGTGCCAGTTGGGTAGAACAAACATGTGCCAGTTGTGTCAAACAAACTTGTGCCAGTTGAGTCAAACAAACTTCTGCCAGTTAGGTCGAACAAACTTGTGCCAGTTGCGTCGAACAAACTTGCGCCAGTTACGTCAAACAAACTTGTGCCAGTTGCGTTGAAAAAACTTCTGCCAGTTGTGTCAAACAAACTTGTGTCAGTTGCGTAGAACATACTTGTGCCAGTTGCGTCGAACAAACTTGTGTCAGTTGGGTAGAACAAACTTGTGCCAGATGCATAGAATAAACTTTTGCCATTTGAGTAGAACAAACTTGTGCCAGTTGTGTCAAACAAACTTGTGCCAGTTGTGTCAAACAAACTTGTGCCAGTTGTGTAGAACAAACTTGTAAGAGTTGCGTAGAACAAACTTGTGCCAGTTGCGTAGAACAAACTTGTGCCAGTTGCGTAGAACAAACTTGTGCCAGTTGCGTCAAATAAACTTGTGCCAGTTGCATAGAATAAATTTGTGCCAGTTGCGTAGAGCAAACTTGTGCCAGTTGCGTCAAACAAACTTGTGCCAGTTGCGTCAAACAAACTTTTGCCAGTTGCGTCGAACAAACTTGTGCCAGTTGCGTTGAACACACTTGCGCCAGTTACGTCAAACAAACCTGTGCCAGTTGCATTGAATAAACTTCTGCCAGTTGTGTCAAACAAACTTGTGTCAGTTACGTAGAACAAACTAGTGCCAGTTGCATTGAACATACTTGTGCCAGATGCGTAGAACAAACTTGTGCCAGTTGCATAGAACAAAATTGTGCCAGTTGCATAGAACAAACTTGTGCCAGTTATGTAGAACAAACTTGTGCCAGTTACGGCGAACAAACTTGTGCCAGTTTCGTCGAGAAAACTTGTGCCAGTTGCGTCAAATAAACTTGTGCCAGTTGCGTCAAACAAACTTGTGCCAGTTGCGTCAAACAAACTTGTGCCAGTTGCGTCAAACAAACTTGTTCTAGTTGCGTCAAACAACTTGTGCCAATTGAGTCGAAAAAACTTGTACCAGTTGCGTCAAATAAACTTTTGCCAGTTGCGTTTAACAAACTTGTGCCAGTTGCGTCAAAAAAACTTGTGCCAGTTTCGTCAAACAAACTTGTGCCAGTGGCATCCAACAAACTTGTGCCAGTTGCGTCGAACAAACTTGTGCCAGTTGCGTGAAACAAACTTGTGCCAGTTGCGTAGAACAAACTTGTGCCAGTTGCGTAGAACAACCTTGTGCCAGTTGAGTCGACCAACCTTGTGCTAGTTGGTAGAACAAACTTGTGCCAGTTGCGTCAAACAAACTTATGCCAGTTGCGTAAAACAAACTAGTGCCAGTTACATAGAACAAACTTGTGCCACTTGAGTAGAACAAACTTGTGCCAATTGCATCAAACAAACTTGTGCCAGTTGCGTCGAACAAACTTGTGCCAGTTGCGTCGAAGAAACTTGTGCCAGTTGCGTCAAACAAACTTGTGCCAGTTGCGTCGAAGAAACTTGTGCCAGTTGCGTCGAACAAACTTGTGACAGTTACAGCGAACAAACTTGTGCCACTTGCGTTGAGAAAACTTGTGCCAGTTGCGTCAAATAAACTTGTGCCAATTGCGTCAAACAAACTTGTGCTAGTTACGGCGAACAAACTTGTGCCAGTTGCATCGAGAAAAGTTGTGCCAGTTGCGTCAAACAAACTTGTGCCAGTTGTGTCAAACAAACTTGTGCCAGTTGCGTCAAACAAACTTGTGCCAGTTGCGTCAAACAAACTTGTGCCAGTTGCATCAAACAAACTTGTGCCAATTGATTCGAAAAAACTTGTGCCAGTTGCGTCTAACAAACTTGTTCCAGTTGCGTCAAACAAACTTGTGCCAGTTGCATCGAACAAACTTGTGCCAGATATGGTGAACAAACTTGTGCCAGTTGCTTCGAGAAAACTTGTGCCAGTTGCGTAAAAAAAAAACTTGTGCCAGTTGCGTCAAACAAACTTGTGCCAGTTGCGTCAAACAAACTTGTGCCTCTTGCGTCAAACAAACTTGTTCCATTTGCGTCAAACAAACTTGTACCAATTGAGTCATAAAAACTTGTGCCTGTTACGTCGAACAAACTTGTGCCAGTTGCGTATAACAAACTTGTGCTAGTTGCGTCAAACAAACTTGTGCCAGTTGCGTCAAACAAACTTGTGCCAGTTGCGTCAAACAAACTTGTGCCAGTTGCGTTGAACAAACTTGTGCCAGTTGCGTCAAACAAACTTGTGCCAGTTGCGTAGAAGAACCTTGTGGCAGTTGCGTCAAACGAACTTGTGCCAGTTGCGTCAAACAAACTTGTGCCAGTTGCGTCAGACAAACTTGTGCCAGTTGAGTCAAACAAACTTATGCCAGTTGGGTCGAACAAACTTGTGCCAGTTGCATCAAACAAACTTGTGCCAGTTGCATCGAACAAACTTTTGCCAGTTGCGTCGAACAAACTTGTGCCAGTTGCGTCGAACAAACTTGAGCCAGTTACGTCAAACAAACTTGTGCCAGTTGCGTTGAACAAACTTGTGCCAGATGTCTCAAACAAACTTGTGTCAGTTGCGTAGAACAAACTTGTGAGAGTTGCGTCGAACAAACTTATGTCAGTTGGGTAGAACAAACTTGTGCCAGTTGTGTCAAACAAACATGTCCCAGTTGCGTAGAACAAACTAGTGCCAGTTGCATAGAACAAACTTTGCCAGATGCGTAGAACAAACTTGTGCCAGTTGTGTAGAACAAACTTGTGCCAGTTGCGTCGAACAAACTTGTGCCAGTTGCGTCGAAGAAACTTGTGTCAGTTACTGCGAACAAACTTGTTCCAGTTTCGTCGAGAAACCTTGTGCCAGTTGCGTCAAATAAACTTGTGCCAGTTGCGTCAAACAAACTTGTGCCAGTTGTGTCAAACAAACTTGTTCCAATTGCGTCAAACAAACTTGTGCCAGTTGCGTCAAAAAAACTTGGGCCAGTTGCGTTGAACAAACTTCTGCCAGTTGTGGCAAACAAACTTGTGTCAGTTGCGTAGAACAAACTTGTGCCAGTGGCATCGAACAAACAAGTGCCAGTTGCGTAGAACAAACTTGTGCCTGTTGTGTCAAGCAAACTTGTGCCAGTTGCGTAGAACAAACTTGTGCCAGTTGCATAGAACAACCTTGTGCCAGTTGCGTCGAACAAACTTTTGCCAGTTGCATAGAACAAACTTATGCCAGTTGCATCAAACAAACTTGTGCCAGTTGCGTCAAACAACCTTGTGCCAGTTGCGTCAAACAAACTTGTGGCAATTGAGTCGAAAAAACTTGTGCCAGTTGCGTCGAACAAACTTGTGCCAGTTACTTTGAACAAACTTGTGCCAGTTGCCTCAAACAAACTTGGGCCAGTTGCGTCGAATAAACTTGTGCCAGTTGCATCGAACAAACTAGAGCCAGTTGCATAGAACAAACTTGTGCCAGTTGCGTCAAACAAACTTGTGCCAGTTGTGTCGAACAAACATGTGCCGGTTGCGTCTAACAAACTTGTGCCAGTTGCGTCACACAAACTTGTGCCAGTTGCGTCAAAAAAACTTGGGCCAGTTGCGCCAAACAAACTTGTGCCAGTGGCATCGAACAAACAAGTGCCAGTTGCGTAGAACAAACTTGTGCCTGTTGTGTCAAGCAAACTTGTGCCAGTTGCGTAGAACAAACTTGTGCCAGTTGCATAGAACAACCTTGTGCCAGTTGCGTCGAACAAACTTTTGCCAGTTGCATAGGACAAACTTATGCCAGTTGCGTCAAACAAACTTATGCCAGTTGAGTAGAACAATCTAGTGCCAGTTGCGTCTAACAAACTTGTGCCAGTTGCGTAGAACAAACTTGTGCCAATTGCGTCAAACAAACTTGTGCCAGTTGCGTCGAAGAAACTTGTGCCAGTTGCGTCAAACAAACTTGTGCCAGTTGCGTCAAACAAACATGTGCCAGTTGCGTTTAACAAACTTGTGCCAGTTGCGTCAAATAAACTTGTGCCAGTTGCTATAAACTTTTGCCAGTTGCATCAAACAAACTTGTGCCAGTTGCGTCAAACAAACTTGTGCCAGTTGCGTCAAACAAACTTGTGGCAATTGAGTCGAAAAAACTTGTGCCAGTTGCGTCGAACAAACTTGTGCCAGTTACTTAGAACAAACTTGTGCCAGTTGCCTCAAACAAACTTGGGCCAGTTGCGTCGAATAAACTTGTGCCAGTTGCATCGAACAAACTAGAGCCAGTTGCATAGAACAAACTTGTGCCAGTTGCGTCAAACAAACTTGTGCCAGTTGCGTAGAACAAACTTGTGCATGTTGAGTAGAACAACCTTGTGCCAGTTGCGTCAAACAAACTTGTGCCAGTTGCGTCAAACAAACTTGTGCCAGTTGCGTCGAACAAACTTGTGCCAGTTGTGTCAAACAAACTTGTGCCAGTTGGGTCGAACAAACTTATGCCAGTTACGTTAAACAAACTTGTACCAGTTGCGTCGAACAAACTTATGCCAGTTGCGTTGAACAAACTTGTGCCAGTTGCGTCGAACAAGCTTGCGCCAGTTCCGTCGAACAAACTTGTGCCAGTTGCGTCGAACAAACTTGTGCAAGTTGTGTTAAACAAACTGGTTACAGTTGCGCAGAACAAACTTGTGCCAGTTGCGTCGAACAAAAGTGTGCCAGTTGGGTAGAACAAACAGGTGCCAGTTGCGCCAAACAAATATGTGCCAGTTGCGTAGAAGAAACTAGTGCCAGTTGCATAGAACAAACTTGTGCCAGATGCATAGAACAAACTTTTGCCATTTGCGTAGAACAAACTTGTGCCCGTTGTGTCAAACAAACTTGTGCCAGTTGTGTACAACAAACTTGTAAGAGTTGCGTAGAACAAACTTGTGCCAGTTGCGTAGAACAAACTTGTGCCAGTTGCGTAGAATAAACTTGTGCCAGTTGCGTCAAACAAACTTGTGCCAGTTGCATAGAACAAATTTGTGCCAGTTGCGTAGAACAAACTTGTGCCAGTTGCGTCAAACAAACTTGTGCCAGTTCCATCGAACAAACTCGTGCCAGTTGCGTCGAACAAACTTGTGCCAGTTGGGTTGAATAAACTTGTGCCAGTTGTGTAGAACAAACTTTTGCCAGTTGCGTAGAACAACCTTGTGCCAGTTGCGTCAAACAAACTTGTGCCAGTTGCGTCACACAAACTTGTGCCAGTTGATTCGAACAAACTTGTGCCAGTTGATTCGAACAAACTTGTGCCAGTTGCGGCCAACAAACTTGTACCAGTTGCGTCAAACAAACTTGTGACAGTTGCGTCGAACTTACTTGTGCCAGTTGCGTAGAACAAACTTATGCCAGTTGCGTCAAACAAACTTATGCCAGTTACAAAGAACAAACTAGAGCCAGTTGCATAGAACAAATTTGCGCCAGTTGCGTAGAACAACATTTTAGCAGTTGCGTCGAAAAACTTGTGACAGTAGCGTCGAACAAACTTGTGCCAGTTGCGTCGAACAAACTTGTGCCAGTTGCGTTGAACAAACTTGTGCCAGTTGCGTCGAACAAACTTGTGTCAGTTGCGTCAAACAAACTTATGCCAGTTGCGTCAAACAAACTTTTGCCAATTGAGTCGAAAAAACTTGTGCCAGTTGCGTCGAACAAACATGTGCCGGTTGCGTCTAACAAACTTGTGCCAATTGCGCCAAACAAACTTGTGCCAGTTGCGTGGAACAAACTTGTGCCAGTTACATCGAACAAACTTGTGCCAGTTGCGTAGAACAAACTTGTGCCAGTTGCGTCAAACAAACTTGTGCCAGTTGCGTAGAACAAACTTGTGCCAGTTACGTAGAACAACCTTGTGCCAGTTGCGTTAAACAAACTTGTGCCAGTTGCGTCAAACAAACTTGTGCCAGTTGCGTCGAACAAACTTGTGCCAGTTGTGTCAAACAAACTTGTGCCAGTTGGTTCGAAAAAAATTGTGCCATTTGCGTCCACCAAACTTGTATCAGTTGCGTCAAACAAACTTGTGCCAGTTGCGTTGAACAAACTTGTGCCAGTTGCGTAGAACAAACTTGTGCCAGTTGCGTCAAACAAACTTATGCCAGTTGCATAGAACAAACTAGTGCCAGTTGCGTAGAACAAACTTGTGCCAGATATTGCGAACAAACTTGTATCAGTTGCATCAAACAAACATGTCCCAGTTGCGTAGAACAAACTAATGCCAGTTGCATAGAACAAACTTGTGCCAGTTGCGTAGAACAAACTTGTGCCAGTTGCGTCAAACAAACTTGTGCCAGTTGGGTCGAACAAACTTGTGCCAGTTGCGTCAAAGAAACTTGTGCCAGTTGTGTCGAACAAACTTGTGCCAGTTGCGTCGAACAAACTTGTGCCAGATTTTGCGAACAAACTTGTGCAAGTTGCGTCGAATAAACTTGTGCCAGTTGCGTCAAAAAAAACTTGTGCCAGTTGCGTCAAACAAACTTGTGCCAGTTGCGTCAAACGAACTTGTGCCTCTTGCGTCAAATAAACTTGTGCCAGTTGCATCAAACAAACTTGTTCCAATTGAATCGAAAAAACTTGTGCCTGTTACGTCGAACAAACTTGTGCCAGTTGCGTCTAACAAACTTGTGCCAGTTGCGTCGAACAAACTTGTGCCAGTTGCGTCAAACAAACTTGTGCCAGTTGCGTAGAACAAACTTGTGCCAGTTGCGTCAAACAAACTTGTGCCAGTTGCGTAGAACAAATTTGTGCCAGTTGCTAGAAGAACCTTGTGCCAGTTGCGTCAAACAAACTTGTGCCAGTTGCGTCAAACAAACTTGTGCCAGTTGCGTTAAACAAACTTGTGACAGTTGCATCGAACAAACTTTTGCCAGTTGCGTCGAACAAACTTGTGCCAGTTGCATCGAAAAAACTTGCGCCAGTTGCGTCGAACAAACTTGTGCCAGTTGCGTTGAACAAACTTCTGCCAGTTGTGTCAAACAAACTTGTGTCAGTTACGTAGAACAAACTTGTGCCAGTTGCGTCGAACAAACTTGTGTCAGTTGGGTAGAACAAATTTGTGCCAGTTGCGTCAAACAAACTTGTGCCAGTTGCGTAGAACAAACTAGTGCCCGTTGCATAGAACAAACTTGTGACAGATGCGTAGAACAAACTTGTGCCAGTTGCGTAGAACAAACTTGTGCCAGTTGCATAGAACAAACTTGTGCCAGTTATGTAGAACAAACTTGTGCCATTTGCGTGAAACAAACTTGTGCCAGTTGCGTCGAACAAAGTTGTGCCCGTTACGGCGAACTAACTTGTGCCAGTTTCGTCGAGAAAACTTGTGCCAGTTGCGTCAAATAAACTTGTGCCAGTTGCGTCAAACAAACTTGTTCCAGTTGCGTCAAACAAACTTGTGCCAAATGAGTCGAAAAAACTTGTGCCAGTTGCTCGAACAAACTTGTGCCAGTTGCGTCGAACAAACTTGTGCCAGTTGCGTCAAAAAAACTTGGGCCAGTTTCGTCGAACAAACTTGTGTCAGTGGCATCCAACAAACTTGTGCCAGTTGCGTAGAACAAACTTGTGCCAGTTCCGTCAAACAAACTTGTGCCAGTTGCGTAGAACAAACTTGTGCCAGTTGCGTAGAACAAACTTGTGCCAGTTGCGTAGAACAACCTTGTGCCAGTTGCATCGAACAAACTTATGCTAGTTTGTAGAACAAACTTGTGCCTGTTGCGTCAAACAAACTTATGCCAGTTGCGTAAAACAAACTAGTGCCAGTTGCATCGAACAAACTTGTTCCAGTTGAGTAGACAAACTTGTGCCAATTGCGTCAAACAAACTTGTGCCAGTTCGTCGAACAAACTTGTGCCAGTTGCGTCGAAGAAACTTGTGCCAGTTGCGTCAAACAAACTTGTGCCAGTTGCGTCGAACAAACTTGTGCCAGTTGCGTCGAACAAACTTGTGCCAGACACGGCGAACCAACTTGTGCCACTTGCGTCGAGAAAACTTGTGCCAGTTGCGTCAAATAAACTTGTGCCAGTTGCGTCAAACAAACTTGTGCCAGTTACGGCGAACAAACTTGTGCCAGTTGCGTCGAGAAAAGTTGTGCCAGTTGCGTCAAATAAACTTGTGCCAGTTGCGTCAAACAAACTTGTGCCAGTTGCGTCAAACAAACTTGTGCCAGTTGCGTCAAAGAAACTTGTGCCAGTTGCGTCAAACAAACTTGTGCCAATTGATTAAAAAAAAACTTGTGCCAGTTGCGTTGAACAAACTTGTGCCAGTTGCATCTAAGAAACTTGTGCCAGTTGCCTCAAACAAAGTTGTGCCAGTTGCGTCGAACAAACTTGTGCCAGTTGCATCGAACACACTTATGCCAGTTGCATAGAACAAACTTGTGCCAGTTGCGTCAAAGAAAACTTGTGCCAGTTGCGTAGAACAAACTTGTACATGTTGCGTAGAACAACCTTGTGCCAGTTGCGTCAAACAAACTTGTGCCAGTTGTGTCAAACAAACTTGTGCCAGTTGGGTCGAACAACCTTGTGCCAGTTACGTTAAACAAACTTGTTCCAGTTGCGTCGAACAAACTTGTGCCAGTTGCCTCAAACAAACTTGTGCCAGTTGCGTCGAACAAACTTGCGCCAGTTCCGTCGAACAAACTTGTGCCAGTTGCTTAGAACAAACTTGTGCCAGTTGAGTCAAACAAACTTGTGCCAGTTGCATCAAACAAACTTGTGCCAGTTGCGTCGAACAAACTTGTGCCAGTTGGGTAGAACAAAAATGTGCCAGTTGTGTCAAACAAACTTGTGCCAGTTGAGTCAAACAAACTTCTGCCAGTTGGGTCGAACAAACTTGTGCCAGTTGCGTCGAACAAACTTGCGCCAGTTACGTCAAGCAAACTTGTGCCAGTTGCGTTGAAAAAACTTCTGCCAGTTGTGTCAAACAAACTTGTGTCAGTTGCGTAGAACATACTTGTGCCAGTTGCGTCGAACAAACTTGTGTCAGTTGGGTAGAACAAACTTGTGCCAGATGCATAGAACAAACTTTTGCCATTTGAGTAGAAAAAACTTGTGCCAGTTGTGTCAAACAAACTTGTGCCAGTTGTGTCAAACAAACTTGTGCCAGTTGTGTAGAACAAACTTGTAAGAGTTGCGTAGAACAAACTTGTGCCAGTTGCGTAGAACAAACTTGTGCCAGTTGCGTAGAACAAACTTGTGCCAGTTGCGTCAAATAAACTTGTGCCAGTTGCATAGAATAAATTTGTGCCAGTTGCGTAGACAAACTTGTGCCAGTTGCGTCAAACAAACTTGTGCCAGTTGCGTCAAACAAACTTTTGCCAGTTGCGTCGAACAAACTTGTGCCAGTTGCGTTGAACACACTTGCGCCAGTTACGTCAAACAAACTTGTGCCAGTTGCGTTGAATAAACTTCTGCCAGTTATGTCAAACAAACTTGTGTCAGTTGCGTAGAACAAACTAGTGCCAGTTGCATTGAATATACTTGTGCCAGATGTGTAGAACAAACTTGTGCCAATTGCGTAGAACAAACTTGTGCCAGTTGCATAGAACAAACTTGTGCCAGTTATGTAGAACAAACTTGTGCCAGTTACGGCGAACAAACTTGTGCCAGTTTCGTCGAGAAAACTTGTGCCAGTTGCGTCAAATAAACTTGTGCCAGTTGCGTCAAACAAACTTGTGCCAGTTGCGTCAAACAAACTTGTGCCAGTTGCGTCAAACAAACTTGTTCTAGTTGCGTCAAACAACTTGTGCCAATTGAGTCGAAAAAACTTGTACCAGTTGCGTCAAATAAACTTGTGCCAGTTGCGTCTAACAAACTTGTGCCAGTTGCGTCAAAAAAACTTGGGCAAGTTTCGTCAAACAAACTTGTGCCAGTGGCATCCAACAAACTTGTGCCAGTTGCGTCGAACAAACTTGTGCCAGTTGCGTGAAACAAACTTGTGCCAGTTGCGTAGAACAAACTTGTGCCAGTTGCGTAGAACAACCTTGTGCCAGTTGAGTCGACCAACCTTGTGCTAGTTGGTAGAACAAACTTGTGCCAGTTGCGTCAAACAAACTTATGCCAGTTGCGTAAAACAAACTAATGCCAGTTGCATAGAACAAACTTGTGCCACTTGAGTAGAACACACTTGTGCCAATTGCATCAAACAAACTTGTGCCAGTTGCGTCGAACAAACTTGTGCCAGTTGCGTCGAAGAAACTTGTGCCAGTTGCGTCAAACAAACTTGTGCCAGTTGCGTCGAAGAAACTTGTGCCAGTTGCGTCGAACAAACTTGTGACAGTTACGGCGAACAAACTTGTGCCACTTGCGTTGAGAAAACTTGTGCCAGTTGCGTCAAATAAACTTGTGCCAATTGCGTCAAACAAACTTGTGCTAGTTACGGCGAACAAACTTGTGCCAGTTGCGTCGAGAAAAGATGTGCCAGTTGCGTCAAACAAACTTGTGCCAGTTGCGTCAAACAAACTTTTGCCAGTTGCGTCAAACAAACTTGTGCCAGTTGCGTAAAACAAACTTGTGCCAGTTGCACCAAACAAACTTGTGCCAATTGATTCGAAAAAACTTGTGCCAGTTGCTTTCAACAAACTTGTGCCAGTTGCGTCTAACAAACTTGTGCCAGTTGCGTCAAACAAACTTGTGCCAGTTGCATCGAACAAACTTGTGCCAGATATGGCGAACAAACTTGTGCCAGTTGCTTCGAGAAAACTTGTGCCAGTTGCGTAAAAAAAAAACTTGTGCCAGTTGCGTCAAACAAACTTGTGCCAGTTGCGTCAAACAAACTTGTGCCTCTTGCGTCAAACAAACTTGTTCCATTTGCGTCAAACAAACTTGTACCAATTGAGTCGAAAAAACTTGTGCCTGTTACGTCGAACAAACTTGTGCCAGTTGCATCTAACAAACTTGTGCTAGTATGTCAAACAAACTTGTGCCAGTTGCGTCAAACAAACTTGTGCCAGTTGCGTCAAACAAACTTGTGCCAGTTGCGTTGAACAAACTTGTGCCAGTTGCGTCAAACAAACTTGTGCCAGTTGCGTAGAAAAACCTTGTGCCAGTTGCGTCAAACGAACTTGTGCCAGTTGCGTCAAACAAACTTGTGCCAGTTGCGTCAGACAAACTTGTGCCAGTTGAGTCAAACAAACTTATGCCAGTTGGGTCGAACAAACTTGTGCCACTTGCGTCAAACAAACCTGTGCCAGTTGCATCGAACAAACTTTTGCCAGTTGCGTCGAACAAACTTGTGCCAGTTGCGTCGAACAAACTTGCGCCAGTTACGTCAAACAAACTTGTGCCAGTTGCGTTGAACAAACTTGTGCCAGATGTCTCAAACAAACTTGTGTCAGTTGCGTAGAACAAACTTGTGAGAGTTGCGTCGAACAAACTTATGTCAGTTGGGTAGAACAAACTTGTGCCAGTTGCGTCAAACAAACATGTCCCAGTTGCGTAGAACAAACTAGTGCCAGTTGCATAGAACAAACTTTGCCAGATGCGTAGAACAAACTTGTGCCTGTTGTGTAGAACAAACTTGTGCCAGTTGCGTCGAACAAACTTGTGCCAGTTGCGTCGAACAAACTTGTGCCAGTTACTGTGAACAAACTTGTTCCAGTTTCGTCGAGAAACCTTGTGCCAGTTGCGTCAAATAAACTTGTGCCAGTTGCGTCAAACAAACTTGTGCCAGTTGCGTCAAACAAACTTGTTCCAATTGCGTCAAACAAACTTGTGCCAGTTGCGTCAAAAAAACTTGGGCCAGTTGCGTTGAACAAACTTCTGCCAGTTGTGTCAAACAAACTTGTGTCAGTTGCGAAGAACAAACTTGTGCCAGTTGCGTCGAACAAACTTGTGTCAGTTGGGTAGAACAAACTTGTGCCAGTTGCGTCAAACAAACATGTCCCAGTTGCGTAGAACAAACTAGTGCCAGTTGCATAGAACAAACTTTGCCAGATGCGTAGAACAAACTTGTGCCAGTTGCGTAGAACAAACTTGTGCCAGTTGCATAGAATAAACTTGTGCCAGTTGCGTCGAACAAACTTGTGCCAGTTACGGCGAACAAACTTGTGCCAGTTTCGTCGAGAAACCTTGTGCCAGTTGCGTCAAATAAACTTGTGCCAGTTGCGTCAAACAAACTTGTGCCAGTTGCGTCAAACAAACTTGTTCCAGTTGCGTCAAACAAAACTTGTGCCAGTTGCGTCAAAAAAACTTGGGCCAGTTTCGTCAAACAAACTTTTGCCAGTTGCATCCAACAAACTTGTGACAGTTGCTTCGAACAAAGTTGTGCCAGTTGCGTCAAACAAACTTGTGCCAGTTGCGTAGAACAAACTTGTGCCAGTTGCGTAGAACAACCTTGTGCCAGTTGAGTCGACCAAACTTTTGCTAGTTGGTAGAACAAACTTGTGCCAGTGGCATTCAACAAACTTGTGCCAGTTGCGTCAAACAAACTTATGCCAGTTGTGTAAAACAAACTAGTGCCAGTTGCATAGAACAAACTTGTGCCAGTTGAGTAGAACAAACTTGTGCCAATTGCATCAAACAAACTTGTGCCAGTTGCGTCGAACAAACTTGTGCCAGTTGCTTCGAAGAAACTTGTGCCAGTTGCGTCGAAGAAACTTGTGCCAGTTGCGTCAAACAAACTTGTGCCAGTTGCGTCGAACAAACTTGTGCCAGTTGCGTCGAACAAACTTGTGCCAGTTACGGCGAACAAACTTTTGCCACTTGCGTCGAGGAAACTTGTGCCTGTTGCGTCAAATAAACTTGTGCCAGTTGCGTCAAACAAACTTGTGCCAGTTACGGCGAACAAACTTGTGCTAGTTGCGTCGAGAAAAGTTGTGCCAGTTGCGTCAAACAAACTTGTGCCAGTTGCGTCAATCAAACTTGTGCCAGTTGCGTCAAACGAACTTGTGCCAGTTGCGTCAAACAAACTTGTGCCAATTGATTCGGAAAAACTTGTGCCAGTTGCGTCGAACAAACATGTGCCGGTTGCATCTAACAAACTTGTGCCAGTTGCGTCACACAAACTTGTGCCAGTTGCGTCAAAAAAACTTGGGCCAGTTGCGCCAAACAAACTTGTGCCAGTGGCATCGAACAAACAAGTGCCAGTTTCGTGGAACAAACTTGTGCCTGTTGTGTCAAGCAAACTTGTGCCAGTTGCGTAGAACAAACTTGTGCCAGTTGCGTAGAACAACCTTGTGCCAGTTGCGTCGAACAAACTTTTGCCAGTTGCATAGAACAAACTTATGCCAGTTGCGTCAAACAAACTTATGCCAGTTGAGTAGAACAATCTAGTGCCAGTTGCGTCTAACAAACTTGTGCCAGTTGCGTAGAACAAACTTGTGCCAATTGCGTTAAACAAACTTGTGCCAGTTGCGTCGAACAAACTTGTGCCAGTTGCGTCGAAGAAACTTGTGCCAGTTGCGTCAAACAAACTTGTGCCAGTTGCGTCAAACAAACTTGTGCCAGTTGCGTTGAACAAACTTGTGCCAGTTGCGTCAAATAAACTTGTGCCAGTTGCTATAAACTTTTGCCAGTTGCATCAAACAAACTTGTGCCAGTTGCGTCAAACAAACTTGTGCCAGTTGCGTCAAACAAACTTGTGCCAGTTGCGTCAAACAAACTTGTGCCAGTTGCGTCAAACAAACTTGTGCCAGTTGCGTCAAACAAACTTGTGGCAATTGAGTCGAAAAAACTTGTGCCAGTTGCGTCGAACAAACTTGTGCCAGTTGCTTAGAACAAACTTGTGCCAGTTGCCTCAAACAAACTTGGGCCAGTTGCGTCGAATAAACTTGTGCCAGTTGCATCGAACAAACTAGAGCCAGTTGCATAGAACAAACTTGTGCCAGTTGCGTCAAACAAACTTGTGCCAGTTGCGTAGAACAAACTTGTGCATGTTGAGTAGAACAACCTTGTGCCAGTTGCGTCAAACAAACTTTTGCCAGTTGCGTCAAACAAACTTGTGCCAGTTGCGTCGAACAAACTTGTGCCAGTTGTGTCAAACAAACTTGTGCCAGATGGGTCGAACAAACTTATGCCAGTTACGTTAAACAAACTTGTACCAGTTGCGTCGAACAAACTTATGCCAGTTGCGTTGAACCAACTTGTGCCAGTTGCGTCGAACAAGCTTGCGCCAGTTCCGTCGAACAAACTTGTGCCAGTTGCGTCGAACAAACTTGTGCCAGTTGTGTTAAACAAACTGGTTACAGTTGCGCAGAACAAACTTGTGCCAGTTGCGTCGAACAAAAGTGTGCCAGTTGGGTAGAACAAACAGGTGCCAGTTGCGCCAAACAAATATGTGCCAGTTGCGTAGAAGAAACTAGTGCCAGTTGCATAGAACAAACTTGTGCCAGATGCATAGAACAAACTTTTGCCATTTGCGTAGAACAAACTTGTGCCCGTTGTGTCAAACAAACTTGTGCCAGTTGTGTACAACAAACTTGTAAGAGTTGCGTAGAACAAACTTGTGCCAGTTGCGTAGAACAAATTTGTGCCTGTTGCGTAGAATAAACTTGTGCCAGTTGCGTCAAACAAACTTGTGCCAGTTGCATAGAACAAATTTGTGCCAGTTGCGTAGAACAAACTTGTGCCAGTTGCGTCAAACAAACTTGTGCCAGTTCCATCGAACAAACTCGTGCCAGTTGCGTCGAACAAACTTGTGCCAGTTGCGTTGAACAAACTTGTGCCAGTTGCGTAGAACAAACTTTTGCCAGTTGCGTAGAACAACCTTGTGCCAGTTGCGTCAAACAAACTTGTGCCAGTTGCGTCACACAAACTTGTGCCAGTTGGTTCGAACAAACTTGTGCCAGTTGCGGCCAACAAACTTGTACCAGTTGCGTCAAACAAACTTGTGACAGTTGCGTCGAACTTACTTGTGCGAGTTGCGTAGAACAAACTTATGCCAGTTGCGTCAAACAAACTTATGCCAGTAACATAGAACAAACTAGAGCCAGTTGCATAGAACAAATTTGTGCCAGTTGCGTAGAACAACATTGTGCCAGTTGCGTCGAAAAACTTGTGACAGTAGCGTCGAACAAACTTGTGCCAGTTGCGTCGAACAAACTTGTGCCAGTTGCGTTGAACAAACTTATGCCAGTTGCGTCGAACAAACTTGTGTCAGTTGCGTCAAACAAACTTGTGCCAGTTGCGTCAAACAAACTTTTGCCAATTGAGTCGAAAAAACTTGTGCCAGTTGCGTCGAACAAACATGTGCCGGTTGCGTCTAACAAACTTGTGCCAGTTGCGCCAAACAAACTTGTGCCAGTTGCGTGGAACAAACTTGTGCCAGTTACATCGAACAAACTTGTGCCAGTTGCGTAGAACAAACTTGTGCCAGTTGCGTCAAACAAACTTGTGCCAGTTGCGTAGAACAAACTTGTGCCAGTTACGTAGAACAACCTTGTGCCAGTTGCGTTAAACAAACTTGTGCCAGTTGCGTCAAACAAACTTGTGCCAGTTGCGTCGAACAAACTTGTGCCAGTTGTGTCAAACAAACTTGTGCCAGTTGGTTCGAACAAACTTGTGCCATTTGCGTCCAACAAACTTGTATCAGTTGCGTCAAACAAACTTGTGCCAGTTGCGTTGAACAAACTTGTGCCAGTTGCGTAGAACAAACTTGTGCCAGTTGCGTCAAACAAACTTATGCCAGTTGCATAGAACAAACTAGTGCCAGTTGCGTCGGACAAACTTGTGCCAGTTGCGTAGAACAAACTTGTGCCAGTTGCGTCAAACAAACTTGTGCCAGTTGGGTCGAACAACTTTGTGCCAGTTGCGTCAAAGAAACTTGTGCCAGTTGCGTCGAACAAACTTGTGCCAGTTGCATCGAACAAACTTGTGCCAGATATTGCGAACAAACTTGTGCAAGTTGCGTTGAATAAACTTGTGCCAGTTGCGTCAAAAAAAACTTGTGCCAGTTGCGTCAAACAAACTTGTGCCAGTTGCGTCAAACGAACTTGTGCCTCTTGCGTCAAACAAACTTGTACCAATTGAATCGAAAAAACTTGTGCCTGTTACGTCAAACAAACTTGTGCCAGTTGCGTCTAACAAACTTGTGCCAGTTGCGTCGAACAAACTTGTGCCAGTTGCGTGAAACAAACTTGTGCCAGTTGCGTTGAACAAACTTGTGCCAGTTGCGTAGAACAAACTTGTGCCAGTTGCGTAGAACAAACTTGTGCCAGTTGCATAGAACAAACTTGTGCCAGTTATGTAGAACAAACTTGTGTCATTTGCGTGAAACAAACTTGTGCCAGTTGCGTCGAACAAAGTTGTGCCCGTTACGGCGAACAAACTTGTGCCAGTTTCGTCAAGAAAACTTGTGCCAGTTGCGTCAAATAAACTTGTGCCAGTTGCGTCAAACAAACTTGTGCCAGTTGCGTCAAACAAACTTGTGGCAGTTGCGTCAAACAAACTTGTTCAAGTTGCGTCAAACAAACTTGTGCCAAATGAGTCGAAAAAACTTGTGCCAGTTGCTCGAACAAACTTGTGCCAGTTGCGTCGAATAAACTTGTGCCAGTTGCGTCAAAAAAACTTGGGCCAGTTTCGTCGAACAAACTTGTGTCAGTGGCATCCAACAAACTTGTGCCAGTTGCGTAGAACAAACTTGTGCCAGTTGCGTCAAACAAACTTGTGCCAGTTGCGTAGAACAAACTTGTGCCAGTTGCGTAGAACAACCTTGTGCCAGTTGCATCGAACAAACTTGTGCTAGTTTGTAGAACAAATTTGTGCCAGGTGCGTCAAACAAACTTTTGCCAGTTGCGTAAAACAAACTAGTGCCAGTTGCATCGAACAAACTTGTTCCAGTTGAGTAGAACAAACTTGTGCCAATTGCGTCAAACAAACTTGTGCCAGTTCGTCGAACAAACTTGTGCCAGTTGCGTCGAAGAAACTTGTGCCAGTTGCGTCAAACAAACTTGTGCCAGTTGCGTCGAACAAACTTGTGACAGTTGCGTCGAACAAACTTGTGCCAGATACGGCGAACCAACATGTGCCACTTGCGTCGAGAAAACTTGTGCCAGTTGCGTCAAATAAACTTGTGCCAGTTGTGTCAAACAAACTTGTGCCAGTTACGGCGAACAAACTTGTGCCAGTTGCGTCGAGAAAAGTTGTGCCAGTTGCGTCAAATAAACTTGTGCCAGTTGCGTCAAACAAACTTGTGCCAGTTGCGTCAAACAAACTTGTGCCAGTTGCATCAAAGAAACTTGTGCCAGTTGCGTCAAACAAACTTGTGCCAATTGATTAAAAAAAACTTGTGCCAGTTGCGTTGAACAAACTTGTGCCAGTTGCATCTAACAAACTTGTGCCAGTTGCGTCAAACAAACTTGTGCCAGTTGCGTCGAACAAACTTGTGCCAGTTGCATCGAACACACTTATGCCAGTTGCATAGAACAAACTTGTGCCAGTTGCGTCAAACAAACTTGTGCCAGTTGCGTAGAACAAACTTGTACATGTTGCGTAGAACAACCTTGTGCCAGTTTCGTCAAACAAATTTGTGCCAACTGTGTCAAACAAACTTGTGCCAGTTGGGTCGAACAAACTTGTGCCAGTTACGTTAAACAAACTTGTTCCAGTTGCGTCGAACAAACTTGTGCCAGCTGCGTCAAACAAACTTGTGCCAGTTGCGTCGAACAAACTTGCGCCAGTTCCGTCGAACAAACTTGTGCCAGTTGCTTAGAACAAACTTGTGCCAGTTGAGTCAAACAAACTTGTGCCAGTTGCATCAAACAAACTTGTGCCAGTTGCGTCGAACAAACTTGTGCCAGTTGGGTAGAACAAACATGTGCCAGTTGTGTCAGACAAATTTGTGCCAGTTGCGTAGTACACACTAGTGCCAGTTGCATAGAACAAACTTGTGCCACATGCGTAGAACAAACATTTGCCATTTGCGTAGAACAAACTTGTGCCAGTTGTGTCGAACAAACCAGTGCCAGTTGTGTAAACAAACTAATAAGAGTTGAGTAGGACAAACTTGTGCCAGTTGTGTCGAACAAACTTGTACCAGTTGCGTAGAACAAACTTGTACCAGTTGCGTCAAACAAACTTATGCCAGTTGCATAGAACAAACTAGTGCCAGTTGCATAGAACAAACTTGTGCCAGTTGCGTAGAACAAACTTGTGCCAGTTGCGTCAAACAAACTTGTGCCAGTTGCGTCGAATAAACTTGTGCCAGTTGCGTCGAAGAAACTTGTGCCAGTTGCGTCAAACAAACTTGTGCCATTTACGTCGAACAAACTTGTGCCAGTTGCGTCAAACAAACTCGTGCCAGATATGGCGAACAAACTTTTGCCAGTTGCTTCGAGAAAACTTGTGCCAGTTGCGTAAAAAAAAACTTGTGCCAGTTGCGTCAAACAAACTTGTGTCACTTGCTTCAAACAAACTTGTGCCTCTTGCGTCAAACAAACTTGTGCCAGTTGCGTCAAACAAACTTGTACCAATTGAGTTGAAAAAACTTGTGCCTGTTACGTCGAACAAACTTGTGCCAGTTGCGTCTAACAAACTTGTGCCAGTTGCGTAGAACAAACTTGTGCCAGTTGCGTCAAACAAACTTGTGCCAGTTGCGTCAAACAAACTTGTGCCAGTTGCGTAGAACAAACTTGTGCCAGTTGCGTCAAACAAACTTGTGCCAGTTGCGTCAAACGAACTTGTGCCTGTTGCGTCAAACGAACTTGTGCCAGTTGCCTCAAACAAACTTGTGCCAGTTGCATAGAACAAACTTGTGCCAGTTGAGTCAAACAAACTTGTGCCAGTTGGGTCGAACAAACTTGTGCCAGTTGCGCCCAACAAACTTGTATCAGTTGCGTCAAACAATCTTATGCCAGTTGTGTTAAACAAACTTGTTACAGTTGCGTAGAACAAACTTGTGCCAGTTGCGTCGAACAAAAGTGTGCCAGTTGGGTAGAACAAACAGGTGCCAGTTGCGTCAAACAAATATGTGCCAGTTGCGTAGAAGAAACTAGTGCCAGTTGCATAGAACAAACTTGTGCCAGATGCATAGAACAAACTTTTGCCATTTGCGTAGAACAAACTTGTGCCCGTTGTGTCAAACAAACTTGTGCCAGTTGTGTACAACAAACTTGTAAGAGTTGCGTAGAACAAACTTGTGCCAGTTGCGTAGAACAAACTTGTGCCAGTTGCGTAGAATAAACTTGTGCCAGTTGCGTCAAACAAACTTGTGCCAGTTGCATAGAACAAATTTGTGACAGTTGCGTAGAACAAACTTGTGCCAGTTGTGTCAAACAAACTTGTGCCGGTTGCGTCAAACAAACTTGTGCCAGTTCCATCGAACAAACTTGTGCCAGTTGCGTCGAACAAACTTGTGCCAGTTGCGTTGAACAAACTTGTGCCAGTTGTGTAGAACAAACTTGTGCCAGTTGCGTAGAACAACCTTGTGCCAGTTGCGTCAAACAAACTTGTGACAGTTGCGTGACACAAACTCGTGCCACTTGGTTCAAAAAAACTTGTGCCAGTTGCGCCCAACAAACTTGTACCAGTTGCGTCAAACAAACTTGTGACAGTTGCGTCGAACTTACTTGTGCCAGTTGCGTAGAACAAACTTGTGCCAGTTGCGTCAATCAAACTTATGCCAGTTACATAGAACAAACTAGTGCCAGTTGCATAGAACAAATTTGTGCCAGTTGCGTAGAACAACATTGTGCCAGTTGCGTCGAAAAAACTTGTGACAGTAGCGTCGAACAAACTTGTGCCAGTTGCGTCGAACAAACTTGTGCCAGTTGCATTGAACAAACTTGGGCCAGTTGCGTCGAACAAACTTGTGTCAGTTGCGTCAAACAAACTTGTGCCAGTTGCGTCAAACAAACTTGTGCCAATTGAGTCGAAAAAACTTGTGCCAGTTGCGTCGAACAAACTTGTGCCGGTTGCGTCTAACAAACTTGTCCCAGTTGCGTCAAACAAACTTGTGCCAGTTGCGTGGAACAAACTTGTGCCAGTTACATCGAACAAACTTGTGCCAGTTGCGTAGAACATACTTGTGCCAGTTGCGTCAAACAAACTTGTGCCAGTTGCGTAGAACAAACTTGTGCCAGTTACGTAGAACAACCTTGTGCCAGTTGCGTCAAACAAACTTGTGCCAGTTGCGTCGAACAAACTTGTGCCAGTTGTGTCAAACAAACTTGTGCCAGTTGGTTCGAACAAACTTGTGCCAGTTGCGTCCAACAAACTTGTACCAGTTGTGTCAAACAAACTTGTGCCAGTTGCGCTGAACAAACTTGTGCCAGTTGTGTAGAACAAACTTGTGCCAGTTGCGTCAAACAAACTTATGCCAGTTGCATAGAACAAACTAGTGCCAGTTGCATAAAACAAACTTGTGCCAGTTGCGTAGAACAAACTTGTGCCAGTTGCGTCAAACAAACTTGTGCCAGTTGCGTCGAACAAACTTGTGCCAGTTGCGTCGAAGAAACTTGTGCCAGTTGCGTCAAACAAACATGTGCCAGTTGCGTCGAACAAACTTGTGCCAGTTGCGTCGAACAAACTTGTTCCAGATATTGCGAACAAACTTGTGCAAGTTGTGTCGAATAAACTTGTGCCAGTTGCATCAAACAAACTTGTGCCAGTTTCGTCAAACAAACTTGTGCCTCTTGCGTCAAACAAACTTGTGCCAGTTGCATCAAATAAACTTGTACCAATTGAATCGAAAAAACTTGTGCCTGTTACGTCGAACAAACTTGTGCCAGTTGCGTCTAACAAACTTGTGCCAGTTACGTCGAACAAACTTGTGCCAGTTGCGTCAAACAAACTTGTGCCAGTTGCGTAGAACAAACTTGTGCCACTTGCGCCAAATAAACTTGTGCCAGTTGCGTAGAACAAATTTGTGCCAGTTGCGTAGAAGAACCTTGTGCCAGTTGCGTCAAACAAACTTGTGCAAGTTGCGTCAAACGAACTTGTGCCAGTTGCGTTAAACAAACTTGTGACAGTTGCATCGAACAAACTTTTGCCAGTTGCGTCGAACAAACTTGTGCCAGTTGCGTCGAAAAAACTTGCGCCAGTTGCGTCGAACAAACTTGTGCCAGTTGCGTTGAACAAACTTCTGCCAGTTGTGTCAAACAAACTTGTGTCAGTTACGTAGAACAAACTTGTGCCAGTTGCGTCGAACAAACTTGTGTCAGTTGGGTAGAACAAATTTGTGCCAGTTGCGTCAAACAAACTTGTGCCAGTTGCGTAGAACAAACTAGTGCCCGTTGCATAGATCAAACTTGTGCCAGATGCGTAGAACAAACTTGTGCCAGTTGCGTAGAACAAACTTGTGCCAGTTGCATAGAACAAACTTGTGCCAGTTACGTAGAACAAACTTGTGCCATTTGCGTGAAACAAACTTGTGCCAGTTGCGTCGAACAAACTTGTGCCATTTACGGCGAACAAACTTGTGCCAGTTTCGTCGAGAAAACTTGTGCCAGTTGCGTCAAATAAACTTGTGCCAGTTGCGTCAAACAAATTTGTGCCAGGTGCGTCAAACAAACTTGTGCCAGTTGCGTCAAACAAACTTGTTCCAGTTGCGTCAAACAAACTTGTGCCAATTGAGTCGAAAAAACTTGTGCCTGTTGCATCGAACAAACTTGTGCCTGTTGCGTCTAACAAACTTGTGCCAGTTGCGTCAAAAAAACTTGGGCCAGTTTTGTCGAACAAACTTGTGTCAGTGGCATCAACAAACTTGTGCCAGTTGCGTAGAACAAACTTGTGCCAGTTGCGTCAAACAAACTTGTGCCAGTTGCGTAGAACAAACTTGTGCCAGTTGCGTAGAACAACCTTGTGCCAGTTGCATCGAACAAACTTGTGCTACTTTGTAGAACAAACTTGTGCCAGTTGCGTCAAACAAACTTATGCCAGTTGCGTAAAACAAACTAGTGCCAGTTGCATCAAACAAACTTGTTCCAGTTGAGTAGAACAAACTTCTGCCAATTGCGTCAAACAACCTTGTGCCAGTTCGTCGAACAAACTTGTGCCAGTTGCGTCGAAGAAACCTTTGCCCGTTGCGTCAAACAATCTTGTGCCAGTTGCGTCGAACAAACTTGTGCCAGTTGCGTCGAACAAACTTGTGCCAGATACGGCGAACCAACTTGTGCCACTTGCGTCGAGAAAACTTGTGCCAGTTGCGTCAAATAAATTTGTGCCAGTTGCGTCAAACAAACTTGTGCCAGTTACGGCGAACAAACTTGTGCCAGTTGCGTCGAGAAAAGTTGTGCCAGTTGCGTCAAATAAACTTGTGCCAGTTGCGTCAAACAAACTTGTGCCAGTTGCGTCAAACAAACTTGTGCCAGTTGCGTCAAACAAACTTGTGCCAGTTGCGTCAAACAAACTTGTGCCAGTTGCATCAAAAAAACTTGTGCCAATTGATTAAAAAAAACTTGTGCCAGTTGCGTTGAACAAACTTGTGCCAGTTGCGTCTAACAAATTTGTGCCAGTTGCGTCAAACAAACTTGTGCCAGTTGCGTCGAACAAAGTTGTGCCAGTTGCATCGAACACACTTATGCCAGTTACATAGAACAAACTTGTGCCAGTTGCGTCAATCAAACTTGTGCCAGTTGCGTAGAACAAACTTGTACATGTTGCGTAGAACAACCTTGTGCCAGTTGCGTCAAACAAACTTGTGCCAGTTGTGTCAAACAAACTTGTGCCAGTTGGGTCGAACAAACTTGTGCCAGTTACGTTAAACAAATTTGTTCCAGTTGCGTCGAACAAACTTGTGCCAGTTGCGTCAAACAAACTTGTGCCAGTTGCGTCGAACAAACTTGCGCCAGTTCCGTCGAACAAACTTGTGCCAGTTGCTTAGAACAAACTTGTGCTAGTTGTGTCAAACAAACTTGTGCCAGTTGCATCAAACAAACTTGTGCCAGTTGCATCGAACAAACTTGTGCCAGTTGGGTAGAACAAACATGTGCCAGTTGTGTCAAACAAATTTGTGCCAGTTACGTAGAACACACTAGTGCCAGTTGCATAGAACAAACTTGTGCCACATGCGTAGAACAAACATTTTCCATTTGCGTAGAACAAACTTATGCCAGTTGTGTCAAACAAACCTGTGCCAGTTGTGTACAACAAACTAGTAAGAGTTGCGTAGAACAAACTTGTGCCAGTTGTGTCGAACAAACTTGTGCCAGTTGCGTAGAACAAACTTGTACCAGATGCGTCAAACAAACTTATGCCAGTTGCATAGAACAAACTAGTGCCAGTTGCATAGAACAAACTTGTGCGAGTTGCGTAGAACAAACTTGTGCCAGTTGCGTCAAACAAACTTCTGCCAGTTGCGTCGAAGAAACTTGTGCCAGTTGCGTCGAAGAAATTGTGCCAGTTGCGTCAAACAAACTTGTGCCATATACGTCGAACAAACTTGTGCCAGTTGCGTCGAACTAACTTGTGCCAGATATGGCGAACTAACTTGTGCCAGTTGCTTCGAGAAAACTTGTGCCAGTTGCGTAAAAAAAAACTTGTGGCAGTTGCGTCAAACAAACTTGTGCCAGTTGCGTCAAACAAACTTGTGCCTCTTGCGTCAAACAAACTTGTGCCAGTTGGGTCAAACAAACTTGTACCAATTGAGTCGAAAAAACTTGTGCCTGTTACGTCAAACAAACTTGTGCCAGTTGCGTCTAACAAACTTGTGCCAGTTGCGTCAAACAAACTTGTGCCAGTTGCGTCAAACAAACTTGTGTCAGTTGCGTCAAACAAACTTGTGCCAGTTGCGTAGAACAAACTTGTGCCAGTTGCGTCAAACAAACTTGTGCCAGTTGCGTCAAACGAACTTGTGCCAGTTGCGTCAAACGAACTTGTGCCAGTTGCGTCAAACAAACTTGTGCCAGTTGCATAGAACAAACTTGTGCCAGTTGAGTAAAACAAACTTGTGCCAGTTGGGTCGAACAAACTTGTGCCAGTTACGTTAAACAAACTTGTGCCAGTTGCATCGAAAAAACTTTTGCCAGTTGCGTCGAACAAACTTGTGCCAGTTGCGTCGAACAAACTTGCGCCAGTTACGTCAAACAAACTTGTGCCAGTTGCGTTGAACAAACTTCTGCCAGTTGTGTCAAACATACTTGTGTCAGTTGCGTAGAACAAACTTGTGCCAGTTGCGTCGAACAAACTTGTGTCAGTTGGGTAGAACAAACTTGTGCCAGTTGCATCAAACAAACATGTCCCAGTTGCGTAGAAAAAACTAGTGCCAGTTGCATAGAACAAACTTGTGCCAGATGCGTAGAACAAACTTGTGCCAGTTGCGCAGAACAAACTTGTGCCAGTTGCATAGAACAAACTTGTGCCAGTTATGTAGAACAAACTTGTGCCAGTTGCGTCGAACAAACTTGTGCCAGTTGCGTCGAACAAACTTGTGCCAGTTACGGCGAACAAACTTGTGCCTGTTTTGTCGAGAAAACTTGTGCCAGTTGCATCAAATAAACTTGTGCCAGTTGCGTCAAACAAACTTGTGCCAGTTGCGTCAAACAAACTTGTGCCAGTTGCGTCAAAAAAACTTGTTCCAGTTGCGTCAAACAAACTTGTGCCAATTGAGTCAAAAAAACTTGTGCCAGTTGCGTCGAACAAACTTGTGCCAGTTGCGTCTAACAAACTTGTGCCAGTTGCATCAAAAAAACTTGGGCCAGTTTCGTCAAACAAACTTGTGCCAGTGGCATCCAACAAAATTTTGCCAGTTGCGTCGAACAAACTTGTGCCAGTTGCGTCAAACAAACTTGTGCCAGTTGCGTAGAACAAACTTGTGCCAGTTGCGTAGAGCAACCTTGTGCCAGTTGAGTCGAACAAACTTCTGCTAGTTGGTAGAACAAACTTGTGCCAGTTGCGCCAAACAAACTTATGACAGTTGCGTAAAACAAACTAGTGCCAGTTGCATATAACAAAATTCTGCCAGTTGAGTAGAACAAACTTGTGCCAATTGCATCAAACAAACTTGTGCCAGTTGCGTCGAACGAACTTGTGCCAGTTGCGTCGAAGAAACTTGTGCCAGTTGCGTCAAACAAACTTTTGCCAGTTGCGTCGAACAAACTTTTGCCAGTTGCGACGAACAAACTTGTGCCAGTTACGGCGAACAAACTTGTGCCACTTGCGTCGAGAAAACTTGTGCCAGTTGCGTCAAATAAACTTGTGCCAGTTGCGTCAAACAAACTTGTGCCAGTTACGGCGAACAAACTTGTGCCAGTTGCGTCGAGAAAAGTTGTGCCAGTTGCGTCAAATAAACTTGTGCCAGTTGCGTCAAACAAACTTGTGCCAGTTGCGTCAAACAAACTTGTGCCAGTTGCGTCAAACAAACTTGTGCCAGTTGCGTCAAACAAACTTGTCCCAATTGATTCGAAAAAACTTGTGCCAGTTGAGTTGAACATACTTGTGCCAGTTGCGTCTAACAAACTTGTGCCAGTTGCGTTAAACAAACTTGTGCCAGTTACGTCGAACAAACTTGTGCCAGATATGGCGAACAAACTTGTGCCAGTTGCTTCGAGAAAACTTGTGCCAGTTGCATAAAAAAAACTTGTGCCAGTTGCATAGAACAAACTTTTGCCAGTTGCGTCAAACAAACTTGTGCCTCTTGCGTCAAACAAACTTGTGCCAGTTGCGTCAAACAAACTTGTACCAATTGAGTCGAAAAAACTTGTGCATGTTACGTCGAACAAACCTGTGCCAGTTGCGTCTAACAAACTTGTGCCAGTTGCGTCAAAAAAAACTTGTGCCAGTTGCGTCAAACAAACTTGTGCCAGTTGCATCAAACAAACTTGTGCCAGTTGCGTCAAACAAACTTGTGCCATTTGCGTAGAAGAACCTTGTGCCAGTTGCGTCAAACGAACTTGTGCCAGTTGCGTCAAACAAACTTTTGCCAGTTGCGTCAAACAAACTTGTGCCAGTTGAGTCAAACAAACTTGTGCCAGTTGGGTGGAACAAACTTGTGCCAGTTGCGTTAAACAAACTTGTGCCAGTTGCATCGAACAAACTTTTGCCAGTTGCGTCGAACAAACTTGTGCCAGTTGCGTAGAACAAACTTGCGCCAGTTACGTCAAACAAACTTGTGCCAGTTGCGTTGAACAAACTTCTGCCAGTTGTGTCAAACAAGCTTGTGTCAGTTGCGTAGAACAAACATTTGCCATTTGCGTAGAACAAACTTATGCCAGTTGTGTCAAACAAACCTGTGCCAGTTGTGTACAACAAACTAGTAAGAGTTGCGTTGGACAAACTTTTGCCAGTTGTGTCGAACAAACTTGTGACAGTTGCGTAGAACAAACTTCTACCAGTTGCGTCAAACAAACTTATGCCAGTTGCATAGAACAAACTAGTGCCAGTTGCATAGAACAAACTTGTCCCAGTTGCGTAGAACAAACTTGTGCCAGTTGCGTCAAACAAACTTGTGCCAGTTGTGTCGAACAAACTTGTGCCAGTTGCGTCGAAGAAACTTGTGCAAGTTGCGTCAAACAAACTTGTGCCATTTGCGTTGAACCAACTTGTGCCAGTTGCGTCGAACAAACTTGAGCCAGATATGGCGAACAAACTTGTGCCAGTTGCTTCGAGAAAACTTGTGCCAGTTGCGTAAAAAAAAAAACTTGTGCCAGTTGCGTCAAACAAACTTATGCCAGTTGCGTCAAACAAACTTGTGCCATTTGCGTCAAACAAACTTGTACCAATTGAGTCGAAAAAACTTGTGCCTGTTACGTCGAACAAACTTGTGCCAGTTGCGTCTAACAAACTTGTGCCAGTTGCGTCAAACAGACTTGTGCCAGTTGCGTCAAACAAACTTGTGCCAGTTGCATCAAACAAATTTGTGACAGTTGCGTAGAACCAACTTGTGCCAGTTGCGTCAAACAAACTTGTGCCAGTTGCGTAGAAGAACCTTGTACCAGTTGCGTCAAACGAACTTGTGCCAGTTGCCTCAAACAAACTTGTGCCAGTTGCGTCGAACAAACTTGTGCCAGTTAAGTCAAACAAACTTGTTCCAGTTCCATCGAACAAACTTGTGCCAGTTGCGTTAAACAAACTTGTGCCAGTTGCATCGAACAAACTTTTGCCAGTTGCGTCGAACAAACTTGTGCCAGTTGCGTCGAACAAACTTGCACCAGTTACGTCAAACAAACTTGTGCCAGTTGCGTTGAACAAACTTCTGCCAGTTATGTCAAACAAACTTGTGTCAGTTGCGTAGAACAAACTTGTGCCAGTTGCGTCAAACAAACTTGTGTCAGTTATGTCAAACAAACTTGTGTCAGTTGCGTAGAACAAACTTGTGCCAGTTGCGTCAAACAAACTTGTGTCAGTTGTGTAGAACAAACTTGTGCCAGTTGCATAGAACAAACATGTCCCAGTTGCGTAGAACAAACTAGTGCCAGTTGCAAAGAACAAACTTGTGCCAGATCCGTAGAACAAACTTGTGCCAGTTGCATAGAACAAACTTGTGCCAGTTGCATAGAACAAACTTGTGCCAGTTATGTAGAACAAACTTGTGCCAGTTGCGTCGAACAAACTTGTGCCAGTTACGGCGAACAAACTTGTGAAATATTCGTCGAGAAAACTTGTGCCAGTTGCGTCAAATAAACTTGAGCCAGTTGCGTCAAACAAACTTGTGCCAGTTGCGTCAAACAAACTTATGCCAGTTGCGTCAAACAAACTTGTTCCAGTTGCGTCAAACAAACTTGTGCCAATTGAGTCGAAAAAACTTGTGTCAGTTGCGTCGAACAAACTTGTGCCAGTTGCATCTAACAAACTTGTGCCAGTTGCGTCAAAAAAACTTGTGCCAGTTTCGTCAAACAAACTTGTGCCAGTGGCATCCAACAAACTTGTGCCAGTTGCGTCGAACAAACTTGTGCCAGTTGCATCACACAAACTTGTGCCAATTGCGTAGAACAAACTTCTGCCAGTTGCGTAGAACAACCTTGTGCCAGTTGAGTCGAACAAACTTGTGCTAGTTGGTAGAACTAACTTGTGCCAATTGCTTCAAACAAACTTATGCCAGTTGCGTAAAACAAACTAGTGCCAGTTGCATAGAACAAACTTGTGCCAGTTGAGTAGAACAAACTTGTGCCAATTGCATCAAACAAACTTGTGCCAGTTGCGTCGAACAAACTTGTGCCAGTTGCGTTGAAGAAACTTGTGCCAGTTGCGTCAAACAAACTTGTGCCAGTTGCGTCGAACAAACTTGTGCCAGTTGCGTCGAACAAACTTGTGCCAGTTACGGCGAACAAAGTTGTGCCAGTTGCGTCGAGAAAACTTGTGCCAGTTGCGTCAAATAAACTTGTGCCAGTTGTGTCAAACAAACTTGTGCCAGTTGCGTCAAACAAACTTGTGCCAGTTGCGTCAAACAAACATGTGCCAGTTGCGTCAAACAAACTTGTGCCAATTGATTCGAAAAAACTTGTGCCAGTTGCGTTGAACAAACTTGTGACAGTTGCGTCTAACAAACATGTGCCAGTTGCGTCAAACATATTGTGCCCGTTGCGTCGAACAAACTTGTGCCAGATATGGCGAACAAACTTGTGCCAGTTGCTTCGAGAAAACTTGTGTCAGTTGCGTAAAAAAAACTTGCGCCAGTTGCGTCAAAAAAACTTGTGCCAGTTGCGTCAAACAAACTTGTGCCTCTTGCGTCAAACAAACTTGTGCCAGTTGCGTCAAACAAACTTGTACCAAATGAGTCGAAAAAACTTGTGCCTGTTACGTCGAACAAACTTGTGCCAGTTGCGTCTAACAAACTTGTGCCAGTTGCATAAAAAAAAAACTTGTGCCAGTTGCGTCAAACAAACTTGTGCCAGTTGCGTCAAACAAACTTGTACCAATTGAGTCGAAAAAACTTGTGCCTGTTACGTCGAACAAACTTGTACCAGTTGCGTCTAACAAACTTGTGCCAGTTGCGTCAAACAGACTTGTGCCAGTTACGTCAAACAAACTTGTACCAGTTGCGACAAACAAACTTGTGCCAGTTGCGTAGAACAAACATGTGCTAGTTGCGTCAAACAAACTTGTGCCAGTTGCGTAGAAGAACCTTGTGCCAGTTGCGTCTAACGAACTTTTGCCCGTTGCGTCAAACAAACTTGTGCCAGTTGCATCGAACAAACTTATGCCAGTTGAGTCAAACAAACTTGTTCCAGTTGGGTCGAACAAACTTGTGCCAGTTGCGTTAAACAAACTTGTGCCAGTTGCATCGAACAAACTTTTGCCAGTTGCATCGAACAAACTTGTGCCAGTTGCGTCGAACAAACTTGCGCCAGTTACGTCAAACAAACTTGTGCCAGTTGCGTTGAACAAACTCCTGCCAGTTGTGTCAAACAAACTTGTTTCAGTTACGTAGAACAAACTTGTGCCAGTTGCGTCGAACAAACTTGTGTCAGTTCTGTAGAACAAACTTGTGCCAGTTGCATCAAACAAACATGTCCCAGTTGCGTAGAACAAACTAGTGCCAGTTGCATAGAACAAACTTGTGCCAGATGCGTAGAACAAACTTGTGCCAGTTGCGTAGAACAAACTTGTGCCAGTTGCGTCGAACAAACTTGTGCCAGTTATGTAGAACAAACTTGTGCCAGTTGCGTCGAACAAACTTGTGCCAGTTGCGTCGAACAAACTTGTGCCAGTTACGGCGAACAAACTTGTGCCAGTTTCGTCGAGAAAACTTGTGCCAGTTGCGCCAAATAAACTTTTGCCAGTTGCGTCAAACAAACTTGTGCCAGTTGCGTCAAACAAACTTTTGTCAGTTGCGTCAAACAAACTTGTTCCTGTTGCGTCAAACAAACTTGTGCCAATTGAGTCGAAAAAACTTGTGCCAGTTGCGTCGAACAAACTTGTGCCAGTTGCATCTAACAAACTTGTGCCAGTTGCGTCAAAAAAACTTGGGCCAGTTTCGTCAAACAAACTTGTGCCAGTGGCATCCAACAAACTTGTGCCAGTTGCGTCGAACAAACTTGTGCCAGTTGCGTCAAACAAACTTGTGCCAGTTGCGTCAAACAAACTTGTACCAGTTGCGTAGAACAACCTTATGCCAGTTGCATCGAACAAACTTGTGCCAGTTGCATAGAACAAACTTGTGCCAGTTGAGTAGAACAAACTTGTGCCAATCGCATCAAACAAACTTGTGCCAGTTGCGTCGAACAAACTTGTGCCAGTTGCGTCGAAGAAACTTGTGCCAGTTGCGTCAAACAAAGTTGTGCCAGTTGCGTCGAACAAACTTGTGCCAGTTGCGTCTAACAAACTTGTGCCAGTTACGGCGAACAAACTTGTGCCACTTGCGTTGAGAAAACTTGTGCCAGTTGCGTCAAATAAACTTGTGCCAGTTGCGTCAAACAAACGTGTGCCAGTTGCGTCAAATAAACTTGTGCCAGTTGCGTCAAACAAACGTGTGCCAGTTACGGCGAACCAACTTGTGCCAGTTGCGTCGAGAAAAGTTGTGCCAGTTGCGTCAAATAAACTTGTGCATATTGTGTCAAACAAACTTGTGACAGTTGCGTCAAACAAACTTGTGCCAGTTGCGTCACACAAACTTGTGCCAATTGATCCGAAAAAACTTGTGCCAGTTGCGTTGAACAAACTTGTGCCAGTTGCGTTGAACAAACTTGTGCCAGTTGCGTCGAACAAACTTGTGCCAGTTACGGCGAACAAACTTGTGCCACTTGCGTTGAGAAAACTTGTGCCAGTTGCGTCAAATAAACTTGTGCCAGTTGCGTCAAACAAACTTGTGCCAGTTACGGCGAACCAACTTGTGCCAGTTGCGTCGAGAAAAGTTGTGCCAGTTGCGTCAAATAAACTTGTGCATGTTGCGTCAAACAAACTTGTGCCAGTTGCGTCAAACAAACTTGTGCCAGTTGCGTCACACAAACTTGTGCCAATTGATCCGAAAAAACTTGTGCCAGTTGCGTTGAACAAACTTGTGCCAGTTGCGTCAAACAAACTTGTGCCAGTTGCGTCTAACAAACTTGTGCCAGATATGGCAAACAAACTTGTGCCATTTGCTTTGAGAAAACTTGTGCCAGTCGCGTAAAAAAAAACTTGTGCCAGTTGCGTCAAACAAACTTGTGCCAGTTGCGTCAAACAAACTTGTGCCTCTTGCGCCAAACAAACTTGTGCCAGTTGCATCAAACAAACTTGTACCAATTGAGTCAAAAAAACTTGTGCCTGTTACGTCGTACAAACTTGTGCCAGTTGCGTCTAACAGACTTGTGCCAGTTGCGTCGAAAAAACTTGTGCCAGTTGCGTCAAACAAACTTGTGCCAGTTGCGTAGAACAAACTTGTGCCAGTTGCGTCAAACAAACTTGTGCCAGTTGTGTAGAACATACTTGTGCCAGTTGCGAAGAAGAACCTTGTGCCAGTTGCGTCAAACAAACTTGTGCCAGTTGCGTCAAACAAACTTGTGCCAGTTGCGTTAAACAAACTTGTGCCAGTTGCATCGAACAAACTTTCGCCAGTTTCGTCGAACAAACTTGTGCCAGTTGCATCGAAAAAACTTGCGCTAGTTGCGTCGAACAAACTTGTGCCAGTTGAGTTGAACAAACTTCTGCCAATTGTGTCAAACAAACTTGTGTCAGTTGCATAGAACAAACTTGTGCCAGTTGCGTCGAACAAACTTGTGTCAGTTGGGTAGAACAAATTTGTGCCAGTTGCATCAAACAAACTTGTGCCAGTTGCGTAGAACAAACTAGTGCCAGTTGCATAGAACAAAATTGTGCCAGATGCGTAGAACAAACTTGTGCCAGTTGCGTAGAACAAACTTGTGCCATTTCCGTAGAACAAACTTGTGCCAGTTATGTAGAACAAACTTGTGCCATTTGCGTCAAACAAACTTGTGCCAGTTGCGTCGAACAAACTTGTGCTAGTTACGGCAAACAAACTTGTGCCAATTTCGTCGAGAAAACTTGTGCCAGTTGAGTCAAATAAACTTGTGCCAGTTGCGTCAAACAAACTTGTGCCAGTTGCGTCAAACGAACTTGTGCCAGTTGCGTCAAACAAACTTGTTCCAGTTGCATAGAACAAACTTGTGCCAATTGAGTCGAAAAAACTTGTGCCAGTTGCGTCGAACAAACTTGTGCCAGTTGCGTCTAACAAACTTGTGCCAGTTGCGTCAAAAAAACTTGGGCCAGTTTCGTCGAACAAACTTGTGTCAGTGGCATCCAACAAACTTGTGGCGGTTGCGTAGAACAAACTTGTGCCAGTTGCGTCAAACAAACTTGTGCCAGTTGCGTCGAACAAACTTGTGCTAGTTTGTAGAACAAATTTGTGCCAGTTTCGTCAAACAAACTTATGCCAGTTGCGTAAAACAAACAAGTGCCAGTTGCATAGAACAAACTTGTTCCAGTTGAGTAGAACAAACTTGTGCCAATTGCGTCAAACAAACTTGTGCCACTTCGTCGAACAATCTTGTGCAAGTTGCGTCGAAGAAACTTGTGCCAGTTGCGTCAAACAAACTTGTGCCAGTTGCGTAGAACAAACTTGTGCCAGTTGCGTCGAACAAACTTGTGCCAGATACGGCGAACCAACTTGTGCCACTTGCGTCGAGAAAACTTGTGCCAGTTGCGTCAAATAAACTTTGCTAGTTGCGTCAAACAAACTTGTGCCAGTTACGGCGAACAAACTTTTGCCAGTTGCATCGAGAAAAGTTGTGCCAGTTGCGTCAAATAAACTTGTGCCAGTTGCGTCAAACAAACTTGTGCAAGTTGCGTCAAACAAACTTGTGCCAGTTGCATCACACAAACTTGTGCCAGTTGCGTAGAACGAACTTGTGCCAGTTGCGTAGAACAACCTTGTGCCAGTTGAGTCGAACAAACTTGTGCTAGTTGGTAGAACTAACTTGTGCCAATTGCTTCAAACAAACTTATGCCAGTTGCGTAAAACAAACTAGTGCCAGTTGCATAGAACAAACTTGTGCCAGTTGAGTAGAACAAACTTGTGCCAATTGCATCAAACAAACTTGTGCCAGTTGCGTCGAACAAACTTGTGCCAGTTGCGTTGAACAAACTTGTGCCAGTTGCGTCAAACAAACTTGTGCCAGTTGCGTCGAACAAACTTGTGCCAGTTGCGTCGAACAAACTTGTGCCAGTTACGGCGAACAAACTTGTGCCAGTTGCGTCGAGAAAACTTGTGCCAGTTGCGTCAAATAAACTTGTGCCAGTTGCGTCAAACAAACTTGTGCCAGTTGCGTCAAACAAACTTGTGCCAGTTGCGTCAAACAAACATGTGCCAGTTGCGTCAAACAAACTTGTGCCAGTTGCATCGAACAAACTTATGCCAGTTGAGTCAAACAAACTTGTTCCAGTTGGGTCGAACAAACTTGTGCCAGTTGCGTTAAACAAACTTGTGCCAGTTGCATCGAACAAACTTTTGCCAGTTGCATCGAACAAACTTGTGAAAGTTGCGTCGAACAAACTTGCGCCAGTTACGTCAAACAAACTTGTGCCAGTTGCGTTGAACAAACTCCTGCCAGTTGTGTCAAACAAACTTGTGTCAGTTACGTAGAACAAACTTGTGCCAGTTGCGTCGAACAAACTTGAGTCAGTTCTGTAGAACAAACTTGTGCCAGTTGCATCAAACAAACATGTCCCAGTTGCGTAGAACAAACTAGTGCCAGTTGCATAGAACAAACTTGTGCCAGATGCGTAGAACAAACTTGTGACAGTTGCGTAGAACAAACTTGTGCCAGTTGCGTCGAACAAACTTGTGCCAGTTATGTAGAACAAACTTGTGCCAGTTGCGTCGAACAAACTTGTGCCAGTTGCGTCGAACAAACTTGTGCCAGTTACGGCGAACAAACTTGTGCCAATTGATTAAAAAAAACTTGTGCCAGTTGCGTTGAACAAACTTGTGCCAGTTGCGTCTAGCAAACTTGTGCTAGTTGCGTCAAATAAACTTGTGCCAGTTGCGTCAAACAAACTTGTGCAAGTTGCGTCAAACAAACTTGTGCCAGTTGCATCAAACAAACTTGTGCCAGTTGCGTCAAACAAACTTGTGCCAATTGATTAAAAAAAACTTGTGCCAGTTGCGTTGAACAAACTTGTGCCAGTTGCGTCTAGCAAACTTGTGCCAGTTGCGTCAAACAAACTTGTGCCAGTTGCGTAGAACAACCTTGTGCCAGTTGCGCAGAAGAACCTTGTGCCAGTTGCCTCAAACGAACTTGTGCCATTTGCGTCAAACAAACTTGTGCCAGTTGCGTCGAACAAACTTGTGCCAGTTGAGTCAAACAAACTTGTGCCAGTTGAGTCAAACAAACTTGTGCCAGTTAGGTCTAACAAACTTGTGTCAGTTGCGTTAAACAAACTTGTGCCAGTTGCATCGAACAAACTTTTGCCAGTTGCGTCGAACAAACTTGTGCCAGTTGCGTTGAACAAACTTCTGCCAGTTGTGTCAAACAAACTTGTGTCAGTTGCGTAGAAAAAACTTGTGCCAGTTGCGTCGAACAAACTTGTGTCAGTTGGGTAGAACAAACTTGTGCCAGTTGCGTCAAACAAACATGTCCCAGTTGCGTAGAGCAAACTAGTGCCAGTTGCATAGAACAAACTTGTGCCAGATGCGTAGAACAAACTTGTGCCAGTTGCGAAGAACAAACTTGTGCCAGTTGCATAGAACAAACTTGTGCCAGTTATGTAGAACAAACTTGTGCCAGTTGCGTTGAACAAACTTGTGCCAGTTACGGCGAACAAACTTGTGCCAGTTTCGTCGAGAAAACTTGTGCCAGTTGCGTCAAATAAACTTGTGCCAGTTGCGTCAAACAAACTTGTGCCAGTTGCGTCAAACAAACTTGTGCCAGTTGCGTCAAACAAACTTGTTCTAGTTGCGTCAAACAAACGTGTGCCACTTGAGTCGAAAAAACTTGTGCCAGTTGCGTCGAACAAACTTGTGCCAGTTGCGTCTAACAAACTTGTGCCAGTTGCGTCAAAAAAACTTTTGCCAGTTTTGTCAAACAAACTTGTGCCAGTTGCGTAGAACAAACTTGTGCCAGTTGCGTCAAACAAACTTGTGCCAGTTGCGTAGAACAAACTTGTGCCAGTTGCGTAGAACAACCTTGTGCCAGTTGAGTCAAACAAACTTGTGCTAGTTGGTAGAACAAACTTGTGCCAGTTGCGTCAAACAAACTTATGCCAGTTGTGTAAAACAAACTAGTGCCAGTTGCATAGAACAAACTTGTGCCAGTTGAGTAGAACAAACTTGTGCCAATTGCATCAAACAAACTTGTGCCAGTTGCGTCGTACAAACTTGTGCCAGTTGCGTCGAAGAAACTTGTGCCAGTTGCGTCAAACAAACTTGTGCCAGTTGAGTCGAACAAACTTGTGCCAGTTGCGTCGAACAAACTTGTGCCAGTTACGGCGAACAAACTTGTGCCCTTTGCGGCGAGAAAACTTGTGCCAGTTGCACCAAATAAACTTGTGCCAGTTGCGTCAAACAAACTTGTGCCAGTTACGGCGAACAAACTTGTGCCAGCTGCGTCGAGAAAAGTCGTGCCAGTTGCGTCAAATAAACTTGTGCCAGTTGCGTCAAACAAACTTGTGCCAGTTGCGTCAAACAAACTTGTGCCAGTTGCGTCACACAAACTTGTGCCAGTTGCATCAAACAAACTTGTGCCAATTGATTCGAAAAAACTTGTGCCAGTTGCGTTGAAGAAACTTGTGCCAGTTGCGTCTAACAAACTTGTGCCAGTTGCGTCAAACAAACTTGTGCCAGTTGCGTCGAACAAACTTGTGCCAGATATGGCGAACAAACTTGTGCCAGTTGCTTCGAGAAAACTTGTGCCAGTTGCGTAAAAAAAAACTTGTGCCATTTGCGTCAAACAAACTTGTGCTAGTTGCGTCAAACAAACTTGTGCCTCTTGCGTCAAACAAACTTGTGCCAGTTGCATCAAACAAACTTGTACCAATTGAGTCGAAAAAACTTGTGTCTGTTACGTCGAACAAACTTGTGCCAGTTGCGTCTAACAAACTTGTGCCAGTTGCGTCAAAAAAAACTTGTGCCAGTTGGGTTAAACGAACTTGTGCCAGTTGCGTAGAACAAACTTGTGCCAGTTGCGTCAAACAAACTTGTGCCTCTTGCGTCAAACAAACTTGTGCCAGTTGCATCAAACAAACTTGTACCAATTGAGTCGAAAAAACTTGTGCCTGTTACGTCGAACAAACTTGTGCCAGTTGCGTCTAACAAACTTGTGCCAGTTGCGTCAAAAAAAACTTGTGCCAGTTGCGTTAAACAAACTTGTGCCAGTTGCGTAGAACAAACTTGTGCCAGTTGCGTCAAACAAACTTGTGCCTCTTGCGTCAAACAAACTTGTGCCAGTTGCATCAAACAAACTTGTACCAATTGAGTCGAAAAAACTTGTGCCTGTTACGTCGAACAAACTTGTGCCAGTTGCGTCTAACAAACTTGTGCCAGTTGCGTCAAAAAAAACTTGTGCCAGTTGCGTCAAACAAACTTGTGCCAGTTGCGTAGAACAAACTTGTGCCAGTTGCGTCAAACAAACTTGTGCCAGTTGCGTAGAAGAACCTTGTGCCAGTTGCGCCAAACGAACTTGTGCCAGTTGCGTCAAACAAACTTTTGCCAGTTGCGTCAAACAAACTTGTGCCAGTTGAGCCAAACAAACTTGTGCCATTTGGGTCGAACAAACTTGTGCCAGTTGCGTTAAACAAACTTGTGCCATTTGCGTTGAACAAACTTGTGCCAGTTGCGTCGAACAAACTTGTGCCAGTTGCATCGAACAAACTTGCGCCAGTTACGTCAAACAAACTTGTGCCAGTTGCGTTGAACAAACTTCTGCCAGTTGTGTCAAACAAACTTGTGTCAGTTGCGTAGAACAAACATTTGCCATTTGCATAGAACAAACTTGTGCCAGTTGTGTCAAACAAACCTGTGCCAGTTGTGTACAACAAACTAGTAAGAGTTGCGTAGACCAAACTTGTGCCAGTTGTGTCGAACAAACTTGTGCCAGTTGCGTAGAACAAACTTGTACCAGTTGGGTCAAACAAACTTATGCCAGTTGCATAGAACAAACTAGTGCCAGTTGCATTGAACAAACTCGTCCCAGTTGCGTAGAACAAACTTGTGCCAGTTGCGCCAAACAAAATTGTGCCAGTTGCGTCGAACAAACTTGTGCCAGTTGCGTCGAAGAAACTTGTGCCAGTTGCGTCAAACAAACTTGTGCCATTTGCGTCGAACAAACTTGTGCCAGTTGTGTCGATCAAACTTGTGCCAGATATGGCGAACAAACTTGTGCCAGTTGCTTCGAGAAAACTTGTGCCAGTTGCGTAAAAAAAAACTTGTGCCACATGCGTCAAACAAACATGTGCCAGTTGCGTCAAACAAACTTGTGCCTCTTGCATCAAACAAACTTGTGCCAGTTGCGTCAAACAAACTTGTACCAATTGAGTCGAAAAAACTTGTGCCAGTTACGTCGAACAAACTTGTGCCAGTTGCGTAGAACAAACTTGTGCCAGACTCGTCAAACAAAGTTGTGCCAGTTGCGACAAACAAACTTGTGCCAGTTGCGTCAAACAAACTTGTGCCAGTTGCGTGAAACAAACTTGTGCCAGTTGCGTAGAAGAACCCTGTGCCAGTTGCGTAGAAGAACCTTGTGCCAGTTGCGTGAAACGAACTTGTGCCAGTTGCGTCAAACAAACTTGTGCCAGTTGCGTCGAACAAACTTGTGCCAGTTGGGTCGAACAAACTTGTGCCAGTTGGGTCGAACACACTTGTGCCAGTTGCGTCGAACAAACTTGTGCCAGTTGCGTCGAACAAACTTGTGCCAGTTGCGTCGAACAAACTTGTGCCAGTTGAGTCCAACAAACTTTTGCCAGTTGGGTCGAACAAACTTGTGCCAGTTGCGTTAAACAAACTTGTGCCAGTTGCATCGAACAAACTTTTGCCAGTTGCGTCGAACAAACTTGTGACAGTTGCGTCGAACAAACTTGCGCCAATTACGTCAAACAAACTTGTGCCAGTTGCGTTGAACAAACTTCTGCCAGTTGTGTCAAACAAACTTGTGCCAGTTGCGTCGAACAAACTTATGTCAGTTGGGTAGAACAAACTTGTGCCAGTTGCGTCAAACAAACTTATGCCAGTTGCGTAAAACAAACTAGTGCCAGTTGCATAGAACAAACTTGTGCCAGATGCGTAGAACAAACTTGTGCCAGTTATGTAGAACAAACTTGTGCCAGTTGCGTCGAACAAACTTGTGCCAGTTACGGCCAACAAACTTGTGCCAGTTGCGTCAAATAAACTTGTGCCAGTTGCGTCAAACAAACTTGTGCTAGTTGCTTCAAACAAACTTGTGCCAGTTGCGTCAAACAAACTTGTTCTAGTTGCGTCAAACAAACTTGTGCCACTTGAGTCGAAAAAACTTGTTCCAGTTGCGTCGAACAAACTTATGCCAGTTGCGTCTAACAAACTTGTGCCAGTTGTGTCAAAAAAACTTGTGCCAGTTTCGTCAAACAAACTTGTGCCAGTGGCATCCAACAAACTTGTGCCAGTAGCGTCGAACAAACTTGTGCCAGTTGCGTCAAACAAACTTATGCCAGTTGCGTAGAACAAACTTGTGCCAGTTGCGTAGAACAACCTTGTGCCAGTTGAGTCGAACAAACTTGTGCTAGTTGGTAGAACAAACTTGTGCCAGTTGCGTAAAACAAACTAGTGCCAGTTGCATAGAACAAACTTGTGCCAGTTGAGTAGAACAAACTTGTGCCAATTGCATCAAACAAACTTATGCCAGTTGCGTCGAAGAAACTTGTGCCAGTTGCGTCGAAGAAACTTGTGCCAGTTGCGTCAAACAAACTTGTGCCAGTTGCGTCGAACAAACTTGTGCCAGTTGCGTAGAACAACCTTGTGCCAGTTGAGTCGAACAAACTTGTGCTAGTTGGTAGAACAAACTTGTGCCAGTTGCGTAAAACAAACTAGTGCCAGTTGCATAGAACAAACTTGTGCCAGTTGAGTAGAACAAACTTGTGCCAATTGCATCAAACAAACTTGTGCCAGTTGCGTCGAACAAACTTGTGCCAGTTGCGTCGAAGAAACTTGTGCCAGTTGCGTCAAACAAACTTGTGCCAGTTGCATCGAACAAACTTGTGCCAGTTGCGTCGAACAAACTTGTGCCAGTTACGGCGAACAAACTTGTGCCACTTACGGCGAGAAAACTTGTGCCAGTTGCATCAAATAAACTTGTGCCAGTTGCGTCAAACAAACTTGTGCCAGTTACAGCGAACAAACTTGTGCCAGCTGCGTCGAGAAAAGTCGTGCCAGTTGCGTCAAATAAACTTGTGCCAGTTGCGTCAAACAAACTTGTGCCAGTTGCGTCAAACAAACTTGTGCCAGTTGCGTCAAACAAACTTGTGCCAGTTGCATCAAACAAACTTGTGCCAATTGATTCGAAAAAACTTGTGCCAGTTGCGTTGAAGAAACTTGTGCTAGTTGCGTCTAACAAACTTGTGCCAGTTGCGTCAAACAAACTTGTGCCAGTTGCGTCGAACAAACTTGTGCCAGATATGGCGAACAAACTTGTGCCAGTTGCTTCGAGAAAACTTGTGCCAGTTGCGTAAAAAAAAACTTGTGCCAGTTGCGTCAAACAAACTTGTGCCAGTTGCGTCAAACAAACTTGTGCCTCTTGCGTCAAACAAACTTGTGCCAGTTGCATCAAACAAACTTGTACTAATTGAGTCGAAAAAACTTGTGCCTGTTACGTCGAACAAACTTGTGCCAGTTGCGTCTAACAAACTTGTGCCAGTTGCGTCAAAAAAAACTTGTGCCAGTTGCGTTAAACAAACTTGTGCCAGTTGCGTCAAACAAACTTGTGCCAGTTGCGTAGAACAAACTTGTGCCAGTTGCGTCAAACAAACTTGTGCCAGTTGCGTAGAAGAACCTTGTGCCAGTTGCGTCAAACGAACTTGTGCCAGTTGCGTCAAACAAACTTTTGCCAGTTGCGTCAAACAAACTTGTGCCAGTTGAGTCAAACAAACTTGTGCCAGTTGGGTCGAACAAACTTGTGCCAGTTGCATTAAACAAACTTGTGCCAGTTGCATCAAACAAACTTTCGCCAGTTGCGTCGAACAAACTTGTGCCAGTTGCGTCGAACAAACTTGCGCCAGTTACGTCAAACAAACTTGTGCCAGTTGCGTTGAACAAACTTCTGCCAGTTGTGTCAAACAAACTTGTGTCAGTTGCGTAGAACAAACATTTGCCATTTGCGTAGAACAAACTTGTGCCAGTTGTGTCAAACAAACCTGTGCCAGTTATGTACAACAAACTAGTAAGAGTTGCGTAGACCAAACTTGTGCCAGTTGCGTCGAACAAACTTGTGCCAGTTGCGTAGAACAAACTTGTACCAGTTGTGTCAAACAAACTTATGCCAGTTTCATAGAACAAACTAGTGCCAGTTGCATTGAACAAACTCGTCCCAGTTGCGTAGAACAAACTTGTGCCAGTTGCGCCAAACAAAATTGTGCCAGTTGCGTCGAACAAACTTGTGCCAGTTGCGTCGAAGAAACTTGTGCCAGTTGCGTCAAACAAACTTGTGCCATTTGCGTCGAACAAACTTGTGCCAGTTGTGTCGAACAAACTTGGGCCAGATATGGCGAACAACCTTGTGCCAGTTGCTTCGAGAAAACTTGTGCCAGTTGCGTAAAAAAAAACTTGTGCCACATGCGTCAAACAAACATGTGCCAGTTGCGTCAAACAAACATGTGCCAGTTGCGTCAAACAAACTTGTGCCTCTTGCCTCAAACAAACTTGTGTCAGTTGCGTCAAACAAACTTGTACCAATTGAGTCGAAAAAACTTGTGCCAGTTACGTCGAACAAACTTGTGCCAGTTGCGTAGAACAAACTTGTGCCAGGCTCGTCAAACAAAGTTGTGCCAGTTGCGACAAACAAACTTGTGCCAGTTGCGTCAAACAAACTTGTGCCAGTTGTGTAGAACAAACTTGTGCCAGTTGCGTAGAAGAACCTTGTGCCAGTTGCGTAGAAGAACCTTGTGCCAGTTGCGTGAAACGAACTTGTGCCAGTTGCGTCAAACAAACTTGTGCCAGTTGCGTCGAACAAACTTGTGCCAGTTGAGTCAAACAAACTTGTACCAGTTGGGTCGAACAAACTTGTGCTAGTTGCGTTAAAGAAACTTGTGCCAGTTGCATCGAACAAACTTTTGCCAGTTGCGTCGAACAAACTTGTGACAGTTGCGTCGAACAAACTTGCGCCAGTTACGTCAAACAAACTTGTGCCAGTTGCGTTGAACAAACTTCTGCCAGTTGTGTCAAACAAACTTGTGCCAGTTGCGTTGAACAAACTTATGTCAGTTGGGTAGAACAAACTTGTGCCAGTTGCATCAAACAAACTTATGCCAGTTGCGTAAAACAAACTAGTGCCAGTTGCATAGAACAAACTTGTGCCAGATGCGTAGAACAAACTTGTGCCAGTTGCGTAGAACAAACTTATGCCAGTTGCATAGAACAAACTTGTGCCAGTTATGTAGAACAAACTTGTGCCAGTTGCGTCAAACAAACTTGTGCCAGTTACGGCCAACAAACTTGTTCCAGTTGCGTCAAATAAGCTTGTGCCAGTTGCGTCAAACAAACTTGTGCCAGTTGCGTCAAACAAACTTGTGCCAGTTGCATCAAACAAACTTGTTCCAGTTGCGTCAAACAAACTTGTGCCACTTGAGTCGAAAAAACTTGTTCCAGTTGCGTCGAACAAACTTGTGCCAGTTGCGTCTAACAAACTTGTGTCAGTTGTGTCAAAAAAACTTGTGCCAGTTTCGTCAAACAAACTTGTGCCAGTGGCATCCAACAAACTTGTGACAGTTGCGTCAAACAAACTTGTGCCAGTTGCTTCAAACAAACTTATGCCAGTTGCGTAGAACAAACTTGTGCCAGTTGTGTAGAACAACCTTGTGCCAGTTGAGTCGAACAAACTTGTGCTAGTTGGTAGAACAAACTTGTGCCAGTTGCGTAAAACAAACTAGTGCCAGTTGCATAGAACAAACTTGTGCCAGTTGAGTAGAACAAACTTGTGCCAATTGCATCAAACAAACTTATGCCAGTTGCGTCGAACAAACTTGTGCCAGTTGCGTCGAAGAAACTTGTGCCAGTTGCGTCAAACAAACTTGTGCCAGTTGCGTCGAACAAACTTGTGCCAGTTGCGTAGAACAACCTTGTGCCAGTTGAGTCGAACAAACTTGTGCTAGTTGGTAGAACAAACTTGTGCCAGTTGCGTAAAACAAACTAGTGCCAGTTGCATAGAACAAACTTGTGCCAGTTGAGTAAAACAAACTTGTGCCAATTGCATCAAACAAACTTGTGCCAGTTGCGTCGAACAAACTTGTGCCAGTTGCGTCGAAGAAACTTGTGCCAGTTGCGTCAAACAAACTTGTGCCAGTTGCGTCGAACAAACTTGTGCCAGTTGCGTCGAACAAACTTGTGCCAGTTACGGCGAACAAACTTGTGCCACTTGCGTCGAAAAAACTTGTGCCAGTTGCGTCAAATAAACTTGTGCCAGTTGCGTCAAACAAACTTGTGCCAGTTACGGCGAACAAAACTTGTGCCAGCTGCGTCGAGAAAAGTTGTGCCAGTTGCGTCAAGTAAACTTGTGCCAGTTGCGTCAAACAAACTTGTGCCAGTTGCGTCAAACAAACTTGTGCCAGTTGTGTCAAACAAACTTGTGCCAATTGATTCGAAAAAACTTGTGCCAGTTGCGTTGAACAAACTTGTGCCAGTTGCGTCTAACAAACTTGTGCCAGTTGCGTCAAAAAAAAGCTGTGCCAGTTGCGTCGAACAAACTTGTGCCAGATATGACGAACAAACTTGTGCCAGTTGCTTCGAGAAAGCTTGTGCCAGTTGCGTAAAAAAAAAACTTGTGCCAGTTGCGTCAAACAAACTTGTGCCAGTTGCGTCAAACAAACTTGTGCCTCTTGCGCCAAACAAACTTTTCCCAGTTGCGTCAAACAAACTTGTACCAATTGAGTTGAAAAAACTTGAGCCTGTTACGTCGAACAAACTTGTGCCAGTTGCGTCTAACAAACTTGTGCCAGTTGCGTCAAAAAAAACTTGTGCCAGTTGCGTCAAACAAACTTGTGCCAGTTGCGTCAAACAAACTTGTGCCAGTTGCGTCAAACAAACTTGTGCCAGTTGCGTCAAACAAAATTGTGCCAGTTGCGTAGAAGAACCTTGTGCCAGTTGCGTCAAACGAACTTGTGCCAGTTGCGTCAAACAAACTTTTGCCAGTTGCGTCAAACAAACTTGTGCCAGTTGAGTCAAACCAACTTGTGCCAGTTGGGTAGAACAAACTTGTGCCAGTTGCATTAAACAAACTTGTGCCAGTTGCATCGAACAAACTTTTGCCAGTTGCGTCGAACAAACTTGTGCCAGTTGCGTCGAACAAACTTGCGCCAGTTACGTCAAACAAACTTGTGCCAGTTGCGTTGAACAAATTTCTGCCAGTTGTGTCAAACAAACTTGTGTCAGTTGTGTAGAACAAACATTTGCCATTTGCGTAGAACAAACTTGTGCAAGTTGTGTCAAACAAACCTGTGCCAGTTGTGTACAACAAACTAGTAAGAGTTGCGTAGAACAAACTTGTGCCAGTTGTGTCGAACAAACTTGTGCCAGTTGCGTAGAACAAACTTGTACCAGTTGCGTCAAACAAACTTATGCCAGTTGCATAGAACAAACTAGTGCCAGTTGTATAGAACAAACTTGTGCCAGTTGCGTAGAACAAACTTGTGCCAGTTGCGTCAAACAAACTTGTGCCAGTTGCGTCGAACAAACTTGTGCCAGTTGCGTCGAAGAAACTTGTGCCAGTTGCGACAAACAAACTTGTGCCATTTGCGTTGAACAAACTTGTGCCAGTTGCGTCGAACAAACTTGTGCCAGATATGGCGAACAAATTGTGCCAGTTGCTTCGAGAAAACTTGTGCCAGTTGCGTTGAACAACCTTGTGCCAGTTGAGTCGAACAAACTTGTGCTAGTTGGTAGAACCAACTTGTGCCAGTTGCGTCAAACAAACTTATGCCAGTTGCGTTAAACAAACTAGTGCAAGTTGCATAGAACAAAAATGTGCCAGTTGAGTAGAACAAACTTGTGCCAATTGCATCAAACAAACTTGTGCCAGTTGCGTCGAACAAACTTGTGCCAGTTGCGTCGAAGAAAGTTGTGCCAGTTGCGTCAAACAAACTTGTGCCAGTTGCGTCGAACAAACTTGTGCCAGTTGCGTCGAACAAACTTGTGCATGTTACAGCGAACAAACTTGTGCCACTTGCGTCGAGAAAACTTGTGCCAGTTGCGTCAAATAAACTTGTGCCAGTTGCGTCAAACAAACTTGTGCCAGTTACGGCAAACCAACTTTTGCCAGTTGCGTCGAAAAAAGTGGTGCCAGTTGCGTCAAATTAACTTGTGCCAGTTGCGTCAAACAAACATGTGCCAGTTGCGTCAAACAAACTTGTGCCAGTTGTGTCAAACAAATTTGTGCCAGTTGCGTCAAAGAAACTTGTGCCAATTGATTCGAAAAAACTTGTGCCAGTTGCGTTGAACAAACTTGTGCCAGTTGCGTCTAACAAACTTGTGCCAGTTGCGTCAAACAAACTTGTGCCAGTTGCGTCGAACAAACTTGTGCCAGATATGGCAAACAAACTTGTGCCAGTTGCTTCGAGAAAACTTGTGCCAGTCGCGTAAAAAAAAACTTGTGCCAGTTGCGTCAAAAAAACTTGTGCCAGTTGTGTCAAACAAACTTGTGCCTCTTGCGTCAAACAAACTTGTGCCAGTTGCATCAAACAAACTTGTACCAATTGAGTCGAAAAAACTTATGCCTGTTACGTCGAATAAACTTGTGCCAGTTGCGTCTAACAAACTTGTGCCAGTTACGTCGAACAAACTTGTGCCAGTTGCGTCAAACAAACTTGTGCCAGTTGCGTAGAACAAACTTGTGCCAGTTGCGTAGAAGAACCTTGTGCCAGTTGCGTCAAACAAACTTGTGCCAGTTGCGTCAAACAAACTTGTGCCAGTTGCGTTAAACCAACTTGTGCCAGTTGCGTAGAAGAACCTTGTGCCAGTTGTGTCAAACAAACTTGTGCCAGTTGCGTCAAACAAACTTGTGCCAGTTGCGTCGAACACACTTGTGCCAGTTGAGTCAAACAAACTTGTACCAGTTGGGTCGAACAAACTTGTGCCAGTTGCGTTAAACAAACTTGTGCCAGTTGCATCGAACAAACTTTTGCCAGTTGCGTCGAACAAACTTGTGACAGTTGCGTTGAACAAACTTCTGCCAGTTGTGTCAAACAAACTTGTGTCAGTTGCGTAGAACAAACTTGTGCCAGTTGCGTCGAACAAACTTATGTCAGTTGGGTAAAACAAACTTGTGCCAGTTGCATCAAACAAACATGTTCCAGTTGCGTAGAACAAACTAGTGCCAGTTGCATAGAAGAAACTTGTGCCAGATGCGTAGAACAAACTTCTGCCAGTTGCGTAGAACAAACTTGTGCCAGTTGCATAGAACAAACTTGTGCCAGTTATGTAGAACAAACTTGTGCCAGTTGCGTTGAACAAACTTGTGCCAGTTGCGTCAAACAAACTTGTGCCAGTTACGGCGAACAAACTTATGCCAGTTGCGTCAAATAAACTTGTGCCAGTTGCGTCAAACAAACTTGTGCCAGTTGCGTCAAACAAACTTGTGCCACTTGCGTCAAACAAACTTGTTCCAGTTGCCTCAAACAAAGTTGTGCCACTTGAGTCGAAAAAACTTGTGCCAGTTGCGTCGAACAAACTTGTGCCAGTTGCATCTAACAAACTTGTGCCAGTTGCGTCAAAAAAACTTGTGCCAGTTTCATCAAACAAACTTGTGCCAGTGGCATCCAACAAACTTGTGCCAGTTGCGTCGAACAAACTTGTGCCAGTTGCGTCAAACAAACTTGTGCCAGTTGCGTAGAACAAACTTGTGCCAGTTGCATAGAACAACCTTGTGCCAGTTGAGTCGAACAAACTTGTGCTAGTTGGTAGAACAAACTTGTGCCAGTTGCGTCAAACAAACATATGCCAGTTGCGTAAAACAAACTAGTGCCAGTTGCATAGAACAAACTTGTACCAGTTGAGTAGAACAAACTTGTGCCAATTGCATCAAACAAACTTGTGACAGTTGCGTCGAAAAAACTTGTGCCAGTTGCGTCGAAGAAACTTGTGCTAGTTGCGTCAAACAAACTTGTGCCAGTTGCGTCGAACAAACTTGTGCCAGTTGCGTCGAACAAACTTGTGCCAGTTACGGCGAACAAACTTGTGCCACTTGCGTCGAGAAAACTTGTGCCAGTTGCGTGAAATAAACTTGTGCCAGTTGCGTCAAACAAACTTGTGCCAGTTACGGCGAACAAACTTGTGCCAGCTGCGTCGAGAAAAGTTGTGCCAGTTGCGTCAAATAAACTTATGCCAGTTGCGTCAAACAAACTTGTGCCAGTTGCGTCAAACAAACTTGTGCCAGTTGCGTCAAACAAACTTGTGCCAGTTGCGTCGAACAAACTTATGTCAGTTGGGTAAAACAAACTTGTGCCAATTGCATCAAACAAACATGTTCCAGTTGCGTAGAACAAACTAGTGCCAGTTGCATAGAAGAAACTTGTGCCAGATGCGTAGAACAAACTTCTGCCAGTTGCGTAGAACAAACTTGTGCCAGTTGCATAGAACAAACTTGTGCCAGTTGTGTAGAACAAACTTGTGCCAGTTGCGTTGAACAAACTTTTGCCAGTTGCGTCGAACAAACTTGTGCCAGTTACGGCAAACAAACTTGTGCCACTTGCGTCGAGAAAACTTGTGCCAGTTGCGTGAAATAAACTTGTGCCAGTTGCGTCAAACAAACTTGTGCCAGTTACGGCGAACAAACTTGTGCCAGCTGCGTCGAGAAAAGTTGTGCCAGTTGCGTCAAATAAACTTGTGCCAGTTGCGTCAAACAAACTTGTGCCAGTTGCGTCAAACAAACTTGTGCCAGTTGCGTCAAACAAACTTGTGCCAGTTGCGTCGAACAAACTTATGTCAGTTGGGTAAAACAAACTTGTGCCAGTTGCATCAAACAAACATGTTCCAGTTGCGTAGAACAAACTAGTGCCAGTTGCATAGAAGAAACTTGTGCCAGATGCGTAGAACAAACTTCTGCCAGTTGCGTAGAACAAACTTGTGCCAGTTGCATAGAACAAACTTGTGCCAGTTATATAGAACAAACTTGTGCCAGTTGCGTTGAACAAACTTGTGCCAGTTGCGTCAAACAAACTTGTGCCAGTTACGGCGAACAAACTTATGCCAGTTGCGTCAAATAAACTTGTGCCAGTTGCGTCAAACAAACTTGTGCCAGTTCCGTCAAACAAACTTGTGCCACTTGCGTCAAACAAACTTGTTCCAGTTGCGTCAAACAAAGTTGTGCCACTTGAGTCGAAAAAACTTGTGCCAGTTGCGTCGAACAAACTTGTGCCAGTTGCATCTAACAAACTTGTGCCAGTTGCGTCAAAAAAACTTGTGCCAGTTTCATCAAACAAACTTGTGCCAGTGGCATCCAACAAACTTGTGCCAGTTGCGTCGAACAAACTTGTGCCAGTTGCGTCAAACAAACTTGTGCCAGTTGCGTAGAACAAACTTGTGCCAGTTGCATAGAACAACCTTGTGCCAGTTGAGTCGAACAAACTTGTGCTAGTTGGTAGAACAAACTTGTGCCAGTTGCGTCAAACAAACATATGCCAGTTGCGTAAAACAAACTAGTGCCAGTTGCATAGAACAAACTTGTACCAGTTGAGTAGAACAAACTTGTGCCAATTGCATCAAACAAACTTGTGACAGTTGCGTCGAAAAAACTTGTGCCAGTTGCGTCGAAGAAACTTGTGCTAGTTGCGTCAAACAAACTTGTGCCAGTTGCGTCGAACAAACTTGTGCCAGTTGCGTCGAACAAACTTGTGCCAGTTACGGCGAACAAACTTGTGCCACTTGCGTCGAGAAAACTTGTGCCAGTTGCGTGAAATAAACTTGTGCCAGTTGCGTCAAACAAACTTGTGCCAGTTACGGCGAACAAACTTGTGCCAGCTGCGTCGAGAAAAGTTGTGCCAGTTGCGTCAAATAAACTTATGCCAGTTGCGTCAAACAAACTTGTGCCAGTTGCGTCAAACAAACTTGTGCCAGTTGCGTCAAACAAACTTGTGCCAATTGATTCGAAAAAACTTGTGCCAGTTGCGTTGAACAAACTTTTGCCAGTTGCGTCTAACAAACTTGTGCCAGTTGCGTCAAACAAACTTGTGCTAGTTGCGTCGAACAAACTTGTGCCAGATATGGCGAACTAACTTGTGCCAGTTGCTTCGAGAAAACTTGTGCCAGTTGCGTAAAAAAAAACTTGTGCCAATTGCGTCAAACAAACTTGTGCCAGTTGCGTCAAACAAACTTGTGCCTCTTGCGTCAAACAAACTTGTGCCAGTTGCGTCAAACAAACTTGTACCAATTGAGTCGAAAAAACTTGTGCCTGTTACGTCGAACAAACTTGTACCAGTTGCGTCTAACAAACTTGTGCCAGTTGCATAAAAAAAAACTTGTGCCAGTTGCGTCAAACGAACTTGTGCCAGTTGCGTCAAACAAACTTTTGCCAGTTGCGTCAAACAAACTTGTGCCAGTTGCATCAAACAAACTTGTACCAATTGAGTCGAAAAAACTTGTGTCTGTTCTGTCGAATAAACTTGTGCCAGTTGCGTCTAACAAACTTGTGCCAGTTGCGACGAACAAACTTGTGCCAGTTGCGTGAAACAAACTTGTGCCAGTTGCATAGAACAAACTTGTGCCAGTTGCGTAGAAGAACCTTGTGCCAGTTGCGTCAAACAAACTTTTGCCAGTTGCGTCAAACAAACTTGTGCCAGTTGCGTTAAACAAACTTGTGCCAGTTGCATCGAACAAACTTGTGCCAGTTGCGTCAAACAAACTTGTGCCAGTTGCGTAAAAGAACCTTGTGCCAGTTGCGTCAAACGAACTTGTGCCAGTTGCGTCAAACAAACTTGTGCCAGTTGCGTCGAACACACTTGTGGCAGTTGAGTCAAACAAACTTGTGCCAGTTGGGTCGAACAAACTTGTGCCAGTTGCGTTAAACAAACTTGTGCCAGTTGCATCGAACAAACTTTTACCAGTTGCGTCGAACAAACTTTTGACAGTTGCGTTGAAAAAACTTGCGCTAGTTACGTCAAACAAACTTGTGCCAGTTGCGTTGAACAAACTTCTGCCAGTTGTGTCGAACGAACTTGTGTCAGTTGCGTAGAACAAACTTGTGCCAGTTGCGTCGAACAAACTTATGTCAGTTGGGTAGAACAAACTTGTGCCAGTTGCGTCAAACAAACATGTCCCAGTTGCGTAGAACAAACTATTGCCAGTTGCATAGAACAAACTTGTGCCAGATGCGTAGAACAAACTTGTGCCAGTTGCGTAGAACAAAATTGTGCCAGTTGCATAGAACAAACTTGTGCCAGTTATGTAGAACAAACTTGTGCCAGTTGCGTCGAACAAACTTGTGCCAGTTGCGTCAAACAAACTTGTGCCAGTTACGGCGAAGAAACTTATGCCAGTTGCGTCAAATAAACTTGTGCCAGTTGCGTCAAACAAACTTGTGCCAGTTGCGTCAAACAAACTTGTGCCAGTTGCGTCAAACAAACTTGTTCTAGTTGCGTCAAACAAACTTGTGCCACTTGAGTCGAAAAAACTTGTGCCAGTTGCGTCAAACAAACTTGTGCCAGTTGCGTCTAACAAACTTGTGCCAGTTGCGTCAAAAAAACTTGTGCCAGTTTCATCAAACAAACTTGTGCCAGTGGCATCCAACAAACTTGTGCCAGTTGCGCCGAACAAACTTGTGCCAGTTGCGTCAAACAAACTTGTGCCAGTTGCGTCTAACAAACTTGTGCCAGTTGCGTAGAACAAACTTGTGCCAGTTGCGTCGAACAAACTTGTGCCAGTTGCGTCAAACAAACTTGTGCCAGTTGCGTCGAACAAACTTGTGCCAGTTGCGTCAAACAAACTTGTGCCAGTTGAGTCGAACAAACTTGTGCTAGTTGGTAGAACAAATTTGTGCCAGTTGCGTCAAACAAACATATGCCAGTTGCGTAAAACAAACTAGTGCCAGTTGCACAAAACAAACTTGTGCCATTTGAGTAGAACAAACTTGTGCCAATTGCATCAAACAAACTTGTGCCAATTGCGTCGAACAAACTTGTGCCAGTTGCATCGAAGAAACTTGTGCCAGTTGCGTCAAACAAACTTGTGCCAGTTGTGTCGAACAAACTTGTGCCAGTTGCGTCGAACAAACTTGTGCCAGTTACGGCGAACAAACTTGTGCCACTTGCGTCGAGAAAACTTGTGCCAGTTGCGTCAAATAAACTTGTGCCAGTTGCGTCAAACAAACTTGTGCCAGTTACGGCGAACAAACTTGTGCCAGCTGCGTCGAGAAAAGTTGTGCCAGTTGCGTCAAATAAACTTGTGCCAGTTGCGTCAAACAAACTTGTGCCAGTTGCGTCAAACAAACTTGTGCCAATTGATTCGAAAAAACTTGTGCCAGTTGCGTTGAACAAACTTGTGCCAGTTGCGTCTAACAAACTTGTGCCAGTTGCGTCAAACAAACTTGTGCCAGTTGCGTCGAACAAACTTGTGCCAGATATGGCGAACAAATTTGTGCCAGTTGCTTCGAGAAAACTTGTGCCAGTTGCGTAAAAAAAAAACTTGTGCCAGTTGCGTCAAACAAACTTGTGCCAGTTGCGTCAAACAAACTTGTGCCTCTTGCGTCAAACAAACTTGTGCCAGTTGCGTCAAAAAAACTTGTACCAATTGAGTCGAAAAAACTTGTGCCTGTTACGTCGAACAAACTTGTGCCAGTTGCGTCTAACAAACTTGTGCCAGTTGCATAAAAAAAAACTTGTGCCAGTTGCGTCAAACAAACTTGTGCCAGTTGCGTCAAACAAACTTGTGCCAGTTGCGTCAAACAAACTTGGGCCAGTTGTGTAGAAGAACCTTGTGCCAGTTGCATCAAACGAACTTGTGCCTGTTGCGTCAAACAAACTTTTGCCAGTTGCGTCAAACAAACTTGTGCCAGTTGAGTCAAACAAACTTGTGCCAGTTGGGTCGAACAAACTTGTGCCAGTTGCGTTAAACAAACTTGTGCCAGTTGCATCGAACAAACTTGTGCCAGTTGCGTCGAACAAACTTGTGCCAGTTGCGTCGAACAAACTTGCGCCAGTTACGTCAAACAAAACTTATGCCAGTTGCGTTGAACAAACTTCTGCCAGTTGAGTCAAACAAACTTGTGTCAGTTGCGTAGAACAAACATTTGCCATTTGCGTAGAACAAACTTGTGCCAGTTGTGTCGATCAAACTTGTGCCAGTTGCGTCGAACAAACTTGTGCCAGTTGCGTAAAACAAACTAGTGCCAGTTGCATAGAACAAACTTGTGCCAGTTGAGTAGAACAAACTTGTGCCAATTGCATCAAACAAACTTGTGCCAATTGCGTCGAACAAACTTGTGCCAGCTGCGTCGAGAAAAGTTGTGCCAGTTGCGTCAAATAAACTTGTGCCAGTTGCGTCAAACAAACTTGTGCCAGTTGCGTCAAACAAACTTGTGCCAGTTGTGTCAAACAAACTTGTGCCAGTTGCGTCAAACAAACTTGTGCCAATTAATTCGAAAAAACTTGTGCCAGTTGTGTTGAACAAACTTGTGCCAGTTGCGTCTAACAAACTTGAGTCAGTTGCGTCAAACAAACTTGTGCCAGTTGCGTCGAACAAACTTGTGCCAGATATGGCTAACAAACTTGTGCCAGTTGCTTCGAGAAAACTTGTGCCAGTTGCGTAAAAAAAAACTTGTGCCAGTTGCGTCAAACAAACTTGTGCCAGTTGCGTCAAACAAACTTGTGCCTCTTGCGTCAAACAAACTTGTGCCAGTTGCGTCAAACAAACTTGTACCAATTGAGTCGAAAAAACTTGTGCCTGTTACGTCGAACAAAGTTGTGCCAGTTGCGTCTAACAAACTTGTGCCAGTTGCATAAAAAAAACTTGTGCCAGTTGCGTCAAACAAACTTGTGCCAGTTGGGTCAAACAAACTTGTGCCAGTTGCGTCAAACAAACTTGTGCCAGTTGCGTCAAACAAACTTGTACCAATTGAGTCGAAAAAACTTGTGCCTGTTACGTCGAACAAAGTTGTGCCAGTTGCGTCTAACAAACTTGTGCCAGTTGCATAAAAAAAAACTTGTGCCAGTTGCGTCAAACAAACTTGTGCCAGTTGCGTCAAACAAACTTGTGCCAGTTGCGTAGAAGAACCTTGTGCCAGTTGCATCAAACGAACTTGTGCCAGTTGCGTCAAACAAACTTTTGCCAGTTGCGTCAAACAAACTTGTGCCAGTTGAGTCAAACAAACTTGTGCCAGTTGGGTCGAACAAACTTGTGCCAGTTGCGTTAAACAAACTTGTGCCAGTTGCATCGAACAAACTTGTGCCAGTTGCGTCGAACAAACTTGTGCCAGTTGCGTCGAACAAACTTGCGCCAGTTACGTCAAACAAAACTTGTGCCAGTTGCGTTGAACAAACTTCTGCCAGTTGTGTCAAACAAACTTGTGTCAGTTGCGTAGAACAAACATTTGCCATTTGTGTAGAACTAACTTGTGCCAGTTGTGTCAAACAAACCTGTGCCAGTTGTGTACAACAAACTAGTAAGAGTTGCGTAGAACAAACTTGTGCCAGTTGTGTCAAACAAACTTGTGCCACTTGAATCGAAAAAACTTGAGCCAGTTGCATCAAACAAACTTATGCCAGTTGCATAGAACAAACTTGTGCCAGTTGCGTAGAACAAACTTGTGCCAGTTGCGTCAAACAAACTTGTGCCAGTTGCGTCGAACAAACTTGTGCCAGTTGCGTCGAAGAAACTTGTGCCAGTAGCGTCAAACAAACTTGTGCCATTTGCGTTGAACAAACTTGTGCCAGTTGTGTCGAACAAACTTGTGATAGTTGCGCAGAACAAACTTGTACCAGTTGCGTCAAACAAACTTATGCCAGTTGCATAGAACAAACTAGTGCCAGTTGCATAGAACAAACTTGTGCCAGTTGCGTAGAACAAACTTGTGCCAGTTGCGTCAAACAAACTTGTGCCAGTTGCGTCGAACAAACTTGTGCCAGTTGCATAGAAAAAACTTGTGCCAGTTGCGTCAAACAAACTTGTGCCATTTGCGTTGAACAAACTTGTGCCAGTTTCGTCGAACAAACTTGTGCCAGATATGGCAAACAAACTTGTGCCAGTTGCTTCAAGAAAACTTGTGCCAGTTGCATAGAACAACCTTCTGCCAGTTGAGTCGAACAAACTTGTGCTAGTTGGTAGAACAAACTTGTGCCAGTTGCGTCAAACAATCTTATGCCAGTTGAGTAAAACAAACTAGTGCCAGTTACATAGAACAAACTTGTGCCAGTTGAGTAGAATAAACTTGTGCCAATTGCATCAAACAAACTTGTGCCAGTTGCGTCGAACAAACTTGTGCCAGTTGCGTTGAAGAAACTTGTGCCAGTTGCGTCAAACAAACTTGTGCCAGTTGCGTCGAACAAACTTGTGCCAGTTGCGTCGAACAAACTTGTGCCAGTTATGGCGAACAAACTTGTGCCACTTGCGTCGAGAAAACTTGTGCCAGTTGCGTCAAATAAACTTGTGCCAGTTGTGTCAAACAAACTTGTGCCAGTTACGGCGAACCAACTTGTGCCAGTTGCGTCGAGAAAAGTTGTGCCAGTTGCATCAAATAAACTTGTGCCAGTTGCGTGAAACAAACTTGTGCCAGTTGCGTCAAACAAACTTTTGCCAGTTGCGTCAAACAAACTTGTGCCAGTTGTGTCAAACAAACTTGTGCCAGTTGCGTCAAACAAACTTGTGCCAATTGATTCGAAAAAAACTTGTGCCAGTTGCGTTGAACAAACTTGTGCCAGTTGCGTCTAACAAACTTGTGCCAGTTGCGTCAAAGAAACTTGTGCCAGTTGCGTCGAACAAACTTGTGCCAGATATGGCAAACAAACTTGTGCCAGTTGCTTCGAGAAAACTTGTGCCAGTCGCATAAAAAAAACTTGTGCCAGTTGCGTCAAACAAACTTGTGTCAGTTGTGTCAAACAAACTTGTGCCTCTTGCGTCAAACAAACTTGTGCCAGTTGCATCAAACAAACTTGTACCAATTGAGTCGAAAAAACTTGTGCCTGTTACGTCGAACAAACTTGTGCCTTTTGCGTCTAACAAACTTGTGCCAGTTGCGTCGAACAAACTTGTGCCAGTTGCGTCAAACAAACTTGTGCCAGTTGCGTAGAACAAACTTGTGCCAGAGACGTAGAAGAACCTTGTGCCAGTTGCGTCAAACAAACTTCTGCCAGTTGCGTCAAACAAACTTGTGCCAGTTGCGTTAAACAAACTTGTGCCAGTTGCATCGAACAAACTTGTGCCAGTTGCGTCGAAAAAACTTGCGCCAGTTGAGTCGAACAAACTTGTGCCAGTTGTGTTGAACAAACTTCTGCCAATTGTGTCAAACAAACTTGTGTCAGTTGCGTAGAACAAACTTGTGCCAGTTGCGTCGAACAAACTTGTGTCAGTTGGGTAGAACAAATTTGTGCCAGTTGCGTGAAACAAACTTGTGCCAGTTGCGTAGAACAAACTAGTGCCAGTTGCATAGAACAAACTTGTGCCAGATGCGTAGAACAAACTTCTGCCAGTTGCGTAGAACAAACTTGTGCCAGTTGCATAGAACAAACTTGTGCCAGTTATGTAGAACAAACTTGTGCCATTTGCGTCAAACAAACTTGTGCCAGTTGCGTCGAACAAACTTGTGCCAGTTACGGCGAACAAACTTGTGCCAGTTTCGTCGAGAAAACTTGTGCCAGTTGCGTCAAATAAACTTGTGCCAGTTGCGTCAAACAAACTTGTGCCAGTTGCGTCAAACAAACTTGTGCCAGTTGCGTCAAACAAACTTGTTCCAGTTGCGTCAAACAAACTTGTTCCAGTTGCGTCAAACAAACTTGTGCCAATTGAGTCGAAAAAACTTGTGCCAGTTGCATAAAACAAACTTGTGCCAGTTGCGTCAAAAAAACTTGGGCCAGTTTCGTCGAACAAACTTGTGTCAGTGGCATCCAACAAACTTGTGCCAGTTGCGTAGAACAAACTTGTGCCAGTTGCGTCAAACAAACTTGTGCCAGTTGCGTAGAACAAACTTGTGCCAGTTGCGTAGAACAACCTTGTGCCAGTTGCGTTGAACAAACTTGTGGTAGTTTGTAGAACAAACTTGTGCCAGTTGCGTCAAACAAACTTATGCCAGTTGCGTAAAACAAACTAGTGCCAGTTGCATAGAACAAACTTGTTCCAGTTGAGTAGAACAAACTTGTGCCAATTGCGTCAAACAAACTTGTGCCAGTTCGTCGAACAAACTTGTGCCAGTTGCGTCGAAGAAATTTGTGCCAGTTGCGTCAAACAAACTTGTGCCAGTTGTGTCGAACAAACTTGTGCCAGTTGCGCCGAACAAACTTGTGCCAGTTACGGCGAACCAACTTGTGCCACTTGCGTCGAGAAAAGTTGTGCCAGTTGCGTCAAATAAACTTGTGCCAGTTGCGTCAAACAAACTTGTGCCTCTTGCGTCAAACAAACTTGTGCCAGTTGCGTCAAACAAACTTGTGCCAGTTGCGTCAAACAAACTTGTGCCAATTGATTAAAAAAAACTTGTGCTAGTTGCGTTGAACAAACTTGTGCCAGTTGCGTCTAAGAAACTTGTGCCAGTTGCGTCAAACAAACTTGTGCCAGTTGCGTCGAACAAACTTGTGCCAGTTGCATCGAACACACTAGTACCAGTTGCATAGAACAAACTTGTGCCAGTTGCGTCAAACAAACTTGTGCCAGTTGCGTAGAACAAACTTGTACATGTTGCGTAGAACAACCTTGTGCCAGTTGCGTCAAACAAACTTGTGCCAGTTGTGTCAAACAAACTGGTGCCAGTTGGTTCGAACAAACTTGTGCCAGTTACGTTAAACAAACTTGTTCCAGTTGCGTTGAACAAACTTGTGTCAGATGCGTCAAACAAACTTGTGCCAGTTGCGTCGAACAAACTTGCACCAGTTCCGTCGAACAAACTTGTGCCAGTTGCTTAGAACAAACTTGTGCCAGTTGTGTCAAACAAACTTGTGCCAGTTGCATCAAACATACTTGTGCCAGTTGCGTCGAACAAACTTATGCCAGTTGGGTAGAACAAACATGTGCCAGTTGTGTCAAACAAATTTGTGCCAGTTGCGTAGAACACACTAGTGCCAGTTGCATAGAACAAACTTGTGCCACATGCGTAGAACAAACATTTGCCATTTGCGTAGAAGAAACTTGTGCCAGTTGTGTCAAACAAACCTGTGACAGTTGTTTACAACAAACTAGTAAGAGTTGCGTAGAACAAACTTGTGCCAGTTGTGTCAAACAAACCTGTGCCAGTTTGTACAACAAACTAGTAAGAGTTGCGTAGAACAAACTTGTGCCAGTTGTGTCGAACAAACTTGTGCAGGTTGCGTAGAACAAACTTGTACCAGTTGCGTCAAACAAACTTATGCCAGTTGCATAGAACAAACTAGTGCCAGTTGCATAGAACAAACTTGTCCCAGTTGCGTAGAACAAACTTGTGCCAGTTGCGTCAAACAAACTTGTGCCAGTTGCGTCGAACAAACTTGTGCCAGTTGCGTCGAAGAAACTTGTGCCTTTTGCATAGAACAAACTTGTGCCAGTTGCGTCGAACAAACTTGTGCCAGATATGGCGAACAAACTTGTGCCAGTTGCTTCAAGAAAACTTGTGCCAGTTGCGTCAAACAAACTTATGCCAGTTGCGTAAAACAAACTAGTGCCAGTTGCATAGAACAAACTTGTGCCAGTTGAATAGAACAAACTTGTGCTAATTGCATCAAACAAACTTGTGCCAGTTGCGATGAACAAACTTGTGCCAGTTGCGTCGAAGAAACTTGTGCCAGTTGCGTCAAACAAACTTGTGCTAGTTGCGTCGAACAAACTTGTGCCAGTTGCGTCGAACAAACTTGTGCCAGTTACGGCGAACAAACTTGTGCCACTTGCGTCGAGAAAACTTGTGCCATTTGCGTCAAATAAACTTGTGCCAGTTGTGTCAAACAAACTTGTGCCAGTTACGGCGAACCAACTTGTGCCAGTTGCGTCGAGAAAAGTTGTGCCAGTTGCGTCAAATAAACTTGTGCCAGTTGCGTCAAACAAACTTGTGCCAGTTGCGTCAAACAAACTTGTGCCAGTTGCGTCAAACAAACTTGCGCCAGTTGCGTCAAACATACTTGTGCCAATTGATTCGAAAAATCTTCTGCCAGTTGCGTTGAACAAACTTGTGCCAGTTGCGTCTAACAAACTTGTGCCAGTTGCGTCAAACAAACTTGTGCCAGTTGCGTCGAACAAACTTGTGCCAGATACGGCAAACAAACTTGTGCCAGTTGCTTCGAGAAAACTTGTGCCAGTCGCGTAAAAAAAAACTTGTGCCAGTTGCGTCAAACAAACTTGTGTCAGTTGTGTCAAACAAACTTGTGCCTCTTGCGTCAAACAAACTTGTGCCAGTTGCATCAAACAAACTTGTACCAATTGAGTCAAAAAAACTTGTGCCTGTTACGTCGAACAAACTTGTGCCAGTTGCGTCTAACAAACTTGTGCCAGTTGCGTCGAACAAACTTGTGCCAGTTGCGTCAAACAAACTTGTGCCAGTTGCGTAGAACAAACTTGTGCCAGTTGCGTAGAAGAACCTTGTGCCAGTTGCGTCAAACAAACTTCTGCCAGTTGCGTCAAACAAACTTTTGCCAGTTGCGTTAAACAAACTTGTGCCAGTTGCATCGAACAAACTTGTGCCAGTTGCGTCGAAAAAACTTGCGCCAGTTGCGTCGAACAAACTTGTGCCAGTTGCGTTGAACAAACTTCTGCCAATTGTGTCAAACAAACTTGTGTCAGTTGCGTAGAACAAACTTGTGCCAGTTGCGTCGAACAAACTTGTGTCAGTTGGGTAGAACAAATTTGTGCCAGTTGCGTGAAACAAACTTGTGCCAGTTGCGTAGAACAAACTAGTGCCAGTTGCATAGAACAAACTTGTGCCAGATGCGTAGAACAAACTTGTGCCAGTTGCGTAGAACAAACTTGTGCCAGTTGCATAGAAAAAACTTGTGCCAGTTATGTAGAACAAACTTGTGCCATTTGCGTCAAACAAACTTGTGCCAGTTGCGTCGAACAAACTTGTGACAGTTACAGCGAACAAACTTGTGCCAGTTTCGTCGAGAAAACTTGTGCCAGTTGCGTCAAATTAACTTGTGCTAGTTGCGTCAAACAAACTTGTGCCAGTTGCATCAAACAAACTTGTGCCAGTTGCGTCAAACAAACTTGTTCCAGTTGCGTCAAACAAACTAGTGCCAGTTGCATCAAACAAACTTGTGCCAATTGAGTCGAAAAAACTTGTGCCAGTTGCGTCGAACAAACTTGTGCCAGTTGCGTCAAAAAAACTTGGGCCAGTTTCGTCGAACAAACTTGTGTCAGTGGCATCCAACAAACTTGTGCCAGTTGCGTAGAACAAACTTGTGCCAGTTGCGTAGAACAAACTTGTGCCAGTTGCGTCAAACAAACTTGTGCCAGTTGCGTGGAACAAACTTGTGCCAGTTGCGTAGAACAACCTTGTGCCAGTTGCGTCGAACAAACTTGTGCTAGTTTGTAGAACAAACTTGTGCCAGTTGCGTCAAACAAACTTATGCCAGTTGCGTAAAACAAACTAGTGCCAGTTGCATAGAACAAACTTGTTCCAGTTGAGTAGAACAAACTTGTGCCAATTGCGTCAAACAAACTTGTGCCAGTTCGTCGAACAAACTTGTGCCAGTTGCGACGAAGAAATTTGTGCCAGTTGCGTCACACAAACTTGTGCCAGTTATGTCGAACAAACTTGTGCCAGTTGCGTCGAACAAACTTGTGCCAGTTACGGCGAACCAACTTGTGCCACTTGCGTCGAGAAAAGTTTTGCCAGTTGCGTCAAATAAACTTGTGCCAGTTGCGTCAAACAAACTTGTGCCAGTTACGGCGAACAAACTTGTGCCAGTTGCGTCGAGAAAAGTTTTGCCAGTTGCGTCAAATAAACTTGTGCCAGTTGCGTCAAACAAACTTGTGCCTCTTGTGTCAAACAAACTTGTGCCAGTTGTGTCAAACAAACTTCTGCCAGTTGCGTCAAACAAACTTGTGCCAATTGATTAAAAAAAACTTGTGCCAGTTGCGTTGAACAAACTTGTGCCAGTTGCGTCTAAGAAACTTGTGCCAGTTGCGTCAAACAAACTTGTGCCAGTTGCGTCGAACAAACTTGTGCCAGTTGCATCGAACACACTAGTGCCAGTTGCATAGAACAAACTTGTGGCAGTTGCGCCAAACAAACTTGTGCCAGTTGCGTAGAACAAACTTGTACATGTTGCGTAGAACAACCTTGTGCCCTTTGCGTCAAACAAACTTGTGCCAGTTGTGTCAAACAAACTGGTGCCTGTTGGTTCGAACAAACTTGTGCCAGTTACGTTAAACAAACTTGTTCCAGTTGCGTTGAACAAAATTGTGTCAGTTGCGTCAAACAAACTTGTGCCAGTTGCGTAGAACAAACTTGCGCCAGTTCCGTCGAACAAACTTGTGCCAGTTGCTTAGAACAAACTTGTGCCAGTTGTGTCAAACAAACTTGTGCCAGTTGCATCAAACATACTTGTGCCAGTTGCGTAGAACAAACTTGTGCCAGTTGGGTAGAACAAACATGTGCCAGTTGTGTCAAACAAATTTGTGCCGGTTGCGTAGAACACACTAGTGCCAATTGCATAGAACAAACTTTTGCCACATGCGTAGAACAAACATTTGCCATTTGCGTAGAACAAACTTGTGGCAGTTGTGTCAAACAAACCTGTGCCAGTTGTGTACAACAAACTAGTAAGAGTTGCGTAGAACAAACTTGTGCCAGTTGTGTCAAACAAACCTGTGCCAGTTTGTACAACAAAGTAGTAAGAGTTGCGTAGAACAAACTTGTGCCAGTTGTGTCGAACAAACTTGTGCCAGTTGCGTAGAACAAACTTGTACCAGTTCCGTCAAACAAACTTATGCCAGTTGCATAGAACAAACTAGTGCCAGTTGCATAGAACAAACTTGTCCCAGTTGCGTAGAACAAACTTGTGCCAGTTGCGTCAAACAAACTTGTGCCAGTTGCGTCGAACAAACTTGTGCCAGTTGCATCGAAGAAACTTGTGACAGTTGCGTCAAACAAACTTGTGCCATTTGCATTGAACAAACTTGTGCCAGTTGCGTCGAACAAACTTGTGCCAGTTGCGTCAAACAAACTTGTGCCTCTTGCGTCAAACAAACTTGTGCCAGTTGTGTAAAAAAAAACTTGTGCCAGTTGCGTCAAACAAACTTGTGCCAGTTGCGTCAAACAAACTTGTGCCTCTTGCGTCAAACAAACTTGTGCCAGTTGCGTCAAACAAACTTGTGCCAATTGATTCGAAAAAACTTGTGACAGTTGCGTTGAACAAACTTGTGCCAGTTGCGTCTAACAAACTTGTGCCAGTTGCGTCAAAAAAAACTTGTGCCAGTTGCGTCGAACAAACTTGTGCCAGATATGGCGAACAAACTTGTGCCAGTTGCTTCGAGAAAACTTGTGGCAGTTGCGTAAAAAAAAACTTGTGTCAGTTGCGTCAAACAAACTTGTGCCAGATGCGTCAAACAAAATTGTGCCTCTTGCGTCAAACAAACTTGTGCCAGTTGCGTCAAACAAACTTGTGCCAATTGAGTCGAAAAAACTTGTGCCTGTTACGTCGAACAAACTTGTGCCAGTTGCGTCTAACAAACTTGTGCCAGTTGCGTCAAAAAAAACTTGTGCTAGTTGCGTCAAACAAACTTGTGCCAGTTGCGTCAAACAAACTTGTGCCAGTTGCGTCAAACAAACTTGTGCCAGTAGCGTCAAACAAACTTGTGCCAGTTGCGTAGAAGAACCTTGTGCCAGTTGCGTCAAACGAACTTGTGCCAGTTGCGTCAAACAAACTTGTGTCAGTGGCATCCAACAAACTTGTGCCAGTTGCGCAGAACAAACTTGTGCCAGTTGCGTAGAACAAACTTGTGCCAGTTGCGTCAAACAAACTTGTGCCAGTTGCGTCAAACAAACTTGTGCCAGTTGCGTAGAACAACCTTGTGTCAGTTGCGTCGAACAAACTTGTGCTAGTATGTAGAACAAACTTGTGCCAGTTGCGTCAATCAAACTTATGCCAGTTGCGTAAAACAAACTAGTGCCAGTTGCATAGAACAAACTTGTTCCAGTTGAGTAGAACAAACTTGTGCCAATTGCGTCAAACAAACTTGTGCCAGTTCGTCGAACAAACTTGTGCCAGTTGCGTCGAAGAAATTTCTGCCAGTTGCGTCACACAAACTTATGCCAGTTATGTCGAACAAACTTGTGCCAGTTGCGTCGAACAAACTTGTGCCAGTTACGGCGAACCAACTTGTGCCACTTGCGTCGAGAAAAGTTGGGCCAGTTGCGTCAAATAAACTTGTGCCAGTTGCGTCAAACAAACTTGTGCCAGTTCCGTCGAACAAACTTGTGCCAGTTGCTTAGAACAAACTTGTGCCAGTTGTGTCAAACAAACTTGTGCCAGTTGCATCAAACATACTTGTGCCAGTTGCGTAGAACAAACTTGTGCCAGTTGGGTAGAACAAACATGTGCCAGTTGTGTCAAACAAATTTGTGCCGGTTGCGTAGAACACACTAGTGCCAGTTGCATAGAACAAACTTTTGCCACATGCGTAGAACAAACATTTGCCATTTGCGTAGAACAAACTTGTGGCAGTTGTGTCAAACAAACCTGTGCCAGTTGTGTACAACAAACTAGTAAGAGTTGCGTAGAACAAACTTGTGCCAGTTGTGTCAAACAAACCTGTGCCAGTTTGTACAACAAAGTAGTAAGAGTTGTGTCGAACAAACTTGTGCCAGTTGCGTAGAACAAACTTGTACCAGTTGCCTCAAACAAACTTATGCCAGTTGCATAGAACAAACTAGTGCCAGTTGCATAGACCAAACTTGTCCCAGTTGCGTAGAACAAACTTGTGCCAGTTGCGTCAAACAAACTTGTGCCAGTTGCGTCGAACAAACTTGTGCCAGTTGCGTCGAAGAAATTTGTGACAGTTGCGTCAAACAAACTTGTGCCATTTGCGTTGAACAAACTTGTGCCAGTTGCGTCGAACAAGCTTGTGCCAGGTGCGTCAAACAAACTTGTGCCTCTTGCGTCAAACAAACTTGTGCCAGTTGTGTAAAAAAAAACTTGTGCCAGTTGCGTCAAACAAACTTGTGCCAGTTGCATCAAACAAACTTGTGCCTCTTGCGTCAAACAAACTTGTGCCAGTTGCGTCAAACAAACTTGTGCCAATTGATTCGAAAAAACTTGTGACAGTTGCGTTGAACAAACTTGTGCCAGTTGCGTCTAACAAACTTGTGCCAGTTGCGTCAAAAAAAACTTGTGCCAGTTGCGTCGAACAAACTTGTGCCAGATATGGCGAACAAACTTTTGCCAGTTGCTTCGAGAAAACTTGTGGCAGTTGCGTAAAAAAAAACTTGTGCCAGTTGCGTCAAACAAACTTGTGCCAGTTGCGTCAAACAAACTTGTGCCTCTTGCGTCAAACAAACTTGTGCCAGTTGCGTCAAACAAACTTGTACCAATTGAGTCGAAAAAACTTGTGCCTGTTACGTCGAACAAACTTGTGCCAGTTGCGTCTAACAAACTTGTGCCAGTTGCGTCAAAAAAAACTTGTGCCAGTTGCGTCAAACAAACTTGTGCCAGTTGCGTCAAACAAACTTGTGCCAGTTGCGTCAAACAAACTTGTGCCAGTAGCGTCAAACAAACTTGTGCCAGTTGCGTAGAAGAACCTTGTGCCAGTTGCGTCAAACGAACTTGTGCCAGTTGCGTCAAACAAACTTTTGCCAGTTGCGTCAAACAAACTTGTGCCAGTTGAGTCAAACAAACTTTTGCCAGTTGGGTCGAACAAATTTGTGCCAGTTGCGTTAAACAAACTTGTGCCAGTTGCATCGAACAAACTTTTGCCAGTTGCGTCGAACAAACTTGTGCCAGTTGCGTCGAACAAACTTGCGCCAGTTACGTTAAACAAACTTGTGCCAGTTGCGTTGAACAAATTTCTGCCAGTTGTGTCAAACAAACTTGTGTCAGTTGCGTAGAACAAACATTTGCCATTTGCATAGAACAAACTTGTGTCAGTTGTGTCAAACAAACCTGTGCCAGTTGTGTACAACAAACTAGTAAGAGTTGCGTAGAACAAACTTGTGCCAGTTGTGTCGAACAAACTTGTGCCAGTTGCGTAGAACAAACTTGTACCAGTTGCGTCAAACAAACTTATGCCAGTTGCATAAAACAAACTAGTGCCAGTTGCATAGAACAAATTTGTGCCAGTTGCGTAGAACAAACTTGTGCCAGTTGCGTCAAACAAACTTGTGCCAGTTGCGTCGAACAAACTTGTGCCTGTTGCGTCGAAGAAACTTGTGCCAGTTGCGACAAACAAACTTGTGCCATTTGCGTTGAACAAACTTGTGCCAGTTGCGTCGAACAAACTTGTGCCAATATGGCGAACAAACTTGTGCCAGTTGCTTCGAGAAAACTTGTGCTAGTTGGTAGAACAAACTTGTGCCTGTTGCGTCGAAGAAACTTGTGCCATTTGCGTCGAACAAACTTGCGCCAGTTACGTTAAACAAACTTGTGCCAGTTGCGTTGAACAAATTTCTGCCAGTTGTGTCAAACAAACTTGTGTCAGTTGCGTAGAACAAACATTTGCCATTTGCATAGAACAAACTTGTGTCAGTTGTGTCAAACAAACCTGTGCCAGTTGTGTACAACAAACTAGTAAGAGTTGCGTAGAACAACCTTGTGCCAGTGGAGTCGAACAAACTTGTGCTAGTTGGTAGAACAAACTTGTGCCAGTTGCGTCAAACAAACTTATGCCAGTTGCGTAAAACAAACTAGTGCCAGTTGCATAGAACAAACTTGTGCCAGTTGAGTAGAACAAACTTGTGCCAATTGCATCAAACAAACTTGTGCCAGTTGCGTCGAACAAACTTGTGCCAGTTGCGTCGAAGAAACTCGTGCCAGTTGCGTCAAACAAACTTGTGCCAGTTGCGTCGAACAAACTTGTGCCAGTTGCGTCGAACAAACTTGTGCCTGTTACGGCAAACAAACTTGTGCCACTTGCGTCGTGAAAACTTGTGCCAGTTGCGTCAAATAAACTTGTGCCAGTTGCGTCAAACAAACTTGTGCCAGTTACGGCAAACCAACTTGTGCCAGTTACGTCGAGAAAAGTTGTGCCAGTTGCGTCAAATAAACTTGTGCCAGTTGCGTCAAACAAACTTGTGCCAGTTGCGTCAAACAAACTTGTGCCAGTTGCGTCAAACAAACTTCTGCCAGTTGCGTCAAACAAACTTGTGCCAATTGATTCGAAAAAACTTGTGCCAGTTGCGTTGAACAAACTTGTGCCAGTTGCGTCTAACAAACTTGTGCCAGTTGCGTCAAACAAACTTGTGCCAGTTGCGTCGAACAAACTTGTGCCAGATATGGCAAACAAACTTGTGCCAGTTGCTTCGAGAAAACTTGTGCCAGTCGCGTAAAAAAAAACTTGTGCTAGTTGCGTCAAACAAACTTGTGCTCGTTGTGTCAAACAAACTTGTGCCTCTTGCGTCAAACAAACTTGTGCCAGTTGCATCAAACAAACTTGTACCAATTGAGTCGAAAAAACTTGTGCCTGTTACGTTGAATAAACTTGTGCCAGTTGCGTCTAATAAACTTGTGCCAGTTGCGTCGAACAAACTTGTGCCAGTTGCGTCAAACAAACTTGTGCCAGTTGCGTACAACAAACTTGTGTTATTGCGTAGAACAACTTTGTGCCAGTTGGGTAGAAGAACCTTGTGCCAGTTGCGTCAAACAAACTTGTGCCAGTTGCGTTAAACAAACTTGTGCCAGTTGCACCGAACAAACTTGTGCCAGTTGCGTCAAACAAACTTCTGCCAGTTGCGTAGAAGAACCTTGTGCCAGTTGCGTCAAACAAACTTGTGCCAGTTGCGTCGAACACACTTGTGCCAGTTGAGTCAAACAAACTTGTGCCAGTTGGGTCGAACAAACTTGTGCCAGTTGCGTTAAACAAACTTGTGCCAGTTGCATCGAACAAACATTTGCCAGTTGCGTCGAACAAACTTGTGACAGTTGTGTCGAACAAACTTGCGCCAGTTACGTCAAACAAACTGGTGCCAGTTGCGTTGAACAAACTTCTGCCAGTTGTGTCAAACAAACTTGTGTCAGTTGCGTAGAACAAACCTGTGCCAGTTGCGTCGAACAAACTTATGTCAGTTGGGTAGAACAAACTTGTGCCAGTTGCGTCAAACTAACATGTCCCAGTTGCGTAGAACAAACTAGTGCCAGTTGCATAGAACAAACTTGTGCCAGATGCGTAGAACAAACTTGTGCCAGTTGAGTAGAACAAACTTGTGCCAATTGCATCAAACAAACTTGTGCCACTTGCGTCGAACAAACTTGTGCCAGTTGCGTCGAACAAACTTGTGCCAGTTGCGTCAAACAAACTTGTGCCAGTTACGGCGAACAAACATACTTGTGCCAGTTGCGTCGAACAAACTTGTGCCAGTTGCGTCAAACAAACTTGTGCCAGTTGCGTCAAACAAACTTGTGCCAGTTGCGTCAAACAAACTTGTTCCAGTTGCGTCAAACAAACTTGTGCCACTTGAATCGAAAAAACTTGAGCCAGTTGCGTCGAACAAACTTGTGCCAGTTGCGTCTAAAAAACTTGTGCCAGTTGCATCAAAAAAACTTGTGCCAGTTTCGTCAAACAAACTTGTGCCAGTGGCATCCAGCAAACTTGTGCCAGTTGCGTCGAACAAACTTGTGACAGTTGCGTCAAACAAACTTGTGCTAGTTGCGTAGAACAGACTTGTGCCAGTTGCATAGAACAACCTTGTGCCAGTTGAGTCGAACAAACTTGTGCTAGTTGGTAGAACAAACTTGTGCCAGTTGCGTCAAACAAACATATGCCAGTTGCGTAAAACAAACTAGTGCCAGTTGCATAGAACAAACTTGTGCCAGTTGAGTAGAACAAACTTGTGCCAATTGCATCAAACAAACTTGTGCCACTTGCGTCGAACAAACTTGTGCCAGTTGCTTAGAACAAACTTGTGCCAGTTGTGTCAAACAAACTTGTGCCAGTTGTATCAAACATACTTGTGCCAGTTGCGTCGAACAAAATTGTGCCAGTTGGGTAGAACAAACATGTGCCAGTTGTGTCAAACAAATTTGTGCCAGTTGCGTAGAACACACTAGTCCCAGTTGCATAGAACAAACTTGTGCCACATGCGTAGAACAAACATTTGCCATTTGCGTAGAACAAACTTGTGCCAGTTGTGTCAAGCAAACCTGTGCCAGTTGTGTACAACAAACTAGTAAGAGTTGCGTAGAACAAACTTGTGCCAGTTGTGTCAAACAAACCTGTGCCAGTTTGTACAACAAACTAGTAAGAGTTGCGTAGAACAAACTTGTGCCAATTGTGTCAAACAAACTTGTGCCAGTTGCGTAGAACAAACTTGTACCAGTTGCGTCAAACAAACTTATGCCAGTTGCATAGAACAAACTAGTGCCAGTTGCATAGAACAAACTTGTCCCAGTTGCGTAGAAGAAACTTGTGCCAGTTGCGTCAAACAAACTTGTGCCAGTTGCGTCGAACAAACTTGTGCCAGTTGCGTCGAAGAAACTTGTCACAGTTGCGTCAAACAAACTTGTGCCATTTGCGTTGAACAAACTTGTGCCAGTTGCGTCGAACAAACTTGTACCAGTTGCGTCAAACAAACTTTTGAATCTTGCGTCAAACAAACTTGTGCCAGTTGTGTAAAAAAAAACTTGTGCCAGTTGCGTCAAACAAACTTGTGCCAGTTGAGTCAAACAAACTTGTGTCTCTTGCGTCAAACAAACTTGTGCCAGTTGCGTCAAACAAACTTGTGCCAATTGATTCGAAAAAACTTGTGACAGTTGCGTTGAACAAACTTGTGCCAGTTGCGTCTAACAAACTTGTGCCAGTTGCGTCACAAAAAAACTTGTGCCAGTTGCGTCGAACAAACTTGTGCCAAATATGGCGAACAAACTTGTGCCAGTTGCTTCGAGAAAACTTGTGCCAGTTGCGTAAAAAAAAACTTGTGCCAGTTACGTCAAACAAACTTGTGCCAGTTGCGCCAAACAAACTTGTGCCTCTTGCGTCAAACAAACTTGTGCCAGTTGCGTCAAACAAACTTGTACCAATTGAGTCGAAAAAACTTGTGCCTGTTACGTCAAACAAACTTGTGCCAGTTGCGTCTAACAAACTTGTGCCAGTTGCGTCAAAAAAAACTTGTGCCAGTTGCGTCAAACAAACATGTGCCAGTTGCGTCAAACAAACTTGTGCCAGTTGTGTCAAACAAACTTGTGGCAGTAGCGTCAAACAAACTTGTGCCAGTTGCGTAGAAGAACCTTGTGCCAGTTGCGTCAAACGAACTTGTGCCAGTTGCGTCAAACAAACTTTTGCCAGTTGCGTCAAACAAACTTGTGCCAGTTGAGTCAAACAAACTTTTGCCAGTTGGGTCGAACAAACTTGTGCCAGTTGCGTTAAACAAACTTGTGCCAGTTACATCGAACAAACTTTTGCCAGTTGCGTCGAACAAACTTGTGCCAGTTGCGTCAAACAAACTTGTCCCAGTTGCGTAGAACAAACTTGTGCAAGTTGCGTCAAACAAACTTGTGCCACTGGCGTCTAAACTTGTGCCAGTTGCGTCAAACAAACTTGTGCCAGTTGCGTCAAACAAACTTGTGCCAGTTGCGTCAAACAAACTTGTGCCAGTTGCGTCAAACAAACTTGTGCCAATTGATTCGAAAAAACTTGTGCCAGTTGCGTTGAACAAACTTGTGCCAGTTGCGTCTAACAAACTTGTGCCAGTTGCGTCAAACAAACTTGTGCCAGTTGCGTCGAACAAACTTGTGCCAGATATGGCAAACAAACTTGTGCCAGTTGCTTCGAGAAAACTTGTGCCAGTCGCGTAAAAAAAAACTTATGCCAGTTGTGTGAAACAAACTTGTGCCCGTTGTGTCAAACAAACTTGTGCCTCTTGCGTCAAACAAACTTGTGCCAGTTGCATCAAACAAACTTGTATCAATTGAGTTGAAAAAACTTGTGCCTGTTACGTCGAATAAACTTGTGCCAGTTGCGTCTAACAAACTTGTGCCAGTTGCGTCGAACAAACTTGTGCCAGTTGCTTCAAACAAACTTGTGCCAGTTGCTTCAAACAAACTTGTGCCAGTTGCGTAGAAGAACCTTGTGCCAGTTGCGTAGAAGAACCTTGTGCCAGTTGCGTCAAACAAACTTGTGCCAGTTGCGTTAAACAAACTTGTGCCAGTTGCATCGAACAAACTTGTGCCAGTTGCGTCAAACAAACTTGTGCCAGTTGCGTAGAAGAACCTTGTGCCAGTTGAGTCAAACGAACTTGTGCCAGTTGCGTCGAACACACTTGTGCCAGTTGAGTCAAACAAACTTGTGCCAGTTGGGTCGAACAAACTTGTGCCAGTTGCGTTAAAGAAACTTGTGCCAGTTGCATCGAACAAACTTTTGCCAGTTGCGTCGAACAAACTTGTGACAGTTGCGTCGAACAAACTTGCGCCAGTTACGTCAAACAAACTTGTGCCAGTTGAGTTGAACAAACTTCTGCCAGTTGTGTCAAACAAACTTGTGTCAGTTGCGTAGAACAAACTTGTGCCAGTTGCGTCGAACAAACTTATGTCAGTTGGGTAGAACAAACTTGTGCCAGTTGCGTCAAACTAACATGTCCCAGTTGCGTAGAACAAACTAGTGCCAGTTGCATAGAACAAACTTGTGCCAGATGCGAAGAACAAACTTGTGCCAGTTGCGTAGAACAAACTTGTGCCAGTTGCATAGAACAAACTTGTGCCAGTTATGTAGAACAAACTTGTGCCAGTTGCGTCGAACAAACTTGTGCCTTTTGCGTCAAACAAACTTGTGCCAGTTACGGCGAACAAACTTATGCTAGTTGGGTCAAATAAACTTGTGCCAGTTGCGTCAAACAAAATTGTGCCAGTTGCGTCAAACAAACTTGTGCCAGTTGCGTCAAACAAACTTGTTCCAGTTGCGTCAAACAAACTTGTGCCACTTGAGTCGAAAAAACTTGTGCCAGTTGCGTCGAACAAACTTGTGCCAGTTGCGTCTAACAAACTTGTGCCAGTTGCATCAAAAAAACTTGTGCCAGTTTCGTCAAAGAAACTTGTGCCAGTGGCATCCAACAAACTTGTGCCAGTTGCGTCGAACAAACTTATGCCAGTTGCATAAAACAAACTAGTGCCAGTTGCATAGAACAAATTTGTGCCAGTTGCGTAGAACAAACTTGTGCCAGTTGCGTCAAACAAACTTGTGCCAGTTGCGTCGAACAAACTTGTGCCTGTTGCGTCGAAGAAACTTGTGCCAGTTGCATCAAACAAACTTGTGCCAGTTGCGTAGAACAAACTTGTGCCAGTTGCGTCAAACAAACTTGTGCCAGTTGCGTAGAACAGACTTGTGCCAGTTGCGTAGAACAACCTTGTGCCAGTTGAGTCGAACAAACTTGTGCTAGTTGGTAGAACAAACTTGTCCCAGTTGCGTCAAACAAACATATGCCAGTTGCGTAAAACAAACTAGTGCCAGTTGCATAGAACAAACTTGTGCCAGTTGAGTAGAACAAACTTGTGCCAATTGCATCAAACAAACTTGTGCCACTTGCGTCGAACAAACTTGTGCCAGTTGCTTAGAACAAACTTGTGCCAGTTGTGTCAAACAAACTTGTGCCAGTTGTATCAAACATACTTGTGCCAGTTGCGTCGAACAAAATTGTGCCAGTTGGGTAGAACAAACATGTGCCAGTTGTGTCAAACAAATTTGTGCCAGTTGCGTAGAACACACTAGTGCCAGTTGCATAGAACAAACTTGTGCCACATGCGTAGAACAAACATTTGCCATTTGCGTAGAACAAACTTGTGCCAGTTGTGTCAAGCAAACCTGTGCCAGTTGTGTACAACAAACTAGTAAGAGTTGCGTAGAACAAACTTGTGCCAGTTGTGTCAAACAAACCTGTGCCAGTTTGTACAACAAACTAGTAAGAGTTGCGTAGAACAAACTTGTGCCAATTGTGTCAAACAAACTTGTGCCAGTTGCGTAGAACAAACTTGTACCAGTTGCGTCAAACAAACTTATGCCAGTTGCATAGAACAAACTAGTGCCAGTTGCATAGAACAAACTTGTCCCAGTTGCGTAGAACAAACTTGTGCCAGTTGCGTCAAACAAACTTGTGCCAGTTGCGTCGAACAAACTTGTGCCAGTTGCGTCGAAGAAACTTGTCACAGTTGCGTCAAACAAACTTGTGCCATTTGCGTTGAACAAACTTGTGCCAGTTGCGTCGAACAAACTTGTGCCAGTTGCGTCAAACAAACTTTTGCCTCTTGCGTCAAACAAACTTGTGCCAGTTGTGTAAAAAAAAACTTGTGCCAGTTGCGTCAAACAAACTTGTGCCAGTTGCGTCAAACAAACTTGTGTCTCTTGCGTCAAACAAACTTGTGCCAGTTGCGTCATACAAACTTGTGCCAATTGATTCGAAAAAACTTGTGCCAGTTGCGTTGAACAAACTTGTGCCAGTTGCGTCTAACAAACTTGTGCCAGTTGCGTCACAAAAAACTTGTGCCAGTTGCGTCGAACAAACTTGTGCCAAATATGGCGAACAAACTTGTGCCAGTTGCTTCGAGAAAACTTGTGCCAGTTGCGTAAAAAAAAACTTGTGCCAGTTACGTCAAACAAACTTGTGCCAGTTGCGTCAAACAAACTTGTGCCTCTTGCGTCAAACAAACTTGTGCCAGTTGCGTCAAACAAACTTGTACCAATTGAGTCGAAAAAACTTGTGCCTGTTACGTCAAACAAACTTGTGCCAGTTGCATCTAACAAACTTGTGCCAGTTGCGTCAAAAAAAACTTGTGCCAGTTGCGTCAAACAAACATGTGCCAGTTGCGTCAAACAAACTTGTGCCAGTTGTGTCAAACAAACTTGTGGCAGTAGCGTCAAACAAACTTGTGCCAGTTGCGTAGAAGAACCTTGTGCCAGTTGCGTCAAACGAACTTGTGCCAGTTGCGTCAAACAAACTTTTGCCAGTTGCGTCAAACAAACTTGTGCCAGTTGAGTCAAACAAACTTTTGCCAGTTGGGTCGAACAAACTTGTTCCAGTTGCGTTAAACAAACTTGTGCCAGTTACATCGAACAAACTTTTGCCAGTTGCGTCGAACAAACTTGTGCCAGTTGCGTCAAACAAACTTGTCCCAGTTGCGTAGAACAAACTTGTGCAAGTTGCGTCAAACAAACTTGTGCCACTGGCGTCAAATAAACTTGTGCCAGTTGCGTCAAACAAACTTGTGCCAGTTGCGTCAAACAAACTTGTGCCAGTCGCGTCAAACAAACTTGTGCCAGTTGCGTCAAACAAACTTGTGCCAATTGATTCGAAAAAACTTGTGCCAGTTGCGTTGAACAAACTTGTGCCAGTTGCGTCTAACAAACTTGTGCCAGTTGCGTCAAACAAACTTGTGCCAGTTGCGTCGAACAAACTTGTGCCAGATATGGCAAACAAACTTGTGCCAGTTGCTTCGAGAAAACTTGTGCCAGTCGCGTAAAAAAAAACTTGTGCCAGTTGTGTGAAACAAACTTGTGCCCGTTGTGTCAAACAAACTTGTGCCTCTTGCGTCAAACAAACTTGTGCCAGTTGCATCAAACAAACTTGTATCAATTGAGTTGAAAAAACTTGTGCCTGTTACGTCGAATAAACTTGTGCCAGTTGCGTCTAACAAACTTGTGCCAGTTGCGTCGAACAAACTTGTGCCAGTTGCTTCAAACAAACTTGTGCCATTTGCTTCAAACAAACTTGTGCCAGTTGCGTAGAAGAACCTTGTGCCAGTTGCGTAGAAGAACCTTGTGCCAGTTGCGTCAAACAAACTTGTGCCAGTTGCGTTAAACAAACTTGTGCCAGTTGCATCGAACAAACTTGTGCCAGTTGCGTCAAACAAACTTGTGCCAGTTGCGTAGAAGAACCTTGTGCCAGTTGAGTCAAACGAACTTGTGCCAGTTGCGTCGAACACACTTGTGCCAGTTGAGTCAAACAAACTTGTGCCAGTTGGGTCGAACAAACTTGTGCCAGTTGCGTTAAACAAACTTGTGCCAGTTGCCTCGAACAAACTTTTGCCAGTTGCGTCGAACAAACTTGTGACAGTTGCGTCGAACAAACTTGCGCCAGTTACGTCAAACAAACTTGTGCCAGTTGAGTTGAACAAACTTCTGCCCGTTGTGTCAAACAAACTTGTGTCAGTTGCGTAGAACAAACTTGTGCCAGTTGCGTCGAACAAACTTATGTCAGTTGGGTAGAACAAACTTGTGCCAGTTGCGTCAAACTAACATGTCCCAGTTGCGTAGAACAAACTAGTGCCAGTTGCATAGAACAAACTTGTGCCAGATGCGTAGAACAAACTTGTGCCAGTTGCGTAGAACAAACTTGTGCCAGTTGCATAGAACAAACTTGTGCCAGTTATGTAGAACAAACTTGTGCCAGTTGCGTCGAACAAACTTGTGCCAGTTGCGTCAAACAAACTTGTGCCAGTTACGGCGAACAAACTTATGCTAGTTGGGTCAAATAAACTTGTGCCAGTTGCGTCAAACAAAATTGTGCCAGTTGCGTCAAACAAACTTGTGCCAGTTGCGTCAAACAAACTTGTTCCAGTTGCGTCAAACAAACTTGTGCCACTTGAGTCGAAAAAACTTGTGCCAGTTGCGTCGAACAAACTTGTGCCAGTTGCGTCTAACAAACTTGTGCCAGTTGCATCAAAAAAACTTGTGCCAGTTTCGTCAAAGAAACTTGTGCCAGTGGCATCCAACAAACTTGTGCCAGTTGCGTCGAACAAACTTATGCCAGTTGCATAAAACAAACTAGTGCCAGTTGCATAGAACAAATTTGTGCCAGTTGCGTAGAACAAACTTGTGCCAGTTGCGTCAAACAAACTTGTGCCAGTTGCGTCGAACAAACTTGTGCCTGTTGCGTCGAAGAAACTTGTGCCAGTTGCATCAAACAAACTTGTGCCAGTTGCGTAGAACAAACTTATGCCAGTTGCGTCAAACAAACTTGTGCCAGTTGCGTAGAACAGACTTGTGCCAGTTGCGTAGAACAACTTTGTGCCAGTTGAGTCGAACAAACTTGTGCTAGTTGGTAGAACAAACTTGTGCCAGTTGCGTCAAACAAACATATGCCAGTTGCGTAAAACAAACTAGTGCCAGTTGCATAGAACAAACTTGTGCCAGTTGAGTAGAACAAACTTGTGCCAATTGCATCAAACAAACTTGTGCCAGTTGCGTCGAACAAAGTTGTGCCAGTTGCGTCGAAGAAACTTGTGCCAGTTGAGTAGAACAAACTTGTGCCAGTTGCGTCGAACAAACATATGCCAGTTGCGTAAAACAAACTAGTGCCAGTTGCATAGAACAAACTTGTGCCAGTTGAGTAGAACAAACTTGTGCCAATTGCATCAAACAAACTTGTGCCAGTTGCGTCGAACAAACTTGTGCCAGTTGCGTCGAAGAAACTTGTGCCAGTTGCGTTGAGAAAACTTGTGCCAGTTGCGTCAAATAAACTTATGCCAGTTGCGTCAAACAAACTTGTGCCAGTTACGCCGAACAAACTTGTGCCACTTGCGTCGAGAAAACTTGTGCCAGTTGCGTCAAATAAACTTGTGCCAGTTGCGTCAAACAAACTTGTGCCAGTTGCGTCAAACAAACTTTTGCCAGTTGCGTCAAACAAACATGTGCCAGTTGCGTCAAAAAAACTTGTGCCAATTGATTCGAAAAAACTTGAGCCAGTTGCGTCAAACAAAATTGTGCCAGTTGCGTCAAACAAACATGTGCCAGTTGCGTCAAACAAACTTGTGCCAATTGATTAGAAAAAACTTGTGCCAGTTGCGTTGAACAAACTTGTGCCAGTTGCATCTAACAAACTTGTGCCAGTTGCGTCAAACAAACTTGTGCCAGTTCCGTCGAACAAACTTGTGCCAGATATGGCGAACAAACTTGTGCCAGTTGCTTTGAGAAAACTTGTTCCAGTTGCGTATAAAAAAACTTGTGCCAGTTGCATCAAACAAACTTGTGCCAGTTGCATCAAACAAACTTGTGCCTGTTGCGTCAAACAAACTTGTGCCAGTTGCGTCAAACAAACTTATACCAATTGAGTCGAAAAAACTTGTGCCTGTTACGTCGAACAAACTTGTGCCAGTTGCGTCTAACAAACTTGTGCTAGTTGCATAAAAAAAAACTTGTGCCAGTTGCGTCAAACAAACTTGTGCCAGTTGCGTCAAACAAACTTGTGCCAGTTGCGTCAAACAAACTTGTGCCAGTTGCGTAGAAGAACCTTGTGCCAGTTGCATCAAACGAACTTGTGCCAGTTGCGTCAAACAAACTTTTGCCAGTTGCGTCAAACAAACTTGTGCCAGTTGAGTCAAACAAACTTGTGCCAGTTGGGTCGAACAAACTTGAGCCAGTTGCGTTAAACAAACTTGTGCCAGTTGCATCGAACAAACTTTTGCCAAATGCGTCGAACAAACTCGTGCCAGTTGCGTCGAACAAACTTGCGCCAGTTACGTCAAACAAACTTGTGTCAGTTGCGTTGAACAAACTTCTGCCAGTTGTGTCAAACAAACTTGTGTCAGTTGTGTAGAACAAACATTTGCCATTTGCGTAGAACAAACTTGTGCCAGTTGTGTCAAACAAACCTGTGCCAGTTGTGTACAACAAACTAGTAAGAGTTGCGTAGAACAAACTTGTGCCAGTTGTGTCGAACAAACTTGTGCCAGTTGCGTAGAACAAACTTGTACCAGTTGCGTCAAACAAACTTATGCCAGTTGCATAGAACAAACTAGTGCCAGTTGCATAGAACAAACTTGTGCCAGTTGCGTAGAACAAACTTGTGCCAGTTGCGTCAAACAAACTTGTGCCAGTTGCATAGAACAAACTTGTGCCAGTTGCGTCGAAGAAACTTGTGCCAGTTGCGTCAAACAAACTTGTGCCATTTGCGTTGAACAAACTTGTGTCAGTTGCGTCGAACAAACTTGTGCCAGATATGGCGAACAAACTTGTGCCAGTTGCTTCGAGAAAACTTGTGCCAGTTGCATAGAACAACCTTGTGCCAGTTGCGTCGAAGAAACTTGTGCCAGTTGCGTCGAAGAAACTTGTGCCAGTTGCGTCAAACAAACTTGTGCCAGTTACGTCGAACAAACTTGTGCCAGTTGCGTCGAACAAACTTGTGCCAGTTACGGCGAACAAACTTGTGCCACTTGCGTCGAGAAAACTTGTGCCAGTTGCGTCAAATAAACTTGAGCCAGTTGCGTCAAACAAACTTGTGCCAGTTACGGCGAACCAACTTGTGCCAGTTGCGTCGAGAAAAGTTGTGCCAGTTGCGTCAAATAAACTTGTGCCAGTTGCGTCAAACAAACTTGTGGCAGTTGCGTCAAACAAACTTGTGCCAGTTGCGTCAAACAAACTTCTGCCAGTTGCGTCAAACAAACTTGTGCCAATTGATTTGAAAAAACTTGTGCCAGTTGCGTTGAACAAACTTGTGCCAGTTGCGTCTAACAAACTTGTGCCAGTTGCGTCAAACAAACTTGTGCCAGTTGCGTCGAACAAACTTGTGCCAAATATGGCAAACAAACTTGTGATAGTTGCTTCGAGAAAACTTGTGCCAGTCGCGTAAAAAAAAACTTGTGCCAGTTGCGTCAAACAAACTTGTGTCAGTTGCGTCAAACAAACTTGTGCCTCTTGAGTCAAACAAACTTGTGCCAGTTGCATCAAACAAACTTGTACCAATTGAGTCGAAAAAACTTGTGCCTGTTACGTTGAACAAACTGTGCCAGTTGCGTCGAGCAAACTTGTGCCAGTTGCATCAAACAAACTTGTGCCAGTTGCGTAGAACAAACTTGTGCCAGTTGCGTAGAAGAACCTTGTGCCAGTTGAGTCAAACAAACTTCTGCCAGTTGCGTCAAACAAACTTGTGCCAGTTGCGTTAAACAAACTTGTGCCCGTTGCATCGAACAAACTTTTGCCAGTTGCATCGAACAAACTTGTGCCAGTTGCGTCGAAAAAACTTGCGCCAGTTGCGTCGAACAAACTTGTGCCAGTTGTGTCTAACAAACTTGTGCCAGTTGCATAAAAAAAAACTTGTGCCAGTTGCGTCAAACAAACTTGTGCCAGTTGCATCAAACAAACTTGTGCCAGTTGCGTCAAACAAACTTGTGCCAGTTGCGTCAAAGAAACTTGTGCCAGTTGCGTAGAAGAACCTTGTGCCAGTTGCATCACACGAACTTGTGCCAGTTGCGTCAAACAAACTTTTGCCAGTTGCGTCAAACAAACATGTGCCAGTTGAGTCAAACAAACTTGTGCCAGTTGGGTTGAACAAACTTGTGCCAGTTGCGTTAAACAATCTTGTGCCTGTTGCATCGAACAAACTTTTGCCAATTGCGTCGAACAAACTTGTGCCAGTTGCATCGAACAAACTTGCGCCAGTTACGTCAAACAAACTTGTGCCAGTTGCGTCGAACAAACTTGTGTCAGTTGGGTAGAACAAATTTGTGCCAGTTGCGTCAAACAAACTTGTGCCAGTTGCGTAGAACAAACTAGTGCCAGTTGCATAGAACAAACTTGTGCCAGATGCGTAGAACAAACTTGTGCCAGTTGCGTAGAACAAACTTGTGCCAGTTCCATAGAACAAACTTGTGCCAGTTATGTAGAACAAACTTGTGCCATTTGCGCCAAACAAACTTGTGCCAGTTGCGTCAAACAAACTTCTGCCAGTTACGGCGAACAAACTTCTGCCAGTTTCGTCGAGAAAACTTGTGCCAGTTGCGTCAAATAAACTTGTGCCAGTTGCGTCAAACAAACTTGTGCCAGTTGCGTCAAACAAACTTGTGCCAGTTGCGTCAAACAAACTTGTTCCAGTTGCATCAAACAAACTTGTTACAGTTGCATCAAACAAACTTGTGCCAATTGAGTCGAAAAAACTTGTGCCAGTTGCATCGATCAAACTTGTGCCAGTTGCGTCTAACAAACTTGTGCCAGTTGCGTCAAAAAAACTTGGGGCAGTTTCGTCGAACAAACTTGTGTCAGTGGCATCCAACAAACTTGTGCCAGTTGTGTAGAACAAACTTGTGCCAGTTGCGTCAAACAAACTTGTGCCAGTTGCGTAGAACAAACTTGTGCCAGTTGCGTAGAACAACCTTGTGCCAGTTGCGTCGAACAAACTTGTGCTAGTTTGCAGAACAAACTTGTGCCAGTTGCGTCAAACAAACTTATGCCAGTTGCGTAAAACAAACTAGTGCCAGTTGCATAGAACAAACTTGTTCCAGTTGAGTAGAACAAACTTGTGCCAATTGCGTCAAACAAAGTTGTGCCAGTTCGTCGAACAAACTTGTGCCAGTTGCATCAAAGAAATTTGTGCCAGTTGCGTCACACAAACTTGTGCCAGTTGCGTCGAACAAACTTGTGCCAGTTGCGTCGAACAAACATGTGCCAGTTACGGCGAACCAACTTGTGCCACTTGCGTCGAGAAAACTTGTGCCAGTTGCGTCAAATAAACTTGTGACAGTTGCGTCAAACAAACTTGTGCCAGTTACGGCGAACAAACTTGTGCCAGTTGCGTCGAGAAAAGTTGTGCCAGTTGCGTCAAATAAACTTGTGCCAGTTGCGTCAAACAAACTTGTGCCAGTTGCGTCAAACAAACTTGTGCCAGTTGCGTCAAACAAACTTGTGCCAGTTGCGTCAAACAAACTTGTGCCAATTGATTCGAAAAAAACTTGTGCCAGTTGCGTCTAACAAACTTGTGCCAGTTGCATCAAACAAACTTGTGCCAGTTGCGTCGAACAAACTTGTGCCAGATATGGCAAACAAACTTGTGCCAGTTGCTTAGAGAAAACTTGTGCCAGTCGCGTAAAAAAAAACTTGTGCCAGTTGCGTCAAACAAACTTGTGTCAGTTGCGTCAAACAAACTTGTGCCTCTTGCGTCAAACAAACTTGTGCCAGTTGCATCAAACAAACTTGTACCAATTGAGTCGAAAAAACTTCTGTCTGTTACGTCGAACAAACTTGTGCCAGTTGCGTCTAACAAACTTGTGCCAGTTGCGCCGAACAAACTTGTGCCTTTTGCGTCAAACAAACTTGTGCCAGTTGCGTAGAACAAACTTCTGCCAGTTGCGTAGAAGAACCTTGTGCCAGTTGCGTCAAACAAACTTGTGCCAGTTGTGTTAAACAAACTTGTGCCAGTTGCATCGAACAAACTTTTGCTACTTGCGTCGAACAAACTTGTGCCAGTTGCGTCGAAAAAACTTGTGCCACTTGCATCGAACAAACTTGTGCCAGTTGCGTCGTACAAACTTCTGCCAATCGTGTCAAACAAACTTGTGTCAGTTGCGTAGAACAAACTTGTGCCAGTTGCGTCGAACAAACTTGTGTCAGTTGGGTAGAACAAATTTGTGCCAGTTGCTGTCAAACAAACTTGTGCCAGTTGCGTAGAACAAACTAGTGCCAGTTGCATAGAACAAACTTGTGCCAGATGCGTAGAAAAAACTTGTGCCAGTTGCATAGAACAAACTTGTGCAGGTTGTATAGAAAAAACTTGTGCCAGTTATGTAGAACAAACTTGTGCCATTTGCGTCAAACAAACTTGTGCCAGTTGCGTCGAACAAACTTGTGCCAGTTACGGCGAACAAACTTGTGCCAGTTTCGACGAGAAAACTTGTGCCAGTTGCGTCAAATAAACTTGTGCCAGTTGCGTCAAACAAACTTGTGCCAGTTGCGTCAAACAAACTTGTGCCAGTTGCGTCAAACAAACTTGTTCCAGTTGCGTCAAACAAACTTGTTCCAGTTGCATCAAACAAACTTGTTCCAGTTGCATCAAACAAACTTGTGCCAATTGAGTCGAAAAAACTTGTGCCAGTTGCGTCGAACAAACTTGTGCCAGTTGCGTATAACAAACTTGTGCCAGTTGCGTCAAAAAAACTTGGGCCAGTTTCGTCGAACAAACTTGTGTCAGTGGCATCCAACAAACTTGTGCCAGTTGCGTAGAACAAACTTGTGCCAGTTGCGTCCAACAAACTTGTGCCAGTTGCGTCGAACAAACTTGTGCCAGTTGCGTCGAGAAAAGTTGTGCCAGTTGCGTCAAATAAACTTGTGCCAGTTGTGTCAAACAAACTTGTGCCAGTTGCGTCAAACAAACTTGTGCCAGTTGCGTCAAACAAACTTGTGCCAGTTGCATCAAACAAACTTGTGCCAATTGATTCGAATAAACTTGTGCCAGTTGCGTTGAACAAACTTGTGCCAGTTGCGTCTAAGAAACTTGTGCCAGTTGCGTTAAACAAACTTCTGCTAGTTGCGTCGAACAAACTTGTGCCAGATATGGCAAACAAACTTGTGCCAGTTGCTTCGAGAAAACTTGTGCCAGTCGCGTAAAAAAAAACTTGTGCCAGTTGCGTCAAACAAACTTGTGTCAGTTGCGTCAAACAAACTTGTGCCTCTTGCGTCAAACAAACTTGTGCCAGTTGCATCAAACAAACTTGTACCAATTGAGTCGAAAAACCTTGTGCCTGTTACGTCGAACAAACTTGTGCCAGTTGCGTCTAACAAACTTGTGCCAGTTGCGTCGAACAAACTTGTGCCAGTTGCGTCAAACAAACTTGTGGCAGTTGCGTAGAACAAACTTGTGCCAGTTGCGCAGAAGAACCTTGTGCCAGTTGCGTCAAACAAACTTCTGCCAGTTGCATCAAACAAACTTGTGCCAGTTGCGTTAAACAAACTTGTGCCAGTTGCATCGAACAAACTTTTGCCAGTTGCGTCGAACAAACTTGTGCCAGTGCGTCGAAAAAACTTGCGCCAGTTGCGTCAAACAAACTTGTGTCAGTTGCGTCAAACAAACTTGTGCCTCTTGCGTCAAACAAACTTGTGCCAGTTGCATCAAACAAACTTGTACCAATTGAGTCGAAAAAACTTGTGTCTGTTACGTCGAACAAACTTGTGCCAGTTGCGTCTAACAAACTTGTGCCAGTTGCGTCGAACAAACTTGTGCCTTTTGCGTCAAACAAACTTGTGCCAGTTGCGTAGAACAAACTTCTGCCAGTTGCGTAGAAGAACCTTGTGCCAGTTGCGTCAAACAAACTTGTGCCAGTTGTGTTAAACAAACTTGTGCCAGTTGCATCGAACAAACTTTTGCTACTTGCGTCGAACAAACTTGTGCCAGTTGCGTCGAAAAAACTTGCGCCACTTGCATCGAACAAACTTGTGCCAGTTGCGTCGTACAAACTTCTGCCAATCGTGTCAAACAAACTTGTGTCAGTTGCGTAGAACAAACTTGTGCCAGTTGCGTCGAACAAACTTGTGTCAGTTGGGTAGAACAAATTTGTGCCAGTTGCTGTCAAACAAACTTGTGCCAGTTGCGTAGAACAAACTAGTGCCAGTTGCATAGAACAAACTTGTGCCAGATGCGTAGAAAAAACTTGTGCCAGTTGCATAGAACAAACTTGTGCAGGTTGTATAGAACAAACTTGTGCCAGTTATGTAGAACAAACTTGTGCCATTTGCGTCAAACAAACTTGTGCCAGTTGCGTCGAACAAACTTGTGCCAGTTACGGCGAACAAACTTGTGCCAGTTTCGACGAGAAAACTTGTGCCAGTTGCGTCAAACAAACTTGTGCCAGTTGCGTCAAACAAACTTCTTCCAGTTGCGTCAAACAAACTTGTTCCAGTTGCATCAAACAAACTTGTTCCAGTTGCATCAAACAAACTTGTGCCAATTGAGTCGAAAAAACTTGTGCCAGTTGCGTCGAACAAACTTGTGCCAGTTGCGTATAACAAACTTGTGCCAGTTGCGTCAAAAAAACTTGGGCCAGTTTCGTCGAACAAACTTGTGTCAGTGGCATCCAACAAACTTGTGCCAGTTGCGTAGAACAAACTTGTGCCAGTTGCGTCCAACAAACTTGTGCCAGTTGCGTCGAACAAACTTGTGCCAGTTGCGTCGAGAAAAGTTGTGCCAGTTGCGTCAAATAAACTTGTGCCAGTTGTGTCAAACAAACTTGTGCCAGTTGCGTCAAACAAACTTGTGCCAGTTGCGTCAAACAAACATGTGCCAGTTGCATCAAACAAACTTGTGCCAATTGATTCGAATAAACTTGTGCCAGTTGCGTTGAACAAACTTGTGCCAGTTGCGTCTAAGAAACTTGTGCCAGTTGCGTTAAACCAACTTCTGCTAGTTGCGTCGAACAAACTTGTGCCAGATATGGCAAACAAACTTGTGCCAGTTGCTTCGAGAAAACTTGTGCCAGTCGCGTAAAAAAAAACTTGTGCCAGTTGCGTCAAACAAACTTGTGTCAGTTGCGTCAAACAAACTTGTGCCTCTTGCGTCAAACAAACTTGTGCCAGTTGCATCAAACAAACTTGTACCAATTGAGTCGAAAAACCTTGTGCCTGTTACGTCGAACAAACTTGTGCCAGTTGCGTCTAACAAACTTGTGCCAGTTGCGTCGAACAAACTTGTGCCAGTTGCGTCAAGCAAACTTGTGGCAGTTGCGTAGAACAAACTTGTGCCAGTTGCGCAGAAGAACCTTGTGCCAGTTGCGTCAAACAAACTTCTGCCAGTTGCATCAAACAAACTTGTGCCAGTTGCGTTAAACAAACTTGTGCCAGTTGCATCGAACAAACTTTTGCCAGTTGCGTCGAACAAACTTGTGCCAGTGCGTCGAAAAAACTTGCGCCAGTTGCGTCGAACAAACTTGTGCCAGTTGCGTTGAACAAACTTCTGCCAATTGTGTCAAACAAACTTGTGTCAGTTGCGTAGAACAAACTTGTGCCAGTTGCGTCGAACAAACTTGTGTCAGTTGGGTAGAACAAATTTGTGCCAGTTGCGTCAAACAAACTTGTGCCAGTTGCGAAGAACAAACTAGTACCATTTGCATAGAACAAACTTGTGCCGGATGCCTAGAACAAACTTGTGCCAGTTGCGTAGAACAAACTTGTGCCAGTTGCATAGAACAAACTTGTGCCAGTTATGTAGAACAAACTTGTGCCATTTGCGTCAAACAAACTTGTGCTAGTTTGTAGAACAAACTTGTGCCAGTTGCGTCAAACAAACTTATGCCAGTTGCGTAAAACAAACTAGTGCCAGTTGCATAGAACAAACTTTTTCCAGTTGAGTAGAACAAACTTGTGCCAATTGCGTCAAACAAACTTGTGCCAGTTCGTCGAACAAACTTGTGCCAGTTGCATCGAAGAAAATTGTGCCAGTTGCGTCACACAAACTTGTGCCAGTTGCGTCGAACAAACTTGTACCAGTTGCGTCGAACAAACTTGTGCCAGTTGCGTCGAGAAAAGTTGTGCCAGTTGCGTCAAATAAACTTGTGCCAGTTGTGTCAAACAAACTTGTGCCAGTTGCGTCAAACAAACTTGTGCCAGTTGCGTCAAACAAACTTGTGCCAGTTGCATCAAACAAACTTGTGCCAATTGATTCGAATAAACTTGTGCCAGTTGCGTTGAACAAACTTGTGCCAGTTGCGTCTAAGAAACTTGTGCCAGTTGCGTTAAACAAACTTCTGCTAGTTGCGTCGAACAAACTTGTGCCAGTGCGTCGAAAAAACTTGCGCCAGTTGCGTCGAACAAACTTGTGCCAGTTGCGTTGAACAAACTTCTGCCATTTGTGTCAAACAAACTTGTGTCAGTTGCGTAGAACAAACTTGTGCCAGTTGCGTCGAACAAACTTGTGTCAGTTGGGTAGAACAAATTTGTGCCAGTTGCGTCAAACAAACTTGTGCCAGTTGCGAAGAACAAACTAGTACCATTTGCATAGAACAAACTTGTGCCGGATGCCTAGAACAAACTTGTGCCAGTTGCGTAGAACAAACTTGTGCCAGTTGCATAGAACAAACTTGTGCCAGTTATGTAGAACAAACTTGTGCCATTTGCGTCAAACAAACTTGTGCTAGTTTGTAGAACAAACTTGTGCCAGTTGCGTCAAACAAACTTATGCCAGTTGCGTAAAACAAACTAGTGCCAGTTGCATAGAACAAACTTTTTCCAGTTGAGTAGAACAAACTTGTGCCAATTGCGTCAAACAAACTTGTGCCAGTTGCGTCAAACAAACTTGTGCCAGTTGCGTCAAACAAACTTGTGCCAGTTGCGTCAAACAAACTTGTGCCAGTTGCGTCAAACAAACTTGTTCCAGTTGCGTCAAACAAACTTGTTCCAGTTGCATCAAACAAACTTGTTCCAGTTGCATCAAACAAACTTGTGCCAATTGAGTCGAAAAAACTTGTGCCAGTTGCGTCGAACAAACTTGTGCCAGTTGCGTATAACAAACTTGTGCCAGTTGCGTCAAAAAAACTTGGGCCAGTTTCGTCGAACAAACTTGTGTCAGTGGCATCCAACAAACTTGTGCCAGTTGCGTAGAACAAACTTGTGCCAGTTGCGTCCAACAAACTTGTGCCAGTTGCGTCGAACAAACTTGTGCCAGTTGCGTCGAGAAAAGTTGTGCCAGTTGCGTCAAATAAACTTGTGCCAGTTGTGTCAAACAAACTTGTGCCAGTTGCGTCAAACAAACTTGTGCCAGTTGCGTCAAACAAACTTGTGCCAGTTGCATCAAACAAACTTGTGCCAATTGATTCGAATAAACTTGTGCCAGTTGCGTTGAACAAACTTGTGCCAGTTGCGTCTAAGAAACTTGTGCCAGTTGCGTTAAACAAACTTCTGCTAGTTGCGTCGAACAAACTTGTGCCAGATATGGCAAACAAACTTGTGCCAGTTGCTTCGAGAAAACTTGTGCCAGTCGCGTAAAAAAAACTTGTGCCAGTTGCGTCAAACAAACTTGTGTCAGTTGCGTCAAACAAACTTGTGCCTCTTGCGTCAAACAAACTTGTGCCAGTTGCATCAAACAAACTTGTACCAATTGAGTCGAAAAACCTTGTGCCTGTTACGTCGAACAAACTTGTGCCAGTTGCGTCTAACAAACTTGTGCCAGTTGCGTCGAACAAACTTGTGCCAGTTGCGTCAAACAAACTTGTGGCAGTTGCGTAGAACAAACTTGTGCCAGTTGCGCAGAAGAACCTTGTGCCAGTTGCGTCAAACAAACTTCTGCCAGTTGCATCAAACAAACTTGTGCCAGTTGCGTTAAACAAACTTGTGCCAGTTGCATCGAACAAACTTTTGCCAGTTGCGTCGAACAAACTTGTGCCAGTGCGTCGAAAAAACTTGCGCCAGTTGCGTCAAACAAACTTGTGTCAGTTGCGTCAAACAAACTTGTGCCTCTTGCGTCAAACAAACTTGTGCCAGTTGCATCAAACAAACTTGTACCAATTGAGTCGAAAAAACTTGTGTCTGTTACGTCGAACAAACTTGTGCAAGTTGCGTCTAACAAACTTGTGCCAGTTGCGTCGAACAAACTTGTGCCTTTTGCGTCAAACAAACTTGTGCCAGTTGCGTAGAACAAACTTCTGCCAGTTGCGTAGAAGAACCTTGTGCCAGTTGCGTCAAACAAACTTGTGCCAGTTGTGTTAAACAAACTTGTGCCAGTTGCATCGAACAAACTTTTGCTACTTGCGTCGAACAAACTTGTGCCAGTTGCGTCGAAAAAACTTGCGCCACTTGCATCGAACAAACTTGTGCCAGTTGCGTCGTACAAACTTCTGCCAATCGTGTCAAACAAACTTGTGTCAGTTGCGTAGAACAAACTTGTGCCAGTTGCGTCGAACAAACTTGTGTCAGTTGGGTAGAACAAATTTGTGCCAGTTGCTGTCAAACAAACTTGTGCCAGTTGCGTAGAACAAACTAGTGCCAGTTGCATAGAACAAACTTGTGCCAGATGCGTAGAAAAAACTTGTGCCAGTTGCATAGAACAAACTTGTGCAGGTTGTATAGAACAAACTTGTGCCAGTTATGTAGAACAAACTTGTGCCATTTGCGTCAAACAAACTTGTGCCAGTTGCGTCGAACAAACTTGTGCCAGTTACGGCGAACAAACTTGTGCCAGTTTCGACGAGAAAACTTGTGCCAGTTGCGTCAAATAAACTTGTGCCAGTTGCGTCAAACAAACTTGTGCCAGTTGCGTCAAACAAACTTGTGCCAGTTGCGTCAAACAAACTTGTTCCAGTTGCGTCAAACAAACTTGTTCCAGTTGCATCAAACAAACTTGTTCCAGTTGCATCAAACAAACTTGTGCCAATTGAGTCGAAAAAACTTGTGCCAGTTGCGTCGAACAAACTTGTGCCAGTTGAGTATAACAAACTTGTGCCAGTTGCGTCAAAAAAACTTGGGCCAGTTTCGTCGAACAAACTTGTGTCAGTGGCATCCAACAAACTTGTGCCAGTTGCGTAGAACAAACTTGTGCCAGTTGCGTCCAACAAACTTGTGCCAGTTGCGTCGAACAAACTTGTGCCAGTTGCGTCGAGAAAAGTTGTGCCAGTTGCGTCAAATAAACTTGTGCCAGTTGTGTCAAACAAACTTGTGCCAGTTGCGTCAAACAAACTTGTGCCAGTTGCGTCAAACAAACTTGTGCCAGTTGCATCAAACAAACTTGTGCCAATTGATTCGAATAAACTTGTGCCAGTTGCGTTGAACAAACTTGTGCCAGTTGCGTCTAAGAAACTTGTGCCAGTTGCGTTAAACAAACTTCTGCTAGTTGCGTCGAACAAACTTGTGCCAGATATGGCAAACAAACTTGTGCCAGTTGCTTCGAGAAAACTTGTGCCAGTCGCGTAAAAAAAAACTTGTGCCAGTTGCGTCAAACAAACTTGTGTCAGTTGCGTCAAACAAACTTGTGCCTCTTGCGTCAAACAAACTTGTGCCAGTTGCATCAAACAAACTTGTACCAATTGAGTCGAAAAACCTTGTGCCTGTTACGTCGAACAAACTTGTGCCAGTTGCGTCTAACAAACTTGTGCCAGTTGCGTCGAACAAACTTGTGCCAGTTGCGTCAAACAAACTTGTGGCAGTTGCGTAGAACAAACTTGTGCCAGTTGCGCAGAAGAACCTTGTGCCAGTTGCGTCAAACAAACTTCTGCCAGTTGCATCAAACAAACTTGTGCCAGTTGCGTTAAACAAACTTGTGCCAGTTGCATCGAACAAACTTTTGCCAGTTGCGTCGAACAAACTTGTGCCAGTGCGTCGAAAAAACTTGCGCCAGTTGCGTCGAACAAACTTGTGCCAGTTGCGTTGAACAAACTTCTGCCAATTGTGTCAAACAAACTTGTGTCAGTTGCGTAGAACAAACTTGTGCCAGTTGCGTCGAACAAACTTGTGTCAGTTGGGTAGAACAAATTTGTGCCAGTTGCGTCAAACAAACTTGTGCCAGTTGCGAAGAACAAACTAGTACCATTTGCATAGAACAAACTTGTGCCGGATGCCTAGAACAAACTTGTGCCAGTTGCGTAGAACAAACTTGTGCCAGTTGCATAGAACAAACTTGTGCCAGTTATGTAGAACAAACTTGTGCCATTTGCGTCAAACAAACTTGTGCTAGTTTGTAGAACAAACTTGTGCCAGTTGCGTCAAACAAACTTATGCCAGTTGCGTAAAACAAACTAGTGCCAGTTGCATAGAACAAACTTTTTCCAGTTGAGTAGAACAAACTTGTGCCAATTGCGTCAAACAAACTTGTGCCAGTTCGTCGAACAAACTTGTGCCAGTTGCATCGAAGAAAATTGTGCCAGTTGCGTCACACAAACTTGTGCCAGTTGCGTCGAACAAACTTGTGCCAGTTGCGTCGAACAAACTTGTGCCAGTTGCGTCGAGAAAAGTTGTGCCAGTTGCGTCAAATAAACTTGTGCCAGTTGTGTCAAACAAACTTGTGCCAGTTGCGTCAAACAAACTTGTGCCAGTTGCGTCAAACAAACTTGTGCCAGTTGCATCAAACAAACTTGTGCCAATTGATTCGAATAAACTTGTGCCAGTTGCGTTGAACAAACTTGTGCCAGTTGCGTCTAAGAAACTTGTGCCAGTTGCGTTAAACAAACTTCTGCTAGTTGCGTCGAACAAACTTGTGCCAGTGCGTCGAAAAAACTTGCGCCAGTTGCGTCGAACAAACTTGTGCCAGTTGCGTTGAACAAACTTCTGCCAATTGTGTCAAGCAAACTTGTGTCAGTTGCGTAGAACAAACTTGTGCCAGTTGCGTCGAACAAACTTGTGTCAGTTGGGTAGAACAAATTTGTGCCAGTTGCGTCAAACAAACTTGTGCCAGTTGCGAAGAACAAACTAGTACCATTTGCATAGAACAAACTTGTGCCGGATGCCTAGAACAAACTTGTGCCAGTTGCGTAGAACAAACTTGTGCCAGTTGCATAGAACAAACTTGTGCCAGTTATGTAGAACAAACTTGTGCCATTTGCGTCAAACAAACTTGTGCTAGTTTGTAGAACAAACTTGTGCCAGTTGCGTCAAACAAACTTATGCCAGTTGCGTAAAACAAACTAGTGCCAGTTGCATAGAACAAACTTTTTCCAGTTGAGTAAAACAAACTTGTGCCAATTGCGTCAAACAAACTTGTGCCAGTTCGTCGAACAAACTTGTGCCAGTTGCATCGAAGAAAATTGTGCCAGTTGCGTCACTCAAACTTGTGCCAGTTGCGTCGAACAAACTTGTGCCAGTTGCGTCGAACAAACTTGTGCCAGTTACGGCGAACCAACTTGTGCCACTTGCGTCGAGAAAACTTGTGCCAGTTGCGTCAAATAAACTTGTGCCAGTTGCGTCAAACAAACTTGTGCCAGTTGCGTCAAACAAACTTGTGCCAGTTGCGTCAAGAAAAGTTGTGCCAGTTGCATCAAATAAACTTGTGCCAGTTGTGTCAAACAAACTTGTGCCAGTTGCGTCAAACAAACTTGTGCCAGTTGCGTCAAACAAACCTGTGGCAATTGATTCGAATAAACTTGTGCCAGTTGCGCTGAATAAACTTGTGCCAGTTGCGTCTAACAAACTTGTGCCAGTTGCGTCAAACAAACTTGTGCCAGTTGCGTCGAACAAACTTGTGCCAGATATGGCAAACAAACTTGTGCCAGTTGCTTCGAGAAAACTTGTGCCAGTCGCGTAAAAAAAAACTTGTGCCAGTTGCGTCAAACAAACTTGTGTCAGTTGCGTCAAACAAACTTGTGCCTCTTGCGTCAAACAAACTTGTGCCAGTTGCATCAAAAAAACTTGTACCAATTGAGTCGAAAAAACTTGTGCCTGTTACGTCGAACAAACTTGTGCCAGTTGCGTCTAACAAACTTGTGCCAGTTGTGTCGAACAAACTTGTGCCAGTTGCGTCAAACAAACTTGTGCCAGTTGCGTAGAAGAACCTTGTGCCAGTTGCATCAAACGAACTTGTGCCAGTTGCGTCAAACAAACTTTTGCCAGTTGCGTCAAACAAACTTGTGCCAGTTGCGTTAAACAAACTTTTGCCAGTTGCATCGAACAAACTTTTGCCAGTTGCGTCGAACAAACTTGTGCAAGTTGCGTCGAAAAAACTTGCACCAGTTGCGTCGAACAAACTTGTGCCAGTTGCGTTGAACAAACTTCTGCCAATTGTGTCAAACAAACTTGTGTCAGTTGCGTAGAACAAACTTGTGCCAGTTGCGTCGAACAAACTTGTGTCAGTTGGGTAGAACAAATTTGTGCCAGTTGCGTCAAACAAACTTGTGCCAGTTGCGTAGAACAAACTAGTGCCAGTTGCATAGAACAAACTTGTGCCGGATGCGTAGAACAAACTTGTGCCAGTTGCGTAGAACAAACTTGTGCCAGTTGCATAGAACAAACTTGTGCCAGTTATGTAGAACAAACTTGTGCCATTTGCGTCAAACAAACTTGTGCTAGTTGCGTCGAACAAACTTGTGCCAGTTACGGCAAACAAACTTGTGCCAGTTTCGTCGAAAAAAACTTGTGCCAGTTGTGTCAAATAAACTTGTGCCAATTGCATCAAACAAACTTGTGCCAGTTGCGTCAAACAAACTTGTGCCAGTTGCGTCAAACAAACTTGTTCCAGTTGCGTCAAACAAACTTGTTCCAGTTGCGTCAAACAAACTTGTGCCAATTGAGTCGAAAAAACTTGTGCCAGTTGCGTCGAACAAACTTGTGCCAGTTGCGTCTAACAAACTTTTGCCAGTTGCGTAAAACAAACCTGTGCCAGTTGCGTAGAACAACCTTGTGCCAGTTGCGTCAAACAAACTTGTGCCACTTGCGTCGAACAAACTTGTGCCAGTTGCGTCAAACAAACTTGTGCCAGTTGCGTAGGACAAACAACTTGTGCCAGTTGCGTAGAAGAACCTTGTGCCAGTTGCGTCAAACAAACTTCTGCCAGTTGCGTCAAACAAACTTGTGCCAGTTGCGTTAAACAAACTTGTGCCAGTTGCATCGAACAAACTTTTGCCAGTTGTGTCGAACAAACTTGTGCCAGTTGCGTCGAAAAAACTTGCGCCAGTTGCGTCGAACAAACTTGTGCCAGTTGCGTCTAACAAACTTGTGCCAGTTGCATCAAAAAAAACTTTTGCTAGTTGCGTCAAACAAACTTGTGCCAGTTGGGTCTAACAAACTTGTGCCAGTTGTGTTAAACAAACTTGTGCCAGTTGCATCGAACAAACTTTTCCCAGTTGCGTCGAACAAACTTGTGGCAGTTGCGTTGAACAAACTTCTGCCAGTTGTGTCAAACAAACTTTTGTCAGTTGCGTAGAACAAACTTGTGCCAGTTGCGTCGAACAAACTTGTGTCAGTTGGGTAGAACAAACTTGTGCCAGTTGCGTCAAACAAACATGTCCCAGTTGCGTAGAACAAACTAGTGCCAGTTGCATAGAACAAACTTGTGCCAGATGCGTAGAACAAACTTGTGTCAGTTGCGAAGAACAAACTTGTGCCAGTAGCATAGAACAAACTTGTGCCAGTTATGTAGAACAAACTTGTGCCAGTTGCGTCGAACAAACTTGTGCCAGTTGCGTCGAAGAAACTTGTGTCAGTTACAGCGAACAAACTTGTGCCAGTTTCGTCGAGAAAACTTGTGCCAGTTGCGTCAAAAAAACTTGTGCCAGTTGCGTCAAACAAACTTGTGCCAGTTGCGTCAAACAAACTTGTGCCAGTTGCGTCAAACAAACTTGTTCTAGTTGCATCAAACAAACTTGTGCCACTTGAGTCGAAAAAACTTGTGCCAGTTGCGTCGAACAAACTTGTGCCAGTTGTGTCTAACAAACTTGTGCCATTTGCGTCAAAAAAACTTGTGCCAGTTTCGTCAAACAAACTTGTGCCAGTGGCATCCAACAAACTTGTGCAAGTTGCGTCGCACAAACTTGTGCTAGTTGCGTCAAACAAACTTGTGCCAGTTGCGTAGAACAAACTTGTGCCAGTTGCGTAGAACAACCTTGTGCCAGTTGAGTCGAACAAATTTGTGCTAGTTGGTAGAACAAACTTGTGCCAGTTGCGTAAAACAAACTAGTGCCAGTTGCATAGAACAAATTGTGCCAGTTGAGTAGAACAAACTTGTGCCAATTGCATTACACAAACTTGTGCCAGTTGCGTCGAACAAACTTGTGCCAGTTGCGTCGAAGAAACTTGTGCCAGTTGCGTCAATCAAACTTGTGCCAGTTGCGTCGAACAAACTTGTGCCAGTTGCGTCGAACAAACTTGTGCCAGTTACGGCGAACAAACTTGTGCCACTTGCGGCGAGAAAACTTGTGCCAGTTGCATCAAATAAACTTGTGCCAGTTGCGTCAAACAAACTTGTGCCAGTTACGGCGAACAAACTTGTGCCAGCTGCGTCTAGAAAAGATGTGCCAGTTGCGTCAAATAAACTTGTGCCAGTTGCGTCAAACAAACTTGTGCCAGTTGCGTCAAACAAACTTGTGCCAGTTGCGTCAAACAAACTTGTGCCAGTTGCATCAAACAAACTTGTGCCAATTGATTCGAAAAAACTTGTGCCAGTTGCGTTGAACAAACTTGTGCCAGTTGCGTCGAACAAACTTGTGCCAGTTGCGTCAAACAAACTTGTGCCAGTTGCGTCAAACAAACTTGTGCCAGATATGGCGAACAAACTTGTGCCAGTTGCTTTGAGAAAACTTGTGCCAGTTGCGTAAAAAAAAACATGTGCCAGTTGCGTCAAACAAACTTGTGCCAGATATGGCGAACAAACTTGTGCCAGTTGCTTCGAGAAAACTTGTGCCAGTTGCGTAAAAAAAAACTTGTGCCAGTTGCGTCAAACAAACTTGTGCCAGTTGCGTCAAACAAACTTGTGCCTCTTGCGTCAACCAAACTTGTGCCAGTTGCGTCAAACAAACTTGTACCAATTGAGTCGAAAAAACTTGTGCCTGTTACGTCGAACAAACTTGTGCCAGTTGCGTCTAACAAACTTGTGCCAGTTGCGTCAAAAAAAAATTGTGCCAGTTGCGTCAAACAAACTTGTGCCAGTTGCGTAGAACAAACTTGTGCCAGTTGCGTAGAAGAACCTTGTGCCAGTTGCGTCAAACAAACTTTTGCCAGTTGCGTCAAAGAAACTTTTGCCAGTTGCGTCAAACAAACTTGTGCCAGTTGAGTCAAAAAACTTGTGCCAGTTGGGTAGAACAAACTTGTGCCAGTTGCGTTAAACAAACGTGTGCCAGTTGCATCGAACAAACTTTTGCTAGTTGCGTCGAACAAACTTGTGACAGTTGCGTCGAACAAACTTGCGCCAGTTACGTCAAACAAACTTGTGCCAGTTGCGTTGAACAAACTTCTGCCAGTTGTGTCAAACAAACTTGTGCCAGTTGCATAGAACAAACATTTGCCATTTGCGTAGAACAAACTTGTGCCAGTTGTGTCAAACAAACCTGTGCCAGTTGTGTACAACAAACTAGTAAGAGTTGCGTAGAACAAACTTGTGCCAGTTGTGTTGAACAAACTTGTGCCAGTTGCGTAGAACAGACTTGTACCAGTTGTGTCAAACAAACTTATGCCAGTTGCATAGAACAAACTAGTGCCAGTTGCATAGAACTAACTTGTCCCAGTTGCGTAGAACAAACTTGTGCCAGTTGCGTCAAACAAACTTGTGCCAGTTGCGTCGAACAAACTTGTGCCAGTTGCGTCGAAGAAACTTGTGCCAGTTGCGTCAAACAACCTTGTGCCATTTGCGTCGAACAAACTTGTGCCAGTTGCGTCGAACAAACTTGTGCCAGATATGGCGAACAAACTTGTGCCAGTTGCTTCGAGAAAACTTGTGCCAGTTGCGTAAAAAAAAACTTGTGCCAGTTGCGTCAAACAAACTTGTGCCAGTTGCGTCAAACAAACTTGTGCCTCTTGCGTTAAACAAACTTGTGCCAGTTCCGTAAAACAAACTTGTACCAATTGAGTCGAAAAAACTTGTGCCAGTTACGTCGAACAAACTTGTGCCAGTTACGTCTAACAAACTTGTGCCAGTTGCGTCTAACAAACTTGTGCCAGTTGCGTAGAACAAACTTGTGCCAGTTGCGTAGAAGAACCTTGTGCCAGTTGAGTCAAACAAACTTGTGCCAGTTGCGTCAAACAAACTTGTGCCAGTTGCGTTAAACAAACTTGTGCCAGTTGCATCGAACAAACTTGTGCCAGTTGCGTCAAACAAACTTGTGCCAGTTGCGTAGAAGAACCTTTTGCCAGTTGCGTCAAACGAACTTGTGCCAGTTGCGTCAAACAAACTTTTGCCAGTTGCGTCGAACACACTTGTGCCAGTTGAGTCAAACAAACTTTTGCCAGTTTTGTCGAACAAACTTGTGCCAGTTGCATTAAACAAACTTGTGCCAGTTGCATCGAACAAAGTTTTGCCAGTTGCGTCGAACAAACTTGTGACAGTTGCGTTGAACAAACTTGCGCCAGTTACGTCAAACAAACTTGTGCCAGTTGCGTTGAACAAACTTCTGCCAGTTGTGTCAAACAAACTTGTGTCAGTTGCGTAGAACAAACTTGTGCCAGTTGCGTCGAACAAACTTATGTCAGTTGGGTAGAACAAGCTTGTGCCAGTTGCGTCAAACAAACATGTCCCACTTGCGTAGAACAAACTAGTGCCAGTTGCATAGAACAAACTTGTGCCAGATGCGTAGAACAAACTTGTGCCAGTTGCGTAGAACAAACTTGTGCCAGTTGCATAGAACAAACTTGTGCCAGTTGCGTAGAACAAACTTGTGCCAGATGCATAGAACAAACTTGTGCCAGATGCTTAGAACAAACTTGTGCCAGTTGCGTAGAACAAACTTGTGCCAGTTGCATAGAACAAACTTGTGCCAGTTATGTAGAACAAACTTGTGCCATTTGCGTCAAACAAACTTGTGCCAGTTGTGTCGAACAAACTTGTGCCAGTTACGGCAAACAAACTTGTGCCAGTTTCGACGAGAAAACTTGTGCCAGTTGCGTCAAACAAACTTGTGCCAGTTGTGTCAAACAAACTTGTGCCAGTTGCGTCAAACAAAATTGTTCCAGTTGCGTCAAACAAACTTGTTCCAGTTGCGTCAAACAAACTTGTGCCAATTGAGTCAAAAAAACTTGTGCCAGTTGCGTCGAACAAACTTGTGCCAGTTGCGTCTAACAAACTTGTGCCAGTTGCGTCAAAAAAACTTGGGCCAGTTTCGTCGAACAAACTTGTGTCAGTGGCATCCAACAAACTTGTGCCAGTTGCGTAGAACAAACTTGTGCCAGTTGCGTCAAACAAACTTGTGCCAGTTGCGTAGAACAAACTTGTGCCAGTTGTGTAGAACAACCTTTTGCCAGTTGCATCGAACAAACTTGTGCTAGTTTGTAGAACAAACTTGTGCCAGTTGCGTCAAACAAACTTATGCCAGTTGCGTAAAACAAACTAGTGCCAGTTGCATAGAACAAACTTGTTCCAGTTGAGTAGAACAAACTTGTGCCAATTGCGTCAAACAAACTTGTGCCAGTTCGTCGAACAAACTTGTGCCAGTTGCATCGAAGAAATTTGTGCCAGTTGCGTCACACAAACTTGTGCCAGTTGCGTCGAACAAACTTGTGCCAGTTGCGTCGAACAAACTTGTGCCAGTTACGGCGAACCAACTTGTGCCACTTGCGTCGAGAAAACTTGTGCCAGTTGCGTCAAATAAACTTGTGCCAGTTGCGTCAAACAAACTTGTGCCAGTTACGGCGAAGAAACTTGTGCCAGTTGCGTCAAGAAAAGTTGTGCCAGTTGCATCAAATAAACTTGTGCCAGTTGTGTCAAACAAACTTGTGCAAGTTGCGTCAAACAAACCTGTGGCAATTGATTCGAATAAACTTGTGCCAGTTGCGTTGAATAAACTTGTGCCAGTTGCGTCTAACAAACTTGTGCCAGTTGCGTCAAACAAACTTGTGCCAGTTGCGTCGAACAAACTTGTGCCAGATATGGCAAACAAACTTGTGCCAGTTGCTTCGAGAAAACTTGTGCCAGTCGCGTAAAAAAAAACTTGTGCCAGTTGCGTCAAACAAACTTGTGTCAGTTGCGTCAAACAAACTTGTGCCTCTTGCGTCAAACAAACTTGTGCCAGTTGCATCAAAAAAACTTGTACCAATTGAGTCGAAAAAACTTGTGCCTGTTACGTCGAACAAACTTGTGCCAGTTGCGTCTAACAAACTTGTGCCAGTTGTGTCGAACAAACTTGTGCCAGTTGCGTCAAACAAACTTGTGCCAGTTGCGTAGAAGAACCTTGTGCCAGTTGCATCAAACGAACTTGTGCCAGTTGCGACAAACAAACTTTTGCCAGTTGCGTCAAACAAACTTATGCCAGTTGCGTAGAATAAACTTGTGCCAGTTGCGTAGAAGAACCTTGTGCCAGTTGCGTCGAACAAACTTGTGCAAGTTGCGTCGAAAAAACTTGCACCAGTTGCGTCGAACAAACTTGTGCCAGTTGCGCTGAACAAACTTCTGCCAATTGTGTCAAACAAACTTGTGTCAGTTGCGTAGAACAAACTTGTGCCAGTTGCGTCGAACAAACTTGTGTCAGTTGGGTAGAACAAATTTGTGCCAGTTGCGTCAAACAAACTTGTGCCAGTTGCGTAGAACAAACTAGTGCCAGTTGCATAGAACAAACTTGTGCCGGATGCCTAGAACAAACTTGTGCCAGTTGCGTAGAACAAACTTGTGCCAGTTGCATAGAACAAACTTGTGCCAGTTATGTAGAACAAACTTGTGCCATTTGCGTCAAACAAACTTGTGCTAGTTGCGTCGAACAAACTTGTGCCAGTTACGGCAAACAAACTTGTGCCAGTTTCGTCGAAAAAAACTTGTGCCAGTTGCGTCAAATAAACTTGTGCCAATTGCGTCAAACAAACTTGTGCAAGTTGCGTCAAACAAACTTGTGCCAGTTGCGTCAAACAAACTTGTTCCAGTTGCGTCAAACAAACTTGTTCCAGTTGCGTCAAACAAACTTGTGCCAATTGAGTCGAAAAAACTTGCGCCAGTTGCGTCGAACAAACTTGTGCCAGTTGCGTCTAACAAACTTGTGCCAGTTGCATAAAAAAAAACTTTTGCCAGTTGCGTCAAACAAACTTGTGCCAGTTGCGTCAAACAAACTTGTGCCAGTTACGTCAAACAAACTTGTGCCAGTTGCGTCAAACAAACTTGTGCCAGTTGCGTAGAAGAACCTTGTGACAGTTGCATCAAACGAACTTGTGCCAGTTGCGTCAAACAAACTTTTGCCAGTTGCGTCAAACAAACTTGTGCCAGTTGAGTCAAACAAAATTGTGCCAGTTGGGTCGAACAAACTTGTGCCAGTTGCGTTAAAGAAACTTGTGCCAGTTGCATCGAACAAACTTTTGCCAGTTGCGTTGAACAAACTTGTGCCAGTTGCGTAAAACAAACTTGCGCCAGTTACGTCAAACAAACTTGTGCCAGTTGCATTGAACAAACTTGTGCCAGTTGCGTCGAACAAACTTGTGTCAATTGGGTAGAAAAAATTTGTGCCAGTTGCGTCAAACAAACTTGTGCCAGTTGCGTAGAACACACTAGGGCCAGTTGCATAGAACAAACTTGTGCCAGATACATAGAACAAACTTGTGCCAGTTGCGTAGAACAAACTTGTGCCAGTTGCATAGAACAAACTTGTGCCAGTTATGTAGAACAAACTTGTGCCATTTGCGTCAAACAAACTTGTGCCAGTAGCGTCGAACAAACTTGTGCCAGTTACGGCGAAGAAACTTGTGCCAGTTTCGTCGAGAAAACTTGTGCCAGTTGCGTCAAATAAACTTGAGCCAGTTGCGTCAAACAAACTTGTGCCAGTTGCGTCAAAGAAACTTGTGCCAGTTGCGTCAAACAAACTTGTTCCAGTTGCGTCAAACAAACTTGTTCTAGTTGCGTCAAACAAACTTGTGCCAATTGAGTCGAAAAAACTTGTGCCAGTAGCATCGAACAAACTTGTGCCAGTTGCGTCTAACAAACTTGTGCCAGTTGCGTCATAAAAACTTGGGCCAGTTTCGTCGAACAAACTTGTGTCAGTGGCATCCAACAAACTTGTGCCAGTTGCGTATAACAAACTTGTGCCAGTTGCGTCAAACAAACTTATGCCAGTTGCGTAGAACAAACTTGTGCCAGTTGCGTAGAAGAACCTTGTGCCAGTTGCGTCGAACAAACCTGTGCTAGTTTGGAGAACAAACTTGTGCCAGTTGCGTCAAACAAACTTATGCCAGTTGCGTAAAACAAACTAGTGCCAGTTGCATAGAACAAACTTGTTCCAATTGAGTAGAACAAACTTGTGCCAATTGCGTCAAACAAACTTGTGCCAGTTCGTCGAACAAACTTGTGCCAGTTGCATCGAAGAAATTTGTGCCAGTTGCGTCACACAAACTTGTGCCAGTTGCGTCGAACAAACTTGTGCCAGTTGCGTCGAACAAACTTGTGCCAGTTACGGCGAACCAACTTGTGCCACTTGCGCCGAGAAAACTTGTGAAAGTTGCATCAAATAAACTTGTGCCAGTTGCGTCAAACAAACTTGTGCCAGTTGCGTCAAACAAACTTGTGCCAGTTGCGTCAAACAAACTTGTGCCAGTTGCGTCAAACAAACTTGTGCCAATTGATTCGAAAAAACTTGTGCCAGTTGCGTTGAACAAACTTGTGTCAGTTGCGTCAAACAAACTTGTGCCTCTTGCGTCAAACAAACTTGTGCCAGTTGCGTTAAACAAACTTGTGCCAGTTGCATCGAACAAACTTTTGCCAGTTGCGTCGAACAAACTTGTGTCAGTTGGGTAGAAGAAATTTGTGCCAGTTGCGTCAAACAAACTTGTGCCAGTTGCGTAGAACAAACTAGTGCCAGTTGCATAGAACAAACTTGTGCCGGATGCGTAGAACAAACTTATGCCAGTTGCGTAGAACAAACTTGTGCCAGTTGCATAGAACAAACTTGTGCCAGTTATGTAGAACAAACTTGTGCCATTTGTGTCAAACAAACTTGTGCCAGTTACGTCGAACAAACTTGTGCCAGTTACGGCGAACAAACTTGTGCCAGTTTCGTTGAAAAAACTTGTGCCAGTTGCGTCAAATAAACTTGTGCCAGTTGCGTCAAACAAACTTGTGCCACTTGCGTCAAACAAACTTGTGCCAGTTGCGTCAAACAAACTTGTTCCAGTTGCATCAAACAAACTTGTTCCAGTTGCGTCAAACAAACTTGTGCCAATTGAGTCGAAAAAACTTGTGCCAGTTGCGTCGAACAAACTTGTGCCAGTTGCGTCTAACAAACTTGTGCCAGTTGCGTCAAAAAAACTTTGGCCAGTTTCGTCGAACAAACTTGTGTCAGTGGCATCCAACAAACTTGTGCCAGTTGCGTAGAACAAATTTGTGTAAGTTGCGTCAAACAAACTTGTGCCAGTTGCGTAGAACAAACTTGTGCCAGTTGCGTAGAACAACCTTGTGCCAGTTGCGTCGAACAAACTTGTGCTAGTTTGTAGAACAAACTTGTGCCAGTTGCATCAAACAAACTTATGCCAGTTGCGTATAACAAACTAGTGCCAGTTGCATAGAACAAACTTGTTCCAGTTGAGTAGAACAAACTTGTGCCAATTGCGTCAAACAAACTTGTGCCAGTTCGTCGAACAAACTTGTGACAGTTGCATCGAAGAAATTTGTGCCAGTTGCGTCACACAAACTTGTGTCAGTTGCATTGAACAAACTTGTGCCAGTTGCGTCGAACAAACTTGTGCCAGTTACGGCGAACCAACTTGTGCCACTTGCGTCGAGAAAACTTGTGCCAGTTGCGTCAAATAAACTTGTGCCAGTTGCGTCAAACAAACTTGTGCCAGTTACGGCAAACAAACTTGTGCCAGTTGCGTCGAGAAAAGTTGTGCCAGTTGCGTCAAATAAACTTGTGCCAGTTGCGTCAAACAAACTTGTGCCTCTTGCGTCAGACAAACTTGTGCCAGTTGCGTCAAACAAACTTGTGCCAGTTGCGGCAAACAAACTTGTGCCAATTGATTAAAAAAAACTTGTGCCAGTTGCGTTGAACAAACTTGTGCCAGTTGCGTCTAAGAAACTTGTGCCAGTTGCGTCAAACAAACTTGTGCCAGTTGCGTCGAACAAACTTGTGCCAGTTGCATCGAACACACTAGTGCCAGTTGCATAGAACAAACTTGTGCCAGTTGCGTCAAACAAACTTGTGCCAGTTGCATAGAACAAGCTTGTACATGTTGCGTAGAACAACCTTGTGCCAGTTGCGTCAAACAAACTTGTGCCAGTTGTGTCAAACAAACTTGTGCCAGTTGGTTCAAACAAACTTGTGCCAGTTACGTTAAACAAACTTGTGCCAGTTGCGTCAAACAAACTTGTGCCTCTTGCGTCAAACAAACTTGTGCCAGTTGCGTCAAACAAACTTGTGCCAGTTGCGTCTAACAAACTTGTGCCAGTTGATAAAAAAAAAACTTGTGCCAGTTGCGTCAAACAAACTTGTGCCAGTTGCGTCAAACAAACTTGTGCCAGTTGCGTAGAACAAATTTGTGCCAGTTGCGTCAAACAAACGTGTGCCAGTTGCGTAGAAGAACCTTGTGCCAGTTGCGTCAAACGAACTTGTGCCAGTTGCGTCAAACAAACTTTTGCCAGTTGCGTCAAACAAACTTGTGCCAGTTGAGTCAAAAAACTTGTGCCAGTTGGGTAGAACAAACTTGTGCCAGTTGCGTTAAACAAACTTGTGCCAGTTGCATCGAACAAACTTTTGCTAGTTGCGTCGAACAAACTTGTGCCAGTTGCGTCGAACAAACTTGTGCCAGTTATGGCGAACAAACTTGTGCCACTTGCGTCGAGAAAACTTGTGCCAGTTGCGTCAAATAAACTTGTGCCAGTTACGTCAAACAAACTTGTGCCAGTTGCGTAGAACAAACTTGTGCCAGTTGCGTCAAACAAACTTGTGCCAGTTGCGTCAAACAAACTTGTGCCAGTTGCGTCAAACAAACTTGTGCCAATTGATTCGAAAAAACTTGTGCCAGTTGCGTTGAACAAACTTGTGCCAGTTGCGTCTAACAAACTTGTGCCAGTTGCGTCAAACAAACTTGTGCCATTTGCGTCGAACAAACTTGTGCCAGATATGGAGAACAAACTTGTGCCAGTTGCTTCGAGAAAACTTGTGCCAGTTGCGTAAAAAAAAACTTGTGCCAGTTGCGTCAAACAAACTTGTGCCAGTTGCGTCAAAAAAACTTGTGGCTCTTGCGTCAAACAAACTTGTGCCAGTTGCGTCAAACAAACTTGTACCAATTGAGTCGAAAAAACTTGTGCCTGTTACGTCGAACATACTTGTGCCAGTTGCGTCTAACAAACTTGTGCCAGTTGGGTAAAAAAAAACTTGTGCCAGTTGCGCCAAACAAACTTGTGCCAGTTGCGTCAAACAAACTTGTGCCAGTTGCGTAGAACAAACTTGTGCCAGTTGCGTCAAACAAACTTGTGACAGTTGCATAGAAGAACCTTGTGCCAGTTGCGTCAAACGAACTTGTGCCAGTTGCGTCAAACAAACTTTTGCCAGTTGCGTCAAACAAACTTGTGCCAGTTGAGTCAAACAAACTTGTGCCAGTTGGGTAGAACAAACTTGTGCCAGTTGCGTTAAACAAACTTGTGCCAGTTGCATCGAACAAACCTTTGCCAGTTGCATCGAACAAACTTGTGCCAGTTGCGTCGAACAAACTTGCGCCATTTACGTCAAACAAACTTGTGCCAGTTGCGTTGAACAAACTTGTGCCAGTTGTGTCAAACAAACTTGTGTCAGTTGCATAGAACAAACATTTGCCATTTGCGTAGAACAAACTTGTGCCAGTTGTGTCAAACAAACCTGTGCCAGTTGTGTACAACAAACTAGTAAGAGTTGCGTAGAACAAACTTGTGCCAGTTGTGTCGAACAAACTTGTGCCAGTTGCGTAGAACAAACTTGAACCAGTTGCGTCAAACAAACTTATGCCAGTTGCATAGAACAAACTAGTGCCAGTTGCATAGAACAAACTTGTCCCAGTTGCGTAGAACAAACTTGTGCCAGTTGCGTTGAACAAACTTGTGCCAGTTGCATAGAACAAACTTGTGCCAGTTGCGTCGAAGAAACTTGTGCCAGTTGCGTCAAACAAACTTGTGCCATTTGCGTCGAACAAACTTGTGCCACTTGCGTCGAACAAACTTGTGCCAGATATGGCGAACAAACTTGTGCAAGTTGCTTCGAGAAACCTTGTGCCAGTTGCGTAAAAAAAACTTGTGCCAGTTGCGTCAAACAAACTTGTGCCAGTTGCGTCAAACAAACTTGTGCCTCTTGCGTCAAACAAACTTGTGCCAGTTGCGTCAAACAAACTTGTACCAATTGAGTCGAAAAAACTTGTGCCAGTTACGTCAAACAAACTTGTGCCAGTTGCGTCTAACAAACATGTGCCAGATGCATCAAACAAACTTGTGCCAGTTGCGACAAACCAACATGTGCCAGTTGTGTCAAACAAACTTGTGCCAGTTGCGTAGAACAAACTTGTGCCAGTTGCGTCAAACAAACTTGTGCCAGTTGCGTAGAAGAACCTTGTGCCAGTTGCGTCAAACGAACTTGTGCCAGTTGCGTCAAACAAACTTGTGCCAGTTGCGTCGAACAAACTTGTGCCAGTTGAGTCAAACAAACTTGTGCCAGTTGGGTCGAACAAACTTGTGCCAGTTGCGTTAAACAAACTTGTGCCAGTTGCATCGAACAAAGTTTTGCTAGTTGCGTCGAACAAACTTGTGACAGTTGCCTCGAACAAACTTGCGCCAGTTACATCAAACACACTTGTGCCAGTTACGTTGAACAAACTTAGCCAGTTGTGTCTAACAAACTTATGCCAGTTGCATAGAACAAACTAGTGCCAGTTGCATAGAACAAACTTGTCCCAGTTGCGTAGAACAAACTTGTGCCAGTTGCGTCAAACAAACTTGTGCCAGTTGCGTCGAACAAACTTGTGCCAGTTGCGTCGAAGAAACTTGTGACAGTTGCGTCAAACAAACTTGCGCCATTTGCGTCGAACAAACTTGTGCCAGTTGCGTCGAACAAACTTGTGCCAGATATGGCGAACAAACGTGTGCCAGTTGCTTCGAGAAAACTTGTGCCAGTTGGGTAAAAAAAAACTTGTGCCAGTTGCGTCAAACAAACTTGTGCCAGTTGCGTCAAACAAACTTGTGCCTCTTGCGTCAAACAAACTTGTGCCAGTTGCGTCAAACAAACTTGTACCAATTGAGTCGAAAAAACTTGTGCCTATTACGTCGAACAAACTTGTGCCAGTTGCGTCTAACAAACTTGTGCCAGTTGCGTCAACCAAACTTGTGCCAGTTGCGTCAAACAAACTTGTGCCAGTTGCGTAGAACAAACTTGTGCCAGTTGCGTCAAACAAACTTGTGCCAGTTGCGTAGAAGAACCTTGTGCCAGTTGCGTCAAACGAACTTGTGCCAGTTGCGTCAAACAAAGTTGTGCCAGTTGCGTCGAACAAACTTGTGACAGTTGAGTCAAACAAACTTGTGCCAGTTGGGTCTAACAAACTTGTGCCAGTTGCGTTAAACAAACTTGTGCCAGTTGCATCGAACAAACTTTTGCCAGTTGCGTCGAACAAACTTGTGCCAATTACGTTAAACAAACTTGTGCCAGTTGCATCTAACAAACTTTTGCCTGTTGCGTAGAACAAACTTGTGACAGTTGCGTCGAACAAATTTGCGCCAGTTACGTCAAACAAACTTGTGCCAGTTGCGTTGAACAAACTTCTGCCAGTTGTGTCGAACAAAATTATGTCAGTTGGGTAGAACAAACTTGTGCCAGTTGCGTCAAACAAACATGTCCCAGTTGCGTATAACAAACTAGTGCCAGTTGCATAGAACAAACTTGTGCCAGATGCGTAGAACAAACTTGTGCCAGTTGCATAGAACAAACTTGTGCCAGTTGCATAGAAGAAACTTGTGCCAGTTATGTAGAACAAACTTGTGCCACTTGCGTCGAACAAACTTGTGCCAGTTGCGTCGAACAAACTTGTGCCAGTTACGGCGAACAAACTTGTGCCAGTTGCGTCAAATAAACTTGTGCCAGTTGCGTAGAACAAACTTGTGCCAGTTGCGTTAAACAAACTTGTGCCAGTTGCGTCAAACAAACTTGTTCCAGTTGCGTTAAACAAACTTGTGCCACTTGAGTCGAAAAAACTTGTGCCAGTTGCGTCAAATAAACTTGTGCCAGTTGCGTCTAACAAACTTGTGCCAGTTGCGTCAAAAAAACTTGTGCCAGTTTCGTCAAACAAACTTGTGCCAGTGGCATCCAACAAACTTCTGCCAGTTGCGTCGAACAAACTTGTGCCACTTGCGTCAAACAAATTTGTGCCAGTTGCGTCGAACAAACTTGTGCCAGTTGCGTAGAACAACCTTGTGCCAGTTGAGTCGAACAAACTTGTGCTAGTTGGTAGAACAAACTTGTGCCAGTTGCGTCAAACAAACATATGCCAGTTGCGTAAAACAAACTAGTGACAGTTGCATAGAACACACTTGTGCCAGTTGAGTAGAACAAACTTGTGCCAATTGCATCAAACAAACTTGTGCCAGTTGCGTCGAACAAACTTGTGCCAGTTGCGTCGAAGAAACTTGTGCCAGTTGCGTCAAACAAACTTGTGCCAGTTGCGTCGAACAAACTTGTGCCAGTTGCGTCGAACAAACTTGTGCCAGTTACGGTGAACAAACTTGTGCCACTTGCGTCGAGAAAACTTGTGCCAGTTGCGTCAAATAAACTTGTGCCAGTTGCGTCAAACAAACTTGTGCCAGTTACGGCGAACAAACTTGTGCCAGCTGCGTCGAGAAAAGTTGTGCCAGTTGCGTCAAATAAACTTGTGCCAGTTGCGTCAAACAAACTTGTGCCAGTTGCGTCAAACAAACTTGTGCCAGTTGTGTCAAACAAACTTGTGCCAGTTGCGTCAAACAAACTTGTGCCGATTGATTCGAAAAAACTTGTGCCAGTTGCGTTGAACAAACTTGTGCCAGTTGCGTCTAACAAACTTGTGCCAGTTGCGTCAAACAAACTTGTGCCAGTTGCGTCGAACAAACTTGTGCCAGATATGGCGAACAAACTTGTGCCAGTTGGTTCGAGAAAACTTGTGCCAGTGGCGTAAAAAAAACTTGTGCCAGTTGCGTCAAACAAACTTGTGCCAGTTGCGTCAAACAAACTTGTGCCTCTTGCGTCAAACAAAATTGTGCCAGAGGCGTCAAACAAACTTGTACCAATTGAGTACAAAAAACTTGTGCCTGTTACGTCAAACAAACTTGTGCCAGTTGCGTCTAACAAACTTGTGCCAGTTGCATCAAAAAAAACATGTGCCAGTTGCGTCAAACAAACTTGTGTCAGTTGCGTCAAACAAACTTGTGCCAGTTGCGTCAAACAAACTTGTGCCAGTTGCGTCAAACAAACTTGTGCCAGTTGCGTAGAAGAACCTTGTGCCAGTTGCGTCAAACGAACTTGTGCCAGTTGCGTCAAACAAACTTTTGCCAGTTGCGTCAAACAAACTTTTGCCAGTTGAGTAAAACAAACTTGTGCCAGTTGGGTCGAACAAACTTGTGCCAGTTGCGTTAAACAAACTTGTGCCAGTTGCATCGAACAATCTTTTGCCAGTTGTGTCGAACAAACTTGTGCCAGTTGCGTCGAACAAACTTGCGCCAGTCACGTCAAACAAACTTGTGCCAGTTGCGTTGAACAAACTTCTGCCAGTTGTGTCAAACAAACTTGTGTCAGTTGCGTAGAACAAACATTTGCCATTTGCGTAGCACAAACTTGTGCCAGTTGTGTCAAACAAACCTGTGCCAGTTGTGTACAACAACCTAGAAAGAGTTGCGTAGAACAAACTTGTGCCAGTTGTGTCGAACAAACTTGTGCCAGTTGCGTAGAACAAACTTGTACCAGTTGCGTCAAACAAACTTATGCCAGTTGCATAGAACAAACTAGTGCCAGTTGCATAGAACAAACTTGTGCCAGTTGCGTAGAACAAACTTGTGCCAGTTGCGTCAAATAAACTTGTGCCAGTTGCGTCGAACAAACTTGTGCCAGTTGAGTCAAACAAACTTGTGCCAGTTGAGTCTAACAAACTTGTGCCAGTTGCGTTAAACAAACTTGTGCCAGTTGCATCGAACAAACTTTTGCCAGTTGCGTCGAACAAACTTGTGCCAGTTGCGTCAAACAAACTTGCGCCAGTTACGTCAAACAGACTTGTGCCAGTTGCGCTGAACAAACTTCTGCCAGTTGTGTCAAACAAACTTGTGCCAGTTGCGTCAAACAAACTTGTGCCAGTTGCGTCGAACAAACTTGTGCCAGTTGCGTCGAAGAAACTTGTGCCACTTGCGTCAAAGAAACTTGTGCCATTTGCGTTGAACAAACTTGTGCCAGTTGCGTCGAACAAACTTGTGCCAGATATGGCGAACAAACTTGTGCCAGTTGCTTCGAGAAAACTTGTGCCAGTTGCGTAGAACAACCTTGTGCCAGTTGAGTCGAACAAACTTGTGCTAGTTGGTAGAACAAACTTGTGCCAGTTGCATCAAACAAACTTATGCCAGTTGCGTAAAACAAACTAGTGCCAGTTGCATAGAACAAACTTCTGCCAGTTGAGTAGAACAAACTTGTGCCAATTGCATCAAACAAACTTGTGCCAGTTGCGTCGAACAAACTTGTGCCAGTTGCGTTGAAGAAACTTCTGCCTGTTGCGTCAAAAAAACTTGTGCCAGTTGCGTCGAACAAACTTGTGCCAGTTGCGTCAAACAAACTTGTGCCAGTTGCGTTGAACAAACTTTTGCCAGTTGCGTCGAACAAACTTGTGCCAGTTACGGCGAACAAACTTGTGCCACTTGCGTTGAGAAAACTTGTGCCAGTTGCGTCAAATAAACTTGTGCCAGTTGCGTCAAACAAACTTGTGCCAGTTACGGCGAACCAACTTGTGCCAGTTGCGTCGAGAAAAGTTGTGCCAGTTGCGTCAAATAAACTTGTGCAAGTTGCGTCGAACAAACTTGTGCCAGTTGCGTCAAACAAACTTGTGCCAGTTGCGTCAAACAAACTTGTGCCAGTTGCGTCAAACAAACTTGTGCCAATTGATTCGAAAAAACTTGTGCCAGTTGCATTGAACAAACTTGTGCCAGTTGCGTCAAACAAACTTGTGCCAGTTGCGTCAAACAAACTTGTGCCAGTTGCGTCGAACAAACTTTTGCCAGATATGGCAAACAAACTTGTGCCAGTTGCTTCGAGAAAACTTGTGCCAGTCGCGTAAAAAAAAACTTATGCCAGTTGCGTCAAACAAACTTGTGCCAGTTGCGTCAAATAAACTTGTGCCTCTTGCGTCAAACAAACTTGTGCCAGTTGCATCAAACAAACTTGTACCAATTGAGTCGAAAAAACTTGTGCCTGTTACGTCGAACAAACTTGTGCCAGTTGCGTCTAACAAACTTGTGCCAGTTGCGTTGAACAAACTTGTGCCAGTTGCATCAAACGAACTTGTGCCAGTTGCGTAGAACAAACTTGTGCCAGTTGCGTAGAAGAACCTTGTGCCAGTTGCGTCAAACAAACTTGTGCCAGTTGCGTCAAACAAACTTGTGCCAGTTGCGTTAAACAAACTTGTGCCAGTTGCATCGAACAAACTTTTGCCAGTTGCGTCGAACAAACTTGTGCCAGTTGCGTCGAAAAATCTTGCGCCAGTTGCGTCGAACAAAGTAGTGCCAGTTGCGTTGAACAAACTTCTGCCAATTGTATCAAACAAACTTGTGTCAGTTGCGTAGAACAAACTTGTGCCAGTTGCGTCAAACAAACTTGTGCCAGTTGCGTTAAACAAACTTGTGCCAGTTGCATCGAACAAACTTTTGCCAGTTGCGTCGAACAAACTTGTGCCAGTTGCGTCGAAAAATCTTGCGCCAGTTGCGTCGAACAAACTAGTGCCAGTTGCGTCAAACAAACTTCTGCCAATTGTGTCAAACAAACTTGTGTCAGTTGCGTAGAACAAAATTGTGCCAGTTGCGTCGAACAAACTTGTGTCAGTTGGGTAGAACAAATTTGTGCCAATTGCGTCAAACAAACTTGTGCCAGTTGCGTAGAACAAACTAGTGCCAGTTGCATAGAACAAACTTGTGCCAGATGCGTAGAACAAACTTGTGCCAGTTGCGTAGAACAAACTTGTGCCAGTTGCATAGAACAAACTTGTGCCAGTTATGTAGAACAAACTTGTGCCATTTACGTCAAACAAATTTGTGCCAGTTGCGTCGAACAAACTTATGCCAGTTACGGCGAACAAACTTATGCCAGTTTCATCTAAAAAACTTGTGCTAGTTGCGTCAAATAAACTTGTGCCAGTTGCGTCAAACAAACTTGTGCCAGTTGCGTCAAACAAACTTGTGCCAGTTGCGTCAAACAAACCTGTTCCATTTGCGTCAAACAAACTTATTCCAGTTGCGTCAAACAAATTTGTGCCAATTGAGTCGAAAAAACTTGTGCCAGTTGCGTCGAAGAAACTTGTGCCAGTTGCGTCTAACAAACTTGTGCCAGTTGCGTCAAAAAAACTTGGGCCAGTTTCGTCGAACAAACTTGTGTCAGTGGCATCCAACAAACTTGTGCCAGTTGCATAGAACAAACTTGTGCCAGTTGCGTCAAACAAACTTGTGCCAGTTGCGTCAAACAAACTTGTGCCAGTTGCGTAGAACAAACTTGTGCCAGTTGCGTAGAACAACCTGTGCCAGTTGCGTCGAACAAACTTGTGCTAGTTTGTAGAAAAAACTTGTGCCAGTTGCGTTAAACAAACTTATTCCAGTTGCGTAAAACAAACTAGTGCCAGTTGCATAGAACAAACTTGTTCCAGTTGAGTAGAACAAACTTGTGCCAATTGCGTCAAACAAACTTGTGCCAGTTCGTCGAACAAACTTGTGCCAGTTGCGTCGAAGAAATTTTTGCCAGTTGCGTCAAACAAACTTGTGCCAGTTGCGTCGAACAAACTTGTGCCAGTTGCGTCGAACAAACTTGTGCCAGTTACGGCGAACCAACTTGTGCCACTTGCGTCGAGAAAACTTGTGCCAGTTGCGTCAAATAAACTTGTGCCAGTTGCGTCAAACAAACTTGTGCCAGTTACGGCGAACAAACTTGTGCCAGTTGCGTCGAGAAAAGTTGTGCCAGTTGCGTCAAATAAACTTGTGCCAGTTGCGTCAAACAAACTTGTGCCAGTTGCGTCAAACAAACTTGTGCCAGTTGCGTCAAACAAACTTGTGCCAGTTGCGTCAAAGAAACTTGTGCCAGTTGCGTCAAACAAACTTGTGTCAGTTGCGTCTAACAAACTTGTGCCAGTTGCGTCAAACAAACTTGTGCCAGTTGCATCGAACAAACTTGTGCCAGTTGCATCGAACACACTAGTGCCAGTTGCATAGAAAAAAATTGTGCCAGTTGCGTTAAACAAACTTGTGCCAGTTGTGTCAAACAAAGTTGTGCCAGTTGGTTCGAACAAACTTGTGCCAGTTACGTTAAACAAATTTGTTCCAGTTGCGTCGAACAAACTTGTGAGAGTTGCGTCAAACAAACTTGTGCCAGTTGCGTCGAACAAACTTGCGCCAGTTCCGTCGCACAAACTTTTGCCAGTTGCTTAGAACAAACTTGTGCCAGTTGTGTCAAACAAACTTGTGCCAGTTGCATCAAACAAACTTGTGCCAGTTGCGTCGAACAAACTTGTGCCAGTTGGGTAGAACAAACATGTGCCAGTTGTGTCAAACAAATTTGTGCCAGTTGCGTAGAACACACTAGTGCCAGTTGCATAGAACAAACTTGTGCCATATGCGTAGAACAAACATTTGCCATTTGCGTAGAACAAACTTGTGCCAGTTGTGTCAAACAAATTTGTGCCAGTTGCGTAGAACACACTAGTGCCAGTTGCATAGAACAAACTTGTGCCATATGCGTAGAACAAACATTTGCCATTTGCGTAGAACAAACTTGTGCCAGTTGTGTCAAACAAACCTGTGCCAGTTGTGTACAACAAACTAGTAAGAGTTGCGTAGAACAAACTTGTGCCAGTTGTGTCGAACAAACTTGTGCCAGTTGCATAGAACAAACTTGTACCAGTTGCGTCTAACAAACTTATGCCCGTTGCATAGAACAAACTAGTGCCAGTTGCATAGAACAAACTTGTCCCAGTTGCATAGAACAAACTTGTGCCAGTTGAGTCAAACAAACTTGTGCCAGTTGCGTCGAACAAACTTGTGCCAGTTGCGTCGAAGAAACTTGTGACAGTTGCGTCAAACAAACTTGTGCCATTTGCGTCGAACAAACTTGTGCCAGTTGCATCGAACAAACTTGTGCCAGTTGCGTAAAAAAAACTTGTGCCAGTTGCGTCAAAAAAACTTGTGCCAGTTGCGTCAAACAAACTTGTGCCTCTTGCGTCAAACAAACTTGTGCCAGTTGCGTCAAACAAACTTGTACCAATTGAGTCGAAAAAACTTGTGCCTGTTACGTCGAACAAACTTGTGCCAGTTGCGTCTAACAAACTTGTGCCAGTTGCATCAAAGAAACTTGTGCCAGTTGCGTCAAACAAACTTGTGCCAGTTGCGTCAAACAAACTTGTGCCAGTTGCGTAGAACAAACTTGTGCCAGTTGCGTCAAACAAACTTGTGCCAGTTGCGTAGAAGAACCTTGTGCCAGTTGCGTCAAACGAACTTGTGCCAGTTGCGTCAAACAAACTTGTGCCAGTTGCGTCGAACAAACTTGTGCCAGTTGAGTTAAACAAACTTGTGCCAGTTGGGTCGAACAAACTTGTGCCAGTTGCGTTAAACAAACTTGTCCAGTTGCATCGAAAAAACTTTTGCCAGTTGCGTCGAACAAACTTGTGCCACTTGTGTCGAACAAACTTGCGCCAGTTACGTCAAACAAACTTGTGCCAATTGCGTTGAACAAACTTCTGCCAGTTGGGTCAAACAAACTTGTGTCAGTTGCGTAGAACAAACTTGTGCCAGTTGCGTCGAACAAACTTGTGTCAGTTGGGTAGAACAAACTTGTGCCAGTTGCGTCAAACAAACATGTCCCAGTTGCGTAGAACAAACTAGTGCCAGTTGCATAGAACAAACTTGTGCCAGATGCGTAGAACAAACTTGTGCCAGTTGCGTAGAACAAACTTGTGCCAGTTGCATAGAACAAACTTGTGCCAGTTATGTAGAACAAACTTGTGCCAGTTGCGTCGAACAAACTTGTGCCAGTTGCGTCGAACAAACTTGTGCCAGTTACGGCGAACAAACTTGTGCTAGTTTCGTCGAGAAAACTTGTGCCAGTTTCGTCAAATAAACTTGTGCCAGTTGCGTCAAACAAACTTGTGCCAGTTGCGTCAAACAAACTTGTGCCAGTTGCGTCGAACAAACTTGTGCCAGTTACGGCGAACAAACTTGTGGCAGTTTCGTCGAGAAAACTTGTGCCAGTTGTGTCAAATAAACTTGTGCCAGTTGCGTCAAACAAACTTGTGCCAGTTGCATCAAACAAACTTGTGCCAGTTGTGTCACACAAACTTGTTGCAGTTGCGTCAAACAAACTTGTGCCACTTGAGTCAAAAAAACTTGTGCCAGTTGCGTCGAACAAACTTGTGCCAGTTGCGTCTAACGAACTTGTGCCAGTTGCGTCAAAAAAACTTGTGACAGTTTAGTCAAACAAATTTGTGCCAGTGGCATCCAACAAACTTGTGCCAGTTGCGTCGAACAAACTTGTGCCAGTTGCGTCAAACAAACTTGTGCCAGTTGCGTAGAACAAACTTGTGCCAGTTGCGTAGAACAACCTTGTGCCAGTTGAGTCGAACAAACTTGTGCTAGTTGGTAGAACAAACTTGTGCCAGTTGCGTCAAACAAACTTATGCCAGTTGCGTAAAACAAACTAGTGCCAGTTGCATAGAACAAACTTGTGCCAGTTGAGTAGAACAAACTTGTGCCAGTTGCATCAAACAAACTTGTGCCAGTTGCGTCGAACAAACTTGTGCCAGTTCCGTCGAAGAAACTTGTGCCAGTTGCGTTAAAACAAACTTGTGCCAGTTGCGTCGAACAAACTTGTGCCAGTTGCGTCGAACAAACTTGTGCTAGTTACGGCGAACAAACTTGTGCCACTTGCATCGAGAAAACTTGTGCCAGTTGCGTCAAATAAACTTGTGCCAGTTGCGTCAAACAAACTTGTGCCAGTTACGGCGAACAAACTTGTGCCAGCTGCGTCGAGAAAAGTTGTGCCAGTTGCGTCAAATAAACTTGCGTTAAACAAACTTGTGCCAGTTGCGTCGAACAAACTTGTGCCAGTTGCTTCAAACAAACTTGTGCCAGTTGCGTCAAACAAACTTGTGCCAATTGATTCGAAAAAACTTGTGCCAGTTGCGTTGAACAAACTTGTGCCAGTTGCGTCTAACAAACTTGTGCCAGTTGCGTCGAACAAACTTGTGCCAGATATGGCGAACAAACTTGTGCCAGTTGCTTCGAGAAAACTTGTGCCAGTTGCGTAAAAAAAACTTGTGCCAGTTGCATCAAACAAACTTGTGCCAGTTGCGTCAAACAAACTTGTGCCTCTTGCGTCAAACAAACTTGTGCCAGTTGCGTCAAACAAACTTGTACCAATTGAGTCGAAAAAACTTGTGCCCGTTACGTCGAACAAACTTGTGCTAGTTGCGTCTAACAAACTTGTGCCATTTGCGTTAAAAAAAACTTGTGCCAGTTGTGTCAAACAAACTTGTGCCAGTTGCGTCAAACAAACTAGTGCCAGTTGCGTAGAACAAACTTGTGCCAGTTGCGTCAAACAAACTTGTGCCAGTTGCGTAGAAGAACATTGTCCCAGTTGCGTCAAACGAACTTGTGCCAGTTGCTTCAAACGAACTTGTGCCAGTTGCGTCAAACAAACTTTTGCCAGTTGCGTCAAACAAACTTTTCCCAGTTGAGTCAGACAAACTTGTGCCAGTTGGGTCGAACAAACTTGTGCCAGTTACGTTAAACAAACTTGTGTCAGTTGCATCGAACAAACTTTTGCCAGTTGTGTCGAACAAACTTGTGCCAGTTACGTCAAACAAACTTGTGCCAGTTGCGTTGATCAAACTTCTGGCAGTTGTGTCAAACAAACTTGCGTCAGTTACGTAGAACAAACATTTGCCATTTGTGTAGAACAAACTTGTGCCAGTTGTGTCAAACAAACCTGTGCCAGTTGTGTACAACAAACTAGTAAGAGTTGCGTAGAACAAACTTGTGCCAGTTGTGTCAAACAAACTTGTGCCAGTTGCGTAGAACAAACTTGTACCAGTTGTATCAAACAAACTTATGCCAGTTGCATATAACAAACTAGTGCCAGTTGCATAGAACAAACTTGTCCCAGTTGCGTAGAACAAACTTGTCCCAGTTGCGTCAAACAAACTTGTGCCAGTTGCGTCGAACAAACTTGTGCCAGTTGCGTCGAAGAAACTTGTGCCAGTTGCGTCAAACAAACTTGTGCCATTTGCTTCGAACAAACTTGTGCCAGTTGCGTCAAACAAACTTGTGCCAGATATGGCAAACAAACTTGTGCCAGTTGCTTCGAGAAAACTTGTGCCAGTTGCGTAAAAAAAAGTTTTGCCAGTTGCGTCAAACAAACTTGTGCCAGTTGCGTCAAACAAACTTGTGCCTCTCGCGTCAAACAAACTTGTGCCAGTTGCGTCAAACAAACTTGTACCAATTGAGTGGAAAAAACTTGTGCCTGTTACGTCGAACAAACTTGTGCCAGTTGCGTCTAACAAACTTGTGCCAGTTGCGTCAAACAGACTTGTGCCAGTTACGTCAAACAAACTTGTGCCAGTTGCGTAGAACAAACTTGTGCCAGTTGCGTCAAACAAACTTGTGCCAGTTGCGTAGAAGAACCTTGTGCCAGTTGCGTCAAACGAACTTGTGCCAGTTGCGTCAAACAAACTTGTGCCAGTTGCCTCGAAGAAACTTGTGCCAGTTGAGTCAAACAAACTTGTGCCAGTTGGGTCGAACAAACTTGTGCCAGTTGCATTAAACAAACTTGTGCTAGTTGCATCGAACAAACTTGTGCCAGTTGCGTCGAACAAACTTGTGCCAGTTGCGTAAAACAAACTTGCGCCAGTTATGTCAAACAAACTTGTGCCAGTTGCGTTGAACAAACTTCTGCCAGTTGTGTCAAACAAATTTGTGTCAGTTGTGTAGAACAAACTTGTGCTAGTTGCGTCGAACAAACTTGTGTCAGTTGGGTAGAACAACTTTCTGCCAGTTGCGTCAAATAAATATGTCCCAGTTGCGTAGAACAAACTAGTGCCAGTTGCATAGAACAAACTTGTGCCAGATGCGTAGAACAAACTTGTGCCAGTTGCGTAGAACAAACTTGTGCCAGTTGTGTCGAACAAACTTGTGCCAGTTGCTTCAAACAAACTTGTACCAGTTGCGTCAAACAAAATTATGCCACTTGCATAGAACAAACTAGTGCCAGTTGCATAGAACAAACTTGTGCCAGTTACGGCGAACAAACTTGTGCCAGTTGCGTCAAACAAACTTGTGCCAGTTGATTCGAACAAACTTGTGCCAGTTGCATAGAACAAACTTGTGCCAGTTATGTAGAACAAACTTGTGCCATTTGTGTCAAACAAACTTGTGCCAGTTACGTCGAACAAACTTGTGCCAGTTACGGCGAACAAACTTGTGCCAGTTTCGTTGAAAAAACTTGTGCCAGTTGCGTCAAATAAACTTGTGCCAGTTGCGTCAAACAAACTTGTGCCACTTGCGTCAAAAAAACTTGTGCCAGTTGCGTCAAACAAACTTGTTCCAGTTGCATCAAACAAACTTGTTCCAGTTGCGTCAAACAAACTTGTGCCAATTGAGTCGAAAAAACTTGTGCCAGTTGCGTCGAACAAACTTGTGCCAGTTGCGTCTAACAAACTTGTGCCAGTTGCGTCAAAAAAACTTTGGCCAGTTTCGTCGAACAAACTTGTGTCAGTGGCATCCAACAAACTTGTGCCAGTTGCGTAGAACAAATTTGTGTAAGTTGCGTCAAACAAACTTGTGCCAGTTGCGTAGAACAAACTTGTGCCAGTTGCGTAGAACAACCTTGTGCCAGTTGCGTCGAACAAACTTGTGCTAGTTTGTAGAACAAACTTGTGCCAGTTGCATCAAACAAACTTATGCCAGTTGCGTATAACAAACTAGTGCCAGTTGCATAGAACAAACTTGTTCCAGTTGAGTAGAACAAACTTGTGCCAATTGCGTCAAACAAACTTGTGCCAGTTCGTCGAACAAACTTGTGACAGTTGCATCGAAGAAATTTGTGCCAGTTGCGTCACACAAACTTGTGTCAGTTGCATTGAACAAACTTGTGCCAGTTGCGTCGAACAAACTTGTGCCAGTTACGGCGAACCAACTTGTGCCACTTGCGTCGAGAAAACTTGTGCCAGTTGCGTCAAATAAACTTGTGCCAGTTGCGTCAAACAAACTTGTGCCAGTTACGGCAAACAAACTTGTGCCAGTTGCGTCGAGAAAAGTTGTGCCAGTTGCGTCAAATAAACTTGTGCCAGTTGCGTCAAACAAACTTGTGCCTCTTGCGTCAGACAAACTTGTGCCAGTTGCGTCAAACAAACTTGTGCCAGTTGCGGCAAACAAACTTGTGCCAATTGATTAAAAAAAACTTGTGCCAGTTGCGTTGAACAAACTTGTGCCAGTTGCGTCTAAGAAACTTGTGCCAGTTGCGTCAAACAAACTTGTGCCAGTTGCGTCGAACAAACTTGTGCCAGTTGCATCGAACACACTAGTGCCAGTTGCATAGAACAAACTTGTGCCAGTTGCGTCAAACAAACTTGTGCCAGTTGCATAGAACAAGCTTGTACATGTTGCGTAGAACAACCTTGTGCCAGTTGCGTCAAACAAACTTGTGCCAGTTGTGTCAAACAAACTTGTGCCAGTTGGTTCAAACAAACTTGTGCCAGTTACGTTAAACAAACTTGTGCCAGTTGCGTCAAACAAACTTGTGCCTCTTGCGTCAAACAAACTTGTGCCAGTTGCGTCAAACAAACTTGTGCCAGTTGCGTCTAACAAACTTGTGCCAGTTGCATAAAAAAAAACTTGTGCCAGTTGCGTCAAACAAACTTGTGCCAGTTGCGTCAAACAAACTTGTGCCAGTTGCGTAGAACAAATTTGTGCCAGTTGCGTCAAACAAACGTGTGCCAGTTGCGTAGAAGAACCTTGTGCCAGTTGCGTCAAACGAACTTGTGCCAGTTGCGTCAAACAAACTTTTGCCAGTTGCGTCAAACAAACTTGTGCCAGTTGAGTCAAAAAACTTGTGCCAGTTGGGTAGAACAAACTTGTGCCAGTTGCGTTAAACAAACTTGTGCCAGTTGCATCGAACAAACTTTTGCTAGTTGCGTCGAACAAACTTGTGCCAGTTGCGTCGAACAAACTTGTGCCAGTTATGGCGAACAAACTTGTGCCACTTGCGTCGAGAAAACTTGTGCCAGTTGCGTCAAATAAACTTGTGCCAGTTACGTCAAACAAACTTGTGCCAGTTGCGTAGAACAAACTTGTGCCAGTTGCGTCAAACAAACTTGTGCCAGTTGCGTCAAACAAACTTGTGCCAGTTGCGTCAAACAAACTTGTGCCAATTGATTCGAAAAAACTTGTGCCAGTTGCGTTGAACAAACTTGTGCCAGTTGCGTCTAACAAACTTGTGCCAGTTGCGTCAAACAAACTTGTGCCATTTGCGTCGAACAAACTTGTGCCAGATATGGAGAACAAACTTGTGCCAGTTGCTTCGAGAAAACTTGTGCCAGTTGCGTAAAAAAAAACTTGTGCCAGTTGCGTCAAACAAACTTGTGCCAGTTGCGTCAAAAAAACTTGTGGCTCTTGCGTCAAACAAACTTGTGCCAGTTGCGTCAAACAAACTTGTACCAATTGAGTCGAAAAAACTTGTGCCTGTTACGTCGAACATACTTGTGCCAGTTGCGTCTAACAAACTTGTGCCAGTTGGGTAAAAAAAAACTTGTGCCAGTTGCGCCAAACAAACTTGTGCCAGTTGCGTCAAACAAACTTGTGCCAGTTGCGTAGAACAAACTTGTGCCAGTTGCGTCAAACAAACTTGTGACAGTTGCATAGAAGAACCTTGTGCCAGTTGCGTCAAACGAACTTGTGCCAGTTGCGTCAAACAAACTTTTGCCAGTTGCGTCAAACAAACTTGTGCCAGTTGAGTCAAACAAACTTGTGCCAGTTGGGTAGAACAAACTTGTGCCAGTTGCGTTAAACAAACTTGTGCCAGTTGCATCGAACAAACCTTTGCCAGTTGCATCGAACAAACTTGTGCCAGTTGCGTCGAACAAACTTGCGCCATTTACGTCAAACAAACTTGTGCCAGTTGCGTTGAACAAACTTGTGCCAGTTGTGTCAAACAAACTTGTGTCAGTTGCATAGAACAAACATTTGCCATTTGCGTAGAACAAACTTGTGCCAGTTGTGTCAAACAAACCTGTGCCAGTTGTGTACAACAAACTAGTAAGAGTTGCGTAGAACAAACTTGTGCCAGTTGTGTCGAACAAACTTGTGCCAGTTGCGTAGAACAAACTTGAACCAGTTGCGTCAAACAAACTTATGCCAGTTGCATAGAACAAACTAGTGCCAGTTGCATAGAACAAACTTGTCCCAGTTGCGTAGAACAAACTTGTGCCAGTTGCGTTGAACAAACTTGTGCCAGTTGCATAGAACAAACTTGTGCCAGTTGCGTCGAAGAAACTTGTGCCAGTTGCGTCAAACAAACTTGTGCCATTTGCGTCGAACAAACTTGTGCCACTTGCGTCGAACAAACTTGTGCCAGATATGGCGAACAAACTTGTGCAAGTTGCTTCGAGAAACCTTGTGCCAGTTGCGTAAAAAAAACTTGTGCCAGTTGCGTCAAACAAACTTGTGCCAGTTGCGTCAAACAAACTTGTGCCTCTTGCGTCAAACAAACTTGTGCCAGTTGCGTCAAACAAACTTGTACCAATTGAGTCGAAAAAACTTGTGCCAGTTACGTCAAACAAACTTGTGCCAGTTGCGTCTAACAAACATGTGCCAGATGCATCAAACAAACTTGTGCCAGTTGCGACAAACCAACATGTGCCAGTTGTGTCAAACAAACTTGTGCCAGTTGCGTAGAACAAACTTGTGCCAGTTGCGTCAAACAAACTTGTGCCAGTTGCGTAGAAGAACCTTGTGCCAGTTGCGTCAAACGAACTTGTGCCAGTTGCGTCAAACAAACTTGTGCCAGTTGCGTCGAACAAACTTGTGCCAGTTGAGTCAAACAAACTTGTGCCAGTTGGGTCGAACAAACTTGTGCCAGTTGCGTTAAACAAACTTGTGCCAGTTGCATCGAACAAAGTTTTGCCAGTTGCGTCGAACAAACTTGTGACAGTTGCCTCGAACAAACTTGCGCCAGTTACATCAAACACACTTGTGCCAGTTACGTTGAACAAACTTAGCCAGTTGTGTCTAACAAACTTATGCCAGTTGCATAGAACAAACTAGTGCCAGTTGCATAGAACAAACTTGTCCCAGTTGCGTAGAACAAACTTGTGCCAGTTGCGTCAAACAAACTTGTGCCAGTTGCGTCGAACAAACTTGTGCCAGTTGCGTCGAAGAAACTTGTGACAGTTGCGTCAAACAAACTTGCGCCATTTGCGTCGAACAAACTTGTGCCAGTTGCGTCGAACAAACTTGTGCCAGATATGGCGAACAAACGTGTGCCAGTTGCTTCGAGAAAACTTGTGCCAGTTGGGTAAAAAAAAACTTGTGCCAGTTGCGTCAAACAAACTTGTGCCAGTTGCGTCAAACAAACTTGTGCCTCTTGCGTCAAACAAACTTGTGCCAGTTGCGTCAAACAAACTTGTACCAATTGAGTCGAAAAAACTTGTGCCTATTACGTCGAACAAACTTGTGCCAGTTGCGTCTAACAAACTTGTGCCAGTTGCGTCAACCAAACTTGTGCCAGTTGAGTCAAACAAACTTGTGCCAGTTGCGTAGAACAAACTTGTGCCAGTTGCGTCAAACAAACTTGTGCCAGTTGCGTAGAAGAACCTTGTGCCAGTTGCGTCAAACGAACTTGTGCCAGTTGCGTCAAACAAAGTTGTGCCAGTTGCGTCGAACAAACTTGTGACAGTTGAGTCAAACAAACTTGTGCCAGTTGGGTCTAACAAACTTGTGCCAGTTGCGTTAAACAAACTTGTGCCAGTTGCATCGAACAAACTTTTGCCAGTTGCGTCGAACAAACTTGTGCCAATTACGTTAAACAAACTTGTGCCAGTTGCATCCAACAAACTTTTGCCTGTTGCGTAGAACAAACTTGTGACAGTTGCGTCGAACAAATTTGCGCCAGTTACGTCAAACAAACTTGTGCCAGTTGCGTTGAACAAACTTCTGCCAGTTGTGTCGAACAAAATTATGTCAGTTGGGTAGAACAAACTTGTGCCAGTTGCGTCAAACAAACATGTCCCAGTTGCGTAGAACAAACTAGTGCCAGTTGCATAGAACAAACTTGTGCCAGATGCGTAGAACAAACTTGTGCCAGTTGCATAGAACAAACTTGTGCCAGTTGCATAGAAGAAACTTGTGCCAGTTATGTAGAACAAACTTGTGCCACTTGCGTCGAACAAACTTGTGCCAGTTGCGTCGAACAAACTTGTGCCAGTTACGGCGAACAAACTTGTGCCAGTTGCGTCAAATAAACTTGTGCCAGTTGCGTAGAACAAACTTGTGCCAGTTGCGTTAAACAAACTTGTGCCAGTTGCGTCAAACAAACTTGTTCCAGTTGCGTTAAACAAACTTGTGCCACTTGAGTCGAAAAAACTTGTGCCAGTTGCGTCAAATAAACTTGTGCCAGTTGCGTCTAACAAACTTGTGCCAGTTGCGTCAAAAAAACTTGTGCCAGTTTCGTCAAACAAACTTGTGCCAGTGGCATCCAACAAACTTCTGCCAGTTGCGTCGAACAAACTTGTGCCACTTGCGTCAAACAAATTTGTGCCAGTTGCGTCGAACAAACTTGTGCCAGTTGCGTAGAACAACCTTGTGCCAGTTGAGTCGAACAAACTTGTGCTAGTTGGTAGAACAAACTTGTGCCAGTTGCGTCAAACAAACATATGCCAGTTGCGTAAAACAAACTAGTGACAGTTGCATAGAACACACTTGTGCCAGTTGAGTAGAACAAACTTGTGCCAATTGCATCAAACAAACTTGTGCCAGTTGCGTCGAACAAACTTGTGCCAGTTGCGTCGAAGAAATTTGTGCCAGTTGCGTCAAACAAACTTGTGCCAGTTGCGTCGAACAAACTTGTGCCAGTTGCGTCGAACAAACTTGTGCCAGTTACGGTGAACAAACTTGTGCCACTTGCGTCGAGAAAACTTGTGCCAGTTGCGTCAAATAAACTTGTGCCAGTTGCGTCAAACAAACTTGTGCCAGTTACGGCGAACAAACTTGTGCCAGCTGCGTCGAGAAAAGTTGTGCCAGTTGCGTCAAATAAACTTGTGCCAGTTGCGTCAAACAAACTTGTGCCAGTTGCGTCAAACAAACTTGTGCCAGTTGTGTCAAACAAACTTGTGCCAGTTGCGTCAAACAAACTTGTGCCGATTGATTCGAAAAAACTTGTGCCAGTTGCGTTGAACAAACTTGTGCCAGTTGCGTCTAACAAACTTGTGCCAGTTGCGTCAAACAAACTTGTGCCAGTTGCGTCGAACAAACTTGTGCCAGATATGGCGAACAAACTTGTGCCAGTTGGTTCGAGAAAACTTGTGCCAGTGGCGTAAAAAAAACTTGTGCCAGTTGCGTCAAACAAACTTGTGCCAGTTGCGTCAAACAAACTTGTGCCTCTTGCGTCAAACAAAATTGTGCCAGAGGCGTCAAACAAACTTGTACCAATTGAGTACAAAAAACTTGTGCCTGTTACGTCAAACAAACTTGTGCCAGTTGCGTCTAACAAACTTGTGCCAGTTGCATCAAAAAAACATGTGCCAGTTGCGTCAAACAAACTTGTGTCAGTTGCGTCAAACAAACTTGTGCCAGTTGCGTCAAACAAACTTGTGCCAGTTGCGTCAAACAAACTTGTGCCAGTTGCGTAGAAGAACCTTGTGCCAGTTGCGTCAAACGAACTTGTGCCAGTTGCGTCAAACAAACTTTTGCCAGTTGCGTCAAACAAACTTTTGCCAGTTGAGTAAAACAAACTTGTGCCAGTTGGGTCGAACAAACTTGTGCCAGTTGCGTTAAACAAACTTGTGCCAGTTGCATCGAACAATCTTTTGCCAGTTGTGTCGAACAAACTTGTGCCAGTTGCGTCGAACAAACTTGCGCCAGTCACGTCAAACAAACTTGTGCCAGTTGCGTTGAACAAACTTCTGCCAGTTGTGTCAAACAAACTTGTGTCAGTTGCGTAGAACAAACATTTGCCATTTGCGTAGCACAAACTTGTGCCAGTTGTGTCAAACAAACCTGTGCCAGTTGTGTACAACAACCTAGAAAGAGTTGCGTAGAACAAACTTGTGCCAGTTGTGTCGAACAAACTTGTGCCAGTTGCGTAGAACAAACTTGTACCAGTTGCGTCAAACAAACTTATGCCAGTTGCATAGAACAAACTAGTGCCAGTTGCATAGAACAAACTTGTGCCAGTTGCGTAGAACAAACTTGTGCCAGTTGCGTCAAATAAACTTGTGCCAGTTGCGTCGAACAAACTTGTGCCAGTTGAGTCAAACAAACTTGTGCCAGTTGAGTCTAACAAACTTGTGCCAGTTGCGTTAAACAAACTTGTGCCAGTTGCATCGAACAAACTTTTGCCAGTTGCGTCGAACAAACTTGTGCCAGTTGCGTCAAACAAACTTGCGCCAGTTACGTCAAACAGACTTGTGCCAGTTGCGCTGAACAAACTTCTGCCAGTTGTGTCAAACAAACTTGTGCCAGTTGCGTCAAACAAACTTGTGCCAGTTGCGTCGAACAAACTTGTGCCAGTTGCGTCGAAGAAACTTGTGCCACTTGCGTCAAAGAAACTTGTGCCATTTGCGTTGAACAAACTTGTGCCAGTTGCGTCGAACAAACTTGTGCCAGATATGGCGAACAAACTTGTGCCAGTTGCTTCGAGAAAACTTGTGCCAGTTGCGTAGAACAACCTTGTGCCAGTTGAGTCGAACAAACTTGTGCTAGTTGGTAGAACAAACTTGTGCCAGTTGCATCAAACAAACTTATGCCAGTTGCGTAAAACAAACTAGTGCCAGTTGCATAGAACAAACTTCTGCCAGTTGAGTAGAACAAACTTGTGCCAATTGCATCAAACAAACTTGTGCCAGTTGCGTCGAACAAACTTGTGCCAGTTGCGTTGAAGAAACTTCTGCCTGTTGCGTCAAAAAAACTTGTGCCAGTTGCGTCGAACAAACTTGTGCCAGTTGCGTCAAACAAACTTGTGCCAGTTGCGTTGAACAAACTTTTGCCAGTTGCGTCGAACAAACTTGTGCCAGTTACGGCGAACAAACTTGTGCCACTTGCGTTGAGAAAACTTGTGCCAGTTGCGTCAAATAAACTTGTGCCAGTTGCGTCAAACAAACTTGTGCCAGTTACGGCGAACCAACTTGTGCCAGTTGCGTCGAGAAAAGTTGTGCCAGTTGCGTCAAATAAACTTGTGCAAGTTGCGTCAAACAAACTTGTGCCAGTTGCGTCAAACAAACTTGTGCCAGTTGCGTCAAACAAACTTGTGCCAGTTGCGTCAAACAAACTTGTGCCAATTGATTCGAAAAAACTTGTGCCAGTTGCATTGAACAAACTTGTGCCAGTTGCGTCAAACAAACTTGTGCCAGTTGCGTCAAACAAACTTGTGCCAGTTGCGTCGAACAAACTTTTGCCAGATATGGCAAACAAACTTGTGCCAGTTGCTTCGAGAAAACTTGTGCCAGTCGCGTAAAAAAAAACTTATGCCAGTTGCGTCAAACAAACTTGTGCCAGTTGCGTCAAATAAACTTGTGCCTCTTGCGTCAAACAAACTTGTGCCAGTTGCATCAAACAAACTTGTACCAATTGAGTCGAAAAAACTTGTGCCTGTTACGTCGAACAAACTTGTGCCAGTTGCGTCTAACAAACTTGTGCCAGTTGCGTCGAACAAACTTGTGCCAGTTGCATCAAACGAACTTGTGCCAGTTGCGTAGAACAAACTTGTGCCAGTTGCGTAGAAGAACCTTGTGCCAGTTGCGTCAAACAAACTTGTGCCAGTTGCGTCAAACAAACTTGTGCCAGTTGCGTTAAACAAACTTGTGCCAGTTGCATCGAACAAACTTTTGCCAGTTGCGTCGAACAAACTTGTGCCAGTTGCGTCGAAAAATCTTGCGCCAGTTGCGTCGAACAAAGTAGTGCCAGTTGCGTTGAACAAACTTCTGCCAATTGTATCAAACAAACTTGTGTCAGTTGCGTAGAACAAACTTGTGCCAGTTGCGTCAAACAAACTTGTGCCAGTTGCGTTAAACAAACTTGTGCCAGTTGCATCGAACAAACTTTTGCCAGTTGCGTCGAACAAACTTGTGCCAGTTGCGTCGAAAAATCTTGCGCCAGTTGCGTCGAACAAACTAGTGCCAGTTGCGTCAAACAAACTTCTGCCAATTGTGTCAAACAAACTTGTGTCAGTTGCGTAGAACAAAATTGTGCCAGTTGCGTCGAACAAACTTGTGTCAGTTGGGTAGAACAAATTTGTGCCAATTGCGTCAAACAAACTTGTGCCAGTTGCGTAGAACAAACTAGTGCCAGTTGCATAGAACAAACTTGTGCCAGATGCGTAGAACAAACTTGTGCCAGTTGCGTAGAACAAACTTGTGCCAGTTGCATAGAACAAACTTGTGCCAGTTATGTAGAACAAACTTGTGCCATTTACGTCAAACAAATTTGTGCCAGTTGCGTCGAACAAACTTATGCCAGTTACGGCGAACAAACTTATGCCAGTTTCATCTAAAAAACTTGTGCTAGTTGCGTCAAATAAACTTGTGCCAGTTGCGTCAAACAAACTTGTGCCAGTTGCGTCAAACAAACTTGTGCCAGTTGCGTCAAACAAACCTGTTCCATTTGCGTCAAACAAACTTATTCCAGTTGCGTCAAACAAATTTGTGCCAATTGAGTCGAAAAAACTTGTGCCAGTTGCGTCGAAGAAACTTGTGCCAGTTGCGTCTAACAAACTTGTGCCAGTTGCGTCAAAAAAACTTGGGCCAGTTTCGTCGAACAAACTTGTGTCAGTGGCATCCAACAAACTTGTGCCAGTTGCATAGAACAAACTTGTGCCAGTTGCGTCAAACAAACTTGTGCCAGTTGCGTCAAACAAACTTGTGCCAGTTGCGTAGAACAAACTTGTGCCAGTTGCGTAGAACAACCTGTGCCAGTTGCATCGAACAAACTTGTGCTAGTTTGTAGAAAAAACTTGTGCCAGTTGCGTTAAACAAACTTATTCCAGTTGCGTAAAACAAACTAGTGCCAGTTGCATAGAACAAACTTGTTCCAGTTGAGTAGAACAAACTTGTGCCAATTGCGTCAAACAAACTTGTGCCAGTTCGTCGAACAAACTTGTGCCAGTTGCGTCGAAGAAATTTTTGCCAGTTGCGTCAAACAAACTTGTGCCAGTTGCGTCGAACAAACTTGTGCCAGTTGCGTCGAACAAACTTGTGCCAGTTACGGCGAACCAACTTGTGCCACTTGCGTCGAGAAAACTTGTGCCAGTTGCGTCAAATAAACTTGTGCCAGTTGCGTCAAACAAACTTGTGCCAGTTACGGCGAACAAACTTGTGCCAGTTGCGTCGAGAAAAGTTGTGCCAGTTGCGTCAAATAAACTTGTGCCAGTTGCGTCAAACAAACTTGTGCCAGTTGCGTCAAACAAACTTGTGCCAGTTGCGTCAAACAAACTTGTGCCAGTTGCGTCAAACAAACTTGTGCCAGTTGCGTCAAACAAACTTGTGTCAGTTGCGTCTAACAAACTTGTGCCAGTTGCGTCAAACAAACTTGTGCCAGTTGCATCGAACAAACTTGTGCCAGTTGCATCGAACACACTAGTGCCAGTTGCATAGAAAAAAATTGTGCCAGTTGCTTTAAACAAACTTGTGCCAGTTGTGTCAAACAAAGTTGTGCCAGTTGGTTCGAACAAACTTGTGCCAGTTACGTTAAACAAATTTGTTCCAGTTGCGTCGAACAAACTTGTGAGAGTTGCGTCAAACAAACTTGTGCCAGTTGCGTCGAACAAACTTGCGCCAGTTCCGTCGCACAAACTTTTGCCAGTTGCTTAGAACAAACTTGTGCCAGTTGTGTCAAACAAACTTGTGCCAGTTGCATCAAACAAACTTGTGCCAGTTGCGTCGAACAAACTTGTGCCAGTTGGGTAGAACAAACATGTGCCAGTTGTGTCAAACAAATTTGTGCCAGTTGCGTAGAACACACTAGTGCCAGTTGCATAGAACAAACTTGTGCCATATGCGTAGAACAAACATTTGCCATTTGCGTAGAACAAACTTGTGCCAGTTGTGTCAAACAAATTTGTGCCAGTTGCGTAGAACACACTAGTGCCAGTTGCATAGAACAAACTTGTGCCATATGCGTAGAACAAACATTTGCCATTTGCGTAGAACAAACTTGTGCCAGTTGTGTCAAACAAACCTGTGCCAGTTGTGTACAACAAACTAGTAAGAGTTGCGTAGAACAAACTTGTGCCAGTTTTGTCGAACAAACTTGTGCCAGTTGCATAGAACAAACTTGTACCAGTTGCGTCTAACAAACTTATGCCCGTTGCATAGAACAAACTAGTGCCAGTTGCATAGAACAAACTTGTCCCAGTTGCATAGAACAAACTTGTGCCAGTTGCGTCAAACAAACTTGTGCCAGTTGCGTCGAACAAACTTGTGCCAGTTGCGTCGAAGAAACTTGTGACAGTTGCGTCAAACAAACTTGTGCCATTTGCGTCGAACAAACTTGTGCCAGTTGCATCGAACAAACTTGTGCCAGTTGCGTAAAAAAAACTTGTGCCAGTTGCGTCAAAAAAACTTGTGCCAGTTGCGTCAAACAAACTTGTGCCTCTTGCGTCAAACAAACTTGTGCCAGTTGCGTCAAACAAACTTGTACCAATTGAGTCGAAAAAACTTGTGCCTGTTACGTCGAACAAACTTGTGCCAGTTGCGTCTAACAAACTTGTGCCAGTTGCATCAAAGAAACTTGTGCCAGTTGCGTCAAACAAACTTGTGCCAGTTGCGTCAAACAAACTTGTGCCAGTTGCGTAGAACAAACTTGTGCCAGTTGCGTCAAACAAACTTGTGCCAGTTGCGTAGAAGAACCTTGTGCCAGTTGCGTCAAACGAACTTGTGCCAGTTGCGTCAAACAAACTTGTGCCAGTTGCGTCGAACAAACTTGTGCCAGTTGAGTTAAACAAACTTGTGCCAGTTGGGTCGAACAAACTTGTGCCAGTTGCGTTAAACAAACTTGTCCAGTTGCATCGAAAAAACTTTTGCCAGTTGCGTCGAACAAACTTGTGCCACTTGTGTCGAACAAACTTGCGCCAGTTACGTCAAACAAACTTGTGCCAATTGCGTTGAACAAACTTCTGCCAGTTGGGTCAAACAAACTTGTGTCAGTTGCGTAGAACAAACTTGTGCCAGTTGCGTCGAACAAACTTGTGTCAGTTGGGTAGAACAAACTTGTGCCAGTTGCGTCAAACAAACATGTCCCAGTTGCGTAGAACAAACTAGTGCCAGTTGCATAGAACAAACTTGTGCCAGATGCGTAGAACAAACTTGTGCCAGTTGCGTAGAACAAACTTGTGCCAGTTGCATAGAACAAACTTGTGCCAGTTATGTAGAACAAACTTGTGCCAGTTGCGTCGAACAAACTTGTGCCAGTTGCGTCGAACAAACTTGTGCCAGTTACGGCGAACAAACTTGTGCTAGTTTCGTCGAGAAAACTTGTGCCAGTTTCGTCAAATAAACTTGTGCCAGTTGCGTCAAACAAACTTGTGCCAGTTGCGTCAAACAAACTTGTGCCAGTTGCGTCGAACAAACTTGTGCCAGTTACGGCGAACAAACTTGTGGCAGTTTCGTCGAGAAAACTTGTGCCAGTTGTGTCAAATAAACTTGTGCCAGTTGCGTCAAACAAACTTGTGCCAGTTGCATCAAACAAACTTGTGCCAGTTGTGTCACACAAACTTGTTGCAGTTGCGTCAAACAAACTTGTGCCACTTGAGTCAAAAAAACTTGTGCCAGTTGCGTCGAACAAACTTGTGCCAGTTGCGTCTAACGAACTTGTGCCAGTTGCGTCAAAAAAACTTGTGACAGTTTAGTCAAACAAATTTGTGCCAGTGGCATCCAACAAACTTGTGCCAGTTGCGTCGAACAAACTTGTGCCAGTTGCGTCAAACAAACTTGTGCCAGTTGCGTAGAACAAACTTGTGCCAGTTGCGTAGAACAACCTTGTGCCAGTTGAGTCGAACAAACTTGTGCTAGTTGGTAGAACAAACTTGTGCCAGTTGCGTCAAACAAACTTATGCCAGTTGCGTAAAACAAACTAGTGCCAGTTGCATAGAACAAACTTGTGCCAGTTGAGTAGAACAAACTTGTGCCAGTTGCATCAAACAAACTTGTGCCAGTTGCGTCGAACAAACTTGTGCCAGTTCCGTCGAAGAAACTTGTGCCAGTTGCGTTAAAACAAACTTGTGCCAGTTGCGTCGAACAAACTTGTGCCAGTTGCGTCGAACAAACTTGTGCTAGTTACGGCGAACAAACTTGTGCCACTTGCATCGAGAAAACTTGTGCCAGTTGCGTCAAATAAACTTGTGCCAGTTGCGTCAAACAAACTTGTGCCAGTTACGGCGAACAAACTTGTGCCAGCTGCGTCGAGAAAAGTTGTGCCAGTTGCGTCAAATAAACTTGCGTTAAACAAACTTGTGCCAGTTGCGTCAAACAAACTTGTGCCAGTTGCTTCAAACAAACTTGTGCCAGTTGCGTCAAACAAACTTGTGCCAATTGATTCGAAAAAACTTGTGCCAGTTGCGTTGAACAAACTTGTGCCAGTTGCGTCTAACAAACTTGTGCCAGTTGCGTCAAACAAACTTGTGCCAGTTGCGTCGAACAAACTTGTGCCAGATATGGCGAACAAACTTGTGCCAGTTGCTTCGAGAAAACTTGTGCCAGTTGCGTAAAAAAAACTTGTGCCAGTTGCGTCAAACAAACTTGTGCCAGTTGCGTCAAACAAACTTGTGCCTCTTGCGTCAAACAAACTTGTGCCAGTTGCGTCAAACAAACTTGTACCAATTGAGTCGAAAAAACTTGTGCCCGTTACGTCGAACAAACTTGTGCTAGTTGCGTCTAACAAACTTGTGCCATTTGCGTTAAAAAAAACTTGTGCCAGTTGTGTCAAACAAACTTGTGCCAGTTGCGTCAAACAAACTAGTGCCAGTTGCGTAGAACAAACTTGTGCCAGTTGCGTCAAACAAACTTGTGCCAGTTGCGTAGAAGAACATTGTCCCAGTTGCGTCAAACGAACTTGTGCCAGTTGCGTCAAACGAACTTGTGCCAGTTGCGTCAAACAAACTTTTGCCAGTTGCGTCAAACAAACTTTTCCCAGTTGAGTCAGACAAACTTGTGCCAGTTGGGTCGAACAAACTTGTGCCAGTTACGTTAAACAAACTTGTGTCAGTTGCATCGAACAAACTTTTGCCAGTTGTGTCGAACAAACTTGTGCCAGTTACGTCAAACAAACTTGTGCCAGTTGCGTTGATCAAACTTCTGGCAGTTGTGTCAAACAAACTTGCGTCAGTTACGTAGAACAAACATTTGCCATTTGTGTAGAACAAACTTGTGCCAGTTGTGTCAAACAAACCTGTGCCAGTTGTGTACAACAAACTAGTAAGAGTTGCGTAGAACAAACTTGTGCCAGTTGTGTCAAACAAACTTGTGCCAGTTGCGTAGAACAAACTTGTACCAGTTGTATCAAACAAACTTATGCCAGTTGCATATAACAAACTAGTGCCAGTTGCATAGAACAAACTTGTCCCAGTTGCGTAGAACAAACTTGTCCCAGTTGCGTCAAACAAACTTGTGCCAGTTGCGTCGAACAAACTTGTGCCAGTTGCGTCGAAGAAACTTGTGCCAGTTGCGTCAAACAAACTTGTGCCATTTGCTTCGAACAAACTTGTGCCAGTTGCATCAAACAAACTTGTGCCAGATATGGCAAACAAACTTGTGCCAGTTGCTTCGAGAAAACTTGTGCCAGTTGCGTAAAAAAAAGTTTTGCCAGTTGCGTCAAACAAACTTGTGCCAGTTGCGTCAAACAAACTTGTGCCTCTCGCGTCAAACAAACTTGTGCCAGTTGCGTCAAACAAACTTGTACCAATTGAGTGGAAAAAACTTGTGCCTGTTACGTCGAACAAACTTGTGCCAGTTGCGTCTAACAAACTTGTGCCAGTTGCGTCAAACAGACTTGTGCCAGTTGCGTCAAACAAACTTGTGCCAGTTGCGTAGAACAAACTTGTGCCAGTTGCGTCAAACAAACTTGTGCCAGTTGCGTAGAAGAACCTTGTGCCAGTTGCGTCAAACGAACTTGTGCCAGTTGCGTCAAACAAACTTGTGCCAGTTGCCTCGAAGAAACTTGTGCCAGTTGAGTCAAACAAACTTGTGCCAGTTGGGTCGAACAAACTTGTGCCAGTTGCATTAAACAAACTTGTGCTAGTTGCATCGAACAAACTTGTGCCAGTTGCGTCGAACAAACTTGTGCCAGTTGCGTAAAACAAACTTGCGCCAGTTATGTCAAACAAACTTGTGCCAGTTGCGTTGAACAAACTTCTGCCAGTTGTGTCAAACAAATTTGTGTCAGTTGTGTAGAACAAACTTGTGCTAGTTGCGTCGAACAAACTTGTGTCAGTTGGGTAGAACAACTTTCTGCCAGTTGCGTCAAATAAATATGTCCCAGTTGCGTAGAACAAACTAGTGCCAGTTGCATAGAACAAACTTGTGCCAGATGCGTAGAACAAACTTGTGCCAGTTGCGTAGAACAAACTTGTGCCAGTTGTGTCGAACAAACTTGTGCCAGTTGCTTCAAACAAACTTGTACCAGTTGCGTCAAACAAAATTATGCCAGTTGCATAGAACAAACTAGTGCCAGTTGCATAGAACAAACTTGTGCCAGTTACGGCGAACAAACTTGTGCCAGTTGCGTCAAACAAACTTGTGCCAGTTGATTCGAACAAACTTGTGCCAGTTGCGTCGAAGAAACTTGTGCCGGTTGCGTCAAACAAACTTGTGCCATTTGCGTCGAACAAACTTGTGCCAGTTGCGTCGAACAAACTTGTGCCAGATATGGCGAACAAACTAGTGCCAGTTCCTTCGAGAAAACTTGTGCCAGTTGCGCAAAAAAAAACTTGTGCCAGTTGCGTCAAACAAACTTGTGCCAGTTGCGTCAAACAAACTTGTGCCTCTTGCGTCAAACAAGCATGTGCCAGTTACGTCAAACAAACTTTTACCAATTGAGTCGAAAAAACTTGTGCCAGTTACGTCGAACAAACTTGTGCCAGTTGCGTCTAACAAACTTGTGCCAGTTGCATCAAACAAACTTGTGCCAGTTGTGACAAACAAACTTGTGCCAGTTGTGTCAAACAAACTTGTGCCAGTTGCTTCAAACAAACTTGTGCCAGTTGCGTCAAACAAACTTGTGCCAGTTGCGTAGAAGAACCTTGTGCCAGTTGCGTCAAACGAACTTGTGCCACTTGCGTCAAACAAACTTGTGCCAGTTGAGTCAAACAAACTTGTGCCAGTTGGGTCGAACAAACTTGTGCCAGTTGCGTTAAGCAAACTTGTGCCAGTTGCATCCAACAAACTTTTGCCAGTTGCGTCGAACAAACTTGTGACAGTTGCGTCGAACAAACTTGCGCCAGTTACGTCAAACAAACTTGTGCCAGTTGCGTTGAACAATCTTCTGCCAGTTGTGTCGAACAAAATTATGTCAGTTGGGTAGAACAAACTTGTGCCAGTTGCGTCAAACAAACATGTCCCAGTTGCGTAGAACAAACTAGTGCCAGTTGCATAGAACAAACTTGTGCCAGATGCGTAGAACAAACTTGTGCCAGTTGCATAGAACAAACTTGTGTCAGTTGCATTGAACAAACTTGTGCCAGTTATGTAGAACAAACTTGTGCCACTTGCGTCGAACAAACTTGTGCCAGTTGCGTCGAACAAACTTGTGCCAGTTACGGCGAACAAACTTGTGCCAGTTGCGTCAAATAAACTTGTGCCAGTTGCGTAGAACATACTTGTGCCAGTTGCGTCAAACAAACTTGTGCCAGTTGAGTAAAACAAACTTGTTCCAGTTGCGTCAAACAAACTTGTGCCACTTGAGTCGAAAAAACTTGTGCCAGTTGCGTCAAATAAAATTGTGCAGGTTGCGTCTAACAAACTTGTGCCAGTTGCGTCAAAAAAACTTGTGCCAATTTCGTCAAACAAACTTGTGCCAGTGGCATCCAACAAACTTCTGCCAGTTGCGTTGAACAAACTTGTGCCAGTTGCGTCAAACAAACTTGTGCCAGTTGCGTAGAACAACCTTGTGCCAGTTGAGTCGAACAAACTTGTGCTAGTTGGTAGAACAAACTTGTGCCAGTTGCGTAGAACAAACTTGTGCCAGTTGCGTAGAGCAACCTTGTGCCAGTTGAGTCGAACAAACTTGTGCTAGTTGGTAGAACAAACTTGTGCCAGTTGCATCAAACAAACATATGCCAGTTGCGTAAAACAAACTAGTGCCAGTTGCATAGAACAAACTTGTGCCAGTTGAGTAGAACAATCTTGTGCCAATTGCATCAAACAAACTTGTGCCAGTTGCGTCGAACAAACTTGTGCCAGTTGCGTTGAACAAACTTCTGCCAGTTGCGTTGAACAAAATTATGTCAGTTGGGTAGAACAAACTTGTGCCAGTTGCGTCAAACAAACATGTCCCAGTTGCGTAGAACAAACTAGTGCCAGTTGCATAGAACAAACTTGTGCCAGATGCGTAGAACAAACTTGTGCCAGTTGCGTAGAACAAACTTGTGTCAGTTGCATTGAACAAACTTGTGCCAGTTATGTAGAACAAACTTGTGCCACTTGCGTCGAACAAACTTGTGCCAGTTGCGTCGAACAAACTTCTGCCAGTTACGGCGAACAAACTTGTGCCAGTTGCGTCAAATAAACTTGTGCCAGTTGCGTAGAAAAAACTTGTACCAGTTGCGTCAAACAAACTTGTGCCAGTTGAGTAAAACAAACTTGTTCCAGTTGCGTCAAACAAACTTGTGCCACAAGAGTCGAAAAAACTTGTGCCAGTTGCGTCAAATAAACTTGTGCCAGTTGCGTCTAACAAACTTGTGCCAGTTGCGTCAAAAAAACTTGTGCCAGTTTCGTCAAACAAACTTGTGCCAGTGGCATCCAACAAACTTCTGCCAGTTGCGTTGAACAAACTTGTGCCAGTTGCGTCAAACAAACTTGTGCCAGTTGCGTAGAACAAACTTGTGCCAGTTGCGTAGAACAACCTTGTGCCAGTTGAATCGAACAAACTTGTGCTAGTTGGTAGAACAAACTTGTGCCAGTTGCGTCAAACAAACATATGCCAGTTGCGTAAAACAAACTAGTGCCAGTTGCATAGAACAAACTTGTGCCAGTTGAGTAGAACAAACTTGTGCCAATTGCATCAAACAAACTTGTGCCAGTTGCGTCGAACAAACTTGTGCCAGTTGCGTCGAAGAAACTTGTGCCAGTTGCGTCAATCAAACTTGTGCCAGTTGCGTCGAACAAACTTGTGCCAGTTACTTTGAACAAACTTGTGCCACTTGCGTCGAGAAAACTTGTGCCAGTTGCGTCAAATAAACTTGTGCCAGTTGCGTCAAACAAACTTGTGCCAGTTACGGCGAACAAACTTGTGCCAGCTGCGTCGAGAAAAGTTATGCCAGTTGCGTCAAATAAACTTGTGCCTGTTGCGTCAAACAAACTTGTGCCAGTTGCGTCAAACAAACTTGTGCCAGTTGTGTCAAACAAATTTGTGCCAGTTGCGTCAAACAAACTTATGCCGATTGATTCGAAAAAACTTGTGCCAGTTGCGTTGAACAAACTTGTGCCAGTTGCGTCTAACAACTTGTGCCAGTTGCGTCAAACAAACTTGTGCCAGTTGCGTCGAACAAACTTGTGCCAGATATGGCGAACAAACTTGTGCCAGTTGCTTCGAGAAAACTTGTGCCAGTTGCGTAAAAAAAACTTGTGCCAGTTGCGTCAAACAAACTTGTGCTAGTTGCGTCAAACAAACTTGTGCCTCTTGCGTCAAACAATCTTGTGCCAGAGGCGTCAAACAAACTTGTACCAATTGAGTCCAAAAAACTTGTGCCTGTTACGTCAAACAAACTTGTGCCAGTTGCATCTAACAAACTTGTGCCAGTTGCGTAAAAAAAAACTTGTGCCAGTTGCGTCAAACAAACTTGTGCCAGTTGCGTCAAACAAACTTGTGCCAGTTGCGTCAAACAAACTTGTGCCAGTTGCGTCAAACAAACTTGTGCCAGTTGCGTAGAAGAACCTTGTGCCAGTTGCGTCAAACGAACTTGTGCCAGTTGCGTCAAACAAACTTTTGCCAGTTGCGTCAAACAAACTTGTGCCAGTTGAGTCAAACAAACTTGTGCCAGTTGGGTCGAACAAACTTGTGCCAGTTGCGTTAAACAAACTTGTGCCAGTTGCATCGAACAAACTTTTGCCAGTTGCGTCGAACAAACTTGTGCCAGTTGCGTCGAACAAACTTGCGCCAGTTACGTCAAACAAACTTGTGCCAGTTGCGTTGAACAAACTTCTGCCAGTTGTGTCAAACAAACTTGTGTCAGTTGCGTAGAACAAACATTTGCCATTTGCGTAGAACAAACTTGTGCCAGTTGTGTCAAACAAACCTGTGCCAGTTGTGTACAACAAACTAGAAAGAGTTGCGTAGAACAAACTTGTGCCAGTTGTGTCGAACAAACTTATGCCAGTTGCGTAGATCAAACTTGTACCAGTTGCGTCAAACAAACTTATGCCAGTTGCATAGAACAAACTAGTGCCAGTTGCATAGAACAAACTTGTGCCAGTTGCGTAGAACAAACTCGGCCAGTTGCGTCAAACTAACTTGTGCCAGTTGCGTCGAACAAACTTGTGCCAGTTACGTCGAAGAAACTTGTGCCAGTTGCGTCAAACAAACTTGTGCCATTTGCGTTGAACAAACTTGTGCCAGTTGCGTCGAACAAACTTGTGCCAGATATGGCGAACAAACTTGTGCCAGTTGCTTCGAGAAAACTTGTGCCAGTTGCGTAGAACAACCTTGTGCCAGTTGAGTCGAACAAACTTGTGCTAGTTGGTAGAACAAACTTGTGCCAGTTGCGTCAAACAAACTTATGCCAGTTGCGTAAAACAAACTAGTGCCAGTTGCATAGAACAAACTTGTGCCAGTTGAGTAGAACAAACTTGTGCCAATTGCATCAAACAAACTTGTGCCAGTTACGTCGAACAAACTTGTGCCAGTTGCGTCCAAGAAATTTGTGGCAGTTGCGTCAAACAAACTTGTGCCAGTTGCGTCGAACAAACTTGTGCCAGTTGGGTAGAACAAACATGTGCCAGTTGTGTCAAACAAATTTGTGCCAGTTGCGTAGAACACACTAGTGCCAGTTGCATAGAACAAACTTGTGCCACATGCATAGAACAAACATTTGCCATTTGCGTCGAACGAACTTGTGACAGTTGCGTCGAACAAACTTGTGCCAGATATGGCGAACAAACTTGTGCCAGTTGCGTAAAAAAAAACTTGTGCCAGTTGCGTCAAACAAACTTGTGCCAGTTGCGTCAAACAAACTTGTGCCTCTTGCGTCAAACAAACTTGTGCCAGTTGCGTCAAACAAACTTGTACCAATTGAGTCGAAAAAACTTGTGCCAGTTACGTCGAACAAACTTGTGCCAGTTGCGTCTAACAAACTTGTGCCAGTTGCGTCAACCAAACTTGTGACAGTTGCGTCAAACAAACTTGTGCCAGTTGCGTAGAACAAACTTGTGCCAGTTGCGTCAAACAAACTTGTGCCAGTTGCGTAGAAGAACCTTGTGCCAGTTGCGTCAAACGAACTTGTGCCAGTTGCGTCAAACAAACTTGTGCCAGTTGCGTCGAACAAACTTGTGCCAGTTGAGTCAAACAAACTTGTGCCAGTTGAGTCTAACAAACTTGTGCCAGTTGCGTTAAACAAACTTGTGCCAGTTGCATCGAACAAGCTTTTGCCAGTTGCGTCGAACAAACTTGTGCCAGTTGCATCGAACAAACTTGCGCCAGTTACGTCAAACAAACTTGTGCCAGTTGCGTTGAACAAACTTCTGCCAGTTGTGTCAAACAAACTTGTGTCAGTTGCGCAGAACAAACTTGTGCCAGTTGCGTCGAACAAACTTGTGTCAGTTGAGTAGAACAAACTTGTGCCAGTTGTGTCAAACAAACATGTCCCAGTTGCGTAGAACAAACAAGTGCCAGTTGCATAGAACAAACTTGTGCCAGATGCGTAGAACAAACTTGTGCCAGTTGCGTAGAACAAACTTGTGCCAGTTGCATAAAACAAACTTGTGCCAGTTATGTAGAACAAACTTGTGCCAGTTGCGTCGAACAAACTTGTGCCAGTTGCGTTGAACTAACTTGTGCCAGTTACGGCGCACAAACTTGTGCCAGTTTCGTCGAGAAAACTTGTGCCAGTTGCGTCAAATAAACTTGTGCCAGTTGCGTCAAACAAACTTGTGCCAGTTGCGTCAAACAAACTTGTGCCAGTTGTGTCAAACAAATTTGTTCTAGTTGCGTCAAACAAACTTGTGTCTCTTGAGTCGAAAAAACTTGTGCCAGTTGCGTCGAACAAACTTGTGCCAGTTGCGTCTAACAAACTTGTGCCAGTTGCGTCAAAAAAACTTGTGCCAGTTTCGTCAAACAAACTTGTGCCAGTGGCATCCAACAAACTTGTGCCAGTTGCGTCGAACAAACTTGTGCCAGTTGCGTCAAACAAACTTGTGCCAGTTGCGTAGAACAAACTTGTGCCAGTTGATTAGAACAACCTTGTGCCAGTTGAGTCGAACAAACTTGTGCTAGTTGGTAGAACAAACTTGTGCCAGTTGTGTCAATCAAACTTATGCCAGTTGCGTAAAACAAACTAGTGCCAGTTGCATAGAACAAACTGGTGCCAGTTGAGTAGAACAAACTTTTGCCAGTTGTGTCAAACAAACTTGTGCCAGTTGCGTCAAACAAACTTATGCCAGTTGCGTCAAACAAACTTGTGCCAGTTGCATCAAACAAACTTGTGCCAGTTGCGTCAAACAAACTTGTGCCAATTGATTAGAAATAACTTGTGCCAGTTGCGTTGAACAAACTTGTGCCAGTTGCGTCTAACAAACTTGTGCCAGTTGCGTCAAACAAACTTGTGCCAGTTGCGTTGAACAAACTTGTGCCAGTTGCGTCGAACAAACTTGTGCCAGTTGCGTCGAACAAACTTGTGCCAGTTGCGTCAAACAAACTTGTGCCATTTGCGTCTAACAAACTTGTGCCAATTACGTCAAACAAACTTGTGCCAGTTGCGTCGAACAAACTTGTGCCAGATATGGCGAACAAACTTGTGCCAGTTGCTTCGAGAAAACTTGTGCCAGTTGCGTAAAAAAAAACTTGTGCCAGTTGCGTCAAACAAACTTGTGCCAGTTGCGTAAAAAAAAACTTGTGCCAGTTGCGTCAAACAAACTTGTGCCAGTTGCGTCAAACAAACTTGTACCAATTGAGTCGAAAAAACTTGTGCCAGTTACGTCGAACAAACTTGTGCCAGTTGCGTCAAACAAACTTATGCCAGTTGCGTTAAACAAACTTGTGCCAGTTGCAACGAACAAAGTTTTGCCAGTTGCGTCGAACAAACTTCAGACAGTTGCGTCGAACAAACTTGCGCCAGTTACGTCAAACAAACTTGTGCCAGTTGCGTTGAACAAACTTCTGCCAGTTGTGTCGAACAAACTTATGCCAGTTGCATAGAACAAACTAGTGCCAGTTGCATAGAACAAACTTGTCCCAGTTGCGTAGAACAAACTTGTGCCAGTTGCGTAAAAAAAAACGTGCCAGTTGCGTAAAAAAAAAACTTGTGCCAGTTGCGTCAAACAAACTTGTGCCAGTTGCGTCAAAAAAACTTGTGCCTCTTGCGTCAAACAAACTTGTGCCAATTGAGTCGAAAAAACTTGTGCCTGTAACGTCAAACAAACTTGTGCCAGTTGGGTCGAATAAACTTGTGCCAGTTGCGTTAAACAAACTTGTGCCAGTTGCACCGAACAAAGTTTTGCCAGTTGCGTCGAACAAACTTCTGACAGTTGCGTCGAACAAACTTGCGCCAGTTACGTCAAACAAACTTGTGCCAGTTGCGTTGAACAAACTTCTGCCAGTTGTGTCGAACAAACTTATGCCTGTTGCATAGAACAAAATAGTGCCAGTTACATAGAACAAACTTGTCCCAGTTGCGTAGAACAAACTTTTGCCAGTTGCGTCAAACAAATTTGTGCCAGTTGCGTCGAACAAACTTGTGCCAGTTGCGTCGAAGAAACTTGTGACAGTTGCGTCAAACAAACTTACGCCCTTTGCGTCGAACAAACTTGTGCCAGTTGCGTCGAACAAACTTGTGCCAGATATGGCGAACAAACTTGTGCCAGTTGCTTCGAGAAAACTTGTGGCAGTTGGGTAAAAAAAAAAACTTGTGCTAGTTGCGTCAAACAAACTTGTGCCAGATGCATAGAACAAACTTGTGCCTCTTGCGTCAAACAAACTTGTGCCAGTTGCGTCAAACAAACTTGTACCAATTGAGTAAAAAAAACTTGTGCCTGTTACGTCGAACAAACTTGTGCCAGTTGCGTCTAACAAACTTGTGCCCGTTGCGTCAACCAAACTTGTGCCAGTTGCGTCAAACAAACTTGTGCCAGTTGCGTAGAACAAACTTGTGCCAGTTGCGTCAAACAAACTTGTGCCAGTTGCGTAGAAGAACCTTGTGCCAGTTGCGTCAAACGAACTTGTGCCAGTTGCGTCTAACAAAATTGTGCCAGTTGCGTCAAACAAACTTGTGCCAGTTGAGTCAAACAAACTTGTGCCAGTTGGGTCTAACAAACTTGTGCCAGTTGCGTTAAACAAACTTGTGCCAGTTGCATCGAGCAAACTTGCGCCAGTTACGTCAAACAAACTTGTGCCAGTTGCGTTGAACAAACTTCTGCCAGTTGTGTCAAACAAACTTGTGTCAGTTGCGTAGAACAAACTTGTGCCAGTTGCTTCGAACAAACTTGTGTCAGTTGGGTAGAACAAACTTGTGCCAGTTGCGTCAAACCAACATGTCCCAGTTGCGTAGAACAAACTAGTGCCAGTTGCATAGAACAAACTTGTGCCAGATGCGTAGAACAAACTTGTGCCAGTTGCGTAGAACAAACTTGTTCCAGTTGCATAGAACAAACTTGTGCCAGTTATGTAGAACTAACTTGTGCCAGTTGCGTCTAACAAACTTGTGCCAGTTGCGTCATCAAACTTGTGCCAGTTACAGCGAACAAACTTGTGCCAGTTTCGTCGAGAAAACTTGTGCCAGTTGCGTCAAATAAACTTGTGCCAGTTGCGTCAAACAAACTTGTGCCAGTTGCGTCAAACAAACTTGTGCCAGTTGTGTCAAACAAACTTGTTCTAGTTGCGTCAAACAAACTTGTGCCTCTTGAGTCGAAAAAACTTGTGCCAGTTGCGTAAAAAAAAACTTGTGCCAGTTGCGTCAAACAAACTTGTGCCAGTTGCGTCAAAAAAACTTGTGCCAGTTTCGTCAAACAAACTTGTGCCAGTGGCATCCAACAAACTTGTGCCAGTTGCGTCGAACAAACTTGTGCCAGTTGCGTCAAACAAACTTGTGCCAGTTGCGTAGAACAAACTTGTGCCAGTTGCGTCAAAAAAACTTGTGCCAGTTTCGTCAAACAAACTTGTGCCAGTGGCATCCAACAAACTTGTGCCAGTTGCGTCAAACAAACTTGTGCCAGTTGCGTCAAACAAAGTTGTGCCAGTTGCCTAGAACAACCTTGTGCCAGTTGCGTAGAACAACCTTGTGCCAGTTGAGTCGAACAAACTTGTGCTAGTTGGTAGAACAAACTTGTGCCAGTTGTGTCAATCAAACTTATGCCAGTTGCGTAAAACAAACTAGTGCCAGTTGCATAGAACAAACTTGTGCCAGTTGAGTAGAACAAACTTTTGCCAGTTGTGTCAAACAAACTTGTGCCAGTTGCGTCAAACAAACTTATGCCAGTTGCGTCAAACAAACTTGTGCCAGTTGCGTCAAACAAACTTGTGCCAGTTGCGTCAAACAAACTTGTGCCAATTGATTCGAAAAAACTTGTGCCAGTTGCGTTGAACAAACTTGTGCCAGTTGCGTCTAACAAACTTGTGCCAGTTGCGTCAAACAAACTTGTGCCAGTTGCGTCGAACAAACTTGTGCCAGATATGGCGAACAAACTTGTGCCAGTTGCTTCGAGAAAACTTGTGCCAGTTGCGTAAAAAAAAACGTGTGCCAGTTGCGTCAAACAAACTTGTACCAGTTGCGTCAAATAAACTTGTGCCTCTTGGGTCAAACAAACTTGAGCCAGTTGCGTCAAACAAACTTGTAACAATTGAGTCGAAAAAACTTGTACCTGTTACATCGAACAAACTTGTGCCAGTTGCGTCTAACAAACTTGTGCCAGTTGCGTCAAAAAAAACTTGTGCCAGTTGCGTCAAACAAACTTGTGCCAGTTGCATCAAACAAACTTGTCCCAGTTGCGTAGAACAAACTTGTGCCAGTTGCGTCAAACAAACTTGTGCCAGTTGCGTAGAAGAACCTTGTGCCAGTTGCGTCAAACGAACTTGTGCCAGTTGCGTCAAACAAACTTTTGCCAGTTGCGTCAAACAAACTTGTGCCAGTTGAGTCAAACAAACTTGTGCCAGTTGGGTAGAACAAACTTGTGCCAGTTGCGTTAAACAAACTTGTGCCAGTTGCATCGAACAAACTTTTGCCAGTTGCATCGAACAAACTTGTGCCAGTTGCGTCGAACAAACTTGCGCCAGTTACGTCAAACAAACTTGTGCCAGTTGCGTTGAACAAACTTCTGCCAGTTGTGTCAAACAAACTTGTGTCAGTTGCGTAGAACAAACATTTGCCATTTGCGTAGAACAAACTTGTGCCAGTTGTGTCAAACAAACCTGTGCCAGTTGTGTACAACAAACTAGTAAGAGTTGCGTAGAACAAACTTGTGCCAGTTGTGTCGAACAAACTTGTGCCAGTTGCGTAGAACAAACTTGTACCAGTTGCGTCAAACAAACTTATGCCAGTTGCATAGAACAAACTAGTGCCAGTTGCATAGAACAAACTTGTCCCAGTTGCGTAGAACAAACTTGTGCCAGTTGCGTTGAACAAACTTGTGCCAGTTGCGTCGAACAAACTTGTGTCAGTTACGTCGAAGAAACTTGTGCCAGTTGCGTCAAACAAACTTGTGCCATTTGCGTTTAACAAACTTGTGCCAGTTGCGTCAAACAAACTTGTGCCAGTTGCGTCGAACAAACTTGTGCCAGATATGGCGAACAAACTTGTGCCAGTTGCTTCGAGAAAACTTTTGCCAGTTGCGTAAAAAAAAACTTGTGCCAGTTGCGTCAAACAAACTTGTGCCAGTTGCGTAAAAAAAAACTTGTGCCAGTTGCGTCAAACAAACCTGTGCCAGTTGCGTCAAACAAACTTGTACCAATTGAGTCGAAAAAACTTGTGCCAGTTGCGTCGAAGAAACTTGTGACAGTTGCGTCAAACAAACTTACGCCCTTTGCGTCGAACAAACTTGTGCCAGTTGCGTCGAACAAACTTGTGCCAGATATGGCGAACAAACTTGTGCCAGTTGCTTCGAGAAAACTTGTGGCAGTTGGGTAAAAAAAAAACTTGTGCTAGTTGCGTCAAACAAACTTGTGCCAGATGCATAGAACAAACTTGTGCCTCTTGCGTCAAACAAACTTGTGCCAGTTGCGTCAAACAAACTTGTACCAATTGAGTCGAAAAAACTTGTGCCTGTTACGTCGAAGAAACTTGTGCCAGTTGCGTCTAACAAACTTGTGCCCGTTGCGTCAACCAAACTTGTGCCAGTTGCGTCAAACAAACTTGTGCCAGTTGCGTAGAACAAACTTGTGCCAGTTGCGTCAAACAAACTTGTGCCAGTTGCGTAGAAGAACCTTGTGCCAGTTGCGTCAAACGAACTTGTGCCAGTTGCGTCAAACAAAATTGTGCCAGTTGCGTCGAACAAACTTGTGCCAGTTGAGTCAAACAAACTTGTGCCAGTTGGGTCTAACAAACTTGTGCCAGTTGCGTTAAACAAACTTGTGCCAGTTGCATCGAGCAAACTTGCGCCAGTTACGTCAAACAAACTTGTGCCAGTTGCGTTGAACAAACTTCTGCCAGTTGTGTCAAACAAACTTGTGTCAGTTGCGTAGAACAAACTTGTGCCAGTTGCTTCGAACAAACTTGTGTCAGTTGGGTAGAACAAACTTGTGCCAGTTGCGTCAAACAAACATGTCCCAGTTGCGTAGAACAAACTAGTGCCAGTTGCATAGAACAAACTTGTGCCAGATGCGTAGAACAAACTTGTGCCAGTTGCGTAGAACAAACTTGTTCCAGTTGCATAGAACAAACTTGTGCCAGTTATGTAGAACTAACTTGTGCCAGTTGCGTCTAAAAAACTTGTGCCAGTTGCGTCGTCAAACTTGTGCCAGTTACAGCGAACAAACTTGTGCCAGTTTCGTCGAGAAAACTTGTGCCAGTTGCGTCAAATAAACTTGTGCCAGTTGCGTCAAACAAACTTGTGCCAGTTGCATCAAACAAACTTGTGCCAGTTGTGTCAAACAAACTTGTTCTAGTTGCGTCAAACAAACTTGTGGCTCTTGAGTCGAAAAAACTTGTGCCAGTTGCGTAAAAAAAAACTTGTGCCAGTTGCGTCTAACAAACTTGTGCCAGTTGCGTCAAAAAAACTTGTGCCAGTTTCGTCAAACAAACTTGTGCCAGTGGCATCCAACAAACTTGTGCCAGTTGCGTCGATCAAACTTGTGCCAGTTGCGTCAAACAAACTTGTGCCAGTTGCGTAGAACAAACTTGTGCCAGTTGCGTCAAAAAAACTTGTGCCAGTTTCGTCAAACAAACTTGTGCCAGTGGCATCCAACAAACTTGTGCCAGTTGCGTCGAACAAACTTGTGCCAGTTGCGTCAAACAAACTTGTGCCAGTTGCGTAGAACAACCTTGTGCCAGTTGCGTAGAACAACCTTGTGCCAGTTGAGTCGAACAAAATTGTGCTAGTTGGTAGAACAAACTTGTGCCAGTTGTGTCAATCAAACTTATGCCAGTTGCGTAAAACAAACTAGTGCCAGTTGCATAGAACAAACTTGTGCCAGTTGAGTAGAACAAACTTTTGCCAGTTGTGTCAAACAAACTTGTGCGAGTTGCGTCAAACAAACTTATGCCAGTTGCGTCAAACAAACTTGTGCCAGTTGCGTCAAACAAACTTGTGCCAGTTGCGTCAAACAAACTTGAGCCAATTGATTCGAAAAAACTTGTGCCAGTTGCGTTGAACAAACTTGTGCCAGTTGCGTCAAACAAACTTGTGCCAGTTACGGCGAACCAACTTGTGCCAGTTGTGTCGAGAAAAGTTGTGTCAGTTGCGTCAAATAAACTTGTGCCAGTTGCGTCAAACAAACTAGTGCCAGTTGCGTCAAACAAACTTGTGCCAATTGCGTCAAACAAACTTGTGCCAGTTGCGTCAAACAAACTTGTGCCAATTGATTTGAAAAAACTTGTGCCAGTTGCGTTGAACAAACTTGTGCCAGTTGCGTCTAACAAACATGTGCCAGTTGCGTCAAACAAACTTGTGCCAGTTGCGTCGAACAAACTTGTGCCAGATATGGCGAACAAACTTGTGCCAGTTGCTTCGAGAAAACTTTTGCAAGTCGCGTAAAAAAAAACCTGTGCCAGTTGCGTGAAACAAACTTGTGCCAGTTGCGTCAAACAAACTTGTGCCTCTTGCGTCAAACAAACTTGTGCCAGTTGCATCAAACAAACTTGTACCAATTGAGTCGAAAAAACTTGTGACTGTTATGTCGAACAAACTTGTGCCAGTTGCGTCTAACAAACTTGTGCCAGTTGCGTCGAACAAACTTGTGCCAGTTGCGTCAAACAAACTTGTGCCAGTTGCGTAGAACAAACTTGTGCCAGTTGCGTCAAACAAACTTGTGCCAGTTGCGTAGAACAAACTTTTGCCCTTTTCGTCGAACAAACTTGTGCCAGTTGCGTCGAAAAAACTTGCGCCAGTTGCGTCCAACAAACTTGTGCCAGTTGCGTTGAACAAACTTCTGCCAATTGTGTCAAACAAACTTGTGTCAGTTGCGTAGAACAAACTTGTGCCAGTTGCGTCGAACAAACTTGTGTCAGTTGGGTAGAACAAATTTGTGCCAGTTGCGTAGAACAAACTAGTGCCAGTTGCATAGAACAAACTTGTGCCAGATGCGTAGAACAAACTTGTGCCAGTTGCGTAGAACAAACTTGTGCCAGTTGCATAGAACAAACTTGTGCCAGTTATGTAGAACAAACTTGTGCCATTTGCGTCAAAGAAACTTGTGCCATTTGCGTCGAACAAACTTGTGCCAGTTACGGCGAACAAACTTGTGCCAGTTTCGTCGAGAAAACTTGTGCCAGTTGCGTCAAATAAACTTGTGCCAGTTGCGTCAAACAAACTTGTGCCAGTTGCGCCAAACAAACTTGTGCCAGTTGCGTCAAACAAACTTGTTCCAGTTGCGTCAAACAAACTTGTGCCAATTGAGTTGAAAAAACTTGTGCCAGTTGCGTCGAACAAACTTGTGCCAGTTGCATCTAACAAACTTGTGCCAGTTACGTCAAAAAAACTTGGGCCAGTTTCGTCGAACAAACTTGTGTCAGTGGCATCCAACAAACTTGTGCCAGTACGTAGAACAAACTTGTGCCAGTTGCGTCAAACAAACTTGTGCCAGTTGCGTAGAACAAACTTGTGCCAATTGCGTAGAACAACCTTGTGCCAGTTGCGTCGAACAAACTTGTGCTAGTTTGTAGAACAAACTTGTGCCAGATGCGTCAAAAAACTTATGCCAGTTGCGTAAAACAAACTAGTGCCAGTTGCATAGAACAAACTTGTTCCAGTTGAGTAGAACAAACTTGTGCCAATTGCGTCAAACAAACTTGTGCCAGTTCGTCGAACAAACTTGTCCCAGTTGCGTCGAAGAAACTTGTGCCAGTTGCGTCAAACAAACTTGTGCCAGTTGCGTCGAACAAACCTGTGCCAGTTGTGTACAACAAACTAGTAAGAGTTGCGTAGAACAAACTTGTGCCAGTTGTGTCGAACAAACTTGTGCCAGTTGCGTAGAACAAACTTGTAACAGTTGCGTCAAACAAACTTATGCCAGTTGCATAGAACAAACTAGTGCCAGTTGCATAGAACAAACTTGTCCCAGTTGCGTAGAACAAACTTGTGCCAGTTGCGTCAAACAAACTTGTGCCAGTTGCGTCAAACAAACTTGCGCCATTTACGTCGAACGAACTTGTGACAGTTGCGTCGAACAAACTTGTGCCAGATATGGCGAACAAACTTGTGCCAGTTGCGTAAAAAAAAACTTGTGCCAGTTGCGTCAAACAAACTTGTGCCAGTTGCGTCAAACAAACTTGTGCCTCTTGCGTCAAACAAACTTGTGCCAGTTGCGTCAAACAAACTTGTACCAACTGAGTCGAAAAAACTTGTGCCAGTTACGTCGAACAAACTTGTGCCAGTTGCGTCTAACAAACTTGTGCCAGTTGCGTCAACCAAACTTGTGCCAGTTGCGTCAAACAAACTTGTGCCAGTTGCGTAGAACAAACTTGTGCCAGTTGCGTCAAACAAACTTGTGCCAGTTGCGTAGAAGAACCTTGTGCCAGTTGCGTCAAACGAACTTGTGCCAGTTGCGTCAAACAAACTTGTGCCAGTTGCGTCGAACAAACTTGTGCCAGTTGAGTCAAACAAACTTGTGCCAGTTGAGTCTAACAAACTTGTGCCAGTTGCGTTAAACAAACTTGTGCCAGTTGCATCGAACAAGCTTTTGCCAGTTGCGTCGAACAAACTTGTGCCAGTTGCGTCGAACAAACTTGCGCCAGTTACGTCAAAGAAACTTGTGCCAGTTGCGTTGAACAAACTTCTGCCATTTGTGTCAAACAAACTTGTGTCAGTTGCGTAGAACAAACTTATGCCAGTTGCGTCGAACAAACTTGTGTCAGTTGAGTAGAACAAACTTGTGCCAGTTGTGTCAAACAAACATGTCCCAGTTGCGTAGAACAAGCAAGTGCCAGTTGCATAGAACAAACTTGTGCCAGATGCATAGAACAAACTTGTGCCAGTTGCGTAGAACAAACTTGTGCCAGATGCATAGAACAAACTTGTGCCAGTTATGTAGAACAAACTTGTGCCAGTTGCGTCGAACAAACTTGTGCCAGTTGCGTTGAACTAACTTGTGCCAGTTACGGCGAACAAACTTGTGCCAGTTTCGTTGAGAAAACTTGTGCCAGTTGCGTCAAATAAACTTGTGCCAGTTGCGTCAAACAAACTTGTGCCAGTTGCGTCAAACAAACTTGTGCCAGTTGTGTCAAACAAATTAGTTCTAGTTGCGTCAAACAAACTTGTGCCTCTTGAGTCGAAAAAACTTGTGCCAGTTGCGTCGAACAAACTTGTGCCAGTTGCGTCTAACAAACTTGTGCCAGTTGCGTCAAAAAAACTTGTGCCAGTTTCGTCAAACAAACTTGTGCCAGTGGCATCCAACAAACTTGTAGCCAGTTGCGTCGAACAAACTTGTGCCAGTTGCGTCAAACAAACTTGTGCCAGTTGCGTAGAACAAACTTGTGCCAGTTGCGTAGAACAACCTTGTGCCAGTTGAGTCGAACAAACTTGTGCTAGTTGGTAGAACAAACTTGTGCCAGTTGCGTCAAACAAACTTATGCCAGTTGCGTAAAACAAACTAGTGCCAGTTGCATAGAACAAACTTGTGCCAGTTGAGTAGAACAAACTTGTGCCAATTGCATCAAACAAACTTCTGCCAGTTGCATAGAACAAACTTGTGCCAGTTGAGTAGAACAAACTTGTGCCAATTGCATCAAACAAACTTCTGCCAGTTGTGTTGAAGAAACTTGTGCCAGTTGTGTCGAACAAACTTTTGCCAGTTGTGTCAAACAAACTTGTGCCAGTTGCGTCAAACAAACTTTTGCCAGTTGCGTCAAACAAACTTGTGCCAGTTGCGTCAAACAAACTTGTGCCAGTTGCGTCAAACAAACTTGTGCCAATTGCATAGAACAAACTTGTGCCAGTTGCGTTGAATAAACTTGTGCCAGTTGCGTCTAACAAACTTGTGCCAGTTGCGTCAAACAAACTTGTGCCAGTTGCGTCGAACAAACTTTTGCCAGATATGGCGAACAAACTTGTGCCAGTTGCTTTGAGAAAACTTGTGCCAGTTGCGTAAAAAAAAACTTGTGCCAGTTGCGTCAAACAAACTTGTACCAATTGCGTCAAATAAACTTGTGCCTCTTGCGTCAAACAAACTTGAGCCAGTTGCGTCAAACAAACTTGTACCAATTGAGTCGAAAAAACTTGTGCCTGTTACGTCGAACAAACTTGTGCCAGTTGCGTCTAACAAACTTGTGCCAGTTGCGTCAAAAAAAACTTGTGCCAGTTGCGTCAAACAAACTTGTGCCAATTGCATCAAACAAACTTGTCCTAGTTGCGTAGAACAAACTTGTGCCAGTTGCATCAAACAAACTTTTGCCAGTTGCGTAGAAGAACCTTGTGCCAGTTGCGTCAAACGAACTTGTGCCAGTTGCGTCAAACAAACTTTTGCCAGTTGCGTCAAACAAACTTGTGCCAGTTGAGTCAAACAAACTTGTGCCAGTTGGGTAGAACAAACTTGTGCCAGTTGCGTTAAACAAACTTGTGCCAGTTGCATCGAACAAACTTTTGCCAGTTGCATCGAACAAACTTATGCCAGTTGCGTCGAACAAACTTGCGCCAGTTACGTCAAACAAACTTGTGCCAGTTGCGTTGAACAAACTTGTGACAGTTGTGTCAAACAAACTTGTGTCAGTTGCGTAGAACAAACATTTGCCATTTGCGTAGAACAAACTTGTGCCAGTTGTGTCAAACAAACCTGTGCCAGTTGTGTACAACAAACTAGTAAGAGTTGCGTAGAACAAACTTGTGCCAGTTGTGTCGAACAAACTTGTGCCAGTTGCGTAGAACAAACTTGTACCAGTTGCGTCAAACAAACTAAGGCCAGTTGCATAGAACAAACTAGTGCCAGTTGCATAGAACAAACTTGTCCCAGTTGCGTAGAACAAACTTGTGCCAGTTGCGTTGAACAAACTTGTGCCAGTTGCGTCGAACAAACTTGTGCCAGTTGCTTCGAAGAAACTTGTGCCAGTTGCGTCAAACAAACTTGTGCCACTTGCGTCTAACAACTTGTGCCAGTTGCGTCAAACAAACTTGTGCCAGTTGCGTCGAACAAACTTGTGCCAGATATGGCGAACAAACTTGTGCCAGTTGCTTCGAGAAAACTTGTGCCAGTTGGGTAAAAAAAAACTTGTGCCAGTTGCGTCAAACAAACTTGTGCCAGTTGCGTAAAAATAAACTTGTGCCAGTTGCGTCAAACAAACTTGTGCCAGTTGCGTCAAACAAACTTGTACCAATTGAGTCGAAAAAACTTGTGCCCGTTACGTCGAACAAACTTGTGCCAGTTGCATCTAACAAACTTGTGCCAGTTGCGTTAAACAAACTTGTGCCAGTTGCATCGAACAAAGTTTTGCCAGTTGCGTCGAACAAACTTCAGACAGTTGCGTCGAACAAACTTGCGCCAGTTACGTCAAACAAACTTGTGCCAGTTGCGTTCAACAAACTTCTGCCATTTGTGTCGAACAAACTTATGCCAGTTGCATAGAAGAAACTAGTGCCAGTTGCATAGAACAAACTTGTCCCAGTTGCGTAGAACAAAGTTGTGCCAGTTGCGTAAAAAAAAACTTGTGCCAGTTGCGTAAAAAAAAACTTGTGCCAGTTGCGTCAAACAAACTTGTGCCAGTTGCGTCAAAAAAACTTGTGCCTCTTGCGTCAAACAAACTTGTGCCAATTGAGTCGAAAAAACTTGTGCCTGTTACGTCAAACAAACTTGTGCCAGTTGGGTCGAACAAACTTGTGCCAGTTGCGTTAAACAAACTTGTGCCAGTTGCATCGAACAAAGTTTTGCCAGTTGCGTCGAACAAACTTCTGACAGTTGCGTCGAACAAACTTGCGCCAGTTACGTCAAACAAACTTGTGCCAGTTGCGTTGAACAAACTTCTGCCAGTTGTGTCGAACAAACTTATGCCAGTTGCATAGAACAAACTAGTGCCAGTTACATAGAACAAACTTGTCCCAGTTGCGTAGAACAAACTTGTGCCAGTTGCGTCAAACAAACTTGTGTCAGTTGCGTCGAACAAACTTGTGCCAGTTGCGTCGAAGAAACTTCTGACAGTTGCGTCAAACAATCTTGCGCCCTTTGCGTCGAACAAACTTGTGCCAGTTGCGTCGAACAAACTTGTGCCAGATATGGCGAACAAACTTGTGCCAGTTGCTTCGAGAAAACTTGTGCCAGTTGGGTAAAAAAAAACTTGTGCTAGTTGCGACAAACAAACTTGTGCCAGATGCATAGAACAAACTTGTGCCTCTTGCGTCAAACAAACTTGTGCCAGTTGCGTCAAACAAACTTGTACCAATTGAGTCGAAAAAACTTGTGCCTGTTACGTCGAACAAACTTGTGCCAGTTGCGTCTAACAAACTTGTGCCCGTTGCGTCAACCAAACTTGTGCCAGTTGCGTCAAACAAACTTGTGCCAGTTGCGTAGAACAAACTTGTGCCAGTTGCGTCAAACAAACTTGTGCCAGTTGCGTAGAAGAACCTTGTGCCAGTTGCGTCAAACGAACTTGTGCCAGTTGCGTCAAACTAAATTGTGCCAGTTGCGTCGAACAAACTTGTGCCAGTTGAGTCAAACAAACTTGAGCCAGTTGGGTCTAACAAACTTGTGCCAGTTGCGTTAAACAAACTTGTGCCAGTTGCATCGAACAAACTTTTGCCAGTTGCGTCGAACAAACTTGTGCCAGTTGCGTCGAACAAACTTGCGCCAGTTACGTCAAACAAACTTGTGCCAGTTGCGTTGAACAAACTTCTGCCAGTTGTGTCAAACAAACTTGTGTCAGTTGCGTAGAACAAACTTGTGCCAGTTGCGTCGAACAAACTTGTGTCAGTTGGGTAGAACAAACTTGTGCCAGTTGCGTCAAACAAACATGTCCCAGTTGCGTAGAACAAACTAGTGCCAGTTGCGACAAACAAACTTGTGCCAGATGCGTAGAACAAACTTGTGCCAGTTGCGTAGAACAAACTTGTTCCAGTTGCATAGAACAAACTTGTGCCAGTTATGTAGAACTAACTTGTGAGAGTTGCGTCTAACAAACTTGTGCCAGTTGCGTCGAACAAACTTGTGCCAGTTACAGCGAACAAACTTGTGCCAGTTTCGTCGAGAAAACTTGTGCCAGTTGCGTCAAATAAACTTGTGCCAGTTGCGTCAAACAAACTTGTGCCAGTTGCGTCAAACAAACTTGTGTCAGTTGCGTAGAGCAAACTTGTGCCAGTTGCGTCAAACAAACTTGTGCCAGTTGCGTAGAAGAACCTTGTGCCAGTTGCGTCAAACGAACTTGTGCCAGTTGCGTCAAACAAAATTGTGCCAGTTGCGTCGAACAAACTTATGCCAGTTGAGTCAAACAAACTTATGCCAGTTGGGTCTAACAAACTTGTGCCAGTTGCGTTAAACAAACTTGTGCCAGTTGCATCGAACAAACTTTTGCCAGCTGTGTCGAACAAACTTGTGCCAGTTGCGTCGAACAAACTTGCGCCAGTTACGTCAAACAAACTTGTGCCAGTTGTATCAAACAAGCTTGTGTCAGTTGCGTAGAACAAACTTGTGCCAGTTGCGTTGAACAAATTTGTGTCAGTTGGGTAGAACAAACTTGTGCCAGTTGCGTCAAACAAACATGTCCCAGTTGCGTAGAACAAACTAGTGCCAGTTGCATAGAACAAACTTGTGCCAGATGCGTAGAACAAACTTGTGCCAGTTGCGTAGAACAAACTTGTTCCAGTTGCATAGAACAAACTTGTGCCAGTTATGTAGAACTAACTTGTGCCAGTTGCGTCTAACAAACTTGTGCCAGTTGCGTCGAACAAACTTGTGCCAGTTACAGCGAACAAACTTGTGCCAGTTTCGTCGAGAAAACTTGTGCCAGTTGCGTCAAATAAACTTGTGCCAGTTGCGTCAAACAAACTTGTGCCAGTTGCGTCAAACAAACTTGTGCCAGTTGTGTCAAACAAACTTGTTCTTGTTGCGTCAAACAAACTTGTGCCTCTTGAGTCGAAAAAACTTGTGCCAGTTGCGTAAAAAAAAACTTGTGCCAGTTGCGTCTAACAAACTTGTGCCAGTTGCGTCAAAAAAACTTGTGGCAGTTTCGTCAAACAAACTTGTGCCAGTGGCATCCAACAAACTTGTGCCAGTTGCGTCGAACAAAATTGTGCCAGTTGCGTCAAAGAAACTTGTGCCAGTTGCGTAGAACAAACTTGTGCCAGTTGCGTAGAACAACCTTGTGCCAGTTGAGTCGAACAAACTTGTGCCTGTTGCATCAAACAAACTTGTGCCAGTTGCGTCAAACAAACTTTTGCCAGTTGCGTAAAACAAACTAGTGCCAGTTGCATAGAACAAACTTGTGCTAGTTGAGTAGAACAAACTTGTGCCAATTGCATCAAACAAACTTGTGCCAGTTGTGTCGAACAAACTTGTGCCAGTTGCGTCAAACAAAGTTTTGCCAGTTGCGTCAAACAAACTTGTGCCAGTTGCGTCAAACAAACTTGTGCCAGTTGCGTCAAACAAACTTGTGCCAGTTGCGTCAAACAAACTTGTGCCAATTGATTCGAAAAAACTTGTGCCAGTTGCATTAAACAAACTTGTGCCAGTTGCGTCTAACAAACTTGTGCCAGTTGCGTCAAACAAACTTGTGCCAGTTACGTCGAACAAACTTGTGCCAGATATGGCGAACAAACTTGTGCTAGTTGCTTCAAGAAAACTTGTGCCAGTTGCGTAAAAAAAAACTTGTGCCAGTTGCGTCAAACAAACTTGTGCCAGTTGCGTCAAAAAAACTTGTGCCTCTTGCGTCAAACAAACTTGTGCCAATTGAGTCGAAAAAACTTGTGCCTGTTACGTCAAACAAACTTGTGCCAGTTGCGTCTAACAAACTTGTGCCAGTTGCGTCAAAAAAAACTTGTACCAGTTGCGTCAAACAAACTTGTGCCAGTTGCGCCAAACAAACTTGTGCCAGTTGTGTAGAACAAACTTGTGCCAGTTGCATCAAAAAAACTTGTGCCAGTTGCGTAGAGGAACGTTGTGCCAGTTGCGTCAAAAGAACTTGTGCCAGTTGCGTCAAACAAACTTTTGCCTGTTGCGTCAAACAAACTTGTGCCAGTTGAGTCAAACAAACTTGTGCCAGTTGGGTAGAACAAACTTGTGCCAGTTGCGTTTAACAAACTTGTCCCAGTTGCATCGAACAAACTTTTGCCAGTTGCGTCGAACAAACTTGTGCCAGTTGTGTCGAACAAACTTGTGCCAGTTGCGTAGAACAAACTTGTACCAGTTGCGTCAAACAAACTTATGCCAGTTGCATAGAACAAACTAGTGCCAGTTGCATAGAACAAACTTGTGCCAGTTGCGTAGAACAAACTTGTGCCAGTTGCGTCAAACAAACTTGTGCCAGGTGCGTCGAACAAACTTGTGCCAGTTGCGTCGAAGAAACTTGTGCCAGTTGCGTCAAACAAACTTGTGCCATTTGCGTCGAACAAACTTGTGCCAGTTGCGTCGAACAAACTTGTGCCAGATATGGCGAACAAACTTGTGCCAGTTGCTTCGAGAAAACTTGTGCCAGTTGCGTAAAAAAAAAACTTGTGCCAGTTGCGTCAAACAAACTTGTGCCAGTTGCGTCAAACAAACTTGTTCCTCTTCCGTCAAACAAACTTGTGCCAGTTGCGTCAAACAAACTTGTACCAATTGAGTCGAAAAAACTTGTGCCAGTTATGTCGAACAAACTTGTGCCAGTTGCGTCTAACAAACTTGTGCCAGTTGCATCAAACAAACTTGTGCCAGTTGCGACAAACAAACTTGTGCCAGTTGCGTCAAACAAACTTGTGCCAGTTGCATAGAACAAACTTGTGCCAGTTGCGTCAAACAAACTTGTGCCAGTTGCGTAGAAGAACCTTGTGCCAGTTGCGTCAAACGAACTTGTGCCAGTTGCGTCAAACGAACTTGTGCCAGTTGCGTCAAACAAACTTGTGCCAGTTGGGTCGAACAAACTTGTGCCAGTTGTGTTAAACAAACTTGTGCCAGTTGCATCCAACAAACTTTTGCCAGTTGCGTCGAACAAACTTGTGACAGTTGCGTCGAACAAACTTGCACCAGTTACGTCAAACAAACTTGTGCCAGTTGCGTTGAACAAACTTCTGCCAGTTGTGTCGAACAAAATTATGTCAGTTGGGTAGAACAAACTTGTGCCAGTTGCGTCAAACAAACTTGTGCCAGTTGCGTCGAACAAACTTGTGCCAGTTGCGTCGAAGAAACTTGTGCCAGTTGTGTAGAACAAACTTGTGCCAGTTGCATAGAACAAACTTGTGCCAGTTATGTAGAACAAACTTGTGCCACTTGCGTCGAACAAACTGGTGCCAGTTGCGTCGAACAAACTTGTGCCAGTTACGGCGAACAAACTTGTGCCAGTTGCGTCAAATAAACTTGTGCCAGTTGCGTAGAACAAACTTGTGCCAGTTGCGTCAAACAAACTTGTGCCAGTTGCGTCAAACAAACTTGTTCCAGTTGCGTCAAACAAACTTGTGCCACTTGAGTCGAAAAAACTTGTGCCAGTTGCGTCAAATAAACTTGTGCCAGTTGCGTCTAACAAACTTGTGCCAGTTGCGTCAAAAAAACTTGTGCCAGTTTCGTCAAACAAACTTGTGCCAGTGGCATCCAACAAACTTCTGCCAGTTGCGTCGAACAAACTTGTGCCAGTTGCGTCAAACAAACTTGTGCCAGTTGCATAGAACAAACTTGTGCCAGTTGCGAAGAACGACCATGTGCCAGTTGAGTCGAACAAACTTGTGCTAGTTGGTAGAACAAACTTGTGCCAGTTGCGTCAAACAAACATATGCCATTTGCGTAAAACAAACTAGTGCCAGTTGCATAGAACAAACTTGTGCCAGTTGAGTAGAACAAACTTGTGCCAATTGCATCAAACAAACTTGTGCCAGTTGCGTCGAACAAACTTGTGCCAGTTGCGTCGAACAAACTTGTGCCAGTTGCGTCAAACAAACTTGTGCCAGTTGCGTCGAACAAACTTGTGTCAGTTGGGTAGAACAAACTTGTGCCAGTTGCGTCAAACAAACATGTCCCAGTTGCGTAGAACAAACTAGTGCCAGTTGCGACAAACAAACTTGTGCCAGATGCGTAGAACAAACTTGTGCCAGTTGCGTAGAACAAACTTGTTCCAGTTGCATAGAACAAACTTGTGCCAGTTATGTAGAACTAACTTGTGCCAGTTGCGTCTAACAAACTTGTGCCAGTTGCGTCGAACAAACTTGTGCCAGTTACAGCGAACAAACTTGTGCCAGTTTCGTCGAGAAAACTTGTGCCAGTTGCGTCAAATAAACTTGTGCCAGTTGCGTCAAACAAACTTGTGCCAGTTGCGTCAAACAAACTTGTGTCAGTTGCGTAGAGCAAACTTGTGCCAGTTGCGTCAAACAAACTTGTGCCAGTTGCGTAGAAGAACCTTGTGCCAGTTGCGTCAAACGAACTTGTGCCAGTTGCGTCAAACAAAATTGTGCCAGTTGCGTCGAACAAACTTATGCCAGTTGAGTCAAACAAACTTATGCCAGTTGGGTCTAACAAACTTGTGCCAGTTGCGTTAAACAAACTTGTGCCAGTTGCATCGAACAAACTTTTGCCAGCTGTGTCGAACAAACTTGTGCCAGTTGCGTCGAACAAACTTGCGCCAGTTACGTCAAACAAACTTGTGCCAGTTGCGTTGAACAAACTTCTGCCAGTTGTATCAAACAAGCTTGTGTCAGTTGCGTAGAACAAACTTGTGCCAGTTGCGTTGAACAAATTTGTGTCAGTTGGGTAGAACAAACTTGTGCCAGTTGCGTCAAACAAACATGTCCCAGTTGCGTAGAACAAACTAGTGCCAGTTGCGACAAACAAACTTGTGCCAGATGCGTAGAACAAACTTGTGCCAGTTGCGTAGAACAAACTTGTTCCAGTTGCATAGAACAAACTTGTGCCAGTTATGTAGAACTAACTTGTGCCAGTTGCGTCTAACAAACTTGTGCCAGTTGCGTCGAACAAACTTGTGCCAGTTACAGCGAACAAACTTGTGCCAGTTTCGTCGAGAAAACTTGTGCCAGTTGCGTCAAATAAACTTGTGCCAGTTGCGTCAAACAAACTTGTGCCAGTTGCGTCAAACAAACTTGTGCCAGTTGTGTCAAACAAACTTGTTCTTGTTGCGTCAAACAAACTTGTGCCTCTTGAGTCGAAAAAACTTGTGCCAGTTGCGTAAAAAAAAACTTGTGCCAGTTGCGTCTAACAAACTTGTGCCAGTTGCGTCAAAAAAACTTGTGGCAGTTTCGTCAAACAAACTTGTGCCAGTGGCATCCAACAAACTTGTGCCAGTTGCGTCGAACAAAATTGTGCCAGTTGCGTCAAAGAAACTTGTGCCAGTTGCGTAGAACAAACTTGTGCCAGTTGCGTAGAACAACCTTGTGCCAGTTGAGTCGAACAAACTTGTGCCTGTTGCATCAAACAAACTTGTGCCAGTTGCGTCAAACAAACTTTTGCCAGTTGCGTAAAACAAACTAGTGCCAGTTGCATAGAACAAACTTGTGCTAGTTGAGTAGAACAAACTTGTGCCAATTGCATCAAACAAACTTGTGCCAGTTGTGTCGAACAAACTTGTGCCAGTTGCGTCAAACAAAGTTTTGCCAGTTGCGTCAAACAAACTTGTGCCAGTTGCGTCAAACAAACTTGTGCCAGTTGCGTCAAACAAACTTGTGCCAGTTGCGTCAAACAAACTTGTGCCAATTGATTCGAAAAAACTTGTGCCAGTTGCATTAAACAAACTTGTGCCAGTTGCGTCTAACAAACTTGTGCCAGTTGCGTCAAACAAACTTGTGCCAGTTACGTCGAACAAACTTGTGCCAGATATGGCGAACAAACTTGTGCTAGTTGCTTCAAGAAAACTTGTGCCAGTTGCGTAAAAAAAAACTTGTGCCAGTTGCGTCAAACAAACTTGTGCCAGTTGCGTCAAAAAAACTTGTGCCTCTTGCGTCAAACAAACTTGTGCCAATTGAGTCGAAAAAACTTGTGCCTGTTACGTCAAACAAACTTGTGCCAGTTGCGTCTAACAAACTTGTGCCAGTTGCGTCAAAAAAAACTTGTACCAGTTGCGTCAAACAAACTTGTGCCAGTTGCGCCAAACAAACTTGTGCCAGTTGTGTAGAACAAACTTGTGCCAGTTGCATCAAAAAAACTTGTGCCAGTTGCGTAGAGGAACGTTGTGCCAGTTGCGTCAAAAGAACTTGTGCCAGTTGCGTCAAACAAACTTTTGCCTGTTGCGTCAAACAAACTTGTGCCAGTTGAGTCAAACAAACTTGTGCCAGTTGGGTAGAACAAACTTGTGCCAGTTGCGTTTAACAAACTTGTCCCAGTTGCATCGAACAAACTTTTGCCAGTTGCGTCGAACAAACTTGTGCCAGTTGTGTCGAACAAACTTGTGCCAGTTGCGTAGAACAAACTTGTACCAGTTGCGTCAAACAAACTTATGCCAGTTGCATAGAACAAACTAGTGCCAGTTGCATAGAACAAACTTGTGCCAGTTGCGTAGAACAAACTTGTGCCAGTTGCGTCAAACAAACTTGTGCCAGGTGCGTCGAACAAACTTGTGCCAGTTGCGTCGAAGAAACTTGTGCCAGTTGCGTCAAACAAACTTGTGCCATTTGCGTCGAACAAACTTGTGCCAGTTGCGTCGAACAAACTTGTGCCAGATATGGCGAACAAACTTGTGCCAGTTGCTTCGAGAAAACTTGTGCCAGTTGCGTAAAAAAAAAACTTGTGCCAGTTGCGTCAAACAAACTTGTGCCAGTTGCGTCAAACAAACTTGTTCCTCTTCCGTCAAACAAACTTGTGCCAGTTACGTCAAACAAACTTGTACCAATTGAGTCGAAAAAACTTGTGCCAGTTATGTCGAACAAACTTGTGCCAGTTGCGTCTAACAAACTTGTGCCAGTTGCATCAAACAAACTTGTGCCAGTTGCGACAAACAAACTTGTGCCAGTTGCGTCAAACAAACTTGTGCCAGTTGCATAGAACAAACTTGTGCCAGTTGCGTCAAACAAACTTGTGCCAGTTGCGTAGAAGAACCTTGTGCCAGTTGCGTCAAACGAACTTGTGCCAGTTGCGTCAAACGAACTTGTGCCAGTTGCGTCAAACAAACTTGTGCCAGTTGGGTCGAACAAACTTGTGCCAGTTGTGTTAAACAAACTTGTGCCAGTTGCATCCAACAAACTTTTGCCAGTTGCGTCGAACAAACTTGTGACAGTTGCGTCGAACAAACTTGCACCAGTTACGTCAAACAAACTTGTGCCAGTTGCGTTGAACAAACTTCTGCCAGTTGTGTCGAACAAAATTATGTCAGTTGGGTAGAACAAACTTGTGCCAGTTGCGTCAAACAAACTTGTGCCAGTTGCGTCGAACAAACTTGTGCCAGTTGCGTCGAAGAAACTTGTGCCAGTTGCGTAGAACAAACTTGTGCCAGTTGCATAGAACAAACTTGTGCCAGTTATGTAGAACAAACTTGTGCCACTTGCGTCGAACAAACTGGTGCCAGTTGCGTCGAACAAACTTGTGCCAGTTACGGCGAACAAACTTGTGCCAGTTGCGTCAAATAAACTTGTGCCAGTTGCGTAGAACAAACTTGTGCCAGTTGCGTCAAACAAACTTGTGCCAGTTGCGTCAAACAAACTTGTTCCAGTTGCGTCAAACAAACTTGTGCCACTTGAGTCGAAAAAACTTGTGCCAGTTGCGTCAAATAAACTTGTGCCAGTTGCGTCTAACAAACTTGTGCCAGTTGCGTCAAAAAAACTTGTGCCAGTTTCGTCAAACAAACTTGTGCCAGTGGCATCCAACAAACTTCTGCCAGTTGCGTCGAACAAACTTGTGCCAGTTGCGTCAAACAAACTTGTGCCAGTTGCATAGAACAAACTTGTGCCAGTTGCGAAGAACGACCATGTGCCAGTTGAGTCGAACAAACTTGTGCTAGTTGGTAGAACAAACTTGTGCCAGTTGCGTCAAACAAACATATGCCATTTGCGTAAAACAAACTAGTGCCAGTTGCATAGAACAAACTTGTGCCAGTTGAGTAGAACAAACTTGTGCCAATTGCATCAAACAAACTTGTGCCAGTTGCGTCGAACAAACTTGTGCCAGTTGCGTCGAACAAACTTGTGCCAGTTGCGTCAAACAAACTTGTGCCAGTTGCGTCGAACAAACTTGTGCCAGTTGCGTAGAACAAACTTGTGCCAGTTACGGTGAACAAACTTGTGCCACTTGCGTCGAGAAAACTTGTGCCAGTTGCGTCAAATAAACTTGTGCCAGTTGCGTCAAACAAACTTGTGCCAGTTACGGCGAACAAACTTGTGCCAGCTGTGTCGAGAAAAGTTGTGCCAGTTGCATCAAATAAACTTGTGCCAGTTGCGTCAAACAAACTTGTGCCAGTTGCGTCAAACAAACTTGTGCCAGTTGTGTCAAACAAATTTGTGCCAGTTTCGTCAAACAAACTTGTGCCGATTGATTCGAAAAAACTTGTGCCAGTTGCGTTGAACAAACTTGTGCCAGTTGCGTCTAACAAACTTGTGCCAGTTGCGTCAAACAAACTTGTGCCAGTTGCGTCGAACAAACTTGTGCCAGATATGGCGAACAAACTTGTGCCAGTTGCTTCGAGAAAACTTGTGCCAGTTGCGTAAAAAAAACTTGTGCCAGTTGCGTCAAACAAACTTTTGCCAGTTGCGTCAAATAAACTTGTGCCTCTTGAGTCAAACAATCTTGTGCCAGAGGCGTCAAACAAACTTGTACCAATTGAGTCCAAAAAACTTGTGCCTGTTACGTCAAACAAACTTGTGCCAGTTGCATCTAACAAACTTGTGCCAGTTGCGTAAAAAAAAACTTGTGCCAGTTGCGTCAAACAAACTTGTGCCAGTTGCGTCAAACAAACTTGTGCCAGTTGCGTCAAACAAACTTGTGTCAGTTGCGTCAAACAAACTTGTGCCAGTTGCGTAGAAGAACCTTGTGCCAGTTGCATAGAACAAACTTGTGCCAGTTGCATCAAACAAACTTTTGCCAGTAGCGTCAAACCAACTTGTGCCAGTTGAGTCAAACAAACTTGTGCGAGTTGGGTCGAACAAACTTGTGCCAGTTGCGTTAAACAAACTTGTGCCAGTTGCATCGAACAAACTTTTGCCAGTTGCGTCGAACAAACTTGTGCCAGTTGCGTCGAACAAACTTGTGCCAGTTACGTCAAACAAACTTGTGCCTGTTGCGTTGAACAAACTTCTGCCAGTTGTGTCAAACAAACTTGTGTCAGTTGCGTAGAACAAACATTTGCCATTTGCGTAGAACAAACTTGTGCCAGTTGTGTCAAACAAACCTGTGCCAGTTGTGTAGAACAAACTAGAAAGAGTTGCATAGAACAAACTTGTGCCAGTTGTGTCGAACAAACTTATGCCTGTTGCGTAGAACAAACTTGTACCAGTTGTGTCAAACAAACTTATGCCAGTTGCATAGAACAAACTAGTGCCAGTTGCATAGAACAAACTTGTGCCAGTTGCGTAGAACAAACTTGTGCCAGTTGCGTCAAACAAACTTATGCCAGTTGCGTCGAACAAACTTGTGCCAGTTGCATCGAAGAAACTTGTGCCAGTTGCGTCAAACAAACTTGTGCCATTTGCGTTGAACAAACTTGTGCCAGTTGCGTCGAACAGACTTGTGCCAGATATGGCGAACAAACTTGTGCCAGTTGCTTCGAGAAAACTTGTGCCAGTTGCGTAGAACAACCTAGTGCCAGTTGAGTCGAACAAACTTGTGCTAGTTGGTAGAACAAACTTGTGCCAGTTGCGTCAAACAAACTTATGCCAGTTGCGTAAAACAAACTAGTGCCAGTTGCACAGAACAAACTTGTGCCAGTTAAGTAGAACAAACTTGTGCCAATTGCATCAAACAAACTTGTGCCAGTTGCGTCGAAGAAACTTGTGCCAGTTGCGTCCAAGAAATTTGTGGCAGTTGCGTCAAACAAACTTGTGCCAGTTGCGTCGAACAAACTTGTGCCAGTTGCGTCGAACAAACTTGTGCCAGTTACGGCTAACAAACTTGTGCCACTTGCGTCGAGAAAACTTTTGCCAGTTGCGTCAAATAAACTTGTGCCAGTTGCGTCAAACAAACTTGTGCCAGTTTCGGCGAACCAACTTGTGCCAGTTGCGTCGAGAAAATTTGTGCCAGTTGCGTCAAATAAACTTGTGCCAGTTGCGTCAAACAAACTTGTGCCAGTTGCGTCAAACAAACTTGTGCCAGTTGCATCAAACAAACTTGTGCCAGTTGCGTCAAACAAACTTGTGCCAATTGATTCGAAAAAACTTGTGCCAGTTGCGTTGAACAAACTTGTGCCAGTTGCGTCTAACAAACATGTGCCAGTTGCGTCAAACAAACTTGTGCCAGTTGCGTCGAACAAACTTGTGCCAGATATGGCAAACAAACTTGTGCCAGTTGCTTCGAGAAAACTTGTGCCAGTCGCGTAAAAAAAAACTTGCGCCAGTTGCGTCAAACAAACTTGTGCCAGTTGCGTCAAACAAACTTGTGCCTTTTGCGTCAAACAAACTTGTGCCAGTTGCATCAAACAAACTTGTACCAATTGAGTCGAAAAAACTTGTGACTGTTATGTCGAACAAACTTGTGCCAGTTGCGTCTAACAAACTTGTGCCAGTTGCGTCGAACAAACTTGTGCCAGTTGCGTCAAACAAACTTGTGCCAGTTGCGTAGAACAAACTTGTGCCAGTTGCGTCAAACAAACTTGTGCCAGTTGCGTAGAACAAACTTTTGCCTTTTCGTCGAACAAACTTGTGCCAGTTGCGTCGAAAAAACTTGCGCCAGTTACGTCCAACAAACTTGTGCCAGTTGCGTTGAACAAACTTCTGCCAATTGTGTCAAACAAACTTGTGTCAGTTGCGTAGAACAAACTTGTGCCAGTTGCGTCGAACAAACTTGTGTCAGTTGGGTACAACGAATTTGTGCCAGTTGCGTAGAACAAACTAGTGCCAGTTGCATAGAACAAACCTGTGCCAGATGTGTAGAACAAACTTGTGCCAGTTGCATAGAACAAACTTGTGCCAGTTATGTAGAACAAACTTGTGCCATTTGCGTCAAACAAACTTGTGCCAGTTGCGTCGAACAAACTTGTGCCAGTTACGGCGAACAAACTTGTGCCAGTTTCGTCGAGAAAACTTGTGCCAGTTGCGTCAAATAAACTTGTGCCAGTTGCGTCAACCAAACTTGTGCCAGTTGCGTCAAACAAACTTGTGCCAGTTGCGTCAAACAAACTTGTTCCAGTTGCGTCAAACAAACTTGTGCCATTTGAGTCGAAAAAACATATGCCAGTTGCGTCGAACAAACTTGTGCCAGTTGCGTCTAACAAACTTGTGCCAGTTGCGTCAAAAAAACTTGGGCCAGTTTCGTCGAACAAACTTGTGTCAGTGGCATCCAACAAACTTGTGCCAGTTACGTAGAACAAACTTGTGCCAGTTGCGTCAAACAAACTTGTGCCAGTTGCGTAGAACAAACTTGTGCCAATTGCGTAGAACAACCTTGTGCCAGTTGCGTTGAACAAACTTGTGCTAGTTTGTAGAACAAACTTGTGCCAGTTGCGTCAAACAAACTTGTGCCAGTTGCGTAAAACAAACTAGTGCCAGTTGCATAAAACAAACTTGTTCCAGTTGAGTAGAACAAACTTATGCCAATTGCGTCAAACAAACTAGTGCCAGTTCGTCGAACAAACTTGTGCCAGTTGCGTCGAAGAAACTTGTGCCAGTTGCGTCAAACAAACTTGTGCCAGTTGCGTCGAACAAACTTGTGCCAGTTGCGTCGAACAAACTTGTGCCAGTTACGGCGAACCAACTTGTGCCACTTGCGTCGAGAAAACTTGTGCTAGTTGCGTAAAAAAAAACTTGTGCCAGTTGCGTCAATCAAACTTGTGCCAGTTACGGCGAACAAACTTGTGCCAGTTGCGTCGAGAAAACTTGTGCCAGTTGCGTCAAATAAACTTGTGCCAGTTGCGTCAAACAAACTTGTGCAAGTTGCGTCAAACAAACTTGTGCCAATTGCGTCAAACAAACTTGTGCCAGTTGCGTCAAACAAACTTGTGCCTCTTGCGTCGAACAAACTTGTGCCAGTTGCGTCGAAGAAACTTGTGACAGTTGCGTCAAACATACTTGCGCCATTTGCGTCGAACGAACTTGTGACAGTTGCGTCGAACAAACTTTTGCCAGATATGGCGAACAAACTTGTGCCAGTTGCGTAAAAAATAACTTGTGCCAGTTGCGTCAAACAAACTTGTGCCAGTTGCGTCAAACAAACTTGTGCCTCTTGCGTCAAACAAACTTGTGCCAGTTGCGTCAAACAAACTTGTACCAATTGAGTCGAAAAAACTTGTGCCTGTTACGTCGAACAAACTTGTGCCAGTTGCGTCTAACAAACTTGTGCCAGTTGCGTCAACCAAACTTCAGCCAGTTGCGTCAAACAAACTTGTGCCAGTTGCGTAGAACAAACTTGTGCCAGTTGCGTCAAACAAACTTGTGCCAGTTGCGTAGAAGAACCTTGTGCCAGTTGCGTCAAACGAACTTGTGCCAGTTGCGTCAAACAAACTTGTGCCAGTTGCGTCGAACAAACTTGTGCCAGTTGAGTCAAACAAACTTGTGCCAGTTGAGTCTAACAAACTTGTGCCAGTTGCGTTAAACAAACTTGTGCCAGTTGCATCGAACAAACTTTTGCCAGTTGCGTCGAACAAACTTGTGCCAGTTGCGTCGAACAAACTTGCGCTAGTTACGTCAAACAGACTTGTGCCAGTTGCGTTGAACAAACTTCTGCCAGTTGTGTCAAACAAACTTGTGTCAGTTGCGTAGAACAAACTTGTGCCAGTTGCGTCGAACAAACTTGTGTCAGTTGGGTAGAACAAACTTGTGCCAGTTGCGTCAAACAAACATGTCCCAGTTGCGTAGAACAAACTAGTGCCAGTTGCATAAAACAAACTTGTGCCAGATGCGTAGAACAAACTTGTGCCAGTTGCATAGAACAAACTTGTGCCAGTTATGTAAAACAAACTTGTACCAGTTGCGTCGAACAAACTTGTGCCAGTTGCGTCAAACTAACTTGTGCCAGTTACGGCGAACAAACTTGTGCCAGTTTCGTCGAGAAAACTTGTGCCAGTTGCGTCAAATAAACTTGTGCCAGTTGCGTCAAATAAACTTGTGCCAGTTGCGTCAAACAAACTTGTGCCAGTTGTGTCAAACAAACTTGTTCTAGTTGCGTCAAACAAACTTGTGCCTCTTGAGTCGAAAAAACTTGTGCCAGTTGCGTCGAACAAACTTGTGCCAGTTGCGTCTAACAAACTTGTGCCAGTTGCGTCAAAAAAACTTGTGCCAGTTTCGTCAAACAAACTTGTGCCAGTGGCATCCAACAAACTTGTGCCAGTTGCGTCGAACAAACTTGTGCCAGTTGCGTCAAACAAACTTGTGCCATTTACGTAGAACAAACTTGTGCCAGTTGCGTAGAACAACCTTGTGCCAGTTGAGTCGAACAAACTTGTGCTAGTTGGTAGAACAAACATGTGCCAGTTGCGTCAAACAAACTTATGCCAGTTGCGTAAAACAAACTAGTGCCAGTTGCATAGAACAAACTTGTGCCAGTTGAGTAGAACAAACTTGTGCCAATTGCATCAAACAAACTTGTGCCAGTTGTGTCGAAGAAACTTGTGCCAGTTGCGTCGAACAAACTTGTGCCAGTTGTGTCAAACAAACTTGTGCCAGTTGCGTCAAACAAACTTGTGCCAGTTGCGTCAAACAAACTTGTGCCAGTTGCGTCAAACAAACTTGTGCCAGTTGCGTCAAACAAACTTGTGCCAATTGATTCGAAAAAACTTGTGCCAGTTGCGTTGAACAAACTTGTGCCAGTTGCGTCTAACAAACTTGTGCCAGTTGCGTCAAACAAACTTGTGCCATTTGCGTCGAACAAACTTGTGCCAGATATGGAGAACAAACTTGTGCCAGTTGCTTCGAGAAAACTTGTGCCAGTTGCGTAAAAAAAAACTTGTGCCAGTTGCGTCAAACAAACTTGTGCCAGTTGCGTCAAAAAAACTTGTGGCTCTTGCGTCAAACAAACTTGTGCCAGTTGCGTCAAACAAACTTGTACCAATTGAGTCGAAAAAACTTGTGCCTGTTACGTCGAACATACTTGTGCCAGTTGCGTCTAACAAACTTGTGCCAGTTGGGTCAAAAAAAACTTGTGCCAGTTGCGCCAAACAAACTTGTGCCAGTTGCGTCAAACAAACTTGTGCCAGTTGCGTAGAACAAACTTGTGCCAGTTGCGTCAAACAAACTTGTGCCAGTTGCATAGAAGAACCTTGTGCCAGTTGCGTCAAACGAACTTGTGCCAGTTGCGTCAAACAAACTTTTGCCAGTTGCGTCAAACAAACTTGTGCCAGTTGAGTCAAACAAACTTGTGCCAGTTGGGTAGAACAAACTTGTGCCAGTTGCGTTAAACAAACTTGTGCCAGTTGCATCGAACAAACCTTAGCCAGTTGCATCGAACAAACTTGTGCCAGTTGCGTCGAACAAACTTGCGCCATTTACGTCAAACAAACTTGTGCCAGTTGCGTTGAACAAACTTGTGCCAGTTGTGTCAAACAAACTTGTGTCAGTTGCATAGAACAAACATTTGCCATTTGCGTAGAACAAACTTGTGCCAGTTGTGTCAAACAAACCTGTGCCAGTTGTGTACAACAAACTAGTAAGAGTTGCGTAGAACAAACTTGTGCCAGTTGTGTCGAACAAACTTGTGCCAGTTGCGTAGAACAAACTTGAACCAGTTGCGTCAAACAAACTTATGCCAGTTGCATAGAACAAACTAGTGCCAGTTGCATAGAACAAACTTGTCCCAGTTGCGTAGAACAAACTTGTGCCAGTTGCGTTGAACAAACTTGTGCCAGTTGCATAGAACAAACTTGTGCCAGTTGCGTCGAAGAAACTTGTGCCAGTTGCGTCAAACAAACTTGTGCCATTTGCGTCGAACAAACTTGTGCCACTTGCGTTGAACAAACTTGTGCCAGATATGGCGAACAAACTTGTGCAAGTTGCTTCGAGAAACCTTGTGCCAGTTGCGTAAAAAAAACTTGTGCCAGTTGCGTCAAACAAACTTGTGCCAGTTGCGTCAAACAAACTTGTGCCTCTTGCGTCAAACAAACTTGTGCCAGTTGCGTCAAACAAACTTGTACCAATTGAGTCGAAAAAACTTGTGCCAGTTACGTCAAACAAACTTGTGCCAGTTGCGTCTAACAAACATGTGCCAGATGCATCAAACAAACTTGTGCCAGTTGCGACAAACCAACTTGTGCCAGTTGTGTCAAACAAACTTGTGCCAGTTGCGTAGAACAAACTTGTGCCAGTTGCGTCAAACAAACTTGTGCCAGTTGCGTAGAAGAACCTTGTGCCAGTTGCGTCAAACGAACTTGTGCCAGTTGCGTCAAACAAACTTGTGCCAGTTGCGTCGAACAAACTTGTGCCAGTTGAGTCAAACAAACTTGTGCCAGTTGGGTCGAACAAACTTGTGCCAGTTGCGTTAAACAAACTTGTGCCAGTTGCATCGAACAAAGTTTTGCCAGTTGCGTCGAACAAACTTGTGACAGTTGCCTCGAACAAACTTGCGCCAGTTACATCAAACACACTTGTGCCAGTTATGTTGAACAAACTTAGCCAGTTGTGTCTAACAAACTTATGCCAGTTGCATAGAACAAACTAGTGCCAGTTGCATAGAACAAACTTGTCCCAGTTGCGTAGAACAAACTTGTGCCAGTTGCATCGAACAAAGTTTTGCCAGTTGCGTCGAACAAACTTGTGACAGTTGCCTCGAACAAACTTGCGCCAGTTACATCAAACACACTTGTGCCAGTTATGTTGAACAAACTTAGCCAGTTGTGTCTAACAAACTTATGCCAGTTGCATAGAACAAACTAGTGCCAGTTGCATAGAACAAACTTGTCCCAGTTGCGTAGAACAAACTTGTGCCAGTTGCGTCAAACAAACTTGTGCCAGTTGCGTCGAACAAACTTGTGCCAGTTGCGTCGAAGAAACTTGTGACAGTTGCGTCAAACAAACTTGCGCCATTTGCGTCGAACAAACTTGTGCCAGTTGCGTCGAACAAACTTGTGCCAGATATGGCGAACAAACTTGTGCCAGTTGCTTCGAGAAAACTTGTGCCAGTTGGGTAAAAAAAAACTTGTGCCAGTTGCGTCAAACAAACTTGTGCCAGTTGCGTCAAACAAACTTGTGCCTCTTGCGTCAAACAAACTTGTACCAGTTGCGTCAAACAAACTTGTACCAATTGAGTCGAAAAAACTTGTGCCTATTACGTCGAACAAACTTGTGCCAGTTGCGTCTAACAAACTTGTGCCAGTTGCGTCAACCAAACTTGTGCCAGTTGAGTCAAACAAACTTGTGCCAGTTGCGTCAAATAAACTTGTGCCAGTTGCGTCAAACAAACTTGTGCCAGTTACGGCGAACAAACTTTTGCCAGCTGCGTCGAGAAAAGTTGTGCCAGTTGCGTCAAATAAACTTGTGCCAGTTGCGTCAAACAAACTTGTGCCAGTTGCGTCAAACAAACTTGTGCCAGTTGTGTCAAACAAACTTGTGCCAGTTGCGTCAAACAAACTTGTGCCGATTGATTCGAAAAAACTTGTGCCAGTTGCGTTGAACAAACTTGTGCCAGTTGCGTCTAACAAACTTGTGCCAGTTGCGTCAAACAAACTTGTGCCAGTTGCGTCGAACAAACTTGTGCCAGATATGGCGAACAAACTTGTGCCAGTTGGTTCGAGAAAACTTGTGCCAGTGGCGTAAAAAAAACTTGTGCCAGTTGCGTCAAACAAACTTGTGCCAGTTGCGTCAAACAAACTTGTGCTTCTTGCGTCAAACAAAATTGTGCCAGAGGCGTCAAACAAACTTGTACCAATTGAGTACAAAAAACTTGTGCCTGTTACGTCAAACAAACTTGTGCCAGTTGCGTCTAACAAACTTGTGCCAGTTGCATCAAAAAAAACATGTGCCAGTTGCGTCAAACAAACTTGTGTCAGTTGCGTCAAACAAACTTGTGCCAGTTGCGTCAAACAAACTTGTGCCAGTTGCGTCAAACAAACTTGTGCCAGTTGCGTAGAAGAACCTTGTGCCAGTTGCGTCAAACGAACTTGTGCCAGTTGCGTCAAACAAACTTTTGCCAGTTGCGTCAAACAAACTTTTGCCAGTTGAGTAAAACAAACTTGTGCCAGTTCGGTCGAACAAACTTGTGCCAGTTGCGTTAAACAAACTTGTGCCAGTTGCATCGAACAATCTTTTGCCAGTTGTGTCGAACAAACTTGTGCCAGTTGCGTCGAACAAACTTGCGCCAGTTACGTCAAACAAACTTGTGCCAGTTGCGTTGAACAAACTTCTGCCAGTTGTGTCAAACAAACTTGTGTCAGTTGCGTAGAACAAACATTTGCCATTTGCGTAGCACAAACTTGTGCCAGTTGTGTCAAACAAACCTGTGCCAGTTGTGTACAACAACCTAGAAAGAGTTGCGTAGAACAAACTTGTGCCAGTTGTGTCGAACAAACTTGTGCCAGTTGCGTAGAACAAACTTGTACCAGTTGCGTCAAACAAACTTATGCCAGTTGCATAGAACAAACTAGTGCCAGTTGCATAGAACAAACTTGTGCCAGTTGCGTAGAACAAACTTGTGCCAGTTGCGTCAAACAAACTTGTGCCAGTTGCGTCGAACAAACTTGTGCCAGTTGAGTCAAACAAACTTGTGCCAGTTGAGTCTAACAAACTTGTGCCAGTTGCGTTAAACAAACTTGTGCCAGTTGCATCGAACAAACTTTTGCCAGTTGCGTCGAACAAACTTGTGCCAGTTGCGTCAAACAAACTTGCGCCAGTTACGTCAAACAGACTTGTGCCAGTTGCGCTGCACAAACTTCTGCCAGTTGTGTCAAACAAACTTGTGCCAGTTGCGTCAAACAAACTTGTGCCAGTTGCGTCGAACAAACTTGTGCCAGTTGCGTCGAAGAAACTTGTGCCACTTGCGTCAAACAAACTTGTGCCATTTGCGTTGAACAAACTTGTGCCAGTTGCGTCGAACAAACTTGTGCCAGATATGGCGAACAAACTTGTGCCAGTTGCTTCGAGAAAACTTGTGCCAGTTGCGTAGAACAACCTTGTGCCAGTTGAGTCGAACAAACTTGTGCTAGTTGGTAGAACAAACTTGTGCCAGTTGCATCAAACAAACTTATGCCAGTTGCGTAAAACAAACTAGTGCCAGTTGCATAGAACAAACTTCTGCCAGTTGAGTAGAACAAACTTGTGCCAATTGCATCAAACAAACTTGTGCCAGTTGCGTCGAACAAACTTGTGCCAGTTGCGTTGAAGAAACTTCTGCCTGTTGCGTCAAACAAACTTGTGCCAGTTGCGTCGAACAAACTTGTGCCAGTTGCGTCAAACAAACTTGTGCCAGTTGCGTTGAACAAACTTTTGCCAGTTGCGTCGAACAAACTTGTGCCAGTTACGGCGAACAAACTTGTGCCACTTGCGTTGAGAAAACTTGTGCCAGTTGCGTCAAATAAACTTGTGCCAGTTGCGTCAAACAAACTTGTGCCAGTTACGGCGAACCAACTTGTGCCAGTTGCGTCGAGAAAAGTTGTGCCAGTTGCGTCAAATAAACTTGTGCAAGTTGCGTCAAACAAACTTGTGCCAGATGCGTCTAACAAACTTGTGCCAGTTGCGTCAAACAAACTTGTGCCAGTTGCGTCAAACAAACTTGTGCCAATTGATTCGAAAAAACTTGTGCCAGTTGCATTGAACAAACTTGTGCCAGTTGCGTCAAACAAACTTGTGCCAGTTGCGTCAAACAAACTTGTGCCAGTTGCGTCGAACAAACTTTTGCCAGATATGGCAAACAAACTTGTGCCAGTTGCTTCGAGAAAACTTGTGCCAGTCGCGTAAAAAAAAACTTATGCCAGTTGCGTCAAACAAACTTGTGCCAGTTGCGTCAAACAAACTTGTGCCTCTTGCGTCAAACAAACTTGTGCCAGTTGCATCAAACAAACTTGTACCAATTGAGTCGAAAAAACTTGTGCCTGTTACGTCGAACAAACTTGTGCCACTTGCGTCTAACAAACTTGTGCCAGTTGCGTCGAACAAACTTGTGCCAGTTGCATCAAACGAACTTGTGCCAGTTGCGTAGAACAAACTTGTGCCAGTTGCGTAGAAGAACCTTGTGCCAGTTGCGTCAAACAAACTTGTGCCAGTTGCGTCAAACAAACTTGTGCCAGTTGCGTTAAACAAACTTGTGCCAGTTGCATCGAACAAACTTTTGCCAGTTGCGTCGAACAAACTTGTGCCACTTGCGTCGAAAAATCTTGCGCCAGTTGCGTCGAACAAAGTAGTGCCAGTTGCGTTGAACAAACTTCTGCCAATTGTATCAAACAAACTTGTGTCAGTTGCGTAGAACAAACTTGTGCCAGTTGCGTCAAACAAACTTGTGCCAGTTGCGTTAAACAAACTTGTGCCAGTTGCATCGAACAAACTTTTGCCAGTTGCGTCGAACAAACTTGTGCCAGTTGCGTCGAAAAATCTTGCGCCAGTTGCGTCGAACAAACTAGTGCCAGTTGCGTCAAACAAACTTCTGCCAATTGTGTCAAACAAACTTGTGTCAGTTGCGTAGAACAAAATTGTGCCAGTTGCGTCGAACAAACTTGTGTCAGTTGGGTAGAACAAATTTGTGCCAATTGCGTCAAACAAACTTGTGCCAGTTGCGTAGAACAAACTAGTGCCAGTTGCATAGAACAAACTTGTGCCAGATGCGTAGAACAAACTTGTGCCAGTTGCGTAGAACAAACTTGTGCCAGTTGCATAGAACAAACTTGTGCCAGTTATGTAGAACAAACTTGTGCCATTTACGTCAAACAAATTTGTGCCAGTTGCGTCGAACAAACTTATCCAGTTACGGCGAACAAACTTATGCCAGTTTCATCTAGAAAACTTGTGCTAGTTGCGTCAAATAAACTTGTGCCAGTTGCGTCAAACAAACTTGTGCCAGTTGCGTCAAACAAACTTGTGCCAGTTGCGTCAAACAAACCTGTTCCATTTGCGTCAAACAAACTTATTCCAGTTGCGTCAAACAAATTTGTGCCAATTGAGTCGAAAAAACTTGTGCCAGTTGCGTCGAAGAAACTTGTGCCAGTTGCGTCTAACAAACTTGTGCCAGTTGCGTCAAAAAAACTTGGGCCAGTTTCGTCGAACAAACTTGTGTCAGTGGCATCCAACAAACTTGTGCCAGTTGCATAGAACAAACTTGTGCCAGTTGCGTCAAACAAACTTGTGCCAGTTGCGTCAAACAAACTTGTGCCAGTTGCGTAGAACAAACTTGTGCCAGTTGCGTAGAACAACATGTGCCAGTTGCGTCGAACAAACTTGTGCTAGTTTGTAGAAAAAACTTGTGCCAGTTGCGTTAAACAAACTTATTCCAGTTGCGTAAAACAAACTAGTGCCAGTTGCATAGAACAAACTTGTTCCAGTTGAGTAGAACAAACTTGTGCCAATTGCGTCAAACAAACTTGTGCCAGTTCGTCGAACAAACTTGTGCCAGTTGCGTCGAAGAAATTTTTGCCAGTTGCGTCAAAGAAACTTGTGCCAGTTGCGTCGAACAAACTTGTGCCAGTTGCGTCGAACAAACTTGTGCCAGTTACGGCGAACCAACTTGTGCCACTTGCGTCGAGAAAACTTGTGCCAGTTGCGTCAAATAAACTTGTGCCAGTTGCGTCAAACAAACTTGTGCCAGTTACGGCGAACAAACTTGTGCCAGTTGCGTCGAGAAAAGTTGTGCCAGTTGCGTCAAATAAACTTGTGCCAGTTGCGTCAAACAAACTTGTGCCAGTTGCGTCAAACAAACTTGTGCCAGTTGCGTCAAACAAACTTGTGCCAGTTGCGTCAAACAAACTTGTGCCAGTTGCGTCAAACAAACTTGTGTCAGTTGCGTCTAACAAACTTGTGCCAGTTGCGTCAAACAAACTTGTGCCAGTTGCATCGAACAAACTTGTGCCAGTTGCATCGAACACACTAGTGCCAGTTGCATAGAAAAAAATTGTGCCAGTTGCGTTAAACAAACTTGTGCCAGTTGTGTCAAACAAAGTTGTGCCAGTTGGTTCGAACAAACTTGTGCCAGTTACGTTAAACAAATTTGTTCCAGTTGCGTCGAACAAACTTGTGAGAGTTGCGTCAAACAAACTTGTGCCAGTTGCGTCGAACAAACTTGCGCCAGTTCCGTCGCACAAACTTTTGCCAGTTGCTTAGAACAAACTTGTGCCAGTTGTGTCAAACAAACTTGTGCCAGTTGCATCAAACAAACTTGTGCCAGTTGCGTCGAACAAACTTGTGCCAGTTGGGTAGAACAAACATGTGCCAGTTGTGTCAAACAAATTTGTGCCAGTTGCGTAGAACACACTAGTGCCAGTTGCATAGAACAAACTTGTGCCATATGCGTAGAACAAACATTTGCCATTTGCGTAGAACAAACTTGTGCCAGTTGTGTCAAACAAATTTGTGCCAGTTGCGTAGAACACACTAGTGCCAGTTGCATAGAACAAACTTGTGCCATATGCGTAGAACAAACATTTGCCATTTGCGTAGAACAAACTTGTGCCAGTTGTGTCAAACAAACCTGTGCCAGTTGTGTACAACAAACTAGTAAGAGTTGCGTAGAACAAACTTGTGCCAGTTGTGTCGAACAAACTTGTGCCAGTTGCATAGAACAAACTTGTACCAGTTGCGTCTAACAAACTTATGCCAGTTGCATAGAACAAACTAGTGCCAGTTGCATAGAACAAACTTGTCCCAGTTGCATAGAACAAACTTGTGCCAGTTGCGTCAAACAAACTTGTGCCAGTTGCGTCGAACAAACTTGTGCCAGTTGCGTCGAACAAACTTGTGACAGTTGCGTCAAACAAACTTGTGCCATTTGCGTCGAACAAACTTGTGCCAGTTGCATCGAACAGACTTGTGCCAGTTGCGTAAAAAAAACTTGTGCCAGTTGCGTCAAAAAAACTTGTGCCAGTTGCGTCAAACAAACTTGTGCCTCTTGCGTCAAACAAACTTGTGCCAGTTGCGTCAAACAAACTTGTACCAATTGAGTCGAAAAAACTTGTGCCTGTTACGTCGAACAAACTTGTGCCAGTTGCGTCTAACAAACTTGTGCCAGTTGCGTCAAAGAAACTTGTGCCAGTTGCGTCAAACAAACTTGTGCCAGTTGCGTCAAACAAACTTGTGCCAGTTGCGTAGAACAAACTTGTGCCAGTTGCGTCAAACAAACTTGTGCCAGTTGCGTAGAAGAACCTTGTGCCAGTTGCGTCAAACGAACTTGTGCCAGTTGCGTCAAACAAACTTGTGCCAGTTGCGTCGAACAAACTTGTGCCAGTTGAGTTAAACAAACTTGTGCCAGTTGGGTCGAACAAACTTGTGCCAGTTGCGTTAAACAAACTTGTCCAGTTGCATCGAAAAAACTTTTGCCAGTTGCGTCGAACAAACTTGTGCCACTTGTGTCGAACAAACTTGCGCCAGTTACGTCAAACAAACTTGTGCCAGTTGCGTTGAACAAACTTCTGCCAGTTGGGTCAAACAAACTTGTGTCAGTTGCGTAGAACAAACTTGTGCCAGTTGCGTCGAACAAACTTGTGTCAGTTGGGTAGAACAAACTTGTGCCAGTTGCGTCAAACAAACATGTCCCAGTTGCGTAGAACAAACTAGTGCCAGTTGCATAGAACAAACTTGTGCCAGATGCGTAGAACAAACTTGTGCCAGTTGCGTAGAACAAACTTGTGCCAGTTGCATAGAAAAAACTTGTGCCAGTTATGTAGAACAAACTTGTGCCAGTTGCGTCGAACAAACTTGTGCCAGTTGCGTCGAACAAACTTGTGCCAGTTACGGCGAACAAACTTGTGCTAGTTTCGTCGAGAAAACTTGTGCCAGTTTCGTCAAATAAACTTGTGCCAGTTGCGTCAAACAAACTTGTGCCAGTTGCGTCAAACAAACTTGTGCCAGTTGCGTCGAACAAACTTGTGCCAGTTACGGCGAACAAACTTGTGGCAGTTTCGTCGAGAAAACTTGTGCCAGTTGTGTCAAAAAAACTTGTGCCAGTTGCGTCAAACAAACTTGTGCCAGTTGCATCAAACAAACTTGTGCCAGTTGTGTCACACAAACTTGTTGCAGTTGCGTCAAACAAACTTGTGCCACTTGAGTCAAAAAAACTTGTGCAAGTTGCGTCGAACAAACTTGTGCCAGTTGCGTCTAACGAACTTGTGCCAGTTGCGTCAAAAAAACTTGTGACAGTTTAGTCAAACAAATTTGTGCCAGTGGCATCCAACAAACTTGTGCCAGTTGCGTCGAACAAACTTGTGCCAGTTGCGTCAAACAAACTTGTGCCAGTTGCGTAGAACAAACTTGTGCCAGTTGCGTAGAACAACCTTGTGCCAGTTGAGTCGAACAAACTTGTGCTAGTTGGTAGAACAACCTTGTGCCAGTTGCGTCAAACAAACTTATGCCAGTTGCGTAAAACAAACTAGTGCCAGTTGCATAGAACAAACTTGTGCCAGTTGAGTAGAACAAACTTGTGCCAGTTGCATCAAACAAACTTGTGCCAGTTGCGTCGAACAAACATGTGCCAGTTCCGTCGAAGAAACTTGTGCCAGTTGCGTTAAAACAAACTTGTGCCAGTTGCGTCGAACAAACTTGTGCCAGTTGCGTCGAACAAACTTGTGCTAGTTACGGCGAACAAACTTGTGCCACTTGCATCGAGAAAACTTGTGCCAGTTGCGTCAAATAAACTTGTGCCAGTTGCGTCAAACAAACTTGTGCCAGTTACGGCGAACAAACTTGTGCCAGCTGCGTCGAGAAAAGTTGTGCCAGTTGCGTCAAATAAACTTGCGTTAAACAAACTTGTGCCAGTTGCGTCAAACAAACTTGTGCCAGTTGCTTCAAACAAACTTGTGCCAGTTGCGTCAAACAAACTTGTGCCAATTGATTCGAAAAACTTGTGCCAGTTGCGTTGAACAAACTTGTGCCAGTTGCGTCTAACAAACTTGTGCCAGTTGCGTCAAACAAACTTGTGCCAGTTGCGTCGAACAAACTTGTGCCAGATATGGCGAACAAACTTGTGCCAGTTGCTTCGAGAAAACTTGTGCCAGTTGCGTAAAAAAAACTTGTGCCAGTTGCGTCAAACAAACTTGTGCCAGTTGCGTCAAACAAACTTGTGCCTCTTGCGTCAAACAAACTTGTGCCAGTTGCGTCAAACAAACTTGTACCAATTGAGTCGAAAAAACTTGTGCCCGTTACGTCGAACAAACTTGTGCTAGTTGCGTCTAACAAACTTGTGCCAGTTGCGTTAAAAAAAACTTGTGCCAGTTGTGTCAAACAAACTTGTGCCAGTTGCGTCAAACAAACTAGTGCCAGTTGCGTAGAACAAACTTGTGCCAGTTGCGTCAAACAAACTTGTGCCAGTTGCGTAGAAGAACATTGTCCCAGTTGCGTCAAACGAACTTGTGCCAGTTGCGTCAAACGAACTTGTGCCAGTTGCGTCAAACAAACTTTTGCCAGTTGCGTCAAACAAACTTTTCCCAGTTGAGTCAGACAAACTTTTGCCAGTTGGGTCGAACAAACTTGTGCCAGTTACGTTAAACAAACTTGTGTCAGTTGCATCGAACAAACTTTTGCCAGTTGTGTCGAACAAACTTGTGCCAGTTACGTCAAACAAACTTGTGCCAGTTGCGTTGATCAAACTTCTGGCAGTTGTGTCAAACAAACTTGCGTCAGTTACGTAGAACAAACATTTGCCATTTGCGTAGAACAAACTTGTGCCAGTTGTGTCAAACAAACCTGTGCCAGTTGTGTACAACAAACTAGTAAGAGTTGCGTAGAACAAACTTGTGCCAGTTGTGTCAAACAAACTTGTGCCAGTTGCGTAGAACAAACTTGTACCAGTTGTATCAAACAAACTTATGCCAGTTGCATATAACAAACTAGTGCCAGTTGCATAGAACAAACTTGTCCCAGTTGCGTAGAACAAACTTGTCCCAGTTGCGTCAAACAAACTTGTGCCAGTTGCGTCGAACAAACTTGTGCCAGTTGCGTCGAAGAAACTTGTGCCAGTTGCGTCAAACAAACTTGTGCCATTTGCTTCGAACAAACTTGTGCCAGTTGCATCAAACAAACTTGTGCCAGATATGGCAAACAAACTCGTGCCAGTTGCTTCGAGAAAACTTGTGCCAGTTGCGTAAAAAAAAGTTTTGCCAGTTGCGTCAAACAAACTTGTGCCAGTTGCGTCAAACAAACTTGTGCCTCTTGCGTCAAACAAACTTGTGCCAGTTGCGTCAAACAAACTTGTACCAATTGAGTCGAAAAAACTTGTGCCTGTTACGTCGAACAAACTTGTGCCAGTTGCGTCTAACAAACTTGTGCCAGTTGCGTCAAACAGACTTGTGCCAGTTGCGTCAAACAAACTTGTGCCAGTTGCGTAGAACAAACTTGTGCCAGTTGCGTCAAACAAACTTGTGCCAGTTGCGTAGAAGAACCTTGTGCCAGTTGCGTCAAACGAACTTGTGCCAGTTGCGTCAAACAAACTTGTGCCAGTTGCCTCGAAGAAACTTGTGCCAGTTGAGTCAAACAAACTTGTGCCAGTTCGGTCTAACAAACTTGTGCCAGTTGCGTTAAACAAACTTGTGCCAGTTGCATCGAACAAACTTTTGCCAGTTGCGTCGAACAAACTTGTGCCAGTTGCGTCGAACAAACTTGCGCCAGTTACGTCAAACAAACTTGTGCCAGTTGCGTTGAACAAACTTCTGCCAGTTGTGTCAAACAAACTTGTGTCAGTTGCGTAGAACAAACATTTGCCATTTGTGTAGAACAAACTTGTGCCAGTTGTGTCAAACAAACCTGTGCCAGTTGTGTACAACAAACTAGAAAGAGTTGCGTAGAACAAACTTGTGCCAGTTTTGTCGAACAAACTTATGCCTGTTGCGTAGAACAAACTTGTACCAGTTGTGTCAAACAAACTTATGCCAGTTGCATAGAACAAACTAGTGCCAGTTGCATAGAACAAACTTGTGCCAGTTGCGCAGAACAAACTTGTGCCAGTTGCGTCAAACAAACTTCTGCCAGTTGCGTCGAACAAACTTGTGCCATTTGCGTAGAACAAACTTGTGCCAGTTGCGTCAAACAAACTTGTGCAGTTGCGTCAAACAAACTTGTGCCAGTTGCGTAGAACAAACTTGTGCCAGTTGCGTAGAACAAACTTGTGCCAGTTGCGTCAAACAAACTTGTGCCAGTTGCGTCAAACAAACTTGTGCCATTTGCGTTGAACAAACTTGTGCCAGTTGCGTCGAACAGACTTGTGCCAGATATGGCGAACAAACTTGTGCCAGTTGCTTCGAGAAAACTTGTGCCAGTTGCGTAGAACAACCTTGTGCCAGTTGAGTCGAACAAACTTGTGCTAGTTGGTAGAACAAACTTGTGCCAGTTGCGTCAAACAAACTTATGCCACTTGCGTAAAACAAACTAGTGCCAGTTGCACAGAACAAACTTGTGCCAGTTGAGTAGAACAAACTTGTGCCAATTGCATCAAACAAACTTGTGCCAGTTGCGTCGAACAAACTTGTGCCAGTTGCGTCCAAGAAATTTGTGGCAGTTGCGTCAAACAAACTTGTGCCAGTTGCGTCGAACAAACTTGTGCCAGTTGCGTCGAAGAAACTTGTGCCAGTTACGGCTAACAAACTTGTGCCACTTGCGTCGAGAAAACTTGTGCCAGTTGCATCAAATAAACTTGTGCCAGTTGCGTCAAACAAACTTGTGCCAGTTACGGCGAACCAACTTGTGCCAGTTGCGTCGAGAAAAGTTGTGCCAGTTGCGTCAAATAAACTTGTGCCAGTTGCGTCAAACAAACTTGTGCCAGTTGCATAGAACAAACTTGTGCCAGTTGCGTCAAACAAACTTGTGCCAGTTGCGTCAAACAAACTTGTGCCAATTGATTCGAAAAAACTTGTGCCAGTTGCGTTGAACAAACTTGTGCCAGTTGCGTCTAACAAACATGTGCCAGTTGCGTCAAACAAACTTGTGCCAGTTGCGTCGAACAAACTTGTGCCAGATATGGCAAACAAACTTGTGCCAGTTGCTTCGAGAAAACTTGTGCCAGTCGCGTAAAAAAAAACTTGCGCCAGTTGCGTCAAACAAACTTATGCCAGTTGCGTCAAACAAACTTGTGCCTTTTGCGTCAAACAAACTTGTGCCAGTTGCATCAAACAAACTTGTACCAATTGAGTCGAAAAAACTTGTGACTGTTATGTCGAACAAACTTGTGCCAGTTGCGTCTAACAAACTTGTGCCAGTTGCGTCGAACAAACTTGTGCCAGTTGCGTCTAACAAACTTGTGCCAGTTGCGTCGAACAAACTTGTGCCAGTTGCGTCAAACAAACTTGTGCCAGTTGCGTAGAACAAACTTGTGCCAGTTGCGTCAAACAAACTTGTGCCAGTTGCGTAGAACAAACTTTTGCCCTTTTCGTCGAACAAACTTGTGCCAGTTGCGTCGAAAAAACTTGCGCCAGTTGCGTCCAACAAACTTATGCCAGTTGCGTTGAACAAACTTCTGCCAATTGTGTCAAACAAACTTGTGTCAGTTGTGTAGAACAAACTTGTGCCAGTTGCGTCGAACAAACTTGTGTCAGTTGGGTAGAACAAATTTGTGCCAGTTGCGTAGAACAAACTAGTGCCAGTTGCATAGAACAAACCTGTGCCAGATGTGTAGAACAAACTTGTGCCAGTTGCATAGAACAAACTTGTGCCAGTTATGTAGAACAAACTTGTGCCATTTGCGTCAAAAAAACTTGTGCCAGTTGCGTCGAACAAACTTGTGCCAGTTACGGCGAACAAACTTGTGCCAGTTTCGTCGAGAAAACTTGTGCCAGTTGCGTCAAATAAACTTGTGCCAGTTGCGTCAAACAAACTTGTGCCAGTTGCGTCAAACAAACTTGTGCCAGTTGCGTCAAACAAACTTGTTCCAGTTGCGTCAAACAAACTTGTGCCAATTGAGTCGAAAAAACATGTGCAAGTTGCGTCGAACAAACTTGTGCCAGTTGCGTCTAACAAACTTGTGCCAGTTGCGTCAAAAAAACTTGGGCCAGTTTCGTCGAACAAACTTGTGTCAGTGGCATCCAACAAACTTGTGCCAGTTACGTAGAAAAAACTTGTGCCAGTTGCGTCTAACAAACTTGTGCCAGTTGCGTAGAACAAATTTGTGCCAATTGCGTAGAACAACCTTGTGCCAGTTGCGTCGAACAAACTTGTGCTAGTTTGTAGAACAAACTTGTGCCAGTTGCGTCAAACAAACTTATGCCAGTTGCGTAAAACAAACTAGTGCCAGTTGCATAGAACAAACTTGTTCCAGTTGAGTAGAACAAACTTGTGCCAATTGCGTCAAACAAACTAGTGCCAGTTCGTCGAACAAACTTGTGCCAGTTGCGTCGAAGAAACTTGTGCCAGTTGCGTCAAACAAACTTGTGCCAGTTGCGTCGAACAAACTTGTGCCAGTTGCGTCGAACAAAAATGTGCCAGTTACGGCGAACCAACTTGTGCCACTTGCGTCGAGAAAACTTGTGCCAGTTGCGTAAAAAAAAACTGGTGCCAGTTGCGTCAAACAAACTTGTGCCAGTTACGGCGAAGAAACTTGTGCCAGTTGCGTCAACAAAACTTGTGCCAGTTGCGTAAAATAAACTTGTGCCAGTTGCGTCAAACAAACTCGTGCAAATTGCGTCAAACAAACTTGTGCCAATTGCGTCAAACAAACTTTTGCCAGTTGCGTCAAACAAACTTGTGCCAATTGATTAAAAAAAACTTGTGCCAGTTGCGTTGAACAAACTTGTGCCAGTTGCGTCTAACAAACTTGTGCCAGTTGCGTCAAACAAACTTGTGCCAGTTGCGTCGAACAAACTTGTGCCAGTTGCATCGAACACACTATTGCCAGTTGCATAGAACAAACTTTTGCCAGTTGCGTCAAACAAACTTGTGCCAGTTGCGTAGAACAAACTTGTACATGTTGCGTAGAACAACCTAGTGCCAGTTGCGTCAAACAAACTTGTGCCAGTTGTGTCAAACAAACTTGTGCCAGTTGGGTCGAACAAACTTGTGCCAGTTATGTTAAACAAACTTGTTCCAGTTGTGTCAAACAAACTTGTGCCAGTTGCGTCAAACAAAATTGTGCTAGTTATGTCAAACAAACTTGTGCCAGTTGCATCAAACAAACTTGCGCCAGTTGCGTCGAACAAACTTGTGCCAGTTGGGTAGAACAAACATGTGCCAGTTGTGTCAAACAAATTTGTGCCAGTTGCGTAGAACACACTAGTGCCAGTTGCATAGAACAAACTTTTGCCACATGCGTAGAACAAACATTTGCCATTTGCGTAGAACAAACTTGTGCCAGTTGTGTCAAACAAACCTGTGCCAGTTGTGTACAACAAACTAGTAAGAGTTGCGTAGAACAAACTTGTGCCAGTTGTGTCGAACAAACTTGTGCCAGTTGCGTAGAACAAACTTGTACCAGTTGCGTCAAACAAACTTATGCCAGTTGCATAGAACAAACTAGTGCCAGTTGCATGGAACAAACTTGTCCCAGTTGCGTAGAACAAACTTGTGCCAGTTGCGTCAAACAAACTTGTGCCAGTTGCGTCGAACAAACTTGTGCCAGTTGCGTCGAAGAAACTTGTGACAGTTGCGTCAAACAAACTTGCGCCATTTGCGTCGAACGAACTTGTGACAGTTGCGTCGAACAAACTTGTGCCAGATATGGCGAACAAACTTGTGCCAGTTGCGTAAAAAAAAACTTGTGCCAGTTGCGTCAAACAAACTTGTGCCAGTTGCGTCAAACAAACTTGTGCCTCTTGCGTCAAACAAACTTGTGCCAGTTGCGTCAAACAAACTTGTACCAATTGAGTCAAAAAAACTTGTGCCTGTTACGTCGAACAAACTTGTGCCAGTTGCGTCTAACAAATTTGTGCCAGTTGCGTCAAACAAACTTGTGCCAGTTGCGTCAAACAAACTTGTGCCAGTTGCGTAGAACAAACTTGTGCCAGTTGCGTCAAACAAACTTGTGCCAGTTGCGTAGAAGAACCTTGTGCCAGTTGCGTCAAACGAACTTGTGCCAGTTGCGTCAAACAAACTTGTGCCAGTTGCGTCGAACAGACTTGTGCCAGTTGAGTCAAACAAACTTGTGCCAGTTAAGTCTAACAAACTTGTGCCAGTTGCGTTAAACAAACTTGTGCCAGTTGCATCGAACAAACTTTTGCCAGTTGCGTCGAACAAACTTGTGCCAGTTGCGTCGAACAAACTTGCGCCAGTTACGTCAAACAAACTTGTGCCAGTTGCGTTGAACAAACTTCTGCCAGTTGTGTCAAACAAACTTGTGTCAGTTGCGTAGAACAAACTTGTGCCAGTTGCGTCGAACAAACTTGTGTCAGTTGGGTAGAACAAACTTGTGCCAGTTGCGTCAAATAAACATGTCCCAGTTGCGTAGAACAAACTAGTGCCAGTTGCATAAAACAAACTTGTGCCAGATGCGTAGAACAAACTTGTGCCAGTTGCGTAGAACAAACTTGTGCCAGTTGCATAGAACAAACTTTTGCCAGTTATGTAGAACAAACTTGTGCCAGTTGCGTCGAACAAACTTGTGCCAGTTGCGTCGAACTAACTTGTGCCAGTTACGGCGAACAAACTTGTGCCAGTTTCGTCGAGAAAACTTGTGCCAGTTGCGTCAAATAAACTTGTGCCAGTTGCGTCAAACAAACTTGTGCCAGTTGCGTCAAACAAACTTGTGCCAGTTGTGTCAAACAAAATTGTTCTAGTTGCGTCAAACAAACTTGTGCCTCTTGAGTCGAAAAAACTTGTGCCAGTTGCGTCGAACAAACTTGTGCCAGTTGCGTCTAACAAACTTGTGCCAGTTGCGTCAAAAAAACTTGTGCCAGTTTCGTCAAACAAACTTGTGCCAGTGGCATCCAACAAACTTGTGCCAGTTGCGTCGAACAAACTTGTGCCAGTTGCGTCAAACAAACTTGTGCCAGTTGCGTCAAACAAACTTGTGCCAGTTGCGTAGAACAAACTTGTGCCAGTTGCGTAGAACAACCTTGTGCCAGTTGAGTCGAACAAACTTGTGCTAGTTGGTAGAACAAACTTGTGCTAGTTGCGTCAAACAAACTTTTGCCAGTTGCGTAAAACAAACTAGTGCCAGTTGCATAGAACAAACTTGTGCCAGTTGAGTAGACCAAACTTGTGCCAATTGCATCAAACAAACTTGTGCCAGTTGTGTCGAACAAACTTGTGCCAGTTGCATCGAACAAACTTGTGCCAGTTGCGTCAAACAAACTTGTGCCAGTTGCGTCAAACAAACTTGTGCCAGTTGCGTCAAACAAACTTGTGCCAGATATGGCGAACAAACTTGTGCCAGTTGCTTCGAGAAAACTTGTGCCAGTTGTGTAAAAAAAAACTTGTGCCAGTTGCGTCAAACAAACTTGTGCCAGTTGCGTCAAAAAAACTTGTGCCTCTTGCGTCAAACAAACTTGTGCCAGTTGCGACAAACAAACATGTGCCAGTTGCGTCAAAAAAAACTTGTGCCAGTTGCGTCAAACAAACTTGTGCCAGTTGCGTCAAACAAACTTGTGCCAGTTGTGTAGAACAAACTTGTGCCATTTGCGTCAAACAAACTTGTGCCAGTTGCGTAGAGGAACTTTGTGCCAGTTGCGTCAAACGAACTTGTGCCAGTTGCGACAAACAAACTTTTGCCAGTTGCGTCAAACAAACTTGTGCCAGTTGAGTCAAACAAACTTGTGCCAGTTGGGTAGAACAAACTTGTGCCAGTTGCGTCAAACAAACTTGTGCCAGTTGCGTCAAAAAAACTTCTGCCTCTTGCGTCAAACAAACTTGTGCCAGTTGCGACAAACAAACTTGTACCAAATAAGTCGAAAAAACTTGTGCCTGTTATGTCAAACAAACTTGTGCCAGTTGCGTCTAACAATCTTGTGCCAGTTGCGTCAAAAAAAACTTGTGCCAGTTGCGTCAAACAAACTTGTGCCAGTTGCGTCAAACAAACTTGTGCCAGTTGTGTAGAACAAACTTTTGCCAGTTGCGTCAAACAAACTTGTGCCAGTTGCGTAGAGGAACCTTGTGCCAGTTGCGTCAAACGAACTTGTGCCAGTTGCGTCAAACAAACTTTTGCCAGTTGCGTCAAACAAACTTTTGCCAGTTGAGTCAAACAATCTTGTGCCAGTTGGGTAGAACAAACTTGTGCCAGTTGCGTTAAACAAACTTGTGCCAGTTGCATCGAACAAACTTTTGCCAGTTGCTTCGAACAAACTTGTGCCAGTTGTGTCGAACAAACTTGTGCCAGTTGCGTAGAACAAACTTGTACCAGTTGCGTCAAACAAACTTATGCCAGTTGCATAGAACAAACTAGTGCCAGTTGCATAGAACAAACTTGTGCCAGTTGCGTAGAACAAACTTGTGCCAGTTGCGTCAAACAAACTTGTGCCAGTTGCGTCGAACAAACTTGTGCCAGTTGCGTCGAAGAAACTTGTGCCAGTTGCGTCAAACAAACTTGTGCCATTTGCGTCGAACAAACTTGTGCCAGTTGCGTCGAACAAACTTGTGCCAGATATGGCGAACAAACTTGTGCCAGTTGCGTCAAACAAACTTGTGCCAGTTGCGTAAAAAAAACTTGTGCCAGTTGCGTCGAACAAACTTGTGCCAGTTGCGTCAAACAAACTTGTGCCTCTTGCGTCAAACAAACTTGTGCCAGTTGCGTCAAACAAACTTGTACCAATTGAGTCGAAAAAACTTGTGACAGTTTAGTCGAACAAACTTGTGCCAGTTGTGTCTAACAAACTTGTGCCAGTTGCATCAAACAAACTTGTTCCAGTTGCGACAAACAAACTTGTGCCAGTTGTGTAGAACAAACTTGTGCCAGTTGCTTCAAACAATCTTGTGCCAGTTGCGTAGAAGAACCTTGTGCCAGTTGCGTCAAACGAACTTGTGCCAGTTGCGTCAAACAAACTTGTGCCAGTTGAGTCAAACAAACTTGTGCCAGTTGGGTCGAACAAACTTGTGCCAGTTGCGTTAAACAAACTTGTGCCAGTTGCATCCAGCAAACTTTTGCCTGTTGCGTCGAACAAACTTGTGACAGTTGCGTCGAACAAACTTGCGCCAGTTACGTTAAACAAACTTGTGCCAGTTGCGTTGAACAAACTTCTGCCAGTTGTGTCGAACAAAATTATGTCAGTTGGGTAGAACAAACTTGTGCCAGTTGCGTCAAACAAACATATCCCAGTTGCGTAGAACAAACTAGTGCCAGTTGCATAGAACAAACTTGTGCCAGATGCGTAGAACAAACTTGTGCCAGTTGCGTAGAACAAACTTGTGCCAGTTGCATAGAACAAACTTGTGCCAGTTATGTAGAACAAACTTGTGCCACTTGCGTCGAACAGACTTGTGCCAGTTGCGTCGAACAAACTTGTGCCAGTTACGGCGAACAAACTTGTGCCAGTTGCGTCAAATAAACTTGTGCCAGTTGCGTAGAACAAACTTGTGCCAGTTGCGTCAGACAAACTTGTGCCAGTTGCGTCAAACAAACTTGTTCCAGTTGCGTCAAACAAACTTGTGCCACTTGAGTCGAAAAAACTTGTGCCAGTTGCGTCAAATAAACTTGTGCCAGTTGCGTCTAACAAACTTGTGCCAGTTGCGTCAAAAAAACTTGTGCCAGTTTCGTCCAACAAACTTGTGCCAGTGGCATCCAACAAACTTGTGCCAGTTGCGTCGAACAAACTTGTGCCAGTTGCGTCAAACAAACTTGTGCCAGTTGCGTAGAACAAACTTGTGCCAGTTGCGTACAACAACCTTGTGCCAGTTGAGTCGAACAAACTTGTGCTAGTTGGTAGAACAAACTTGTGCCAGTTGCGTCAAACAAACATATGCCAGTTGCGTAAAACAAACTAGTGCCAGTTGCATAGAACAAACTTGTGCCAGTTGAGTAGAACAAACTTGTGCCAATTGCATCAAACAAACTTGTGCCAGTTGCGTCGAACAAACTTGTGCCAGTTGTGTCGAAGAAACTTGTGCCAGTTGCGTCAAACAAACTTGTGACAGTTGCGTCGAACAAACTTGTGCCAGTTGCGTCGAACAAACTTGTGCCAGTTACGGTGAACAAACTTGTGCCAGTTGCATCAAACAAACATATGCCAGTTGCGTAAAACAAACTAGTGCCAGTTGCGTCGAAGAAACTTGTGCCAGTTGCGTCGAAGAAACTTGTGCCAGTTGCGTCAAACGAACTTGTGCCAGTTGCGTCAAACAAACTTGTGCCAGTTGAGTCAAACAAACTTGTGCCAGTTGAGTCAAACAAACTTGTGCCAGTTGGGTCGAACAATCTTATGCCAGTTGCGTTAAACAAACTTGTGCCAGTTGCACCGAACAAACTTTTGCCAGTTGCGTCGAACAAACTTGTGCCAGTTACGGTGAACAAACTTGTGCCACTTGCGTCGAGAAAATTTGTGCCAGTTGCGTCAAATAAACTTGTGCCAGTTGCGTCAAACAAACTTGTGCAAGTTACGGCGAACAAACTTGTGCCAGCTGCGTCGAGAAAAGTTGTGCCAGTTGCGTTAAATAAACTTGTGCCAGTTGCGTCAAACAAACTTGTGCCAGTTGCATCAAACAAACTTGTGCCAGTTGTGTCAAACAAACTTGTGCCAGTTGCGTCAAAGAAACTTGTGCCGATTGATTCAAAAAAACTTGTGCCAGTTGCGTTGAACAAACTTGTGCCAGTTGCGTCTAACAAACTTGTGCCAGTTGCGTCAAACAAACTTGTGCCAGTTGCGTCGAACAAACTTGTGCCAGATATGGCAAACAAACTTGTGCCAGTTGCTTAGAAAAAAATTGTGCCAGTGCCGTAAAAAAAACTTGTGCCAGTTGCGGTAAACAAACTTGTGCCAGTTGCGTCAAACAAACTTGTGCCTCTTGCGTCAAGAAAACTTGTGCCAGAGGCGTCAAACAAACTTGTACCAATTGAGTCCAAAAAATTTGTGCCTGTTACGTCAAACAAACTTGTGCCAGTTGCGTCTAACAAACTTGTGCCAGTTGCGTCAAAAAAAACTTGTGCCAGTTGCGTCAAACAAACTTGTGCCAGTTGCGTCAAACAAACTTGTGCCAGTTGCGTAGAACAAACTTGTGCCAGTTGCGTCAAACAAACTTGTGCCAGTTGCGTAGAAGAACCTTGTGCCAGTTGCGTCAAACTAACTTCTGCCAGTTGCGTCAAACAAACTTTTGCCAGTTGCGTCAAACAAACTTGTGCCAGTTGAGTCAAACAAACTTGTGCCAGTTGGGTCGAACAAACTTGTGCCAGTTGCGTTAAACAAACTAGTGCCAGTTGCATCGAACAAACTTTTGCCAGTTGCGTCGAACAAACTTGTGCCAGTTGCGTCGAACAAACTTGCGCCAGTTACGTCAAACAAACATGTGCCAGTTGCATTGAACAAACTTCTGCCAGTTGTGTCAAACAAACTTGTGTCAGTTGCGTAGAACAAACATTTGCCATTTGCGTAGCACAAACTTGTGCCAGTTGTGTCAAACAAACCTGTGCCAGTTGTGTACAATAAACTAGAAAGAGTTGCGTAGAACAAACTTGTGCCAGTTGTGTCGAACAAACTTGTGCCAGTTGCGTAGAACAAACTTGTACCAGTTGCGTCAAACAAACTTATGCCAGTTGCATAGAACAAACTAGTGCCAGTTGCATAGAACAAACTTGTGCCAGTTACGTAGAACAAACTTGTGCCAGTTGCGTCAAACAAACTTGTGCCAGTTGCATCGAACAAACTTGTGCCAGTTGCGTCGAAGAAACTTGTGCCAGTTACGTCAAACAAACTTGTGCCATTTGCGTTGAACAAACTTGTGCCAGTTGCGTCGAACAAACTTGTGCCAGATATGGCGTACAAACTTGTGCCAGTTGCTTCGAGAAAACTTGTGCCAGTTGCGTAGAACAACCTTGTGCCAGTTGAGTCGAACAAACTTGTGCTAGTTGGTAGAACAAACTTGTGCCAGTTGCGTCAAACAAACTTATGCCAGTTGCGTAAAACAAACTAGTGCCAGTTGCACAGAACAAACTTGTGCCAGTTGAGTAGAACAAACTTGTGCCAATTGCATCAAACAAACTTGTGCCAGTTGCGTCGTACAAACTTGTGCCAGTTGCGTCGAAGAAACTTGTGCCAGTTGCGTCAAACAAACTTGTGCCAGTTGCGTCGAACAAACTTGTGCCAGTTGCGTCAAACAAACTTGTGCCAGTTGCGTCGAACAAACTTGTGCCAGTTGCGTCGAACAAACTTGTGCCAGTTACGGCAAACAAACTTGTGCCACTTGCGTCAAGAAAACTTGTGCCAGTTGCGTCAAATAAACTTGTGCCAGTTGCGTCGAACAAACTTGTGCCAGTTACGGCGAACCAACTTGTGCCAGTTGCGTCAAGAAAAGTTGTGCCAGTTGCGTCAAATAAACTTGTGCCAGTTGCGTCAAACAAACTTGTGCCAGTTGCGTCAAACAAACTTGTGCCAGTTGCGTCAAACAAACTTGTGCCAGTTGTGTCAAACAAACTTGTGCCAATTGATTCGTAAAAACTTGTGCCAGTTGCATTGAACAAACTTGTGCCAGTTGCGTCAAACAAACTTGTGCCAGTTGCGTCGAACAAACTTGTGCCAGATATGGCAAACAAACTTGTGCCAGTTGCTTCGAGAAAACTTGTGCCAGTCGCGTAAAAAAAAACTTATGCCAGTTGCGTCAAACAAACTTGTGCCAGTTGCGTCAAACAAACTTGTGCCTCTTGCGACAAACAAACTTGTGCCAGTTGCATCAAACAAACTTGTACCAATTGAGTCGAAAAAACTTGTGCCTGTTACGTCGAACAAACTTGTGCCAGTTGCGTCTAACAAACTTGTGCCAGTTGCGTCGAACAAACTTGTGCCAGTTGCGTCAAACGAACTTGTGCCAGTTGCGTAGAACAAACTTGTGCCAGTTGCTTAGAAGAACCTTGTGCCAGTTGCGTCAAACAAACTTGTGCCAGTTGCGTCAAACAAACTTGTGCCAGTTGCTTTAAACAAACTTGTGCCAGTTGCATCGAACAAACTTTTGCCAGTTGCGTCGAACAAACTTGTGCCAGTTGCGTCGAAAAATCTTGCGCCAGTTGCGTCAAACAAACTAGTGCCAGTTGCGTTGAACAAACTTCTGCCAATTGTGTCAAACAAACTTGTGTCAGTTGCGTAGAACAAACTTGTGCCAGTTGCGTCGAACAAACTTGTGTCAGTTGGGTAGAACAAATTTGTGCCACTTGCGTCAAACAAACTTGTGCCAGTTGCGTAGAACAAACTAGTGCCAGTTGCATAGAACAAACTTGTGCCAGATGCGTAGAACAAACTTGTGCCAGTTGCGTAGAACAAACTTGTGCCAGTTGCATAGAACAAACTTGTGTCAGTTATGTAGAACAAACTTGTGCCATTTACGTCAAACAAACTTGTGCCAGTTGCGTCCAACAAACTTATGCCAGTTACGGCGAACAAACTTATGCCAGTTTCATCGAGAAAACTTGTGCTAGTTGCGTCAAATAAACTTGTGCCAGTTGCGTCAAACAAACTTGTGCCAGTTGCGTCAAACAAACTTGTGCCAGTTGCGTCAAACAAACTTGTTCCAGTTGCGTCAAACAAACTTATTCCAGTTGCGTCAAACAAACTTGTGCCAATTGAGTAGAAAAAACTTGTGCTAGTTGCGTCGCACAAACTTGTGCCAGTTGCGTCTAACAAACTTGTGCCAGTTGCGTCAAAAAAACTTGGGCCAGTTTCGTCGAACAAACTTGTGTCAGTGGCATCCAACAAACTTGTGCCAGTTGCGTAGAACAAACTTGTGCCAGTTGCGTCAAACAGACTTGTGCCAGTTGCGTAGAACAAACTTGTGCCAGTTGCGTAGAACAACCTTGTGCCAGTTGCGTCGAACAAACTTGTGCTAGTTTGTAGAAAAAACTTGTGCCAGTTGCGTCAAACAAACTTATGCCAGTTGCGTAAAACAAACTAATGCCAGTTGCATAGAACAAACTTGTTTCAGTTGAGTAGAACAAACTTGTGCCAATTGCGTCAAACAAACTTGTGCCAGTTCGTCGAACAAACTTGTACCAGTTGCGTCGAAGAAATTTTTGCCAGTTCCGTCAAAGAAACTTGTGCTAGTTGCGTCGAAGAAACTTGTGCCAGTTGCGTCGAACAAACTTGTGCCAGTTACGGCGAACCAACTTGTGCCACTTGCGTCGAGAAAACTTGTGCCAGTTGCATCAAATAAACTTGTGCCAGTTGCGTCAAACAAACTAGTGCCAGTTACGTCGAACAAACTTGTGCCAGTTGCGTCGAGAAAAGTTGTGCCAGTTGTGTCAAATAAACTTGTGCCAGTTGTGTCAAACAAACTTGTGCCAGTTGCGTCAAACAAACTTCTGCCAGTTGCGTCAAACAAACTTGTGCCAGTTGCGTCAAACAAACTTGTGCCAATTGATTAAAAAAAATTTGTGCCAGTTGCGTTGAACAAACTTGTGTCAGTTGCGTCTAACAAACTTGTGCCAGTTGCGTCAAACAAACTTGTGCCAGTTGCGTTGAACAAACTTGTGCCAGTTGCATCGAACACACTAGTGCCAGTTGCATAGAACAAACTTGTGCCAGTTGCATCAAACAAACTTGTGCCAGTTGCGTAGAACAAACTTGTACATGTTGCGTAGAACAACCTTGTGCCAGTTGCGTCAAACAAACTTGTGCCAGTTGTGTCAAACAAACTTGTGCCAGTTGGTTCGAACAAACTTGTGCCAGTTACGTTAAACAAATTTGTTCCAGTTGCGTCGAACAAACTTGTGACAGTTGCATCAAACAAACTTGTGCCAGTTGCGTCGAACAAACTTGCGCCAGTTCCGTCGCACAAACTTGTGCCAGTTGCTTAGAACAAATTTGTGCCAGTTGTGTCAAACAAACTTGTGCCAGTAGCATCAAACAAACTTGTGCCAGTTGCGTCGAACAAACTTGTGCCAGTTGGGTAGAACAAACATGTGCCAGTTGTGTCAAACAAATTTGTGCCAGTTGCGTAGAACACACTAGTGCCAGTTGCATAGAACAAACTTGTGCCATATGCGTAGAACAAACATTTGCCATTTGCGTAGAACAAACTTGTGCCAGTTGTGTCAAACAAATTTGTGCCAGTTGCGTAGAACACACTAGTGCCAGTTGCATAGAACAAACTTGTGCCATATGCGTAGAACAAACATTTGCCATTTGCGTAGAACAAACTTGTGCCAGTTGTGTCAAACAAACCTGTGCCAGTTGTGTACAACAAACTAGTAAGAGTTGCGTAGAACAAACTTGTACCAGTTGTGTCGAACAAACTTGTGCCAGTTGCATAGAACAAACCTGTACCAGTTGCGTCAAACAAACTTATGCCAGTTGCATAGAACAAACTAGTGCCAGTTGCATAGAACAAACTTGTCCCAGTTGCGTAGAACAAACTTGTGCCAGTTGCGCCAAACAAACTTGTGCCAGTTGCGTCGAACAAACTTGTGCCAGTTGCGTCGAAGAAACTTGTGACAGTTGCGTCAAACAAACTTGTGCCATTTGCGTCGAACAAACTTGTGCCAGTTGCGTCAAACAAACTTGTGCCAGATATGGCGAAGAAACTTGTGCCAGTTGCTTCGAGAAAACTTGTGCCAGTTGCGTAAAAAAAAAACTTGTGCCAGTTGCGTCAAAAAAACTTGTGCCAGTTGCGTCAAACAAACTTGTGCCTCTTGCGTCAAACAAACTTGTGCCAGTTGCGTCAAACAAACTTGTACCAATTGAGTCGAAAAAACTTGTGCCTGTTACGTCGAACAAACTTGTGCCAGTTGCGTCTAACAAACTTGTGCCAGATGCGTCAAACAAACTTGTGCCAGTTGCGACAAACAAACTTGTGCCAGTTGCGTCAAACAAACTTGTGCCAGTTGCGTAGAACAAACTTGTGCCAGTTGCGTCAAACAAACTTGTGACAGTTGCGTAGAAGAACCTTGTGCCAGTTGCGTCAAACGAACTTGTGCCAGTTGCGTCAAACAAACTTGTGCCAGTTGAGTCAAACAAACTTGTGCCAGTTGGGTCGAACAAACTTGTGCCAGTTGCGTTAAACAAACTTGTGCCAGTTGCATCGAACAAAGTTTTGCCAGTTGCGTCGAACAAACTTGTGACAGTTGCGTCGACCAAACTTGCGCCAGTTACGTCAAACAAACTTGTGCCAGTTGCGTTGAACAAACTTCTGCCAGTTGTGTCGAACAAACTTATGCCAGTTGCATAGAACAAACTAGTGCCAGTTGCATAGAACAAACTTGTCCCAGTTGCGTAGAACAAACTTGTGCCAGTTGCGTCAAACAAACTTGTGCCAGTTGCGTCAAACAAACTTGTGCCAGTTGCATCGAAGAAACTTGTGACAGTTGCGTCAAACAAACTTGAGCCATTTGCGTCGAACAAACTTGTGCCAGTTGCGTCGAACAAACTTGTGCCAGATATGGCGAACAAACTTGTGCCAGTTGCTTCGAGAAAACTTGTGCCAGTTGGGTAAAAAAAAACTTGTGCCAGTTGCGTCAAACAAACTTGTGCCTCTTGCGTCAAACAAACTTGTGCCAGTTGCGTCAAACAAACTTGTACCAATTGAGTCGAAAAAACTTGTGCCTATTACGTCGAACAAACTTGTGCCAGTTGTGTCTAACAAACTTGTGCCAGTTGCGTCAACCAAACTTGTGTCAGTTGCGTCAAACAAACTTGTGCAAGTTGCGTAGAACAAACTTGTGCCAGTTGCGTCAAACAAACTTGTGCCAGTTGCGTAGAAGAACCTTGTGCCAGTTGCGTCAAACGAACTTGTGCCAGTTGCGTCAAACAAACTTGTGCCAGTTGCGTCGAACAAACTTGTGCCAGTTGAGTCAAACAAACTTGTGCCAGTTGGTTCTAACAAACTTGTGCCAGTTGCGTTAAACAAACTTGTGCCAGGTGCATCGAACAATCTTTTGCCAGTTGCGTCGAACAAACTTGTGCCAATTGCGTCGAACAAACTTGCGCCAGTTACGTCAAACAAACTTATGCCAGTTGCGTTGAACAAACTTCTGCCAGTTGTGTCAAACAAACTTGTGTCAGTTGCGTAGAACAAACTTGTGCCAGTTGCGTCGAACAAACTTGTGTCAGTTGGGTAGAACAAACTTGTGCCAGTTGCGTCAAACAAACATGTCCCAGTTGCGTAGAACAAACTAGTGCCAGTTGCATAGAACAAACTTGAGCCAGATGCATAGAACAAACTTGTGCCAGTTGCGTAGAACAAACTTGTGCCAGTTGCATAGAACAAACTTGTGCCAGTTATGTAGAACTGACTTGTGCCAGTTGCGTCGAACAAACTTGTGCCAGTTGCGTCGAACAAACTTGTGTCAGTTACAGCGAACAAACTTTTGCCAGTTTCGTCGAGAAAACTTGTGCCAGTTGCGTCAAATAAACTTGTGCCAGTTGCGTCAAACAAACTTGTGCCAGTTGCGTCAAACAAACTTGTGCCAGTTGTGTCAAACAAAATTGTTCTAGTTGCGTCAAACAAACTTGTGCCTCTTGAGTCGAAAAAACTTGTGCCAGTTGCGTCGAACAAACTTGTGCCAGTGGCATCCAACAAACTTGTGCCAGTTGCGTCGAACAAACTTGTGCCAGTTGCGTCAAACAAACTTGTGCCAGTTGCGTAGAACAAACTTGTGCCAGTTGCGTAGAACAACCTTGTGCCAGTTGAGTCGAACAAACTTGTGCTAGTTGGTAGAACAAACTTGTGCCAGTTGCGTCAAACAAACTTTTGCCAGTTGCGTAAAACAAACTAGTGCCAGTTGCATAGAACAAACTTGTGCCAGTTGAGTAGACCAAACTTGTGCCAATTGCATCAAACAAACTTGTGCCAGTTGTGTCGAACAAACTTGTGCCAGTTGCATCGAACAAACTTGTGCCAGTTGCGTCAAACAAACTTGTGCCAGTTGCGTCAAACAAACTTGTGCCAGTTGCGTCAAACAAACTTGTGCCAGATATGGCGAACAAACTTGTGCCAGTTGCTTCGAGAAAACTTGTGCCAGTTGCGTAAAAAAAAACTTGTGCCAGTTGCGTCAAACAAACTTGTGCCAGTTGCGTCAAAAAAACTTGTGCCTCTTGCGTCAAACAAACTTGTGCCAGTTGCGACAAACAAACTTGTGCCAGTTGCGTCAAAAAAAACTTGTGCCAGTTGCGTCAAACAAACTTGTGCCAGTTGCGTCAAACAAACTTGTGCCAGTTGTGTAGAACAAACTTGTGCCAGTTGCGTCAAACAAACTTGTGCCAGTTGCGTAGAGGAACTTTGTGCCAGTTGCGTCAAACGAACTTGTGCCAGTTGCGTCAAACAAACTTTTGCCAGTTGCGTCAAACAAACTTGTGCCAGTTGAGTCAAACAAACTTGTGCCAGTTGGGTAGAACAAACTTGTGCCAGTTGCGTCAAACAAACTTGTGCCAGTTGCGTCAAAAAAACTTGTGCCTGTTGCGTCAAACAAACTTGTGCCAGTTGCGACAAACAAACTTGTACCAAATAAGTCGAAAAAACTTGTGCCTGTTATGTCAAACAAACTTGTGCCAGTTGCGTCTAACAATCTTGTGCCAGTTGCGTCAAAAAAAACTTGTGCCAGTTGCGTCAAACAAACTTGTGCCAGTTGCGTCAAACAAACTTGTGCCAGTTGTGTAGAACAAACTTTTGCCAGTTGCGTCAAACAAACTTGTGCCAGTTGCGTATAGGAACCTTGTGCCAGTTGCGTCAAACGAACTTGTGCCAGTTGCGTCAAACAAACTTTTGCCAGTTGCGTCAAACAAACTTTTGCCAGTTGAGTCAAACAATCTTGTGCCAGTTGGGTAGAACAAACTTGTGCCAGTTGCGTTAAACAAACTTGTGCCAGTTGCATCGAACAAACTTTTGCCAGTTGCTTCGAACAAACTTGTGCCAGTTGTGTCGAACAAACTTGTGCCAGTTGCGTAGAACAAACTTGTACCAGTTGCGTCAAACAAACTTATGCCAGTTGCATAGAACAAACTAGTGCCAGTTGCATAGAACAAACTTGTGCCAGTTGCGTAGAACAAACTTGTGCCAGTTGCGTCAAACAAACTTGTGCCAGTTGCGTCGAACAAACTTGTGCCAGTTGCGTCGAAGAAACTTGTGCCAGTTGCGTCAAACAAACTTGTACCACTTGCGTCAAACAAACTTGTGCCAGTTGCGTCGAACAAACTTGTGCCAGATATGGCGAACAAACTTGTGCCAGTTGCGTCAAACAAACTTGTGCCAGTTGCGTAAAAAAAACTTGTGCCAGTTGCGTCGAACAAACTTGTGCCAGTTGCGTCAAACAAACTTGTGCCTCTTGCGTCAAACAAACTTGTGCCAGTTGCGTCAAACAAACTTGTACCAATTGAGTCGAAAAAACTTGTGACAGTTTAGTCGAACAAACTTGTGCCAGTTGTGTCTAACAAACTTGTGCCAGTTGCATCAAACAAACTTGTTCCAGTTGCGACAAACAAACTTGTGCCAGTTGTGTAGAACAAACTTGTGCCAGTTGCTTCAAACAATCTTGTGCCAGTTGCGTAGAAGAACCTTGTGCCAGTTGCGTCAAACGAACTTGTGCCAGTTGCGTCAAACAAACTTGTGCCAGTTGAGTCAAACAAACTTGTGCCAGTTGGGTCGAACAAACTTGTGCCAGTTGCGTTAAACAAACTTGTGCCAGTTGCATCCAGCAAACTTTTGCCTGTTGCGTCGAACAAACTTGTGACAGTTGCGTCGAACAAACTTGCGCCAGTTACGTCAAACAAACTTGTGCCAGTTGCGTTGAACAAACTTCTGCCAGTTGTGTCGAACAAAATTATGTCAGTTGGGTAGAACAAACTTGTGCCAGTTGCGTCAAACAAACATGTCCCAGTTGCGTAGAACAGACTAGTGCCAGTTGCATAGAACAAACTTGTGCCAGATGCGTAGAACAAACTTGTGCCAGTTGCGTAGAACAAACTTGTGCCAGTTGCATAGAACAAACTTGTGCCAGTTATGTAGAACAAACTTGTGCCACTTGCGTCGAACAGACTTGTGCCAGTTGCGTCGAACAAACTTGTGCCAGTTACGGCGAACAAACTTGTGCCAGTTGCGTCAAATAAACTTGTGCCAGTTGCGTAGAACAAACTTGTGCCAGTTGCATCAGACAAACTTGTGCCAGTTGCGTCAAACAAACTTGTTCCAGTTGCGTCAAACAAACTTGTGCCACTTGAGTCGAAAAAACTTGTGCCAGTTGCGTCAAATAAACTTGTGCCAGTTGCGTCAAAAAAACTTGTGCCAGTTGCGTCAAACAAACTTGTGCCTCTTGCGTCAAACAAACTTGTGCCAGTTGCGTCAAACAAACTTGTACCAATTGAGTCGAAAAAACTTGTGCCTGTTACGTCGAACAAACTTGTGCCAGTTGCGTCTAACAAACTTGTGCCAGATGCGTCAAACAAACTTGTGCCAGTTGCGACAAACAAACTTGTGCCAGTTGCGTCAAACAAACTTGTGCCAGTTGCGTAGAACAAACTTGTGCCAGTTGCGTCAAACAAACTTGTGACAGTTGCGTAGAAGAACCTTGTGCCAGTTGCGTCAAACGAACTTGTGCCAGTTGCGTCAAACAAACTTGTGCCAGTTGAGTCAAACAAACTTGTGCCAGTTGGGTCGAACAAACTTGTGCCAGTTGCGTTAAACAAACTTGTGCCAGTTGCATCGAACAAAGTTTTGCCAGTTGCATCGAACAAACTTGTGACAGTTGCGTCGACCAAACTTGCGCCAGTTACGTCAAACAAACTTGTGCCAGTTGCGTTGAACAAACTTCTGCCAGTTGTGTCGAACAAACTTATGCCAGTTGCATAGAACAAACTAGTGCCAGTTGCATAGAACAAACTTGTCCCAGTTGCGTAGAACAAACTTGTGCCAGTTGCGTCAAACAAACTTGTGCCAGTTGCGTCAAACAAACTTGTGCCAGTTGCATCGAAGAAACTTGTGACTGTTGCGTCAAACAAACTTGAGCCATTTGCGTCGAACAAACTTGTGCCAGTTGCGTCGAACAAACTTGTGCCAGATATGGCGAACAAACTTGTGCCAGTTGCTTCGAGAAAACTTGTGCCAGTTGGGTAAAAAAAAACTTGTGCCAGTTGCGTCAAACAAACTTGTGCCTCTTGCGTCAAACAAACTTGTGCCAGTTACGTCAAACAAACTTGTACCAATTGAGTCGAAAAAACTTGTGCCTATTACGTCGAACAAACTTGTGCCAGTTGCGTCTAACAAACTTGTGCCAGTTGCGTCAACCAAACTTGTGTCAGTTGCGTCAAACAAACTTGTGCCAGTTGCGTAGAACAAACTTGTGCCAGTTGCGTCAAACAAACTTGTGCCAGTTGCGTAGAAGAACTTTGTGCCAGTTGCGTCAAACGAACTTGTGCCAGTTGCGTCAAACAAACTTGTGCCAGTTGCGTCGAACAAACTTGTGCCAGTTGAGTCAAACAAACTTGTGCCAGTTGGGTCTAACAAACTTGTGCCAGTTGCGTTAAACAAACTTGTGCCAGGTGCATCAAACAATCTTTTGCCAGTTGCGTCGAACAAACTTGTGCCAATTGCGTCGAACAAACTTGCGCCAGTTACGTCAAACAAACTTGTGCCAGTTGCGTTGAACAAACTTCTGCCAGTTGTGTCAAACAAACTTGTGTCAGTTGCGTAGAACAAACTTGTGCCAGTTGCGTCGAACAAACTTGTGTCAGTTGGGTAGAACAAACTTGTGCCAGTTGCGTCAAACAAACATGTCCCAGTTGCGTAGAACAAACTAGTGCCAGTTGCATAGAACAAACTTGAGCCAGATGCATAGAACAAACTTGTGCCAGTTGCGTAGAACAAACTTGTGCCAGTTGCATAGAACAAACTTGTGCCAGTTATGTAGAACTGACTTGTGCCAGTTGCGTCGAACAAACTTGTGCCAGTTGCGTCGAACAAACTTGTGTCAGTTACAGCGAACAAACTTGTGCCAGTTTCGTCGAGAAAACTTGTGCCAGTTGCGTCAAATAAACTTGTGCCAGTTGCGTCAAACAAACTTGTGCCAGTTGCGTCAAACAAACTTGTGCCAGTTGTGTCAAACAAAATTGTTCTAGTTGCGTCAAACAAACTTGTGCCTCTTGAGTCGAAAAAACTTGTGCCAGTTGCGTCGAACAAACTTGTGCCAGTGGCATCCAACAAACTTGTGCCAGTTGCGTCGAACAAACTTGTGCCAGTTGCGTCAAACAAACTTGTGCCAGTTGCGTAGAACAAACTTGTGCCAGTTGCGTAGAACAACCTTGTGCCAGTTGAGTCGAACAAACTTGTGCTAGTTGGTAGAACAAACTTGTGCCAGTTGCGTCAAACAAACTTTTGCCAGTTGCGTAAAACAAACTAGTGCCAGTTGCATAGAACAAACTTGTGCCAGTTGAGTAGACCAAACTTGTGCCAATTGCATCAAACAAACTTGTGCCAGTTGTGTCGAACAAACTTGTGCCAGTTGCATCGAACAAACTTGTGCCAGTTGCGTCAAACAAACTTGTGCCAGTTGCGTCAAACAAACTTGTGCCAGTTGCGTCAAACAAACTTGTGCCAGATATGGCGAACAAACTTGTGCCAGTTGCTTCGAGAAAACTTGTGCCAGTTGCGTAAAAAAAAACTTGTGCCAGTTGCGTCAAACAAACTTGTGCCAGTTGCGTCAAAAAAACTTGTGCCTCTTGCGTCAAACAAACTTGTGCCAGTTGCGACAAACAAACTTGTGCCAGTTGCGTCAAAAAAAACTTGTGCCAGTTGCGTCAAACAAACTTGTGCCAGTTGCGTCAAACAAACTTGTGCCAGTTGTGTAGAACAAACTTGTGCCAGTTGCGTCAAACAAACTTGTGCCAGTTGCGTAGAGGAACTTTGTGCCAGTTGCGTCAAACGAACTTGTGCCAGTTGCGTCAAACAAACTTTTGCCAGTTGCGTCAAACAAACTTGTGCCAGTTGAGTCAAACAAACTTGTGCCAGTTGGGTGAAACAAACTTGTGCCAGTTGCGTCAAACAAACTTGTGCCAGTTGCGTCAAAAAAACTTGTGCCTGTTGCGTCAAACAAACTTGTGCCAGTTGCGACAAACAAACTTGTACCAAATAAGTCGAAAAAACTTGTGCCTGTTATGTCAAACAAACTTGTGCCAGTTGCGTCTAACAATCTTGTGCCAGTTGCGTCAAAAAAAACTTGTGCCAGTTGCGTCAAACAAACTTGTGCCAGTTGCGTCAAACAAACTTGTGCCAGTTGTGTAGAACAAACTTTTGCCAGTTGCGTCAAACAAACTTGTGCCAGTTGCGTAGAGGAACCTTGTGCCAGTTGCGTCAAACGAACTTGTGCCAGTTGCGTCAAACAAACTTTTGCCAATTACGTCAAACAAACTTGTGCCAGTTGAGTCAAACAATCTTGTGCCAGTTGGGTAGAACAAACTTGTGCCAGTTGCGTTAAACAAACTTGTGCCAGTTGCATCGAACAAACTTTTGCCAGTTGCTTCGAACAAACTTGTGCCAGTTGTGTCGAACAAACTTGTGCCAGTTGCGTAGAACAAACTTGTACCAGTTGCGTCAAACAAACTTATGCCAGTTGCATAGAACAAACTAGTGCCAGTTGCATAGAACAAACTTGTGCCAGTTGAGTAGAACAAACTTGTGCCAGTTGCGTCAAACAAACTTGTGCCAGTTGCGTCGAACAAACTTGTGCCAGTTGCGTCGAAGAAACTTGTGCCAGTTGCGTCAAACAAACTTGTGCCACTTGCGTCAAACAAACTTGTGCCAGTTGCGTTGAACAAACTTGTGCCAGATATGGCGAACAAACTTGTGCCAGTTGCGTCAAACAAACTTGTGCCAGTTGCGTAAAAAAAACTTGTGCCAGTTGCGTCGAACAAACTTGTGCCAGTTGCGTCAAACAAACTTGTGCCTCTTGCGTCAAACAAACTTGTGCCAGTTGCGTCAAACAAACTTGTGCCTCTTGCGTCGAACAAACTTGTGCCAGTTGCGTCAAACAAACTTGTGCCAGTTGCGTCAAACAAACTTGTGCCTCTTGCGTCAAACAAACTTGTGCCAGTTGTGTCTAACAAACTTGTGCCAGTTGCATCAAACAAACTTGTTCCAGTTGCGACAAACAAACTTGTGCCAGTTGTGTAGAACAAACTTGTGCCAGTTGCTTCAAACAATCTTGTGCCAGTTGCGTAGAAGAACCTTGTGCCAGTTGCGTCAAACGAACTTGTGCCAGTTGCGTCAAACAAACTTGTGCCAGTTGAGTCAAACAAACTTGTGCCAGTTGGGTCGAACAAACTTGTGCCAGTTGCGTTAAACAAACTTGTGCCAGTTGCATCCAGCAAACTTTTGCCTGTTGCGTCGAACAAACTTGTGACAGTTGCGTCGAACAAACTTGCGCCAGTTACGTCAAACAAACTTGTGCCAGTTGCGTTGAACAAACTTCTGCCAGTTGTGTCGAACAAAATTATGTCAGTTGGGTAGAACAAACTTGTGCCAGTTGCGTCAAACAACCATGTCCCAGTTGCGTAGAACAAACTAGTGCCAGTTGCATAGAACAAACTTGTGCCAGATGCGTAGAACAAACTTGTGCCAGTTGCGTAGAACAAACTTGTGCCAGTTGCATAGAACAAACTTGTGCCAGTTATGTAGAACAAACTTGTGCCACTTGCGTCGAACAGACTTGTGCCAGTTGCGTCGAACAAACTTGTGCCAGTTACGGCGAACAAACTTGTGCCAGTTGCGTCAAATAAACTTGTGCCAGTTGCGTAGAACAAACTTGTGCCAGTTGCGTCAGACAAACTTGTGCCAGTTGCGTCAAACAAACTTGTTCCAGTTGCGTCAAACAAACTTGTGCCACTTGAGTCGAAAAAACTTGTGCCAGTTGCGTCAAATAAACTTGTGCCAGTTGCGTCTAACAAACTTGTGCCAGTTGCGTCAAAAAAACTTGTGCCAGTTTCGTCCAACAAACTTGTGCCAGTGGCATCCAACAAACTTGTACCAGTTGCATCGAACAAACTTGTGCCAGTTGCGTCAAACAAACTTGTGCCAGTTGCGTAGAACAAACTTGTGCCAGTTGCGTACAACAACCTTGTGCCAGTTGAGTCGAACAAACTTGTGCTAGTTGGTAGAACAAACTTGTGCCAGTTGCGTCAAACAAACATATGCCAGTTGCGTAAAACAAACTAGTGCCAGTTGCATAGAACAAACTTGTGCCAGTTGAGTAGAACAAACTTGTGCCAATTGCATCAAACAAACTTGTGCCAGTTGCGTCGAAGAAACTTGTGCCAGTTGTGTCGAAGAAACTTGTGCCAGTTGCGTCAAACAAACTTGTGACAGTTGCGTCGAACAAACTTGTGCCAGTTGCGTCGAACAAACTTGTGCCAGTTACGGTGAACAAACTTGTGCCAGTTGCGTCAAACAAACATATGCCAGTTGCGTAAAACAAACTAGTGCCAGTTGCGTCGAACAAACTTGTGCCAGTTGCGTCGAAGAAACTTGTGCCAGTTGCGTCAAACGAACTTGTGCCAGTTGCGTCAAACAAACTTGTGCCAGTTGAGTCAAACAAACTTGTGCCAGTTGAGTCAAACAAACTTGTGCCAGTTGGGTCGAACAATCTTATGCCAGTTGCGTTAAACAAACTTGTGCCAGTTGCACCGAACAAACTTTTGCCAGTTGCGTCGAACAAACTTGTGCCAGTTACGGTGAACAAACTTGTGCCACTTGCGTCGAGAAAATTTGTGCCAGTTGCGTCAAATAAACTTGTGCCAGTTGCGTCAAACAAACTTGTGCCAGTTACGGCGAACAAACTTGTGCCAGCTGCGTCGAGAAAAGTTGTGCCAGTTGCGTCAAATAAACTTGTGCCACTTGCGTCAAACAAACTTGTGCCAGTTGCGTCAAACAAACTTGTGCCAGTTGCGTCTAACAAACTTGTGCCAGTTGCGTCAAACAAACTTGTGCCAGTTGCGTCGAACAAACTTGTGCCAGATATGGCGAACAAACTTGTGCCAGTTGCTTAGAAAAAAATTGTGCCAGTGGCGTAAAAAAAACTTGTGCCAGTTGCGGTAAACAAACTTGTGCCAGTTGCGTCAAACAAACTTGTGCCTCTTGCGTCAAACAAACTTGTGCCAGAGGCGTCAAACAAACTTGTACCAATTGAGTCCAAAAAACTTGTGCCTGTTACGTCAAACAAACTTGTGCCAGTTGCGTCTAACAAACTTGTGCCAGTTGCGTCAAAAAAAACTTGTGCCAGTTGCGTCAAACAAACTTGTGCCAGTTGCGTCAAACAAACTTGTGCCAGTTGCGTAGAACAAACTTGTGCCAGTTGCGTCAAACAAACTTGTGCCAGTTGCGTAGAAGAACCTTGTGCCAGTTGCGTCAAACTAACTTCTGACAGTTGCGTCAAACAAACTTTTGCCAGTTGCGTCAAACAAACTTGTGCCAGTTGAGTCAAACAAACTTGTGCCAGTTGGGTCGAACAAACTTGTGCCAGTTGCGTTAAACAAACTAGTGCCAGTTGCATCGAACAAACTTTTGCCAGTTGCGTCGAACAAACTTGTGCCAGTTGCGTCGAACAAACTTGCGCCAGTTACGTCAAACAAACATGTGCCAGTTGCATTGAACAAACTTCTGCCAGTTGTGTCAAACAAACTTGTGTCAGTTGCGTAGAACAAACATTTGCCATTTGCGTAGCACAAACTTGTGCCAGTTGTGTCAAACAAACCTGTGCCAGTTGTGTACAACAAACTAGAAAGAGTTGCGTAGAACAAACTTGTGCCAGTTGTGTCGAACAAACTTGTGCCAGTTGCGTAGAACAAACTTGTACCAGTTGCGTCAAACAAACTTATGCCAGTTGCATAGAACAAACTAGTGCCAGTTGCATAGAACAAACTTGTGCCAGTTGCGTAGAACAAACTTGTGCCAGTTGCGTCAAACAAACTTGTGCCAGTTGCATCGAACAAACTTGTGCCAGTTGCGTCGCAGAAACTTGTGCCAGTTACGTCAAACAAACTTGTGCCATTTGCGTTGAACGAACTTGTGCCAGTTGCGTCGAACAAACTTGTGCCAGATATGGCGTACAAACTTGTGCCAGTTGCTTCGAGAAAACTTGTGCCAGTTGCGTAGAACAACCTTGTGCCAGTTGAGTCGAACAAACTTGTGCTAGTTGGTAGAACAAACTTGTGCCAGTTGCGTCAAACAAACTTATGCCAGTTGCGTAAAACAAACTAGTGCCAGTTGCACAGAACAAACTTGTGCCAGTTGAGTAGAACAAACTTGTGCCAATTGCATCAAACAAACTTGTGCCAGTTGCGTTGAACAAACTTGTGCCAGTTGCGTCGAAGAAACTTGTGCCAGTTGCGTCAAACAAACTTGTGCCAGTTGCGTCGAACAAACTTGTGCCAGTTGCGTCAAACAAACTTGTGCCAGTTGCGTCGAACAAACTTGTGCCAGTTGCGTCGAACAAACTTGTGCCAGTTACGGCAAACAAACTTGTGCCACTTGCGTCAAGAAAACTTGTGCCAGTTGCGTCAAATAAACTTGTGCCAGTTGCGTCAAACAAACTTGTGCCAGTTACGGCGAACCAACTTGTGCCAGTTGCGTTAAGAAAAGTTGTGCCAGTTGCGTCAAATAAACTTGTGCCAGTTGCGTCAAACAAACTTGTGCCAGTTGCGTCAAACAAACTTGTGCCAGTTGCGTCAAACAAACTTGTGCCAGTTGTGTCAAACAAACTTGTGCCAATTGATTCGAAAAAACTTGTGCCAGTTGCATTGAACAAACTTGTGCCAGTTGCGTCAAACAAATTTGTGCCAGTTGCGTCAAACAAACTTGTGCCAGTTGCGTCAAACAAACTTGTGCCAGTTGCGTCAAACAAACTTGTGCTAGTTGTGTCAAACAAAATTGTTCTAGTTGCGTCAAACAAACTTGTGCCTCTTGAGTCGAAAAAACTTGTGCCAGTTGCGTCGAACAAACTTGTGCCAGTGGCATCCAACAAACTTGTGCCAGTTGCGTCGAACAAACTTGTGCCAGTTGCGTCAAACAAACTTGTGCCAGTTGCGTAGAACAAACTTGTGCCAGTTGCGTAGAACAACCTTGTGCCAGTTGAGTCGAACAAACTTGTGCTAGTTGGTAGAACAAACTTGTGCCAGTTGCGTCAAACAAACTTTTGCCAGTTGCGTAAAACAAACTAGTGCCAGTTGCATAGAACAAACTTGTGCCAGTTGAGTAGATCAAACTTGTGCCAATTGCATCAAACAAACTTGTGCCAGTTGTGTCGAACAAACTTGTGCCAGTTGCATCGAACAAACTTGTGCCAGTTGCGTCAAACAAACTTGTGCCAGTTGCGTCAAACAAACTTGTGCCAGTTGCGTCAAACAAACTTGTGCCAGATATGGCGAACAAACTTGTGCCAGTTGCTTCGAGAAAACTTGTGCCAGTTGCGTAAAAAAAAACTTGTGCCAGTTGCGTCAAACAAACTTGTGCCAGTTGCGTCAAAAAAACTTGTGCCTCTTGCGTCAAACAAACTTGTGCCAGTTGCGACAAACAAACTTGTGCCAGTTGCGTCAAAAAAAACTTGTGCCAGTTGCGTCAAACAAACTTGTGCCAGTTGCGTCAAACAAACTTGTGCCAGTTGTGTAGAACAAACTTGTGCCAGTTGCGTCAAACAAACTTGTGCCAGTTGCGTAGAGGAACTTTGTGCCAGTTGCGTCAAACGAACTTGTGCCAGTTGCGTCAAACAAACTTTTGCCAGTTGCGTCAAACAAACTTGTGCCAGTTAAGTCAAACAAACTTGTGCCAGTTGGGTGAAACAAACTTGTGCCAGTTGCGTCAAACAAACTTGTGCCAGTTGCGTCAAAAAAACTTGTGCCTGTTGCGTCAAACAAACTTGTGCCAGTTGCGACAAACAAACTTGTACCAAATAAGTCGAAAAAACTTGTGCCTGTTATGTCAAACAAACTTGTGCCAGTTGCGTCTAACAATCTTGTGCCAGTTGCGTCAAAAAAAACTTGTGCCAGTTGCGTCAAACAAACTTGTGCCAGTTGCGTCAAACAAACTTGTGCCAGTTGTGTAGAACAAACTTTTGCCAGTTGCGTCAAACAAACTTGTGCCAGTTGCGTAGAGGAACCTTGTGCCAGTTGCGTCAAACGAACTTGTGCCAGTTGCGTCAAACAAACTTTTGCCAATTGCGTCAAACAAACTTGTGCCAGTTGAGTCAAACAATCTTGTGCCAGTTGGGTAGAACAAACTTGTGCCAGTTGCGTTAAACAAACTTGTGCCAGTTGCATCGAACAAACTTTTGCCAGTTGCTTCGAACAAACTTGTGCCAGTTGTGTCGAACAAACTTGTGCCAGTTGCGTAGAACAAACTTGTACCAGTTGCGTCAAACAAACTTATGCCAGTTGCATAGAACAAACTAGTGCCAGTTGCATAGAACAAACTTGTGCCAGTTGAGTAGAACAAACTTGTGCCAGTTGCGTCAAACAAACTTGTGCCAGTTGCGTCGAACAAACTTGTGCCAGTTGCGTCGAAGAAACTTGTGCCAGTTGCGTCAAACAAACTTGTGCCACTTGCGTCAAACAAACTTGTGCCAGTTGCGTTGAACAAACTTGTGCCAGATATGGCGAACAAACTTGTGCCAGTTGCGTCAAACAAACTTGTGCCAGTTGCGTAAAAAAAACTTGTGCCAGTTGCGTCGAACAAACTTGTGCCAGTTGCGTCAAACAAACTTGTGCCTCTTGCGTCAAACAAACTTGTGCCAGTTGCGTCAAACAAACTTGTGCCTCTTGCGTCGAACAAACTTGTGCCAGTTGCGTCAAACAAACTTGTGCCAGTTGCGTCAAACAAACTTGTGCCTCTTGCGTCAAACAAACTTGTGCCAGTTGTGTCTAACAAACTTGTGCCAGTTGCATCAAACAAACTTGTTCCAGTTGCGACAAACAAACTTGTGCCAGTTGTGTAGAACAAACTTGTGCCAGTTGCTTCAAACAATCTTGTGCCAGTTGCGTAGAAGAACCTTGTGCCAGTTGCGTCAAACGAACTTATGCCAGTTGCGTCAAACAAACTTGTGCCAGTTGAGTCAAACAAACTTGTGCCAGTTGGGTCGAACAAACTTGTGCCAGTTGCGTTAAACAAACTTGTGCCAGTTGCATCCAGCAAACTTTTGCCTGTTGCGTCGAACAAACTTGTGACAGTTGCGTCGAACAAACTTGCGCCAGTTACGTCAAACAAACTTGTGCCAGTTGCGTTGAACAAACTTCTGCCAGTTGTGTCGAACAAAATTATGTCAGTTGGGTAGAACAAACTTGTGCCAGTTGCGTCAAACAACCATGTCCCAGTTGCGTAGAACAAACTAGTGCCAGTTGCATAGAACAAACTTGTGCCAGATGCGTAGAACAAACTTGTGCCAGTTGCGTAGAACAAACTTGTGCCAGTTGCATAGAACAAACTTGTGCCAGTTATGTAGAACAAACTTGTGCCACTTGCGTCGAACAGACTTGTGCCAGTTGCGTCGAACAAACTTGTGCCAGTTACGGCGAACAAACTTGTGCCAGTTGCGTCAAATAAACTTGTGCCAGTTGCGTAGAACAAACTTGTGCCAGTTGCGTCAGACAAACTTGTGCCAGTTGCGTCAAACAAACTTGTTCCAGTTGCGTCAAACAAACTTGTGCCACTTGAGTCGAAAAAACTTGTGCCAGTTGCGTCAAATAAACTTGTGCCAGTTGCGTCTAACAAACTTGTGCCAGTTGCGTCAAAAAAACTTGTGCCAGTTTCGTCCAACAAACTTGTGCCAGTGGCATCCAACAAACTTGTGCCAGTTGCATCGAACAAACTTGTGCCAGTTGCGTCAAACAAACTTGTGCCAGTTGCGTAGAACAAACTTGTGCCAGTTGCGTACAACAACCTTGTGCCAGTTGAGTCGAACAAACTTGTGCTAGTTGGTAGAACAAACTTGTGCCAGTTGCGTCAAACAAACATATGCCAGTTGCGTAAAACAAACTAGTGCCAGTTGCATAGAACAAACTTGTGCCAGTTGAGTAGAACAAACTTGTGCCAATTGCATCAAACAAACTTGTGCCAGTTGCGTCGAAGAAACTTGTGCCAGTTGTGTCGAAGAAACTTGTGCCAGTTGCGTCAAACAAACTTGTGACAGTTGCGTCGAACAAACTTGTGCCAGTTGCGTCGAACAAACTTGTGCCAGTTACGGTGAACAAACTTGTGCCAGTTGCGTCAAACAAACATATGCCAGTTGCGTAAAACAAACTAGTGCCAGTTGCGTCGAACAAACTTGTGCCAGTTGCGTCGAAGAAACTTGTGCCAGTTGCGTCAAACGAACTTGTGCCAGTTGCGTCAAACAAACTTGTGCCAGTTGAGTCAAACAAACTTGTGCCAGTTGAGTCAAACAAACTTGTGCCAGTTGGGTCGAACAATCTTATGCCAGTTGCGTTAAACAAACTTGTGCCAGTTGCACCGAACAAACTTTTGCCAGTTGCGTCGAACAAACTTGTGCCACTTGCGTCGAGAAAATTTGTGCCAGTTGCGTCAAATAAACTTGTGCCAGTTGCGTCAAACAAACTTGTGCCAGTTACGGCGAACAAACTTGTGCCAGCTGCGTCGAGAAAAGTTGTGCCAGTTGCGTCAAATAAACTTGTGCCACTTGCGTCAAACAAACTTGTGCCAGTTGCGTCAAACAAACTTGTGCCAGTTGTGTCAAACAAACTTGTGCCAGTTGCGTCAAAGAAACTTGTGCCGATAGATTCAAAAAAACTTGTGCCAGTTGCGTTGAACAAACTTGTGCCAGTTGCGTCTAACAAACTTGTGCCAGTTGCGTCAAACAAACTTGTGCCAGTTGCGTCGAACAAACTTGTGCCAGATATGGCGAACAAACTTGTGCCAGTTGCTTAGAAAAAAATTGTGCCAGTGGCGTAAAAAAAACTTGTGCCAGTTGCGGTAAACAAACTTGTGCCAGTTGCGTCAAACAAACTTGTGCCTCTTGCGTCAAACAAACTTGTGCCAGAGGCGTCAAACAAACTTGTACCAATTGAGTCCAAAAAACTTGTGCCTGTTACGTCAAACAAACTTGTGCCAGTTGCGTCTAACAAACTTGTGCCAGTTGCGTCAAAAAAAACTTGTGCCAGTTGCGTCAAACAAACTTGTGCCAGTTGCGTCAAACAAACTTGTGCCAGTTGCGTAGAACAAACTTGTGCCAGTTGCGTCAAACAAACTTGTGCCAGTTGCGTAGAAGAACCTTGTGCCAGTTGCGTCAAACTAACTTCTGACAGTTGCGTCAAACAAACTTTTGCCAGTTGCGTCAAACAAACTTGTGCCAGTTGAGTCAAACAAACTTGTGCCAGTTAGGTCGAACAAACTTGTGCCAGTTGCGTTAAGCAAACTAGTGCCAGTTGCATCGAACAAACTTTTGCCAGTTGCGTCGAACAAACTTGTGCCAGTTGCGTCGAACAAACTTGCGCCAGTTACGTCAAACAAACATGTGCCAGTTGCATTGAACAAACTTCTGCCAGTTGTGTCAAACAAACTTGTGTCAGTTGCGTAGAACAAACATTTGCCATTTGCGTAGCACAAACTTGTGCCAGTTGTGTCAAACAAACCTGTGCCAGTTGTGTACAACAAACTAGAAAGAGTTGCGTAGAACAAACTTGTGCCAGTTGTGTCGAACAAACTTGTGCCAGTTGCGTAGAACAAACTTGTACCAGTTGCGTCAAACAAACTTATGCCAGTTGCATAGAACAAACTAGTGCCAGTTGCATAGAACAAACTTGTGCCAGTTGCGTAGAACAAACTTGTGCCAGTTGCGTCAAACAAACTTGTGCCAGTTGCATCGAACAAACTTGTGCCAGTTGCGTCGCAGAAACTTGTGCCAGTTACGTCAAACAAACTTGTGCCATTTGCGTTGAACGAACTTGTGCCAGTTGCGTCGAACAAACTTGTGCCAGATATGGCGTACAAACTTGTGCCAGTTGCTTCGAGAAAACTTGTGCCAGTTGCGTAGAACAACCTTGTGCCAGTTGAGTCGAACAAACTTGTGCTAGTTGGTAGAACAAACTTGTGCCAGTTGCGTCAAACAAACTTATGCCAGTTGCGTAAAACAAACTAGTGCCAGTTGCACAGAACAAACTTGTGCCAGTTGAGTAGAACAAACTTGTGCCAATTGCATCAAACAAACTTGTGCCAGTTGCGTTGAACAAACTTGTGCCAGTTGCGTCGAAGAAACTTGTGCCAGTTGCGTCAAACAAACTTGTGCCAGTTGCGTCGAACAAACTTGTGCCAGTTGCGTCAAACAAACTTGTGCCAGTTGCGTCGAACAAACTTGTGCCAGTTGCGTCGAACAAACTTGTGCCAGTTACGGCAAACAAACTTGTGCCACTTGCGTCAAGAAAACTTGTGCCAGTTGCGTCAAATAAACTTGTGCCAGTTGCGTCAAACAAACTTGTGCCAGTTACGGCGAACCAACTTGTGCCAGTTGCGTCAAGAAAAGTTGTGCCAGTTGCGTCAAATAAACTTGTGCCAGTTGCGTCAAACAAACTTGTGCCAGTTGCGTCAAACAAACTTGTGCCAGTTGCGTCAAACAAACTTGTGCCAGTTGTGTCAAACAAACTTGTGCCAATTGATTCGAAAAAACTTGTGCCAGTTGCATTGAACAAACTTGTGCCAGTTGCGTCAAACAAACTTGTGCCAGTTGCGTCAAACAAACTTGTGCCAGTTGCGTCGAACAAACTTGTGCCAGATATGGCAAACAAACTTGTGCCAGTTGCTTCGAGAAAACTTGTGCCAGTCGCGTAAAAAAAAACTTATGCCAGTTGCGTCAAACAAACTTGTGCCAGTTGCGTCAAACAAACTTGTGCCTCTTGCGACAAACAAACTTGTGCCAGTTGCATCAAACAAACTTGTACCAATTGAGTCGAAAAAACTTGTGCCTGTTACGTCGAACAAACTTGTGCCAGTTGCGTCTAACAAACTTGTGCCAGTTGCGTCGAACAAACTTGTGCCAGTTGCGTCAAACGAACTTGTGCCAGTTGCGTAGAACAAACTTGTGCCAGTTGCTTAGAAGAACCTTGTGCCAGTTGCGTCAAACAAACTTGTGCCAGTTGCGTCAAACAAACTTGTGCCAGTTGCGTTAAACAAACTTCTGCCAGTTGCATCGAACAAACTTTTGCCAGTTGCGTCGAACAAACTTGTGCCAGTTGCGTCGAAAAATCTTGCGCCAGTTGCGTCAAACAAACTAGTGCCAGTTGCGTTGAACAAACTTCTGCCAATTGTGTCAAACAAACTTGTGTCAGTTGCGTAGAACAAACTTGTGCCAGTTGCGTCGAACAAACTTGTGTCAGTTGGGTAGAACAAATTTGTGCCACTTGCGTCAAACAAACTTGTGCCAGTTGCGTAGAACAAACTAGTGCCAGTTGCATAGAACAAACTTGTGCCAGATGCGTAGAACAAACTTGTGCCAGTTGCGTAGAACAAACTTGTGCCAGTTGCATAGAACAAACTTGTGTCAGTTATGTAGAACAAACTTGTGCCATTTACGTCAAACAAACTTGTGCCAGTTGCGTCTAACAAACTTATGCCAGTTACGGCGAACAAACTTATGCCAGTTTCATCGAGAAAACTTGTGCTAGTTGCGTCAAATAAACTTGTGCCAGTTGCGTCAAACAAACTTGTGCCAGTTGCATCAAACAAACTTGTGCCAGTTGCGTCAAACAAACTTGTTCCAGTTGCGTCAAACAAACTTATTCCAGTTGCGTCAAACAAACTTGTGCCAATTGAGTAGAAAAAACTTGTGCTAGTTGCGTCGAACAAACTTGTGCCAGTTGCGTCTAACAAACTTGTGCCAGTTGCGTCAAAAAAACTTGGGCCAGTTTCGTCGAACAAACTTGTGTCAGTGGCATCCAACAAACTTGTGCCAGTTGCGTAGAACAAACTTGTGCCAGTTGCGTCAAACAGACTTGTGCCAGTTGCGTAGAACAAACTTGTGCCAGTTGCGTAGAACAACCTTGTGCCAGTTGCGTCGAACAAACTTGTGCTAGTTTGTAGAAAAAACTTGTGCCAGTTGCGTCAAACAAACTTATGCCAGTTGCGTAAAACAAACTAGTGCCAGTTGCATAGAACAAACTTGTTTCAGTTGAGTAGAACAAACTTGTGCCAATTGCGTCAAACAAACTTGTGCCAGTTCGTCGAACAAACTTGTACCAGTTGCGTCGAAGAAATTTTTGCCAGTTCCGTCAAAGAAACTTGTGCTAGTTGCGTCGAAGAAACTTGTGCCAGTTGCGTCGAACAAACTTGTGCCAGTTGCGTCGAACAAACTTGTGCCAGATATGGCGTACAAACTTGTGCCAGTTGCTTCGAGAAAACTTGTGCCAGTTGCGTAGAACAACCTTGTGCCAGTTGAGTCGAACAAACTTGTGCTAGTTGGTAGAACAAACTTGTGCCAGTTGCGTCAAACAAACTTATGCCAGTTGCGTAAAACAAACTAGTGCCAGTTGCACAGAACAAACTTGTGCCAGTTGAGTAGAACAAACTTGTGCCAATTGCATCAAACAAACTTGTGCCAGTTGCGTCGAACAAACTTGTGCCAGTTGCGTCGAAGAAACTTGTGCCAGTTGCGTCAAACAAACTTGTGCCAGTTGCGTCGAACAAACTTGTGCCAGTTGCGTCAAACAAACTTGTGCCAGTTGCGTCGAACAAACTTGTGCCAGTTGCGTCGAAAAACTTGTGCCAGTTACGGCAAACAAACTTGTGCCACTTGCGTCAAGAAAACTTGTGCCAGTTGCGTCAAATAAACTTGTGCCAGTTGCGTCAAACAAACTTGTGCCAGTTACGGCGAACCAACTTGTGCCAGTTGCGTCAAGAAAAGTTGTGCCAGTTGCGTCAAATAAACTTGTGCCAGTTGCGTCAAACAAACTTGTGCCAGTTGCGTCAAACAAACTTGTGCCAGTTGCGTCAAACAAACTTGTGCCAGTTGTGTCAAACAAACTTGTGCCAATTGATTCGAAAAAACTTGTGCCAGTTGCATTGAACAAACTTGAGCCAGTTGCGTCAAACAAACTTGTGCCAGTTGCGTCAAACAAACTTGTGCCAGTTGCGTCGAACAAACTTGTGCCAGATATGGCAAACAAACTTGTGCCAGTTACTTCGAGAAAACTTGTGCCAGTCGCGTAAAAAAAAAACTTATGCCAGTTGCGTCAAACAAACTTGTGCCAGTTGCGTCAAACAAACTTGTGCCTCTTGCGACAAACAAACTTGTGCCAGTTGCATCAAACAAACTTGTACCAATTGAGTCGAAAAAACTTGTGCCTGTTACGTCGAACAAACTTGTGCCAGTTGCGTCTAACAAACTTGTGCCAGTTGCGTCGAACAAACTTGTGCCAGTTGCGTCAAACGAACTTGTGCCAGTTGCGTAGAACAAACTTGTGCCAGTTGCTTAGAAGAACCTTGTGCCAGTTGCGTCAAACAAACTTGTGCCAGTTGCGTCAAACAAACTTGTGCCAGTTGCGTTAAACAAACTTGTGCCAGTTGCATCGAACAAACTTTTGCCAGTTGCGTCGAACAAACTTGTGCCAGTTGCGTCGAAAAATCTTGCGCCAGTTGTGTCAAACAAACTAGTGCCAGTTGCGTTGAACAAACTTCTGCCAATTGTGTCAAACAAACTTGTGTCAGTTGCGTAGAACAAACTTGTGCCAGTTGCGTCGAACAAACTTGTGTCAGTTGGGTAGAACAAATTTGTGCCACTTGCGTCAAACAAACTTGTGCCAGTTGCGTAGAACAAACTAGTGCCAGTTGCATAGAACAAACTTGTGCCAGATGCGTAGAACAAACTTGTGCCAGTTGCGTAGAACAAACTTGTGCCAGTTGCATAGAACAAACTTGTGTCAGTTATGTAGAACAAACTTGTGCCATTTACGTCAAACAAACTTGTGCCACTTGCGTCTAACAAACTTATGCCAGTTACGGCGAACAAACTTATGCCAGTTTCATCGAGAAAACTTGTGCTAGTTGCGTCAAATAAACTTGTGCCAGTTGCGTCAAACAAACTTGTGCCAGTTGCGTCAAACAAACTTGTGCCAGTTGCGTCAAACAAACTTGTTCCAGTTGCGTCAAACAAACTTATTCCAGTTGCGTCAAACAAACTTGTGCCAATTGAGTAGAAAAAACTTGTGCTAGTTGCGTCGAACAAACTTGTGCCAGTTGCGTCTAACAAACTTGTGCCAGTTGCGTCAAAAAAACTTGGGCCAGTTTCGTCGAACAAACTTGTGTCAGTGGCATCCAACAAACTTGTGCCAGTTGCGTAGAACAAACTTGTGCCAGTTGCGTCAAACAGACTTGTGCCAGTTGCGTAGAACAAACTTGTGCCAGTTGCGTAGAATAACCTTGTGCCAGTTGCGTCGAACAAACTTGTGCTAGTTTGTAGAAAAAACTTGTGCCAGTTGCGTCAAACAAACTTATGCCAGTTGCGTAAAACAAACTAGTGCCAGTTGCATAGAACAAACTTGTTTCAGTTGAGTAGAACAAACTTGTGCCAATTGCGTCAAACAAACTTGTGCCAGTTCGTCGAACAAACTTGTACCAGTTGCGTCGAAGAAATTTTTGCCAGTTCCGTCAAAGAAACTTGTGCTAGTTGCGTCGAAGAAACTTGTGCCAGTTGCGTCGAACAAACTCGTGCCAGTTACGGCGAACCAACTTGTGCCACTTGCGTCGAGAAAACTTGTGCCAGTTGCATCAAATAAACTTGTGCCAGTTGCGTCAAACAAACTAGTGCCAGTTACGTCGAACAAACTTGTGCCAGTTGCGTCGAGAAAAGTTGTGCCAGTTGCGTCAAATAAACTTGTGCCAGTTGTGTCAAACAAACTTGTGCCAGTTGCGTCAAACAAACTTCTGCCAGTTGCGTCAAACAAACATGTGCCAGTTGCGTCAAACAAACTTGTGCCAATTGATTAAAAAAAATTTGTGCCAGTTGCGTTGAACAAACTTGTGTCAGTTGCGTCTAACAAACTTGTGCCAGTTGCGTCAAACAAACTTGTGCCAGTTGCGTTGAACAAACTTGTGCCAGTTGCATCAAACACACTAGTGCCAGTTGCATAGAACAAACTTGTGCCAGTTGCATCAAACAAACTTGTGCCAGTTGCGTAGAACAAACTTGTACATGTTGCGTAGAACAACCTTGTGCCAGTTGCGTCAAACAAACTTGTGCCAGTTGTGTCAAACAAACTTGTGCCAGTTGGTTCGAACAAACTTGTGCCAGTTACGTTAAACAAATTTGTTCCAGTTGCGTCGAACAAACTTGTGACAGTTGCGTCAAACAAACTTGTGCCAGTTGCGTCGAACAAACTTGCGCCAGTTCCGTCGCACAAACTTGTGCCAGTTGCTTAGAACAAATTTGTGCCAGTTGTGTCAAACAAACTTGTGCCAGTAGCATCAAACAAACTTGTGCCAGTTGCATCGAACAAACTTGTGCCAGTTGGGTAGAACAAACATGCGCCAGTTGTGTCAAACAAATTTGTGCCAGTTGCGTAGAACACACTAGTGCCAGTTGCATAGAACAAACTTGTGCCATATGCGTAGAACAAACATTTGCCATTTGCGTAGAACAAACTTGTGCCAGTTGTGTCAAACAAATTTGTGCCAGTTGCGTAGAACACACTAGTGCCAGTTGCATAGAACAAACTTGTGCCATATGCGTAGAACAAACATTTGCCATTTGCGTAGAACAAACTTGTGCCAGTTGTGTCAAACAAACCTGTGCCAGTTGTGTACAACAAACTAGTAAGAGTTGCGTAGAACAAACTTGTACCAGTTGTGTCGAACAAACTTGTGCCAGTTGCATAGAACAAACCTGTACCAGTTGCGTCAAACAAACTTATGCCAGTTGCATAGAACAAACTAGTGCCAGTTGCATAGAACAAACTTGTCCCAGTTGCGTAGAACAAACTTGTGCCAGTTGCGCCAAACAAACTTGTGCCAGTTGCGTCGAAGAAACTTGTGCCAGTTGCGTCGAAGAAACTTGTGACAGTTGCGTCAAACAAACTTGTGCCATTTGCGTCGAACAAACTTGTGCCAGTTGCGTCAAACAAACTTGTGCCAGATATGGCGAACAAACTTGTGCCAGTTGCTTCGAGAAAACTTGTGCCAGTTGCGTAAAAAAAAACTTGTGCCAGTTGCGTCAAAAAAACTTGTGCCAGTTGCGTCAAACAAACTTGTGCCTCTTGCGTCAAACAAACTTGTGCCAGTTGCGTCAAACAAACTTGTACCAATTGAGTCGAAAAAACTTGTGCCTGTTACGTCGAACAAACTTGTGCCAGTTGCGTCTAACAAACTTGTGCCAGTTGCGTCAAACAAACTTGTGCCAGTTGCGTCAAACAAACTTGTGCCAGTTGCGTCAAACAAACTTGTGCCCGTTGCGTAGAACAAACTTGTGCCAGTTGCGTCAAACAAACTTGTGCCAGTTGCGTAGAAGAACCTTGTGCCAGTTGCATCAAACGAACTTGTGCCAGTTGGGTCAAACAAACTTGTGCCAGTTGCGTCGAACAAACTTGTGCCAGTTGAGTTAAACAAACTTGTGCCAGTTGGGTCGAACAAACTTGTGCCAGTTGCGTTAAACAAACTTTTTCCAGTTGCATCGAACAAACTTTTGCTAGTTGCGTCGAACAAACTTGTGCCAGTTGCGTCGAACAAACTTGCGCCAGTTACGTCAAACAAACTTGTGCCAGTTGCGTTGAACAAACTTCTGCCAGTTGGGTCAAACAAACTTATGTCAGTTGCGTAGAACAAACTTGTGCCAGTTGCGTCGAACAAACTTGTGTCAGTTGGGTAGAACAAACTTGTGCCAGTTGCGTAAAACAAACATGTCCCAGTTGAGTAGAACAAACTAGTGCCAGTTGCATAGAACAAACTTGTGCCAGATGCGTAGAACAAACTTGTGCCAGTTGCGTAGAACAAACTTGTGCCAGTTGCATAGAACAAACTTGTGCCAGTTATGTAGAACAAACTTGTGCCAGTTGCGTCGAACAAACTTGTGCCAGTTGCGTCGAACAAACTTGTGCCAGTTACGGCGAACAAACTTGTGCCAGTTCCGTCGAGAAAACTTGTGCCAGTTGCGTCAAATAAACTTGTGCCAGTTGCGTCAAACAAACTTGTGCCAGTTGCGACAAACAAACTTGTGCCAGTTGCGTCGAACAAACTTGTGCCAGTTACGGCGAACAAACTTGTGTCAGTTTCGTCGAGAAAACTTGTGCCAGTTGCGTCAAATAAACTTGTGCCAGTTGCGTCAAACAAACTTGTGCCAGTTGCGTCAAACAAACTTGTGCCAGTTGCGTCAAACAAACTTGTTCCAGTTGCGAAAAAACAAACTTGTGCCACTTGAGTCGAAAAAATTTGTGCCAGTTGCGTCGAACAAACTTGTGCCAGTTGCGTCTAACGAACTTGTGCCAGTTGCGTCAAAAAAACTTGTGACAGTTTCGTCAAACAAATTTGTGCCAGTGGCATCCAACAAACTTGTGCCAGTTGCGTCGAACAAACTTGTGCCAGTTGCGTCAAACAAACTTGTGCCAGTTGCGTAGAACAAACTTGTGCCAGTTGCGTAGAACAAACTTGTGCCAGTTGAGTCGAACAAACTTGTGCTAGTTGGTAGAACAAACTTGTGCCAGTTGCGTCAAACAAACTTATGCCAGTTGCATAAAACAAACTAGTGCCAGTTGCATAGAACAAACTTGTGCCAGTTGAGTAGAACAAACTTGTGCCAGTTGCATCAAACAAACTTGTGCCAGTTGCGTCGAACAAACTTGTGCCAGTTCCGTCGAAGAAACTTGTGCCAGTTGCGTCAAAACAAACTTGTGCCAGTTGCGTCGAACAAACTTGTGCCAGTTGCGTCGAACAAACTTGTGCCAGTTACGGCGAACAAACTTGTGCCACTTGCGTCGAGAAAACTTTTGCCAGTTGCGTCAAATAAACTTGTGCCAGTTGCGTCAAACAAACTTGTGCCAGTTACGGCGAACAAACTTGTGCCAGCTGCGTCGAGAAAAGTTGCGCCAGTTGCGTCAAATAAACTTGCGTTAAACAAACTTGTGCCAGTTGCGTCAAACAAACTTGTGCCAGTTGCGTCAAACAAACTTGTGACAGTTGCGTCAAACAAACTTGTGCCAATTGATTCGAAAAAACTTGTGCCAGTTGCGTTGAACAAACTTGTGCCAGTTGCAACTAACAAACTTGTGCCAGTTGCGTCAAACAAACTTGTGCCAGTTGCGTCGAACAAACTTGTGCCAGATATGGCGAACAAACTTGTGCCAGTTGCTTCGAGAAAACTTGTGCCAGTTGCGTAAAAAAAACTTGTGCCACTTGCGTCAAACAAACTTGTGCCAGTTGCGTCAAACAAACTTGTGCCTCTTGCGTCAAACAAACTTGTGCCAGTTGCGTCAAACAAACTTGTACCAATTGAGTCGAAAAAACTTGTGCCCGTTACGTCGAACAAACTTGTGCTAGTTGCGTCTAACAAACTTGTGCCAGTTGCGTTAAAAAAAACTTGTGCCAGTGGCGTTAAACAAACTTGTGCCAGTTGCGTCAAACGAACTAGTGCCAGTTGCGTAGAACAAACTTGTGCCAGTTGCGTCAAACAAACTTGTGCCAGTTGCGTAGAAGAACATTGTGCCAGTTGCGTCAAACGAACTTGTGCCAGTTGCGTTGATCAAACTACTGCCAGTTGTGTCAAAGAAACTGGTGTCAGTTGCATAGAACAAACATTTGCCATTTGCGTAGAACAAACTTGTGCCAGTTGTGTCAAACAAACCTGTGCCAGTTGTGTACAACAGACTAGTAAGAGTTGCGTAGAACAAACTTGTGCCAGTTTTGTCAAACAAACTTGTGCCAGTTGCGTAGAACAAACTTGTACCAGTTGCATCAAACAAACTTATGCCAGTTGCGTATAACAAACTAGTGCCAGTTGCATAGAACAAACTTGTCCCAGTTGCGTAGAACAAAATTGTGCCAGTTGCGTCAAACAAACTTGTGCCAGTTGCGTCGAACAAACTTGTGCCAGTTGCGTCGAAGAAACTTGTGCCAGTTGCGTCAAACAAACTTCTGCCAGTTGCGTCAAACAAACTTGTGCCAGTTGCGTCGAACAAACTTGTGCCAGATATGGCAAACAAACTTGTGCCAGTTGCTTCGAGAAAACTTGTGCCAGTTGCGTAAAAAAAAAGTTGTGCCAGTTGCGTCAAACAAACTTGTGCCAGTTGCGTCAAACAAACTTGTGCCTCTCGCGTCAAACAAACTTGTGCCAGTTGCGTCAAACAAACTTGTACCAATTGAGTCGAAAAAACTTGTGCCTGTTACGTCGAACAAACTTGTACCAGTTGCGTCTAACAAACTTGTGCCAGTTGCGTCAAACAGACTTGTGCCAGTTGCGTCAAACAAACTTGTGCCAGTTGCGTCAAACAAACTTGTGCCAGTTGCGTAGAACAAACTTGTGCCAGTTGCGTCAAACAAACTTGTGCCAGTTGCGTAGAAGAACCTTGTGCCAGTTGCGTCAAACGAACTTGTGCCAGTTGCGTCAAACAAACTTGTGCCAGTTGCCTCGAAGAAACTTGTGCCAGTTGCGTCAAACAAACTTGTGCCAGTTGGGTCGAACAAACTTGTGCCAGTTGCGTTAAACAAACTTGTGCCATTTGCATCGAACAAACTTGTGCCAGTTGCGTCGAACAAACTTGTGCCAGTTGCGTCAAACAAACTTGCGCCAGTTACGTCAAACAAACTTGTGCCAGTTGCGTTGAACAAACTTCTGCCAGTTGCGTCAAACAAATTTGTGCCAGTTGCGTAGAACAAACTTGTGCTAGTTGCGTCGAACAAACTTGTGTCAGTTGGGTAGAACAAACTTGTGCCAGTTGCGTCAAACAAATATGTCCCAGTTGCGTAGAACAAACTAGTGCCAGTTGCATAGAACAAACTTGTGCCAGATGCGTAGAACAAACTTGTGCCAGTTGCGTAGAACAAACTTGTGCCAGTTGCATAGAACAAACTTGTGCCAGTTATGTAGAACAAACTTGTGCCAGTTGCGTCGAACAAACTTGTGCCAGTTAAGGAGAACAAACTTGTGTCAGTTTCGTCGAGAAAACTTGTGCCAGTTGCGTCAAATAAACTTGTGCCAGTTGCGTCAAACAAACTTGTGCCAGTTGCGTCAAACAAACTTGTGCCAGTTGCATCAAACAAAATTGTTCCAGTTGCGTCAAACAAACTTGTGCCAATTGAGTCGAAAAAACTTGTGCCAGTTGCGTCGAACCAACTTGTGCCAGTTGCGTCTCACAAACTTGTGCCACTTGCGTCAAAAAAACTTGGGCCAGTTGCGTCAAACAAACTTGTGCCAATTGAGTCGAAAAAACTTGTGCCAGTTGCGTCGAACAAACTTGTGCCAGTTGCGTCTAAAAAACTTGTGCTAGTTGCGTCGAACAAACTTGTGGCAGTTGCATCGAACAAACTTGTGCCAGTTGCGTAGAACAAACTTGTGCCAGTTGCGTAGAACAAACTTGTGCCAGTTGCATAGAACAAACTTGTGCCAGTTGCGTAGAACAACATTGTGCAGTTGCGTCGAACAAACTTGTGACAGTAGCGTCGAACAAACTTGTGCCAGTTGCGTCGAACAAACTTGTGCCAGTTGCGTCGAACAAACTTGTGCCAGTTGCGTTGAACAAACTTGTGTCAGTTGCGTCAAACAAACTTGTGCCAGTTGCGTCAAACAAACTTGTGCCAATTGAGTCGAAAAAACTTGTGCCAGTTGCGTCGAACAAACTTGTGCCAGTTGCGTCTAACAAACTTGTGCCAGTTGCGTCAAACAAACTTGTGCCGGTTGCGTCGAACAAACTTGTGGCAGTTGCATCGAACAAACTTGTGCCAGTTGCGTAGAACAAACTTGTGCCAGTTGCGTAGAACAAACTTGTGCCAGTTGAGTAGAACAACCTTGTGCTAGTTGCGTCAAACAAACTTGTGCCAGTTGCGTCAAACAAACTTGTCCCAGTTGTGTCAAATAAACTTGTGCCAGTTGGTTCGAACAAACTTTTGCCAGTTGCGTCCAACAAACTTGTACCAGTTGCGTCAAACAAACTTGTGCCAGTTGCGTCAAACAAACTTGTGCCAGTTGCGTAGAACAAACTTGTGCCAGTTGCGTCAAACAAACTTATGCCAGTTGCGTCAAACAAACTAGTGCCAGTTGCATAGAACAAACTTTTGCCAGTTGCGTAGAACAAACTTGTGCCAGTTGCGTCAAACAAACTTGTGCCAGTTGCGTCGAACAAACTTGTGCCAGTTGCGTCGAAGAAACTTGTGCCAGTTGCATCAAACAAACATGTGCCAGTTGCGTCGAACAAACTTGTGCCAGTTGCGTCGAACAAACTTGTACCAGTTGAGTCGAACAAACTTGTGCTAGTTGGTAGAACAAACTTATGCCAGTTGCGTCAAACAAACTTGTGCCAGTTGCGTCAAACAAACTTGTATCAATTGAGTAAAAAAAACTTGTGCCTGTTACATCGAACAAACATGTGCAAGGTGCGTCTAACAAACTTGTGCCAGTTGCGTCAAACAAACTTGTGCCAGTTGCGTCAAACAAACTTGTGCCAGTTGCGTCAAACAAACTTGTGCCAGTTGCGTCAAGCAAACTTGTGCCAGTTGCGTTGAAGAACCTTGTGCCAGTTGCGTCAAACGAACTTGTGCCAGTTGCGTCAAACAAACTTGTGCCAGTTCACTCAAACAAACTTGTGCCAGTTGAGTCAAACAAACTTGTGCCTGTTGGGTCGAACAAACTTATGCCAGTTGCGTTAAACAAACTTGTGCCAGTTGCACCGAACAAACTTTTGCCAGTTGCATCAAACAAACTTGTGCCAGTTGCATCAAATAAACTTGTGCCAGTTGCGTCAAACAAACTTGTGCCAGTTGCGTCAAACAAACTTGTGCCAGTTGCGTCAAACAAAATTGTTACAGTTGCGTCAAACAAACTTGTGCCAATTGAGTCGAAAAAACTTGTGCCAGTTGCGTCGAACAAACTTGTGCCAGTTGCGTCTAACAAACTTGTGCCAGTTGCGTCAAAAAAACTTGTGCCAGTTGGGTCGAACAAACTTGTGCCAGTTGGGTCGAACAAACTTATGCCAGTTGCGTCGAACAAACTTGTGCTAGTTGCGTCGAACAAACTTGCCAGTTACGTCAAACTAACTTGTGCCAGTTGCGTTGAACAAACTTCTGCCAGTTGTGTCAAACAAACTTGTGTCAGTTGCGTAGAACAAACTTGTGCCAGTTGCGTCGAACAAACTTGTGTCAGTTGGGTAGAACAAACTTGTGCCAGTTTCGTCAAACAAACATGTCCCAGTTGCGTAGAACAAACTAGTGCCAGTTGCAGAGAACAAACTTGTGCCAGTTGCATAGAACAAACTTGTGTCAGTTGGGTAGAACAAACTTGTGCCAGTTGCGTCGAACAAACTTGTGTCAGTTATGTAGAACAAAGTTGTGCCAGTTGCGTCAAACAAACATGTCCCAGTTGCATAGAACAAACTTGTGCCATATGCATAGAACCAACTTGTGCCAGTTGCGTAGAACAAACTTGTGCCAATTGTGTCAAACAAACTTGTGCCAATTGAGTCGAAAAAACTTGTGCCAGTTGCGTCGAACAAACTTGTGCTAGTTGCGTCGAACAAACTTGTGCCAGTTGTGTCAAACAAACTTGTGCCAGTTTCGTAGAGAAAACTCGTGCCAGTTGCGTCAAATAAACTTGTGCCAGTTGCGTCAAACAAACTTGTGCCAGTTGCGTCAAACAAACTTGTGCCAGTTGCATCAAACAAACTTGTTCCAGTTGCGTCAAACAAACTTGTGCCAATTGAGTCGAAAAAACTTGTGCCAGTTGCGTCGAACAAACTTGTGCCAGTTGCGTCTCACAAACTTGTGCCACTTGCGTCAAAAAAACTTGGGCCAGTTGCGTCAAACAAACTTGTGCCAATTGAGTCGAAAAAACTTGTGCCAGTTGCGTCGAACAAACTTGTGGCAGTTGCATCGAACAAACTTGTTCCAGTTGCGTAGAACATTATTATTATTATTAAAATAGTTTAACCAGACCACTGAGCTGACCATCAGCTCTCATAGGGCTGGCCCGAAGGATTAGGATGGAATGACAAGTCTAGGCTAGAAGCCTAGCACTGGGACCTAATAGGTCACTTGTCAATGATGATAAACGAAAATGAAAATGAAATTAAAAGCTGTAAAAAGGCATACGCTTTCATACTGGAACACACTCACACAATAAATACATTTAAACTCATGCTTCCATACATACTCACTAAAAAGGTATATTAAAATTTAAAATAAATTAAGTAAAATCATAAAATTTACTTGTTTTAAAATTCATTATACTGATTGATTGTTTTTTCTTATATTTTTCCAATTAATTTGCAGCTTCTCATGAACATTAAAATGGGTGCTATTGAGAACGTTGAAGATTCTGACAAAATTTCTTCTATCGGTCTATTTCCAAAATTTGATAGTCGCTGCACGTTATATTTTGGACATTCACACAGTATATGCTTAACTGTTATCAGCACATTGCAATCTGGGCATTTGGGAAGAGGGCCACATGGACTGTTCATTAAGTGTCCATGTGTCAAACGAGTATGGCCTATTCGAAGACGTGTCAGAATTACTTGTGCTTGTCTCTCTCTTTGATATGACGAACTCCATTTTCCAACACTGGATTTTATCTGTTTTAATTTATTATTTTCAGGTTCTTCGTTCCATATATTTTGCCATTTTTTTACAATGACTGTTTTTATATATTTTGTATAGTCACTGATAGGGATGTCTACATTTGTTCTTGTCATGTGGACCGCTTCTTTAGCTGCTTTATCAGCCTCTTCATTTCCCTTAATCCCTACATGGGCAGGGATCCAACATATTTCAATATTTTTTCCCTTATTATACAATTTATGGATTGAGAACTTTATATGTTGTACAATATTATTTTTGGGATTATAGCTTTGAATAGCTTCTATAGCACTTCTGGAGTCGCTATAAATTACAAAATTATTATATGAGACTTCTCTAATTATTTTTATGGCCGATACTATTGCATATAACTCAGCTGTAAATACAGAGGCTTTGTCTGGGAAGGAGAACTGATACGTTTTGTTTTGGGATACCGCAGCATATCCCACTCCGTATTGTGATTTAGATCCGTCAGTGTATATTGCGTAATGTGGACCTTTTCGGATTATATGCTCTACTGCATGTTGTCTTTGGTATTCTGGAGTATATGAATTATTTTTTGATAAATATTTCAAGTGTGTACAAATTCTCGTTTTATTCATTGTCCAAGGAGGAGGCAATTTTAACATTACAGGCAATTGTATATACATATTTAGTGACTCTAACAATCTTCTAGCCCTAATTGGGAAAGAAGGTGGATGATTGTTTATAAACACATCTCTTAATCCAAATAATTTTTTGGTTGGAGAATCATTTGTCTGAATTCTCAGAGCACTCTTCATCGTTACTAGCTCTCTATGGAGAGACAGAGGTAGTTCACCACATTCAACTTGTAAAGAAGATGTTGGTGATGATCGAAAAGCTCCTGAACATATTCTAAGACCCTCATTATGAATTGGGTCTACCGTTTTCAGCGTTGCGTCTGATGCCGAGCCATATATTTCACTTCCATAATCAACGATAGACAGCACTGTTGCTTTATACAATAAAGTAAGGGTATGTCTATCGGCTCCCCAAGTAGTGTTCGACAGTTTTTTAATTAGGTTTAATGCTCTTTTACATTTTGATTTCATGTATGTTATGTGGGCTTTCCAGTTCATGTGAGCATCAAATACTAATCCTAAAAATTTTGCTGTTTGGCCAATTGGTATACTATGGTTTCTGATTTTTAAGTCTATTTCTTCTCCTTTTTTCCATTTTTTGTTTTTATAAAACATGATTGCTTGGGTTTTATCTATGGAAAATTTAAAGCCTACAGATAAAGCCCATTCATCTATTTTTACTATGCTTTTATTAATGATTCGTTCTGCATGTTTTATTCGAGATGCTGAATAATATATGGCAAAATCATCCATATACAAGTTACTTTTAATACCAGTAGGTAAATTTTTACTGATATCATTAATTGCTAACGTAAACAGTGTGCCACTAAGGACGCTTCCCTGTGGAACACCATTTTCTAGAGGAAATGTTCTAGACAGAACATCATCAATTCTCACCTGAAAACTGCGATTTGTCAAAAAGTTTTGTATAAACCTAGGTAAATGTCCACAGATGTTGTTGTTTTGTAAAGTTTTTAATATAGCATACCTCCATGTAGTGTCATATGCTTTTTCAATGTCAAAAAAGATAGCTACAGTAATTTGTTTTCGTTCAAAACCTCGGCGTATATGGTCTTCTAAGTTACAGAGAGAATCTAATGTAGACCTGTTACACTGTGACCCAAACTGAGTGGGAGTTAAAATTTTATTTTCTCGTATGTGCCATGTTAGTCGAGCATTTACCATTTTCTCTAGTAATTTGCACATACAACTTGTTAAAGAAATTGGTCTGTAATTGCTTACATTACTGGGATCTTTTCCAGGTTTGGGGATTGGAATAATTATAGCTTTACGCCATTCATCAGGAAATAAATTTCTAAGCCATAAGTGGTTATAAAACTCTAACAAGTATTTCTTTGCCAAAGGTGCTAAATGGCATATCATTTCAAAACAAATATTGTCACCTCCAGGGGCAGATTTATTGCTGTTCAACAGAGCAAATTCTAGCTCTTCCATACTAAATTTCCTATTATAATATATATCTTCTACTGTTTCAAAATTTATTGTTATTAATTCTATATTATTTTTCTTTGTGCGGAAATGCTCATCTAAATTTTTGTTGCTACTTACTTTTGCTAAATTTTCACCTATTACATTACTAATTTCTTTAGGATCAAGTATTTTTTTCCCATCTTTTATTATGGCATGTCTAGGTGGTTTAACATGGGTACCATTTATTTTCCTGAATTTTTCCCATATTTTTTGTATGGGAGTATTTTTAGAGAGCTCTGATACATATTTTTTCCATGAAATGATTCTTCCCTGTATTACTTCTCTTTTAAACTTTGCAGATATTTTATTATACAGAGGTTTTAATGTATCAATTTCTAATAATAATATAGTCAGTTTTTGTAAGGTTCCTTCTAATATTGGTAACGTTTTGTTTAATTTACTGAATTTTCTATTCAAATTATTTAGTCGTCTTCCAATTTGGTGTTTTATTTTTATTAATTCTGTTAGTTTTTCAGACCACCATGGGACTTTGTGTTTTGTCGGATGAGATTTGGATTTTGGTATTGCTTTATCAGCAGCATTTGTAATGAAATCAACAAGAAATTCATTAGTTTCATTATGGTCTTTCAAATATTCAAATGGTGGGATATTCCTGGTGTGGAATTCATATTGTTCCCAATCTGCTTTATAAATGTTATATCGAGGGGCATGTTTGGTGGGGTTATTCTGTAATAAAGAAATTAATATGGGGAAATGATCACTTGTATGCAAGTCATCTACTGTATTCCAGTCCAATCTGTCTACTATGTCTGCTGTACATAGAGTTAGGTCAATTGAGGAATATGTTCCATGTGTTTTAGAAAAATATGTGCTGATTTCGTCATCATTTATACAGCACATGTCATATGAATCTATGAATTCCTCTATTTTAATTCCTGCTCTATTTGATTCTGTACAATTACAGTCCCACATTGGGTTGTGGGCATTAAAATCACCTACTATTAACGTTGGTTCCTTAGTATTATTAAGTAATTCTTTGATTTTGTCAACGTCATAATTTTTATTAGGTTGATTGTACAAATTATGAATTACATAATTATCGTTTTTTATTCGTATTCTAATACTCGACGTTTGCAGATCAGTAAATTTTACAGGTACTTTGTCATAACATACTTTGTTATGTACATATATAGCAGTACCTAAATTTCCCTCTTCCTCTCTTGATGCAGATGCTAAGGTATATTTACCTATCGTTAATATTGTTTTGTTGACATGTTGCAAACATAATATCATTGGTTCATATTCTTTTAATAACCGTTGTATTTCTCCTAGGTGTAATCTGGTCTGTAGACCATTTACGTTCCATTGTATAATATAACTATTGAAAATATTTTTTATAGCGGTCGGGTTTTACTCTCTTTTTTTGTATTATCAATTTGGAATTTTTCTAACAATTTACTCACGACATTCATCTGTTTTTCCTTATAATAGACTAAGTGCCCAATGCACATGCACCCTTTTTCATGGTTACTCAAATCTGTGTTTTCTTTTTTTCTATATTTCATAAAATTTCTTATAATGTTTGTTAAACCATCTTTTGTTATGCTTTTGTTGTTATTGCATAATTCAATGAAACAATCATTACACCCACAAGTATTATCATGTGTATTTCTCTTTTCATTTGCTCTTGTTCCAATTACTGGAGAAGGAGTAATCTCTTCTCCCTTGACATAATCATTATCATTTATGGTATGATTCTCTTGCACTTCTTCAGTGTTCTCGACATTTGCCTTCATAGGTTCTATTATTATTTTAGGAGATAAAGGTATATTCTTAGCTTGTTTTTGTTTTTGTTCCTTTTTCATCTCCTTTATCTTTGGTTTAACTGATGTTTCTCTAATAATAGTTGGTTTCTTCGTTTTGGGTGGTGTTCTCTCCAAAGGCCTTTTTTTATCTTTAATTTCCTGTCTATCTCTACCCTCTTCTGTCACTTTAGTAGCAGCATCCTCCTGTGTTTCTATCTGCATTAATATTTCAAATGAATTGGACAAAATATTATCCATCTCATTTGTACCTGTTTCTTTATTTTTTACAATTTTATTTTTTATTTCTAAATTATTAATTTTTTCTTGAGATTTACTTTTCTGTGCTCTGTTATTTCTATCTGTTTCCGTTTTTGCTTCATTTTTTGCTCTTGTTATTGAGGAATATGAATGTTTCTTAGATGGATCTTGCATTCCTCTCACTTTTAATTCCAATTTAGCCTCTCTGATAGACATCCCTGTTCATTCTTGCAACATTTTCAACTCTGTATTGTATATGTAGTACACACACTCCTTGGACCTAGCATGATGATCCTGTCCACAGTTTACACATTTGGGTTCACTACATTTCCATTGTGTGGCATGTTCGTTAGATCCACAATAAGCACATACAGGTTCATTACGACAGTTTTTCTTTGTGTGTCCATACTTACCACAATTTTGACATTGTAGCGGTTTGGGAACATAAGGTCTCAATTCTCTATTTTGACCCAAAATTTTTATTTTTTGAGGTAACTCTTGACCCTCAAATTTTATTTTTGCAATTCTTAATGCTTTATTATTTTGTTTACTTGGTATTATATATACCTCACAGTCTTGGATTTTGGTATATCTCATTTTAAGAGAGTCCAACAGTATATTTTTGTCAACCGGTTCGTCATTATTTTCAGGAAGTACAATAGTACCCTGAATGCTGTTCATAGTGTCATGCTTCTTTACTTTTACATTTATATTGTCAACACTTTTTATTGACAGATAGTCCTCAGACTGGTTTTTGGTTGTGGCTTCTATAAGCCATGTCTTCATTTTTATTTGTCTAAACGACATTTCTGTCGTTGAGTGTCTTTTTAATAAGAAGTTTTCTAACTTTAGGGCTGAGATTTGCTGTTCTGTTTCCATGGTCAGAAACCTTGACCAACTTCCACTCCCAAAGAGGGAGTCGAAGTGAGTCAAGGTTGGGTCAAGACGATATTTACTTTTTTTTGATTTGTTGTGTACTGGAGCATAAGGTTCCAGTGTGATTATATTTGGATTCTTTATTGTTTTTTCCAAAGAAAGGTTGTTACAAGAGGTTCCATCGGTCGTCATCTGTGCCGAGTCACTACCATCAAAGGGCCCAGGGGTACTCGAATCTTTATTTTCACTTTGCATAAAGATTTGAGGGAGGAGAAAAAAAAAAAATAACCTGAAAACCTTAAAAAGATATCATCAGCCTTTCATGGAGTTCATTCCTCCACTAATGGCACAAGTGAGAACCGACTCCCAAATGTCCGCATCCCTACCCTACCCCAAAGGGGATGGCACAACATGATTAGAGTGGCTCAAGTGTAAGCCAACCCGCTTGATAGGACTGAGAGCATTACTAGAATACAATCATCCCCACCCTAATCACATTATGGGCAAACCGGACAGAATGCCGAGAGTCCTATTCCCAGAACTAGACCCCCCTGGAATCCGTGGTCCAGTCCCGTAGAATAGTTCCGCCTGAAAACTCAGGTCCGAACATTATCGGGCAGTTGATGGTCCTGCCACGGTTCTCACTATTTAGCTTCAGATATAAACCCAATCCCAGCTATGATACCTTTTCCTATTTACCAGGTCCAAGAAATTTGTACGAAAGTGAAAATATCCACGCCATTTAAATCGAAAGGTTTGTAGGTGATCCGTCAGGGCCCGGGCTCTTATTCTTCGTAAGAACGAAGAAGAAAAGCCAGGGCCCCTTACCCCCTCACCACGTGAAGGAACCTACTTCGAGGGGAGTTGCGTAGAACAAACTTGTGCCAGTTGCGTAGAACAAACTTTTGCCAGTTGCATAGAACAAACTTGTGCCAGTTGCGTAGAACAACATTGTGCAGTTGCGTCGAACAAACAGGTGACAGTAGCGTCGAACAAACTTGTGCCAGTTGCGTCAAACAAACTTGTGCCAGTTGCATCGAACAAACTTGTGCCAGTTGCGTTGAACAAACTTGTGTCAGTTGCGTCAATCAAACTTGTGCCAGTTGCGTCAAACAAACTTGTGCAAATTGAGTCGAAAAAACTTGTGCCAGTTGCGTCGAACAAACTTGTGCCAGTTGCGTCTAACAAACTTGTGCCAGTTGCGTCAAACAAACTTGTGCCGGTTGCGTCGAACAAACTTGTGCCAGTTGCATCGAACAAACTTGTGCCAGTTGCGTAGAACAAACTTGTGCCAGTTGCGTAGAACAAACTTGTGCCAGTTGCGTAGAACAACCTTGTGCTAGTTGCGTCAAACAAACTTGTGCCAGTTGCGTCAAACAAACTTGTCCCAGTTGTGTCAAACAAACTTGTGCCAGTTGGTTCGAACAAACTTGTGCCAGTTGCGTCCAACAAACTTGTACCAGTTGCGTCAAACAAACTTGTGCCAGTTGCGTCGAACAAACTTGTGCCAGTTGCGTAGAACAAACTTGTGCCAGTTGCGTCAAACAAACTTATGCCATTTGCGTCAAACAATCTAGTGCCAGTTGCATAGAACAAACTTTTGCCATGTGCGTAGAACAAACTTGTGCCAGTTGCGTCAAACAAACTTGTGCCAGTTGCGTCGAACAAACTTGTGCCAGTTGCGTCGAAGAAACTTGTGCCAGTTGCGTCAAACAAACATGTGCCAGTTGCGTCGAACAAACTTGTGCCAGTTGCGTCGAACAAACTTGTGCCAGATATGGCGAACAAACTTTTGCAAGCTACGTCGAGAAAACTTGTGCCAGTTGCGTCAAAAAAAACTTGTGCCAGTTGCGTCAAACAAACTTGTGAAAGTTGCATCAAACAAACTTGTACCTCTTGCGTTAAACAAACTTGTGCCAATTGAGTCGAAAAAATTTGTGCCAGTTGCATCGAACAAACTTGTGCCAGTTGCGTCAAACAAACTTGTGCCAGTTGCGTAGAACAAACTTGTGCCAGTTGCGTCAAACAAACTTTTGTCAGTTGCGTAGAAGAACCTTGTGCCAGTTGAGTCAAACGAACTTGTGCCAGTTGCGTCAAACAAACTTGTGCCAGTTGCGTCGAACAAACTTGTGCCAGTTGAGTCAAACAAACTTGTGCCAGTTGGGTCGAACAAACTTGTGCCAGTTGCGTTAAACAAACTTGTGCCAGTTGCATCGAACAAACTTTTGCCAGTTGCGTCGAACAAACTTGTGCCAGTTGCGTCGAACAAACTTGCGCCAGTTACGTCAAACAAACTTGTGCCAGTTGCGTTGAACAAACTTCTCCTAGTTGTGTCAAACAAACTTGCATCAGTTGTGTAGAACAAACATGTGCCAGTTGCGTCGAACAAACTTGTGTCAGTTGGGTAGAACAAACTTGTGCCAGTTGCGTCAAACAAACATGTCCCAGTTGCGTAGAACAAACTAGTGCCAGTTGCATCGAACAAACTTGTGCCAGATGCGTAGAACAAACTTGTGCCAGTTGCGTAGAACAAACTTGTGCCAGTTGCATAGAACATACTTGTGCCAGTTATGTAGAACAAACTTGTGCCAGTTGCGTCGAACAAACTTGTGCCAGTTGCGTCTCACAAACTTGTGCCAGTTACGGCGAACAAACTTGGGCCAGTTTCGTCGAGAAAACTTGTGCCAGTTGCGTCAAATAAACTTGTGCCAGTTGCGTCAAACAAACTTGTGTCAGTTGCGTCAAACAAACTTGTTCCAGTTGCGTCAAACAAACTTGTGCCAATTGAGTCGAAAAAAATTGTGCCAGTTGCGTCGAACAAACTTGTGCCAGTTGCGTCTAACAAACTTGTGCCAGTTGCGTCAAAAAACTTGGGCCAGTTTCGTCAAACAAACTTGTGCCAGTGGCATCCAACAAACTTGTGCCAGTTGCGTCGAACAAACTTGTGCCAGTTGCATCAAACAATCTTGTGCCAGTTGCGTAGAACAAACTTGTGCCAGTTGCATAGAACAACCTTGTGCCAGTTGAGTCGAACAAACTTGTGCTAGTTGGTAGAACAAACTTGTGCCAGTTGCGTCAAACAAACTTGTGCCAGTTGCGTCAAACAAACTTGTATCAATTGAGTCGAAAAAACTTGTGCCTTTTACGTCGAACAAACATTGTGCCAGGTGCGTCTAACAAACTTGTGCCAGTTGCGTCAAACAAACTTGTGCCAGTTGCGTCAAACAAACTTGTGCCAGTTGCGTCAAACAAACTTGTGCCAGTTGCGTCAAGCAAACTTGTGCCAGTTGCGTAAAAGAACCTTGTGCCAGTTGCATAGAAGAACCTTGTGCCAGTTGCGTCAAACGAACTTGTGCCAGTTGCGTCAAACAAACTTGTGCCAGTTGAGTCAAACAAACTTGTGCCAGTTGTGTCAAACAAACTTGTGCCAGTTGGGTCGAACAATCTTATGCCAGTTGCGTTAAACAAACTTGTGCCAGTTGCACCGAACAAACTTTTGCCAGTTGCATCGAACAAACTTGTGCCAGTTGCGTCAAATAAACTTGTGCCAGTTGCGTCAAACAAACTTGTGCCAGTTGCGTCAAACAAACTTGTGCCAGTTGCGTCAAACAAACTTGTTCCAGTTGCGTCAAACAAACTTGTGCCAATTGAGTCGAAAAAACTTGTGTCAGTTGCGTCGAACAAACTTGTGCCAGTTGCGTCTAACAAACTTGTGCCAGTTGCGTCAAAAAAACTTGTGCCAGTTGGGTCGAACAAACTTGTGCCAGTTGGGTCGAACAAACTTATGCCAGTTGCGTCGAACAAACTTGTGCCAGTTGCGTCGAACAAACTTGTGCCAGTTACGTCAAACAACCTTGTGCCAGTTGCGTTGAACAAACTTCTGCCAGTTGTGTCAAACAAACTTGTGTCAGTTGCGTAGAACAAACTTGTGCCAGTTGCGTCGAACAAACTTGTGTCAGTTGGGTAGAACAAACTTGTGCCAGTTGCGTCAAACAAACATGTCCCAGTTGCGTAGAACAAACTAGTGCCAGTTGCATAGAACAAACTTGTGCCATATGCATAGAACAAACTTGTGCCAGTTGCGTAGAAAAACTTGTGCCAATTGCGTCAAACAAACTTGTGCCAATTGAGTCGAAAAAACTTGTGCCAGTTGCGTCGAACAAACTTGTGCCAGTTGCGTCGAACAAACTTGTGCCAGTTGCGTCAAACAAACTTGTGCCAGTTTCGTCGAGAAAACTTGTGCCAGTTGCGTGAAATAAACTTGTGCCAGTTGCGTCAAACAAACTTGTGCCAGTTGCGTCAAACAAACTTGTGCCAGTTGCGTCAAACAAACTTTTTCCAGTTGCGTCAAACAAACTTGTGCCAATTGAGTCGAAAAAACTTGTGCCAGTTGCGTCGAACAAACTTGTGCCAGTTGCGTCTAACAAACTTGTGCCAGTTGCGTCAAACAAACTTGGGCCAGTTTCGTCAAACAAACTTGTGCCAGTGGCATCCAACAAACTTGTGCCAGTTGCGTCGAACAAACTTGTGCCAGTTGCGTCAAACAAACTTGTGCCAGTTGCATAGTGCAAACTTGTGCCAGTTGCGTAGAACAACCTTGTGCCAGTTGAGTCGACCAAACTTGTGCTAGTTGGTAGAACAAACTTGTGCCAGTTGCGTCAAACAAACTTATGCCAGTTGCGTAAATCAAACTTGTCCCAGTTGCATAGAACAAACTTGTGACAGTTGAGTAGAACAAACTTGTGCCAATTGCATCAAACAAACTTGTGCCAGTTGCGTCAAACAAACTTGTGCCAGTTGCGTCGAACAAACTTGTGCCAGTTGCGTCAAACAAACTTGTGCCAGTTGCGTCTAACAAACTTGTGCCAGTTATGTAGAACAAACTTGTGCCTGTTGCATCAAACAAACTTGTGCCAGTTGCATAGTACAAACTTGTGCCAGTTGCATAGAACAACCTTGTGCCAGTTGCGTCAAACAAACTTGTGCCAGTAGCGTCAAACAAACTTGTGCCAGTTGTGTCAAACGAACTTGTGCCAGTTGCGTCGAACAAACTTGTGCCAGTTGCGTCGAACAAACTTGTGCCAGTTGCGTCCAACAAACTTGTGCCAGTTGTGTCAAACAAACTTGTGCCAGTTGCATCAAAAAAACTTGTGCCAGTTGCGTCAAAAAAACTTGGGCCAGTTGCGTCAAACAAACTTGTGCCAGTTGCATCGAACAAACTTGTGCCAGTTGCGTAGAAAAAACTTGTGCCAGTTGCGTCAAAGAAACTTGTGCCAGTTGCGTAGAACAAACTTGTGCCAGTTGCGTAGAACAACCTTGTGCCAGTTGCGTCAAACAAACTTGTGCCAGTTGCGTCGAACAAACGTGTGCCAGTTGCGTCGAACAAACTTGTGCCAGTTGTGTCAAACAAACTTGTGCCAGTTGCGTCAAACAAACTTGTGCCAGTTGCGTAGAAAAAACTTGTGCCAGTTGCGTCAAACAAACTTGTGCCAGTTGCGTAGAACAAACTTGTGCCAGTTGCGTAGAACAACCTTGTGCCAGTTGCGCAAACAAACTTGTGCCAGTTGCGTCAAACAAACTTGTGCCAGTTGCGTCGAACAAACTTGTGCCAGTTGTGTCAAACAAACTTGTGCCAGTTGCGTCAAACAAACTTGTGCCAGTTGCGTCCAACAAACTTGTACCAGTTGTGTCAGACAAACTTGTACCAGTTGCGTCGAACGAACTTGTGCCAGTTGCGTAGAACAAACTTGTGCCAGTTGCCTCAAACAAACTTATGCCAGTTGCATAGAACAAATTTGTGCCAGTTGCGTAGAACAACATTGTGCAGTTGCGTCGAACAAACTTGTGACAGTAGCGTCGAACAAACTTTTGCCAGTTGCGTCGAACAAACTTGTGCCAGTTGCGTCGAACAAACTTGTGCCAGTTGCATCGAACAAACTTGTGTCAGTTGCGTCAAACAAACTTGTGCCAGTTGCGTCAAACAAACTTGTGCCAATTGAGTCGAAAAAACTTGTGCCAGTTGCGTCGAACAAACTTGTGCCAGTTGCGTCTAACAAACTTGTGCCAGTTGTGTCAAACAAACTTGTGCCAGTTGCGTAGAACAAACTTGTGGCAGTTGCATCGATCAAACTTGTGCCAGTTGCGTAGAACAAACTTGTGCAGTTGCGTAGAACAAACTTGTGCCAGTTGCGTAGAACAACCTTGTGCCAGTTGCGTCAAACAAACTTGTGCCAGTTGCGTCAAACAAACTTGTCCCAGTTGTGTCAAACAAACTTGTGCCAGTTGGTTCAAACAAACTTGTGCCAGTTGCGTTCAACAAACTTGTTCCAGTTGCGTCAAACAAACTTGTGCCAGTTGCGTCAAACAAACTTGTGCCAGTTACGGCGAACCAACTTGTGCCAGTTGCGTCGAGAAAAGTTGTGCCAGTTGCGTCAAATAAACTTGTGCCAGTTGCGTCAAACAAACTTCTGGCAGTTGCGTCAAACAAATTTGAGCCAGTTGCGTAGAACAAACTAGTGCCAGTTGCATAGAACAAAATTGTGTCAGATGCGTAGAACAAACTTTTGCCATTTGCGTAGAACAAACTTGTGCCAGTTGTGTCAAACAAACTTGTGCCAGTTGTGTACAACAAACTTGTGCCAGTTATGTAGAACAAACTTGTGCCTGTTGCATCAAACAAACTTGTGCCAGTTGCATAGTACAAACTTGTGCCAGTTGCATAGTACAAACTTGTGCCAGTTGCATAGTACAAACTTGTGCCAGTTGCATAGTACAAACTTGTGCCAGTTGCATAGAACAACCTTGTGCCAGTTGCGTCAAACAAACTTGTGCCAGTAGCGTCAAACAAACTTGTGCCAGTTGTGTCAAACAAACTTGTGCCAGTTGCGTTGAACAAACTTGTGCCAGTTGCGTCGAACAAACTTGTGCCAGTTGCGTCCAACAAACTTGTGCCAGTTGTGTCAAACAAACTTGTGCCAGTTGCGTCAAAAAAACTTGTGCCAGTTGCGTCAAAAAAACTTGGGCCAGTTGCGTCAAACAAACTTGTGCCAGTTGCATCGAACAAACTTGTGCCAGTTGCGTAGAAAAAACTTGTGCCAGTTGCGTCAAACAAACTTGTGCCAGTTGCGTAGAACAAACTTGTGCCAGTTGCGTAGAACAACCTTGTGCCTGTTGCTTCAAACAAACTTGTGCCAGGTGCGTCGAACAAACTTGTGCCAGTTGCGTCGAACAAACTTGTGCCAGTTGTGTCAAACAAACTTGTGCCAGTTGCGTCAAACAAACTTGTGCCAGTTGCGTAGAAAAAACTTGTGCCAGTTGCGTCAAAAAAACTTGTGCCAGTTGCGTAGAACAAACTTGTACCAGTTGCGTAGAACAACCTTGTGGCAGTTGGGTCAAACAAACTTGTGCCAGTTGGGTCAAACAAACTTGTGCCAGTTGCGTCGAACAAACTTGTGCCAGTTGTGTCAAACAAACTTGTGCCAGTTGCGTCAAACAAACTTGTGCCAGTTGCGTCCAACAAACTTGTACCAGTTGTGTCAGACAAACTTGTACCAGTTGCGTCGAACGAACTTGTGCCAGTTGCGTAGAACAAACTTGTGCCAGTTGCCTCAAACAAACTTATGCCAGTTGTATAGAACAAATTTGTGCCAGTTGCGTAGAACAACATTGTGCAGTTGCGTCTAACAAACTTGTGACAGTAGCGTCGAACAAACTTGTGCCAGTTGCGTCGAACAAACTTGTGCCAGTTGCGTCGAACAAACTTATGCCAGTTGCGTCGAACAAACTTGTGTCAGTTGCTTCGAACAAACTTGTGCCAGTTGCGTCAAACAAACATGTGCCAGTTGCGTCAAACAAACTTGTGCCAGTTGCGTAGAACAACCTTGTGCCAGTTGAGTCGAACAAACTTGTGCTAGTTGGTAGAACAAACTTGTGCCAGTTGCGTCAAACAAACTTGTGCCAGTTGCGTCAAACAAACTTGTACCAATTGAGTCGAAAAAAACTTGTGCCTGTTACATCGAACAAACTTGTGCCAGTTGCGTCTAACAAACTTGTGCCAGTTGCGTCAAACAAACTTGTGCCAGTTGCGTCAAACAAACTTGTGCCAGTTGCGTCAAACAAACTTGTGCCAGTTGCGTAGAAGAACCTTGTGGCAGTTGCGTCAAACGAACTTGTGCCAGTTGCATCAAACAAACTTGTGCCAGTTGAGTCAAACAAACTTGTGCCAGTTGAGTCAAACAAACTTGTGCCAGTTGGGTCGAACAAACTTATGCCAGTTGCGTTAAACAACCTTGTGCCAGTTGCATCGAACAAACTTTTGCCAGTTGCGTCGAACAAACTTGTGCCAGTTGCGTCGAACAAACTTGCGCCAGTTACGTCAAACAAACTTGTGCCAGTTGCATTGAACAAACTTCTGCCAGTTGTGTCAAACAAACTTGTGTCAGTTGCGTAGAACAAACTTGTGCCAGTTGCGTCGAACAAACTTGTGCCAGTTGGGTAGAACAAACTTGTGCCAGTTGCGTCAAACAAACATGTCCCAGTTGCGTAGAACAAACTAGTGCCAGTTGCATAGAACAAACTTGTGCCAGATGCGTAGAACAAAATTGTGCCAGTTGCGTAGAACAAACTTGTGCCAGTTGCATAGAACAAACTTGTGCCAGTTATGTAGAACAAACTTGTGCCAGTTGCGTCGAACAAACTTTTGCCAGTTGCGTCAAACAAACTTGTGCCAGTTACGGCGAACAAACTTGTGCCAGTTTCGTCGAGAAAACTTGTGCCAGTTGCGACAAATAAACTTGTGCCAGTTGCGTCAAACAAACTTGTGCCAGTTGCGTCAAACAAACTTGTCCCAGTTGCGTCAAACAAACTTGTTCCAGTTGCGTCAAACAAACTTGTGCCAATTGAGTCGAAAAAACTTGTGCCAGTTGCGTCGAACAAACTTGTGCCAGTTGCGTAGAACAAACTTGTGCCAGTTGCGTCAAAAAAACTTGGGCCAGTTTCGTCAAACAAACTTGTGCCAGTGGCATCCAACAAACTTGTGCCAGTTGCGTCGAACAAACTTGTGCCAGTTGCGTCAAACAAACATGTGCCAGTTGCGTAGAACAAACTTGTGCCAGTTGAGTCGAACAAACTTGTGCTAGTTGGTAGAACAAACTTGTGCCAGTTGCGTCAAACAAACTTGTGCCAGTTGCGTCAAACAAACTTGTACCAATTGAGTCGAAAAAACTTGTGCCTGTTACGTCGAACAAACTTGTGCCAGTTGCGTCTAACAAACTTGTGCCAATTGTGTCAAACAAACTTGTGCCAGTTGCGTCAAACAAACTTGTGCCAGTTGCGTCAAACAAACTTGTGCCAGTTGCGTAGAAGAACCTTGTGCCAGTTGCGTCAAACGAACTTGTGCCAGTTGCGTCAAACAAACTTGTGCCAGTTGAGTCAAACAATCTTGTGCCAGTTGAGTCAAACAAACTTGTGCCAGTTGGGTCGAACAAACTTATGCCAGTTGCGTTAAACAAACTTGTGCCAGTTGCATCGAACAAACTTTTGCCAGTTGCGTCGAACAAACTTGTGCCAGTTGCGTCGAACAAACTTGCGCTAGATACGTCAAACAAACTTGTGCCAGTTGCGTTGAACAAACTTCTACCAGTTGTGTCAAACAAACTTGTGTCAGTTGCGTAGAACAAACTTGTGCCAGTTGCGTCGAACAAACTTGTGTCAGTTGGGTAGAACAAACTTGTGCCAGTTGCGTCAAACAAACATGTCCCAGTTGCGTAGAACAAACTAGTGCCAGTTGCATAGAACAAACTTGTGCCAGATGCGTAGAACAAACTTGTGCCAGTTGCGTAGAACAAACTTGTACCAATTGCGTCAAACAAACTTGTGCCAATTCAGTCGAAAAAACTTGTGCCAGTTGCATCGAACAAACTTGTGCCAGTTGCGTCGAACAAACTTGTATCAGTTGCGTCAAACAAACTTGTGCCAGTTTCGTCGAGAAAACTTGTGCCAGTTGCGTCAAAAAAACTTGGGACACTTTCGTCAAACAAACTTGTGCCAGTGGCATCCAACAAACTTGTGCCAGTTGCGTCGAACAAACTTGTGCCAGTTGGGTCAAACAAACTTGTGCCAGTTGCGTAGAACAAACTTGTGCCAGTTGCGTAGAACAACCTTGTGCCAGTTGAGTCGACCAAACTTGTGCTAGTTGGTAGAACAAACTTGTGCCAGTTGCGTCAAACAAACTTATGCCAGTTGCGTAAAACAAACTAGTGCCAGTTGCATAGAACAAACTTGTGCCAGTTGAGTAAAACAAACTTGTGCCAATTGCGTCAAACAAACTTGTGTCAGTTACGGCGAACAAACTTATGCCACTTGAGTCCAGAAAACTTTTCCCAGTTGTGTCAAATAAACTTGTGCCAGTTGCGTCAAACAAACTTGTGCCAGTTACGGCGAACCAACTTGTGCCAGTTGCGTCAAGAAAAGTTGTGCCAGTTGCGTCAAATAAACTTGTGCCAGTTGCGTCAAACAAACTTCTGCCAGTTGCGTCAAACAAATTTGAGCCAGTTGCGTAGAACAAACTAGTGCCAGTTGCATAGAACAAAATTGTGTCAGATGCGTTGAACAAACTTTTGCCATTTGCGTAGAACAAACTTGTGCCAGTTGTGTCAAACAAACTTGTGCCAGTTGTGTACAACAAACTTGTGCCAGTTATGTAGAACAAACTTGTGCCTGTTGCATCAAACAAACTTGTGCCAGTTGCATAGTACAAACTTGTGCCAGTTGCATAGTACAAACTTGTGCCAGTTGCATAGTACAAACTTGTGTCAGTTGCATAGTACAAACTTGTGCCAGTTGCATAGAACAACCTTGTGCCAGTTGCGTCAAACAAACTTGTGCCAGTAGCGTCAAACAAACTTGTGCCAGTTGTGTCAAACAAACTTGTGCCAGTTGCGTTGAACAAACTTGTGCCAGTTGCGTTGAACAAACTTGTGCCAGTTGCGTCCAACAAACTTGTGCCAGTTGTGTCAAACAAACTTGTGCCAGTTGCGTCAAAAAAACTTGTGCCAGTTGCGTCAAAAAAACTTGGGCCAGTTGCGTCAAACAAACTTGTGCCAGTTGCATCGAACAAACTTGTGCCAGTTGCGTAGAAAATACTTGTGCCAGTTGCGTCAAACAAACTTGTGCCAGTTGCGTAGAACAAACTTGTGCCAGTTGCGTAGAACAACCTTGTGCCAGTTGCTTCAAACAAACTTGTGCCAGTTGCGTCGAACAAACTTGTGCCAGTTGCGTCGAACAAACTTGTGCCAGTTGTGTCAAACAAACTTGTGCCAGTTGCGTCAAACAAACTTGTGCCAGTTGCGTAGAAAAAACTTGTGCCAGTTGCGTCAAACAAACTTGTGCCAGTTGCGTAGAACAAACTTGTGCCAGTTGCGTAGAACAACCTTGTGCCAGTTGCGTCAAACAAACTTGTGCCAGTTGCGTCGAACAAACGTGTGCCAGTTGCGTCGAACAAACTTGTGCCAGTTGTGTCAAACAAACTTGTGCCAGTTGCGTCAAACAAACTTGTGCCAGTTGCGTAGAAAAAACATGTGCCAGTTGCGTCAAACAAACTTGTGCCAGTTGCGAAGAACAAACTTGTGCCAGTTGCTTAGAACAACCTTGTGCCAGTTGCGCAAACAAACTTGTGCCAGTTGCGTCAAACAAACTTGTGCCAGTTGCGTCGAACAAACTTGTGCCAGTTGTGTCAAACAAACTTGTGCCAGTTGCGTCAAACAAACTTGTGCCAGTTGCGTCCAACAAACTTGTACCAGTTGTGTCAGACAAACTTGTACCAGTTGCGTCGAACGAACTTGTGCCAGTTGCGTAGAACAAACTTGTGCCAGTTGCCTCAAACAAACTTATGCCAGTTGCATAGAACAAATTTGTGCCAGTTGCGTAGAACAACATTGTGCAGTTGCGTCGAACAAACTTGTGACAGTAGCGTCGAACAAACTTGTGCCAGTTGCGTCGAACAAACTTGTGCCAGTTGCATCGAACAAACTTGTGCCAGTTGCATCGAACAAACTTGTGTCAGTTGCGTCAAACAAACTTGTGCCAGTTGCGTCAAAAAAACTTGTGCCAATTGAGTCGAAAAAACTTGTGCCAGTTGCGTCGAACAAACTTGTGCCAGTTGCGTCTAACAAACTTGTGCCAGTTGTGTCAAACAAACTTGTGCCAGTTGCGTAGAACAAACTTGTGGCAGTTGCATCGAACAAACTTGTGCCAGTTGCGTAGAACAAACTTGTGCAGTTGCGTAGAACAAACTTGTGCCAGTTGCGTAGAACAACCTTGTGCCAGTTGCGTCAAACAAACTTGTGCCAGTTGCGTCAAACAAACTTGTCCCAGTTGTGTCAAACAAACTTGTGCCAGTTGGTTCAAACAAACTTGTGCCAGTTGCGTTCAACAAACTTGTTCCAGTTGCGTCAAACAAACTTGTGCCAGTTGCGTCAAACAAACTTGTGCCAGTTACGGCGAACCAACTTGTGCCAGTTGCGTCGAGAAAAGTTGTGCCAGTTGCGTCAAATAAACTTGTGCCAGTTGCGTCAAACAAACTTCTGCCAGTTGCGTCAAACAAATTTGAGCCAGTTGCGTAGAACAAACTAGTGCCAGTTGCATAGAACAAAATTGTGTCAGATGCGTAGAACAAACTTTTGCCATTTGCGTAGAACAAACTTGTGCCAGTTGTGTCAAACAAACTTGTGCCAGTTGTGTACAACAAACTTGTGCCAGTTATGTAGAACAAACTTGTGCCTGTTGCATCAAACAAACTTGTGCCAGTTGCATAGTACAAACTTGTGCCAGTTGCATAGTACAAACTTGTGCTAGTTGCATAGTACAAACTTGTGCCAGTTGCATAGTACAAACTTGTGCCAGTTGCATAGAACAACCTTGTGCCAGTTGCGTCAAACAAACTTGTGCCAGTAGCGTCAAACAAACTTGTGCCAGTTGTGTCAAACAAACTTGTGCCAGTTGCGTTGAACAAACTTGTGCCAGTTGCGTCGAACAAACTTGTGCCAGTTGCGTCCAACAAACTTGTGCCAGTTGTGTCAAACAAACTTGTGCCAGTTGCGTCAAAAAAACTTGTGCCAGTTGCGTCAAAAAAACTTGGGCCAGTTGCGTCAAACAAACTTGTGCCAGTTGCATCAAACAAACTTGTGCCAGTTGCGTAGAAAAAACTTGTGCCAGTTGCGTCAAACAAACTTGTGCCAGTTGCGTAGAACAAACTTGTGCCAGTTGCGTAGAACAACCTTGTGCCAGTTGCTTCAAACAAACTTGTGCCAGGTGCGTCGAACAAACTTGTGCCAGTTGCATCGAACAAACTTGTGCCAGTTGTGTCAAACAAACTTGTGCCAGTTGCGTCAAACAAACTTGTGCCAGTTGCGTAGAAAAAACTTGTGCCAGTTGCGTCAAACAAACTTGTGCCAGTTGCGTAGAACAAACTTGTGCCAGTTGCGTAGAACAACCTTGTGGCAGTTGGGTCAAACAAACTTGTGCCAGTTGCGTCGAACAAACTTGTGCCAGTTGCGTCGAACAAACTTGTGTCAGTTACGGCGAACAAACTTATGCCACTTGAGTCCAGAAAACTTTTCCCAGTTGCGTCAAATAAACTTGTGCCAGTTGCGTCAAACAAACTTGTGCCAGTTACGGCGAACCAACTTGTGCCAGTTGCGTCGAGAAAAGTTGTGCCAGTTGCGTCAAATAAACTTGTGCCAGTTGCGTCAAACAAACTTCTGCCAGTTGCGTCAAACAAATTTGAGCCAGTTGCGTAGAACAAACTAGTGCCAGTTGCATAGAACAAAATTGTGTCAGATGCGTTGAACAAACTTTTGCCATTTGCGTAGAACAAACTTGTGCCAGTTGTGTCAAACAAACTTGTGCCAGTTGTGTACAACAAACTTGTGCCAGTTATGTAGAACAAACTTGTGCCTGTTGCATCAAACAAACTTGTGCCAGTTGCATAGTACAAACTTGTGCCAGTTGCATAGTACAAACTTGTGCCAGTTGCATAGTACAAACTTGTGCCAGTTGCATAGTACAAACTTGTGCCAGTTGCATAGAACAACCTTGTGCCAGTTGCGTCAAACAAACTTGTGCCAGTAGCGTCAAACAAACTTGTGCCAGTTGTGTCAAAAAAACTTGTGCCAGTTGCGTTGAACAAACTTGTGCCAGTTGCGTCGAACAAACTTGTGCCAGTTGCGTCCAACAAACTTGTGCCAGTTGTGTCAAACAAACTTGTGCCAGTTGCGTCAAAAAAACTTGTGCCAGTTGCGTCAAAAAAACTTGGGCCAGTTGCGTCAAACAAACTTGTGCCAGTTACATCGAACAAACTTGTGCCAGTTGCGTAGAAAAAACTTGTGCCAGTTGCGTCAAACAAACTTGTGCCAGTTGCGTAGAACAAACTTGTGCCAGTTGCGTAGAACAACCTTGTGCCAGTTGCTTCAAACAAACTTGTGCCAGTTGCGTCGAACAAACTTGTGCCAGTTGCGTCGAACAAACTTGTGCCAGTTGTGTCAAACAAACTTGTGCCAGTTGCGTCAAACAAACTTGTGCCAGTTGCGTAGAAAAAACTTGTGCCAGTTGCGTCAAACAAACTTGTGCCAGTTGCGTAGAACAAACTTGTGCCAGTTGCGTAGAACAACCTTGTGGCAGTTGGGTCAAACAAACTTGTGCCAGTTGGGTCAAACAAACTTGTGCCAGTTGCGTCGAACAAACTTGTGCCAGTTGTGTCAAACAAACTTGTGCCAGTTGCGTCAAACAAACTTGTGCCAGTTGCGTCCAACAAACTTGTACCAGTTGTGTCAGACAAACTTGTACCAGTTGCGTCGAACGAACTTGTGCCAGTTGCGTAGAACAAACTTGTGCCAGTTGCCTCAAACAAACTTATGCCAGTTGCATAGAACAAATTTGTGCCAGTTGCGTAGAACAACATTGTGCAGTTGCGTCGAACAAACTTGTGACAGTAGCGTCGAACAAACTTGTGCCAGTTGCGTCGAACAAACTTGTGCCAGTTGCGTCGAACAAACTTATGCCAGTTGCGTCGAACAAACTTGTGTCAGTTGCTTCGAACAAACTTGTGCCAGTTGCGTCAAACAAACATGTGCCAGTTGCGTAGAACAAACTTGTGCCAGTTGCGTAGAACAACCTTGTGCCAGTTGAGTCGAACAAACTTGTGCTAGTTGGTAGAACAAACTTGTGCCAGTTGCGTCAAACAAACTTGTGCCAGTTGCGTCAAACAAACTTGTACCAATTGAGTCGAAAAAAACTTGTGCCTGTTACGTCGAACAAACTTGTGCCAGTTGCGTCTAACAAACTTGTGCCAGTTGCGTCAAACAAACTTGTGCCAGTTGCGTCAAACAAACTTGTGCCAGTTGCGTCAAACAAACTTGTGCCAGTTGCGTAGAAGAACCTTGTGCCAGTTGCGTCAAACGAACTTGTGCCAGTTGCGTCAAACAAACTTGTGCCAGTTGAGTCAAACAATCTTGTGCCAGTTGAGTCAAACAAACTTGTGCCAGTTGGGTCGAACAAACTTATGCCAGTTGCGTTAAACAAACTTGTGCCAGTTGCATCGAACAAACTTTTGCCAGTTGCGTCGAACAAACTTGTGCCAGTTGCGTCGAACAAACTTGCGCTAGATACGTCAAACAAACTTGTGCCAGTTGCGTTGAACAAACTTCTACCAGTTGTGTCAAACAAACTTGTGTCAGTTGCGTAGAACAAACTTGTGCCAGTTGCGTCGAACAAACTTGTGTCAGTTGGGTAGAACAAACTTGTGCCAGTTGCGTCAAACAAACATGTCCCAGTTGCGTAGAACAAACTAGTGCCAGTTGCATAGAACAAACTTGTGCCAGATGCGTAGAACAAACTTGTGCCAGTTGCGTAGAACAAACTTGTACCAATTGCGTCAAACAAACTTGTGCCAATTCAGTCGAAAAAACTTGTGCCAGTTGCATCGAACAAACTTGTGCCAGTTGCGTCGAACAAACTTGTATCAGTTGCGTCAAACAAACTTGTGCCAGTTTCGTCGAGAAAACTTGTGCCAGTTGCGTCAAAAAAACTTGGGACACTTTCGTCAAACAAACTTGTGCCAGTGGCATCCAACAAACTTGTGCCAGTTGCGTCGAACAAACTTGTGCCAGTTGGGTCAAACAAACTTGTGCCAGTTGCGTAGAACAAACATGTCCCAGTTGCGTAGAACAAACTAGTGCCAGTTGCATAGAACAAACTTGTGCCAGATGCGTAGAACAAACTTGTGCCAGTTGCGTAGAACAAACTTGTACCAATTGCGTCAAACAAACTTGTGCCAATTCAGTCGAAAAAACTTGTGCCAGTTGCATCGAACAAACTTGTGCCAGTTGCGTCGAACAAACTTGTATCAGTTGCGTCAAACAAACTTGTGCCAGTTTCGTCGAGAAAACTTGTGCCAGTTGCGTCAAAAAAACTTGGGACACTTTCGTCAAACAAACTTGTGCCAGTGGCATCCAACAAACTTGTGCCAGTTGCGTCGAACAAACTTGTGCCAGTTGGGTCAAACAAACTTGTGCCAGTTGCGTAGAACAAACTTGTGCCAGTTGCGTAGAACAACCTTGTGCCAGTTGAGTCGACCAAACTTGTGCTAGTTGGTAGAACAAACTTGTGCCAGTTGCGTCAAACAAACTTATGCCAGTTGCGTAAAACAAACTAGTGCCAGTTGCATAGAACAAACTTGTGCCAGTTGAGTAAAACAAACTTGTGCCAATTGCATCAAACAAACTTGTGTCAGTTACGGCGAACAAACTTATGCCACTTGAGTCCAGAAAACTTTTCCCAGTTGTGTCAAATAAACTTGTGCCAGTTGCGTCAAACAAACTTGTGCCAGTTACGGCGAACCAACTTGTGCCAGTTGCGTCAAGAAAAGTTGTGCCAGTTGCGTCAAATAAACTTGTGCCAGTTGCGTCAAACAAACTTCTGCCAGTTGCGTCAAACAAATTTGAGCCAGTTGCGTAGAACAAACTAGTGCCAGTTGCATAGAACAAAATTGTGTCAGATGAGTTGAACAAACTTTTGCCATTTGCGTAGAACAAACTTGTGCCAGTTGTGTCAAACAAACTTGTGCCAGTTGTGTACAACAAACTTGTGCTAGTTATGTAGAACAAACTTGTGCCTGTTGCATCAAACAAACTTGTGCCAGTTGCATAGTACAAACTTGTGCCAGTTGCATAGTACAAACTTGTGCCAGTTGCATAGTACAAACTTGTGTCAGTTGCATAGTACAAACTTGTGCCAGTTGCATAGAACAACCTTGTGCCAGTTGCGTCAAACAAACTTGTGCCAGTAGCGTCAAACAAACTTGTGCCAGTTGTGTCAAACACACTTGTGCCAGTTGCGTTGAACAAACTTGTGCCAGTTGCGTTGAACAAACTTGTGCCAGTTGCGTCCAACAAACTTGTGACAGTTGTGTCAAACAAACTTGTGCCAGTTGCGTCAAAAAAACTTGTGCCAGTTGCGTCAAAAAAACTTGGGCCAGTTGCGTCAAACAAACTTGTGCCAGTTGCATCGAACAAACTTGTGCCAGTTGCGTAGAAAAAACTTGTGCCAGTTGCGTCAAACAAACTTGTGCCAGTTGCGTAGAACAAACTTGTGCCAGTTGCGTAGAACAACCTTGTGCCAGTTGCTTCAAACAAACTTGTGCCAGTTGCGTCGAACAAACTTGTGCCAGTTGCGTCGAACAAACTTGTGCCAGTTGTGTCAAACAAACTTGTGCCAGTTGCGTCAAACAAACTTGTGCCAGTTGCGTAGAAAAAACTTGTGCCAGTTGCGTCAAACAAACTTGTGCCAGTTGCGTAGAACAAACTTGTGCCAGTTGCGTAGAACAACCTTGTGGCAGTTGGGTCAAACAAACTTGTGCCAGTTGGGTCAAACAAACTTGTGCCAGTTGCGTCGAACAAACTTGTGCCAGTTGTGTCAAACAAACTTCTGCCAGTTGCGTCAAACAAACTTGTGCCAGTTGCGTCCAACAAACTTGTACCAGTTGTGTCAGACAAACTTGTACCAGTTGCGTCGAACGAACTTGTGCCAGTTGCGTAGAACAAACTTGTGCCAGTTGCCTCAAACAAACTTATGCCAGTTGCATAGAACAAATTTGTGCCAGTTGCGTAGAACAACATTGTGCAGTTGCGTCGAACAAACTTGTGACAGTAGCGTCGAACAAACTTGTGCCAGTTGCGTCGAACAAACTTGTGCCAGTTGCGTCGAACAAACTTATGCCAGTTGCGTCGAACAAACTTGTGTCAGTTGCGTCGAACAAACTTGTGCCAGTTGCGTCAAACAAACATGTGCCAGTTGCGTAGAACAAACTTGTGCCAGTTGCGTAGAACAACCTTGTGCCAGTTGAGTCGAACAAACTTGTGCTAGTTGGTAGAACAAACTTGTGCCAGTTGCGTCAAACAAACTTGTGCCAGTTGCGTCAAACAAACTTGTACCAATTGAGTCGAAAAAAACTTGTGCCTGTTACATCGAACAAACTTGTGCCAGTTGCGTCTAACAAACTTGTGCCAGTTGCGTCAAACAAACTTGTGCCAGTTGCGTCAAACAAACTTGTGCCAGTTGCGTCAAACAAACTTGTGCCAGTTGCGTAGAAGAACCTTGTGGCAGTTGCGTCAAACGAACTTGTGCCAGTTGCGTCAAACAAACTTGTGCCAGTTGAGTCAAACAAACTTGTGCCAGTTGAGTCAAACAAACTTGTGCCAGTTGGGTCGAACAAACTTATGCCAGTGCGTTAAACAACCTTGTGCCAGTTGCATCGAACAAACTTTTGCCAGTTGCGTCGAACAAACTTGTGCCAGTTGCGTCGAACAAACTTGCGCCATTTACGTCAAACAAACTTGTGCCAGTTGCGTTGAACAAACTTCTACCAGTTGTGTCAAACAAACTTGTGTCAGTTGCGTAGAACAAACTTGTGCCAGTTGCGTCGATCAAACTTGTGTCAGTTGGGTAGAACAAACTTGTGCCAGTTACGTCAAACAAACATGTCCCAGTTGCGTAGAACAAACTAGTGCCAGTTGCATAGAACAAACTTGTGCCAGATGCGTAGAACAAACTTGTGCCAGTTGCGTAGAACAAACTTGTGCCAATTGCGTCAAACAAACTTGTGCCAATTCAGTCGAAAAAACTTGTGCCAGTTGCATCGAACAAACTTGTGCCAGTTGCGTCGGACAAACTTGTATCAGTTGCGTCAAACAAACTTGTGCCAGTTTCGTCGAGAAAACTTGTGCCAGTTGCATCAAAAAAACTTGGGACACTTTCGTCAAACAAACTTGTGCCAGTGGCATCCAACAAACTTGTGCCAGTTGCGTCGAACAAATTTGTGCCAGTTGGGTCTAACAAACTTGTGCCAGTTGCGTAGAACAAACTTGTGCCAGTTGCGTAGAACAACCTTGTGCCAGTTGAGTCGACCAAACTTGTGCTAGTTGGTAGAACAAACTTGTGCCAGTTGCGTCAAACAAACTTATGCCAGTTGCGTAAAACAAACTAGTGCCAGTTGCATAGAACAAACTTGTGCCAGTTGAGTAAAACAAACTTGTGCCAATTGCATCAAACAAACTTGTGCCAGTTGGGTCGAACAAACTTGTACCAGTTGCGTCGAACAAACTTGTGCCAGTTGCGTCAAACAAACTTGTGCCAGTTGCGTCGAACAAACTTGTGCCAGTTGCGTCGAACAAACTTGTGTCAGTTATGGCGAACAAACTTATGCCACTTGCGTCCAGAAAACTTTTGCCAGTTGCGTCAAATAAACTTGTGCCAGTTGCGTCAAACAAACTTGTGCCAGTTACGGCGAACCAACTTGTGCCAGTTGCGTCGAGAAAAGTTGTGCCAGTTGCGTCAAATAAACTTGTGCCAGTTGCGTCAAACAAACTTCTGCCAGTTGCGTCAAACAAATTTGAGCCAGTTGCGTAGAACAAACTAGTGCCAGTTGCATAGAACAAAATTGTGTCAGATGCGTAGAACAAACTTTTGCCATTTGCGTAGAACAAACTTGTGCCAGTTGTGTCAAACAAACTTGTGCCAGTTGTGTACAACAAACTTGTGCCAGTTATGTAGAACAAACTTGTGCCTGTTGCATCAAACAAACTTGTGCCAGTTGCATCAAACAAACTTGTGCCAGTTGCATAGTAGAAACTTGTGCCAGTTGCATAGAACAACCTTGTGCCAGTTGCGTCAAACAAACTTGTGCCAGTAGCGTCAAACAAACTTGTGCCAGTTGTGTCAAACAAACTTGTGCCAGTTGCATAGAACAACCTTGTGCCAGTTGCGTCAAACAAACTTGTGCCAGTAGCGTCAAACAAACTTGTGCCAGTTGTGTCAAACAAACTTGTGCCAGTTGCGTCGAACAAACTTGTGCCAGTTGCACCGAACAAACTTGTGCCAGTTGCGTCCAACAAACTTGTGCCAGTTGTGTCAAACAAACTTGTGCCAGTTGCGTCAAAAAAACTTGTGCCAGTTGCGTCAAAAAAACTTGGGCCAGTTGCGTCAAACAAACTTGTGCCAGTTGCATCGAACAAACTTGTGCCAGTTGCGTAGAAAAAACTTGTGCCAGTTGCGTCAAACAAACTTGTGCCAGTTGCGTAGAACAAACTTGTGCCAGTTGCGTAGAACAACCTTGTGCCAGTTTCGTCAAACAAACTTGTGCCAGTTGCGTCGAACAAACTTGTGCCAGTTGCGTCGAACAAACTTGTGCCAGTTGTGTCAAACAAACTTGTGCCAGTTGCGTCAAACAAACTTGTGCCAGTTGCGTAGAAAAAACTTGTGCCAGTTGCGTCAAACAAACTTGTGCCAGTTGCGTAGAACAAACTTGTGCCAGTTGCGTAGAACAACGTTGTGCCAGTTGCATCAAACAAACTTGTGCCAGTTGCGTCAAACAAACTTGTGCCAGTTGCGTCGAACAAACTTGTGCCAGTTGTGTCAAACAAACTTGTGCCAGTTGCGTCAAACAAAATTGTGCCAGTTGCGTCCAACAAACTTGTACCAGTTGTGTCAGACAAACTTGTACCAGTTGCGTCGATCGAACTTGTGCCAGTTGCGTAGAACAAACTTGTGCCAGTTGCCTCAAACAAACTTATGCCAGTTGCATAGAACAAATTTGTGCCAGTTGCGTAGAACAACATTGTGCAGTTGCGTCGAACAAACTTGTGACAGTAGCGTCGAACAAACTTGTGCCAGTTGCGTCGAACAAACTTGTGCCAGTTGCGTCGAACAAACTTGTGCCAGTTGCGTCGAACAAACTTGTGTCAGTTGCGTCAAACAAACTTGTGCCAGTTGCGTCAAACAAACTTGTGCCAATTGAGTCGAAAAAACTTGTGCCAGTTGCGTCGAACAAACTTGTGCCAGTTGCGTCTAACAAACTTGTGCCAGTTGTGTCAAACAAACTTCTGCCAGTTGCGTCGAACAAACTTGTGGCAGTTGCATTGAACAAACTTGTGCCAGTTGCGTAGAACAAACTTGTGCCAGTTGCGTAGAACAAACTTGTGCCAGTTGCGTAGAACAACCTTGTGCCAGTTGCGTCAAACAAACTTGTGCCAGTTGCGTCAAACAAAATTGTCCCAGTTGTGTCAAACAAACTTGTGCCAGTTGGTTCGAACAAACTTGTGCCAGTTGCATCCAACAAACTTGTACCAGTTGCGTCAAACAAACTTGTGCCAGTTGCGTCGAACACACTTGTGCCAGTTGCGTAGAACAAACTTGTGCCAGTTGCGTCAAACAAACTTATGCCAGTTGCATAGAACAAACTAGTGCCAGTTGCATAGAACAAACTTTTGCCAGTTGCGTAGAACAAACTTGTGCCAGTTGCGTCAAACAAACTTGTGCCAGTTGCGTCGAACAAAGTTGTGCCAGTTGCGTCGAACAAACTTGTGCCAGTTGAGTCAAACAAACTTGTGCCAGTTGGGTCGAACAAACTTGTGCCAGTTGCGTTAAACAAACTTGTGCCAGTTGCATCGAACAAACTTTTGCCAATTGCGTCAAACAAACTTGTGCCAGTTGCGTCGAACAAACTTTCGCCAGTTACGTCAAACAAACTTGTGCCAGTTGCGTTGAACAAACTTCTGCCAGTTGTGTCGAACAAACTTGTGTCAGTTGGGTAGAACAAACTTGTGCCAGTTGCGTCAAACAAACATGTCCCAGTTGCGTAGAACAAACTAGTGCCAGTTGCATAGAACAAACTTGTGCCAGTTGCGTAGAACAAACTTGTGATAGTTGCGTAGAACAAACTTGTGCCAGTTGCATAGAACAAACTTGTGCCAGTTATGTAGAACAAACTTGTGCCAGTTGCGCCGAACAAACTTGTGCCAGTTACGGCGAACAAACTTGTGCCAGTTTTGTCGAGAAAACTTGTGCCAGTTGCGTCAAATAAACTTGTGCCAGTTGCGTCAAACAAACTTGTGCCAGTTGCGTCAAACAAACTTGTGCCAGTTGCGTCAAACAAACTTGTTCCAGTTCCGTCCAACAAACTTGTGCCAATTGAGTCGAAAAAACTTGTGCCAGTTGCGTCGAACAAACTTGTGCCAGTTGCGTCTAACAAACTTGTGCCAGTTGCGTCAAAAAAACTTGGGCCAGTTTCGTCAAACAAACTTGTGCCAGTGGCATCCAACAAACTTGTGCAAGTTGCGTCGAACAAACTTGTGCCAGTTGCGTCAAACAAACATGTGCCAGTTGCGTAGAACAAACTTGTGCCAGTTGCATAGAACAACCTTGTGTCAGTTGAGTCGAACAAACTTGTGCTAGTTGGTAGAACAAACTTGTGCCAGTTGCGTCAAACAAACTTGTGCCAGTTGCGTCAAACAAACTTGTACCAATTGAGTCAAAAAAACTTGTGCCTGTTACATCGAACAAACTTGTGCCAGTTGCGTCAAACAAACTTGTGCCAGTTGCGTCAAACAAACTTGTGCCAGTTGCGTCAAACAAACTTGTGCCAGTTGCGTCAAACAAACTTGTGCCAGTTGCGTAGAAGAACCTTGTGGCAGTTGCGTCAAACGAACTTGAGCCAGTTGCGTCAAACAAACTTGTGCCAGTTGAGTCAAACAAACTTGTGCCAGTTGAGTCAAACAAACTTGTGCCAGTTGGGTTGAAACAAACTTATGCCAGTTGCGTTAAACAAACTTGTGCCAGTTGCATCGAACAAACTTTTGCCAGTTGCGTCGAAGAAACTTGTGCCAGTTGCGTCGAACAAACTTGCGCCATTTACGTCAAACAAACTTGTGCCAGTTGCGTTGAACAAACTTCTACCAGTTGTGTCAAACAAACTTGTGTCAGTTGCGTAGAACAAACTTGTGCCAGTTGCGTCGAACAAACTTGTGTCAGTTGGGTAGAACAAACTTGTGCCAGTTGCATCAAACAAACATGTCCCAGTTGCGTAGAACAAACTAGTGCCAGTTGCATAGAACAAACTTGTGCCTGATGCGTAGAACAAACTTGTGCCAGTTGCGTAGAACAAACTTGTGCCAATTGCGTCAAACAAACTTGTGCCAATTCAGTCGAAAAAACTTGTGCCAGTTGCATCGAACAAACTTGTGCCAGTTGCGTCGAACAAACTTGTATCAGTTGCGTCAAACAAACTTGTGCCAGTTTCGTCGAGAAAACTTGTGCCAGTTGCGTCAAATAAACTTGTGCCAGTTGCGTCAAACAAACTTGTGCCAGTTGCGTCAAACAAACTTGTGCCAGTTGCGTCAAACAAACTTGTTCCAGTTGCGTCAAACAAACTTGTGCCAATTGAGTCGAAAAAACTTGTGCCAGTTGCGTCGAACAAACTTGTGCCAGATGCGTCTAACAAACTTGTGCCAGTTGCGTCAAAAATACTTGGGACACTTTCGTCAAACAAACTTGTGCCAGTGGCATCCAACAAACTTGTGCCAGTTGCGTTGAACAAACTTGTGCCAGTTGGGTCAAACAAACTTGTGCCAGTTGCGTAGAACAAACTTATGCCAGTTGCGTAGAACAACCTTGTGCCAGTTGAGTCGACCAAACTTGTGCTAGTTGGTAGAACAAACTTGTGCCAGTTGCGTCAAACAAACTTATGCCAGTTGCGTAAAACAAACTAGTGCCAGTTGCATAGAACAAACTTGTGCCAGTTGAGTAGAACAAACTTGTGCCAATTGCATCGAACAAACTTGTGCCAGTTGCGTCGAACAAACTTGTACCAGTTGCGTCGAACAAACTTGTGCCAGTTGCGTCAAACAAACTTGTGCCAGTTGCGTAGAACAACCTTGTGCCAGTTGCGTCAAAAAAACTTGTGCCAGTTGCGTCAAACAAACTTGTGCCAGTTGCGTCGAACAAACTTGTGCCAGTTGGGTAGAACAAACTTGTGCCAGTTGCGTCAAACAAACATGTCCCAGTTGCGTCGAACAAACTTGTGCCAGTTGCGTAGAACAAACTTGTGCCAGTTGCGTAGAACAAACTTGTGCCAGTTGCGTAGAACAACCTTGTGCCAATTGAGTCGACCAAACTTGTGCTAGTTGGTAGAACAAACTTGTGCCAGTTGCGTCAAACAAACTTATGCCAGTTGCGTAAAACAAACTAGTGCCAGTTGCATAGAACAAACTTGTGCCAGTTGAGTAGAACAAACTTGTGCCAATTGCATCAAACAAACTTGTGCCAGTTGCGTCGAACAAACTTGTACCAGTTGCGTCGAACAAACTTGTACCAGTTGCGTCGAACAAACTTGTGCCAGTTGCGTCGAACAAACTTGTGCCAGTTGCGTCGAACAAACTTGTGTCAGTTACGGCGAACAAACTTATGCCACTTGCGTCCAGAAAACTTTTGCCAGTTGCGTCAAATAAACTTGTGCCAGTTGCGTCAAACAAACTTGTGCCAGTTACGGCGAACCAACTTGTGCCAGTTGCGTCGAGAAAAGTTGTGCCAGTTGCGTCAAATAAACTTGTGCCAGTTGCGTCAAACAAACTTCTGCCAGTTGCGTCAAACAAATTTGAGCCAGTTGCGTAGAACAAACTAGTGCCTGTTGCATAGAACAAAATTGTGTCAGATTCTTAGAACAAACTTTTGCCATTTGCGTAGAACAAACTTGTGCCAGTTGTGTCAAACAAACTTGTGCCAGTTGTGTACAACAAACTTGTGCCAGTTATGTAGAACAAACTTGTGCCTGTTGCATCAAACAAACTTGTGTCAGTTGTGTCAAACAAACTTGTGCCAGTTGCATAGTAGAAACTTGTGCCAGTTGCATAGAACAACCTTGTGCCAGTTGCGTCAAACAAACTTGTGCCAGTAGCGTCAAACAAACTTGTGCCAGTTGCGTCAAACAAACTTGTGCCAGTTGCGTCGAACAAACTTGTGCCAGTTGCGTCCAAGAAACTTGTGCCAGTTGCGTCCAACAAACTTGTGCCAGTTGTGTCAAACAAACTTGTGCCAGTTGCATCAAAAAAACTTGTGCCAGTTGCGTCAAAAAAACTTGGGCCAGTTGCGTCAAACAAACTTGTGCCAGTTGCATCGAACAAACTTGTGCCAGTTGCGTAGAAAAAACTTGTGCCAGTTGCGTCAAACAAACTTGTGCCAGTTGAGTGGAACAAACTTGTGCCAGTTGCGTAGAACAACCTTGTGCCAGTTGCGTCAAACAAACTTGTGCCAGTTGCGTCAAACAAACTTGTGCCAGTTGCGTCGAACAAACTTGTGCCAGTTGTGTCAAACAAACTTGTGCCAGTTGCGTCAAACAAACTTGTGCCAGTTGCATAGAAAAAACTTGTGCCAGTTGCGTGAAACAAACTTGTGCCAGTTGCGTAGAACAAACTTGTGCCAGTTGCGTAGAACAACCTTGTGCCAGTTGCGTCAAACAAACTTATGCCAGTTGCGTCAAACAAACTTGTGCCAGTTGCGTCGAACAAACTTGTGCCAGTTGTGTCAAACAAACTTGTGCCAGTTGCGTCAAACAAACTTGTGCCAGTTGCATCCAACAAACTTGTACCAGTTGTGTCAGACAAACTTGTACCAGTTGCGTCGAACGAACTTGTGCCAGTTACGTAGAACAAACTTGTGCCAGTTGCCTCAAACAAACTTATGCCAGTTGCATAGAACAAATTTGTGCCAGTTGCGTAGAACAACATTGTGCAGTTAAGTCGAACAAACTTGTGACAGTAGCGTCGAACAAACTTGTGCCAGTTGCGTCGAACAAACTTGTGCCAGTTGCGTCGAACAAACTTGTGCAAGTTGCGTCGAACAAACTTGTGTCAGTTGCGTCAAACAAACTTGTGCCAGTTGCGTCAAACAAACTTGTGCCAATCGAGTCGATAAAACTTGTGCCAGTTGCGTCGAACAAACTTGTGCCAGTTGCGTCTAGCAAACTTGTGCCAGTTGTGTCAAACAAACTTGTGCCAGTTGCGTCGAACAAACTTGTGGCAGTTGCATCGAACAAACTTGTGCCAGTTGCGTAGAACAAACTTGTGCCAGTTGCGTAGAACAAACTTGTGCCAGTTGCGTAGAACAAACTTGTGCCAGTTGCATAGAACAAACTTGTGCCAGTTGCGTAGAACAAACTTGTGCCAGTTGTGTCAAACAAACTTCTGCCAGTTGCGTTGAACAAACTTGTGGCAGTTGCATCGAACAAACTTGTGCCAGTTGCGTAGAACAAACTTGTGCCAGTTGCGTAGAACAAACTTGTGCCAGTTGCGTAGAACAACCTTGTGCCAGTTGCGTCAAACAAACTTGTGCCAGTTGCGTCAAACAAACTTGTCCCAGTTGTGTCAAACAAACTTGTGCCAGTTGGTTCGAACAAACTTGTGCCAGTTGCGTCCAACAAACTTGTACCAGTTGCGTCAAACAAACTTGTGCCAGTTGCGTCGAACAAACTTGTGCCAGTTGCGTAGAACAAACTTGTGCCAGGTGCGTCAAACAAACTTATGCCAGTTGCATAGAACAAACTAGTGCCAGTTGCATAGAACAAACTTTTGCCAGTTGCGTAGAACAAACTTGTGCCAGTTGCGTCAAACAAACTTGTGCCAGTTGCGTCGAACAAAGTTGTGCCAGTTGCGTCGAAGAAACTTGTGCCAGTTGCGTCAAACAACCATGTGCCAGTTGCGTCGAACAAACTTGTGCCAGTTGCATCGAACAAACTTGTGCCAGATATGACGAACAAACTTGTGCAAGCTGCGTTGAGAAAACTTGTGCCAGTTGCGTCAAAAAAAACTTGTGCCAGTTGCGCCAAACAAACTTGTGCCAGTTGCATCAAACAAACTTGTGCCTCTTACGTTAAACAAACTTGTGCCAATTGAGTCGAAAAAACTTGTGCCAGTTGCGTCGAACAAACTTGTGCCAGTTGCGTCAAACAAACTTGTGCCAGTTGCGTAGAACAAACTTGTGCCAGTTGCGTCAAAGAAACTTGTGCCAGTTGCGTAGAAGAACCTTGTGCCAGTTGCGTCAAACGTACTTCTGACAGTTGCATCAAACAAATTTGTGCCAGTTGCGTCGAACAAACTTGTGCCAGTTGAGTCAAACAAACTTGTGCCAGATGGGTCGAACAAACTTGTGCCAGTTGCATTAAACAAACTTGTGCCAGTTGCATCGAACAAACTTTTGCCAGTTGCGTCGAACAAACTTGTGCCAGTTGCGTCGAACAAACTTGCGCCAGTTACGTCAAACAAACTTGTGCCAGTTGCGTTGAACAAACTTCTGCCAGTTGTGTCAAACAAACTTGTGCCAGTTGCGTCAAACAAACTTATGCCAGTTGCATAGAACAAACTAGTGCCAGTTGCATAGAACAAACTTTTGCCAGTTGTGAAGGACAAACTTGTGCCAGTTGCGTCAAACAAACTTGTGCCAGTTGCGTCGAACAAACTTGTGCCAGCTGCGTCGAAGAAACTTGTGCCAGTTGCGTCAAACAAACATGTGCCAGTTGCGTCGAACAAACTTGTGCCAGTTGCATCAAACAAACTTGTGGCAGATATGGCGAACAAACTTGTGCAAGCTGCGTCGAGAAAACTTGTGCCAGTTGCGTCAACAAAAACTTGTGCCAGTTGCGTCAAACAAACTTGTGCCAGTTGCATCAAACAAACTTGTGCCTCTTGCGTTAAACAAACTTGTGCCAATTGAGTCGAAAAAACTTGTGCCAGTTGCGTCGAACAAACTTGTGCCAGTTACGTCAAACAAACTTGTGCCAGTTGCGTAGAACAAACTTGTGCCAGTTGCATCAAACAAACTTGTGCCAGTTGCGTAGAAGAACCTTGTGCCAGTTGCGTCAAATGAACTTGTGCCAGTTGCGTCAAACAAACTTGTGCCAGTTGCGTCGAACAAACTTGTGCCAGTTGAGTCAAATAAACTTGTGCCAGTTGGGTCGAACAAACTTGTGCCAGTTGCGTTAAACAAACTTGTGCCAGTTGCATCAAACAAACTTTTGCCAGTTGCGTCAAACAAACTTGTGCCAGTTGCGTCGAACAAATTTGCGCCAGTTACGTCAAACAAACTTGTGCCAGTTGCGTTGAACAAACTTCTGCCAGTTGTGTCAAACAAACTTGTGTCAGTTGCGTAGAACAAACTTGTGCCAGTTGCGTTGAACAAACTTGTGCCAGTTGGGTAGAACAAACTTGTGCCAGTTGCGTCAAACAAACATGTCCCAGTTGCGTAGAACAAACTAGTGCCAGTTGCATAGAACAAACTTGTGCCAGATGCGTAGAACAAACTTGTGCCAGTTGCATAGAACAAACTTGTGCCAGTTGCATAGGACAAACTTGTGCCAGTTATGTAGAACAAACTTGTGCCAGTTGCGTCGAACAAACTTTTGCCAGTTGCGTCAAACAAACTTGTGCCAGTTACGGCGAACAAACTTTTGCCAGTTTCGTCGAGAAAACTTGTCCCAGTTGCGACAAATAAACTTGTGCCAGTTGCGTCAAACAAACTTGTGCCAATTGCGTCAAACAAACTTGTGCCAGTTGCGTCAAACAAACTTGTTCCAGTTGCGTCAAACAAACTTGTGCCAATTGAGTCGAAAAAACTTGTGCCAGTTGCGTCGAACAAACTTGTGCCAGTTGCGTAGAACAAACTTGTGCCAGTTGCATAAAAAAAACTTGGGCCAGTTTCGTCAAACAAACTTGTGCCAGTGGCATCCAACAAAATTGTGCCAGTTGCGTCGAACAAACTTGTGTCAGTTGCGTCAAACAAACATGTGCCAGTTGCGTAGAACAAACTTGTGCCAGTTGCGTAGAACAACCTTGTGCCAGTTGAGTCGAACAAACTTGTGCTAGTTGGTAGAACAAACTTGTGCCAGTTGCGTCAAACAAACTTGTGCCAGTTGCGTCAAACAAACTTGTACCAATTGAGTCGAAAAAACTTGTGCCTGTTACGCCGAACAAACTTGTGCCAGTTGCGTCTAACAAACTTGTGCCAATTGCGTCAAACAAACTTGTGCCAGTTGCGTCAAACAAACTTGTGCCAGTTGCGGCAAACAAACTTGTGCCAGTTGCGTAGAAGAACCTTGTGCCAGTTGCGTCAAACGAACTTGTGCCAGTTGCGTCAAACAAACTTGTGCCAGTTGAGTCAAACAATCTTGTGCCAGTTGAGTCAAACAAACTTGTGCCAGTTGGGTCGAACAAACTTATGCCAGTTGCGTTAAACAAACTTGTGCCAGTTGCATCGAACAAACTTGTGCCAGATGCGTCGAACAAACTTGTGCCAGTTGCGTCGAACAAACTTGCGCTAGATACGTCAAACAAACTTGTGCCAGTTGCGTTGAACAAACTTCTACCAGTTGTGTCAAACAAACTTGTGTCAGTTGCGTAGAACAAACTTGTGCCAGTTGCGTCGAACAAACTTGTGTCAGTTGGGTAGAACAAACTTGTGCCAGTTGCGTCAAACAAACATGTCCCAGTTGCGTACAACAAACTAGTGCCAGTTGCATAGAAGAAACTTGTGCCAGATGCGTAGAACAAACTTGTGCCAGTTGCGTAGAACAAACTTGTGCCAATTGCGTCAAACAAACTTGTGCCAATTCAGTCGAAAAAACTTGTGCCAGTTGCATCGAACAAACTTGTGCCAGTTGCGTCGAACAAACTTGTATCAGTTGCGTCAAACAAACTTGTGCTAGTTTCGTCGATAAAACTTGTGCCAGTTGCGTTAAATAAACTTGTGCCAGTTGCGTCAAACAAACTTGTGCCAGTTGCGTCAAACAAACTTGTGCCAGTTGCGTCAAACAAACTTGTTCCAGTTGCGTCAAACAAACTTGTGCCAATTGAGTCGAAAAAACTTGTGCCAGTTGCGTCGAACAAATTTGTGCCAGTTGCGTCTAACAAACTTGTGCCAGTTGCGTCAAAAAAACTTGGGAAACTTTCGTCAAACAAACTTGTGCCAGTGGCATCCAACAAACTTGTGCCAGTTGCGTTGAACAAACTTGTGCCAGTTGCGTCAAACAAACTTGTGCCAGTTGCGTAGAACAAACTTCTGCCAGTTGCGTAGAACAACCTTGTGCCAGTTGAGTCGACCAAACTTGTGCTAGTTGGTAGAACAAACTTATGCCAGTTGCGTAAAACAAACTAGTGCCAGTTGCATAGAACAAACTTGTGCCAGTTGAGTAGAACAAACTTGTGCCAATTGCATCAAACAAACTTATGCCAGTTGCGTCAAACAAACTTATGCCAGTTGCGTCAAACAAACTTGTGCCAGTTGCGTAGAACAAACTTCTGCCAGTTGCGTAGAACAACCTTGTGCCAGTTGAGTCGACCAAACTTGTGCTAGTTGGTAGAACAAACTTATGCCAGTTGCGTAAAACAAACTAGTGCCAGTTGCATAGAACAAACTTGTGCCAGTTGAGTAGAACAAACTTGTGCCAATTGCATCAAACAAACTTATGCCAGTTGCGTCAAACAAACTTATGCCAGTTGCGTCAAACAAACTTGTGCCAGTTGCGTCGAACAAACTTGTGCCAGTTGCGTCAAACAAACATGTGCCAGTTGCGTCGAACAAACTTGTGCCAGTTGCATCAAACAAACTTGTGGCAGATATGGCGAACAAACTTGTGCAAGCTGCGTCGAGAAAACTTGTGCCAGTTGCGTCAACAAAAACTTGTGCCAGTTGCGTCAAACAAACTTGTGCCAGTTGCATCAAACAAACTTGTGCCTCTTGCGTTAAACAAACTTGTGCCAATTGAGTCGAAAAAACTTGTGCCAGTTGCGTCGAACAAACTTGTGCCAGTTACGTCAAACAAACTTGTGCCAGTTGCGTCGAACGAACTTGTGTCAGTTACGGCGAACAAACTTATGCCACTTGCGTCCAGAAAACTTTTGCCAGTTGCGTCAAATAAACTTGTGCCAGTTGCGTCAAACAAACTTGTGCCAGTTACGGCGAACCAACTTGTGCCAGTTGCGTCGAGAAAAGTTGTGCCAGTTGCGTCAAATAAACTTGTGCCAGTTGCGTCAAACAAACTTCTGCCAGTTGCATCAAACAAATTTGAGCCAGTTGCGTAGAACAAACTAGTGCCAGTTGCATAGAACAAAATTGTGTCAGATGCGTAGAACAAACTTTTGCCATTTGCGTAGAACAAACTTGTGCCAGTTGTGTCAAACAAACTTGTGCCAGTTGTGTACAACAAACTTGTGCCAGTTATGTAGAACAAACTTGTGCCTGTTGCATCAAACAAACTTGTGCCAGTTGCGTCAAACAAACTTGTGCCAGTTGCATAGTACAAACTTGTGCCAGTTGCATAGAACAACCTTGTGCCAGTTGCGTCAAACAAACTTGTGCCAGTAGCATCAAACAAACTTGTGCCAGTTGCGTCAAACAAACTTGTGCCAGTTGCGTCGAACAAACTTGTGCCAGTTGCGTCGAACAAACTTGTGCCAGTTGCGTCGAACAAACTTGTGCCAGTTGTGTCAAACAAACTTGTGCCAGTTGCGTCAAAAAAACTTGTGCCAGTTGCGTCAAAAAAACTTGGGCCAGTTGCGTCAAACAAACTTGTGCCAGTTGCATCGAACAAACTTGTGCCAGTTGCGTAGAAAAAACTTGTGCCAGTTGCGTCAAACAAACTTGTGCCAGTTGCGTAGAACAAACTTGTGCCAGTTGCGTAGAACAACCTTGTGCCAGTTGCGTCAAACAAACTTGTGCCAGTTGCGTCAAACAAACTTGTGCCAGTTGCTTCGAACAAACTTGTGCCAGTTGTGTCAAACAAACTTGTGCCAGTTGCGTCAAACAAACTTGTGCCAGTTGCATAGAAAAAACTTGTGCCAGTTGCGTCAAACCAACTTGTGCCAGTTGCGTAGAACAAACTTGTTCCAGTTGCGTAGAACAACCTTGTGCCAGTTGCGTCAAACAAACTTGTGCCAGTTGTGTCAAACAAACTTGTGCCAGTTGTGTCGAACAAACTTGTGCCAGTTGTGTCAAACAAACTTGTGCCAGTTGCGTCAAACAAACTTATGCCAGTTGCGTCCAACAAACTTGTACCAGTTGTGTCAGACAAACTTGTACCAGTTGCGTCGAACGAACTTGTACCAGTTACGTAGAACAAAATTGTGCCAGTTGCCTCAAACAAACTTATGCCAGTTGCATAGAACAAATTTGTGCCAGTTGCGTAGAACAACATTGTGCAGTTGCGTCGAACAACCTTGTGCCAGTTGCGTCAAACAAACTTGTGCCAGTTGCGTCAAACAAACTTGTCCCAGTTGTGTCAAACAAACTTGTGCCAGTTGGTTTGAACAAACTTGTGCCAGTTGCGTCCAACAAACTTGTACCAGTTGCGTCAAACAAACTTGTGCCAGTTGCGTCGAACAAACTTGTGCCAGTTGCGTAGAACAAACTTGTGCCAGTTGCGTCAAACAAACTTATGCCAGTTGCATAGAACAAACTAGTGCCAGTTGCATAGAACAAACTTTTGCCAGTTGCTTAGAACAAACTTGTGCCAGTTGCGTCAAACAAACTTGTGCCAGTTGCGTCGAACAAAGTTGTGCCAGTTGCGTCGAAGAAACTTGTGCCAGTTGCGTCAAACAAACATGTGCCAGATGCCTCGAACAAACTTGTGCCAGTTGCATCGAACAAACTTGTGCCAGATATGACAAACAAACTTGTGCAAGCTGCGTTGAGAAAACTTGTGCCAGTTGCGTCAAAAAAAACTTGTGCCAGTTGCACCAAAGAAACTTGTGCCGGTTGCATCAAACAAACTTGTGCCTCTTACGTTAAACAAACTTGAGCCAATTGAGTCGAAAAAACTTGTGCCAGTTGCGTCAAACAAACTTGTGCCAGTTGTGTAGAACAAACTTGTGCCAGTTGCGTCAAACAAACTTGTGCCAGTTGCGTAGAAGAACCTTGTGCCAGTTGCGTCAAACGTACTTCTGACAGTTGCATCAAACAAATTTGTGCCAGTTGCGTCGAACAAACTTGTGCCAGTTGAGTCAAACAAACTTGTGCCAGATGGGTCGAACAAACTTGTGCCAGTTGCATTAAACAAACTTGTGCCAGTTGCATCGAACAAACTTTTGCCAGTTGCGTCGAAAAAACTTGTGCCAGTTGCGTCGAACAAACTTGCGCCAGTTACGTCAAACAAACTTGTGCCAGTTGCATTGAACAAACTTCTGCCAGTTGTGTCAAACAAACTTGTGCCAGTTGCGTCAAACAAACTTATGCCAGTTGCATAGAACAAACTAGTGCCAGTTGCATAGAACAAACTTTTGCCAGTTGTGAAGAACAAACTTGTGCCAGTTGCGTCAAACAAACTTGTGCCAGTTGCGTCGAACAAACTTGTGCCAGCTGCGTCGAAGAAACTTGTGCCAGTTGCGTCAAACAAACATGTGCCAGTTGCGTCGAACAAACTTGTGCCAGTTGCATCAAACAAACTTGTGCCAGATATGGCGAACAAACTTGTGCAAGCTGCGTTGAGAAAACTTGTGCCAGTTGCGTCAACAAAAACTTTTGCCAGTTGCGTCAAACAAACTTGTGCCAGTTGCATCAAACAAACTTGTGCCTCTTGCGTTAAACAAACTTGTGCCAATTGAGTCGAAAAAACTTGTGCCAGTTGCGTCGAACAAACTTGTGCCAGTTACGTCAAACAAACTTGTGCCAGTTGCGTAGAACAAACTTGTGCCAGTTGCATCAAACAAACTTGTGCCAGTTGCGTAGAAGAACCTTGTGCCAGTTGCGTCAAATGAACTTGTGCCAGTTGTGTCAAACAAACTTGTGCCAGTTGCGTCGAACAAACTTGTGCCAGTTGAGTCAAACAAACTTGTGCCAGTTGGGTCGAACAAACTTGTGCCAGTTGCGTTAAACAAACTTGTGCCAGTTGCATCGAACAAACTTTTGCCAGTTGCGTCAAACAAACTTGTGCCAGTTGCATCGAACAAATTTGCGCCAGTTACGTCAAACAAACTTGTGCCAGTTGCGTTGAACAAACTTCTGCCAGTTGTGTCAAACAAACTTGTGTCAGTTGCGTAGAACAAACTTGTGCCATTTGCGTCGAACAAACTTGTGCCAGTTGGGTAGAACAAACTTGTGCCAGTTGCGTCAAACAAACATGTCCCAGTTGCGTAGAACAAACTAGTGCCAGTTGCATAGAACAAACTTGTGCCAGATGCGTAGAACAAACTTGTGCCAGTTGCGTAGAACAAACTTGTGCCAGTTGCATAGAACAAACTTGTGCCAGTTATGTAGAACAAACTTGTGTCAGTTGCGTCGAACAAACTTTTGCCAGTTGCGTCAAACAAACTTGTGCCAGTTACGGCGAACAAACTTGTGCCAGTTGCGTCGAACAAACTTGTGCCAGTTGGGTAGAACAAACTTGTGCCAGTTGCGTCAAACAAACATGTCCCAATTGCGTAGAACAAACTAGTGCCAGTTGCATGGAACAAACTTGTGCCAGATGCGTAGAACAAACTTGTGCCAGTTGCGTAGAACAAACTTGTGCCAGTTGCATAGAACAAACTTGTGCCAGTTATGTAGAACAAACTTGTGTCAGTTGCGTCGAACAAACTTTTGCCAGTTGCGTCAAACAAACTTGTGCCAGTTACGGCGAACAAACTTGTGCCAGTTTCGTCGAGAAAACTTGTGCCAGTTGCGACAAATAAACTTGTGCCAGTTGCGTCAAACAAACTTGTGCAGTTGCGTCAAACAAACTTGTGCCAGTTACGTCAAACAAACTTGTTCCAGTTGCGTCAAACAAACTTGTGCCAATTGAGTCGAAAAAACTTGTGCCAGTTGCGTCGAACAAACTTGTGCCAGTTGCGTAGAACAAACTTGTGCCAGTTGCGTCAAAAAAACTTGGGCCAGTTTCGTCAAACAAACTTGTGCCAGTAGCGTCCAACAAACTTGTGCCAGTTGCGTCGAACAAACTTGTGCCAGTTGCGTCAAACAAACATGTGCCAGTTGCGTAGAACAAACTTGTGCCAGTTGCGTAGAACAACCTTGTGCCAGTTGAGTCGAACAAACTTGTGCTAGTTGGTAGAACAAACTTGTGCCAGTTGCGTCAAACAAACTTGTGCCAATTGAGTCGAAAAAACTTGTGCCTGTTATGTCGAACAAACTTGTGCCAGTTGCGTCTAACAAACTTGTGCCAATTGCGTCAAACAAACTTGTGCCAGTTGCGTCAAACAAACTTGTGCCAGTTGCGTCAAACAAACTTGTGCCAGTTGCGTCGAAGAAACTTGTGCCAGTTGCGTCAAACAAACATGTGCCAGTTGCGTCGAACAGACTTGTGCCAGTTGCATCGAACAAACTTGTGCCAGATATGACGAACAAACTTGTGCAAGCTGCGTTGAGAAAACTTGTGCCAGTTGCGTCAAAAAAAACTTGTGCCAGTTGCGCCAAACAAACTTGTGCCAGTTGCATCAAACAAACTTGTGCCTCTTACGTTAAACAAACTTGTGACAATTGAGTCGAAAAAACTTGTGCCAGTTGCGTCGAAGAAACTTGTGCCAGTTGCGTCAAACAAACTTGTGCCAGTTGCATAGAACAAACTTGTGCCAGTTGTGTCAAACAAACTTGTGCCAGATGCGTAGGATAAGCTTGTTCCAGTTGCGTCAAACAAACTTGTGCCAGTTGCGTAGAACAAACTTGAGCCAGTTGCGTAGAGCAAATTTGTGCCAGTTGCATCGAGAAAACTTGTGCCAGTTGCGTCAAATAAACTTGTGCCAGTTGCATCAAACAAACTTGTGCCAGTTGCGTCAAACAAACTTGAGCCAGTTGCGTCAAACAAACTTGTGCCAGTTTCGTCGAGAAAACTTGTGCCAGTTGCGTCAAATAAACTTGTGCCAGTTGCGTCAAACAAACTTGTGCCAGTTGCGTCAAACAAACTTGTGCCAGTTGCGTAAAACAAACTTGTTCCAGTTGCGTCAAACAAACTTGTGCCAATTGAGTCGAAAAAACTTTAGCCAGTTGCGTCGAACAAACTTGTGCCAGTTGCGTCAAACAAACTTGTGCCAGTTGCGTCAAACAAACTTGTGCCAGTTGAGTCAAACAATCTTGTGCCAGTTGAGTCAAACAAACTTGTGCCAGTTGGGTCGAACAAACTTATGCCAGTTGCGTTAAACAAACTTGTGCCAGTTGCATCGAACAAACTTTTGCCAGTTGCGTCGAACAAACGTGTGCCAGTTGCGTCGAACAAACTTGCGCTAGATACGTCAAACAAACTTGTGCCAGTTGCGTTGAACAAACTTCTACCAGTTGTGTCAAACAAACTTGTGTCAGTTGCGTAGAACAAACTTGTGCCAGTTGCGTCGAACAAACTTGTGTCAGTTGGGTAGAACAAACTTGTGCCAGTTGCGTCAAACAAACATGTCCCAGTTGCGTAGAACAAACTAGTGCCAGTTGCATAGAAGAAACTTGTGCCAGATGCGTAGAACAAACTTGTGCCAGTTGCGTAGAACAAACTTGTGCCAATTGCGTCAAACAAACTTGTGCCAATTGAGTCGAAAAAACTTGTGCCAGTTGCGTCGAAGAAACTTGTGCCAGTTGCGTCGAACAAACTTGTATCAGTTGCGTCAAACAAACTTGTGCCAGTTTCGTCGATAAAACTTGTGCCAGTTGCGTTAAATAAACTTGTGCCAGTTGCGTCAAACAAACTTGTGCCAGTTGCGTCAAACAAACTTGTGCCAGTTGCGTCAAACAAACTTGTTCCAGTTGCGTCAAACAAACTTGTGCCAATTGAGTCGAAAAAACTTGTGCCAGTTGCGTCGAACAAACTTGTGCCAGTTGCGTCTAACAAACTTGTGCCAGTTGCGTCAAAAAAACTTGGGACACTTTCGTCAAACAAACTTGTGCCAGTGGCATCCAACAAACTTGTGCCAGTTGCGTTGAACAAACTTGTGCCTGTTGCGTCAAACAAACTTGTGCCAGTTGCGTAGAACAAACTTGTGCCAGTTGCGTAGAACAACCTTGTGCCAGTTGAGTCGACCAAACTTGTGCTAGTTGGTAGAACAAACTTATGCCAGTTGCGTAAAACAAACTAGTGCCAGTTGCATAGAACAAACTTGTGCCAGTTGAGTAGAACAAACTTGTGCCAATTGCATCAAACAAACTTGTGCCAGTTGCGTTAAACAAACTTGTGCCAGTTGCATCGAACAAACTTGTGCCAGTTGCGTCGAACAAACTTGTGTCAGTTACGGCGAACAAACTTATGCCACTTGCGTCCAGAAAACTTTTGCCAGTTGCGTCAAATAAACTTGTGCCAGTTGCGTCAAACAAACTTGTGCCAGTTACGGCGAACCAACTTGTGCCAGTTGCGTCGAGAAAAGTTGTGCCAGTTGCGTCAAATAAACTTGTGCCAGTTACGTCAAACAAACTTCTGCCAGTTGCATCAAACAAATTTGAGCCAGTTGCGTAGAACAAACTAGTGCCAGTTGCATAGAACAAAATTGTGTCAGATGCGTAGAACAAACTTTTGCCATTTGCGTAGAACAAACTTGTGCCAGTTGTGTCAAACAAACTTGTGCCAGTTGTGTACAACAAACTTGTGCCAGTTATGTAGAACAAACTTGTGCCTGTTGCTTCAAACAAACTTGTGCCAGTTGCGTCAAACAAACTTGTGCCAGTTGCATAGTACAAACTTGTGCCAGTTGCATAGAACAACCTTGTGCCAGTTGCGTCAAACAAACTTGTGCCAGTAGCGTCAAACAAACTTGTGCCAGTTGCGTCAAACAAACTTGTGCCAGTTGCGTCGAACAAACTTGTGCCAGTTGCGTCGAACAAACTTGTGCCAGTTGCGTCAAACAAACTTGTGCCAGTTGTGTCAAACAAACTTGTGCCAGTTGCGTCAAAAAAACTTGTGCCAGTTGCGTCAAAAAAACTTGGGCCAGTTGCGTCAAACAAACTTGTGCCAGTTGCATCGAACAAACTTGTGCCAGTTGCGTAGAAAAAACTTGTGCCAGTTGCGTCAAACAAACTTGTGCCAGTTGCGTAGAACAAACTTGTGCCAGTTGCGTAGAACAACCTTGTGCCAGTTGCGTCAAACAAACTTGTGCCAGTTGTGTCAAACAAACTTGTGCTAGTTGCGTCGAACAAACTTGTGCCAGTTGTGTCAAACAAACTTGTGCCAGTTGCGTCAAACAAACTTGTGCCAGTTGCATAGAAAAAACTTGTGCCAGTTGCGTCAAACCAACTTGTGCCAGTTGCGTAGAACAAACTTGTGCCAGTTGCGTAGAACAACCTTGTGCCAGTTGCGTCAAACAAACTTGTGCCAGTTGTGTCAAACAAACTTGTGCCAGTTGCGTCGAACAAACTTGTGCCAGTTGTGTCAAACAAACTTGTGCCAGTTGCGTCAAACAAACTTGTGCCAGTTGCGTCCAACAAACTTGTACCAGTTGTGTCAGACAAACTTGTACCAGTTGCGTCGAACGAACTTGTACCAGTTACGCAGAACAAAATTGTGCCAGTTGCCTCAAACAAACTTATGCCAGTTGCATAGAACAAATTTGTGCCAGTTACGTAGAACAACATTGTGCAGTTGCGTCGAACAAACTTGTGACAGTAGCGTCGAACAAACTTGTGCCAGTTGCGTCGAACAAACTTGTGCCAGTTGCGTCGAACAAACTTGTGCCAGTTGCGTCGAACAAACTTGTGTCAGTTGCGTCAAACAAACTTGTGCCAGTTGCGTCAAACAAACTTGTGCCAATTGAGTCGAAAAAATTTGTGCCAGTTGCGTCGAACAAACTTGTGCCAGTTGCGTCTAACAAACTTGTGCCAGTTGCGTCTAACAAACTTGTGCCAGTTGCGTTGAACAAACTTGTGGCAGTTGCATCGAACAAACTTGTGCCAGTTGCGTAGAACAAACTTGTGCCAGTTGCGTAGAACAAACTTGTGCCAGTTGCGTAGAACAACCTTGTGCCAGTTGCGTCAAACAAACTTGTGCCAGTTGCGCCAAACAAACTTGTCCCAGTTGTGTCAAACAAACTTGTGCCAGTTGGTTCGAACAAACTTGTGCCAGTTGCGTCCAACAAACTTGTACCAGTTGCGTCAAACAAACTTGTGCCACTTGCGTCGAACAAACTTGTGCCAGTTACGTAGAACAAAATTGTGCCAGTTGCCTCAAACAAATTTATGCCAGTTGCATAGAACAAATTTGTGCCAGTTGCGTAGAACAACATTGTGCAGTTGCGTCGAACAAACTTGTGACAGTAGCGTCGAACAAACTTGTGCCAGTTGCGTCGAACAAACTTGTGCCAGTTGCGTCGAACAAACTTGTGCCAGTTGCGTCGAACAAACTTGTGTCAGTTGCGTCAAACAAACTTGTGCCAGTTGCGTCAAACAAACTTGTGCCAATTGAGTCGAAAAAATTTGTGCCAGTTGCGTCGAACAAACTTGTGCCAGTTGCGTCTAACAAACTTGTGCCAGTTGTGTCAAACAAACTTGTGCCAGTTGCGTCGAACAAACTTGTGGCAGTTGCATCGAACAAACTTGTGCCAGTTGCGTAGAACAAACTTGTGCCAGTTGCGTAGAACAAACTTGTGCCAGTTGCGTAGAACAACCTTGTGCCAGTTGCGTCAAACAAACTTGTGCCAGTTGCGTCAAACAAACTTGTCCCAGTTGTGTCAAACAAACTTGTGCCAGTTGGTTCGAACAAACTTGTGCCAGTTGCGTCCAACAAACTTGTACCAGTTGCGTCAAACAAACTTGTGCCAGTTGCGTCGAACAAACTTGTGCCAGTTGCGTCAAACAATCTTGTGCCAGTTGCGTCAAACAAACTCATGCCAGTTGCATAGAACAAACTAGTGCCAGTTGCATAGAACAAACTTTTGCCAGTTGCGTAGAACAAACTTGTGCCAGTTGCGTCAAACAAACTTGTGCCAGTTGCGTCGAACAAAGTTGTGCCAGTTGCGTCGAAGAAACTTGTGCCAGTTGCGTCAAACAAACATGTGCCAGTTGCGTCGAACAGACTTGTGCCAGTTGCATCGAACAAACTTGTGCCAGATATGACGAACAAACTTGTGCAAGCTGCGTTGAGAAAACTTGTGCCAGTTGCGTCAAAAAAAACTTGTGCCAGTTGCGCCAAACAAACTTGTGCCAGTTGCATCAAACAAACTTGTGCCTCTTACGTTAAACAAACTTGTGCTAATTGAGTCGAAAAAACTTGTGCCAGTTGCGTCGAACAAACTTGTGCCAGTTGCGTCAAACAAACTTGTGCCAGTTGCATAGAACAAACTTGTGCCAGTTGTGTCAAACAAACTTGTGCCAGATGCGTAGGACAAGCTTGTTCCAGTTGCGTCAAACAAACTTGTGCCAGTTGCGTAGAACAAACTTGAGCCAGTTGCGTAGAACAAATTTGTGCCAGTTGCATTGAGAAAACTTGTGCCAGTTGCGTCAAATAAACTTATGCCAGTTGCATCAAACAAACTTGTGCCAGTTGCGTCAAACAAACTTGAGCCAGTTGCGTCAAACAAACTTGTGCCAGTTTCGTCGAGAAAACTTGTGCCAGTTGCGTCAAATAAACTTGTGCCAGTTGCGTCAAACAAACTTGTGCCAGTTGCGTCAAACAAACTTGTGCCAGTTGCATCAAACAAACTTGTTCCAGTTGCGTCAAACAAACTTGTGCCAATTGAGTCGAAAAAACTTTAGCCAGTTGCGTCGAACAAACTTGTGCCAGTTGCGTCTAACAAACTTGTGCCAGTTGCGTCAAAAAAACTTGGGACACTTTCGTCAAACAAACTTGTGCCAGTGGCATCCAACAAACTTGTGCCAGTTGCGTCGAACAAACTTGTGCCAGTTGCGTCAAACAAACTTGTGCCAGTTGCGTAGAACAAACTTGTGCCAGTTGCGTAGAACAACCTTGTGCCAGTTGAGTCGACCAAACTTGTGCTAGTTGGTAGAACAAACTTGTGCCAGTTGCGTCAAACAAACTTATGCCAGTTGCGTAAAACAAACTAGTGCCAGTTGCATTGAAGAAACTTGTGCCAGTTGCATAAAACAAACTTGTGCCAGTTGCGTAGAACAAACTTGTGCCAGTTGTCTCAAACAAACTTGTGCCAGTTGCGTCAAACAAACTTGGGCCAGTTGTGTCAGACAAACTTGTGCCAGTTGCGTAGAACAAACTTGTGCCAGTTTTGTAGAACAAACTTGTGCCAGTTGCGTAGAACAAACTTGTGATAGTTGCGAAGAACAAACTTGTGCCAGTTGCATCAAACAAACTTGTGCACGGTGAGTCAAAAAAACTTGTGCCAGTTGTGTCAAACAAACTTGTGCCAGTTGGGTCGAATAAACTTGTGCCAGTTGCATCAAACAAACTTGGGCCAATTGCGTAGAACAAACTTGTGCCAGTTGCGATAAACAAACTTGTGACAGTTGCGTCAAACAAACTTGTGCCAATTGCATAGAACAAACTTGAGCCAGTTGCGTAGAACAAACTTGTGCCAGTTGCGTCGAACATACTTGTGCCAGTTGCGTTGAACAAACTTGTGCCAGTTGCGTAGAACAAACTTGTGCCAGTTGCATAGAACAAACTTGTGCGAGTTGTGTCAAACAAACTTCTGCCAGTTGCATAGAACAAACTTGTACCATTTGCGTAGAACAAACTTAGGCCAGTTGCATAGAACAAACTTGTGCCAGTTGCAAAGAACAAACTTGTGCCAATTGCATAAAACAAACTTGTGCCAGTTGAGTAGAACAAACTTGTGCCAGTTACGTAGAACAAACTTGTGCCAGTTGTGTCAGACAAACTTGTGCCAGTTGCGTAGAACAAACTTGTGCCAGTTTTGTAGAACAAACTTGTGCCAGTTGCGTAGAACAAACTTGTGCCAGTTGCGTAGAACAAACTTGTGCCAGTTGCATAGAACAAACTTGTGCCAGTTTTGTAGAACAACCTTTTGCCAGTTGCGTCAAACAACCTTGTGCCAGTTGCGTCAAACAAACTTGTGCACGGTGAGTCAAAAAAACTTGTGCCAGTTGTGTCAAACAAACTTGTGCCAGTTGGGTCGAATAAACTTGTGCCAGTTGCATCAAACAAACTTGTGCCAGTTGCTTAGAACAAACTTGTGCCAGTTGCATAGAACAAAATTATGCCAGTTGTGTCAAACAAACTTGTGCCAGATGCGTAGGACAAACTTGTGCCAGTTGCGTCAAACAAACTTGTGCCAGTTGCGTAGAACAAACTTGAGCCAGTTGCGTAGAACAAGCTTGTGCCAGTTGCATCGAACAAACTTGCGCCAGTTGCATTGAACAAACTTGTGCCAGTTGCGCAGAACAAACTTGTGCCAGTTAAGTCAAACAGACTTGTGCCAGTTGCGTCAAACAAATTTATGCCAGTTGCATAGAACTAACTTGTGCCAGTTGCATCGAACAAACTTGTGCCAGTTGCGTCGAACACACTTGTGCCAGTTGCGTCGGACAAACTTGTGCCAATTGCGTCGAACAAACTTGAGCCAGTTGTGTCAAACAAAATTGTGCCAGTTGCATAAAACAAACTTGTGCCAGTTGCGTCGAACAAACTTGTGCCAGTTGCGTAGAACAAACTTGTGCCAGTTACGTAGAACAAACTTGTGCCAGTTGTGTCAGACAAACTTGTGCCAGTTGCGTAGAACAAACTTGTGCCAGTTTCGTAGAACAAACTTGTGCCAGTTGCGTAGAACAAACTTGTGATAGTTGCGAAGAACAAACTTGTGCCAGTTGCGTCGAACAAACTTGTGCCAGTTGCGTCGACCAATCTTGTGCCAGTTTCGTCAAACAAACTTGTGCCAGTTGCATAGACAAACTTGTGCCATTTGTGTCAAACAAACATGTGCCAGTTGCGTCAAACAAACTTGGGCCAGTTGCGTCGAACAAACTTGTGCCAGTTATGTCGAAGAAACTTGTGCCAGTTGCGTAGAACAAACTTGTGCCAGTTGCGTCAAACAAACTTGTGCCAGTTGCATAGAACAAACTTGTGCCAGTTGTGTAGAATAACCTTGTGCCAGTTGCGTCAAACAACCTTGTGCCAATTCCGTCAAACAAACTTGTGCCAGTTGCGTCAAAAAAACTTGTGCCAGTTGCGTCAAACAAACTTGTGCCAGTTGGGTCGAATAAACTTGTGCCTGTTGCATTAAACAAACTTGTGCCAGTTCGTCGAACAAACTTGTGTCAGTTGCATCGAACAAACTTGTGCCAGTTGCGTCGAACAAACTTGTGCCAGTTGCGTCGAACAAACTTGTGCCAGTTGTGTCAAACAAACTTGTGCCAGTTGCGTAGAACAAACTTGTGCCAGTTGTGTCAAACAACCTTGTGCCAGTTGCGTCAAACAACCTTGTGCCAGTTGCATCGAACAAACTTGTGCCAGTTGCGTAGAACAAACTTTTGCCAGTTGCATAGAACAAACTTGTCACAGTTGTGTCAAACAAACTCGTGCCAGTTGCGTAGAACAAACTTGTGCCAGTTGCGTAGAACAAACTTGTGCCAGTTACGTAGAACAAACTTGTGCCAGTTGCGTCGAACAAACTTCTGCCAGTTGCGTAGAACAAATTTGTGCCAGTTACGTAGAACAAACTTGTGCCAGTTGTGTAGAACAAACTTCTGCCAGTTGCATCAAACAAACTTGGGCCAATTGCGTAGAACAAACTTGTGCCAGTTGCGATAAACAAACTTGTGCCAGTTGCGTCAAACAAACTTGTGCCAATTGCATAGAACAAACTTGAGCCAGTTGCGTAGAACAAACTTGTGCCAGTTGCGTCGAACATACTTGTGCCAGTTGCGTTGAACAAACTTGTGCCAGTTGCGTAGAACAAACTTGTGCCAGTTGCATAGAACAAACTTGTGCGAGTTGTGTCAAACAAACTTCTGCCAGTTGCATAGAACAAACTTGTACCATTTGCGTAGAACAAACTTAGACCAGTTGCATAGAACAAACTTGTGCCAGTTGCAAAGAACAAACTTGTGCCAATTGCATAAAACAAGCTTGTGCCAGTTGAGTAGAACAAACTTGTGCCAGTTACGTAGAACAAACTTGTGCCAGTTGTGTCAGACAAACTTGTGCCAGTTGCGTAGAACAAACTTGTGCCAGTTTTGTAGAACAAACTTGTGCCAGTTGCGTAGAACAAACTTGTGATAGTTGCGAAGAACAAACTTGTGCCAGTTGCGTCGAACAAACTTGTGCCAGTTGCGTCGACCAATCTTGTGCCAGTTTCGTCAAACAAACTTGTGCCAGTTGCATAGACAAACTTGTGCCATTTGTGTCAAACAAACATGTGCCAGTTGCGTCAAACAAACTTGGGCCAGTTGCGTCGAACAAACTTGTGCCAGTTGTGTCGAAGAAACTTGTGCCAGTTGCGTAGAACAAACTTGTGCCAGTTGCGTCAAACAAACTTGTGCCAGTTGCATAGAACAAACTTGTGCCAGTTGTGTAGAATAACCTTGTGCCAGTTGCGTCAAACAACCTTGTGCCAATTCCGTCAAACAAACTTGTGCCAGTTGCGTCAAAAAAACTTGTGCCAGTTGCGTCAAACAAACTTGTGCCAGTTGGGTCGAATAAACTTGTGCCAGTTGCATTAAACAAACTTGTGCCAGTTCGTCGAACAAACTTGTGTCAGTTGCATCGAACAAACTTCTGCCAGTTGCGTCGAACAAACTTGTGCCAGTTGCGTCGAACAAACTTGTGCCAGTTGTGGTAAACAAACTTGTGCCAGTTGCGTAGAACAAACTTGTGCCAGTTGTGTCAAACAACCTTGTGCCAGTTGCGTCAAACAACCTTGTGCCAGTTGCATCGAACAAACTTGTGCCAGTTGCGTAGAACAAACTTTTGCCAGTTGCATAGAACAAACTTGTCACAGTTGTGTCAAACAAACTTGTGCCAGTTGCGTAGAACAAACTTGTGCCAGTTGCGTAGAACAAACTTGTGCCAGTTACGTAGAACAAACTTGTGCCAGTTGCGTCGAACAAACTTCTGCCAGTTGCGTAGAACAAATTTGTGCCAGTTACGTAGAACAAACTTGTGCCAGTTGTGTAGAACAAACTTCTGCCAGTTGCATCAAACAAACTTGGGCCAGTTGCGTAGAACAAACTTGTGCCAGTTGCGATAAACAAACTTGTGCCAGTTGCGTCAAACAAACTTGTGCCAATTGCGTAGAACAAACTTGAGCCAGTTGCGTAGAACAAACTTGTGCCAGTTGCGTCGAACATACTTGTGCCAGTTGCGTTGAACAAACTTGTGCCAGTTGCGTAGAACAAACTTGTGCCAGTTGCATAGAACAAACTTGTGCGAGTTGTGTCAAACAAACTTCTGCCAGTTGCATAGAACAAACTTGTACCATTTGCGTAGAACAAACTTAGGCCAGTTGCATAGAACAAACTTGTGCCAGTTGCAAAGAACAAACTTGTGCCAATTGCGTAAAACAAACTTGTGCCAGTTGCGTAGAACAAAATTGTGCCAGTTGCGTAGAACAAATTTGTGCCAGTTGCGTCGAACAAACTTGTGCCAGTTGCGTCGAACAAACTTGTGCCAGTTGCATAGAACAAACTTGTGTCAGTTGCGTTGGAAAAACTTGTGCCAGATGCGTTGAACAAACTTGTGACAGTTGCGTAGAACAAACTTGTGCCAGTTGTTTCAAACAAACTTTTGCCAGTTGCGTCAAACAAACTTGGGCCAGTTGCATCAAACAAACTTGTGCCAGTTGCGTAGAACAAACTTGTGCCAGTTGCGTAGAACAAACTTGTGCCAGTTGCGTAGAACAAACTTGTGCCAGTTGCGTCAAACAAACTTGGGCCAGTTGCGTAGAACAAACTTGTGCCAGTTGCGTAGAACAAACTTGTGTCACTTGCGTCAAACAATCTTGTGCCAGTTGCGAAGAACAAACTTGTGCCTGTTGCGTATAACAAAACTGTGCCAGTTACGTAGAGCAAACTTGTGCTAGTTGCGTAGAACAAACTTGTGCTAGTTGGGTAGAACAAACTTGTGTCAGTTGCGTAGAACAAACTTGTGCCAGTTGCGTCAAACAAACTTGGGCCAGTTGCGTAGAACAAACTTGTGACAGTTGCAAACTACAAACTTGTGCCACTTGCGTAGGACAAACTTGTGCCAGTTGCGTCAAACAAACTTGTGCCAGTTGCGTAGAACAAACTTGTGCCAGTTGAGAACTACAAATTTGTGACACTTGCGTAGGACAAACTTATGCCAGTTGCGTCAAACAAACTTGTGCCAGTTGCGTCAAACAAACTTGTGCCAGTTATGTCAAACAAACTTGTGCCAGTTGCATAGTACAAACTTGTGCCAGTTGCATCGAACAAACTTGTGCCAGTTGCATAGAACAAACTTGTTCCAGTTGCATAGAACAAACTTCTGCTAGTTGCGTAGAACAAACTTGTGCCAGTTGCGTCGAACAAACTTGTGCCAGTTGCGTCGAACAAACTTGTCACAGTTGTGTCAAACAAACTCGTGCCAGTTGCGTAGAACAAACTTGTGCCAGTTGCGTAGAACAAACTTGTGCCAGTTACGTAGAACAAACTTGTGCCAGTTGCGTCGAACAAACTTCTGCCAGTTGCGTAGAACAAATCTGTGCCAGTTACGTAGAACAAACTTGTGCCAGTTGTGTAGAACAAACTTCTGCCAGTTGCATCAAACAAACTTGGGCCATTTGCGTAGAACAAACTTGTGCCAGTTGCGATAAACAAACTTGTGCCAGTTGCGTCAAACAAACTTGTGCCAATTGCGTAGAACAAACTTGAGCCAGTTGCGTAGAACAAACTTGTGCCAGTTACGTCGAACATACTTGTGCCAGTTGCGTTGAACAAACTTGTGCCAGTTGCGTAGAACAAACTTGTGCCAGTTGCATAGAACAAACTTGTGCGAGTTGTGTCAAACAAACTTCTGCCAGTTGCATAGAACAAACTTGTACCTTTTGCGTAGAACAAACTTAGGCCAGTTGCATAGAACAAACTTGTGCCAGTTGCAAAGAACAAACTTGTGCCAATTGCGTAAAACAAACTTGTGCCAGTTGAGTAGAACAAACTTGTGCCAGTTACATAGAACAAACTTGTGCCAGTTGTGTCAGACAAACTTGTGCCAGTTGCGTAGAACAAACTTGGGCCAGTTTCGTAGAACAAACTTGTGCCAGTTGCGTAGAACAAACTTGTGATAGTTGCGAAGAACAAACTTGTGCCAGTTGCGTCGAACAAACTTGTGCCAGTTGCGTCGACCAATCTTGTGCCAGTTTCGTCAAACAAACTTGTGCCAGTTGCATAGACAAACTTGTGCCATTTGTGTCAAACAAACATGTGCCAGTTGCGTCAAACAAACTTGGGCCAGTTGCGTCGAACAAACTTGTGCCAGTTGTGTCGAAGAAACTTGTGCCAGTTGCGTAGAACAAACTTGTGCCAGTTGCGTCAAACAAACTTGTGCCAGTTGCATAGAACAAACTTGTGCCAGTTGTGTAGAATAACCTTGTGCCAGTTGCGTCAAACAACCTTGTGCCAATTCTGTCAAACAAACTTGTGCCAGTTGCATCAAAAAAACTTGTGCCAGTTGCGTCAAACAAACTTGTGCCAGTTGGGTCGAATAAACTTGTGCCAGTTGCATTAAACAAACTTGTGCCAGTTCGTCGAACAAACTTGTGTCAGTTGCATCGAACAAACTTCTGCCAGTTGCGTCGAACAAACTTGTGCCAGTTGCGTCGAACAAACTTGTGCCAGTTGCGTCGAACAAACTTGTGCCAGTTGTGGTAAACAAACTTGTGCCAGTTGCGTAGAACAAACTTGTGCCAGTTGTGTCAAACAACCTTGTGCCAGTTGCGTCAAACAACCTTGTGCCAGTTGCATCGAACAAACTTGTGACAGTTGCGTAGAACAAACTTTTGCCAGTTGCATAGAACAAACTTGTCACAGTTGTGTCAAACAAACTCGTGCCAGTTGCGTAGAACAAACTTGTGCCAGTTGCGTAGAACAAACTTGTGCCAGTTGCGTCGAACAAACTTCTGCCAGTTGCGTAGAACAAATTTTTGCCAGTTACGTAGAACAAACTTGTGCCAGTTGTGTAGAACAAACTTCTGCCAGTTGCATCAAACAAACTTGGGCCAGTTGCGTAGAACAAACTTGTGCCAGTTGCGATAAACAAACTTGTGCCAGTTGCGTCAAACAAACTTGTGCCAATTGCGTAGAACAAACTTGAGCCAGTTGCGTAGAACAAACTTGTGCCAGTTGCGTCGAACATACTTGTGCCAGTTGCGTTGAACAAACTTGTGCAAGTTGCGTAGAACAAACTTGTGCCAGTTGCATAGAACAAACTTGTGCGAGTTGTGTCAAACAAACTTCTGCCAGTTGCATAGAACAAACTTGTACCATTTGCGTAGAACAAACTTAGGCCAGTTGCATAGAACAAACTTGTGCCAGTTGCAAAGAACAAACTTGTGCCAATTGCGTAAAACAAACTTGTGCCAGTTGCATAGAACAAAATTGTGCCAGTTGCGTAGAACAAATTTGTGCCAGTTGCGTCGAACAAACTTGTGCCAGTTGCGTCGAACAAACTTGTGCCAGTTGCATAGAACAAACTTGTGTCAGTTGCGTTGGACAAACTTGTGCCAGATGCGTTGAACAAACTTGTGACAGTTGCGTAGAACAAACTTGTGCCAGTTGTTTCAAACAAACTTTTGCCAGTTGCGTCAAGCAAACTTGGGCCAGTTGCATCAAACAAACTTGTGCCAGTTGCGTAGAACAAACTTGTGCCAGTTGCGTAGAACAAACTTGTGCCAGTTGCGTAGAACAAACTTGTGCCAGTTGCGTCAAACAAACTTGGGCCAGTTGCGTAGAACAAACTTGTGCCAGTTGCGTAGAACAAACTTGTGCCACTTGCGTCAAACAATCTTGTGCCAGTTGCGAAGAACAAACTTGTGCCTGTTGCGTATAACAAAACTGTGCCAGTTACGTAGAGCAAACTTGTGCTAGTTGCGTAGAACAAACTTGTGCTAGTTGGGTAGAACAAACTTGTGTCAGTTGCGTAGAACAAACTTGTGCCAGTTGCGTCAAACAAACTTGGGCCAGTTGCGTAGAACAAACTTGTGACAGTTACAAACTACAAACTTGTGCCACTTGCGTAGGACAAACTTGTGCCAGTTGCGTCAAACAAACTTGTGCCAGTTGCGTAGAACAAACTTGTGCCAGTTGAGAACTACAAATTTGTGACACTTGCGTAGGACAAACTTATGCCAGTTGCGTCAAACAAACTTGTGCCAGTTGCGTCAAACAAACTTGTGCCAGTTATGTCAAACAAACTTGTGCCAGTTGCATAGTACAAACTTGTGCCAGTTGCATCGAACAAACTTGTGCCAGTTGCATAGAACAAACTTGTTCCAGTTGCATAGAACAAATTTCTGCTAGTTGCGTAGAACAAACTTGTGCCAGTTGCGTCGAACAAACTTGTGCCAGTTGCGTCGAACAAACTTGTCACAGTTGTGTCAAACAAACTCGTGCCAGTTGCGTAGAACAAACTTGTGCCAGTTGCGTAGAACAAACTTGTGCCAGTTACGTAGAACAAACTTGTGCCAGTTGCGTCGAACAAACTTCTGCCAGTTGCGTAGAACAAATTTGTGCCAGTTACGTAGAACAAACTTGTGCCAGTTGTGTAGAACAAACTTCTGCCAGTTGCATCAAACAAACTTGGGCCAGTTGCGTAGAACAAACTTGTGCCAGTTGCGATAAACAAACTTGTGCCAGTTTCGTCAAACAAACTTGTGCCAATTGCGTAGAACAAACTTGAGCCAGTTGCGTAGAACAAACTTGTGGCAGTTGCGTCGAACATACTTGTGCCAGTTGCGTTGAACAAACTTGTGCCAGTTGCGTAGAACAAACTTGTGCCAGTTGCATAGAACAAACTTGTGCGAGTTGTGTCAAACAAACTTCTGCCAGTTGCATAGAACAAACTTGTACCATTTGCGTAGAACAAACTTAGGCCAGTTGCATAGAACAAACTTGTGCCAGTTGCAAAGAACAAACTTGTGCCAATTGCGTAAAACAAACTTGTGCCAGTTGCGTAGAACAAAATTGTGCCAGTTGCGTAGAACAAATTTGTGCCAGTTGCGTCGAACAAACTTGTGCCAGTTGCGTCGAACAAACTTGTGCCAGTTGCATAGAACAAACTTGTGTCAGTTGCGTTGGACAAACTTGTGCCAGATGCGTTGAACAAACTTGTGACAGTTGCGTAGAACAAACTTGTGCCAGTTGTTTCAAACAAACTTTTGCCAGTTGCGTCAAACAAACTTGGGCCAGTTGCATCAAACAAACTTGTGCCAGTTGCGTAGAACAAACTTGTGCCAGTTGCGTAGAACAAACTTGTGCCAGTTGCGTAGAACAAACTTGTGCCAGTTGCGTCAAACAAACTTGGGCCAGTTGCGTAGAACAAACTTGTGCCAGTTGCGTAGAACAAACTTTTGCCACTTGCGTCAAACAATCTTGTGCCAGTTGCGAAGAACAAACTTGTGCCTGTTGCGTATAACAAAACTGTGCCAGTTACGTAGAGCAAACTTGTGCTAGTTGCGTAGAACAAACTTGTGCTAGTTGGGTAGAACAAACTTGTGTCAGTTGCGTAGAACAAACTTGTGCCAGTTGCGTCAAACAAACTTGGGCCAGTTGCGTAGAACAAACTTGTGACAGTTGCAAACTACAAACTTGTGCCACTTGCGTAGGACAAACTTGTGCCAGTTGCGTCAAACAAACTTGTGCCAGTTGCGTAGAACAAACTTGTGCCAGTTGAGAACTACAAATTTGTGACACTTGCGTAGGACAAACTTATGCCAGTTGCGTCAAACAAACTTGTGCCAGTTGCGTCAAACAAACTTGTGCCAGTTATGTCAAACAAACTTGTGCCAGTTGCATAGTACAAACTTGTGCCAGTTGCATCGAACAAACTTGTGCCAGTTGCATAGAACAAACTTGTTCCAGTTGCATAGAACAAACTTCTGCTAGTTGCGTAGAACAAACTTGTGCCAGTTGCGTCGAACAAACTTGTGCCAGTTGCGTCGAACAAACTTGTGCCAGTTGCGTCAGACAAACTTGTGCCAGTTGCGTCGAACAACCTTGTGCCAGTTGCGTCAAACAAACTTGTGCCAGTTGTTTCAAACAAACTTTTGCCAGTTGCGTCAAACAAACTTGTGCCAGTTGCGTCGAACAAAATTGTGCCAGTTGCGTCGAACAAACTTGTGCCAGTCGTGTAGAACAAAATTGTGCCAGTTGCGTAGAACAACCTTGTCGCAGTTGCGTCAAACAAACTTGTGCCAGTTGCGGCAAACAAACTTGTGCCAGTTGCGTCAAACAAACTTGTGCCAGTTGGGTCAAACAAACTTGTGCCAGTTGCGTTAAACAAACTTGTGGCAGATGCGTCGAACAAACTTGTGACAGTTGCATAGAACAAACTTGTGCCTGTTATGTAGAAGAAACTTGTGCCAGTTACATAGAACAAACTTGTGCCAGTTGCGTAGAACAAACTTGTGCCATTTGCGAAGAACAAAATTGTGCCAGCTGCGTCAAACAAACTTGTGCCAGTTGCATAGAACAAACTTGTGCCAGTTGCGTAGAACAAAATTGTGCCAGTTGCGTCGATCAAACTTATGCTAATTGCGTCGGACAAACTTGTGCCAGTTGCGTCGAGACACTTGTGCCAGATGCGTAGAACAAACTTGTGCCAGTTGTGTCAAACAAACTTTTGCCAGTTGCGTCAAACAAACTTGGGCCAGTTGCGTAAACAAACTTGTGCCAGTTGTGTCGGACAAACTTGTGCCAGTTACGTAGAACAAACTTGTGCCGGTTGCGAACTACAAACTTGTGCCAGTGGGGTTGAACAAACTTGGGCCAGTTGCGTCAAACAAACTTGTGCTAGTTGCGTTAAACAAACTTGTGCCAGTTGCGTTGAACAAACTTGTGCCAGTTGCGTCAAACAAACTTGTGCTAGTTGCGTTAAACAAACTTGTGCCAGTTGCGTTGAACAAACTTGTGCCAGTTGCGTCGAACAAACTTGTGCCAGTTGTGTCGAACAAACTTGTGCCAGTTGCGTCGAACAAACTTGTGCCAGTTGCGTAGAACAAACTTGTGCCAGTTGCGTAGAACAAACTTGTGCCAGTTGCATCGAACAAACTTGTGCCAGTTGCTTCAGACAAATTTGTGCCAGTTGAGTCAAATAAACTTGTGCCAGTTGCGTAGAACAAACTTGTGCCAGTTGTGTCTACAAACTTGTGCCAGTTGCGTCAAACAAACTTGTGACAGTTGCGTAGAACAAACTTGTGCCAGTTGCATCGAACAAATTTGTGCCAGTTGCGTAGAACAAACTTGTGCCAGTCGTGTCAAACAAACTTGTGCCAGTTGCGTAGAACAAATTTGTGCCACTTGTGTCAAACAAACTTGTTACAGTTGCGTAGAACGAATTTGTGCCAGTTACTTAGAACAAACTTTTGCCATTTGTGTCAAACAAACTTGTGCCAGTTGCGTAGAACAAACTTGTGCCAGTTGTGTAGAACAAACTTGTGCCAGTTACGTAGAACAAACTTCTGCCACTTGCGTGGAACGAACTTCAGCCAGTTGTGTCAAACAAACTTGTGCCAGTTGCGTAGAACAACCTTGTGCCAGTTCCGTCAAACAAACTTGTGCCAGTTACATAGAACAAACTTGTGCCAGTTGCGTAGAACAAACTTGTGCCAGTTGCGTCAAACAAACTTGTGCCAGTTGCGAAGAACAAACCTGTGACAATTGCGTCAAACAAACTTGTGCCAGTTGAGTCAAACACACTTGTGCCAGTTGCGTCGGACAAACTTGTGCCAGTTGCGTCGAACAAACTTGTGCCAGATGCGTTGAACAAACTTGTGACAGTTGCGTAGAACAAACTTGTGCCAGTTGCGTTGGACAAACTTGTGCCAGATGCGTTGAACAAACTTGTGACAGTTGCGTAGAACAAACTTGTGCCAGTTGTTTCAAACAAACTTTTGCCAGTTGCGTCAAACAAACTTGTGCCAGTTGCGTCAAACAAACTTTTGCCAGTTGCGTAGAACAAACTTGTGCCAGTTGCGTAGAACAAACTAGTGCCAGTTGCGTCAAACAAACTTGGGCCAGTTGCGTAGAACAAACTTGTGCCAGTTGCGTAGAACAAACTTGTGCCAGTTGCGAAGAACAAACTTGTGCCTGTTGCGTAGAACAAAATTGTGCCAGTTGCGTAGAACAACCTTGTGCCAGTTGCGTAGAACAAACTTGTGCCAGTTGTGTAGAACAAACTTGTGCTAGTTGCGTAGAACAAACTTGTGCTAGTTGCGTAGAACAAACTTGTGTCAGTTGCGTAGAACGAACTTGTGCCAGTTGCGTCAAACAAACTTGGGCCAGTTGCGTAGAACAAACTTGTGCCAGTTGCGAACTACAAACTTGTGCCACTTGCGTAGGACAAACTTGTGCCAGTTGCGTCAAACAAACTTGTGCCAGGTGCGTCAAACAAACTTGTGCCAGTTGCGTCAAACAAACTTGTGCCAGTTGCGTCGAACAAACTTGTGCCAGTTGCGTAGAACAAACTTGGGCCAGATACGTAGAACAAACTTGTGCCATTTGTGTCAAACAAACTTGTGCCAGTTGCATAGAACAAACTTGTGCCAGTTGCGTAGAACAAACTTGTGCCAGTTACGTAGAACAAACTTGTGCCAGTTGCGTAGGACAAACTTGCGCCAGTTGTGTCAAACAAACTTGTGCCAGTTGCGTAGAACAAACTTGAGACAGTTGCATAGACAAACTTGTACCAGTTGCGTCGAACATACTTGTGCCAGTTGCGTTGAACAAACTTGTGCCAGTTGCGTAGAACAAACTTGTGGCAGTTGCGTAGAACAAACTTGTGCCAGTTGAGTAGAACAAACTTGTGGCAGTTGCGTAGAACAAACTTTTGCCAGTTGCGTAGAACAAATATTTTCCAGTTGCGTAGAACAAACTTGTGCCAGTTGCGTCGAACAAACTTGTGCCAGTTGCATCGAACAAATTTGTGCCAGTTGCGTTGGACAAACTTGTGAGAGTTGCGTAGAAGAAACTTGTTCCAGTGGTTTCAAACAAACTTTTGACAGTTGCGTCAAACAAACTTGGGCCAGTTGCGTCAAACAAACTTGTGCCAGTTGCGTAGAACAAACTTGTGCCAGTTGCGTCGAACAAACTTGAGCCAGTTGCGTGGAACAAACTTGTGCCAGTTGCGTCGAACAAACTTGTGCCAGTTGCGTAGAACAAACTTGTGCAATTTGCGTCAAAAAACTTGTGCCAGTTGCGTAGAACAAATTTGTGCTAGTTGAGTAGAACAAACTTGTGCCAGTTGCGTCGAACAAACTTGTGCCAGTTGCATAGAACTAACTCGTGCCAGTTGTGAAGAACAAAATTGGGCCAGTTGCGTAGAACAATCTTGTGCCAGTTGCGATGAAAAAACTTGTGCCAGTTGCGTAGAACAAACTTGTGCCAGTTGCGTAGAACAAACTTGTGCCAGTTGCGTAGAACAAACTTGTGCCAGTTGCGTCGAACGAACTTGTGCCAGTTGCATCGAACAAACTTGTGTCAATTGCATAGAACAAACTTGTGCCAGTTGCATAGAACAAACTTGTGCCAGTTGTGTCAAACAAACTTGTGCCAGTTGCGTAAAACAAACTTGTGCCAGTTGCGTCGAACAAACTTGTGCCAGTTGCGTCGAACAAACTTGTGCCAGTTGCATCGAACAAACTTGTGCCAGTTGCGTAGAACAAACTTGTGCCAGTTGCGTCGAACAAACTTGTGCCAGTTGCATCGAACAAACTTGTGCCAATTGCGTCGAACAAACTTGTGCCAGTTGCGTAGAACAAACTTGGGCTAGTTGCGTAGTACAAACTTGTGCCAGTTGCGAAGAACAAACTTGTGCTAGTTGTATCAAACAAACTTGTGCCAGTTGTGTCGAACAAACTTGTGCCAGTTGCATCAAACAAACTTGTGCCAGTTACGTCGAACAAACTTGTGCCAGTTGCGTCGAACAAACTTGTGCCAGTTGCGTAGAACAAACTTGGGCCAGTTGCGTCGAACAAACTTGTGCCAGTTGCGTCGAACGAACTTGTGCCAGTTGCATCGAACAAACTTGTGTCAATTTCGTAGAACAAACTTGTGCCAGTTGCATAGAACAAACTTGTGCCAGTTGCGTCGAACAAACTTGTGCCAGTTGCATCGAACAAACTTGTGCCAGTTGCGTAGAACAAACTTGAGCTAGTTGCGTAGAACAAACTTGTGCCAGTTGCTAAGAACAAACTTGTGCTAGTTGCATCAAACAAACTTGTGCCAGTTGTGTCGAACAAACTTGTGCCAGTTGCATTAAACAAACTTGTGCCAGTTGCGTCGAACAAACTTGTGCCAGTTGCGTCGAAAAAACTTGTGCCAGTTGCGTCGAACAAACTTGTGCCAGTTGCGTCAGATAAACTTGTGCCAGTTGCGTCGAATAACCTTGTGCCAGTTGCATCAAACAAACTTGTGCCAGTTGTGTCAAACAAACTTTTGCCAGTTGCGTCAAACAAACTTGTGCCAGTTGCGTCGAACAAACTTGTGCCAGTTGCGTCGAACAAACTTGTGCCAGTTGCGTAGAACAAACTTGTGCCAGTTGCGTAGAACAACCTTGTCCCAGTTGCGTCAAACAAACTTGTGCCAGTTACGTCAAACTAACTTGTGCCAGTTGCGTCAAACAAACTTGTGCCAGTTGCATAGAACAAACTTGTGCCAGTTGCATTAAACAAACTTGTGCCAGTTGCGTCGAACAAACTTGTGCCAGTTACATAGCACAAACTTGTGCCTGTTACGTAGAAGAAACTTGTGCCAGTTATATAGAACAAACTTCGGCCAGTTGCGTAGAACAAACTTGTGCCATTTGCGAAGAACAAACGTGTGCCAACTGCGTCAAACAAACTTGTGTCAGTTGCATAGAACAAACTTGTGCCAGTTGCGCAGAACAAATTTGTGCCAGTTGCGTCGATCAAACTTATGCCAGTTGCGTAGAACAAACTTGTGCCAGTTGCGTCGAACTAACTTGTGGCAGATGCGTAGAACAAACTTGTGCCAGTTTTGTCAAACAAACTTTTGCCAGTTGCGCCAAACAAACTTGGGCCAGTTGCGTCGAACAAACTTGTGCCAGTTGTGTCGGACAAACTTGAGCCTGTTATGTAGAACAAACTTGTGCCAGTTGCGAACTACAAACTTGTGCCAGTTGCGTTGAACAAACTTGGGCCAGTTGCGTCAAACAAACTTGTGCTAATTGTGTTAAACAAACTTTTGCCAGTTGCGTTGAACAAACTTTTGCCAGTTGCGTCGAACAAACATATGCCAGTTGCGTCAAACAAACTTGTGCCAGTTGCGTCGAACAAACTTGTGCCAGTTGTGTCGAACAAACTTGTGCCAGTTGCGTAGAACAAATTTGTGCCACTTGCGTCAAACAAACTTGTTCCAGTTGCGTAGAACAAACTTGTGCCAGTTACGTAGAACAAACTTTTGATATTTGTGTCAAACAAATTGTGCCAGTTGCGTAGAACAAACTTGTGCCAGTTGTGTAGAACAAACTTGTGCCAGTTGCGTAGAACAAACTTCTGCCAGTTGTGTCAAACAAACTTGTGCCAGTTGCACCAAAAAAACTTGTGCCAGTTGCGTAGAACAAACTTCTGCCAGTTGCGTCAAACAAACTTGTGCCAGTTACATAGAACAAACTTGTGCCAGTTGCATAGAACAACCTTGTGCCAGATGCGTCAAACAAACTTGTGCCAGTTGCGTCAAAAAAACTTGTGCCAGTTGCGTCAAACAAACTTGTGCCAGTTGGGTCGAGTAAACTTATGCCAGTTGCGTTAAACAAACTTGTGCCAGTTGCGTCAAACAAACTTGTGCCAGTTGCATCGAACAAACTTGTGCCAGTTGCGTAGAACAAACTTGTGCCAGTTGCGTCAAACAAACTTGTTCCAGTTGCTTTGAATAAACTTGTGCCAGTTGCATAGAACAAACTTGTGCCAGTTGCGTAGAACAAACTTGTGCCAGTTACGTAGAACAAACTTGTGCCAGTTGCGTAGAACAAACTTGTGCCAGTTGCGTAGAACAAACTTGTCCCAGTTGTGTAGAACAAACTTGTGCCAGATGCATAGGACAAACTTGTGCCAGTTGCGTCAAACAAACTTGTGCCAGTTGCGTAGAACAAACTTAACCCAGTTGCGTAGAACAAACTTGTGCCAGTTGCGTCGAACAAACTTGTGCCAGTTGCGTTGAACAAACTTGTGCAAGTTGCGCAGAACAAACTTGTGCCAGTTGCGTCAAACAAACTTGTGCCAGTTGCGTCAAACAAATTTATGCCAGTTGCGTAGAACAAACTTGTGTCAGTTGCATAGAACAAACTTTTGCCAGTTGCATCGAACAAACTTGTGCCAGTTGCGTCGAACAAACTTGTGCCAGTTGCGTCGGACCAATTTGTGCCAATTGCGTCGAACAAACTTTTGCCAGTTGCGTAGAACAAACTTGTGCCAGTTGTGTCAAACAAACTTGTGCCAGTTACGTACCACAAACTTGTGCCAGTTGCGTCGAACAAACTTGTGCCAGTTGCGTAGAACAAACTTGTGCTAGTTACGTAGAACAAACTTGTGCCAGTTATGTCAGACAAACTTGTGCCAGTTGCGCAGAACAAACTTGTGCCAGTTGCGTAGAACAAACTTGTGCCAGTTGCGTCGAACAAACTTGTGCCAGTTGTGTCAAACACACTTGTGCCAGTTGCGTCAGACAAACTTGTGCCAGTTGCGTCGAACAAACTTGTGCCATATGCGTTGAACAATCTTGTGACAGTTGCATTGGACAAACTTGTGCCAGATGCGTTGAACAAACTTGTGACAGTTGCGTAGAACAAACTTGTGCCAGTTGTTTCAAACAAACTTTTTCCAGTTGCGCCAAACAAACTTGGACCAGTTGCGTCAAACAAACTTGTGCCAGTTGCATAGAACAAACTTTTGCCAGTTGCGTAGAACAAACTTGTGCCAGTTGCGTAGAACAAACTAGTGCCAGTTGCGTCAAACAAACTTGGGCCAGTTGCGTAGAACAAACTTGTGCCAGTTGCGTAGAACAAACTTGTGCCAGTTGCGAAGAACAAACTTGTGCCTGTTGCGTAGAACAAAATTGTGCCAGTTGCGTAGAACAACCTTGTGCCAGTTGCGTAGAACAAACTTGTGCCAGTTGTGTAGAACAAACTTGTGCTAGTTGCGTAGAACAAACTTGTGCTAGTTGCGTAGAACAAACTTGTGTCAGTTGCGTAGAACGAACTTGTGCCAGTTGCGTCAAACAAACTTGGGCCAGTTGTGTAGAACAAACTTGTGCCAGTTGCGAACTACAAACTTGTGCCACTTGCGTAGGACAAACTTGTGCCAGTTGCGTCAAACAAACTTGTGCCAGGTGCGTCAAACAAATTTGTGCCAGTTGCGTCAAACAAACTTGTGCCAGTTGCGTCGAACAAACTTGTGCCAGTTGCGTAGAACAAACTTGTGCCAGTTACGTAGAACAAACTTGTGCCATTTGTGTCAAACAAACTTGTGCCAGTTGCATAGAACAAACTTGTGCCAGTTGCGTAGAACAAACTTGTGCCAGTTACGTAGAACAAACTTGTGCCAGTTGCTTAGAACAAACTTCTGCCAGTTGCATCAAACAAACTTGGGCCAGTTGCGTAGAACAAACTTGTGCCAGTTTCGTAGGAGAAACTTGTGCCAGTTGCGTCGAACAAACTTGTGCCAGTTGCGTCAGATAAACTTGTGCCAGTTGCGTCGAATAACCTTGTGCCAGTTGCGTCAAACAAACTTGTGCCAGTTGTGTCAAACAAACTTTTGCCAGTTGCGTCAAACAAACTTGTGCCAGTTGCGTCAAACAAACTTGTGCCAGTTGCGTCGAACAAACTTGTGCCAGTTGCGTAGAACAAACTTGTGCCAGTTGCGTAGAACAACCTTGTCCCAGTTGCGTCAAACAAACTTGTGCCAGTTATGTCAAACTAACTTGTGCCAGTTGCGTCAAACAAACTTGTGCCAGTTGCATAGAACAAACTTGTGCCAGTTGCATTAAACAAACTTGTGCCAGTTGCGTCGAACAAACTTGTGCCAGTTACATAGCACAAACTTGTGCCTGTTACGTAGAAGAAACTTGTGCCAGTTATATAGAACAAACTTCGGCCAGTTGCGTAGAACAAACTTGTGCCATTTGCGAAGAACAAACGTGTGCCAACTGCGTCAAACAAACTTGTGCCAGTTGCATAGAACAAACTTGTGCCAGTTGCGCAGAACAAATTTGTGCCAGTTGCGTCGATCAAACTTATGCCAGTTGCGTAGAACAAACTTGTGCCAGTTGCGTCGAACTAACTTGTGGCAGATGCGTAGAACAAACTTGTGCCAGTTTTGTCAAACAAACTTTTGCCAGTTGCGCCAAACAAACTTGGGCCAGTTGCGTCGAACAAACTTGTGCCAGTTGTGTCGGACAAACTTGAGCCTGTTATGTAGAACAAACTTGTGCCAGTTGCGAACTACAAACTTGTGCCAGTTGCGTTGAACAAACTTGGGCCAGTTGCGTCAAACAAACTTGTGCTAATTGTGTTAAACAAACTTTTGCCAGTTGCGTTGAACAAACTTTTGCCAGTTGCGTCGAACAAACATATGCCAGTTGCGTCAAACAAACTTGTGCCAGTTGCGTCGAACAAACTTGTGCCAGTTGTGTCGAACAAACTTGTGCCAGTTGCGTAGAACAAATTTGTGCCACTTGCGTCAAACAAACTTGTTCCAGTTGCGTAGAACAAACTTGTGCCAGTTACGTAGAACAAACTTTTGCTATTTGTGTCAAACAAATTGTGCCAGTTGCGTAGAACAAACTTGTGCCAGTTGTGTAGAACAAACTTGTGCCAGTTGCGTAGAACAAACTTCTGCCAGTTGTGTCAAACAAACTTGTGCCAGTTGCGCCAAAGAAACTTGTGCCAGTTGCGTAGAACAAACTTCTGCCAGTTGCGCCAAACAAACTTGTGCCAGTTACATAGAACAAACTTGTGCCAGTTGCGTAGAACAACCTTGTGCCAGATGCGTCAAACAAACTTGTGCCAGTTGCGTCAAACAAACTTGTGCCAGTTGCGTCAAAAAAACTTGTGCCAGTTGCGTCAAAGAAACTTGTGCCAGTTGGGTCGAGTAAACTTATGCCAGTTGCGTTAAACAAACTTGTGCCAGTTGCGTCAAACAAACTTGTGCCAGTTGCATCGAACAAACTTGTGCCAGTTGCGTAGAACAAACTTGTGCCAGTTGCGTCAAACAAACTTGTTCCAGTTGCATTGAACAAACTTGTGCCAGTTGCATAGAACAAACTTGTGCCAGTTGCGTTAAACAAACTTGTGCCAGTTGCGTAGAACAAACTTGTGCAGGTTACGTAGAACAAACTTGTGCCAGTTGCGTAGAACAAACTTGTGCCAGTTGCGTAGAACAAACTTGTCCCAGTTGTGTAGAACAAACTTGTGCCAGATGCATAGGACAAACTTGTGCCAGTTGCGTCAAACAAACTTGTGCCAGTTGCGTAGAACAAACTTAACCCAGTTGCGTAGAACAAACTTGTGCCAGTTGCGTCGAACAAACTTGTGCCAGTTGCGTTGAACAAACTTGTGCAAGTTGCGCAGAACAAACTTGTGCCAGTTGCGTCAAACAAACTTGTGCCAGTTGCGTCAAACAAATTTATGCCAGTTGCGTAGAACAAACTTGTGTCAGTTGCGTAGAACAAACTTTTGCCAGTTGCATCGAACAAACTTGTGCCAGTTGCGTCGAACAAACTTGTGCCAGTTGCGTCGGACCAATTTGTGCCAATTGCGTCGAACAAACTTTTGCCAGTTGCGTAGAACAAACTTGTGCCAGTTGTGTCAAACAAACTTGTGCCAGTTACGTACCACAAACTTGTGCCAGTTGCGTCGAACAAACTTGTGCCAGTTGCGTAGAACAAACTTGTGCTAGTTACGTAGAACAAACTTGTGCCAGTTATGTCAGACAAACTTGTGCCAGTTGCGCAGAACAAACTTGTGCCAGTTGCGTAGAACAAACTTGTGCCAGTTGCGTCGAACAAACTTGTGCCAGTTGAGTCAAACACACTTGTGCCAGTTGCGTCAGACAAACTTGTGCCAGTTGCGTCGAACAAACTTGTGCCAGATGCGTTGAACAAACTTGTGACAGTTGCGTTGGACAAACTTGTGCCAGATGCGTTGAACAAACTTGTGACAGTTGTGTAGAACAAACTTGTGCCAGTTGTTTCAAACAAACTTTTTCCAGTTGCGTCAAACAAACTTGGACCAGTTGCGTCGAACAAACTTGTGCCAGTTGCATAGAACAAACTTTTGGCAGTTGCGTAGAACAAACTTGTGCCAGTTGCGTAGAACAAACTAGTGCCAGTTGCGTCAAACAAACTTGGGCCAGTTGCGTAGAACAAACTTGTGCCAGTTGCGTAGAACAAACTTGTGCCAGTTGCGAAGAACAAACTTGTGCCTGTTGCGTAGAACAAAATTGTGCCAGTTGCGTAGAACAACCTTGTGCCAGTTGCGTAGAACAAACTTGTGCCAGTTGTGTAGAACAAACTTGTGCTAGTTGCGTAGAACAAACTTGTGCTAGTTGCGTAGAACAAACTTGTGTCAGTTGCGTAGAACGAACTTGTGCCAGTTGCGTCAAACAAACTTGGGCCAGTTGCGTAGAACAAACTTGTGCCAGTTGCGAACTACAAACTTGTGCTAGTTGCGTAGGACAAACTTGTGCCAGTTGCGTCAAACAAACTTGTGCCAGGTGCGTCAAACAAACTTGTGCCAGTTGCTTCAAACAAACATGTGCCAGTTGCGTCGAACAAACTTGTGCCAGTTGCGTAGAACAAACTTGTGCCAGTTACGTAGAACAAACTTGTGCCATTTGTGTCAAACAAACTTGTGCCAGTTGCATAGAACAAACTTGTGCCAGTTGCGTAGAACAAACTTGTGCCAGTTACGTAGAACAAACTTGTGCCAGTTGCTTAGAACAAACTTCTGCCAGTTGCATCTAACAAACTTGGGCCAGTTCTGTAGAACAAACTTGTGCCAGTTGCGTAGGAGAAACTTGCGCCAGTTGTGTCAAACAAACTTGTGCCAGTTGCGTAGAACAAACTTGAGACAGTTGCATAGACAAACTTGTGCCAGTTGCGTCGAACATACTTGTGCCAGTTGCGTTGAACAAACTTGTGCCAGTTGCGTAGAACAAACTTGTGGCAGTAGCGTCAAACAAACTTGTGCCAGTTGCGTAGAACAAACTTGTGGCAGTTGCGTAGAACAAACTTGTGCCAGTTGCGTAGAACAAATATTTTCCAGTTGCGTAGAATAAACTTGTGCCAGTTGCGTCGAACAAACTTGTGCCAGTTGCATCGAAGAAACTTGTGCCAGTTGCGTTGGACAAACTTGTGCCAGTTGCGTTGAACAAACTTCTGAGAGTTGCGTAGAAGAAACTTGTTCCAATGGTTTCAAACAAACTTTTGACAGTTGCGTCAAACAAACTTGGGCCAGTTGCGTCAAACAAACTTGTGCCAGTTGCGTAGAACAAACTTGTGCAGTTGCGTAGAACAAACTTGAGCCAGTTGCGTGGAACAAACTTGTGCCAGTTGCGTCGAACAAACTTGTGCCAGTTGCGTAGAACAAACTTGTGCAATTTGCGTCAAAAAACTTGTGCCAGTTGCGTAGAACAAATTTGTGCTAGTTGAGTAGAACAAACTTGTGCCAGTTGCGTCGAACAAACTTGTGCCAGTTGCATAGAACAAACTCGTGCCAGTTGTGAAGAACAAAATTGGGCCAGTTGCGTAGAACAAACTTGTGCCAGTTGCGATGAAAAAACTTGTGCCAGTTGCGTAGAACAAACTTGTGCCAGTTGCGTAGAACAAACTTGTGAGAGTTGCGTCGAACAAACTTGTGCCAATTGCGTCGAACGAACTTGTGCCAGTTGCATCGAACAAACTTGTGTCAATTGCGTAGAACAAACTTGTGCCAGTTGCATAGAACAAACTTGTGCCAGTTGCGTCAAACAAACTTGTGCCAGTTGCGTAAAACAAACTTGTGCCAGTTGCGTCGAACAAACTTGTGCCAGTTGCGTCGAACAAACTTGTGCCAGTTGCGTCGAACAAACTTGTGCCAGTTGCGTAGAACAAACTTGTGCCAGTTGCGTCGAACAAACTTGTGCCAGTTGCGTCAAACAAACTTGTGCCAATTGCGTCGAACAAACTTGTGCCAGTTGCGTAGAACAAACTTGGGCTAGTTGCGTAGAACAAAATTGTGCCAGTTGCGAAGAACAAACTTGTGCTAGTTGTATCAAACAAACTTGTGCCAGTTGTGTCGAACAAACTTGTGCCAGTTGCATCAAACAAACTTGTGCCAGTTGCGTCGAACAAACTTGTGCCAGTTGCGTCGAACAAACTTGTGCCAGTTGTGTAGAACAAACTTGGGCCAGTTGCGTCGAACAAACTTGTGCCAGTTGCGTCGAACGAACTTGTGCCAGTTGCGTCGAACAAACTTGTGCCAGTTGTGTAGAACAAACTTGGGCCAGTTGCGTCGAACAAACTTGTGCCAGTTGCGTCAAACAAACTTGTGCCAATTGCGTCGAACAAACTTGTGCCAGTTGCGTAGAACAAACTTGGGCTAGTTGCGTAGAACAATCTTGTGCCAGTTGCAAAGAACAAACTTGTGCTAGTTGCATCAAACAAACTTGTGCCAGTTGTGTCGAACAAACTTGTGCCAGTTGCATCAAACAAACTTATGCCAGTTGCGTCGAACAAACTTGTGCCAGTTGCGTCGAACAAACTTGTGCCACTTGCGTCGAACAAACTTGTGCCAGTTGCGTCAGACAAACTTGTGCCAGTTGCGTCGAATAACCTTGTGCCAGTTGCGTCAAACAAACTTGTGCCAGTTGTGTCAAACAAACTTTTGCCAGTTGCGTCAAACAAACTTGTGCCAGTTGCGTCGAACAAACTTGTGCCAGTTGCGTCGAACAAACTTTTGCCAGTTGCGTAGAACAAACTTGTGCCAGTTGCGTAGAACAACCTTGTCCCAGTTGCGTCAAACAAACTTGTGCCAGTTACGTCAAACTAACTTGTGATATTTGCGTCAAACAAACTTGTGCCAGTTGCATAGAACAATCTTGTGCCAGTTGCGTTAAACAAACTTGTGCCAGTTGCGTCGAATAAACTTGTGCCAGTTGCATAGCACAAACTTGTGCCTGTTACGTAGGAGAAACTTGTGCCAGTTATATAGAACAAACTTCGGCCAGTTGCATAAAACAAACTTGTGCCATTTGTGAAGAACAAACGTGTGCCAGCTGCGTCAAACAAATTTGTGCCAGTTGCATAGAACAAACTTGTGCCAGTTGCGCAGAACAAATTTGTGCCAGTTGCGTCGATCAAACTTATGCCAGTTGCGTAGAACAAACTTGTGCGAGTTGTGTCGAACTAACTAGTGCCAGATGCGTAGAACAAACTTGTGCCAGTTGTGTCAAACAAACTTTTGCCAGTTGCGTCAAACAAACTTGGGCCAGTTGCGTCGAACAAACTTGTGCCAGTTGTGTCGGACAAACTTGAGCCTGTTATGTAGAACAAACTTGTGCCAGTTGCGAACTACAAACTTGTGCCAGTTGCGTTGAACAAACTTGGGCCAGTTGCGTCAAACAAACTTGTGCTAATTGCGTTAAACAAACTTATGCCAGTTGCGTTGAACAAACTTTTGCCAGTTGCGTCGAACAAACATGTGCCAGTTGTGTCAAACAAACTTGTGCCAGTTGCGTCGAACAAACTTGTGCCAGTTGCGTCGAACAAACTTGTGCCAGTTGTGTCGAACAAACTTGTGCCAGTTGTGTCGAACAAACTTGTGCCAGTTGCGTCAAACAAACTTGTGCCAGTTGCGTCGAACAAACGTGCCAGTTGTGTCGAACAAACTTGTGCCAGTTGCGTCGAACAAACTTGTGCCAGTTGCGTAGAACAAACTTGTGCCAGTTGCGTAGAACAAACTTGTGCCAGTTGCGTCAAACAAACTTGTGCCAGTTGGGTCGGACAAACTTGTGCCAGTTGAGTCGAACAAACTTGTGCCAGTTGCGTAGAACAAACTTGTGCCAGTTGTGTCAAACAAACTTTTGCCAGTTGCGTCAAACAAACTTGTGCCAGTTGCATCAAAAAAACTTGTGCCAATTGCATCAAACAAACTTCTACCTGTTGCGTAGAACAAACTTGTGCCAGTCGTGTCAAACAAACCTGTGCCAGTTGCGTAGAACAAATTTGTGCCACTTGCGTCAAACAAACTTGTTCCAGTTGCGTAGAACAAACTTGTGCCAGTTACGTAGAACAAACTTTTGCTATTTGTGTCAAACAAATTGTGCCAGTTGCGTATAACAAACTTGTGCCAGTTGTGTAGAACAAACTTGTGCCAGTTACGTAGAACAAACTTGTGCCAGTTGCGTAGAACAAACTTCTGCCAGTTGTGTCAAACAAACTTGTGCCAGTTGCGCCAAAGAAACTTGTGCCAGTTGCGTAGAACAAACTTCTGCCAGTTGCGTCAAACAAACTTGTGCCAGTTACATAGAACAAACTTGTGCCAGTTGCATAGAACAACCTTGTGCCAGTTGCGTCAAACAAACTTGTGCCAGTTGCGTCCAACAAACTTGTGCCAGTTGCGTCAAAAAAACTTGTGCCAGTTGCGTCAAACAAACTTGTGCCAGTTGGGTCGAGTAAACTTGTGCCAGTTGCGTTAAACAAACTTGTGCCAGTTGCGTCAAAGAAACTTGTGCCAGTTGCATCGAACAAACTTGTGCCAGTTGCGTAGAACAAACTTGTGCCAGTTGCGTCAAACAAACTTGTTCCAGTTGCATTGAACAAACTTGTGCCAGTTGCATAGAACAAACTTGTGCCAGTTGCGTAGGACAAACTTGTGCCAGTTGCGTAGAACAAACTTGTGCCAAGTACGTAGAACAAACTTGTGCCAGTTGCGTAGAACAAACTTGTGCCAGTTGCGAAGAACAAACTTGTCCCAGTTGTGTAGAACAAACTTGTGCCAGATGCATAGGACAAACTTGTGCCAGTTGCGTCAAACAAACTTGTGCCAGTTGCGTAGAACAAACTTAACCCAGTTGCGTAGAACAAACTTGTGCCAGTTGCGTCGAACAAACTTGTGCCAGTTGCGTTGAACAAACTTGTGCAAGTTGCGCAGAACAAACTTGTGCCAGTTGCATCAAACAAACTTGTGCCAGTTGCGTCAAACAATTTTATGCCAGTTGCGTAGAATAAACTTGTGTCAGTTGCGTAGAACATTATTATTATTATTATTAAAATAGTTTAACCAGACCACTGAGCTGACCATCAGCTCTCATAGGGCTGGCCCGAAGGATTAGGATGGAATGACAAGTCTAGGCTAGAAGCCTAGCACTGGGACCTAATAAGTCACTTGTCAATGATGATGAATGAAGATGAAATTAAAAGCTGTAAAAAGGTATACGCTTTCATACTGGAACACACTCATACAATAAATACATTTAAACTCATGCTTCCATACATACTCACTAAAAAGGTATATAAAAATTCAAAATAAATTAGTAAAATCATAAAATTTACTTTTAAAATTCATTATTCTGATTTTTTTTTCCTTTTTTTTTATATTTTTCCAATTAATTTGCAGCTTCTCATAAACATTAAAATGGGTGCTATTGAGAACGTTGAAGATTCTGACAAAATTTCTTCTATCGGTCTATTTCCGAAATTTGATAATCACTGCAGGTTATATTGTGGACATTCACACAGTATATGCTTAACTGTTATCAGCACATTGCAAAGAACCTTGTGCCAGTTGCGTCAAACAAACTTGTGCCAGTTGCATCGAACAAACTTTTGCCAGTTGTGTCAAACAAACTTGTGCCAGATGTGTCAAACAAACTTGTGCCAGTTGCGTAGAACAAACTTGTGCCAGTTACTTAGAACAAACTTGTGCCAGTTGCATAGAACAAACTTCTGCCAGTTGCGTAGAACAAATGTGTGCCAGTTACGTAGAACAAACTTGTGCCAGTTGCGTAGAACAAACTTCTGCCAGTTGCGTAGAACAAATTTGTGCCAGTTGCGCAGAACAAACTTGCGCCAGTTGCGTCGAACAAACTTGTGCCAGTTGCGTTGAACAAACTTGTGCAAGTTGCGCAGAACAAACTTGTGCCAGTTGCGTAGAACAAACTTGTGTCAGTTGCGTAGAAGAAACTTGTGCCAGTTGCATCGAACAAACTTGTGCCAGTTCCGTCGAACAAACTTGTGCCAGTTGCGTCGGACAAAATTGTGCCAATTGCATCGAACAAACTTTTGCCAGTTGCGTAGAACAAACTTGTGCCAGTTGTGTCAAACAAACTTGTGCCAGTTGCGTAAAACAAACTTGTGCCAGTTGCGTCGAACAAACTTGTGCCAGTTGCGTAGAACAAACTTGTGCCAGTTACGTAGAACAAACTTGTGCCAGTTATGTCAGACAAACTTATGCCAGTTGCGCAGAACAAACTTGTGCCAGTTGCGTAGAACAAACTTGTGCCAGTTGCGTCGAACAAACTTGTGCCAGTTGCGTCGGACAAACTTGTGCCAGTTGTGTCAAATAAACTTGTGCCAGTTGCGTCAAACAAACTTGGGCCAGTTGTGTCGAACAAACTTGTGCCAGTTGCGTCAAAGAAACTTGTGCCAGTTGCGTAAAACAAACTTGTGCCAGTTGCGTCAAACAAACTTGTGCCAGTTGCATAGAACAAACTTGTGCCAGTTTTGTAGAACAACCTTGTGCCAGTTGCGTCAAAACAAACTTGTACCAGTTGCATAGAACAAACTTGTGCCAGGTGCATCAAAAAAACTTGTGCCAGTTGCGTCAAACAGACTTGTCCCAGTTGCATCGAACAAACTTGTGCCAGTTGCGTCAAACAAACTTGTGCCAGTTAAGTCAAACAGACTTTTGCCAGTTGCGTCAAACAAACTTGTGCCAGTTGCATAGAACAAACTTGTGCCAGTTGCGTAGAACAAACTTGTGCCAGTTGCGTCGAACACACTTGTGCCAGTTGTGTTGGACAAACTTGTGCCAGTTGTGTAGAACAAACTTGTGCCAGTTCCGTAAAACAAACTTGTGCCAGTTCCATAAAACAAACTTGTGCCAGTTGCGTCGAACAAATTTGTGCCAGTTCCGTCGAACAAACTTGTGCCAGTTTTGTTGAACAAACTTGTGCCAGTTGTGTAGAAAAAACTTGTGCCAGTTTTGTCAAACAAACTTGTGCCAGTTGCGTCAAACAAACTTGGGCCAGTTGCGTCGAACAAACTTGTGCCAGTTTCATCAAAGAAACTTGTGCCAGTTGCGTAGAACAAACTTGTGCCAGTTGCGTCAAACAAACTTGTGTCAGTTGCATAGAACAATCTTGTGCCAGTTGTGTAGAACAACCTTGTGCCAGTTGCGTGAAACAACCTTGTGCCAGTTGCGTCAAACAAACTTGTGCCAGTTGCGTCAAACAAACTTGTGCCTGTCGCATAGAACAAACTTGTGACAGTTGCATAGACCAAACTTGTGCCAGTTGCGTCGAACACACTTGTGCCAGTTGTGTCGGACAAACTTGTGCCAATTGCGTCGAACAAACTTGTGCCAGTTGTGTCGGACAAACTTGTGCCAATTGCGTCGAACAAATTTGTGCCAGTTGCGGAGAACAACCTTCTGCCAGTTGTGTCAAACAAACTTGTGCCAGTTGCATAAAACAAACTTGTGCCAGTTGCGTCGAACAAACTTGTGCCAGTTGCGTAGAACAAACTTGAGCCAGTTACATAGAACAAAATTGTGCCAGTTGTGTCAGACAAACTTGTGCCAGTTGCGTAGAACAAACTTGTGCCAGTTCCGTAAAACAAACTTGTGCCTGTTGCGTCGAACAAAATTGTGCCAGTTGCGTTGAACAAACTTGTGCCAGTTTTGTTGAACAAACTTGTGCCAGTTGTGTAGAACAAACTTGTGCCAGTTAAGTCAAACAAACTTGTGCCAGTTGCGTCAAACAAACTTGGGCCAGTTGCGTCGAACAAACTTGTGCCAGTTTTGTCAAAGAAACTTGTGCAAGTTGCGTAGAACAAACTTGTGCCAGTTGCGTCAAACAAACTTGTGTCAGTTGCATAGAACAAACTTGTGCCAGTTGTGTAGAACAACCTTGTGCCAGTTGCGTCAAGCAAACTTGTGCCAGTTGTGTCAAAAAAACTTGTGCCAGTTGCGTCAAACAAACTTGTGCCAGTATGGTCGAATAAACTTGTGCCAGTTGCGTTAAACAAACTTATGCTAGTTGCGTCAAACAAACTTGTGCCATTTGCATCGAACAAACTTGTGCCAGTTGCGTCGAACAAGTTGGTGCCAGTTGCGTCAAACAAACTTGTGCCAGTTGCATCGAACAAACTTGTGCCAGTTGCGTAGAACAAACTTGTGCCAGTTGTGTCAAACAACTTGTGCCAGTTGCATAGAACAAACTTGTGCCACTTGCGTCGAACAAACTTGTGCCAGTTGCGTAGAACAAACTTTTGCCAGTTGTGTCAAACAAACTTGTGCCAGTTGTGTAGAACAAATTTGTGCCAGTTGCGCAGAACAAACTTGCACCAGTTGCGTTGAACAAACTTGTGCCAGTTGCGTCGAACAAACTTGTGCCAGTTGCGTAGAACAAACTTTTGTCAGTTGTGTAGAACAAACTTGTGCCAGTTGTGTAGAATAACCTTGTAACAGTTGCGTTAAACAACCTTGTGCCAGTTGCGTCAAACAAACTTGTGCCAGTTGCGTCAAAAAAACTTGTGCCAGTTGCGTCAAACAAACTTGTGCCAGTTGGGTCGAATAAACTTGTGCCAGTTGCGTTAAACAAACTTGTGCCAGTTCGTCGAACAAACTTGTGCCAGTTGCATCGAACAAACTTGTGCCAGTTGCGTCGAACAAACTTGTGCCAGTTCCGTCAAACAAACTTGTGCCAGTTGGATCGAACAAACTTGTGCCAGTTGTGTAGAACAAACTTCTGCCAGTTGTGTCAAACAAACTTGTGCCAGTTGCATAGAACAAACTTGTGCCACTTGCGTCGAACAAACTTGTGCCAGTTGCGTAGAAAAAACTTTTGCCAGTTGTGTCAAACAAACTTGTTGCCAGATGTGTCAAACAAACTTGTGCCAGTTACGTAGAACAAACTTGTGACAGTTACGTAGAACAAACTTGTGCCAGTTGCGTAGAACAAACTTCTGCCAGTTGCGTAGAACAAACTTGTGCCAGTTACGTAGAACAAACTTGTGCCAGTTGCGTAGAACAAACTTGTGCCAGTTGCGTCAAACAAACTTGTGCCAGTTGCGTCAAACAAACTTGTGCCTGTTGCATAGAACAAACTTGAGCCAGTTGCGTAGAACAAACTTGTGCCAGTTGCGTCGAACATACTTGCGCCAGTTGCGTTGAACAAACTTGTGCCAGTTGCGTAGAACAAACTTTTGCCAGTTGCGTAGAACAAACTTGTGCGAGTTGTTTCAAACAAACTTCTGCCAGTTGCATAGAAAAAACTTGTGCCAGTTGCGTAGAACAAACTTGGGCGAGTTGCATAGAACAAACTTGTGCCAGTTGCGAAGAACAAACTTGTGCCAATTGCATCAAACAAACTTGTGCCAGTTGCGTAAAACAAACTTGTGCCAGTTGCGTAGAACAAATTTGTGCCAGTTGCGTAGAACAAACTTGTGCCAGTTGCGTCGAACAAACTTGTGCCAGTTGCATCGAACAAACTTGTGCCAGTTGCGCAGAACAAACTTGTGCCAGTTAAGTCAAACAGACTTGTGCCAGTTGCGTCAAACAAACTTGTGCCAGTTGCATCGAACAAACCTGTCTCAGTTGCATCGAACAAACTTGTGCCAGATGCGTTGAACAAACTTGTGACAGTTGCGTAGAACAAACTTGTGCCAGTTGTTTCAAATAAACTTTTGCCCGTTGCGTCAAACAAACTTGTGCCAGTTGTGTCAAACAAACTTCTGCCAGTTGCATAGAACAAACTTGTGCCACTTGTGTCGAACAAACTTGTGCCAGTTGCGTAGAACAAACTTTTGCCAGTTGTGTCGAACAAACTTGTGCCAGTTGCATCGAACAAACTTGTGCCAGTTGCGCAGAACAAACTTGTGCCAGTTAAGTCAAACAGACTTGTGCCAGTTGCGTCAAACAAACTTGTGCCAGTTGCATAGAACACACTTGTGCCAGTTGCGTAGACCAAACTTGTGCCAGTTGCGTCGAACACACTTGTGCCAGTTGTGTCGGACAAACTTGTGCCAATTGCGTCGAACAAACTTGTGCCAGTTGTGTCGGACAAACTTGTGCCAATTGCGTAGAACAAACTTATGCCAGTTGCGTCAAACAAACTTGTGCCAGTTGCGTAGAACAAACTTGTGCCAGTTATGTAGAACAGAATTGTGCCAGTTGCGTAGAAGAAACTTGTGCCAGTTGCGTAGAACAAACTTGTGCCAGTTGCGTCAAACAAACTTGTGCCAGTTGCGTAAAACAAACTTGTGCCAGTTTTGTCGAACAAACTTGTGCCAGTTGTGTAGAACAAACTTGTGCCAGTTTTGTCAAACAAAATTGTGACAGTTGCGTCAAACAAACTTGGGCCAGTTGCGTCGAACAAACTTGTGCCAGTTTCGTCAAAGAAACTTGTGCCAGTTGCGTAGAACAAACTTGTGCCAGTTGCGTCAAACAAACTTGTGTCAGTTGCATAGAACAAACTTGTGCCAGTTGTGTAGAACAACCTTGTGCCAGTTGCGTCAAACAACCTTGTGCCAGTTGCGTCAAACAAACTTGTGCCAGTTGCGTCAAAAAAACTTGTGCCAGTTGCGTCAAAGAAACTTTTCCCAGTTGGGTCGAATAAACTTGTGCCAGTTGCGTTAAACAAACTTGTGCCAGTTGCGTCGAACAAACTTGTGCCATTTGCATCGAACAAACTTGTGCCAGTTGCGTCGAACAAGCTTGTGCCAGTTGCGTCAAACAAACTTGTGCCAGTTGTATCGAATAAACTTGTGTCAGTTGCGTAGAACAAACTTGTGCCAGTTGTGTCAAACAAACTTGTGCCAGTTGCATAGAACAAACTTGTGCCACTTGCGTCGAACAAACTTGTGCCAGTTGCGTAGAACAAACTTTTGCCAGTTGCGTAGAACAAACTTGTGCCTGTTGTGTCAAACAAACTTGTGCCAGTTGCGTCGAACAAACTTGTGCCAGTTGTGTAGAACAAACTTGGGCCGGTTACGTAGAACAAACTTGTGCCAGTTGTGTCAGACAAACTTGTGCCAGTTGTGTAGAACAAACTTGTGCCAGTTGCGTAGAAAAAACTTTTTCCAGTTGCGAAGAACAAACTTGTGCCAGTTGCGCCGAACAAACTTGTTCCAGTTGCGTCGAACAATCTTGTGGCAGTTTCGTTGAACAAACTTGTGCCAGTTGCTTAGAACAAACTTGTGCCAGTTGTGTCAAACAAACTTGTGCCAGTTGCATCAAACAAACTTGGGCCAATTGCGTCGAACAAACTTGTGCCAGTTGTGTCGAAGAAACTTGTGCCAGTTGCGTAGAATAAACTTGTGCCAGTTGCGTCAAACAAACTTGTGCCAGTTGCATAGAACAAACTTGTGCCAGTTGTGTAGAATAACCTTGTGCCAGTTACGTCAAAGAACCTTGTGCCAGTTGCGTCAAACAAACTTGTGCCTGTTGCATCGAACAAACTTTTGCCAGTTGTGTCAAACAAACTTGTGCCAGATGTGTCAAACAAACTTGTGCCAGTTGCGTAGAACAAACTTGTGCCAGTTACTTAGAACAAACTTGTGCCAGTTGCGTAGAACAAACTTCTGCCAGTTGCGTAGAACAAACTTGTGCCAGTTACGTAGAACAAACTTGTGCCAGTTGCGTAGAACAAACTTCTGCCAATTGCGTAGAACAAATTTGTGCCAGTTGCGCAGAACAAACTTGCGCCAGTTGCGTCGAACAAACTTGTGCCAGTTGCGTTGAACAAACTTGTGCAAGTTGCGCAGAACAAACTTGTGCCAGTTGCGTCAAAGAAACTTGTGCCAGTTGCGTCGTACAAATTTAAGCCAGTTGCGTAGAACAAACTTGTGTCAGTTGCGTAGAAGAAACTTGTGCCAGTTGCATCGAACAAACTTGTGCCAGTTGCGTCGAACAAACTTGTGCCAGTTGCGTCGGACAAAATTGTGCCAATTGCGTCGAACAAACTTTTGCCAGTTGCGTAGAACAAACTTGTGCCAGTTGTGTCAAACAAACTTGTGCCAGTTGCGTAAAACAAACTTGTGCCAGTTGCGTCGAACAAACTTGTGCCAGTTGCGTAGAACAAACTTGTGCCAGTTACGTAGAACAAACTTGTGCTAGTTATGTCAGACAAACTTGGGCCAGTTGCGTCAAACAAACTTGGGCCAGTTGCGTCGAACAAACTTGTGCCAGTTTCATCAAAGAAACTTGTGCCAGTTGCGTAGAACAAACTTGTGCCAGTTGCGTCAAACAAACTTGTGTCAGTTGCATAGAACAAACTTGTGCCAGTTGTGTAGAACAACCTTGTGCCAGTTGCGTCAAACAAACTTGTGCCAGTTGCGTCAAAAAAACTTGTGCCAGTTGCGTCAAAGAAACTTGTGCCAGTATGGTCGAATAAACTTGTGCCAGTTGCGTTAAACAAACTTATGCTAGTTGCGTCAAACAAACTTGTGCCATTTGCATCGAACAAACTTGTGCCAGTTGCGTCGAACAAGTTGGTGCCAGTTGCGTCAAACAAACTTGTGCTAGTTGCATCGAACAAACTTGTGCCAGTTGCGTAGAACAAACTTGTGCCAGTTGTGTCTAACAACTTGTGCCAGTTGCATAGAACAAACTTGTGCCACTTGCGTCGAACAAACTTGTGCCAGTTGCGTAGAACAAATTTGTGCCAGTTGCGCAGAACAAACTTGCGCCAGTTGCGTCGAACAAACTTGTGCCAGTTGCGTTGAACAAACTTGTGCAAGTTGCGCAGAACAAACTTGTGCCAGTTGCGTCAAAGAAACTTGTGCCAGTTGCGTCGTACAAATTTATGCCAGTTGCGTAGAACAAACTAGTGTCAGTTGCGTGAAAGAAACTTGTGCCAGTTGCATCGAACAAACTTGTGCCAGTTGCGTCGAACAAACTTGTGCCAGTTGCGTAGAACAAACTTTTGTCAGTTGTGTAGAACAAACTTGTGCCAGTTGTGTAGAATAACCTTGTAACAGTTGCGTCAAACAACCTTGTGCCAGTTGCGTCAAACAAACTTGTGCCAGTTGCGTCAAAAAAACTTGTGCCAGTTGCGTCAAACAAACTTGTGCCAGTTGGGTCGAATAAACTTGTGCCAGTTGCGTTAAACAAACTTGTGCCAGTTCGTCGAACAAACTTGTGCCAGTTGCATCGAACAAACTTGTGCCAGTTGCGTCGAACAAACTTGTGCCAGTTGCGTCAAACAAACTTGTGCCAGTTGCATCGAACAAACTTGTGCCAGTTGCGTAGAACAAACTTCTGCCAGTTGTGTCAAACAAACTTGTGCCAGTTGCATAGAACAAACTTGTGCCACTTGCGTCGAACAAACTTGTGCCAGTTGCGTAGAACAAACTTTTGCCAGTTGTGTCAAACAAACTTGTGCCAGATGTGTCAAACAAACTTGTGCCAGTTGCGTAGAACAAACTTGTGCCAGTTACGTAGAACAAACTTGTGCCAGTTGCGTAGAACAAACTTATGCCAGTTGCGTAGAACAAACTTGTGCCAGTTACGTAGAACAAACTTGTGCCAGTTGCGTAGAACAAACTTCTGCCAGTTGCGTGAAACAAACTTGGGCCAGTTGCGTAGAACAAACTTGTGCCAGTTGCGTCAAACAAACTTGTGCCAGTTGCGTCAAACAAACTTGTGCCAGTTGCATAGAACAAACTTGAGCCAGTTGCGTAGAACAAACTTGTGCCAGTTGCGTCGAACATACTTGCGCCAGTTGCGTTGAACAAACTTGTGCCAGTTGCGTAGAACAAACTTGTGCCAGTTGCGTAGAACAAACTTGTGCGAGTTGTTTCAAACAAACTTCTGCCAGTTGCATAGAAAAAACTTGTGCCAGTTGCGTAGAACAAACTTGGGCCAGTTGCATAGAACAAACTTGTGCCAGTTGCGAAGAACAAACTTGTGCCAATTGCATCAAACAAACTTGTGCCAGTTGCGTAAAACAAACTTGTGCCAGTTGCGTAGAACAAATTTGTGCCAGTTGCGTAGAACAAACTTGTGCCAGTTGCGTCGAACAAACTTGTGCCAGTTGCATCGAACAAACCTGTGCCAGTTGCATCGAACAAACTTGTGCCAGATGCGTTGAACAAACTTGTGACAGTTGCGTAGAACAAACTTGTGCCAGTTGCGTCAAACAAACTTGTGTCAGTTGCATAGAACAAACTTGTGCCAGTTGTGTACAACAACCTTGTGCCAGTTGCGTCAAACAACCTTGTGCCAGTTGCGTCAAACAAACTTGTGCCAGTTGCGTCAAAAAAACTTGTGCCAGTTGCGTCAAACAACCTTTTGCCAGTTAGGTCGAATAAACTTGTGCCAGTTGCGTTAAACAAACTTGTGCCAGTTGCGTCGAACAAACTTGTGCCATTTGCATCGAACAAACTTGTGCCAGTTGCGTCGAATAAGTTTGTGCCAGTTGCGTCAAACAAACTTGTGCCAGTTGTATCGAACAAACTTGGGCCAGTTGCGTAGAACAAACTTGTGCCAGTTGTGTCAAACAAACTTGTGCCAGTTGCATAGAACAAACTTGTGCCACTTGCTTCGAACAAACTTGTGCCAGTTGCGTAAAACAAACTTTTGCCAGTTGCGTAGAACAAACTTGTGCCAGTTGTGTCAAACAAACTTGTGCCAGTTGCGTCGAACATACTTGTGCCAGTTGCGTAGAACAAACTTGTGCCAGTTACGTAGAACAAACTTGTGCCAGTTGTGTCAGACAAACTTGTGCCAGTTGCGTAGAACAAACTTGTGTCAGTTTCGTAGAACAAACTTGTGCCAGTTGCGTAGAAAAAACTTGTACCAGTTGCGAAGAACAAACTTGTGCCAGTTGCGCCGAACAAACTTGTTCCAGTTGCGTCGAACAATCTTGTGCCAGTTTCGTTGAACAAATTTGTGCCAGTTGCGTAGAACAAACTTGTGCCAGTTGTGTCAAACAAACTTGTGCCAGTTGCGTAGAACAAACTTCTGCCAGTTGCGTCGAACAAACTTGTGCCAGTTGTGTCGAAGAAACTTGTGCCAGTTGCGTAGAACAAACTTGTGCCAGTTGCGTCAAACAAACTTGTGCCAGTTGCATAGAACAAACTTGTGCCAGTTGTGTAGAATAACCTTGTGCCAGTTGCGTCAAACAACCTTGTGCCAGTTGCGTCAAACAAACTTGTGCCAGTTGCGTCAAAAAAACTTGTGCCAGTTGCGTCAAACAAACTTGTGCCAGTTGGGTCGAATAAACTTGTACCAGTTGCGTTAAACAAACTTGTTCCAGTTCGTCGAACAAACTTGTGCCAGTTGCATAGAACAAACTTGTGCCAGTTGCGTCGAACAAACTTGTGCCAGTTGCGTCAAACAAACTTGTGCCAGTTGCATCGAACAAACTTGTGCCAGTTGCGTAGAACAAACTTGTGCCAGTTGTGTCAAACAAACTTGTGCCAGTTGCATAGAACAAACTTATGCCACTTAAGTCGAACAAACTTGTGCCAGTTGCGTAGAACAAACTTTTGCCAGTTGTGTCAAACAAACTTGTGCCAGATGTGTCAAACAAACTTGTGCCAGTTGCGTAGAACAAACTTGTGCCAGTTACGTAGAACAAACTTGTGCCAGTTGCGTAGAACAAACTTCTGCCAGTTGCATAGAACAAACTTGTGCCAGTTGTGTCAAACAAACTTGTGCCAGTTGCATAGAACAAACTTCTGCCAGTTGCGTCAAACAAACTTGGTCCAGTTTCGTAGAACAAACTTGTGCCAGTTGCGTCAAACAAACTTGTGCCAGTTGCGTCAAACAAACTTGTGCCAGTTGCATAGAACAAACTTGAGCCAATTGCGTAGAACAAACTTGCGCCAGTTGCGTCGAACATACTTGCGCCAGTTGCGTTGAACAAACTTGTGCCAGTTGCGTAGAACAAACTTGTGCCAGTTGCGTAGAACAAACTTGTGTGAGTTGTGTCAAACAAACTTCTGCCAGTTGCATAGAACAAAGTTGTGCCAGTTGCGCAGAACAAACTTGAGCCAGTTGCATAGAACAAACTTGTGCCAGTTGCGAAGAACAAACTTGTGCCAATTGCGTCAAACAAACTTGTGCCAGTTGCATAGAACAAACTTGTGCCAGTTGCGTAGAACAAATTTGTGCCAGTTGCGTAGAACAAACTTGTGCCAGTTGCGTCGAACAAACTTGTGCCAGTTGCGTTGAACAAACTTGTGCAAGTTGCGCAGAACAAACTTGTGCCAGTTGCGTCAAAGAAACTTGTGCCAGTTGCGTCGTACAAATTTATGCCAGTTGCGTAGAACAAACTTGTGTCAGTTGCGTAGAAGAAACTTGTGCCAGTTGCATCGAACAAACTTGTGCCAGTTGCGTCGAACAAACTTGTGCCAGTTGCGTCGGACAAAATTGTGCCAATTGCGTCGAACAAACTTTTGCCAGTTGCGTAGAACAAACTTGTGCCAGTTGTGTCAAACAAACTTGTGCCAGTTGCGTAAAACAAACTTGTGCCAGTTGCGTCGAACAAACTTTTGCCAGTTGCGTAGAACAAACTTGTGCCAGTTATGTAGAACAAACTTGTGCCAGTTATGTCAGACAAACTTATGCCAGTTGCGCAGAACAAACTTGTGCCAGTTGCGTAGAACAAACTTGTGCCAGTTGCGTCGAACAAACTTGTGCCAGTTGCGTCGGACAAACTTGTGCCAGTTTCGTCGAACAAACTTGTGCCAGTTGCGTAGAACAAACTTGTGCCAGTTGTGTCAAATAAACTTGTGCCAGTTGCGTCAAACAAACTTGGGCCAGTTGTGTCGAACAAACTTGTGCCAGTTGCGTCAAAGAAACTTGTGCCAGTTGCGTAAAACAAACTTGTGCCAGTTGCGTCAAACAAACTTGTACCAGTTGCATAGAACAAAGTTGTGCCAGGTTTGTAGAACAACCTTGTGCCAGTTGCGTCAAAACAAACTTGTGCCAGTTGCATAGAACAAACTTGTGCCAGTTGCATCAAAAAAACTTGTGCCAGTTGCGTCAAACAGACTTGTGCCAGTTGCACCGAACAAACTTGTGCCAGTTGCGTCAAACAAACTTGTGCCAGTTAAGTCAAACAGACTTTTGCCAGTTGCGTCAAACAAACTTGTGCCAGTTGCATAGAAGAAACTTGTGCCAGTTGCGTAGAACAAACTTGTGCCAGTTGCGTCGAACACACTTGTGCCATTTGTGTTGGACAAACTTGTGCCAATTGCGTTGAACAAACTTGTGCCAGTTGTGTCGGACAAACTTGTGCCAATTGCGTCGAACAAACTTGTGCCTGTTGCGTAGAACAAACTTCTGCCAGTTGTGTCAAACAAACTTGTGCCAGTTGCATAAAACAAACTTGTGCCAGTTGCGTCGAAGAAACTTGTGCCAGTTGCGTAGAACAAACTTGTGCCAGTTACGTAGAACAAAATTGTGCCAGTTGTGTCAGACAAACTTGTGCCAGTTGCGTAGAACAAACTTGTGCCAGTTCCGTAAAACAAACTTGTGCCAGTTCCATAAAACAAACTTGTGCCAGTTGCATCGAACAAACTTGTGCCAGTTGCGTCGAACAAACTTGTGCCAGTTTTGTTGAACAAACTTGTGCCAGTTGTGTAGAAAAAACTTGTGCCAGTTTTGTCAAACAAACTTGTGCCAGTTGCGTCAAACAAACTTGGGCCAGTTGCGTCGAACAAACTTGTGCCAGTTTCGTCAAAGAAACTTGTGCCAGTTGCGTAGAACAAACTTGTGCCAGTTGCGTCAAACAAACTTGTGTCAGTTGCATAGAACAAACTTGTGCCAGTTGTGTAGAACAACCTTGTGCCAGTTGCGTGAAACAACCTTGTGCCAGTTGCGTCAAACAAACTTGTGCCAGTTGCGTCAAAAAAACTTGTGCCAGTTGCGTCAAACAAACTTGTGCCAGTTGCATAGAACAAACTTGTGCCAGTTGCGTAGACCAAACTTGTGCCAGTTGCGTCGAACACACTTGTGCCAGTTGTGTCGGACAAACTTGTGCCAATTGCGTCGAACAAACTTGTGCCAGTTGTGTCGGACAAACTTGTGCCAATTGCGTCGAACAAATCTGTGCCAGTTGCGGAGAACAACCTTCTGCCAGTTGTGTCAAACAAACTTGTGCCTGTTGTATAAAACAAACTTGTGCCAGTTGCGTCGAACAAACTTGTGCCAGTTGCGTAGAACAAACTTGTGCCAGTTACGTAGAACAAAATTGTGCCAGTTGTGTCAGACAAACTTGTGCCAGTTGTGTAGAACAAACTTGTGCCAGTTCCGTAAAACAAACTTGTGCCAGTTCCGTAAAACAAACTTGTGCCAGTTGCGTCGAACAAAATTGTGCCAGTTGCGTTGAACAAACTTGTGCCAGTTTTGTTGAACAAACTTGTGCCAGTTGTGTAGAACAAACTTGTGCCAGTTAAGTCAAACAAACTTGTGCCAGTTGCGTCAAACAAACTTGGGCCAGTTGCGTCGAACAAACTTGTGCCAGTTTCGTCAAAGAAACTTGTGCCAGTTGCGTAGAACAAACTTGTGCCAGTTGCGTCAAACAAACTTGTGTCAGTTGCATAGAACAAACTTGTGCCAGTTGTGTAGAACAACCTTGTGCCAGTTGCGTCAAACAAACTTGTGCCAGTTGCGTCAAACAAACTTGTGCCAGTTGCATAGAACAAACTTGAGTCAGTTGCGTAGAACAAACTTGCGCCAGTTGCGTCGAACATACTTGCGCCAGTTGCGTTGAACAAACTTGTGCCAGTTGCGTAGAACAAACTTGTGCCAGTTGCGTAGAACAAACTTGTGCGAGTTGTGTCAAACAAACTTCTGCCAGTTGCATAGAACAAAGTTGTGCCAGTTGCGCAGAACAAACTTGAGCCAGTTGCATAGAACAAACTTGTGCCAGTTGCGAAGAACAAACTTGTGCCAATTGCGTCAAACGAACTTGTGCCAGTTGCATAGAACAAACTTGTGCCAGTTGCGTAGAACAAATTTGTGCCAGTTGCGTAGAACAAACTTGTGCCAGTTGCGTCGAACAAACTTGTGCCAGTTGCGTTGAACAAACTTGTGCAAGTTGCGCAGAACAAACTTGTGCCAGTATGGTCGAATAAACTTGTGCCAGTTGCGTTAAACAAACTTATGCTAGTTGCGTCAAACAAACTTGTGCCATTTGCATCGAACAAACTTGTGCCAGTTGCGTCGAACAAGTTGGTGCCAGTTGCGTCAAACAAACTTGTGCCAGTTGCATCGAACAAACTTGTGCCAGTTGCGTAGAACAAACTTGTGCCAGTTGTGTCAAACAACTTGTGCCAGTTGCATAGAACAAACTTGTGCCACTTGCGTCGAACAAATTTGTGCCAGTTGCGTAGAACAAACTTTTGCCAGTTGTGTCAAACAAACTTGTGCCAGTTGCATAGAACAAATTTGTGCCAGTTGCGCAGAAGAAACTTGCGCCAGTTGCGCCGAACAAACTTGTGCCAGTTGCGTTGAACAAACTTGTGCAAGTTGCGCAGAACAAACTTGTGCCAGTTACGTCAAAGAAACTTGTGCCAGTTGCGTCGTACAAATTTATGCCAGTTGCGTAGAACAAACTTGTGTCAGTTGCGTAGAAGAAACTTGTGCCAGTTGCATCGAACAAACTTGTGCCAGTTGCGTCGAACAAACTTGTGCCAGTTGCGTAGAACAAACTTTTGTCAGTTGTGTAGAACAAACTTGTGCCAGTTGTGTAGAATAACCTTGTAACAGTTGCGTCAAACAACCTTGTGCCAGTTGCGTCAAACAAACTTGTGCCAGTTGCGTGAAAAAAACTTGTGCCAGTTGCGTCAAACAAACTTGTGCCAGTTGGGTCGAATAAACTTGTGCCAGTTGCGTTAAACAAACTTGTGCCAGTTCGTCGAACAAACTTGTGCCAGTTGCATCGAACAAACTTGTGCCAGTTGCGTCGAACAAACTTGTGCCAGTTGCGTCAAACAAACTTGTGCCAGTTGCATTGAACAAACTTGTGCCAGTTGCGTAGAACAAACTTCTGCCAGTTGTGTCAAACAAACTTGTGCCAGTTGCATAGAACAAACTTGTGCCACTTGCGTCGAACAAACTTGTGCCAGTTGCGTAGAACAAACTTTTGCCAGTTGTGTCAAACAAACTTGTGAGAGATGTGTCAAACAAACTTGTGCCAGTTGCGTAGAACAAACTTGTGCCAGTTACGTAGAACAAACATGTGCCAGTTGCGTAGAACAAACTTATGCCAGTTGCGTAGAACAAACTTGTGCCAGTTACGTAGAACAAACTTGTGCCAGTTGCATAGAACAAACTTCTGCCAGTTGCGTCAAACAAACTTGGGCCAGTTGCGTAGAACAAACTTGTTCCAGTTGCGTCAAACAAACTTGTGCCAGTTGCGTCAAACAAACTTGTGCCAGTTGCATAGAACAAACTTGAGCCAGTTGCGTAGAACAAACTTGTGCCAGTTGCGTCGAACATACTTGCGCCAGTTGCGTTGAACAAACTTGTGCCAGTTGCGTAGAACAAACTTGTGCCAGTTGCGTAGAACAAACTTGTGCGAGTTGTTTCAAACAAACTTCTGGCAGTTGCATAGAAAAAACTTGTGCCAGTTGCATAGAACAAACTTGTGCCAGTTGCGAAGAACAAACTTGTGCCAATTGCATCAAACAAACTTGTGCCAGTTGCGTAAAACAAACTTGTGCCAGTTGCGTAGAACAAATTTGTGCCAGTTGCGTAGAACAAACTTGTGCCAGTTGCGTCGAACAAACTTGTGCCAGTTGCACCGAACAAACCTGTGCCAGTTGCATCGAACAAACTTGTGCCAGATGCATTGAACAAACTTGTGACAGTTGCGTAGAACAAACTTGTGCCAGTTGCGTCAAACAAACTTGTGTCAGTTGCATAGAACAAACTTCTGCCAGTTGTGTACAACAACCTTGTGCCAGTTGCGTCAAACAACCTTGTGCCAGTTGCGTCAAACAAACTTGTGCCAGTTGCGTCAAAAAAACTTGTGCCAGTTGCGTCAAACAAACTTTTGCCAGTTAGGTCGAATAAACTTGTGCCAGTTGCGTTAAACAAACTTGTGCCAGTTGCGTCGAACAAACTTGTGCCATTTGCATCGAACAAACTTGTGCCAGTTGCGTCGAATAAGTTTGTGCCAGTTGCGTCAAACAAACTTGTGCCAGTTGTATCGAACAAACTTGTGCCAGTTGCGTAGAACAAACTTGTGCCAGTTGTGTCAAACAAACTTGTGCCAGTTGCATAGAACAAACTTGTGCCACTTGCTTCGAACAAACTTGTGCCAGGTGCGTAAAACAAACTTTTGCCAGTTGCGTAGAACAAACTTGTGCCAGTTGTGTCAAACAAACTTGTGCCAGTTGCATCGAACATACTTGTGCCAGTTGCGTAGAACAAACTTGTGCCAGTTACGTAGAACAAACTTGTGCCAGTTGTGTCAGACAAACTTGTGCCAGTTGCGTAGAACAAACTTGTGCCAGTTTCGTAGAACAAACTTGTGCCAGTTGCGTAGAAAAAACTTGTACCAGTTGCGAAGAACAAACTTGTGCCAGTTGCGCCGAACAAACTTGTTCCAGTTGCGTTGAACAATCTTGTGCCAGTTTCGTTGAACAAATTTGTGCCAGTTGCGTAGAACAAACTTGTGTCAGTTGTGTCAAACAAACTTTTGCCAGTTGCGTAGAACAAACTTCTGCCAGTTGCGTCGAACAAACTTGTGCCAGTTGTGTCGAAGAAACTTGTGCCAGTTGCGTAGAACAAACTTGTGCCAGTTGCGTCAAACAAACTTGTGCCAGTTGCATAGAACAAACTTGTGCCAGTTGTGTAGAATAACCTTGTGCCAGTTGCGTCAAACAACCTTGTGCCAGTTGCGTCAAACAAACTTGTGCCAGTTGCGTCAAAAAAACTTGTGCCAGTTGCGTCAAACAAACTTGTGCCAGTTGGGTCGAATAAACTTGTACCAGTTGCGTTAAACAAACTTGTTCCAGTTCGTCGAACAAACTTGTGCCAGTTGCATAGAACAAACTTGTGCCAGTTGCGTCGAACAAACTTGTGCCAGTTGCGTCAAACAAACTTGTGCCAGTTGCATCGAACAAACTTGTGCCAGTTGCGTAGAACAAACTTGTGCCAGTTGTGTCAAACAAACTTGTGCCAGTTGCATAGAACAAACTTATGCCACTTAAGTCGAACAAACTTGTGCCAGTTGCGTAGAACAAACTTTTGCCAGTTGTGTCAAACAAACTTGTGCCAGATGTGTCAAACAAACTTGTGCCAGTTGCGTAGAACAAACTTGTGCCAGTTACGTAGAACAAACTTGTGCCAGTTGCGTAGAACAAACTTCTGCCAGTTGCGTAGAACAAACTTGTGCCAGTTGTGTCAAACAAACTTGTGCCAGTTGCGTAGAACAAACTTCTGCCAGTTGCGTCAAACAAACTTGGTCCAGTTTCGTAGAACAAACTTGTGCCAGTTGCGTCAAACAAACTTGTGCCAGTTGCGTCAAACAAACTTGTGCCAGTTGCATAGAACAAACTTGAGTCAGTTGCGTAGAACAAACTTGCGCCAGTTGCGTCGAACATACTTGCGCCAGTTGCGTTGAACAAACTTGTGCCAGTTGCGTAGAACAAACTTGTGCCAGTTGCGTAGAACAAACTTGTGCGAGTTGTGTCAAACAAACTTCTGCCAGTTGCATAGAACAAAGTTGTGCCAGTTGCGCAGAACAAACTTGAGCCAGTTGCATAGAACAAACTTGTGCCAGTTGCGAAGAACAAACTTGTGCCAATTGCGTCAAACAAACTTGTGCCAGTTGCATAGAACAAACTTGTGCCAGATGCGTAGAACAAATTTGTGCCAGTTGCGTAGAACAAACTTGTGCCAGTTGCGTCGAACAAACTTGTGCCAGTTGCGTTGAACAAACTTGTGCAAGTTGCGCAGAACAAACTTGTGCCAGTTACGTCAAACAAACTTGTGCCAGTTGCGTCAAACAAATTTATGCCAGTTGCGTAGAACAAACTTGTGTCAGTTACGTAGAACAAAATTGTGCCAGTTGCATCGAACAAACTTGTGCCAGTTGCGTCGAACATACTTGTGCCAGTTGCGTCGGACAAAATTGTGCCAATTGCGTTGAACAAACTTTTGCCAGTTGCGTAGAACAAACTTGTGCCAGTTGTGTCAAACAAACTTGTGCCAGTTGCGTAAAACAAACTTGTGCCAGTTGCGTAAAACAAACTTGTGCCAGTTGCGTAGAACAAACTTGTGCCAGTTACGTAGAACAAACTTGTGCCAGTTATGTCAGACAAACTTATGCCAGTTGCGCAGAACAAACTTGTGCCAGTTGCGTAGAACAAACTTGTGCCAGTTGCGTCGAACAAACTTGTGCCAGTTGCGTCAGACAAACTTGTGCCAGTTTCGTCGAACAAACTTGTGCCAGTTGCGTAGAACAAACTTGTGCCAGTTGTGTCAAATAAACTTGTGCCAGTTGCGTCAAACAAACTTGGGCCAGTTGTGTCGAACAAACTTGTGCCAGTTGCGTCAAAGAAACTTGTGCCAGTTGCGTAAAACAAACATGTGCCAGTTGCGTCAAACAAACTTGTGCCAGTTGCATAGAACAAACTTGTGCCAGGTTTGTAGAACAACGTTGTGCCAGTTGCGTCAAAACAAACTTGTGCCAGTTGCATAGAACAAACTTGTGCCAGTTGCATCAAAAAAACTTGTGCCAGTTGCGTCAAACAGACTTATGCCAGTTGCATCAAACAAACTTGTGCCAGTTGCGTCAAACAAACTTGTGCCAGTTAAGTCAAACAGACTTTTGCCAGTTGCGTCAAACAAACTTGTGCCAGTTGCATAGAACAAACTTGTGCCAGTTGCGTCGAACACACTTGTGCCAGTTGTGTTGGACAAACTTGTGCCAATTGCGTTGAACAAACTTGTGCCAGTTGTGTCGGACAAACTTGTGCCAATTGCGTCGAACAAACTTGTGCCTGTTGCGTAGAACAAACTTCTGCCAGTTGTGTCAAACAAACTTGTGCCAGTTGCATAAAACAAACTTGTGCCAGTTGCGTCGAAGAAACTTGTGCCAGTTGCGTAGAACAAACTTGTGCCAGTTACGTAGAACAAAATTGTGCCAGTTGTGTCAGACAAACTTGTGCCAGTTGCGTAGAACAAACTTGTGCCAGTTCCGTAAAACAAACTTGTGCCAGTTCCATAAAACAAACTTGTGCCAGTTGCGTCGAACAAACTTGTGCCAGTTGCGTCGAACAAACTTGTGCCAGTTTTGTTGAACAAACTTGTGCCAGTTGTGTAGAAAAAACTTGTGCCAGTTTTGTCAAACAAACTTGTGCCAGTTGTGTCAAACAAACTTGGGCCAGTTGCATAGAACAAACTTGTGCCAGTTTCGTCAAAGAAACTTGTGCCAGTTGCGTAGAACAAACTTGTGCCAGTTGCATCAAACAAACTTGTGTCAGTTGCATAGAACAAACTTGTGCCAGTTGTGTAGAACAACCTTGTGCCAGTTGCGTGACACAACCTTGTGCCAGTTGCGTGAAACAAACTTGTGCCAGTTGCATCAAAAAAACTTGTGCCAGTTGCGTCAAACAAACTTGTGCCAGTTGCATAGAACAAACTTGTGCCAGTTGCGTAGACCAAACTTGTGCCAGTTGCGTCGAACACACTTGTGCCAGTTGTGTCGGACAAACTTGTGCCAATTGCGTCGAACAAACTTGTGCCAGTTGTGTCGGACAAACTTGTGCCAATTGCGTCGAACAAATTTGTGCCAGTTGCGGAGAACAACCTTCTGCCAGTTGTTTCAAACAAACTTGTGCCAGTTGTATAAAACAAACTTGTGCCAGTTGCGTCGAACAAACTTGTGCCAGTTGCATAGAACAAACTTGTGCCAGTTACGTAGAACAAAATTTTGCCAGTTGTGTCAGACAAACTTGTGCCAGTTGCGTAGAACAAACTTGTGCCAGTTCCGTAAAACAAACTTGTGCCAGTTCCGTAAAACAAACTTGTGCCAGTTGCGTCGAACAAAATTGTGCCAGTTGCGTTGAACAAACTTGTGCCAGTTTTGTTGAACAAACTTGTGCCAGTTGTGTAGAACAAACTTGTGCCAGTTAAGTCAAACAAACTTGTGCCAGTTGCGTCAAACAAACTTGGGCCAGTTGCGTCGAACAAACTTGTGCCAGTTTCGTCAAAGAAACTTGTGCCAGTTGCGTAGAACAAACTTGTGCCAGTTGCGTCAAACAAACTTGTGTCAGTTGCATAGAACAAACTTGTGCCAGTTGTGTAGAACAACCTTGTGCCAGTTGCGTCAAACAAACTTGTGCCAGTTGCGTCAAAAAAACTTGTGCCAGTTGTGTCAAACAAACTTGTGCCAGTATGGTCGAATAAACTTGTGCCAGTTGCGTTAAACAAACTTATGCTAGTTGCGTCAAACAAACTTGTGCCATTTGCATCGAACAAACTTGTGCCAGTTGCGTCGAACAAGTTTGTGCCAGTTGCGTCAAACAAACTTGTGCCAGTTGCATCGAACAAACTTGTGCCAGTTGCGTAGTACAAACTTGTGCCAGTTGTGTCAAACAACTTGTGCCAGTTGCATAGAACAAACTTGTGCCACTTGCGTCGAACAAACTTGTGCCAGTTGCGTAGAACAAACTTTTGCCAGTTGTGTCAAACAAACTTGTGCCAGTTGCGTAGAACAAATTTGTGCCAGTTGCGCAGAACAAACTTGCGCCAGTTGCGTCGAACAAACTTGTGCCAGTTGCGTTGAACAAACTTGTGCAAGTTGCGCAAAACAAACTTGTGCCAGTTGCGTCAAAGAAACTTGTGCCAGTTGCTTCGTACAAATTTATGCCAGTTGCGTAGAACAAACTTGTGTCAGTTGCGTAGAAGAAACTTGTGCCAGTTGCATCGAACAAACTTGTGCCAGTTGCGTCGAACAAACTTGTGCCAGTTGCGTAGAACAAACTTTTGTCAGTTGTGTAGAACTAACTTGTGCCAGTTGTGTAGAATAACCTTGTAACAGTTGCGTCAAACAACCTTGTGCCAGTTGCGTCAAACAAACTTGTGCCAGTTGCGTCAAAAAAACTTGTGCCAGTTGCGTCAAACAAACTTGTGCCAGTTGGGTCGAATAAACTTATGCCAGTTGCGTTAAACAAACTTGTGCCAGTTCGTCGAACAAACTTGTGCCAGTTGCATAGAACAAACTTGTGCCAGTTGCGTCGAACAAACTTGTGCCAGTTGCGTCAAACAAACTTGTGCCAGTTGCATCGAACAAACTTGTGCCAGTTGCGTAGAACAAACTTCTGCCAGTTGTGTCAAACAAACTTGTGCCAGTTGCATAGAACAAACTTGTGCCACTTGCGTCGAACAAACTTGTGCCAGTTGCGTAGAACAAACTTTTGCCAGTTGTGTCAAACAAACTTGTGCCAGATGTGTCAAACAAACTTTTGCCAGTTGCGTAGAACAAACTTGTGCCTGTTACGTAGAACAAACTTGTGCCAGTTGCGTAGAACAAACTTATGCCAGTTGCGTAGAACAAACTTGTGCCAGTTACGTAGAACAAACTTTTGCCAGTTGCGTAGAACAAACTTCTGCCAGTTGCGTCAAACAAACTTGGGCCAGTTGCGTAGAACAAACTTGTGCCAGTTGCGTCAAACAAACTTGTGCCAGTTGCGTCAAACAAACTTGTGCCAGTTGCATAGAACAAACTTGAGCCAGTTGCGTACAAAAAACATGTGCAAGTTGCGTCGAACATACTTGCGCCAGTTGCGTTGAACAAACTTGTGCCAGTTGCGTAGAACAAACTTGTGCAAGTTGCGTAGAACAAACTTGTGCGAGTTGTTTCAAACAAACTTCTGGCAGTTGCATAGAAAAAACTTGTGCCAGTTGCGTAGAACAAACTTGGGCCAGTTGCATAGAACAAACTTGTGCCAGTTGCGAAGAACAAACTTGTGCCAATTGCATCAAACAAACTTGTGCCAGTTGCGTAAAACAAACTTGTGCCAGTTGCGTAGAACAAATTTGTGCCAGTTGCGTAGAACAAACTTGTGCCAGTTGCGTCGAACAAACTTGTGCCAGTTGCATCGAACAAACCTGTGCCAGTTGCATCGAACAAACTTGTGCCAGATGCGTTGAACAAACTTGTGACAGTTGCGTAGAACAAACTTGTGCCAGTTGCGTCAAACAAACTTGTGTCAGTTGCATTGAACAAACTTGTGCCAGTTGTGTACAACAACCTTGTGCCAGTTGCGTCAAACAACCTTGTGCCAGTTGCGTCAAACAAACTTGTGCCAGTTGCGTCAAAAAAACTTGTGCCAGTTGCGTCAAACAAACTTTTGCCAGTTAGGTCGAATAAACTTGTGCCAGTTGCGTTAAACAAACTTGTGCCAGTTGCGTCGAACAAACTTGTGCCATTTGCATCGAACAAACTTGTGCCAGTTGCGTCGAATAAGTTTGTGCCAGTTGCGTCAAACAAACTTGTGCCAGTTGTATCGAACAAACTTGTGCCAGTTGTGTAGAACAAACTTGTGCCAGTTGTGTCAAACAAACTTGTGCCAGTTGCATAGAACAAACTTGTGCCAGTTGCGTCGAACAAACTTGTGCCAGTTGCGTAAAACAAACTTTTGCCAGTTGCGTAGAACAAACTTGTGCCAGTTGTGTCAAACAAACTTGTGCCAGTTGCGTCGAACATACTTGTGCCAGTTGCATAGAACAAACTTGTGCCAGTTACGTAGAACAAACTTGTGCCAGTTGTGTCACACAAACTTGTGCCAGTTGCGTAGAACAAACTTGTGCCAGTTTCGTAGAACAAACTTGTGCCAGTTGCGTAGAAAAAACTTGTACCAGTTGCGAAGAACAAACTTGTGCCAGTTGCGCCGAACAAACTTGTTCCAGTTGCGTCGAACAATCTTGTGCCAGTTTCGTCGAACAAATTTGTGCCAGTTGCATGGAACAAACTTGTGCCAGTTGTGTCAAACAAACTTGTGCCAGTTGCGTAGAACAAACTTCTGCCAGTTGCGTCGAACAAACTTGTGCCAGTTGTGTCGAAGAAACTTGTGCCAGTTGCGTAGAACAAACTTGTGCCAGTTGCGTCAAACAAAGTTGTGCCAGTTGCATAGAACAAACTTGTGCCAGTTGTGTAGAATAACCTTGTGCCAGTTGCGTCAAACAACCTTGTGCCAGTTGCGTCTAACAAACTTGTGCCAGTTGCGCCAAAAAAACTTGTGCCAGTTGCGTCAAACAAACTTGTGCCAGTTGGGTCGAATAAACTTGTACCAGTTGCATTAAACAAACTTGTTCCAGTTCGTCGAACAAACTTGTGCCAGTTGCATAGAACAAACTTGTGCCAGTTGCGTCGAACAAACTTGTGCCAGTTGCGTCAAACAAACTTGTGCCAGTTGCATCGAACAAACTTGTGCCAGTTGCGTAGAACAAACTTGTGCCAGTTGTGTCAAACAAACTTGTGCCAGTTGCATAGAACAAACTTATGCCACTTAATTAGAACAAACTTGTGCCAGTTGCGTAGAACAAACTTTTGCCAGTTGTGTCAAACAAACATGTGCCAGATGTGTCAAACAAACTTGTGCCAGTTGCGTAGAACAAACTTGTGCCAGTTACGTAGAACAAACTTGTGCCAGTTGCGTAGAACAAACTTCTGCCAGTTGCGTAGAACAAACTTGTGCCAGTTGTGTCAAACAAACTTGTGCCAGTTGCGTAGAACAAACTTCTGCCAGTTGCGTCAAACAAACTTGGTCCAGTTTCGTAGAACAAACTTGTGCCAGTTGCGTCAAACAAACTTGTGCCAGTTGCGTCAAACAAACTTGTGCCAGTTGCATAGAACAAACTTGAGCCAGTTGCGTAGAACAAACTTGCGCCAGTTGCGTCGAACATACTTGCGCCAGTTGCGTTGAACAAACTTGTGCCAGTTGCGTAGAACAAACTTGTGCCAGTTGCGTAGAACAAACTTGTGCGAGTTGTGTCAAACAAACTTCTGCCAGTTGCATAGAACAAAGTTGTGCCAGTTGCGCAGAACAAACTTGAGCCAGTTGCATAGAACAAACTTGTGCCAGTTGCGAAGAACAAACTTGTGCCAATTGCGTCAAACAAACTTATGCCAGTTGCATAGAACAAACTTGTGCCAGTTGCGTAGAACAAATTTGTGCCAGTTGCGTAGAACAAACTTGTGCCAGTTGCGTCGAACAAACTTGTGCCAGTTGCGTTGAACAAACTTGTGCAAGTTGCGCAGAACAAACTTGTGCCAGTTGCGTCAAACAAACTTGTGCCAGTTGCGTCAAACAAATTTATGCCAGTTGCGTAGAACAAACTTGTGTCAGTTACGTAGAACAAAATTGTGCCAGTTGCATCGAACAAACTTGTGCCAGTTGCGTCGAACAAACTTGTGCCAGTTGCGTCGGACAAAATTGTGCCAATTGCGTTGAACAAACTTTTGCCAGTTGCGTAGAACAAACTTGTGCCAGTTGTGTCAAACAAACTTGTGCCAGTTGCGTAAAACAAACTTGTGCCAGTTGCGTCGAACAAACTTGTGCCAGTTGCGTAGAACAAACTTGTGCCAGTTACGTAGAACAAACTTGTGTCAGTTATGTCAGACAAACTTATGCCAGTTGCGCAGAACAAACTTGTGCCAGTTGCGTAGAACAAACTTGTGCCAGTTGCGTCGAACAAACTTGTGCCAGTTGCGTCGGACAAACTTGTGCCAGTTTCGTCGAACAAACTTGTGCCAGTTGCGTAGAAGAAACTTGTGCCAGTTGTGTCAATTAAACTTGTGCCAGTTGCGTCAAACAAACTTGGGCCAGTTGTGTCGAACAAACTTGTGCCAGTTGCGTCAAAGAAACTTGTGCCAGTTGCGTAAAACAAACATGTGCCAGTTGCGTCAAACAAACTTGTGCCAGTTGCATAGAACAAACTTGTGCCAGTTTTGTAGAACAACCTTGTGCCAGTTGCGTCAAAACAAACTTGTGCCAGTTGCATAGAACAAACTTGTGCCAGTTGCATCAAAAAAACTTGTGCCAGTTGCGTCAAACAGACTTGTGCCAGTTGCATCGAACAAACTTGTGCCAGTTGCGTCAAACAAACTTGTGCCAGTTAAGTCAAACAGACTTTTGCCAGTTGCGTCAAACAAACTTGTGCCAGTTGCATAGAACAAACTTGTGCCAGTTGCGTAGAACAAACTTGTGCCAGTTGCGTCGAACACACTTGTGCCAGTTGTGTTGGACAAACTTGTGCCAATTGCGTTGAACAAACTTGTGCCAGTTGTGTCGGACAAACTTGTGCCAATTGCGTCGAACAAACTTGTGCCTGTTGCGTAGAACAAACTTCTGCCAGTTGTGTCAAACAAACTTGTGCCAGTTGCATAAAACAAACTAGTGCCAGTTGCATAGAAGAAACTTGTGCCAGTTGCGTAGAACAAACTTGTGCCAGTTACGTAGAACAAAATTGTGCCAGTTGTGTCAGACAAACTTGTGCCAGTTGCGTAGAACAAACTTGTGCCAGTTCCGTAAAACAAACTTGTGCCAGTTCCATAAAACAAACTTGTGCCAGTTCCATAAAACAGACTTGTGCCACTTGCGTCGAACAAACTTGTGCCAGTTTTGTTGAACAAACTTGTGCCAGTTGTGTAGAAAAAACTTGTGCCAGTTTTGTCAAACAAACTTGTGCCAGTTGCGTCAAACAAACTTGGGCCAGTTGCGTCAAACAAACTTGTGCCAGTTTCGTCAAAGAAACTTGTGCCAGTTGCGTAGAACAAACTTGTGCCAGTTGCGTCAAACAAACTTGTGTCAGTTGCATAGAACAAACTTGTGCCAGTTGTGTAGAACAACCTTGTGCCAGTTGCGTGAAACAACCTTGTGCCAGTTGCGTCAAACAAACTTTTGCCAGTTGCATCAAAAAACTTGTGCCAGTTGCGTCAAACAAACTTGTGCCAGTTGCATAGAACAAACTTGTGCCAGTTGCGTAGACCAAACTTGTGCCAGTTGCGTCGAACACACTTGTGCCAGTTGTGTCGGACAAACTTGTGCCAATTGCGTCGAACAAACTTGTGCCAGTTGTGTCGGACAAACTTGTGCCAATTGCGTCGAACAAATTTGTGCCAGTTGCGGAGAACAACCTTCTGCCAGTTGTGTCAAACAAACTTGTGCCAGTTGCATAAAACAAACTTGTGCCAGTTGCGTCGAACAAACTTGTGCCAGTTGCGTAGAACAAACTTGTGCCAGTTACGTAGAACAAAATTGTGCCAGTTGTGTCAGACAAACTTGTGCCAGTTGCGTAGAACAAACTTGTGTCAGTTCCGTAAAACAAACTTGTGCCAGTTCCGTAAAACAAACTTGTGCCAGTTGCGTCGAACAAAATTGTGCCAGTTGCGTTGAACAAACTTGTGCCAGTTTTGTTGAACAAACTTGTGCCAGTTGTGTAGAACAAACTTGTGCCAGTTTTGTCAAACAAACTTGTGCCAGTTGCGTCAAACAAACTTGGGCCAGTTGCGTCGAACAAACTTGTGCCAGTTTCGTCAAAGAAACTTGTGCCAGTTGCGTAGAACAAACTTGTGCCAGTTGCGTCAAACAAACTTGTGTCAGTTGCATAGAAACAACTTGTGCCAGTTGTGTAGAACAACCTTGTGCCAGTTGCGTCAAACAACCTTGTGCCGGTTGCGTCAAACAAACTTGTGCCAGTTGCGTCAAAAAAACTCGTGCCAGTTGCGTCAAACAAACTTGTGCCAGTTGGGTCGAATAAACTTGTGCCAGTTGCGTTAAACAAACTTATGCTAGTTGCGTCAAACAAACTTGTGCCATTTGCATCGAACAAACTTGTGCCAGTTGCGTCGAACAAGTTGGTGCCAGTTGCGTCAAACAAACTTGTGCCAGTTGCATCGAACAAACTTGTGCCAGTTGCATAGAACAAACTTGTGCCAGTTGTGTCAAACAACTTGTGCCAGTTGCATAGAACAAACTTGTGCCACTTGCGTCGAAAAAATTTGAGACAGTTGCGTAGAACAAACTTTTGTCAGTTGTGTAGAACAAACTTGTGCCAGTTGTGTAGAATAACCTTGTAATAGTTGCGTCAAACAACCTTGTGCCAGTTGCGTCAAACAAACTTGTGCCAGTTGCGTAAAAAAAACTTGTGCCAGTTGCGTCAAACAAACTTGTGCCAGTTGGGTCGAATAAACTTGTGCCAGTTGCGTTAAACAAACTTGTGCCAGTTCGTCGAACAAACTTGTGCCAGTTGCATCGAACAAACTTGTGCCAGTTGCGTCGAACAAACTTGTGCCAGTTGCGTCAAACAAACTTGTGCCAGTTGCATCGAACAAACTTGTGCCAGTTGCGTAGAACAAACTTCTGCCAGTTGTGTCAAACAAACTTGTGCCAGTTGCATAGAACAAACTTGTGCCACTTGCGTCGAACAAACTTGTGCCAGTTGCGTAGAACAAACTTTTGCCAGTTGTGTCAAACAAACTTGTGCCAGATGTGTCAAACAAACTTGTGCCAGTTGCGTAGAACAAACTTGTGCCAGTTACGTAGAACAAACTTGTGCCAGTTGCGTAGAACAAACTTCTGCCAGTTGCGTAGAACAAACTTGTGCCAGTTACGTAGAACAAACTTGTGCCAGTTGCGTAGAACAAACTTCTGCCAGTTGCGTCAAACAAACTTGGGCCAGTTGCGTAGAACAAACTTGTGCCAGTTGCGTCAAACAAACTTGTGCCAGTTGCGTCAAACAAACTTGTGCCAGTTGCATAGAACAAACTTGAGCCAGTTGCCTAGAACAAACTTGTGCCAGTTGCGTCGAACATACTTGCGCCAGTTGCGTTGAACAAACTTGTGCCAGTTGCGTAGAACAAACTTGTGCCAGTTGCGTAGAACAAACTTGGGCCAGTTGCATAGAACAAACTTGTGCCAGTTGCGAAGAACAAACTTGTGCCAATTGCATCAAACAAACTTGTGCCAGTTGCGTAAAACAAACTTGTGCCAGTTGCGTAGAACAAATTTGTGCCAGTTGCGTAGAACAAACTTGTGCCAGTTGCGTCGAACAAACTTGTGCCAGTTGCATCGAACAAACCTGTGCCAGTTGCATCGAACAAACTTGTGCCAGATGCGTTGAACAAACTTGTTACAGTTGCGTAGAACAAACTTGTGCCAGTTGTTTCAAATAAACTTTTGCCCGTTGCGTCAAACAAACTTGTGCCAGTTGTGTCAAACAAACTTCTGCCAGTTGCATAGAACAAACTTGTGCCACTTGTGTCGAACAAACTTGTGCCAGTTGCGTAGAACAAACATTTGCCAGTTGTGTCGAACAAACTTGTGCCAGTTGCATCGAACAAACTTGTGCCAGTTGCGCAGAACAAACTTGTGCCAGTTAAGTCAAACAGACTTGTGCCAGTTACGTCAAACAAACTTGTGCCAGTTGCATAGAACAAACTTGTGCCAGTTGCGTAGACCAAACTTGTGCCAGTTGCGTCGAACACACTTGTGCCAGTTGTGTCGGACAAACTTGTGCCAATTGCGTCGAACAAACTTGTGCCAGTTGTGTCGGACAAACTTGTGCCAATTTCGTAGAACAAACTTGTGCCAGTTGCGTCAAACAAACTTGTGCCAGTTGCGTAGAACAAACTTGTGCCAGTTACGTAGAACAGAATTGTGCCAGTTGCGTAGAACAAACTTGTGCCAGTTCCGTAATACAAACTTGTGCCAGTTCCGTAAAACAAACTTGTGCCAGTTTTGTCGAACAAACTTGTGCCAGTTGTGTAGAACAAACTTGTGCCAGTTTTGTCAAACAAACTTGTGACAGTTGTGTCAAACAAACTTGGGCCAGTTGCGTCGAACAAACTTGTGCCAGTTTCGTCAAAGAAACTTGTGCCAGTTGCGCAGAACAAACTTGTGCCAGTTTCGTCAAACAAACTTGTGTCAGTTGCATAGAACAAACTTGTGCCAGTTGTGTAGAACAACCTTGTGCCAGTTGCGTCAAACAACCTTGTGCCAGTTGCGTCAAACAAACTTGTGCCAGTTGCGTCAAAAAAACTTGTGCCAGTTGCGTCAAAGAAACTTTTGCCAGTTGGGTCGAATAAACTTGTGCCAGTTGCGTTAAACAAACTTGTGCCAGTTGCGTCGAACAAACTTGTGCCATTTGCATCGAACAAACTTGTGCTAGTTGCGTCGAACAAGCTTGTGCCAGTTGCGTCAAACAAACTTGTGCCAGTTGTATCGAATAAACTTGTGCCAGTTGCGTTGAACAAACTTGTGCCAGTTGTGTCAAACAAAATTGTGCCAGTTGCATAGAACAAACTTGTGCCACTTGCATCGAACAAACTTGTGCCAGTTGCGTAGAACAAACTTTTGCCAGTTGCGTAGAACAAACTTGTGCCAGTTGTGTCAAACAAACTTGTGCCAGTTGCGTCGAACAAACTTGTGCCAGTTGCGTAGAACAAATTTGGGCCAGTTACGTAGAACAAACTTGTGCCAGTTGTGTCAGACAAACTTGTGCCAGTTGTGTAGAACAAACTTGTGCCAGTTGCGTAGAAAAAACTTTTTCCAGTTGCGAAGAACAAACTTGTGCCAGTTGCACCGAACAAACTTGTTCCAGTTGCGTCGAACAATCTTGTGGCAGTTTCGTTGAACAAACTTGTGCCAGTTGCTTAGAACAAACTTGTGCCAGTTGTGTCAAACAAACTTGTGCCAGTTGCATCAAACAAACTTGGGCCAGTTGCGTCGAAGAAACTTGTGCCAGTTGTGTCGAAGAAACTTGTGCCAGTTGCGTAGAACAAACTTGTGCCAGTTGCGTCAAACAAACTTGTGCCAGTTGCATAGAACAAACTTGTGCCAGTTGTGTAGAATAACCTTGTGCCAGTTACGTCAAAGAACCTTGTGCCAGTTGCGTCAAACAAACTTGTGCCAGTTGCATCGAACAAACTTTTGCCAGTTGTATCAAACAAACTTGTGCCAGATGTGTCAAACAAACTTGTGCCAGTTGCATAGAACAAACTTGTGCCAGTTACTTAGCACAAACTTGTGCCAGTTGCGTAGAACAAACTTCTGCCAGTTGCGTAGAACAAACTTGTGCCAGTTACGTAGAACAAACTTGTGCCAGTTGCGTAGAACAAACTTCTGCCAGTTGCGTAGAACAAATTTGTGCCAGTTGCGCAGAACAAACTTGCGCCAGTTGCGTCGAACAAACTTGTGCCAGTCGCGTTGAACAAACTTGTGCAAGTTGCGCAGAACAATCTTGTGCCAGTTGCGTCAAAGAAACTTTTGCCAGTTGCGTCGTACAAATTTATGCCAGTTGCGTAGAACAAACTTGTGTCAGTTGCGTAGAAGAAACTTGTGCCAGTTGCGTAGAACAAACTTGTGCCAGTTACGTAGAACAAACTTGTGCCAGTTATGTCAGACAAACTTATGCCAGTTGCGCAGAACAAACTTGTGCCAGTTGCGTAGAACAAACTTGTGCCAGTTGCGTCAAACAAACTTGTGCCAGTTGCGTCGGACAAACTTGTGCCAGTTTCGTCGAACAAACTTGTGCCAGTTGCGTAGAACAAACTTGTGCCAGTTGTGTCAAATAAACTTGTGCCAGTTGCGTCAAACAAACTTGGGCCAGTTGTGTCGAACAAACTTGTGCCAGTTGCGTCAAAGAAACTTGTGCCAGTTGCATAAAACAAACTTGTGCCAGTTGCGTCAAACAAACTTGTGCCAGTTGCATAGAACAAACTTCTGCCAGTTTTGTAGAACAACCTTGTGCCAGTTGCGTCAAAACAAACTTGTGCCAGTTGCATAGAACAAACTTGTGCCAGTTACATCAAAAAAACTTGTGCCAGTTGCGTCAAACAGACTTGTGCCAGTTGCATCGAACAAACTTGTGCCAGTTGCGTCAAACAAACTTGTGCCAGTTAAGTCAAACAGACTTTTGTCAGTTGTGTCAAACAAACTTGTGCCAGTTGCATAGAACAAACTTGTGCCAGTTGCGTAGAACAAACTTGTGCCAGTTGCGTCGAACACACTTGTGCCAGTTGTGTTGGACAAACTTGTGCCAATTGCGTTGAACAAACTTGTGCCAGTTGTGTCGGACAAACTTGTGCCAATTGCGTCGAACAAACTTGTGCCTGTTGCGTAGAACAAACTTCTGCCAGTTGTGTCAAACAAACTTGTGCCAGTTGCATAAAACAAACTTGTGCCAGTTGCGTCGAAGAAACTTGTGCCAGTTGCGTAGAACAAACTTGTGCCAGTTACGTAGAACAAAATTGTGCCAGTTGTGTCAGACAAACTTGTGCCAGTTGCGTAGAACAAACTTGTGCCAGTTCCGTAAAACAAACTTGTGCCAGTTGCGTCGAACAAACTTGTGCCAGTTGCGTCGAACAAACTTGTGCCAGTTGCGTCGAACAAACTTGTGCCAGTTTTGTTGAACAAACTTGTGCCAGTTGTGTAGAAAAAACTTTTGCCAGTTTTGTCAAACAAACTTGGGCCAGTTGCGTCAAACAAACTTGTGCCAGTTTCGTCAAAGAAACTTGTGCCAGTTGCGTAGAACAAACTTGTGCCAGTTGTGTCAAACAAACTTGTGTCAGTTGCATAGAACAAACTTGTGCCAGTTGTGTAGAACAACCTTGTGCCAGTTGCGTGAAACAACCTTGTGCCAGTTGCGTCAAACAAACTTGTGCCAGTTGCGTCAAAAAAACTTGTGCCAGTTGCGTCAAACAAACTTGTGCCAGTTGCATAGAACAAACTTGTGCCAGTTGCGTAGACCAAACTTGTGCCAGTTGCGTCGAACACACTTGTGCCAGTTGTGTTGGACAAACTTGTGCCAATTGCGTCGAACAAACTTGTGCCAGTTGTGTCGGACTAACTTGTGCCAATTGCGTCGAACAAATTTGTGCCAGTTGCGGAGAACAACCTTCTGCCAGTTGTGTCAAACAAACTTGTGCCAGTTGCATAAAACAAACTTGTGCCAGTTGCGTAGAACAAACTTTTGCCAGTTACGTAGAACAAAATTGTGCCAGTTGTGTCAGACAAACTTGTGCCAGTTGCGTAGAACAAACTTGTGCCAGTTCCGTAAAACAAACTTGTGCCAGTTCCGTAAAACAAACTTCTGCCAGTTGCGTCGAACAAAATTGTGCCAGTTGCGTTGAACAAACTTGTGCCAGTTTTGTTGAACAAACTTGTGCCAGTTGTGTAGAACAAACTTGTGCCAGTTTTGTCAAACAAACTTGTGCCAGTTGCGTCAAACAAACTTGGGCCAGTTGCGTCGAACAAACTTGTGCCAGTTTTGTCAAAGAAACTTGTGCCAGTTGCGTAGAACAAACTTGTGCCAGTTGCGTCAAACAAACTTGTGTCAGTTGCATAGAACAAACTTGTGCCAGTTGTGTAGAACAACCTTGTGCCAGTTGCGTCAAACAAACTTGTGCCAGTTGCGTCAAAAAAACTTGTGCCAGTTGCGTCAAACAAACTTGTGCCAGTTGGGTCGAATAAACTTGTGCCAGTTGCGTTAAACAAACTTATGCTAGTTGCGTCAAACAAACTTGTGCCATTTGCATCGAACAAACTTGTGCCAGTTGCGTCGAACAAGTTGGTGCCAGTTGCGTCAAACAAACTTGTGCCTGTTGCATCGAACAAACTTGTGCCAGTTGCGTAGAACAAACTTGTGCCAGTTGTGTCAAACAACTTGTGCCAGTTGCATAGAACAAACTTGTGCCACTTGCGTCGAACAAACTTGTGCCAGTTGCGTAGAAGAAACTTTTGCCAGTTGTGTCAAACAAACTTGTGCCAGTTGCGTAGAACAAATTTGTGCCAGTTGCGCAGATCAAACTTACGCCAGTTGCGTCGAACAAACTTGTGCCAGTTGCGTTGAACAAACTTGTGCAAGTTGCGCAGAACAAACTTGTGCCAGTTGCGTCAAAGAAACTTGTGCCAGTTGCGTCGTACAAATTTATGCCAGTTGCGTAGAACAAACTTGTGTCAGTTGCGTAGAAGAAACTTGTGCCAGTTGCATCGAACAAACTTGTGCCAGTTGCATCGAACAAACTTGTGCCAGTTGCGTCGAACAAACTTGTGCCAGTTGCGTAGAACAAACTTTTGTCAGTTGTGTAGAACAAACTTGTGCCAGTTGTGTAGAATAACCTTGTAACAGTTGCGTCAAACAACCTTGTGCCAGTTGCGTCAAACAAACTTATGCCAGTTGCGTCAAAAAAACTTGTGCCAGTTGCGTCAAACAAACTTGTGCCAGTTGGGTCGAATAAACTTGTGCCAGTTGCGTTAAATAAACTTGTGCCAGTTCGTCGAACAAACTTGTGCCAGTTGCATCGAACAAACTTGTGCCAGTTGCGTCGAACAAACTTGTGCCAGTTGCGTCAAACAAACTTATGCCAGTTGCATCGAAAAACTTGTGCCAGTTGCGTAGAACAAACTTCTGCCAGTTGTGTCAAACAAACTTGTGCCAGTTGCGTAGAACAAACTTTTGCCAGTTGTGTCAAACAAACTTGTGCCAGATGTGTCAAACAAACTTGTGCCAGTTGCGTAGAACAAACTTGTGCCAGTTACGTAGAACAAACTTGTGCCAGTTGCGTAGAACAAACTTCTGCCACTTGCGTAGAACAAACTTGTGCCAGTTACGTGGAACAAACTTGTGCCAGTTGCGTAGAACAAACTTCTGCCAGTTGCGTCAAACAAACTTGGGCCAGTTGTGTAGAACAAACTTGTGCCAGTTGCGTCAACCAACTTGTGCCAGTTGCGTCAAAAAACTTGTGCCAGTTGCATAGAACAAACTTGAGCCAGTTGCGTAGAACAAACTTGTGCCAGTTGCGTCGAACATACTTGCGCCAGTTGCGTTGAACAAACTTGTGCCAGTTGCGTAGAACAAACTTGTGCCAGTTGCGTAGAACAAACTTGTCCGAGTTGTTTCAAACAAACTTCTGCCAGTTGCATAGAAAAAACTTGTGCCAGTTGCGTAGAACAAACTTGGGCCAGTTGCATAGAACAAACTTGTGCCAGTTGCGAAGAACAAACTTGTGCCAATTGCATCAAACAAACTTGTGACAGTTGCGTAAAACAAACTTGTGCCAGTTGCGTAGAACAAATTTGTGCCAGTTGCGTAGAACAAACTTGTGCCAGTTGCGTCGAAAAAACTTGTGCCAGTTGCATCGAACAAACCTGTGCCAGTTGCATTGAACAAACTTGTGCCAGATGCGTTGAACAAACTTGTGACAGTTGCGTAGAACAAACTTGTGCCAGTTGCGTCAAACAAACTTGTGTCAGTTGCATAGAACAAACTTGTGCCAGTTGTGTACAACAACCTTGTGCCAGTTGCGTCAAACAACCTTGTGCCAGTTGCGTCAAACAAACTTGTGCCAGTTGCGTCAAAAAAACTTGTGCCAGTTGCGTCAAACAAACTTTTGCCAGTTAGGTCGAATAAACTTGTGCCAGTTGCGTTAAACAAACTTGTGCCAGTTGCGTCGAACAAACTTGTGCCATTTGCATCGAACAAACTTGTGCCAGTTGCGTCGAATAAGTTTGTGCCAGTTGCGTCAAACAAACTTGTGCCAGTTGTATCGAACAAACTTGTGCCAGTTGTGTAGAACAAACTTGTGCCAGTTGTGTCAAACAAACTTGTGCCAGTTGCATAGAACAAACTTGTGCCACTTGCGTCGAACAAACTTGTGCCAGTTGCGTAAAACAAACTTTTGCCAGTTGCGTAGAACAAACTTGTGCCAGTTGTGTCAAACAAACTTGTGCCAGTTGCGTCGAACAAACTTGTGCCAGTTGCGTACAGCAAACTTGTGCCAGTTATGTAGAACAAACTTGTGCCAGTTGTGTCAGACAAACTTGTGCCAGTTGCGTAGAACAAACTTTTGCCAGTTTCGTAGAACAAACTTGTGCCAGTTGCGTAGAAAAAACTTGTACCAGTTGCGAAGAACAAACTTGTGCCAGTGGCGCCGAACAAACTTGTTCTAGTTGCGTCGAACAATCTTGTGCCAGTTTCGTCGAACAAATTTATGCCAGTTGCGTAGAACAAACTTGTGCCAGTTGTGTCAAACAAACTTGTGCCAGTTGCGTAGAACAAACTTCTGCCAGTTGCGTCGAAGAAACTTGTGCCAGTTGTGTCGAAGAAACTTGTGCCAGTTGCGTAGAACAAACTTGTGCCAGTTGCATAGAACAAACTTGTGCCAGTTGCGTCAAACAAACTTGTGCCAGTTGTGTAGAATAACCTTGTGCCAGTTGCGTCAAACAACCTTGTGCCAGTTGCGTTAAACAAACTTGTGCCAGTTGCGTCAAAAAAACTTGTGCCAGTTGCGTCAAACAAACTTGTGCCAGTTGGGTCGAATAAACTTGTACCAGTTGCGTTAAACAAACTTGTTCCAGTTCGTCGAACAAACTTGTGCCAGTTGCATAGAACAAACTTGTGCCAGTTGCGTCGAACAAACTTGTGCCAGTTGCGTCAAACAAACTTGTGCCAGTTGCATCGAACAAACTTGTGCCAGTTGCGTAGAACAAACTTGTGCCATTTGTGTCAAACAAACTTGTGCCAGTTGCATAGAACAAACTTATGCCACTTAAGTCGAACAAACTTGTGCCAGTTGCGTAGAACAAACTTTTGCCAGTTGTGTCAAACAAACTTGTGCCAGATGTGTCAAACAAACTTGTGCCAGTTGCGTAGAACAAACTTGTGCCAGTTACGTAGAACAAACTTGTGCCAGTTGCGTAGAACAAACTTCTGCCAGTTGCGTAGAACAAACTTGTGCCAGTTGTGTCAAACAAACTTGTGCCAGTTGCATAGAACAAACTTCTGCCAGTTGCGTCAAACAAACTTGGGCCAGTTTCGTAGAACAAACTTGTGCCAGTTGCATAGAACAAACTTGTGCCAGTTGCGTCGAACAAACTTGTGCCAGTTGCGTCGAACAAACTTGTGCCAGTTGCGTCGGACAAACTTGTGCCAGTTTCGTCGAACAAACTTGTGCCAGTTGCGTAGAACAAACTTGTGGCAGTTGTGTCAAATAAACTTGTGCCAGTTGCGTCAAACAAACTTGGGCCAGTTGTGTCGAACAAACTTGTGCCAGTTGTGTCAAAGAAACTTGTGCCAGTTGCTTAAAACAAACATGTGCCAGTTGCGTCAAACAAACTTGTGCCAGTTGCATAGAACAAACTTGTGCCAGTTTTGTAGAACAACCTTGTGCCAGTTGCGTCAAAACAAACTTGTGCCAGTTGCATAGAACAAACTTGTGCCAGTTGCATCAAAAAAACTTGTGCCAGTTGCGTCAAACAGACTTGTGCCAGTTGCATCGAACAAACTTGTGCCAGTTGCGTCAAACAAACTTGTGCCAGTTAAGTCAAACAGACTTTTGCCAGTTGCGTCAAACAAACTTGTGCCAGTTGCATAGAACAAACTTGTGCCAGTTGCGTAGAACAAACTTGTGCCAGTTGCGTCGAACACACTTGTGCCAGTTGTGTTGGACAAACTTGTGCCAATTGCGTTGAACAAACTTGTGCCAGTTGTGTCGGACAAACTTGTGCCAATTGCGTCGAACAAACTTGTGCCTTTTGCGTAGAACAGACTTCTGCCAGTTGTGTCAAACAAACTTGTGCCAGTTGCATAAAACAAACTTGTGCCAGTTGCGTCGAACAAACTTGTGCCAGTTGCGTAGAACAAACTTGTGCCAGTTACGTAGAACAAAATTGTGCCAGTTGTGTCAGACAAACTTGTGCCAGTAGCGTAGAACAAACTTGTGCCAGTTCCGTAAAACAAACTTGTGCCAGTTCCATAAAACAAACTTGTGCCAGTTGCGTCGAACAAACTTGTGCCAGTTGCGTCGAACAAACTTGTGCCAGTTTTGTTGAACAAACTTGTGCCAGTTGTGTAGAAAAAACTTGTGCCAGTTTTGTCAAACAAACTTGTGCCAGTTGCGTCAAACAAACTTGGGCCAGTTGCGTCGAACAAACTTGTGCCAGTTTCGTAAAAGAAACTTGTGCCAGTTGCGTAGAACAAACTTGTGCCAGTTGCGTCAAACAAACTTGTGTCAGTTGCATAGAACAAACTTGTGCCAGTTGTGTAGAACAACCTTGTGCCAGTTGCGTGAAACAACTTTGTGCCAGTTGCGTCAAACAAACTTGTGCCAGTTGCGTCAAAAAAACTTGTGCCAGTTGCGTCAAACAAACTTGTGCCAGTTGCATAGAACAAACTTGTGCCAGTTGCGTAGACCAAACTTGTGCCAGTTGTGTCGAACACACTTGTGCCAGTTGTGTCGGACAAACTTGTGCCAATTGCGTCGAACAAACTTGTGCCAGTTGTGTCAGACAAACTTGTGCCAATTTCGTCGAACAAATTTGTGCCAGTTGCGGAGAACAACCTTCTGCCAGTTGTGTCAAACAAACTTGTGCCAGTTGCATAAAACAAACTTGTGCCAGTTGCGTCGAACAAACTTGTGCCAGTTGCGTAGAACAAACTTGTGCCAGTTACGTAGAACAAAATTGTGCCAGTTGTGTCAGACAAACTTGTGCCAATTTCGTCGAACAAATTTGTGCCAGTTGCGGAGAACAACCTTCTGCCAGTTGTGTCAAACAAACTTGTGCCAGTTGCATAAAACAAACTTGTGCCAGTTGCGTAGAACAAACTTGTGTCAGTTCCGTAAAACAAACTTGTGCCAGTTCCGTAAAACAAACTTGTGCCAGTTGCGTTGAACAAAATTGTGCCAGTTGCGTTGAACAAACTTGTGCCAGTTTTGTTGAACAAACTTGTGCCAGTTGTGTAGAACAAACTTGTGCCAGTTTTGTCAAACAAACTTGTGCCAGTTGCGTCAAACAAACTTGGGCCAGTTGCGTCGAACAAACTTGTGCCAGTTTCGTCAAAGAAACTTGTGCCAGTTGCGTAGAACAAACTTGTGCCAGTTGCGTCAAACAAACTTGTGTCAGTTGCATAGAACAAACTTGTGCCAGTTGTGTAGAACAACCTTGTGCCAGTTGCGTCAAACAACCTTGTGCCGGTTGCGTCAAACAAACTTGTGCCAGTTGCATAAAAAAAACTCGTGCCAGTTGCGTCAAACAAACTTGTGCCAGTTGGGTCGAATAAACTTGTGCCAGTTGCGTTAAACAAACTTATGCTAGTTGCGTCAAACAAACTTGTGCCATTTGCATCGAACAAACTTGTGCCAGTTGCGTCGAACAAGTTGGTGCCAGTTGCGTCAAACAAACTTGTGCCAGTTGCATCGAACAAACTTGTGCCAGTTGCGTAGAACAAACTTGTGCCAGTTGTGTCAAGCAACTTGTGCCAGTTGCTTAGAACAAACTTGTGCCACTTGCGTCGAACAAATTTGTGCCAGTTGCGTAGAACAAAGTTTTGTCAGTTGTGTAGAACAAACTTGTGCCAGTTGTGTAGAATAACCTTGGAACAGTTGCGTCAAACAACCTTGTGCCAGTTGCGTCAAACAAACTTGTGCCAGTTGCGTCAAAAAAACTTGTGCCAGTTGCGTCGAACAAACTTGTGCCAGTTTTGTTGAACAAACTTGTGCCAGTTGTGTAGAAAAAACTTGTGCCAGTTTTGTCAAACAAACTTGTGCCAGTTGCGTCAAACAAACTTGGGCCAGTTGCGTCGAACAAACTTGTGCCAGTTTCGTAAAAGAAACTTGTGCCAGTTGCGTAGAACAAACTTGTGCCAGTTGCGTCAAACAAACTTGTGTCAGTTGCATAGAACAAACTTGTGCCAGTTGTGTAGAACAACCTTGTGCCAGTTGCGTCAAAACAAACTTGTGCCAGTTGCATAGAACAAACTTGTGCCAGTTGCATCAAAAAAACTTGTGCCAGTTGCGTCAAACAGACTTGTGCCAGTTGCATCGAACAAACTTGTGCCAGTTGCGTCAAACAAACTTGTGCCAGTTAAGTCAAACAGACTTTTGCCAGTTGCGTCAAACAAACTTGTGCCAGTTGCATAGAACAAACTTGTGCCAGTTGCGTAGAACAAACTTGTGCCAGTTGCGTCGAACACACTTGTGCCAGTTGTGTTGGACAAACTTGTGCCAATTGCGTTGAACAAACTTGTGCCAGTTGTGTCGGACAAACTTGTGCCAATTGCGTCGAACAAACTTGTGCCTTTTGCGTAGAACAGACTTCTGCCAGTTGTGTCAAACAAACTTGTGCCAGTTGCATAAAACAAACTTGTGCCAGTTGCGTCGAACAAACTTGTGCCAGTTGCGTAGAACAAACTTGTGCCAGTTACGTAGAACAAAATTGTGCCAGTTGTGTCAGACAAACTTGTGCCAGTAGCGTAGAACAAACTTGTGCCAGTTCCGTAAAACAAACTTGTGCCAGTTCCATAAAACAAACTTGTGCCAGTTGCGTCGAACAAACTTGTGCCAGTTGCGTCGAACAAACTTGTGCCAGTTTTGTTGAACAAACTTGTGCCAGTTGTGTAGAAAAAACTTGTGCCAGTTTTGTCAAACAAACTTGTGCCAGTTGCGTCAAACAAACTTGGGCCAGTTGCGTCGAACAAACTTGTGCCAGTTTCGTAAAAGAAACTTGTGCCAGTTGCGTAGAACAAACTTGTGCCAGTTGCGTCAAACAAACTTGTGTCAGTTGCATAGAACAAACTTGTGCCAGTTGTGTAGAACAACCTTGTGCCAGTTGCGTGAAACAACTTTGTGCCAGTTGCGTCAAACAAACTTGTGCCAGTTGCGTCAAAAAAACTTGTGCCAGTTGCGTCAAACAAACTTGTGCCAGTTGCATAGAACAAACTTGTGCCAGTTGCGTAGACCAAACTTGTGCCAGTTGTGTCGAACACACTTGTGCCAGTTGTGTCGGACAAACTTGTGCCAATTGCGTCGAACAAACTTGTGCCAGTTGTGTCAGACAAACTTGTGCCAATTTCGTCGAACAAATTTGTGCCAGTTGCGGAGAACAACCTTCTGCCAGTTGTGTCAAACAAACTTGTGCCAGTTGCATAAAACAAACTTGTGCCAGTTGCGTCGAACAAACTTGTGCCAGTTGCGTAGAACAAACTTGTGCCAGTTACGTAGAACAAAATTGTGCCAGTTGTGTCAGACAAACTTGTGCCAGTTGCGTAGAACAAACTTGTGTCAGTTCCGTAAAACAAACTTGTGCCAGTTCCGTAAAACAAACTTGTGCCAGTTGCGTTGAACAAAATTGTGCCAGTTGCGTTGAACAAACTTGTGCCAGTTTTGTTGAACAAACTTGTGCCAGTTGTGTAGAACAAACTTGTGCCAGTTTTGTCAAACAAACTTGTGCCAGTTGCGTCAAACAAACTTGGGCCAGTTGCGTCGAACAAACTTGTGCCAGTTTCGTCAAAGAAACTTGTGCCAGTTGCGTAGAACAAACTTGTGCCAGTTGCGTCAAACAAACTTGTGTCAGTTGCATAGAACAAACTTGTGCCAGTTGTGTAGAACAACCTTGTGCCAGTTGCGTCAAACAACCTTGTGCCGGTTGCGTCAAACAAACTTGTGCCAGTTGCATAAAAAAAACTCGTGCCAGTTGCGTCAAACAAACTTGTGCCAGTTGGGTCGAATAAACTTGTGCCAGTTGCGTTAAACAAACTTATGCTAGTTGCGTCAAACAAACTTGTGCCATTTGCATCGAACAAACTTGTGCCAGTTGCGTCGAACAAGTTGGTGCCAGTTGCGTCAAACAAACTTGTGCCAGTTGCATCGAACAAACTTGTGCCAGTTGCGTAGAACAAACTTGTGCCAGTTGTGTCAAGCAACTTGTGCCAGTTGCTTAGAACAAACTTGTGCCACTTGCGTCGAACAAATTTGTGCCAGTTGCGTAGAACAAAGTTTTGTCAGTTGTGTAGAACAAACTTGTGCCAGTTGTGTAGAATAACCTTGGAACAGTTGCGTCAAACAACCTTGTGCCAGTTGCGTCAAACAAACTTGTGCCAGTTGCGTCAAAAAAACTTGTGCCAGTTGCGTCAAACAAACTTGTGCCAGTTGGGTCGAATAAACTTGTGCCAGTTGCGTTAAACAAACTTGTGCCAGTTCGTCGAACAAACTTGTGCCAGTTGCATCGAACAAACTTGTGCCAGTTGCGTCGAACAAACTTGTGCTAGTTGCGTCAAACAAACTTGTGCCAGTTGCATCGAACAAACTTGTGCCAGTTGCGTAGAACAAACTTCTGCCAGTTGTGTCAAACAAACTTGTGCCAGTTGCATAGAATAAACTTGTGCCACTTGCGTCGAACAAACTTGTGCCAGTTGCGTAGAACAAACTTTTGCCAGTTGTGTCAACAAACTTGTGCCAGATGTGTCAAACAAACTTGTGCCAGTTGCGTAGAACAAACTTGTGCCAGTTACGTAGAACAAACTTGTGCCAGTTGCGTAGAACAAACTTCTGCCAGTTGCGTAGAACAAACTTGTGCCAGTTACGTAGAACAAACTTGTGCCAGTTGCGTAGAACAAACTTCTGCCAGTTGCGTCAAAAAAACTTGGGCCAGTTGCGTAGAACAAACTTGTGCCAGTTGCGTCAAACAAACTTGTGCCAGTTGTGTCAAACAAACTTGTGCCAGTTGCATAGAACAAACTTGAGCCAGTTGCGTAGAACAAACTTGTGCCAGTTGCGTCGAACATACTTGCGCCAGTTGCGTTGAACAAACTTGTGCCAGTTGCGTAGAACAAACTTGTGCCAGTTGCGTAGAACAAACTTGTGCGAGTTGTTTCAAACAAACTTCTGCCAGTTGCATAGAAAAAACTTGTGCCAGTTGCGTAGAACAAACTTGGGCCAGTTGCACAGAACAAACTTGTGCCAGTTGCGAAGAACAAACTTGTGCCAATTGCATCAAACAAACTTGTGCCAGTTGCGTAAAACAAACTTGTGCCAGTTGCGTAGAACAAATTTGTGCCAGTTGCGTAGAACAAACTTGTGCCAGTTGCGTCGAACAAACCTGTGCCAGTTGCATCGAACAAACTTGTGCCAGATGCGTTGAACAAACTTGTGACAGTTGCGTAGAACAAACTTGTGCCAGTTGTTTCAAATAAACTTTTGCCCGTTGCATCAAACAAACTTGTGCCAGTTGTGTCAAACAAACTTCTGCCAGTTGCATAGAACAAACTTGTGCCACTTGTGTCGAACAAACTTGTACCAGTTGCGTAGAACAAACTTTTGCCAGTTTTGTCGAACAAACTTGTGCCAGTTGCATCGAACAAACTTGTGCCAGTTGCGCAGAACAAACTTGTGCCAGCTAAGTCAAACAGACTTGTGCCAGTTGCGTCAAACAAACTTGTGCCAGTTGCATAGAACAAACTTGTGCCAGTTGCGTAGACCAACCTTGTGCCAGTTGCGTCGAACACACTTGTGCCAGTTGTGTCGGACAAACTTGTGCCAATTTCGTCGAACAAACTTGTGCCAGTTGTGTCGGACAAACTTGTGCCAATTGCGTAGAACAAACTTGTGCCAGTTGCGTCAAACAAACTTGTGCCAGTTGCGTAGAACAAACTTGTGCCAGTTACGTAGAACAGAATTGTGCCAGTTGCGTAGAACAAACTTGTGCCAGTTCCGTAATACAAACTTGTGCCAGTTCCGTAAAACAAACTTGTGCCAGTTGCGTCAAAAAAACTTGTGCCAGTTGCGTAAAACAAACTTGTGCCAGTTTTGTCGAACAAACTTGTGCCAGTTGTGTAGAACAAACTTATGCCAATTTTGTCAAACAAACTTGTGACAGTTGCGTCAAACAAACTTGGGCCAGTTGCGTCGAACAAACTTGAGCCAGTTTCGTCAAAGAAACTTGTGCCAGTTGCGTAGAACAAACTTGTGCCAGTTGCGCCAAACAAACTTGTGTCAGTTGCATAGAACAAACTTGTGCCAGTTGTGTAGAACAACCTTGTGCCAGTTGCGTCAAACAACCTTGTACCAGTTGCGTCAAACAAACTTGTGCCAGTTGCGTCAAAAAAACTTGTGCCAGTTGCGTCAAACAAACTTTTGCCAGTTGGGTTGAATAAACTTGTGCCAGTTGCGTTAAACAAACTTGTGCCAGTTGCGTCGAACAAACTTGTGCCATTTGCATCGAACAATCTTGTGCCAGTTGCGTCGAACAAGCTTGTGCCAGTTGGGTTAAACAAACTTGTGCCAGTTGTATCGAATAAACTTGTGCCAGTTGCGTAGAACAAACTTGTGCCAGTTGTGTCAAACAAACTTGTGCCAGTTGCATAGAACAAACTTGTGCCACTTGCGTCGAACAAACTTGTGCCAGTTGCGTAGAACAAACTTTTGCCAGTTGCGTAGAACAAACTTGTGCCAGTTGTGTCAAACAAACTTGTGCCAGTTGCGTCGAACAAACTTGTGCCAGTTGCGTAGAAGAAACTTGGGCCAGTTACGTAGAACAAACTTGTGCCAGTTGCGTAGAACAAACTTCTGCCAGTTGCGTAGAACAAACTTGTGCCAGTTGTGTCAAACAAACTTGTGCCAGTTGCGTAGAACAAACTTCTGCCAGTTGCGTCAAACAAACTTGGGCCAGTTTCGTAGAACAAACTTGTGCCAGTTGCATAGAACAAACTTGTGCCAGTTGCGTCGAACAAACTTGTGCCAGTTGCGTCGAACAAACTTGTGCCAGTTGCGTCGGACAAACTTGTGCCAGTTTCGTCGAACAAACTTGTGCCAGTTGCGTAGAACAAACTTGTGCCAGTTGTGTCAAATAAACTTGTGCCAGTTGCGTCCAACTTACTTGGGCCAGTTGTGTCGAACAAACTTGTGCCAGTTGCGTCAAAGAAACTTGTGCCAGTTGCGTAAAACAAACATGTGCCAGTTGCGTCAAACAAACTTGTGCCAGTTGCATAGAACAAACTTGTGCCAGTTTTGTAGAACAACCTTGTGCCAGTTGCGTCAAAACAAACTTGTGCCAGTTGCATAGAACAAACTTGTGCCAGTTGCATCAAAAAAACTTGTGCCAGTTAAGTCAAACAGACTTTTGCCAGTTGCGTCAAACAAACTTGTCCCAGTTGCATAGAACAAACTTGTGCCAGTTGCGTAGAACAAACTTGTGCCAGTTGCGTCGAACACACTTGTGCCAGTTGCATAGAACAAACTTGTGCCAGTTTTGTAGAACAACCTTGTGCCAGTTGCGTCAAAACAAACTTGTGCCAGTTGCATAGAACAAACTTGTGCCAGTTGCATCAAAAAAACTTGTGCCAGTTGCGTCAAACAGACTTGTGCCAGTTGCATCGAACAAACTTGTGCCAGTTGCGTCAAACAAACTTGTGCCAGTTAAGTCAAACAGACTTTTGCCAGTTGCGTCAAACAAACTTGTGCCAGTTGCATAGAACAAACTTGTGCCAGTTGCGTAGAACAAACTTGTGCCAGTTGCGTCGAACACACTTGTGCCAGTTGTGTTGGACAAACTTGTGCCAATTGCGTTGAACAAACTTGTGCCAGTTGTGTCGGACAAACTTGTGCCAATTGCGTCGAACAAACTTGTGCCTTTTGCGTAGAACAGACTTCTGCCAGTTGTGTCAAACAAACTTGTGCCAGTTGCATAAAACAAACTTGTGCCAGTTGCGTCGAACAAACTTGTGCCAGTTGCGTAGAACAAACTTGTGCCAGTTACGTAGAACAAAATTGTGCCAGTTGTGTCAGACAAACTTGTGCCAGTAGCGTAGAACAAACTACTGCCAGTTCCGTAAAACAAATTTGTGCCAGTTCCATAAAACAAACTTGTGCCAGTTGCGTCGAACAAACTTGTGCCAGTTGCGTCGAACAAACTTGTGCCAGTTTTGTTGAACAAACTTGTGCCAGTTGTGTAGAAAAAACTTGTGCCAGTTTTGTCAAACAAACTTGTGCCAGTTGCGTCAAACAAACTTGAGCCATTTGCGTCGAACAAACTTGTGCCAGTTTCGTAAAAGAAACTTGTGCCAGTTGCGTAGAACAAACTTGTGCCAGTTGCGTCAAACAAACTTGTGTCAGTTGCATAGAACAAACTTGTGCCAGTTGTGTAGAACAACCTTGTGCCAGTTGCGTGAAACAACTTTGTGCCAGTTGCGTCAAACAAACTTGTGCCAGTTGCGTCAAAAAAACTTGTGCCAGTTGCGTCAAACAAACTTGTGCCAGTTGCATAGAACAAACTTGTGCCAGTTGCGTAGACCAAACTTGTGCCAGTTGTGTCGAACACACTTGTGCCAGTTGTGTCGGACAAACTTGTGCCAATTGCGTCGAACAAACTTGTGCCAGTTGTGTCAGACAAACTTGTGCCAATTGCGTCGAACAAATTTGTGCCAGTTGCGGAGAACAATCTTCTGCCAGTTGTGTCAAACAAACTTGTGCCAGTTGCATAAAACAAACTTGTGCCAGTTGCGTCGAACAAACTTGTGCCAGTTGCGTAGAACAAACTTGTGCCAGTTACGTAGAACAAAATTGTGCCAGTTGTGTCAGACAAACTTGTGCCAGTTGCGTAGAACAAACTTGTGTCAGTTCCGTAAAACAAACTTGTGCCAGTTCCGTAAAACAAACTTGTGCCAGTTGCGTTGAACAAAATTGTGCCAGTTGCGTTGAACAAACTTGTGCCAGTTTTGTTGAACAAACTTGTGCCAGTTGTGTAGAACAAACTTGTGCCAGTTTTGTCAAACAAACTTGTGCCAGTTGCGTCAAACAAACTTGGGCCAGTTGCGTCGAACAAACTTGTGCCAGTTTCGTCAAAGAAACTTGTGCCAGTTGCGTAGAACAAACTTGTGCCAGTTGCGTCAAACAAACTTGTGTCAGTTGCATAGAACAAACTTGTGCCAGTTGTGTAGAACAACCTTGTGCCAGTTGCGTCAAACAACCTTGTGCCGGTTGCGTCAAACAAACTTGTGCCAGTTGCATAAAAAAAACTCGTGCCAGTTGCGTCAAACAAACTTGTGCCAGTTGCGTTGAACAAACTTGTGCAAGTTTCGCAGAACAAACTTGTGCCAGTTGCGTCAAACAAATTTATGCCAGTTGCGTAGAACAAACTTGTGTCAGTTACGTAGAACAAAATTGTGCCAGTTGCATCGAACAAACTTGTGCCAGTTGCGTCGAACAAACTTGTGCCAGTTGCGTCGGACAAAATTGTGCCAATTGCGTTGAACAAACTTTTGCCAGTTGCGTAGAACAAACTTGTGCCAGTTGTGTCAAACAAACTTGTGCCAGTTGCGTAAAACAAACTTGTTCCAGTTGCGTCGAACAAACTTGTGCCAGTTGCGTAGAACAAACTTGTGCCAGTTACGTAGAACAAACTTGTGCCAGTTATGTCAGACAAACTTATACCAGTTGCGCAGAACAAACTTGTGCCAGTTGCGTAGAACAAACTTGTGCCAGTTGCGTCGAACAAACTTGTGCCAGTTGCGTCGGACAAACTTGTGCCAGTTTCGTCGAACAAACTTGTGCCAGTTGCGTAGAACAAACTTGTGCCAGTTGTGTCAAATAAACTTGTGCCAGTTGCGTCAAACAAACTTGGGCCAGTTGTGTCGAACAAACTTGTGCCAGTTGCGTCAAAGAAACTTGTGCCAGTTGCGTAAAACAAACATGTGCCAGTTGCATCAAACAAACTTGTGCCAGTTGCATAGAACAAACTTGTGCCAGTTTTGTAGAACAACCTTGTGCCAGTTGCGTCAAAACAAACTTGTGCCAGTTGCATAGAACAAACTTGTGCCAGTTGCATCAAAAAAACTTGTGCCAGTTGCGTCAAACAGACTTGTGCCAGTTGCATCGAACAAACTTGTGCCAGTTGCGTCAAACAAACTTGTGCCAATTAAGTCAAACAGACTTTTGCCAGTTGCGTCAAACAAACTTGTGCCAGTTGCATAGAACAAACTTGTGCCAGTTGCGTCGAACAAACTTGTGCCAGTTGCGTCGAACACACTTGTGCCAGTTGTGTTGGACAAACTTGTGCCAATTGCGTTGAACAAACTTGTGCCAGTTGTGTCGGACAAACTTGTGCCAATTGCGTCGAACAAACTTGTGCCTTTTGCGTAGAACAGACTTCTGCCAGTTGTGTCAAACAAACTTGTGCCAGTTGCATAAAACAAACTTGTGCCAGTTGCGTCGAACAAACTTGTGCCAGTTGCGTAGAACAAACTTGTGCCAGTTACGTAGAACAAAATTGTGCCAGTTGTGTCAGACAAACTTGTGCCAGTAGCGTAGAACAAACTTGTGCCAGTTCCGTAAAACAAACTTGTGCCAGTTCCATAAAACAAACTTGTGCCAGTTGCGTCGAACAAACTTGTGCCAGTTGCGTCGAACAAACTTGTGCCAGTTTTGTTGAACAAACTTGTGCCAGTTGTGTAGAAAAAACTTGTGCCAGTTTTGTCAAACAAACTTGTGCCAGTTGCGTCAAACAAACTTGGGCCAGTTGCGTCGAACAAACTTGTGCCAGTTTCGTAAAAGAAACTTGTGCCAGTTGCGTAGAACAAACTTGTGCCAGTTGCGTCAAACAAACTTGTGTCAGTTGCATAGAACAAACTTGTGCCAGTTGTGTAGAACAACCTTGTGCCAGTTGCATGAAACAACTTTGTGCCAGTTGCGTCAAATAAACTTGTGCCAGTTGCGTCAAAAAAACTTGTGCCAGTTGCGTCAAACAAACTTGTGCCAGTTGCATAGAACAAACTTGTGCCAGTTGCGTAGACCAAACTTGTGCCAGTTGCGTCGAACACACTTGTGCCAGTTGTGTCGGACAAACTTGTGCCAATTGCGTCGAACAAACTTGTGCCAGTTGTGTCAGACAAACTTGTGCCAATTGCGTCGAACAAATTTGTGCCAGTTGCGGAGAACAACCTTCTGCCAGTTGTGTCAAACAAACTTGTGCCAGTTGCATAAAACAAACTTGTGCCAGTTGCGTCGAACAAACTTGTGCCAGTTGCGTAGAACAAACTTGTGCCAGTTACGTAGAACAAAATTGTGCCAGTTGTGTCAGACAAACTTGTGCCAGTTGCGTAGAACAAACTTGTGTCAGTTCCGTAAAACAAACTTGTGCCAGTTCCGTAAAACAAACTTGTGCCAGTTGCGTTGAACAAAATTGTGCCAGTTGCATAGAACAAACTTGTGCCAGTTTTGTTGAACAAACTTGTGCCAGTTGTGTAGAACAAACTTGTGCCAGTTTTGTCAAACAAACTTGTGCCAGTTGCGTCAAACAAACTTGGGCCAGTTGCGTCGAACAAACTTGTGCCAGTTTCGTCAATGAAACTTGTGCCAGTTGCGTAGAACAAACTTGTGCCAGTTGCGTCAAACAAACTTGTGTCAGTTGCATAGAACAAACTTGTGCCAGTTGTGTAGAACAACCTTGTGCCAGTTGCGTCAAACAACCTTGTGCCGGTTGCGTCAAACAAACTTGTGCCAGTTGCATAAAAAAAACTCGTGCCAGTTGCGTCAAACAAACTTGTGCCAGTTGGGTCGAATAAACTTGTGCCAGTTGCGTTAAACAAACTTATGCTAGTTGCGTCAAACAAACTTGTGCCATTTGCATCGAACAAACTTGTGCCAGTTGCGTCGAACAAGTTGGTGCCAGTTGCGTCAAACAAACTTGTGCCAGTTGCATCGAACAAACTTGTGCCAGTTGCGTAGAACAAACTTGTGCCAGTTGTGTCAAACAACTTGTGCCAGTTGCATAGAACAAACTTGTGCCACTTGCGTCGAACAAATTTGTGCCAGTTGCGTAGAACAAAGTTTTGTCAGTTGTGTAGAACAAACTTGTGCCAGTTGTGTAGAATAACCTTGTAACAGTTGCGTCAAACAACCTTGTGCCACTTGCGTCAAACAAACTTGTGCCAGTTGCGTCAAAAAAACCTGTGCCAGTTGCGTCAAACAAACTTGTGCCAGTTGGGTCGAATAAACTTGTGCCAGTTGCGTTAAACAAACTTGTGCCAGTTCGTCGAACAAACTTGTGCCAGTTGCATCGAACAAACTTGTGCCAGTTGCGTCGAACAAACTTGTGCCAGTTGCGTCAAACAAACTTGTGCCAGTTGCATCGAACAAACTTGTGCCAGTTGCGTAGAACAAACTTCTGCCAGTTGTGTCAAACAAACTTGTGCCAGTTGCATAGAACAAACTTGTGCCACTTGCGTCGAACAAACTTGTGCCAGTTGCGTAGAACAAACTTTTGCCAGTTGTGTCAAACAAACTTGTGCCAGATGTGTCAAACAAACTTGTGCCAGTTGCGTAGAACAAACTTGTGCCACTTGCGTCGAACAAACTTGTGCCAGTTGCGCAGAACAAACTTTTGCCAGTTGTGTCAAACAAACTTGTGCCAGATGTGTCAAACAAACTTGTGCCAGTTGCGTAGAACAAACTTGTGCCAGTTGCGTCAAACAAACTTGTGCCAATTGCGTAGAACAAACTTCTGCCAGTTGCGTAGAACAAACTTGTGCCAGTTACGTAGAACAAACTTGTGCCACTTGCGTCGAACAAACTTGTGCCAGTTGCGCAGAACAAACTTTTGCCAGTTGTGTCAAACAAAACTTGTGCCAGATGTGTCAAACAAACTTGTGCCAGTTGCGTAGAACAAACTTGTGCCAGTTGCGTCAAACAAACTTGTGCCAATTGCGTAGAACAAACTTCTGCCAGTTGCGTAGAACAAACTTGTGCCAGTTACGTAGAACAAACTTGTGCCAGTTGCGTAGAACAAACTTCTGCCAGTTGCGTCGAACAAACTTGGGCCAGTTGCGTAGAACAAACTTGTGCCAGTTGCGTCAAACAAACTTGTGCCAGTTGCGTCAAACAAACTTGTGCCAGTTGCATAGAACAAACTTGAGCCATTTGCGTAGAACAAACTTGTGCCAGTTGCGTCGAACGTACTTGCGCCAGTTGCGTTGAACAAACTTGTGCCAGTTGCGTAGAACAAACTTGTGCCAGTTGCGTAGAACAAACTTGTGCGAGTTGTGTCAAACAAACTTCTGCCAGTTGCATAGAACAAACTTGTGCCAGTTGCGTAGAACAAACTTGGGCCAGTTGCATAGAACAAACTTGTGCCAGTTGCGAAGAACAAACTTGTGCCAATTGCATCAAACAAACTTGTGCCAGTTGCGTAAAACAAACTTGTGCCAGTTGCGTAGAACAAATTTGTGCCAGTTGCGTAGAACAAACTTGTGCCAGATGCGTTGAACAAACTTGTGACAGTTGCGTAGAACAAACTTGTGCCAGTTGTTTCAAATAAACTTTTGCCCGATGCGTCAAACAATCTTGTGCCAGTTGTGTCAAACAAACTTCTGCCAGTTGCATAGAACAAACTTGTGCCACTTGTGTCGAACAAACTTGTGCCAGTTGCGTAGAACAAACTTTTGCCAGTTGCGTCGAACAAACTTGTGCCAGTTGCATCGAACAAACTTGTGCAGGTGCGCAGAACAAACTAGCGCCAGTTAAGTCAAACAGACTTGTGCCAGTTGCGTCAAACAAACTTGTGCCAGTTGCATAGAACAAACTTGTGCCAGTTGCGTAGACCAAACTTGTGCCAGTTGCGTCGAACATACTTGCGCCAGTTGCGTTGAACAAACTTGTGCCAGTTGCGTAGAACAAACTTGTGCCAGTTGCGTAGACCAAACTTGTGCCAGTTGCGTCGAACACACTTGTGCCAGTTGTGTCGGACAAACTTGTGCCAATTGCGTCGAACAAACTTGTGCCAGTTGTGTCGGACAAACTTGTGCCAATTGCGTAGAACAAACTTGTGCCAGTTGCGTCGAACAAACTTGTGCCAGTTGCGTAGAACAAACTTGTGCCAGTTACGTAGAACAGAATTGTGCCAGTTGTGTCAGACAAACTTGTGCCAGTTGCGTAGAACAAACTTGTGCCAGTTCCGTAATACAAACTTGTGCCAGTTCCGTAAAATAAACTTGTGCCAGTTGCGTCGAACAAACTTGTGCCAGTTGCGTCGAACAAACTTGTGCCAGTTTTGTCGAACAAACTTGTGCCAGTTGTGTAGAACAAACTTGTGCCAGTTTTATCAAACAAACTTGTGCCAGTTGCGTCAAACAAACTTGGGCCAGTTGCGTCAAACAAACTTGTGCCAGTTTCGTCAAAGAAACTTGTGCCAGTTGCGTAGAACAAACTTGTGCCAGTTGCGTCAAACAAACTTGTGTCAGTTGCATAGAACAAACTTGTGCCAGTTGTGTAGAACAACCTTGTGCCAGTTGCGTCAAACAACCTTGTGCCAGTTGCGTCAAACAAACTTGTGCCAGTTGCGTCAAAAAAACTTGTGCCAGTTGCGTCAAACAAACTTTTGCCAGTTGGGTCGAATAAACTTGTGCCAGTTGCGTTAAACAAACTTGTGCCAGTTGTGTCGAACAAACTTGTGCCATTTGCATCGAACAAACTTGTGCCAGTTGCGTCGAACAAGCTTGTGCCAGTTGCGTCAAACAAACTTGTGCCAGTTGTATCGAACAAACTTGTGCCAGTTGCGTAGACACAAACTTGTGCCAGTTGTGTCAAACAAACTTGTGCCAGTTGCATAGAACAAACTTGTGCCACTTGCGTCGAACAAACTTGTGCCAGTTGCGTAGAAGAAACTTTTGCCAGTTGCGTAGAACAAACTTGTGCCAGTTGTGTCAAACAAACTTGTGCCAGTTGCTTCGAACAAACTTGTGCCAGTTGCGTCGAACAAACTTGGGCCAGTTACGTAGAACAAACTTGTGCCAGTTGTGTCAGACAAACTTGTTCCAGTTGCGTAGAATAAACTTGTGCCAGTTGCGTAGAAAAAACTTTTTCCAGTTGCGAAGAACAAACTTGTGCCAGTTGCGCCGAACAAACTTTTTCCAGTTGCGTCAAACAATCTTGTGCCAGTTTCGTTGAACAAACTTGTGCCAGTTGCGTAGAACAAACTTGTGCCAGTTGTGTCAAACAAACTTGTGCCAGTTGCATCAAACAAACTTGTGCCAGTTGCGTCGAACAAACTTGTGCCAGTTGTGTCGAAGAAACTTGTGCCAGTTGCGTAGAACAAACTTGTGCCAGTTGCGTCAAACAAACTTGTGCCAGTTGCATAGAACAAACTTGTGCCAGTTGTGTAGAATAACCTTGTGCCAGTTACGTCAAACAACCTTGTGCCAGTTGCGCCAAACAAACTTGTGCCAGTTGCATCGAACAAACTTTTGCCAGTTGTGTCAAACAAACTTGTGCCAGATGTGTCAAACAAACTTGTGCCAATTGCGTAGAACAAACTTGTGCCAGTTACTTAGAACAAACTTGTGCCAGTTGCGTAGAACAAACTTCTGCCAGTAGCGTAGAACAAACTTGTGCCAGTTACGTAGAAAAAACTTGTGCCCCTTGCGTAGAACAAACTTCTGCCAGTTGCGTCAAACAAACTTGGGCCAGTTGCGTAGAACAAACTTGTGCCAGTTGCGTCAAACAAACTTGTGCCAGTTGCGTCAAACACACTTGTGCCAGTTGCATAGAACAAACTTGAGCCAGTTGCGTAGAACAAACTTGTGCCAGTTGCGTCGAACATACTTGCACCAGTTGCGTTGAACAAACTTGTGCCAGTTGCGTAGAACAAACTTGTGCCAGTTGTGTAGAACAAACTTGTGCGAGTTGTGTCAAACAAACTTCTGCCAGTTGCATAGGACAAACTTGTGCCAGTTGCGTAGAACAAACTTGGGCCAGTTGCATAGAACAAACTTGTGCCAGTTGCGAAGAACAAACTTGTGCCAATTGCGCCAAACAAACTTGTGCCAGTTGCGTAGAACAAACTTGTGCCAGTTGCGTAGAACAAATTTGTGCCAGTTGCGCAGAACAAACTTGTGCCAGTTGCGTCGAACAAACTTGTGCCAGTTGCGTTGAACAAACTTGTGCAAGTTGCGCAGAACAAACTTGTGCCAGTTGCGTCAAAGAAACTTGTGCCAGTTGCGTCGAACAAATTTATGCCAGTTGCGTAGAACAAACTTGTGTCAGTTGCGTAGAACAAACTTGTGCCAGTTGCATCGAACAAACTTGTGCCAGTTGCGTCGAACAAACTTGTGCCAGTTGCGTCGGACAAAATTGTGCCAATTGCGTCGAAAAAACTTTTGCCAGTTGTGTAGAACAAACTTGTGCCAGTTGTGTCAAACAAACTTATGCCAGTTGCGTAAAACAAACTTGTGCCAGTTGCGTCAAACAGACTTGTGCCAGTTGCATAGAACAAACTTGTGCCAGTTGCGTAGACCAAACTTGTGCCAGTTGCGTCGAACACACTTGTGCCAGTTGTGTCGGACAAACTTGTGCCAATTGCGTTGAACAAACTTGTGCCAGTTGTGTCGGACAAACTTGTGCCAATTGCGTCGAACAAACTTGTGCCTGTTGCGTAGAACAAACTTCTGCCAGTTGTGTCAAACAAACTTGTGCCAGTTGTATAAAACAAACTTGTGCCAGTTGCGTCGAACAAACTTGTGCCAGTTGCGCAGAACAAACTTGTGCCAGTTACGTAGAACAAAATTGTGCCAGTTGTGTCAGACAAACTTGTGCCAGTTGCGTAGAACAAACTTGTGTCAGTTCCGTAAAACGAACTTGTGCCAGTTCCGTAAAACAAACTTTTGCCACTTGCGTCGAACAAACATGTGCCAGTTGCGTCGAACAAACTTGTGCCAGTTTTGCTGAACAAACTTGTGCCAGTTGTGTAGAACAAACTTGTGCCAGTTTTGTCAAACAAACTTGTGCCAGTTGCGTCAAACAATCTTGGGCCAGTTGCGTCGAACAAAATTGTGCCAATTTCGTCAAAGAAACTTGTGCCAGTTGCGTAGAACAAACTTGTGCCAGTTGCGTCAAACAAACTTGTGTCAGTTGCATAGAACAAACTTGTGCCAGTTGTGTAGAACAACCTTGTGCCAGTTACGTCAAACAACCTTGTGCCAGTTGCGTCAAACAAACTTGTGCCAGTTGCGTCAAAAAAACTTGTGCCAGTTGCGTCAAACAAACTTGTGCCAGTTGCATAGAACAAACTTGTGCCAGTTGCGTAGACCAAACTTGTGCCAGTTGTGTCGAACACACTTGTGCCAGTTGTGTCGGACAAACTTGTGCCAATTGCGTCGAACAAACTTGTGCCAATTGCGTCGAACAAATTTGTGCTAGTTGCGTCGAACAAACTTCTGCCAGTTGTGTCAAACAAACTTGTGCCAGCTTGCATAAAACAAACTTGTGCCAGTTGCGTCGAACAAACTTGTGCCAGTTGCGTAGAACAAACTTGTGCCAGTTACGTAGAACAAAATTGTGCCAGTTATGTCAGACAAACTTGTGCCAGTTGCGTAGAACAAACTTGTACCAGTTCCGTAAAACAAACTTGTGCCAGTTCCGTAAAACAAACTTGTGCCAGTTGCGTCGAACAAACTTGTGCCAGTTGCGTTGAACAAACTTGTGCCAGTTTTGTTGAACAAACTTGTGCCAGTTGTGTAGAACAAACTTGTGCCAGTTTTGTCAAACAAACTTGTGCTAGTTGCGTCAAACAAACTTGGGCCAGTTGCGTCGAACAAACTTGTGCCAGTTTCGTCAAAGAAACTTGTGCCAGTTGCGTCAAACAAACTTGTGTCAGTTGCATAGAACAAACTTTTGCCAGTTGTGTGAAACAACCTTGTGCCAGTTGCGTCAAACAACCTTGTGCCAGTTGCGTCAAACAAATTTGTGCCAGTTGCGTCAAAAAAACTTGTGCCAGTTGCGTCAAAGAAACTTGTGCCAGTTGGGTCGAATAAACTTGTGCCAGTTGCGTTAAACAAACTTATGCTAGTTGCGTCAAACAAACTTGTGCCATTTGCATCGAACAAACTTGTGCCAGTTGCGTCGAACAAGCTTGTGCCAGTTGCGTCAAACAAACTTGTGCCAGTTGCATCGAACAAACTTGTGCCAGTTACGTAGAACAAACTTGTGCCAGTTGTGTCAAACAAAATTGTGCCAGTTGCATAGAACAAACTTGTGCCACTTGCGTCGAACAAATTTGTGCCCGTTGCGTAGAACAAACTTTTGCCAGTTGTGTAGAACAAACTTGTGCCAGTTGTGTCAAACAAACTTGTGCCAGTTGCGTCGAACAAACTTGTGCCAGTTGCGTAGAACAAACTTGTGCCAGTTACGTAGAACAAACTTGTGCCAGTTGTGTCAGACAAACTTGTGCCAGTTGCGTAGAACAAACTTGTGCCAGTTTCGTAGAACAAACTTGTACCAGTTGCGTAGAAAAAACTTGTACCAATTGCGAAGAACAAACTTGTGCCAGTTGCGCCGAACAAATTTGTTCCAGTTGCGTCGAACAATCTTGTGCCAGTTTCGTCGAACAAACTTGTGCCAGTTGCGTAGAATAAACTTATGCCAGTTGTGTCAAACAAACTTGTGCCAGTTGCATCAAACAAACTTGTTCCAGTTGCGTCGAACAAACTTGTGCCAGTTGTGTCGAAGAAACTTGTGCCAGTTGCGTAGAACAAACTTTTGCCAGTTGCGTCAAACAAACTTGTGCCAGTTGCACAGAACAAACTTGTGCCAGTTGTGTAGAATAACCTTGTAACAGTTGCGTCAAACAACCTTGTGCCAGTTGCGTCAAACAAACTTGTGCCAGTTGCGTCAAAAAAACTTGTGCCAGTTGGGTCGAATAAACTTGTGCCAGTTGCGTTAAACAAACTTGTGCCAGTTCGTCGAACAAACTTGTACCAGTTGCGTTAAACAAACTTGTGCCAGTTCGTCGAACAAACTTGCGCCAGTTGCATTGAACAAACTTGTGCCAGTTGCGTCGAACAAACTTGTGCCAGTTGCGTCAAACAAACTTGTGCCAGTTGCATCGAACAAACTTGAGCCAGTTGCGTAGAACAAACTTGTGCCAGTTGTGTCAAACAAACTTGTGCCAGTTGCATAGAACAAACTTGTGCCACTTGCGTCGAACAAACTTGTGCCAGTTGCGCAGAACAAACTTTTGCCAGTTGTGTCAAACAAACTTGTGCCAGATGTGTCAAACAAACTTGTGCCAGTTGCGTAGAACAAACTTGTGCCAGTTGCGTAGAACAAACTTGTGCCAGTTACGTAGAACAAACTTGTGTCAGTTGCGTAGAACAAACTTGTGCCAGTTGCATCGAACAAACTTATGCCAGTTACGTAGAACAAACTTGTGCCAGTTGCGTCAAACAAACTTGTGCCAGTTGCATCGAACAAACTTTTGCCAGTTGTGTAGAACAAACTTGTGCCAGTTGTGTCAAACAAACTTGTGCCAGTTGCGTCGAACAAACTTGTGCCAGTTGCGTAGAACAAACTTGTGCCAGTTACGTAGAACAAACTTGTGCCAGTTGTGTCAGACAAACTTGTGCCAGTTGCGTAGAACAAACTTGTGCCAGTTTCGTAGAACAAACTTGTGCCAGTTGCGTAGAAAAAACTTGTACCAATTGCTAAGAACAAACTTGTGCCAGTTGCGCCAAACAAACTTGTTCCAGTTGCGTCGAACAATCTTGTGCCAGTTTCGTCGAACAAACTTGTGCCAGTTGCGTAGAACAAACTTGTGCCAGTTGTGTCAAACAAACTTGTGCCAGTTGCATCAAACAAACTTGTGCCAGTTGCGTCGAACAAACTTGTGCCAGTTGTGTAGAACAAACTTGTGCCAGTTGCGTCAAACAAACTTGTGCCAGTTGCACAGAACAAACTTGTGCCAGTTATGTAGAATAACCTTGTAACAGTTGCGTCAAACAACCTTGTGTCAGTTGCGTCAAACAAACTTGTGCCAGTTGCGTCAAAAAAACTTGTGCCAGTTGCGTCGAACAAACTTGTGCCAGTTGGGTCGAATAAACTTGTGCCAGTTGCGTTAAACAAACTTGTGCCAGTTCGTCGAACAAACTTGTGCCAGTTGCATCGAACAAACTTGTGCCAGTTGCGTCGAACAAACTTGTGCCAGTTGCGTCAAACAAACTTGTTGCAGTTGCATCGAACAAACTTGTGCCAGTTGCGTAGAACAAACTTGTGCCAGTTGTGTCAAACAAACTTGTGCCAGTTGCATCGAACAAACTTGTGCCAGTTGCGTAGAACAAACTTCTGCCAGTTGCGTCAAACTAACTTGTGCCAGTTGCATCGAACAAACTTGTGCCAGTTGCGTAAAACAAACTTGTGCCAGTTGTGTCAAACAAACTTGTGCCAGTTGCATAGAACAAACTTGTGCCACTTGCATCGAACAAACTTGTGCCAGCTGCGTAGAACAAACTTTTTCCAGTTGTGTCAAACAAACTTGTGCCAGTTGCGTAGAACAAACTTGTGCCAGTTACGTAGAACAAACTTGTGCCAGTTGCGTAGAACAAACTTCTACCAGTTGCGTAGAACAAACTTGTGCCAGTTACGTAGAACAAACTTGTGCCAGTTGCGTAGAACAAACTTCTGCCAGTTGCGTCAAACAAACTTGGGCCAGTTGCGTAGAACAAACTTGTGCCAGTTGCGTAGAACAAACTTGTGCCAGTTGCGTCAAACAAACTTGTGAAAGTTGCATGGAACAAACATGAGCCAGTTGCGTAGAACAAACTTGTGCCAGTTGCGCCGAACATACTTGCGCCAGTTGCGTTGAACAAACTTGTGCCAGTTGCGTAGAACAAACTTGTGCCAGTTGCGTAGAACAAACTTGTGCGAGTTGTGTCAAACAAACTTCTGCCAGTTGCATAGAACAAACTTGTGCCAGTTGCGTAGAACAAACTTGGGCCAGTTGCATAGAACAAACTTGTGCCAGTTGCGAAGAACAAACTTGTGCCAATTGCATCAAACAAACTTGTGCCAGTTGCGTAAAACAAACTTGTGCCAGTTGCGTAGAACAAATTTGTACCAGTTGCGCCGAACATACTTGCGCCAGTTGCGTTGAACAAACTTGTGCCAGTTACGTAGAACAAACTTGTGCCAGTTGTGTCAAACAAACTTGTGCCAGTTGCGTAGAACAAACTTGTGCCAGTTACGTAGAACAAACTTGTGCCAGTTGCGTAGAACAAACTTCTACCAGTTGCGTAGAACAAACTTGTGCCAGTTACGTAGAACAAACTTGTGCCTGTTGCGTAGAACAAACTTCTGCCAGTTGCGTCAAACAAACTTGGGCCAGTTGCGTAGAACAAACTTGTGCCAGTTGCGTAGAACAAACTTGTGCCAGTTGCGTCAAACAAACTTGTGCCAGTTGCATAGAACAAACATGAGCCAGTTGCGTAGAACAAACTTGTGCCAGTTGCGCCGAACATACTTGCGCCAGTTGCGTTGAACAAACTTGTGCCAGTTGCGTAGAACAAACTTGTGCCAGTTGCGTAGAACAAACTTGTGCGAGTTGTGTCAAACAAACTTCTGCCAGTTGCATAGAACAAACTTGTGCCAGTTGCGTAGAACAAACTTGGGCCAGTTGCATAGAACAAACTTGTGCCAGTTGCGAAGAACAAACTTGTGCCAATTGCATCAAACAAACTTGTGCCAGTTGCGTAAAACAAACTTGTGCCAGTTGCGTAGAACAAATTTGTACCAGTTGCGTAGAACAAACTTGTGCCAGTTGCGTCGAACAAACTTGTGCCAGTTGCATCGAACAAACTTGTGCCAGTTGCGTCGAACAAACTTGTGCCAGTTGCGTCAAACAAACTTGTGCCAGTTGCATCGAACAAACTTGTGCCAGTTGCGTAGAACAAACTTGTGCCAGTTGTGTCAAACAAACTTGTGCCAGTTGCATAGAACAAACTTGTGCCACTTGCGTCGAACAAACTTGTGCCAGTTGCGCAGAACAAACTTTTGCCAGTTGTGTCAAACAAACTTGTGCCAGATGTGTCAAACAAACTTGTGCCAGTTGCGTAGAACAAACTTGTGCCAGTTACGTAGAACAAACTCGTGCCAGTTGCGTAGAACAAACTTCTGCCAGTTGCGTAGAACAAACTTTTGCCAGTTACGTAGAACAAACTTGTGCCAGTTGCGTAAAACAAACTTCTGCCAGTTGCGTCGAACAAACTTGGGCCAGTTGCGTAGAACAAACTTGTGCCAGTTGCGTCAAACAAACTTGTGCCAGTTGCATAGAACAAACTTGAGCCAGTTGCGTAGAACAAACTTGTGCCAGTTGCGTCGAACATACTTGCGACAGTTGCGTTGAACAAACTTGTGCCAGTTGCGTAGAACAAACTTGTGCCAGTTGCGTAGAACAAACTTGTGCGAGTTGTGTCAAACAAACTTCTGCCAGTTGCATAGAACAAACTTGTGCCAGTTGCGTAGAACAAACTTGGGCCAGTTGCATAGAACAAACTTGTGCCAGTTGCGAAGAACAAACTTGTGCCAATTGCATCAAACAAACTTGTGCCAGTTGCGTAAAACAAACTTGTGCCAGTTGCGTAGAACAAATTTGTGCCAGTTGCGTAGAACAAACTTGTGCCAGTTGCGTCGAAGAAACTTGTGCCAGTTGCATCGAACAAACCTGTGCCAGTTGCATCGAACAAACTTGTGCCAGATGCGTTGAACAAACTTGTGACAGTTGCGTAGAACAAACTTGTGCCAGTTGTTTCAAATAAACTTTTGCCCGATGCGTCAAACAAACTTGTGCCAGTTGTGTCAAACAAACTTCTGCCAGTTGCATAGAACAAACTTGTGCCACTTGTGTCGAACAAACTTGTGCCAGTTGCGTAGAACAAACTTTTGCCAGTTGCGTCGAACAAACTTGTGCCAGTAGCATCGAACAAACTTGTGCAGGTGCGCAGAACAAACTTATGCCAGTTAAGTCAAACAGACTTGTGCCAGTTGCGTCAAACAAACTTGTGCCAGTTGCATAGAACAAACTTGTGCCAGTTGTGTAGACCAAACTTGTGCCAGTTGCGTCGAACACACTTGTGCCAGTTGTGTCGGACAAACTTGTGCCAATTGCGTCGAACAAACTTGTGCCAGTTGTGTCGGACAAACTTGTGCCAATTGCGTAGAACAAACTTGTGCCAGTTGCGTCGAACAAACTTGTGCCAGTTGCGTAGAACAAACTTGTGCCAGTTACGTAGAACAGAATTGTGCCAGTTGTGTCAGACAAACTTGTGCCAGTTGCGTCGAACAAACTTGTGCCAGTTGCGTCAAACAAACTTGTGCCAGTTGCATCGAACAAACTTGAGCCAGTTGCGTAGAACAAACTTGTGCCAGTTGTGTCAAACAAACTTGTGCCAGTTGCATAGAACAAACTTGTGCCACTTGCGTCGAACAAACTTGTGCCAGTTGCGCAGAACAAACTTTTGCCAGTTGTGTCAAACAAACTTGTGCCAGATGTGTCAAACAAACTTGTGACAGTTGCGTAGAACAAACTTGTGCCAGTTGCGTAGAACAAACTTGTGCCAGTTACGTAGAACAAACTTGTGTCAGTTGCTTAGAACAAACTTGTGCCAGTTGCGTCAAACAAACTTGTGCCAGTTGCATCGAACAAACTTTTGCCAGTTGTGTAGAACAAACTTGTGCCAGTTGTGTCAAACAAACTTGTGCCAGTTGCGTCGAACAAACTTGTGCCAGTTGCGTAGAACAAACTTGTGCCAGTTACGTAGAACAAACTTGTGCCAGTTGTGTCAGACAAACTTGTGCCAGTTGCGTAGAACAAACTTGTGCCAGTTTCGTAGAACAAACTTTTGCCAGTTGCGTAGAAAAAACTTGTACCAATTGCGAAGAACAAACTTGTGCCAGTTGCGCCAAACAAACTTGTTTCAGTTGCGTCGAACAATCTTGTGCCAGTTTCGTCGAACAAACTTGTGCCAGTTGCGTAGAACAAACTTGTGCCAGTTGTGTCAAACAAACTTGTGCCAGTTGCATCAAACAAACTTGTGCCAGTTGCGTCGAACAAACTTGTGCCAGTTGTGTCGAAGAAACTTGTGCCAGTTGCGTAGAACAAACTTGTGCCAGTTGCGTCAAACAAACTTGTGCCAGTTGCACAGAACAAACTTGTGCCAGTTATGTAGAATAACCTTGTGACAGTTGCGTCAAACAACCTTGTGCCAGTTGCGTAGAACAAACTTGTGCCAGTTGCGTCAAAAAAACTTGTGCCAGTTGCGTCAAACAAACTTGTGCCAGTTGGGTCGAATAAACTTGTGCCAGTTGCGTTAAACAAACTTGTGCCAGTTCGTCGAACAAACTTTTGCCAGTTGCATCGAACAAACTTGTGCCAGTTGCGTCGAACAAACTTGTGCCAGTTGCGTCAAACAAACTTGTTCCAGTTGCATCGAACAAACTTGTGCCAGTTGCGTAGAACAAACTTGTTCCAGTTGCATCGAACAAACTTGTGCCAGTTGCGTAGAACAAATTTGTGCCAGTTGTGTCAAACAAACTTGTGCCAGTTGCATCGAACAAACTTGTGCCAGTTGCGTAGAACAAACTTCTGCCAGTTGCGTCAAACTAACTTGTGCCAGTTGCATCGAACAAACTTGTGCCAGTTGCGTAGAACAAACTTGTGCCAGTTGTGTCAAACAAACTTGTGCCAGTTGCATAGAACAAACTTGTGCCACTTGCATCGAACAAACTTGTGCCAGCTGCGTAGAACAAACTTTTGCCAGTTGTGTCAAACAAACTTGTGCCAGATGTGTCAAAGAAACTTGTGCCACTTGCGTAGAACAAACTTGTGCCAGTTACGTAGAACAAACTTGTGCCAGTTGCGTAGAACAAACTTCTGCCAGTTGCGTAGAACAAACTTGTGCCAGTTACGTAGAACAAACTTGTGCCAGTTGCGTAGAACAAACTTCTGCCAGTTGCGTCAAACAAACTTGGGCCAGTTGCGTAGAACAAACTTGTGCCAGTTGCGTCAAACAAACTTGTGCCAGTTGTGTCGGACAAACTTGTGCCAATTGCGTCGAACAAACTTGTGCCAGTTGTGTCGGACAAACTTGTGCCAATTGCGTAGAACAAACTTGTGCCAGTTGCGTCGAACAAACTTGTGCCAGTTGCGTAGAACAAACTTGTGCCAGTTACGTAGAACAGAATTGTGCCAGTTGTGTCAGACAAACTTGTGCCAGTTGCGTCGAACAAACTTGTGCCAGTTGCGTCAAACAAACTTGTGCCAGTTGCATCGAACAAACTTGAGCCAGTTGCGTAGAACAAACTTGTGCCAGTTGTGTCAAACAAACTTGTGCCAGTTGCATAGAACAAACTTGTGCCACTTGCGTCGAACAAACTTGTGCCAGTTGCGCAGAACAAACTTTTGCCAGTTGTGTCAAACAAACTTGTGCCAGATGTGTCAAACAAACTTGTGACAGTTGCGTAGAACAAACTTGTGCCAGTTGCGTAGAACAAACTTGTGCCAGTTACGTAGAACAAACTTGTGTCAGTTGCTTAGAACAAACTTGTGCCAGTTGCGTCAAACAAACTTGTGCCAGTTGCATCGAACAAACTTTTGCCAGTTGTGTAGAACAAACTTGTGCCAGTTGTGTCAAACAAACTTGTGCCAGTTGCGTCGAACAAACTTGTGCCAGTTGCGTAGAACAAACTTGTGCCAGTTACGTAGAACAAACTTGTGCCAGTTGTGTCAGACAAACTTGTGCCAGTTGCGTAGAACAAACTTGTGCCAGTTTCGTAGAACAAACTTTTGCCAGTTGCGTAGAAAAAACTTGTACCAATTGCGAAGAACAAACTTGTGCCAGTTGCGCCAAACAAACTTGTTTCAGTTGCGTCGAACAATCTTGTGCCAGTTTCGTCGAACAAACTTGTGCCAGTTGCGTAGAACAAACTTGTGCCAGTTGTGTCAAACAAACTTGTGCCAGTTGCATCAAACAAACTTGTGCCAGTTGCGTCGAACAAACTTGTGCCAGTTGTGTCGAAGAAACTTGTGCCAGTTGCGTAGAACAAACTTGTGCCAGTTGCGTCAAACAAACTTGTGCCAGTTGCACAGAACAAACTTGTGCCAGTTATGTAGAATAACCTTGTGACAGTTGCGTCAAACAACCTTGTGCCAGTTGCGTAGAACAAACTTGTGCCAGTTGCGTCAAAAAAACTTGTGCCAGTTGCGTCAAACAAACTTGTGCCAGTTGGGTCGAATAAACTTGTGCCAGTTGCGTTAAACAAACTTGTGCCAGTTCGTCGAACAAACTTTTGCCAGTTGCATCGAACAAACTTGTGCCAGTTGCGTCGAACAAACTTGTGCCAGTTGCGTCAAACAAACTTGTTCCAGTTGCATCGAACAAACTTGTGCCAGTTGCGTAGAACAAACTTGTTCCAGTTGCATCGAACAAACTTGTGCCAGTTGCGTAGAACAAATTTGTGCCAGTTGTGTCAAACAAACTTGTGCCAGTTGCATCGAACAAACTTGTGCCAGTTGCGTAGAACAAACTTCTGCCAGTTGCGTCAAACTAACTTGTGCCAGTTGCATCGAACAAACTTGTGCCAGTTGCGTAGAACAAACTTGTGCCAGTTGTGTCAAACAAACTTGTGCCAGTTGCATAGAACAAACTTGTGCCACTTGCATCGAACAAACTTGTGCCAGCTGCGTAGAACAAACTTTTGCCAGTTGTGTCAAACAAACTTGTGCCAGATGTGTCAAAGAAACTTGTGCCAGTTGCGTAGAACAAACTTGTGCCAGTTACGTAGAACAAACTTGTGCCAGTTGCGTAGAACAAACTTCTGCCAGTTGCGTAGAACAAACTTGTGCCAGTTACGTAGAACAAACTTGTGCCAGTTGCGTAGAACAAACTTCTGCCAGTTGCGTCAAACAAACTTGGGCCAGTTGCGTAGAACAAACTTGTGCCAGTTGCGTCAAACAAACTTGTGCCAGTTGCGTCAAACAAACTTGTGCCAGTTGCATAGAACAAACATGAGCCAGTTGCGTAGAACAAACTTGTGCCAGTTGCGCCGAACATACTTGCGCCAGTTGCGTTGAACAAACTTGTGCCAGTTGCGTAGAACAAACTTGTGCCAGTTGCGTAGAACAAACTTGTGCGAGTTGTGTCAAACAAACTTCTGCCAGTTGCATAGAACAAACTTGTGCCAGTTGCGTAGAACAAACTTGTGCCAGTTGCGTAGAACAAACTTGTGCCAGTTGCGAAGAACAAACTTGTGCCAATTGCATCAAACAAACTTGTGCCAGTTGCGTAAAACAAACTTGTGCCAGTTGCGTAGAACAAATTTGTACCAGTTGCGTAGAACAAACTTGTGCCAGTTGCGTCGAACAAACTTGTGCCAGTTGCATCGAACAAACTTGTGCCAGTTGCGTCAAACAAACTTGTGCCAGTTGCATCGAACAAACTTGTGCCAGTTGCGTAGAACAAACTTGTGCCAGTTGTGTCAAACAAACTTGTGCCAGTTGCATAGAACAAACTTGTGCCAGTTGTGTCAAACAAAATTGTGCCAGTTGCATAGAACAAACTTGTGCCACTTGCATCGAACAAACTTGTGCCAGTTGCGTAGAACAAACTTTTGCCAGTTGCGTAGAACAAACTTGTGCCAGTTGTGTCAAACAAACTTGTGCCAGTTGCGTCGAACAAACTTGTGCCAGTTGCGTAGAACAAATTTGGGCCAGTTACGTAGAACAAACTTGTGCCAGTTGTGTCAGACAAACTTGTGCCAGTTGTGTAGAACAAACTTGTGCCAGTTGCGTAGAAAAAACTTTTTCCAGTTGCGAAGAACAAACTTGTGCCAGTTGCACCGAACAAACTTGTTCCAGTTGCGTCGAACAATCTTGTGGCAGTTTCGTTGAACAAACTTGTGCCAGTTGCTTAGAACAAACTTGTGCCAGTTGTGTCAAACAAACTTGTGCCAGTTGCATCAAACAAACTTGGGCCAGTTGCGTCGAAGAAACTTGTGCCAGTTGTGTCGAAGAAACTTGTGCCAGTTGCGTAGAACAAACTTGTGCCAGTTGCGTCAAACAAACTTGTGCCAGTTGCATAGAACAAACTTGTGCCAGTTGTGTAGAATAACCTTGTGCCAGTTACGTCAAAGAACCTTGTGCCAGTTGCGTCAAACAAACTTGTGCCAGTTGCATCGAACAAACTTTTGCCAGTTGTATCAAACAAACTTGTGCCAGATGTGTCAAACAAACTTGTGCCAGTTGCATAGAACAAACTTGTGCCAGTTACTTAGCACAAACTTGTGCCAGTTGCGTAGAACAAACTTCTGCCAGTTGCGTAGAACAAACTTGTGCCAGTTACGTAGAACAAACTTGTGCCAGTTGCGTAGAACAAACTTCTGCCAGTTGCGTAGAACAAATTTGTGCCAGTTGCGCAGAACAAACTTGCGCCAGTTGCGTCGAACAAACTTGTGCCAGTCGCGTTGAACAAACTTGTGCAAGTTGCGCAGAACAATCTTGTGCCAGTTGCGTCAAAGAAACTTTTGCCAGTTGCGTCGTACAAATTTATGCCAGTTGCGTAGAACAAACTTGTGTCAGTTGCGTAGAAGAAACTTGTGCCAGTTGCGTAGAACAAACTTGTGCCAGTTACGTAGAACAAACTTGTGCCAGTTATGTCAGACAAACTTATGCCAGTTGCGCAGAACAAACTTGTGCCAGTTGCGTAGAACAAACTTGTGCCAGTTGCGTCAAACAAACTTGTGCCAGTTGCGTCGGACAAACTTGTGCCAGTTTCGTCGAACAAACTTGTGCCAGTTGCGTAGAACAAACTTGTGCCAGTTGTGTCAAATAAACTTGTGCCAGTTGCGTCAAACAAACTTGGGCCAGTTGTGTCGAACAAACTTGTGCCAGTTGCGTCAAAGAAACTTGTGCCAGTTGCATAAAACAAACTTGTGCCAGTTGCGTCAAACAAACTTGTGCCAGTTGCATAGAACAAACTTCTGCCAGTTTTGTAGAACAACCTTGTGCCAGTTGCGTCAAAACAAACTTGTGCCAGTTGCATAGAACAAACTTGTGCCAGTTACATCAAAAAAACTTGTGCCAGTTGCGTCAAACAGACTTGTGCCAGTTGCATCGAACAAACTTGTGCCAGTTGCGTCAAACAAACTTGTGCCAGTTAAGTCAAACAGACTTTTGTCAGTTGTGTCAAACAAACTTGTGCCAGTTGCATAGAACAAACTTGTGCCAGTTGCGTAGAACAAACTTGTGCCAGTTGCGTCGAACACACTTGTGCCAGTTGTGTTGGACAAACTTGTGCCAATTGCGTTGAACAAACTTGTGCCAGTTGTGTCGGACAAACTTGTGCCAATTGCGTCGAACAAACTTGTGCCTGTTGCGTAGAACAAACTTCTGCCAGTTGTGTCAAACAAACTTGTGCCAGTTGCATAAAACAAACTTGTGCCAGTTGCGTCGAAGAAACTTGTGCCAGTTGCGTAGAACAAACTTGTGCCAGTTACGTAGAACAAAATTGTGCCAGTTGTGTCAGACAAACTTGTGCCAGTTGCGTAGAACAAACTTGTGCCAGTTCCGTAAAACAAACTTGTGCCAGTTGCGTCGAACAAACTTGTGCCAGTTGCGTCGAACAAACTTGTGCCAGTTGCGTCGAACAAACTTGTGCCAGTTTTGTTGAACAAACTTGTGCCAGTTGTGTAGAAAAAACTTTTGCCAGTTTTGTCAAACAAACTTGGGCCAGTTGCGTCAAACAAACTTGTGCCAGTTTCGTCAAAGAAACTTGTGCCAGTTGCGTAGAACAAACTTGTGCCAGTTGTGTCAAACAAACTTGTGTCAGTTGCATAGAACAAACTTGTGCCAGTTGTGTAGAACAACCTTGTGCCAGTTGCGTGAAACAACCTTGTGCCAGTTGCGTCAAACAAACTTGTGCCAGTTGCGTCAAAAAAACTTGTGCCAGTTGCGTCAAACAAACTTGTGCCAGTTGCATAGAACAAACTTGTGCCAGTTGCGTAGACCAAACTTGTGCCAGTTGCGTCGAACACACTTGTGCCAGTTGTGTTGGACAAACTTGTGCCAATTGCGTCGAACAAACTTGTGCCAGTTGTGTCGGACTAACTTGTGCCAATTGCGTCGAACAAATTTGTGCCAGTTGCGGAGAACAACCTTCTGCCAGTTGTGTCAAACAAACTTGTGCCAGTTGCATAAAACAAACTTGTGCCAGTTGCGTAGAACAAACTTTTGCCAGTTACGTAGAACAAAATTGTGCCAGTTGTGTCAGACAAACTTGTGCCAGTTGCGTAGAACAAACTTGTGCCAGTTCCGTAAAACAAACTTGTGCCAGTTCCGTAAAACAAACTTCTGCCAGTTGCGTCGAACAAAATTGTGCCAGTTGCGTTGAACAAACTTGTGCCAGTTTTGTTGAACAAACTTGTGCCAGTTGTGTAGAACAAACTTGTGCCAGTTTTGTCAAACAAACTTGTGCCAGTTGCGTCAAACAAACTTGGGCCAGTTGCGTCGAACAAACTTGTGCCAGTTTTGTCAAAGAAACTTGTGCCAGTTGCGTAGAACAAACTTGTGCCAGTTGCGTCAAACAAACTTGTGTCAGTTGCATAGAACAAACTTGTGCCAGTTGTGTAGAACAACCTTGTGCCAGTTGCGTCAAACAAACTTGTGCCAGTTGCGTCAAAAAAACTTGTGCCAGTTGCGTCAAACAAACTTGTGCCAGTTGGGTCGAATAAACTTGTGCCAGTTGCGTTAAACAAACTTATGCTAGTTGCGTCAAACAAACTTGTGCCATTTGCATCGAACAAACTTGTGCCAGTTGCGTCGAACAAGTTGGTGCCAGTTGCGTCAAACAAACTTGTGCCTGTTGCATCGAACAAACTTGTGCCAGTTGCGTAGAACAAACTTGTGCCAGTTGTGTCAAACAACTTGTGCCAGTTGCATAGAACAAACTTGTGCCACTTGCGTCGAACAAACTTGTGCCAGTTGCGTAGAAGAAACTTTTGCCAGTTGTGTCAAACAAACTTGTGCCAGTTGCGTAGAACAAATTTGTGCCAGTTGCGCAGATCAAACTTACGCCAGTTGCGTCGAACAAACTTGTGCCAGTTGCGTTGAACAAACTTGTGCAAGTTGCGCAGAACAAACTTGTGCCAGTTGCGTCAAAGAAACTTGTGCCAGTTGCGTCGTACAAATTTATGCCAGTTGCGTAGAACAAACTTGTGTCAGTTGCGTAGAAGAAACTTGTGCCAGTTGCATCGAACAAACTTGTGCCAGTTGCATCGAACAAACTTGTGCCAGTTGCGTCGAACAAACTTGTGCCAGTTGCGTAGAACAAACTTTTGTCAGTTGTGTAGAACAAACTTGTGCCAGTTGTGTAGAATAACCTTGTAACAGTTGCGTCAAACAACCTTGTGCCAGTTGCGTCAAACAAACTTATGCCAGTTGCGTCAAAAAAACTTGTGCCAGTTGCGTCAAACAAACTTGTGCCAGTTGGGTCGAATAAACTTGTGCCAGTTGCGTTAAATAAACTTGTGCCAGTTCGTCGAACAAACTTGTGCCAGTTGCATCGAACAAACTTGTGCCAGTTGCGTCGAACAAACTTGTGCCAGTTGCGTCAAACAAACTTATGCCAGTTGCATCGAAAAACTTGTGCCAGTTGCGTAGAACAAACTTCTGCCAGTTGTGTCAAACAAACTTGTGCCAGTTGCGTAGAACAAACTTTTGCCAGTTGTGTCAAACAAACTTGTGCCAGATGTGTCAAACAAACTTGTGCCAGTTGCGTAGAACAAACTTGTGCCAGTTACGTAGAACAAACTTGTGCCAGTTGCGTAGAACAAACTTCTGCCACTTGCGTAGAACAAACTTGTGCCAGTTACGTGGAACAAACTTGTGCCAGTTGCGTAGAACAAACTTCTGCCAGTTGCGTCAAACAAACTTGGGCCAGTTGTGTAGAACAAACTTGTGCCAGTTGCGTCAACCAACTTGTGCCAGTTGCGTCAAAAAACTTGTGCCAGTTGCATAGAACAAACTTGAGCCAGTTGCGTAGAACAAACTTGTGCCAGTTGCGTCGAACATACTTGCGCCAGTTGCGTTGAACAAACTTGTGCCAGTTGCGTAGAACAAACTTGTGCCAGTTGCGTAGAACAAACTTGTCCGAGTTGTTTCAAACAAACTTCTGCCAGTTGCATAGAAAAAACTTGTGCCAGTTGCGTAGAACAAACTTGGGCCAGTTGCATAGAACAAACTTGTGCCAGTTGCGAAGAACAAACTTGTGCCAATTGCATCAAACAAACTTGTGACAGTTGCGTAAAACAAACTTGTGCCAGTTGCGTAGAACAAATTTGTGCCAGTTGCGTAGAACAAACTTGTGCCAGTTGCGTCGAAAAAACTTGTGCCAGTTGCATCGAACAAACCTGTGCCAGTTGCATTGAACAAACTTGTGCCAGATGCGTTGAACAAACTTGTGACAGTTGCGTAGAACAAACTTGTGCCAGTTGCGTCAAACAAACTTGTGTCAGTTGCATAGAACAAACTTGTGCCAGTTGTGTACAACAACCTTGTGCCAGTTGCGTCAAACAACCTTGTGCCAGTTGCGTCAAACAAACTTGTGCCAGTTGCGTCAAAAAAACTTGTGCCAGTTGCGTCAAACAAACTTTTGCCAGTTAGGTCGAATAAACTTGTGCCAGTTGCGTTAAACAAACTTGTGCCAGTTGCGTCGAACAAACTTGTGCCATTTGCATCGAACAAACTTGTGCCAGTTGCGTCGAATAAGTTTGTGCCAGTTGCGTCAAACAAACTTGTGCCAGTTGTATCGAACAAACTTGTGCCAGTTGTGTAGAACAAACTTGTGCCAGTTGTGTCAAACAAACTTGTGCCAGTTGCATAGAACAAACTTGTGCCACTTGCGTCGAACAAACTTGTGCCAGTTGCGTAAAACAAACTTTTGCCAGTTGCGTAGAACAAACTTGTGCCAGTTGTGTCAAACAAACTTGTGCCAGTTGCGTCGAACAAACTTGTGCCAGTTGCGTACAGCAAACTTGTGCCAGTTATGTAGAACAAACTTGTGCCAGTTGTGTCAGACAAACTTGTGCCAGTTGCGTAGAACAAACTTTTGCCAGTTTCGTAGAACAAACTTGTGCCAGTTGCGTAGAAAAAACTTGTACCAGTTGCGAAGAACAAACTTGTGCCAGTGGCGCCGAACAAACTTGTTCTAGTTGCGTCGAACAATCTTGTGCCAGTTTCGTCGAACAAATTTATGCCAGTTGCGTAGAACAAACTTGTGCCAGTTGTGTCAAACAAACTTGTGCCAGTTGCGTAGAACAAACTTCTGCCAGTTGCGTCGAAGAAACTTGTGCCAGTTGTGTCGAAGAAACTTGTGCCAGTTGCGTAGAACAAACTTGTGCCAGTTGCATAGAACAAACTTGTGCCAGTTGCGTCAAACAAACTTGTGCCAGTTGTGTAGAATAACCTTGTGCCAGTTGCGTCAAACAACCTTGTGCCAGTTGCGTTAAACAAACTTGTGCCAGTTGCGTCAAAAAAACTTGTGCCAGTTGCGTCAAACAAACTTGTGCCAGTTGGGTCGAATAAACTTGTACCAGTTGCGTTAAACAAACTTGTTCCAGTTCGTCGAACAAACTTGTGCCAGTTGCATAGAACAAACTTGTGCCAGTTGCGTCGAACAAACTTGTGCCAGTTGCGTCAAACAAACTTGTGCCAGTTGCATCGAACAAACTTGTGCCAGTTGCGTAGAACAAACTTGTGCCATTTGTGTCAAACAAACTTGTGCCAGTTGCATAGAACAAACTTATGCCACTTAAGTCGAACAAACTTGTGCCAGTTGCGTAGAACAAACTTTTGCCAGTTGTGTCAAACAAACTTGTGCCAGATGTGTCAAACAAACTTGTGCCAGTTGCGTAGAACAAACTTGTGCCAGTTACGTAGAACAAACTTGTGCCAGTTGCGTAGAACAAACTTCTGCCAGTTGCGTAGAACAAACTTGTGCCAGTTGTGTCAAACAAACTTGTGCCAGTTGCATAGAACAAACTTCTGCCAGTTGCGTCAAACAAACTTGGGCCAGTTTCGTAGAACAAACTTGTGCCAGTTGCATAGAACAAACTTGTGCCAGTTGCGTCGAACAAACTTGTGCCAGTTGCGTCGAACAAACTTGTGCCAGTTGCGTCGGACAAACTTGTGCCAGTTTCGTCGAACAAACTTGTGCCAGTTGCGTAGAACAAACTTGTGGCAGTTGTGTCAAATAAACTTGTGCCAGTTGCGTCAAACAAACTTGGGCCAGTTGTGTCGAACAAACTTGTGCCAGTTGTGTCAAAGAAACTTGTGCCAGTTGCTTAAAACAAACATGTGCCAGTTGCGTCAAACAAACTTGTGCCAGTTGCATAGAACAAACTTGTGCCAGTTTTGTAGAACAACCTTGTGCCAGTTGCGTCAAAACAAACTTGTGCCAGTTGCATAGAACAAACTTGTGCCAGTTGCATCAAAAAAACTTGTGCCAGTTGCGTCAAACAGACTTGTGCCAGTTGCATCGAACAAACTTGTGCCAGTTGCGTCAAACAAACTTGTGCCAGTTAAGTCAAACAGACTTTTGCCAGTTGCGTCAAACAAACTTGTGCCAGTTGCATAGAACAAACTTGTGCCAGTTGCGTAGAACAAACTTGTGCCAGTTGCGTCGAACACACTTGTGCCAGTTGTGTTGGACAAACTTGTGCCAATTGCGTTGAACAAACTTGTGCCAGTTGTGTCGGACAAACTTGTGCCAATTGCGTCGAACAAACTTGTGCCTTTTGCGTAGAACAGACTTCTGCCAGTTGTGTCAAACAAACTTGTGCCAGTTGCATAAAACAAACTTGTGCCAGTTGCGTCGAACAAACTTGTGCCAGTTGCGTAGAACAAACTTGTGCCAGTTACGTAGAACAAAATTGTGCCAGTTGTGTCAGACAAACTTGTGCCAGTAGCGTAGAACAAACTTGTGCCAGTTCCGTAAAACAAACTTGTGCCAGTTCCATAAAACAAACTTGTGCCAGTTGCGTCGAACAAACTTGTGCCAGTTGCGTCGAACAAACTTGTGCCAGTTTTGTTGAACAAACTTGTGCCAGTTGTGTAGAAAAAACTTGTGCCAGTTTTGTCAAACAAACTTGTGCCAGTTGCGTCAAACAAACTTGGGCCAGTTGCGTCGAACAAACTTGTGCCAGTTTCGTAAAAGAAACTTGTGCCAGTTGCGTAGAACAAACTTGTGCCAGTTGCGTCAAACAAACTTGTGTCAGTTGCATAGAACAAACTTGTGCCAGTTGTGTAGAACAACCTTGTGCCAGTTGCGTGAAACAACTTTGTGCCAGTTGCGTCAAACAAACTTGTGCCAGTTGCGTCAAAAAAACTTGTGCCAGTTGCGTCAAACAAACTTGTGCCAGTTGCATAGAACAAACTTGTGCCAGTTGCGTAGACCAAACTTGTGCCAGTTGTGTCGAACACACTTGTGCCAGTTGTGTCGGACAAACTTGTGCCAATTGCGTCGAACAAACTTGTGCCAGTTGTGTCAGACAAACTTGTGCCAATTTCGTCGAACAAATTTGTGCCAGTTGCGGAGAACAACCTTCTGCCAGTTGTGTCAAACAAACTTGTGCCAGTTGCATAAAACAAACTTGTGCCAGTTGCGTCGAACAAACTTGTGCCAGTTGCGTAGAACAAACTTGTGCCAGTTACGTAGAACAAAATTGTGCCAGTTGTGTCAGACAAACTTGTGCCAATTTCGTCGAACAAATTTGTGCCAGTTGCGGAGAACAACCTTCTGCCAGTTGTGTCAAACAAACTTGTGCCAGTTGCATAAAACAAACTTGTGCCAGTTGCGTAGAACAAACTTGTGTCAGTTCCGTAAAACAAACTTGTGCCAGTTCCGTAAAACAAACTTGTGCCAGTTGCGTTGAACAAAATTGTGCCAGTTGCGTTGAACAAACTTGTGCCAGTTTTGTTGAACAAACTTGTGCCAGTTGTGTAGAACAAACTTGTGCCAGTTTTGTCAAACAAACTTGTGCCAGTTGCGTCAAACAAACTTGGGCCAGTTGCGTCGAACAAACTTGTGCCAGTTTCGTCAAAGAAACTTGTGCCAGTTGCGTAGAACAAACTTGTGCCAGTTGCGTCAAACAAACTTGTGTCAGTTGCATAGAACAAACTTGTGCCAGTTGTGTAGAACAACCTTGTGCCAGTTGCGTCAAACAACCTTGTGCCGGTTGCGTCAAACAAACTTGTGCCAGTTGCATAAAAAAAACTCGTGCCAGTTGCGTCAAACAAACTTGTGCCAGTTGGGTCGAATAAACTTGTGCCAGTTGCGTTAAACAAACTTATGCTAGTTGCGTCAAACAAACTTGTGCCATTTGCATCGAACAAACTTGTGCCAGTTGCGTCGAACAAGTTGGTGCCAGTTGCGTCAAACAAACTTGTGCCAGTTGCATCGAACAAACTTGTGCCAGTTGCGTAGAACAAACTTGTGCCAGTTGTGTCAAGCAACTTGTGCCAGTTGCTTAGAACAAACTTGTGCCACTTGCGTCGAACAAATTTGTGCCAGTTGCGTAGAACAAAGTTTTGTCAGTTGTGTAGAACAAACTTGTGCCAGTTGTGTAGAATAACCTTGGAACAGTTGCGTCAAACAACCTTGTGCCAGTTGCGTCAAACAAACTTGTGCCAGTTGCGTCAAAAAAACTTGTGCCAGTTGCGTCGAACAAACTTGTGCCAGTTTTGTTGAACAAACTTGTGCCAGTTGTGTAGAAAAAACTTGTGCCAGTTTTGTCAAACAAACTTGTGCCAGTTGCGTCAAACAAACTTGGGCCAGTTGCGTCGAACAAACTTGTGCCAGTTTCGTAAAAGAAACTTGTGCCAGTTGCGTAGAACAAACTTGTGCCAGTTGCGTCAAACAAACTTGTGTCAGTTGCATAGAACAAACTTGTGCCAGTTGTGTAGAACAACCTTGTGCCAGTTGCGTCAAAACAAACTTGTGCCAGTTGCATAGAACAAACTTGTGCCAGTTGCATCAAAAAAACTTGTGCCAGTTGCGTCAAACAGACTTGTGCCAGTTGCATCGAACAAACTTGTGCCAGTTGCGTCAAACAAACTTGTGCCAGTTAAGTCAAACAGACTTTTGCCAGTTGCGTCAAACAAACTTGTGCCAGTTGCATAGAACAAACTTGTGCCAGTTGCGTAGAACAAACTTGTGCCAGTTGCGTCGAACACACTTGTGCCAGTTGTGTTGGACAAACTTGTGCCAATTGCGTTGAACAAACTTGTGCCAGTTGTGTCGGACAAACTTGTGCCAATTGCGTCGAACAAACTTGTGCCTTTTGCGTAGAACAGACTTCTGCCAGTTGTGTCAAACAAACTTGTGCCAGTTGCATAAAACAAACTTGTGCCAGTTGCGTCGAACAAACTTGTGCCAGTTGCGTAGAACAAACTTGTGCCAGTTACGTAGAACAAAATTGTGCCAGTTGTGTCAGACAAACTTGTGCCAGTAGCGTAGAACAAACTTGTGCCAGTTCCGTAAAACAAACTTGTGCCAGTTCCATAAAACAAACTTGTGCCAGTTGCGTCGAACAAACTTGTGCCAGTTGCGTCGAACAAACTTGTGCCAGTTTTGTTGAACAAACTTGTGCCAGTTGTGTAGAAAAAACTTGTGCCAGTTTTGTCAAACAAACTTGTGCCAGTTGCGTCAAACAAACTTGGGCCAGTTGCGTCGAACAAACTTGTGCCAGTTTCGTAAAAGAAACTTGTGCCAGTTGCGTAGAACAAACTTGTGCCAGTTGCGTCAAACAAACTTGTGTCAGTTGCATAGAACAAACTTGTGCCAGTTGTGTAGAACAACCTTGTGCCAGTTGCGTGAAACAACTTTGTGCCAGTTGCGTCAAACAAACTTGTGCCAGTTGCGTCAAAAAAACTTGTGCCAGTTGCGTCAAACAAACTTGTGCCAGTTGCATAGAACAAACTTGTGCCAGTTGCGTAGACCAAACTTGTGCCAGTTGTGTCGAACACACTTGTGCCAGTTGTGTCGGACAAACTTGTGCCAATTGCGTCGAACAAACTTGTGCCAGTTGTGTCAGACAAACTTGTGCCAATTTCGTCGAACAAATTTGTGCCAGTTGCGGAGAACAACCTTCTGCCAGTTGTGTCAAACAAACTTGTGCCAGTTGCATAAAACAAACTTGTGCCAGTTGCGTCGAACAAACTTGTGCCAGTTGCGTAGAACAAACTTGTGCCAGTTACGTAGAACAAAATTGTGCCAGTTGTGTCAGACAAACTTGTGCCAGTTGCGTAGAACAAACTTGTGTCAGTTCCGTAAAACAAACTTGTGCCAGTTCCGTAAAACAAACTTGTGCCAGTTGCGTTGAACAAAATTGTGCCAGTTGCGTTGAACAAACTTGTGCCAGTTTTGTTGAACAAACTTGTGCCAGTTGTGTAGAACAAACTTGTGCCAGTTTTGTCAAACAAACTTGTGCCAGTTGCGTCAAACAAACTTGGGCCAGTTGCGTCGAACAAACTTGTGCCAGTTTCGTCAAAGAAACTTGTGCCAGTTGCGTAGAACAAACTTGTGCCAGTTGCGTCAAACAAACTTGTGTCAGTTGCATAGAACAAACTTGTGCCAGTTGTGTAGAACAACCTTGTGCCAGTTGCGTCAAACAACCTTGTGCCGGTTGCGTCAAACAAACTTGTGCCAGTTGCATAAAAAAAACTCGTGCCAGTTGCGTCAAACAAACTTGTGCCAGTTGGGTCGAATAAACTTGTGCCAGTTGCGTTAAACAAACTTATGCTAGTTGCGTCAAACAAACTTGTGCCATTTGCATCGAACAAACTTGTGCCAGTTGCGTCGAACAAGTTGGTGCCAGTTGCGTCAAACAAACTTGTGCCAGTTGCATCGAACAAACTTGTGCCAGTTGCGTAGAACAAACTTGTGCCAGTTGTGTCAAGCAACTTGTGCCAGTTGCTTAGAACAAACTTGTGCCACTTGCGTCGAACAAATTTGTGCCAGTTGCGTAGAACAAAGTTTTGTCAGTTGTGTAGAACAAACTTGTGCCAGTTGTGTAGAATAACCTTGGAACAGTTGCGTCAAACAACCTTGTGCCAGTTGCGTCAAACAAACTTGTGCCAGTTGCGTCAAAAAAACTTGTGCCAGTTGCGTCAAACAAACTTGTGCCAGTTGGGTCGAATAAACTTGTGCCAGTTGCGTTAAACAAACTTGTGCCAGTTCGTCGAACAAACTTGTGCCAGTTGCATCGAACAAACTTGTGCCAGTTGCGTCGAACAAACTTGTGCTAGTTGCGTCAAACAAACTTGTGCCAGTTGCATCGAACAAACTTGTGCCAGTTGCGTAGAACAAACTTCTGCCAGTTGTGTCAAACAAACTTGTGCCAGTTGCATAGAATAAACTTGTGCCACTTGCGTCGAACAAACTTGTGCCAGTTGCGTAGAACAAACTTTTGCCAGTTGTGTCAACAAACTTGTGCCAGATGTGTCAAACAAACTTGTGCCAGTTGCGTAGAACAAACTTGTGCCAGTTACGTAGAACAAACTTGTGCCAGTTGCGTAGAACAAACTTCTGCCAGTTGCGTAGAACAAACTTGTGCCAGTTACGTAGAACAAACTTGTGCCAGTTGCGTAGAACAAACTTCTGCCAGTTGCGTCAAAAAAACTTGGGCCAGTTGCGTAGAACAAACTTGTGCCAGTTGCGTCAAACAAACTTGTGCCAGTTGTGTCAAACAAACTTGTGCCAGTTGCATAGAACAAACTTGAGCCAGTTGCGTAGAACAAACTTGTGCCAGTTGCGTCGAACATACTTGCGCCAGTTGCGTTGAACAAACTTGTGCCAGTTGCGTAGAACAAACTTGTGCCAGTTGCGTAGAACAAACTTGTGCGAGTTGTTTCAAACAAACTTCTGCCAGTTGCATAGAAAAAACTTGTGCCAGTTGCGTAGAACAAACTTGGGCCAGTTGCACAGAACAAACTTGTGCCAGTTGCGAAGAACAAACTTGTGCCAATTGCATCAAACAAACTTGTGCCAGTTGCGTAAAACAAACTTGTGCCAGTTGCGTAGAACAAATTTGTGCCAGTTGCGTAGAACAAACTTGTGCCAGTTGCGTCGAACAAACCTGTGCCAGTTGCATCGAACAAACTTGTGCCAGATGCGTTGAACAAACTTGTGACAGTTGCGTAGAACAAACTTGTGCCAGTTGTTTCAAATAAACTTTTGCCCGTTGCATCAAACAAACTTGTGCCAGTTGTGTCAAACAAACTTCTGCCAGTTGCATAGAACAAACTTGTGCCACTTGTGTCGAACAAACTTGTACCAGTTGCGTAGAACAAACTTTTGCCAGTTTTGTCGAACAAACTTGTGCCAGTTGCATCGAACAAACTTGTGCCAGTTGCGCAGAACAAACTTGTGCCAGCTAAGTCAAACAGACTTGTGCCAGTTGCGTCAAACAAACTTGTGCCAGTTGCATAGAACAAACTTGTGCCAGTTGCGTAGACCAACCTTGTGCCAGTTGCGTCGAACACACTTGTGCCAGTTGTGTCGGACAAACTTGTGCCAATTTCGTCGAACAAACTTGTGCCAGTTGTGTCGGACAAACTTGTGCCAATTGCGTAGAACAAACTTGTGCCAGTTGCGTCAAACAAACTTGTGCCAGTTGCGTAGAACAAACTTGTGCCAGTTACGTAGAACAGAATTGTGCCAGTTGCGTAGAACAAACTTGTGCCAGTTCCGTAATACAAACTTGTGCCAGTTCCGTAAAACAAACTTGTGCCAGTTGCGTCAAAAAAACTTGTGCCAGTTGCGTAAAACAAACTTGTGCCAGTTTTGTCGAACAAACTTGTGCCAGTTGTGTAGAACAAACTTATGCCAATTTTGTCAAACAAACTTGTGACAGTTGCGTCAAACAAACTTGGGCCAGTTGCGTCGAACAAACTTGAGCCAGTTTCGTCAAAGAAACTTGTGCCAGTTGCGTAGAACAAACTTGTGCCAGTTGCGCCAAACAAACTTGTGTCAGTTGCATAGAACAAACTTGTGCCAGTTGTGTAGAACAACCTTGTGCCAGTTGCGTCAAACAACCTTGTACCAGTTGCGTCAAACAAACTTGTGCCAGTTGCGTCAAAAAAACTTGTGCCAGTTGCGTCAAACAAACTTTTGCCAGTTGGGTTGAATAAACTTGTGCCAGTTGCGTTAAACAAACTTGTGCCAGTTGCGTCGAACAAACTTGTGCCATTTGCATCGAACAATCTTGTGCCAGTTGCGTCGAACAAGCTTGTGCCAGTTGGGTTAAACAAACTTGTGCCAGTTGTATCGAATAAACTTGTGCCAGTTGCGTAGAACAAACTTGTGCCAGTTGTGTCAAACAAACTTGTGCCAGTTGCATAGAACAAACTTGTGCCACTTGCGTCGAACAAACTTGTGCCAGTTGCGTAGAACAAACTTTTGCCAGTTGCGTAGAACAAACTTGTGCCAGTTGTGTCAAACAAACTTGTGCCAGTTGCGTCGAACAAACTTGTGCCAGTTGCGTAGAAGAAACTTGGGCCAGTTACGTAGAACAAACTTGTGCCAGTTGCGTAGAACAAACTTCTGCCAGTTGCGTAGAACAAACTTGTGCCAGTTGTGTCAAACAAACTTGTGCCAGTTGCGTAGAACAAACTTCTGCCAGTTGCGTCAAACAAACTTGGGCCAGTTTCGTAGAACAAACTTGTGCCAGTTGCATAGAACAAACTTGTGCCAGTTGCGTCGAACAAACTTGTGCCAGTTGCGTCGAACAAACTTGTGCCAGTTGCGTCGGACAAACTTGTGCCAGTTTCGTCGAACAAACTTGTGCCAGTTGCGTAGAACAAACTTGTGCCAGTTGTGTCAAATAAACTTGTGCCAGTTGCGTCCAACTTACTTGGGCCAGTTGTGTCGAACAAACTTGTGCCAGTTGCGTCAAAGAAACTTGTGCCAGTTGCGTAAAACAAACATGTGCCAGTTGCGTCAAACAAACTTGTGCCAGTTGCATAGAACAAACTTGTGCCAGTTTTGTAGAACAACCTTGTGCCAGTTGCGTCAAAACAAACTTGTGCCAGTTGCATAGAACAAACTTGTGCCAGTTGCATCAAAAAAACTTGTGCCAGTTAAGTCAAACAGACTTTTGCCAGTTGCGTCAAACAAACTTGTCCCAGTTGCATAGAACAAACTTGTGCCAGTTGCGTAGAACAAACTTGTGCCAGTTGCGTCGAACACACTTGTGCCAGTTGCATAGAACAAACTTGTGCCAGTTTTGTAGAACAACCTTGTGCCAGTTGCGTCAAAACAAACTTGTGCCAGTTGCATAGAACAAACTTGTGCCAGTTGCATCAAAAAAACTTGTGCCAGTTGCGTCAAACAGACTTGTGCCAGTTGCATCGAACAAACTTGTGCCAGTTGCGTCAAACAAACTTGTGCCAGTTAAGTCAAACAGACTTTTGCCAGTTGCGTCAAACAAACTTGTGCCAGTTGCATAGAACAAACTTGTGCCAGTTGCGTAGAACAAACTTGTGCCAGTTGCGTCGAACACACTTGTGCCAGTTGTGTTGGACAAACTTGTGCCAATTGCGTTGAACAAACTTGTGCCAGTTGTGTCGGACAAACTTGTGCCAATTGCGTCGAACAAACTTGTGCCTTTTGCGTAGAACAGACTTCTGCCAGTTGTGTCAAACAAACTTGTGCCAGTTGCATAAAACAAACTTGTGCCAGTTGCGTCGAACAAACTTGTGCCAGTTGCGTAGAACAAACTTGTGCCAGTTACGTAGAACAAAATTGTGCCAGTTGTGTCAGACAAACTTGTGCCAGTAGCGTAGAACAAACTACTGCCAGTTCCGTAAAACAAATTTGTGCCAGTTCCATAAAACAAACTTGTGCCAGTTGCGTCGAACAAACTTGTGCCAGTTGCGTCGAACAAACTTGTGCCAGTTTTGTTGAACAAACTTGTGCCAGTTGTGTAGAAAAAACTTGTGCCAGTTTTGTCAAACAAACTTGTGCCAGTTGCGTCAAACAAACTTGAGCCATTTGCGTCGAACAAACTTGTGCCAGTTTCGTAAAAGAAACTTGTGCCAGTTGCGTAGAACAAACTTGTGCCAGTTGCGTCAAACAAACTTGTGTCAGTTGCATAGAACAAACTTGTGCCAGTTGTGTAGAACAACCTTGTGCCAGTTGCGTGAAACAACTTTGTGCCAGTTGCGTCAAACAAACTTGTGCCAGTTGCGTCAAAAAAACTTGTGCCAGTTGCGTCAAACAAACTTGTGCCAGTTGCATAGAACAAACTTGTGCCAGTTGCGTAGACCAAACTTGTGCCAGTTGTGTCGAACACACTTGTGCCAGTTGTGTCGGACAAACTTGTGCCAATTGCGTCGAACAAACTTGTGCCAGTTGTGTCAGACAAACTTGTGCCAATTGCGTCGAACAAATTTGTGCCAGTTGCGGAGAACAATCTTCTGCCAGTTGTGTCAAACAAACTTGTGCCAGTTGCATAAAACAAACTTGTGCCAGTTGCGTCGAACAAACTTGTGCCAGTTGCGTAGAACAAACTTGTGCCAGTTACGTAGAACAAAATTGTGCCAGTTGTGTCAGACAAACTTGTGCCAGTTGCGTAGAACAAACTTGTGTCAGTTCCGTAAAACAAACTTGTGCCAGTTCCGTAAAACAAACTTGTGCCAGTTGCGTTGAACAAAATTGTGCCAGTTGCGTTGAACAAACTTGTGCCAGTTTTGTTGAACAAACTTGTGCCAGTTGTGTAGAACAAACTTGTGCCAGTTTTGTCAAACAAACTTGTGCCAGTTGCGTCAAACAAACTTGGGCCAGTTGCGTCGAACAAACTTGTGCCAGTTTCGTCAAAGAAACTTGTGCCAGTTGCGTAGAACAAACTTGTGCCAGTTGCGTCAAACAAACTTGTGACAGTTGCATAGAACAAACTTGTGCCAGTTGTGTAGAACAACCTTGTGCCAGTTGCGTCAAACAACCTTGTGCCGGTTGCGTCAAACAAACTTGTGCCAGTTGCATAAAAAAAACTCGTGCCAGTTGCGTCAAACAAACTTGTGCCAGTTGCGTTGAACAAACTTGTGCAAGTTTCGCAGAACAAACTTGTGCCAGTTGCGTCAAACAAATTTATGCCAGTTGCGTAGAACAAACTTGTGTCAGTTACGTAGAACAAAATTGTGCCAGTTGCATCGAACAAACTTGTGCCAGTTGCGTCGAACAAACTTGTGCCAGTTGCGTCGGACAAAATTGTGCCAATTGCGTTGAACAAACTTTTGCCAGTTGCGTAGAACAAACTTGTGCCAGTTGTGTCAAACAAACTTGTGCCAGTTGCGTAAAACAAACTTGTTCCAGTTGCGTCGAACAAACTTGTGCCAGTTGCGTAGAACAAACTTGTGCCAGTTACGTAGAACAAACTTGTGCCAGTTATGTCAGACAAACTTATACCAGTTGCGCAGAACAAACTTGTGCCAGTTGCGTAGAACAAACTTGTGCCAGTTGCGTCGAACAAACTTGTGCCAGTTGCGTCGGACAAACTTGTGCCAGTTTCGTCGAACAAACTTGTGCCAGTTGCGTAGAACAAACTTGTGCCAGTTGTGTCAAATAAACTTGTGCCAGTTGCGTCAAACAAACTTGGGCCAGTTGTGTCGAACAAACTTGTGCCAGTTGCGTCAAAGAAACTTGTGCCAGTTGCGTAAAACAAACATGTGCCAGTTGCATCAAACAAACTTGTGCCAGTTGCATAGAACAAACTTGTGCCAGTTTTGTAGAACAACCTTGTGCCAGTTGCGTCAAAACAAACTTGTGCCAGTTGCATAGAACAAACTTGTGCCAGTTGCATCAAAAAAACTTGTGCCAGTTGCGTCAAACAGACTTGTGCCAGTTGCATCGAACAAACTTGTGCCAGTTGCGTCAAACAAACTTGTGCCAATTAAGTCAAACAGACTTTTGCCAGTTGCGTCAAACAAACTTGTGCCAGTTGCATAGAACAAACTTGTGCCAGTTGCGTCGAACAAACTTGTGCCAGTTGCGTCGAACACACTTGTGCCAGTTGTGTTGGACAAACTTGTGCCAATTGCGTTGAACAAACTTGTGCCAGTTGTGTCGGACAAACTTGTGCCAATTGCGTCGAACAAACTTGTGCCTTTTGCGTAGAACAGACTTCTGCCAGTTGTGTCAAACAAACTTGTGCCAGTTGCATAAAACAAACTTGTGCCAGTTGCGTCGAACAAACTTGTGCCAGTTGCGTAGAACAAACTTGTGCCAGTTACGTAGAACAAAATTGTGCCAGTTGTGTCAGACAAACTTGTGCCAGTAGCGTAGAACAAACTTGTGCCAGTTCCGTAAAACAAACTTGTGCCAGTTCCATAAAACAAACTTGTGCCAGTTGCGTCGAACAAACTTGTGCCAGTTGCGTCGAACAAACTTGTGCCAGTTTTGTTGAACAAACTTGTGCCAGTTGTGTAGAAAAAACTTGTGCCAGTTTTGTCAAACAAACTTGTGCCAGTTGCGTCAAACAAACTTGGGCCAGTTGCGTCGAACAAACTTGTGCCAGTTTCGTAAAAGAAACTTGTGCCAGTTGCGTAGAACAAACTTGTGCCAGTTGCGTCAAACAAACTTGTGTCAGTTGCATAGAACAAACTTGTGCCAGTTGTGTAGAACAACCTTGTGCCAGTTGCATGAAACAACTTTGTGCCAGTTGCGTCAAATAAACTTGTGCCAGTTGCGTCAAAAAAACTTGTGCCAGTTGCGTCAAACAAACTTGTGCCAGTTGCATAGAACAAACTTGTGCCAGTTGCGTAGACCAAACTTGTGCCAGTTGCGTCGAACACACTTGTGCCAGTTGTGTCGGACAAACTTGTGCCAATTGCGTCGAACAAACTTGTGCCAGTTGTGTCAGACAAACTTGTGCCAATTGCGTCGAACAAATTTGTGCCAGTTGCGGAGAACAACCTTCTGCCAGTTGTGTCAAACAAACTTGTGCCAGTTGCATAAAACAAACTTGTGCCAGTTGCGTCGAACAAACTTGTGCCAGTTGCGTAGAACAAACTTGTGCCAGTTACGTAGAACAAAATTGTGCCAGTTGTGTCAGACAAACTTGTGCCAGTTGCGTAGAACAAACTTGTGTCAGTTCCGTAAAACAAACTTGTGCCAGTTCCGTAAAACAAACTTGTGCCAGTTGCGTTGAACAAAATTGTGCCAGTTGCATAGAACAAACTTGTGCCAGTTTTGTTGAACAAACTTGTGCCAGTTGTGTAGAACAAACTTGTGCCAGTTTTGTCAAACAAACTTGTGCCAGTTGCGTCAAACAAACTTGGGCCAGTTGCGTCGAACAAACTTGTGCCAGTTTCGTCAATGAAACTTGTGCCAGTTGCGTAGAACAAACTTGTGCCAGTTGCGTCAAACAAACTTGTGTCAGTTGCATAGAACAAACTTGTGCCAGTTGTGTAGAACAACCTTGTGCCAGTTGCGTCAAACAACCTTGTGCCGGTTGCGTCAAACAAACTTGTGCCAGTTGCATAAAAAAAACTCGTGCCAGTTGCGTCAAACAAACTTGTGCCAGTTGGGTCGAATAAACTTGTGCCAGTTGCGTTAAACAAACTTATGCTAGTTGCGTCAAACAAACTTGTGCCATTTGCATCGAACAAACTTGTGCCAGTTGCGTCGAACAAGTTGGTGCCAGTTGCGTCAAACAAACTTGTGCCAGTTGCATCGAACAAACTTGTGCCAGTTGCGTAGAACAAACTTGTGCCAGTTGTGTCAAACAACTTGTGCCAGTTGCATAGAACAAACTTGTGCCACTTGCGTCGAACAAATTTGTGCCAGTTGCGTAGAACAAAGTTTTGTCAGTTGTGTAGAACAAACTTGTGCCAGTTGTGTAGAATAACCTTGTAACAGTTGCGTCAAACAACCTTGTGCCACTTGCGTCAAACAAACTTGTGCCAGTTGCGTCAAAAAAACCTGTGCCAGTTGCGTCAAACAAACTTGTGCCAGTTGGGTCGAATAAACTTGTGCCAGTTGCGTTAAACAAACTTGTGCCAGTTCGTCGAACAAACTTGTGCCAGTTGCATCGAACAAACTTGTGCCAGTTGCGTCGAACAAACTTGTGCCAGTTGCGTCAAACAAACTTGTGCCAGTTGCATCGAACAAACTTGTGCCAGTTGCGTAGAACAAACTTCTGCCAGTTGTGTCAAACAAACTTGTGCCAGTTGCATAGAACAAACTTGTGCCACTTGCGTCGAACAAACTTGTGCCAGTTGCGTAGAACAAACTTTTGCCAGTTGTGTCAAACAAACTTGTGCCAGATGTGTCAAACAAACTTGTGCCAGTTGCGTAGAACAAACTTGTGCCACTTGCGTCGAACAAACTTGTGCCAGTTGCGCAGAACAAACTTTTGCCAGTTGTGTCAAACAAACTTGTGCCAGATGTGTCAAACAAACTTGTGCCAGTTGCGTAGAACAAACTTGTGCCAGTTGCGTCAAACAAACTTGTGCCAATTGCGTAGAACAAACTTCTGCCAGTTGCGTAGAACAAACTTGTGCCAGTTACGTAGAACAAACTTGTGCCACTTGCGTCGAACAAACTTGTGCCAGTTGCGCAGAACAAACTTTTGCCAGTTGTGTCAAACAAAACTTGTGCCAGATGTGTCAAACAAACTTGTGCCAGTTGCGTAGAACAAACTTGTGCCAGTTGCGTCAAACAAACTTGTGCCAATTGCGTAGAACAAACTTCTGCCAGTTGCGTAGAACAAACTTGTGCCAGTTACGTAGAACAAACTTGTGCCAGTTGCGTAGAACAAACTTCTGCCAGTTGCGTCGAACAAACTTGGGCCAGTTGCGTAGAACAAACTTGTGCCAGTTGCGTCAAACAAACTTGTGCCAGTTGCGTCAAACAAACTTGTGCCAGTTGCATAGAACAAACTTGAGCCATTTGCGTAGAACAAACTTGTGCCAGTTGCGTCGAACGTACTTGCGCCAGTTGCGTTGAACAAACTTGTGCCAGTTGCGTAGAACAAACTTGTGCCAGTTGCGTAGAACAAACTTGTGCGAGTTGTGTCAAACAAACTTCTGCCAGTTGCATAGAACAAACTTGTGCCAGTTGCGTAGAACAAACTTGGGCCAGTTGCATAGAACAAACTTGTGCCAGTTGCGAAGAACAAACTTGTGCCAATTGCATCAAACAAACTTGTGCCAGTTGCGTAAAACAAACTTGTGCCAGTTGCGTAGAACAAATTTGTGCCAGTTGCGTAGAACAAACTTGTGCCAGATGCGTTGAACAAACTTGTGACAGTTGCGTAGAACAAACTTGTGCCAGTTGTTTCAAATAAACTTTTGCCCGATGCGTCAAACAATCTTGTGCCAGTTGTGTCAAACAAACTTCTGCCAGTTGCATAGAACAAACTTGTGCCACTTGTGTCGAACAAACTTGTGCCAGTTGCGTAGAACAAACTTTTGCCAGTTGCGTCGAACAAACTTGTGCCAGTTGCATCGAACAAACTTGTGCAGGTGCGCAGAACAAACTAGCGCCAGTTAAGTCAAACAGACTTGTGCCAGTTGCGTCAAACAAACTTGTGCCAGTTGCATAGAACAAACTTGTGCCAGTTGCGTAGACCAAACTTGTGCCAGTTGCGTCGAACATACTTGCGCCAGTTGCGTTGAACAAACTTGTGCCAGTTGCGTAGAACAAACTTGTGCCAGTTGCGTAGACCAAACTTGTGCCAGTTGCGTCGAACACACTTGTGCCAGTTGTGTCGGACAAACTTGTGCCAATTGCGTCGAACAAACTTGTGCCAGTTGTGTCGGACAAACTTGTGCCAATTGCGTAGAACAAACTTGTGCCAGTTGCGTCGAACAAACTTGTGCCAGTTGCGTAGAACAAACTTGTGCCAGTTACGTAGAACAGAATTGTGCCAGTTGTGTCAGACAAACTTGTGCCAGTTGCGTAGAACAAACTTGTGCCAGTTCCGTAATACAAACTTGTGCCAGTTCCGTAAAATAAACTTGTGCCAGTTGCGTCGAACAAACTTGTGCCAGTTGCGTCGAACAAACTTGTGCCAGTTTTGTCGAACAAACTTGTGCCAGTTGTGTAGAACAAACTTGTGCCAGTTTTATCAAACAAACTTGTGCCAGTTGCGTCAAACAAACTTGGGCCAGTTGCGTCAAACAAACTTGTGCCAGTTTCGTCAAAGAAACTTGTGCCAGTTGCGTAGAACAAACTTGTGCCAGTTGCGTCAAACAAACTTGTGTCAGTTGCATAGAACAAACTTGTGCCAGTTGTGTAGAACAACCTTGTGCCAGTTGCGTCAAACAACCTTGTGCCAGTTGCGTCAAACAAACTTGTGCCAGTTGCGTCAAAAAAACTTGTGCCAGTTGCGTCAAACAAACTTTTGCCAGTTGGGTCGAATAAACTTGTGCCAGTTGCGTTAAACAAACTTGTGCCAGTTGTGTCGAACAAACTTGTGCCATTTGCATCGAACAAACTTGTGCCAGTTGCGTCGAACAAGCTTGTGCCAGTTGCGTCAAACAAACTTGTGCCAGTTGTATCGAACAAACTTGTGCCAGTTGCGTAGAACAAACTTGTGCCAGTTGTGTCAAACAAACTTGTGCCAGTTGCATAGAACAAACTTGTGCCACTTGCGTCGAACAAACTTGTGCCAGTTGCGTAGAAGAAACTTTTGCCAGTTGCGTAGAACAAACTTGTGCCAGTTGTGTCAAACAAACTTGTGCCAGTTGCTTCGAACAAACTTGTGCCAGTTGCGTCGAACAAACTTGGGCCAGTTACGTAGAACAAACTTGTGCCAGTTGTGTCAGACAAACTTGTTCCAGTTGCGTAGAATAAACTTGTGCCAGTTGCATAGAAAAAACTTTTTCCAGTTGCGAAGAACAAACTTGTGCCAGTTGCGCCGAACAAACTTTTTCCAGTTGCGTCAAACAATCTTGTGCCAGTTTCGTTGAACAAACTTGTGCCAGTTGCGTAGAACAAACTTGTGCCAGTTGTGTCAAACAAACTTGTGCCAGTTGCATCAAACAAACTTGTGCCAGTTGCGTCGAACAAACTTGTGCCAGTTGTGTCGAAGAAACTTGTGCCAGTTGCGTAGAACAAACTTGTGCCAGTTGCGTCAAACAAACTTGTGCCAGTTGCATAGAACAAACTTGTGCCAGTTGTGTAGAATAACCTTGTGCCAGTTACGTCAAACAACCTTGTGCCAGTTGCGCCAAACAAACTTGTGCCAGTTGCATCGAACAAACTTTTGCCAGTTGTGTCAAACAAACTTGTGCCAGATGTGTCAAACAAACTTGTGCCAATTGCGTAGAACAAACTTGTGCCAGTTACTTAGAACAAACTTGTGCCAGTTGCGTAGAACAAACTTCTGCCAGTAGCGTAGAACAAACTTGTGCCAGTTACGTAGAAAAAACTTGTGCCCCTTGCGTAGAACAAACTTCTGCCAGTTGCGTCAAACAAACTTGGGCCAGTTGCGTAGAACAAACTTGTGCCAGTTGCGTCAAACAAACTTGTGCCAGTTGCGTCAAACACACTTGTGCCAGTTGCATAGAACAAACTTGAGCCAGTTGCGTAGAACAAACTTGTGCCAGTTGCGTCGAACATACTTGCACCAGTTGCGTTGAACAAACTTGTGCCAGTTGCGTAGAACAAACTTGTGCCAGTTGTGTAGAACAAACTTGTGCGAGTTGTGTCAAACAAACTTCTGCCAGTTGCATAGGACAAACTTGTGCCAGTTGCGTAGAACAAACTTGGGCCAGTTGCATAGAACAAACTTGTGCCAGTTGCGAAGAACAAACTTGTGCCAATTGCGCCAAACAAACTTGTGCCAGTTGCGTAGAACAAACTTGTGCCAGTTGCGTAGAACAAATTTGTGCCAGTTGCGCAGAACAAACTTGTGCCAGTTGCGTCGAACAAACTTGTGCCAGTTGCGTTGAACAAACTTGTGCAAGTTGCGCAGAACAAACTTGTGCCAGTTGCGTCAAAGAAACTTGTGCCAGTTGCGTCGAACAAATTTATGCCAGTTGCGTAGAACAAACTTGTGTCAGTTGCGTAGAACAAACTTGTGCCAGTTGCATCGAACAAACTTGTGCCAGTTGCGTCGAACAAACTTGTGCCAGTTGCGTCGGACAAAATTGTGCCAATTGCGTCGAAAAAACTTTTGCCAGTTGTGTAGAACAAACTTGTGCCAGTTGTGTCAAACAAACTTATGCCAGTTGCGTAAAACAAACTTGTGCCAGTTGCGTCAAACAGACTTGTGCCAGTTGCATAGAACAAACTTGTGCCAGTTGCGTAGACCAAACTTGTGCCAGTTGCGTCGAACACACTTGTGCCAGTTGTGTCGGACAAACTTGTGCCAATTGCGTTGAACAAACTTGTGCCAGTTGTGTCGGACAAACTTGTGCCAATTGCGTCGAACAAACTTGTGCCTGTTGCGTAGAACAAACTTCTGCCAGTTGTGTCAAACAAACTTGTGCCAGTTGTATAAAACAAACTTGTGCCAGTTGCGTCGAACAAACTTGTGCCAGTTGCGCAGAACAAACTTGTGCCAGTTACGTAGAACAAAATTGTGCCAGTTGTGTCAGACAAACTTGTGCCAGTTGCGTAGAACAAACTTGTGTCAGTTCCGTAAAACGAACTTGTGCCAGTTCCGTAAAACAAACTTTTGCCACTTGCGTCGAACAAACATGTGCCAGTTGCGTCGAACAAACTTGTGCCAGTTTTGCTGAACAAACTTGTGCCAGTTGTGTAGAACAAACTTGTGCCAGTTTTGTCAAACAAACTTGTGCCAGTTGCGTCAAACAATCTTGGGCCAGTTGCGTCGAACAAAATTGTGCCAATTTCGTCAAAGAAACTTGTGCCAGTTGCGTAGAACAAACTTGTGCCAGTTGCGTCAAACAAACTTGTGTCAGTTGCATAGAACAAACTTGTGCCAGTTGTGTAGAACAACCTTGTGCCAGTTACGTCAAACAACCTTGTGCCAGTTGCGTCAAACAAACTTGTGCCAGTTGCGTCAAAAAAACTTGTGCAAGTTGCGTCAAACAAACTTGTGCCAGTTGCATAGAACAAACTTGTGCCAGTTGCGTAGACCAAACTTGTGCCAGTTGTGTCGAACACACTTGTGCCAGTTGTGTCGGACAAACTTGTGCCAATTGCGTCGAACAAACTTGTGCCAATTGCGTCGAACAAATTTGTGCTAGTTGCGTCGAACAAACTTCTGCCAGTTGTGTCAAACAAACTTGTGCCAGCTTGCATAAAACAAACTTGTGCCAGTTGCGTCGAACAAACTTGTGCCAGTTGCGTAGAACAAACTTGTGCCAGTTACGTAGAACAAAATTGTGCCAGTTATGTCAGACAAACTTGTGCCAGTTGCGTAGAACAAACTTGTACCAGTTCCGTAAAACAAACTTGTGCCAGTTCCGTAAAACAAACTTGTGCCAGTTGCGTCGAACAAACTTGTGCCAGTTGCGTTGAACAAACTTGTGCCAGTTTTGTTGAACAAACTTGTGCCAGTTGTGTAGAACAAACTTGTGCCAGTTTTGTCAAACAAACTTGTGCTAGTTGCGTCAAACAAACTTGGGCCAGTTGCGTCGAACAAACTTGTGCCAGTTTCGTCAAAGAAACTTGTGCCAGTTGCGTCAAACAAACTTGTGTCAGTTGCATAGAACAAACTTTTGCCAGTTGTGTGAAACAACCTTGTGCCAGTTGCGTCAAACAACCTTGTGCCAGTTGCGTCAAACAAATTTGTGCCAGTTGCGTCAAAAAAACTTGTGCCAGTTGCGTCAAAGAAACTTGTGACAGTTGGGTCGAATAAACTTGTGCCAGTTGCGTTAAACAAACTTATGCTAGTTGCGTCAAACAAACTTGTGCCATTTGCATCGAACAAACTTGTGCCAGTTGCGTCGAACAAGCTTGTGCCAGTTGCGTCAAACAAACTTGTGCCAGTTGCATCGAACAAACTTGTGCCAGTTACGTAGAACAAACTTGTGCCAGTTGTGTCAAACAAAATTGTGCCAGTTGCATAGAACAAACTTGTGCCACTTGCGTCGAACAAATTTGTGCCCGTTGCGTAGAACAAACTTTTGCCAGTTGTGTAGAACAAACTTGTGCCAGTTGTGTCAAACAAACTTGTGCCAGTTGCGTCGAACAAACTTGTGCCAGTTGCGTAGAACAAACTTGTGCCAGTTACGTAGAACAAACTTGTGCCAGTTGTGTCAGACAAACTTGTGCCAGTTGCGTAGAACAAACTTGTGCCAGTTTCGTAGAACAAACTTGTACCAGTTGCGTAGAAAAAACTTGTACCAATTGCGAAGAACAAACTTGTGCCAGTTGCGCCGAACAAATTTGTTCCAGTTGCGTCGAACAATCTTGTGCCAGTTTCGTCGAACAAACTTGTGCCAGTTGCGTAGAATAAACTTATGCCAGTTGTGTCAAACAAACTTGTGCCAGTTGCATCAAACAAACTTGTTCCAGTTGCGTCGAACAAACTTGTGCCAGTTGTGTCGAAGAAACTTGTGCCAGTTGCGTAGAACAAACTTTTGCCAGTTGCGTCAAACAAACTTGTGCCAGTTGCACAGAACAAACTTGTGCCAGTTGTGTAGAATAACCTTGTAACAGTTGCGTCAAACAACCTTGTGCCAGTTGCGTCAAACAAACTTGTGCCAGTTGCGTCAAAAAAACTTGTGCCAGTTGGGTCGAATAAACTTGTGCCAGTTGCGTTAAACAAACTTGTGCCAGTTCGTCGAACAAACTTGTACCAGTTGCGTTAAACAAACTTGTGCCAGTTCGTCGAACAAACTTGCGCCAGTTGCATTGAACAAACTTGTGCCAGTTGCGTCGAACAAACTTGTGCCAGTTGCGTCAAACAAACTTGTGCCAGTTGCATCGAACAAACTTGAGCCAGTTGCGTAGAACAAACTTGTGCCAGTTGTGTCAAACAAACTTGTGCCAGTTGCATAGAACAAACTTGTGCCACTTGCATCGAACAAACTTGTGCCAGTTGCGCAGAACAAACTTTTGCCAGTTGTGTCAAACAAACTTGTGCCAGATGTGTCAAACAAACTTGTGCCAGTTGCGTAGAACAAACTTGTGCCAGTTGCGTAGAACAAACTTGTGCCAGTTACGTAGAACAAACTTGTGTCAGTTGCGTAGAACAAACTTGTGCCAGTTGCATCGAACAAACTTATGCCAGTTACGTAGAACAAACTTGTGCCAGTTGCGTCAAACAAACTTGTGCCAGTTGCATCGAACAAACTTTTGCCAGTTGTGTAGAACAAACTTGTGCCAGTTGTGTCAAACAAACTTGTGCCAGTTGCGTCGAACAAACTTGTGCCAGTTGCGTAGAACAAACTTGTGCCAGTTACGTAGAACAAACTTGTGCCAGTTGTGTCAGACAAACTTGTGCCAGTTGCGTAGAACAAACTTGTGCCAGTTTCGTAGAACAAACTTGTGCCAGTTGCGTAGAAAAAACTTGTACCAATTGCTAAGAACAAACTTGTGCCAGTTGCGCCAAACAAACTTGTTCCAGTTGCGTCGAACAATCTTGTGCCAGTTTCGTCGAACAAACTTGTGCCAGTTGCGTAGAACAAACTTGTGCCAGTTGTGTCAAACAAACTTGTGCCAGTTGCATCAAACAAACTTGTGCCAGTTGCGTCGAACAAACTTGTGCCAGTTGTGTAGAACAAACTTGTGCCAGTTGCGTCAAACAAACTTGTGCCAGTTGCACAGAACAAACTTGTGCCAGTTATGTAGAATAACCTTGTAACAGTTGCGTCAAACAACCTTGTGTCAGTTGCGTCAAACAAACTTGTGCCAGTTGCGTCAAAAAAACTTGTGCCAGTTGCGTCGAACAAACTTGTGCCAGTTGGGTCGAATAAACTTGTGCCAGTTGCGTTAAACAAACTTGTGCCAGTTCGTCGAACAAACTTGTGCCAGTTGCATCGAACAAACTTGTGCCAGTTGCGTCGAACAAACTTGTGCCAGTTGCGTCAAACAAACTTGTTGCAGTTGCATCGAACAAACTTGTGCCAGTTGCGTAGAACAAACTTGTGCCAGTTGTGTCAAACAAACTTGTGCCAGTTGCATCGAACAAACTTGTGCCAGTTGCGTAGAACAAACTTCTGCCAGTTGCGTCAAACTAACTTGTGCCAGTTGCATCGAACAAACTTGTGCCAGTTGCGTAAAACAAACTTGTGCCAGTTGTGTCAAACAAACTTGTGCCAGTTGCATAGAACAAACTTGTGCCACTTGCATCGAACAAACTTGTGCCAGCTGCGTAGAACAAACTTTTTCCAGTTGTGTCAAACAAACTTGTGCCAGTTGCGTAGAACAAACTTGTGCCAGTTACGTAGAACAAACTTGTGCCAGTTGCGTAGAACAAACTTCTACCAGTTGCGTAGAACAAACTTGTGCCAGTTACGTAGAACAAACTTGTGCCAGTTGCGTAGAACAAACTTCTGCCAGTTGCGTCAAACAAACTTGGGCCAGTTGCGTAGAACAAACTTGTGCCAGTTGCGTAGAACAAACTTGTGCCAGTTGCGTCAAACAAACTTGTGAAAGTTGCATGGAACAAACATGAGCCAGTTGCGTAGAACAAACTTGTGCCAGTTGCGCCGAACATACTTGCGCCAGTTGCGTTGAACAAACTTGTGCCAGTTGCGTAGAACAAACTTGTGCCAGTTGCGTAGAACAAACTTGTGCGAGTTGTGTCAAACAAACTTCTGCCAGTTGCATAGAACAAACTTGTGCCAGTTGCGTAGAACAAACTTGGGCCAGTTGCATAGAACAAACTTGTGCCAGTTGCGAAGAACAAACTTGTGCCAATTGCATCAAACAAACTTGTGCCAGTTGCGTAAAACAAACTTGTGCCAGTTGCGTAGAACAAATTTGTACCAGTTGCGCCGAACATACTTGCGCCAGTTGCGTTGAACAAACTTGTGCCAGTTACGTAGAACAAACTTGTGCCAGTTGTGTCAAACAAACTTGTGCCAGTTGCGTAGAACAAACTTGTGCCAGTTACGTAGAACAAACTTGTGCCAGTTGCGTAGAACAAACTTCTACCAGTTGCGTAGAACAAACTTGTGCCAGTTACGTAGAACAAACTTGTGCCTGTTGCGTAGAACAAACTTCTGCCAGTTGCGTCAAACAAACTTGGGCCAGTTGCGTAGAACAAACTTGTGCCAGTTGCGTAGAACAAACTTGTGCCAGTTGCGTCAAACAAACTTGTGCCAGTTGCATAGAACAAACATGAGCCAGTTGCGTAGAACAAACTTGTGCCAGTTGCGCCGAACATACTTGCGCCAGTTGCGTTGAACAAACTTGTGCCAGTTGCGTAGAACAAACTTGTGCCAGTTGCGTAGAACAAACTTGTGCGAGTTGTGTCAAACAAACTTCTGCCAGTTGCATAGAACAAACTTGTGCCAGTTGCGTAGAACAAACTTGGGCCAGTTGCATAGAACAAACTTGTGCCAGTTGCGAAGAACAAACTTGTGCCAATTGCATCAAACAAACTTGTGCCAGTTGCGTAAAACAAACTTGTGCCAGTTGCGTAGAACAAATTTGTACCAGTTGCGTAGAACAAACTTGTGCCAGTTGCGTCGAACAAACTTGTGCCAGTTGCATCGAACAAACTTGTGCCAGTTGCGTCGAACAAACTTGTGCCAGTTGCGTCAAACAAACTTGTGCCAGTTGCATCGAACAAACTTGTGCCAGTTGCGTAGAACAAACTTGTGCCAGTTGTGTCAAACAAACTTGTGCCAGTTGCATAGAACAAACTTGTGCCACTTGCGTCGAACAAACTTGTGCCAGTTGCGCAGAACAAACTTTTGCCAGTTGTGTCAAACAAACTTGTGCCAGATGTGTCAAACAAACTTGTGCCAGTTGCGTAGAACAAACTTGTGCCAGTTACGTAGAACAAACTCGTGCCAGTTGCGTAGAACAAACTTCTGCCAGTTGCGTAGAACAAACTTTTGCCAGTTACGTAGAACAAACTTGTGCCAGTTGCGTAAAACAAACTTCTGCCAGTTGCGTCGAACAAACTTGGGCCAGTTGCGTAGAACAAACTTGTGCCAGTTGCGTCAAACAAACTTGTGCCAGTTGCATAGAACAAACTTGAGCCAGTTGCGTAGAACAAACTTGTGCCAGTTGCGTCGAACATACTTGCGACAGTTGCGTTGAACAAACTTGTGCCAGTTGCGTAGAACAAACTTGTGCCAGTTGCGTAGAACAAACTTGTGCGAGTTGTGTCAAACAAACTTCTGCCAGTTGCATAGAACAAACTTGTGCCAGTTGCGTAGAACAAACTTGGGCCAGTTGCATAGAACAAACTTGTGCCAGTTGCGAAGAACAAACTTGTGCCAATTGCATCAAACAAACTTGTGCCAGTTGCGTAAAACAAACTTGTGCCAGTTGCGTAGAACAAATTTGTGCCAGTTGCGTAGAACAAACTTGTGCCAGTTGCGTCGAAGAAACTTGTGCCAGTTGCATCGAACAAACCTGTGCCAGTTGCATCGAACAAACTTGTGCCAGATGCGTTGAACAAACTTGTGACAGTTGCGTAGAACAAACTTGTGCCAGTTGTTTCAAATAAACTTTTGCCCGATGCGTCAAACAAACTTGTGCCAGTTGTGTCAAACAAACTTCTGCCAGTTGCATAGAACAAACTTGTGCCACTTGTGTCGAACAAACTTGTGCCAGTTGCGTAGAACAAACTTTTGCCAGTTGCGTCGAACAAACTTGTGCCAGTAGCATCGAACAAACTTGTGCAGGTGCGCAGAACAAACTTATGCCAGTTAAGTCAAACAGACTTGTGCCAGTTGCGTCAAACAAACTTGTGCCAGTTGCATAGAACAAACTTGTGCCAGTTGTGTAGACCAAACTTGTGCCAGTTGCGTCGAACACACTTGTGCCAGTTGTGTCGGACAAACTTGTGCCAATTGCGTCGAACAAACTTGTGCCAGTTGTGTCGGACAAACTTGTGCCAATTGCGTAGAACAAACTTGTGCCAGTTGCGTCGAACAAACTTGTGCCAGTTGCGTAGAACAAACTTGTGCCAGTTACGTAGAACAGAATTGTGCCAGTTGTGTCAGACAAACTTGTGCCAGTTGCGTCGAACAAACTTGTGCCAGTTGCGTCAAACAAACTTGTGCCAGTTGCATCGAACAAACTTGAGCCAGTTGCGTAGAACAAACTTGTGCCAGTTGTGTCAAACAAACTTGTGCCAGTTGCATAGAACAAACTTGTGCCACTTGCGTCGAACAAACTTGTGCCAGTTGCGCAGAACAAACTTTTGCCAGTTGTGTCAAACAAACTTGTGCCAGATGTGTCAAACAAACTTGTGACAGTTGCGTAGAACAAACTTGTGCCAGTTGCGTAGAACAAACTTGTGCCAGTTACGTAGAACAAACTTGTGTCAGTTGCTTAGAACAAACTTGTGCCAGTTGCGTCAAACAAACTTGTGCCAGTTGCATCGAACAAACTTTTGCCAGTTGTGTAGAACAAACTTGTGCCAGTTGTGTCAAACAAACTTGTGCCAGTTGCGTCGAACAAACTTGTGCCAGTTGCGTAGAACAAACTTGTGCCAGTTACGTAGAACAAACTTGTGCCAGTTGTGTCAGACAAACTTGTGCCAGTTGCGTAGAACAAACTTGTGCCAGTTTCGTAGAACAAACTTTTGCCAGTTGCGTAGAAAAAACTTGTACCAATTGCGAAGAACAAACTTGTGCCAGTTGCGCCAAACAAACTTGTTTCAGTTGCGTCGAACAATCTTGTGCCAGTTTCGTCGAACAAACTTGTGCCAGTTGCGTAGAACAAACTTGTGCCAGTTGTGTCAAACAAACTTGTGCCAGTTGCATCAAACAAACTTGTGCCAGTTGCGTCGAACAAACTTGTGCCAGTTGTGTCGAAGAAACTTGTGCCAGTTGCGTAGAACAAACTTGTGCCAGTTGCGTCAAACAAACTTGTGCCAGTTGCACAGAACAAACTTGTGCCAGTTATGTAGAATAACCTTGTGACAGTTGCGTCAAACAACCTTGTGCCAGTTGCGTAGAACAAACTTGTGCCAGTTGCGTCAAAAAAACTTGTGCCAGTTGCGTCAAACAAACTTGTGCCAGTTGGGTCGAATAAACTTGTGCCAGTTGCGTTAAACAAACTTGTGCCAGTTCGTCGAACAAACTTTTGCCAGTTGCATCGAACAAACTTGTGCCAGTTGCGTCGAACAAACTTGTGCCAGTTGCGTCAAACAAACTTGTTCCAGTTGCATCGAACAAACTTGTGCCAGTTGCGTAGAACAAACTTGTTCCAGTTGCATCGAACAAACTTGTGCCAGTTGCGTAGAACAAATTTGTGCCAGTTGTGTCAAACAAACTTGTGCCAGTTGCATCGAACAAACTTGTGCCAGTTGCGTAGAACAAACTTCTGCCAGTTGCGTCAAACTAACTTGTGCCAGTTGCATCGAACAAACTTGTGCCAGTTGCGTAGAACAAACTTGTGCCAGTTGTGTCAAACAAACTTGTGCCAGTTGCATAGAACAAACTTGTGCCACTTGCATCGAACAAACTTGTGCCAGCTGCGTAGAACAAACTTTTGCCAGTTGTGTCAAACAAACTTGTGCCAGATGTGTCAAAGAAACTTGTGCCACTTGCGTAGAACAAACTTGTGCCAGTTACGTAGAACAAACTTGTGCCAGTTGCGTAGAACAAACTTCTGCCAGTTGCGTAGAACAAACTTGTGCCAGTTACGTAGAACAAACTTGTGCCAGTTGCGTAGAACAAACTTCTGCCAGTTGCGTCAAACAAACTTGGGCCAGTTGCGTAGAACAAACTTGTGCCAGTTGCGTCAAACAAACTTGTGCCAGTTGTGTCGGACAAACTTGTGCCAATTGCGTCGAACAAACTTGTGCCAGTTGTGTCGGACAAACTTGTGCCAATTGCGTAGAACAAACTTGTGCCAGTTGCGTCGAACAAACTTGTGCCAGTTGCGTAGAACAAACTTGTGCCAGTTACGTAGAACAGAATTGTGCCAGTTGTGTCAGACAAACTTGTGCCAGTTGCGTCGAACAAACTTGTGCCAGTTGCGTCAAACAAACTTGTGCCAGTTGCATCGAACAAACTTGAGCCAGTTGCGTAGAACAAACTTGTGCCAGTTGTGTCAAACAAACTTGTGCCAGTTGTGTCAAACAAACTTGTGCCAGTTGCATAGAACAAACTTGTGCCACTTGCGTCGAACAAACTTGTGCCAGTTGCGCAGAACAAACTTTTGCCAGTTGTGTCAAACAAACTTGTGCCAGATGTGTCAAACAAACTTGTGACAGTTGCGTAGAACAAACTTGTGCCAGTTGCGTAGAACAAACTTGTGCCAGTTACGTAGAACAAACTTGTGTCAGTTGCTTAGAACAAACTTGTGCCAGTTGCGTCAAACAAACTTGTGCCAGTTGCATCGAACAAACTTTTGCCAGTTGTGTAGAACAAACTTGTGCCAGTTGTGTCAAACAAACTTGTGCCAGTTGCGTCGAACAAACTTGTGCCAGTTGCGTAGAACAAACTTGTGCCAGTTACGTAGAACAAACTTGTGCCAGTTGTGTCAGACAAACTTGTGCCAGTTGCGTAGAACAAACTTGTGCCAGTTTCGTAGAACAAACTTTTGCCAGTTGCGTAGAAAAAACTTGTACCAATTGCGAAGAACAAACTTGTGCCAGTTGCGCCAAACAAACTTGTTTCAGTTGCGTCGAACAATCTTGTGCCAGTTTCGTCGAACAAACTTGTGCCAGTTGCGTAGAACAAACTTGTGCCAGTTGTGTCAAACAAACTTGTGCCAGTTGCATCAAACAAACTTGTGCCAGTTGCGTCGAACAAACTTGTGCCAGTTGTGTCGAAGAAACTTGTGCCAGTTGCGTAGAACAAACTTGTGCCAGTTGCGTCAAACAAACTTGTGCCAGTTGCACAGAACAAACTTGTGCCAGTTATGTAGAATAACCTTGTGACAGTTGCGTCAAACAACCTTGTGCCAGTTGCGTAGAACAAACTTGTGCCAGTTGCGTCAAAAAAACTTGTGCCAGTTGCGTCAAACAAACTTGTGCCAGTTGGGTCGAATAAACTTGTGCCAGTTGCGTTAAACAAACTTGTGCCAGTTCGTCGAACAAACTTTTGCCAGTTGCATCGAACAAACTTGTGCCAGTTGCGTCGAACAAACTTGTGCCAGTTGCGTCAAACAAACTTGTTCCAGTTGCATCGAACAAACTTGTGCCAGTTGCGTAGAACAAACTTGTTCCAGTTGCATCGAACAAACTTGTGCCAGTTGCGTAGAACAAATTTGTGCCAGTTGTGTCAAACAAACTTGTGCCAGTTGCATCGAACAAACTTGTGCCAGTTGCGTAGAACAAACTTCTGCCAGTTGCGTCAAACTAACTTGTGCCAGTTGCATCGAACAAACTTGTGCCAGTTGCGTAGAACAAACTTGTGCCAGTTGTGTCAAACAAACTTGTGCCAGTTGCATAGAACAAACTTGTGCCACTTGCATCGAACAAACTTGTGCCAGCTGCGTAGAACAAACTTTTGCCAGTTGTGTCAAACAAACTTGTGCCAGATGTGTCAAAGAAACTTGTGCCAGTTGCGTAGAACAAACTTGTGCCAGTTACGTAGAACAAACTTGTGCCAGTTGCGTAGAACAAACTTCTGCCAGTTGCGTAGAACAAACTTGTGCCAGTTACGTAGAACAAACTTGTGCCAGTTGCGTAGAACAAACTTCTGCCAGTTGCGTCAAACAAACTTGGGCCAGTTGCGTAGAACAAACTTGTGCCAGTTGCGTCAAACAAACTTGTGCCAGTTGCGTCAAACAAACTTGTGCCAGTTGCATAGAACAAACATGAGCCAGTTGCGTAGAACAAACTTGTGCCAGTTGCGCCGAACATACTTGCGCCAGTTGCGTTGAACAAACTTGTGCCAGTTGCGTAGAACAAACTTGTGCCAGTTGCGTAGAACAAACTTGTGCGAGTTGTGTCAAACAAACTTCTGCCAGTTGCATAGAACAAACTTGTGCCAGTTGCGTAGAACAAACTTGTGCCAGTTGCGTAGAACAAACTTGTGCCAGTTGCGAAGAACAAACTTGTGCCAATTGCATCAAACAAACTTGTGCCAGTTGCGTAAAACAAACTTGTGCCAGTTGCGTAGAACAAATTTGTACCAGTTGCGTAGAACAAACTTGTGCCAGTTGCGTCGAACAAACTTGTGCCAGTTGCATCGAACAAACTTGTGCCAGTTGCGTCAAACAAACTTGTGCCAGTTGCATCGAACAAACTTGTGCCAGTTGCGTAGAACAAACTTGTGCCAGTTGTGTCAAACAAACTTGTGCCAGTTGCATAGAACAAACTTGTGCCACTTGCGTCGAACAAACTTGTGCCAGTTGCGCAGAACAAACTTTTGCCAGTTGTGTCAAACAAACTTGTGCCAGATGTGTCAAACAAACTTGTGCCAGTTGCGTAGAACAAACTTGTGCCAGTTACGTAGAACAAACTCGTGCCAGTTGCGTAGAACAAACTTCTGCCAGTTGCGTAGAACAAACTTGTGCCAGTTACGTAGAACAAACTTGTGCCAGTTGCGTAAAACAAACTTCTGCCAGTTGCGTCGAACAAACTTGGGCCAGTTGCGTAGAACAAACTTGTGCCAGTTGCGTCAAACAAACTTGTGCCAGTTGCGTCAAACAAACTTGTGCCAGTTGCATAGAACAAACTTAAGCTAGTTGCGTAGAACAAACTTGTGCCAGTTGCTTCGAACATACTTGCGCCAGTTGCGTTGAACAAACTTGTGCCAGTTGCGTAGAACAAACTTGTGCCAGTTGCGTAGAACAAATTTGTGCGAGTTGTGTCAAACAAACTTCTGCCAGTTGCATAGAACAAACTTGTGCCAGTTGCGTAGAACAAACTTGGGCCAGTTGCATAGAACAAACTTGTGCCAGTTGCGAAGAACAAACTTGTGCCAATTGCATCAAACAAACTTGTGCCAGTTGCGTAAAACAAACTTGTGCCAGTTGCGTAGAACAAATTTGTGCCAGTTGCGTAGAACAAACTTGTGCCAGTTGCGTCGAAGAAACTTGTGCCAGTTGCATCGAAAAAACCTGTGCCAGTTGCATCGAACAAACTTGTGCCAGATGCGTTGAACAAACTTGTGACAGTTGCGTCAAAGAAACTTGTGCCAGTTGTTTCAAATAAACTTTTGCCCGATGCGTCAAACAAACTTGTGCCAGTTGTGTCAAACAAACTTCTGCCAGTTGCATAGAACAAACTTGTGCCACTTGTGTCGAACAAACTTGTGCCAGTTGCGTAGAACAAACTTTTGCCAGTTGCGTCGAACAAACTTGTGCCAGTTGCATCGAACAAACTTGTGAAGGTGCGCAGAACAAACTTGTGCCAGTTAAGTCAAACAGACTTGTGCCAGTTGCGTCAAACAAACTTGTGCCAGTTGCATAGAACAAACTTGTGCCAGTTGTGTAGACCAAACTTGTGCCAGTTGCGTCGAACACACTTGTGCCAGTTGTGTCGGACAAACTTGTGCCAATTGCGTCGAACAAACTTGTGCCAGTTGTGTCGGACAAACTTGTGCCAATTGCGTAGAACAAACTTGTGCCAGTTGCGTCGAACAAACTTGTGCCAGTTGCGTAGAACAAACTTGTGCCAGTTACGTAGAACAGAATTGTGCCAGTTGTGTCAGACAAACTTGTGCCAGTTGCGTAGAACAAACTTGTGCCAGTTCCGTAATACAAACTTGTGCCAGTTCCGTAAAATAAACTTGTGCCAGTTGCGTCGAACAAACTTGTGCCAGTTGCGTCGAACAAACTTGTGCCAGTTTTGTCGAACAAACTTGTGCCAGTTGTGTAGAACAAACTTGTGCCAGTTTTGTCAAACAAACTTGTGACAGTTGCGTCAAACAAACTTGGGCCAGTTGCGTCGAACAAACTTGTGCCAGTTTCGTCAAAGAAACTTGTGCCAGTTGCGTAGAACAAACTTGTGCCAGTTGCGTCAAACAAACTTGTGTCAGTTGCATAGAACAAACTTGTGCCAGTTGTGTAGAACAACCTTGTGCCAGTTGCGTCAAACAACCTTGTGCCAGTTGCGTCAAACAAACTTGTGCCAGTTGCGTCAAAAAAACTTGTGCCAGTTGCGTCAAACAAACTTTTGCCAGTTGGGTCGAATAAACTTGTGCCAGTTGCATTAAACAAACTTGTGCCAGTTGTGTCGAACAAACTTGTGCCATTTGCATCGAACAAACTTGTGCCAGTTGCGTCGAACAAGCTTGTGCCAGTTGCGTCAAACAAACTTGTGCCAGTTGTATCGAACAAACTTGTGCCAGTTGCGTAGAACAAACTTGTGCCAGTTGTGTCAAACAAACTTGTGCCAGTTGCATAGAACAAACTTGTGCCACTTGCGTTGAACAAACTTGTGCCAGTTGCGTAGAACAAACTTTTGCCAGTTGCGTAGAACAAACTTGTGCCAGTTGTGTCAAACAAACTTGTGCCAGTTGCGTCAAACAAACTTGTGCCAGTTGCGTCGAACAAACTTGGGCCAGTTACGTAGAACAAACTTGTGCCAGTTGTGTCAGACAAACTTGTGCCAGTTGCGTAGAACAAACTTGTGCCAGTTGCGTAGAAAAAACTTTTTCCAGTTGCGAAGAACAAACTTGTGCCAGTTGCGCCGAACAAACTTGTTCCAGTTGCGTCGAACAATCTTGTGCCAGTTTCGTTGAACAAACTTGTGCCAGTTGCGCAGAACAAACTTGTGCCAGTTGTGTCAAACAAACTTGTGCCAGTTGCATCAAACAAACTTGTGCCAGTTGCGTCGAACAAACTTGTGCCAGTTGTGTCGAAGAAACTTGTGCCAGTTGCGTAGAACGAACTTGTGCCAGATGCGTCAAACAAACTTGTGCCAGTTGCATAGAACAAACTTGTGCCAGTTGTGTAGAATAACCTTGTGCCAGTTACGTCAAACAACCTTGTGCCAGTTGCGCCAAACAAACTTGTGCCAATTGCATCGAACAAACTTTTGCCAGTTGTGTCAAACAAACTTGTGCCAGATGTGTCAAACAAACTTTTGCCAATTGCGTAGAACAAACTTGTGCCAGTTACTTAGAACAAACTTGTGCCAGTTGCGTAGAACAAACTTCTGCCAGTTGCGTAGAACAAACTTGTGCCAGTTACGTAGAACAAACTTGTGCCAGTTGCGTAGAACAAACTTCTGCCAGTTGCGTCAAACAAACTTGGGCCAGTTGCGTAGAACAAACTTGTGCCAGTTGCGTCAAACAAACTTGTGCCAGTTGCGTCAAACACACTTGTGCCAGTTGCATAGAACAAACTTGAGCCAGTTGCGTAGAACAAACTTGTGCCAGTTGCGTCGAACATACTTGCGCCAGTTGCGTTGAACAAACTTGTGCCAGTTGCGTAGAACAAACTTGTGCCAGTTGTGTAGAACAAAACTTGTGTGAGTTGTGTCAAACAAACTTCTGCCAGTTGCATAGGACAAACTTGTGCCAGTTGCGTAGAACAAACTTGGGCCAGTTGCATAGAACAAACTTGTGCCAGTTGCGAAGAACCATCTTGTGCCAATTGCGCCAAACAAACTTGTGCCAGTTGCGTAGATCAAACTTGTGCCAGTTGCGTAGAACAAATTTGTGCCAGTTGCGCAGAACAAACTTGTGCCAGTTGCGTCGAACAAACTTGTGCCAGTTGCGTTGAACAAACTTGTGCAAGTTGCGCAGAACAAACTTGTGCCAGTTGCGTCAAAGAAACTTGTGCCAGTTGCGTCGAACAAATTTATGCCAGTTGCGTAGAACAAACTTGTGTCAGTTGCGTAGAACAAACTTGTGCCAGTTGCATCGAACAAACTTGTGCCAGTTGCGTCGAACAAACTTGTGCCAGTTGCGTCGGACAAAATTGTGCCAATTGCGTCGAACAAACTTTTGCCAGTTGCGTAGAACAAACTTGTGCCAGTTGTGTCAAACAAACTTATGCCAGTTGCGTAAAACAAACTTGTGCCAGTTGCGTCAAAAAGACTTGTGCCAGTTGCATAGAACAAACTTGTGCCAGTTGCGTAGACCAAACTTGTGCCAGTTGCGTCGAACACACTTGTGCCAGTTGTTTCGGACAAACTTGTGCCAATTGCGTTGAACAAACTTGTGCCAGTTGTGTCGGACAAACTTGTGCCAATTGCGTCGAACAAACTTGTGCCTGTTGCGTAGAACAAACTTCTGCCAGTTGTGTCAAACAAACTTGTGCCAGTTGCATAAAACAAACTTGTGCCAGTTGCGTCGAACAAACTTGTGCCAGTTACGTAGAACAAAATTGTGCCAGTTGTGTCAGACAAACTTGTGCCAGTTGCGTAGAACAAACTTGTGTCAGTTCCGTAAAACGAACTTGTGCCAGTTCCGTAAAACAAACTTGTGCCAGTTGCGTCGAACAAACATGTGCCAGTTGCGTCGAACAAACTTGTGCCAGTTTTGTTGAACAAACTTGTGCCAGTTGTGTAGAACAAACTTGTGCCAGTTTTGTCAAACAAACTTGTGCCAGTTGCGTCAAACAATCTTGGGCCAGTTGCGTCGAACAAACTTGTGCCAGTTTCGTCAAAGAAACTTGTGCCTGTTGCGTAGAACAAACTTGTGCCAGTTGCGTCAAACAAACTTGTGTCAGTTGCATAGAACAAACTTGTGCCAGTTGTGTAGAACAACCTTGTGCCAGTTACGTCAAACAACCTTGTGCCAGTTGCGTCAAACAAACTTGTGCCAGTTGCGTCAAAAAAACTTGTGCCAGTTGCGTCAAACAAACTTGTGCCAGTTGCACAGAACAAACTTGTGCCAGTTGCGTAGACCACACTTGTGCCAGTTGTGTCGAACACACTTGTGCCAGTTGTGTCGGACAAACTTGTGCCAATTGCGTCGAACAAACTTGTGCCAATTGCGTCGAACAAATTTGTGCCAGTTGCGTCGAACAAACTTCTGCCAGTTGTGTCAAACAAACTTGTGCCAGTTGCATAAAACAAACTTGTGCCAGTTGCGTCGAACAAACTTGTGCCAGTTGCATAGAACAAACTTGTGCCAGTTACGTGGAACAAAATTGTGCCAGTTGTGTCAGACAAACTTGTGCCAGTTGCGTAGAACAAACTTGTGCCAGTTGCGTAGAAAAAACTTTTTCCAGTTGCGAAGAACAAACTTGTGCCAGTTGCGCCGAACAAACTTGTTCCAGTTGCGTCGAACAATCTTGTGCCAGTTTCGTTGAACAAACTTGTGCCAGTTGCGCAGAACAAACTTGTGCCAGTTGTGTCAAACAAACTTGTGCCAGTTGCATCAAACAAACTTGTGCCAGTTGCGTCGAACAAACTTGTGCCAGTTGTGTCGAAGAAACTTGTGCCAGTTGCGTAGAACGAACTTGTGCCAGATGCGTCAAACAAACTTGTGCCAGTTGCATAGAACAAACTTGTGCCAGTTGTGTAGAATAACCTTGTGCCAGTTACGTCAAACAACCTTGTGCCAGTTGCGCCAAACAAACTTGTGCCAATTGCATCGAACAAACTTTTGCCAGTTGTGTCAAACAAACTTGTGCCAGATGTGTCAAACAAACTTTTGCCAATTGCGTAGAACAAACTTGTGCCAGTTACTTAGAACAAACTTGTGCCAGTTGCGTAGAACAAACTTCTGCCAGTTGCGTAGAACAAACTTGTGCCAGTTACGTAGAACAAACTTGTGCCAGTTGCGTAGAACAAACTTCTGCCAGTTGCGTCAAACAAACTTGGGCCAGTTGCGTAGAACAAACTTGTGCCAGTTGCGTCAAACAAACTTGTGCCAGTTGCGTCAAACACACTTGTGCCAGTTGCATAGAACAAACTTGAGCCAGTTGCGTAGAACAAACTTGTGCCAGTTGCGTCGAACATACTTGCGCCAGTTGCGTTGAACAAACTTGTGCCAGTTGCGTAGAACAAACTTGTGCCAGTTGTGTAGAACAAAACTTGTGTGAGTTGTGTCAAACAAACTTCTGCCAGTTGCATAGGACAAACTTGTGCCAGTTGCGTAGAACAAACTTGGGCCAGTTGCATAGAACAAACTTGTGCCAGTTGCGAAGAACAAACTTGTGCCAATTGCGCCAAACAAACTTGTGCCAGTTGCGTAGATCAAACTTGTGCCAGTTGCGTAGAACAAATTTGTGCCAGTTGCGCAGAACAAACTTGTGCCAGTTGCGTCGAACAAACTTGTGCCAGTTGCGTTGAACAAACTTGTGCAAGTTGCGCAGAACAAACTTGTGCCAGTTGCGTCAAAGAAACTTGTGCCAGTTGCGTCGAACAAATTTATGCCAGTTGCGTAGAACAAACTTGTGTCAGTTGCGTAGAACAAACTTGTGCCAGTTGCATCGAACAAACTTGTGCCAGTTGCGTCGAACAAACTTGTGCCAGTTGCGTCGGACAAAATTGTGCCAATTGCGTCGAACAAACTTTTGCCAGTTGCGTAGAACAAACTTGTGCCAGTTGTGTCAAACAAACTTATGCCAGTTGCGTAAAACAAACTTGTGCCAGTTGCGTCAAAAAGACTTGTGCCAGTTGCATAGAACAAACTTGTGCCAGTTGCGTAGACCAAACTTGTGCCAGTTGCGTCGAACACACTTGTGCCAGTTGTTTCGGACAAACTTGTGCCAATTGCGTTGAACAAACTTGTGCCAGTTGTGTCGGACAAACTTGTGCCAATTGCGTCGAACAAACTTGTGCCTGTTGCGTAGAACAAACTTCTGCCAGTTGTGTCAAACAAACTTGTGCCAGTTGCATAAAACAAACTTGTGCCAGTTGCGTCGAACAAACTTGTGCCAGTTACGTAGAACAAAATTGTGCCAGTTGTGTCAGACAAACTTGTGCCAGTTGCGTAGAACAAACTTGTGTCAGTTCCGTAAAACGAACTTGTGCCAGTTCCGTAAAACAAACTTGTGCCAGTTGCGTCGAGCAAACATGTGCCAGTTGCGTCGAACAAACTTGTGCCAGTTTTGTTGAACAAACTTGTGCCAGTTGTGTAGAACAAACTTGTGCCAGTTTTGTCAAACAAACTTGTGCCAGTTGCGTCAAACAATCTTGGGCCAGTTGCGTCGAACAAACTTGTGCCAGTTTCGTCAAAGAAACTTGTGCCTGTTGCGTAGAACAAACTTGTGCCAGTTGCGTCAAACAAACTTGTGTCAGTTGCATAGAACAAACTTGTGCCAGTTGTGTAGAACAACCTTGTGCCAGTTACGTCAAACAACCTTGTGCCAGTTGCGTCAAACAAACTTGTGCCAGTTGCGTCAAACAAACTTTTGCCAGTTGCGTCAAACAAACTTGTGCCAGTTGCACAGAACAAACTTGTGCCAGTTGCGTAGACCACACTTGTGCCAGTTGTGTCGAACACACTTGTGCCAGTTGTGTCGGACAAACTTGTGCCAATTGCGTCGAACAAACTTGTGCCAATTGCGTCGAACAAATTTGTGCCAGTTGCGTCGAACAAACTTCTGCCAGTTGTGTCAAACAAACTTGTGCCAGTTGCATAAAACAAACTTGTGCCAGTTGCGTCGAACAAACTTGTGCCAGTTGCATAGAACAAACTTGTGCCAGTTACGTGGAACAAAATTGTGCCAGTTGTGTCAGACAAACTTGTGCCAGTTGCGTAGAACAAACTTGTACCAGTTCCGTAAAACAAACTTGTGCCAGTTCCGTAAAACAAACTTGTGCCAGTTGCGTCGAACAAACTTGTGCCAGTTGCGTTGAACAAACTTGTGCCAGTTTTGTTGAACAAACTTGTGCCAGTTGTGTAGAACAAACTTGTGCCAGTTTTGTCAAACAAACTTGTGCCAGTTGCGTCAAACAAACTTGGGCCAGTTGCGTCGAACAAACTTGTGCCAGTTTCGTCAAAGAAACTTGTGCCAGTTGCGTAGAACAAACTTGTGCCAGTTGCGTCAAACAAACTTGTGTCAGTTGCATAGAACAAACTTTTGCCAGTTGTGTAGAATAACCTTGTGCCAGTTGCGTCAAACAACCTTGTGCCAGTTGCGTCAAACAAACTTGTGCCAGTTGCGTCAAAAAACTTGTGCCAGTTGCGTCAAACAAACTTGTGCCAGTTGGGTCGAATAAACTTGTGCCAGTTGCGTCAAACAAACTTGTGCCATTTGCATCGAACAAACTTGTGCCAGTTGCGTCGAACAAGCTTGTGCCAGTTGCGTCAAACAAACTTGTGCCAGTTGCATCGAACAAACTTGTGCCAGTTGCGTAGAACAAACTTGTGCCAGTTGTGTCAAACAAAATTGTGCCAGTTGCATAGAACAAGCTTGTGCCACTTGCGTCGAACAAATTTGTGCCCGTTGCGTAGAACAAACTTTTGCCAGTTGTGTAGAACAAACTTGTGCCAGTTGTGTCAAACAAACTTGTGCCAGTTGCGTCGAACAAACTTGTGCCAGTTGCGTAGAACAAACTTGTGCCAGTTACGTAGAACAAACTTGTGCCAGTTGTGTCAGACAAACTTGTGCCAGTAACGTAGAACAAACTTGTGCCAGTTTCGTAGAACAAACTTGTGCCAGTTGCTTAGAAAAAACTTGTACCAATTGCGAAGAACAAACTTGTGCCAGTTGCGCCGAACAAACTTGTTCCAGTTGCGTCGAACAATCTTGTGCCAGTTTCGTCGAACAAACTTGTGCAAGTTGCGTAGAACAAACTTGTGCCAGTTGTGTCAAACAAACTTGTGCCAGTTGCATCAAACAAACTTGGGCCAGTTGCGTCGAACAAACTTGTGCCAGTTGTGTCGAAGAAACTTGTGCCAGTTGCGTAGAACAAACTTGTGCCAGTTGCGTCAAACAAACTTGTGCCAGTTGCACTGAACAAACTTGTGCCAGTTGTGTAGAATAACCTTGTAACAGTTGCGTCAAACAACCTTGTGCCAGTTGCGTCAAACAAACTTGTGCCAGTTGCGTCAAAAAAACTTGTGCCAGTTGCGTCAAACAAACTTGTGCCAGTTGGGTCGAATAAACTTGTGCCAGTTGCGTTAAACAAACTTGTGCCAGTTCGTCGAACAAACTTGTGCCAGTTGCGTTAAACAAACTTGTGCCAGTTCGTCGAACAAACTTGTGCCAGTTGCATCGAACAAACTTGTGCCAGTTGCGTCGAACAAACTTGTGCCAGTTGCATCAAACAAACTTGTGCCAGTTGCATCGAACAAACTTGAGCCAGTTGCGTAGAACAAACTTGTGCCAGTTGTGTCAAACAAACTTGTGCCAGTTGCATAGAACAAACTTGTGCCACTTGCGTCGAACAAACTTGTGCCAGTTGCGCAGAACAAACTTTTGCCAGTTGTGTCAAACAAACTTGTGCCAGATGTGTCAAACAAACTTGTGCCAGTTGCGTAGAACAAACTTGTGCCAGTTGCGTAGAACAAACTTGTGCCAGTTACGTAGAACAAACTTGTGTCAGTTGCGTAGAACAAACTTGTGCCAGTTGCATCGAACAAACTTGTGCCAGTTACGTAGAACAAACTTGTGCCAGTTGCGTCAAACAAACTTGTGCCAGTTGCATCGAACAAACTTGTGCCAGTTGCGTAGAACAAACTTGTGCCAGTTGTGTCAAACAAACTTGTGCCAGTTGCATAGAACAAACTTGTACCACTTGCGTTGAACAAATTTGTGCCAGTTGCGTAGAACAAACTTTGGCCAGTTGTGTAGAACAAACTTGTGCCAGTTGTGTCAAACAAACTTGTGCCAGTTGCGTAGAACAAACTTGTGCCAGTTACGTAGAACAAACTTGTGTCAGTTGCGTAGAACAAACTTGTGCCAGTTGCATCGAACAAACTTGTGCCAGTTACGTAGAACAAACTTGTGCCAGTTGCGTCAAACAAACTTGTGCCAGTTGCATCGAACAAACTTGTGCCAGTTGCGTAGAACAAACTTGTGCCAGTTGTGTCAAACAAACTTGTGCCAGTTGCATAGAACAAACTTGTACCACTTGCGTTGAACAAATTTGAGCCAGTTGCGTAGAACAAACTTTTGCCAGTTGTGTAGAACAAACTTGTGCCAGTTGTGTCAAACAAACTTGTGCCAGTTGCGTCGAACAAACTTGTGCCAGTTGCGTAGAACAAACTTGTGCCAGTTACGTAGAACAAACTTGTGCCAGTTGTGTCAGACAAACTTGTGCCAGTTGCGTAGAACAAACTTGTGCCAGTTTCGTAGAACAAACATGTGCCAGTTGCGTAGAAAAAACTTGTACCAATTGCGAAGAACAAACTTGTGCCAGTTGCGCCGAACAAACTTGTTCCAGTTGCGTCGAACAATCTTGTGCCAGTTTCGTCGAACAAACTTGTGCCAGTTGCGTAGAACAAACTTGTGCCAGTTGTGTCAAACAAACTTGTGCCAGTTGCATCAAACAAACTTGTGCCAGTTGCGTCAAAGAAACTTGTGCCAGTTTTGTCGAAGAAACTTGTGCCAGTTGCGTAGAACAAACTTGTGCCAATTGCGTCAAACAAACTTGTGCCAGTTGCACAGAACAAACTTGTGCCAGTTGTGTAGAATAACCTTGTAACAGTTGCGTCAAACAACCTTGTGCCAGTTGCGTCAAACAAACTTGTGCCAGTTGCGTCAAAAAAACTTGTGCCAGTTGCGTCAAACAAACTTGTGCCAGTTGGGTCGAATAAACTTGTGCCAGTTGCGTTAAACAAACTTGTGCCAGTTCGTCGAACAAACTTGTGCCAGTTGCATCGAACAAACTTGTGCCAGTTGCGTCGAACAAACTTGTGCCAGTTGCATCGAACAAACTTGTGCCAGTTGTGTCAAACAAACTTGTGCCAGATGTGTCAAACAAACTTGTGCCAATTGCGTAGAACAAACTTGTGCCAGTTACTTAGAACAAACTTGTGCCAGTTGCGTAGAACAAACTTCTGCCAGTTGCGTAGAACAAACTTGTGCCAGTTACGTAGAACAAACTTGTGCCAGTTGCGTAGAACAAACTTCTGCCAGTTGCGTCAAACAAACTTGGGCCAGTTGTGTAGAACAAACTTGTGCCAGTTGCGTCAAACAAACTTGTGCCAGTTGCGTCAAACACACTTGTGCCAGTTGCATAGAACAAACTTGAGCCAGTTGCGTAGAACAAACTTGTGCCAGTTGCGTCGAAAATACTTGCGCCAGTTGCGTTGAACAAACTTGTGCCAGTTGCGTAGAACAAACTTGTGCCAGTTGTGTAGAACAAACTTGTGCGAGTTGTGTCAAACAAACTTCTGCCAGTTGCATAGGACAAACTTGTGCCAGTTGCGTAGAACAAACTTGGGCCAGTTGCATAGAACAAACTTGTGCCAGTTGCGAAGAACAAACTTGTGCCAATTTAGCCAAACAAACTTGTGCCAGTTGCGTTGAACAAACTTGTGCAAGTTGCGCAGAACAAACTTGTGCCAGTTGCGTCAAAGAAACTTGTGCCAGTTGCGTCGAACAAATTTATGCCAGTTGCGTAGAACAAACTTGTGTCAGTTGCGTAGAACAAACTTGTGCCAGTTGCATCGAACAAACTTGTGCCAGTTGCGTCGAACAAACTTGTGCCAGTTGCGTCGGACAAAATTGTGCCAATTGCGTCGAACAAACTTTTGCCAGTTGCGTAGAACAAACTTGTGCCAGTTGTGTCAAACAAACTTATGCCAGTTGCGTAAAACAAACTTGTGCCAGTTGCGTCAAACAGACTTGTGCCAGTTGCATAGAACAAACTTGAGCCAGTTGCGTAGACCAAACTTGTGCCAGTTGCGTCGAACACACTTGTGCCAGTTGTGTCGGACAAACTTGTGCCAATTGCGTTGAACAAACTTGTGCCAGTTGTGTCGGACAAACTTGTGCCAATTGCGTCGAACAAACTTGTGCCTGTTGCGTAGAACAAACTTCTGCCAGTTGTGTCAAACAAACTTGTGGCAGTTGCATAAAACAAACTTGTGCCAGTTGCGTCGAACAAACTTGTGCCAGTTGCGCAGAACAAACTTGTGCCAGTTACGTAGAACAAAATTGTGCCAGTTGTGTCAGACAAACTTGTGCCAGTTGCGTAGAACAAACTTGTGTCAATTCCGTAAAACGAACTTGTGCCAGTTCCGTAAAACAAACTTGTGCCAGTTGCGTCGAACAAACATGTGCCAGTTGCGTCGAACAAACTTGTGCCAGTTTTGTTGAACAAACTTGTGCCAGTTGTGTAGAACAAACTTGTGCCAGTTTTGTCAAACAAACTTGTGCCAGTTGCGTCAAACAATCTTGGGCCAGTTGAGTCGAACAAACTTGTGCCAGTTTCGTCAAAGAAACTTGTGCCAGTTGCGTAGAACAAACTTGTGCCAGTTGCGTCAAACAAACTTGTGTCAGTTGCATAGAACAAACTTGTGCCAGTTGTGTAGAACAACCTTGTGCCAGTTACGTCAAACAACCTTGTGCCAGTTGCGTCAAACTTGTGCCAGTTGCGTCAAAAAAACTTGTGCCAGTTGCATCAAACAAACTTGTGCCAGTTGCATAGAACAAACTTGTGCCAGTTGCGTAGACCAAACTTGTGCCAGTTGTGTCGAACACACTTGTGCCAGTTGTGTCGGACAAACTTGTGCCAATTGTGTCGAACAAACTTGTGCCAATTGCCTCGAACAAATTTGTGCCAGTTGCGTCGAACAAACTTCTGCCAGTTGTGTCAAACAAACTTGTGCCAGTTGCATAAAACAAACTTGTGCCAGTTGCGTTGAACAAACTTGTGCCAGTTGCGTAGAACAAACTTGTGCCAGTTACGTAGAACAAAATTGTGCCAGTTGTGTCAGACAAACTTGTGCCAGTTGCGTAGAACAAACTTGTACCAGTTCCGTAAAACAAACTTGTGCCAGTTCCGTAAAACAAACTTGTGCCAGTTGCGTCGAACAAACTTGTGCCAGTTGCGTTGAACAAACTTGTGCCAGTTTTGTTGAACAAACTTGTGCCAGTTGTGTAGAACAAACTTGTGCCAGTTTTGTCAAACAAACTTGTGCCAGTTGCGTCAAACAAACTTGGGCCAGTTGCGTCGAACAAACTTGTGCCAGTTTCGTCAAAGAAACTTGTGCCAGTTGCGTAGAACAAACTTGTGCCAGTTGCGTCAAACAAACTTGTGTCAGTTGCATAGAACAAACTTGTGCCAGTTGTGTAGAACAACCTTGTGCCAGTTGCGTCAAACAACCTTGTGCCAGTTGCGTCAAACAAACTTGTGCCAGTTGCGTCAAAAAAACTTGTGCCAGTTGCGTCAAACAAACTTGTGCCAGTTGGGTCGAATAAACTTGTGCCAGTTGCGTTAAACAAACTTATGCTAGTTGCGTCAAACAAACTTGTGAACTTTGCATCGAACAAACTTGTGCCAGTTGCGTCGAACAAGCTTGTGCCAGTTGCGTCAAACAAACTTGTGCCAGTTGCATCGAACAAACTTGTGCCAGTTGCGTAGAACAAACTTGTGCCAGTGGTGTCAAACAAAATTGTGCCAGTTGCATAGAACAAACTTGTGCCACTTGCGTCGAACAAATTTGTGCCCGTTGCGTAGAACAAACTTTTGCCAGTTGTGTAGAACAAACTTGTGCCAGTTGTGTCAAACAAACTTGTGCCAGTTGCGTCGAACAAACTTGTGCCAGTTGCGTAGAACAAACTTGTGCCAGTTACGTAGAACAAACTTGTGCCAGTTGTGTCAGACAAACTTGTGCCAGTTGCGTAGAACAAACTTGTGCCAGTTTCGTAGAACAAACTTGTGCCAGTTGCGTAGAAAAAACTTGTACCAATTGCGAAGAACAAACTTGTGCCAGTTGCGCCGAACAAACTTGTTCCAGTTGCGTCGAACAATCTTGTGCCAGTTTCGTCGAACAAACTTGTGCCAGTTGCGTAGAACAAACTTGTGCCAGTTGTGTCAAACAAACTTGTGCCAGTTGCATCAAACAAACTTGGGCCAGTTGCGTCAAACAAACTTGTGCCAGTTGTGTCGAAGAAACTTGTGCCAGTTGCGTAGAACAAACTTGTGCCAGTTGCGTCAAACAAACTTTTGCCAGTTGCATAAAACAAACTTGTGCCAGTTGTGTAGAATAACCTTGTAACAGTTGCGTCAAACAACCTTGTGCCAGTTGCGTCAAACAAACTTGTGCCAGTTGCGTCAAAAAAACTTGTGGCAGTTGCGTCAAACAAACTTGTGCCAGTTGGGTCGAATAAACTTGTGCCAGTTGCGTTAAACAAACTTGTGCCAGTTCGTCGAACAAACTTGTGCCAGTTGCGTTAAACAAACTTGTGCCAGTTCGTCGAACAAACTTGTGCCAGTTGCATCGAACAAACTTGTGCCAGTTGCGTCGAACAAATTTGTGCCAGTTGCGTCAAACAAACTTGTGCCAGTTGCATCGAACAATCTTGAGCCAGTTGCGTAGAACAAACTTGTGCCAGTTGTGTCAAACAAACTTGTGCCAGTTGCATAGAACAAACTTGTGCCACTTGCGTTGAACAAACTTGTGCCAGTTGCGCAAAACAAACTTTTGCCAGTTGTGTCAAACAAAGTTGTGCCAGATGTGTCAAACAAACTTGTGCAAGTTGCGTAGAACAAACTTGTGCCAGTTGCGTAGAACAAACTTGTGCCAGTTACGTAGAACAAACTTGTGTCAGTTGCGTAGAACAAACTTGTGCCAGTTGCATCGAACAAACTTGTGCCAGTTACGTAGAACAAACTTGTGCCAGTTGCGTCAAACAAACTTGTGCCAGTTGCATCGAACAAACTTGTGCCAGTTGCGTAGAACAAACTTGTGCCAGTTGTGTCAAACAAACTTGTGCCAGTTGCATAGAACAAACTTGTACCACTTGCGTTGAACAAATTTGTGCCAGTTGCGTAGAACAAACTTTTGCCAGTTGTGTAGAACAAACTTGTGCCAGTTGTGTCAAACAAACTTGTGCCAGTTGCGTCGAACAAACTTGTGCCAGTTGCGTAGAACAAACTTGTGCCAGTTACGTAGAACAAACTTGTGCTAGTTGGGTCAGACAAACTTGTGCCAGTTGCGTTTAACAAACTTGTGCCAGTTTCGTAGAACAAACTTGTGCCAGTTGCGAAGAACAAACTTGTGCCAGTTGCGCCGAACAAACTTGTTCCAGTTGCGTCGAACAATCTTGTGCCAGTTTCGTCGAACAAACTTGTGCCAGTTGCGTAGAACAAACTTGTGCCAGTTGTGTCAAACAAACTTGTGCCAGTTGCATCAAACAAACTTGTGCCAGTTGCGTCGAACAAACTTGTGCCAGTTGTGTCGAAGAAACTTGTGCTAGTTGCGTAGAACAAACTTGTGCCAGTTGCGTCAAACATACTTGTGCCAGTTGCACAGAACAAACTTGTGCCAGTTGTGTAGAATAACCTTGTAACAGTTACGTCAAACAACCTTGTGCCAGTTGCGTCAAACAAACTTGTGCCAGTTGCGTCAAAAAAACTTGTGCCAGTTGCGTCAAACAAACTTGTGCCAGTTGGGTCGAATAAACTTGTGCCAGTTGCGTTAAACAAACTTGTGCCAGTTCGTCGAACAAACTTGTGCCAGTTGCATCGAACAAACTTGTGCCAGTTGCGTCGAACAAACTTGTGCCAGTTGCGTCAAACAAACTTGTGCCAGTTGCATCGAACAAACTTGTGCCAGTTGCGTAGAACAAACTTGTGCCAGTTGTGTCAAACAAACTTGTGCCAGTTGCATCGAACAAACTTGTGCCAGTTGCGTAGAACAAACTTTTGCCAGTTGTGTAGAACAAACTTGTGCCAGTTGTGTCAAACAAACTTGTGCCAGTTGCGTCGAACAAACTTGTGCCAGTTGCGTAGAACAAACTTGTGCCAGTTACGTAGAACAAACTTGTGCCAGTTGTGTCAGACAAACTTGTGCCAGTTGCGTAGAACAAACTTGTGCCAGTTTCGTAGAACAAACTTGTGCCAGTTGCGTAGAAAAAACTTGTACCAATTGCGAAGAACAAACTTGTGCCAGTTGCGCCGAACAAACTTGTTCCAGTTGCGTCGAACAATCTTGTGCCAGTTTCGTCGAACAAACTTGTGCCAGTTGCGTAGAACAAACTTGTGCCAGTTGTGTCAAACAAACTTGTGCCAGTTGCATCAAACAAACTTGTGCCAGTTGCGTCGAACAAACTTGTGCCAGTTGTGTCGAAGAAACTTGTGCCAGTTGCGTAGAACAAACTTGTGCCAGTTGCGTCAAACAAACTTGTGCCAGTTGCACAGAACAAACTTGTGACAGTTGTGTAGAATAACCTTGTAACAGTTGCGTCAAACAACCTTGTGCCAGTTGCGTCAAACAAACTTGTGCCAGTTGCGTCAAAAAAACTTGTGCCAGTTGCGTCAAACAAACTTGTGCCAGTTGGGTCGAATAAACTTGTGCCAGTTGCGTTAAACAAACTTGTGCCAGTTCGTCGAACAAACTTGTGCCAGTTGCATCGAACAAACTTGTGCCAGTTGCGTCGAACAAACTTGTGCCAGTTGCGTCAAACAAACTTGTGCCAGTTGCATCGAACAAACTTGTGCCAGTTGAGTAGAACAAACTTGTGCCAGTTGTGTCAAACAAACTTGTGCCAGTTGCATCGAACAAACTTGTGCCAGTTGCGTCGAACAAACTTGTGCCAGTTGCGTCAAACTAACTTGTGCCAGTTGCATCGAACAAACTTGTGCCAGTTGCGTAGAACAAACTTGTGCCAGTTGTGTCAAACAAACTTGTGCCAGTTGCATAGAACAAACTTGTGCCACTTGCATCGAACAAACTTGTGCCAGCTGCGTAGAACAAACTTTTGCCAGTTGTGTCAAACAAACTTGTGCCAGATGTGTCAAACAAACTTGTGCCAGTTGCGTAGAACAAACTTGTGCCAGTTACGTAGAACAAACTTGTGCCAGTTGCGTAGACCAAACTTCTGCCAGTTGCGTAGAACAAACTTGTGCCAGTTACGTAGAACAAACTTGTGCCAGTTGCGTAGAACAAACTTCTGCCAGTTGCGTCAAACAAACTTGGGCCAGTTGCGTAGAACAAACTTGTGCCAGTTGCGTCAAACAAACTTGTGCCAGTTGCGTCAAACAAACTTTTGCCAGTTGCATAGAACAAACTTGAGCCAGTTGCGTAGAACAAACTTGTGCCAGTTGCGCCGAACATACTTGCGCCAGTTGCGTTGAACAAACTTGTGCCAGTTGCGTAGAACAAACTTGTGCCAGTTGCGTAGAACAAACTTGTGCGAGTTGTGTCAAATAAACTTCTGCCAGTTGCATAGAACAAACTTGTGCCAGTTGCGTAGAACAAACTTGGGCCAGTTGCATAGAACAAACTTGTGCCAGTTGCGAAGAACAAACTTGTGCCAATTGCATAAAACAAACTTGTGCCAGTTGCGTAAAACAAACTTGTGCCAGTTGCGTAGAACAAATTTGTACCAGTTGCGCAGAACAAACTTGTGCCAGTTGCGTCGAACAAACTTGTGCCAGTTGCATCGAACAAACTTGTGCCAGTTGCGTCGAACAAACTTGTGCCAGTTGCGTCAAACAAACTTGTGCCAGTTGCATCGAACAAACTTGTGCCAGTTGTGTAGAACAAACTTGTGCCAGTTGTGTCAAACAAACTTGTGCCAGTTGCATAGAACAAACTTGTGCCACTTGCGTCGAACAAACTTGTGCCAGTTGCGCAAAACAAACTTTTGCCAGTTGTGTCAAACAAACTTGTGCCAGATGTGTCAAACAAACTTGTGCCAGTTGCGTAGAACAAACTTGTGCCAGTTACGTAGAACAAACTTGTGCCAGTTGCGTAGAACAAACTTCTGCCAGTTGCGTAGAACAAACTTGTGCCAGTTACGTAGAACAAACTTGTGCCAGTTGCGTAAAACAAACTTCTGCCAGTTGCGTCGAACAAACTTGGGCCAGTTGCGTAGAACAAACTTGTGCCAGTTGCGTCAAACAAACTTGTGCCAGTTGCGTCAAACAAACTTGTGCCAGTTGCATAGAACAAACTTGAGCCAGTTGCGTAGAACAAACTTGTGCCAGTTGCGTCGAACATACTTGCGCCAGTTGCGTTGAACAAACTTGTGCCAGTTGCGTAGAACAAACTTGTGCCAGTTGCGTAGAACAAACTTGTGCGAGTTGTGTCAAACAAACTTCTGCCAGTTGCATAGAACTAACTTGTGCCAGTTGCGTAGAACAAACTTGGGCCAGTTGCATAGAACAAACTTGTGCCAGTTGCGAAGAACAAACTTGTGCCAATTGCATCAAACAAACTTGTGCCAGTTGCGTAAAACAAACTTGTGCCAGTTGCTTAGAACAAATTTGTGCCAGTTGCGTAGAACAAACTTGTGCCAGTTGCGTCGAACAAACTTGTGCCAGTTGCATCGAACAAACCTGCGCCAGTTGCATCGAACAAACTTGTGCCAGATGCGTTGAACAAACTTGTGACAGTTGCGTAGAACAAACTTGTGCCAGTTGTTTCAAATAAACTTTTGCCCGATGCGTCAAACAAACTTGTGCCAGTTGTGTCAAACAAACTTCTGCCAGTTGCATAGAACAAACTTGTGCCACTTGTGTCGAACAAACTTGTGCCAGTTGCGTAGAACAAACTTTTGCCAGTTGCGTCGAACAAACTTGTGCCAGTTGCATCGAACAAACTTGTGCAGGTGCGCAGAACAAACTTGTGCCAGTTAAGTCAAACAGACTTGTGCCAGTTGCGTCAAACAAACTTTTGCCAGTTGCATAGAACAAACTTGTGCCAGTTGTGTAGAACAAACTTGTGCCAGTTGCGTCGAACACACTTGTGCCAGTTGTGTCGGACAAACTTGTGCCAATTGCGTCGAACAAACTTGTGCCAGTTGTGTCGGACAAATTTGTGCCAATTGCGTAGAACAAACTTGTGCCAGTTACGTAGAACAGAATTGTGCCAGTTGTGTCAGACAAACTTGTGCCAGTTGCGTAGAACAAACTTGTGCCAGTTCCGTAATACAAACTTGTGCCAATTCCGTAAAATAAACTTGTGCCAGTTGCGTCAAACAAACTTGTGCCAGTTGCGTCGAACAAACTTGTGCCAGTTTTGTCGAACAAACTTGTGCCAGTTGTGTAGAACAAACTTGTGCCAGTTTTGTCAAACAAACTTGTGCCAGTTGCATCAAACAAACTTGGGCCAGTTGCGTCGAACAAACTTGTGCCAGTTTCGTCAAAGAAACTTGTGCCAGTAGCGTAGAACAAACTTGTGCCAGTTACGTCAAACAAACTTGTGTCAGTTGCATAGAACAAACTTGTGCCAGATGTGTAGAACAACCTTGTGCCAGTTGCGTCAAACAACCTTGTGCCAGTTGCGTCAAACAAACTTGTGCCAGTTGCGTCAAAAAAACTTGTGCCAGTTGCGTCAAACAAACTTTTGCCAGTTGGGTCGAATAAACTTGTGCCAGTTGCGTTAAACAAACTTGTGCCAGTTGTGTCGAACAAACTTGTGCCATTTGCATCGAACAAACTTGTGCCAGTTGCGTCGAACAAGCTTGTGCTAGTTGCGTCAAACAAACTTGTGCCAGTTGTATCGAACAAACTTGTGCCAGTTGCGTAGAACAAACTTGTGCCAGTTGTGTCAAACAAACTTGTGCCAGTTGCATAGAACAAACTTGTGCCACTTGCGTCGAACAAACTTGTGCCAGTTGCGTAGAACAAACTTTTGCCAGTTGCGTAGAACAAACTTGTGCCAGTTGCGTAGAAAAAACTTTTTCCAGTTGCGAAGAACAAACTTGTGCCAGTTGCGCCGAACAAACTTGTTCCAGTTGCGTCGAACAATCTTGTGCCAGTTTCGTTGAACAAACTTGTGCCAGTTGCGCAGAACAAACTTGTGCCAGTTGTGTCAAACAAACTTGTGCCAGTTGCATCAAACAAACTTGTGCCAGTTGCGTCGAACAAACTTGTGCCAGTTGTGTCGAAGAAACTTGTGCCAGTTGCGTAGAACAAACTTGTGCCAGTTGCGTCAAACAAACTTGTGCCAGTTGCATAGAACAAACTTGTGCCAGTTGTGTAGAATAACCTTGTGCCAGTTACGTCAAACAACCTTGTGCCAGTTGCACCAAACAAACTTGTGCCAGTTGCATCGAACAAACTTTTGCCAGCTGTGTCAAACAAACTTGTGCCAGATATGTCAAACAAACTTGTGCCAATTGCGTAGAACAAACTTGTGCCAGTTACTTAGAACAAACTTGTGCCATTTGCGTAGAACAAACTTCTGCCAGTTGCGTAGAACAAACTTGTGCCAGTTACGTAGAACAAACTTGTGCCAGTTGCGTAGAACAAACTTCTGCCAGTTGCGTCAAACAAACTTGGGCCAGTTGCGTAGAACAAACTTGTGCCAGTTGCGTCAAACAAACTTGTGCCAGTTGCGTCAAACACACTTGTGCCAGTTGCATACAACAAACTTGAGCCAGTTGCGTAGAACAAACTTGTGCCAGTTGCGTCGAACATACTTGCGCCAGTTGCGTTGAACAAACTTGTGCCAGTTGCGTAGAACAAACTTGTGCCAGTTGTGTAGAACAAACTTGTGCGAGTTGTGTCAAACAAACTTCTGCCAGTTGCATAGGACAAACTTGTGCCAGTTGCGTAGAACAAACTTGGGCCAGTTGCATAGAACAAACTTGTGCCAGTTGCGAAAAACAAACTTGTGCCAATTGCGCCAAACAAACTTGTGCCAGTTGCGTAGAACAAACTTGTGCCAGTTGCGTAGAACAAATTTGTGCCAGTTGCGCAGAACAAACTTGTGCCAGTTGCGTCGAACAAACTTGTGCCAGTTGCGTTGAACAAACTTGTGCAAGTTGCGCAGAACAAACTTGTGCCAGTTGCGTCAAAGAAACTTGTGCCAGTTGCGTCGAACAAATTTATGCCAGTTGCATAGAACAAACTTGTGTCAGTTGCGTAGAACAAACTTGTGCCAGTTGCATCGAACAAACTTGTGCCAGTTGCGTCGAACAAACTTGTGCCAGTTGCGTCGGACAAAATTGTGCCAATTGCGTCGAACAAACTTTTGCCAGTTACGTAGAACAAACTTGTGCCAGTTGTGTCAAACAAACTTATGCCAGTTGCGTAAAACAAACTTGTGCCAGTTGCGTCAAACAGACTTGTGCCAGTTGCATAGAACAAACTTGTGCCAGTTGCGTAGACCAAACTTGTGCCAGTTGCGTCGAACACACTTGTGCCAGTTGTGTCGGACAAACTTGTGCCAATTGTGTTGAACAAACTTGTGCCAGTTGTGTCGGACAAACTTGTGCCAATTGCGTCGAACAAACTTGTGCCTGTTGCGTAGAACAAACTTCTGCCAGTTGTGTCAAACAAACTTGTGCCAGTTGCATAAAACAAACTTGTGCCAGTTGCGTCGAACAAACTTGTGCCAGTTGCGCAGAACAAACTTGTGCCAGTTACGTAGAACAAAATTGTGCCAGTTGTGTCAGACAAACTTGTGCCAGTTGCGTAGAACAAACTTGTGTCAGTTCCGTAAAACGAACTTGTGCCAGTTCCGTAAAACAAACTTGTGCCAGTTGCGTCGAACAAACATGTGCCAGTTGCGTCGAACAAACTTGTGCCAGTTTTGTTGAACAAACTTGTGCCAGTTGTGTAGAACAAACTTGTGCCAGTTTTGTCAAACAAACTTGTGCCAGTTGCGTCAAACAATCTTGGGCCAGTTACGTCAAACAAACTTGTGCCAGTTTCGTCAAAGAAACTTGTGCCAGTTGCGTAGAACAAACTTGTGCCAGTTGCGTCAAACAAACTTGTGTCAGTTGCATAGAACAAACTTGTGGCAGTTGTGTAGAACAACTTTGTGCCAGTTACGTCAAACAACCTTGTGCCAGTTGCGTCAAACAAACTTGTGCCAGTTGCGTCAAAAAAACTTGTGCCAGTTGCGTCAAACAAACTTGTGCCAGTTGCATAGAACAAACTTGTGCCAGTTGCTTAGACCAAACTTGTGCCCGTTGTGTCGAACACACTTGTGCCAGTTGTGTCGGACAAACTTGTGCCAATTGCGTCGAACAAACTTGTGTCAGTTGCATAGAACAAACTTGTGCCAGTTGTGTAGAACAACCTTGTGCCAGTTGCGTCAAACAACCTTGTGCCAGTTGCGTCAAACAAACTTGGGCCAGTTGCGTCAAAAAAACTTGTGCCAGTTGCGTCAAACAAACTTGTGCCAGTTGGGTCGAATAAACTTGCGCCAGTTGCGTTAAACAAACTTATGCTAGTTGCGTCAAACAAACTTGTGCCATTTGCATCGAACAAACTTGTGCCAGTTGCGTCGAACAAGCTTGTGCCAGTTGCGTCAAACAAACTTGTGCCAGTTGCATCGAACAAACTTGTGCCAGTTGCGTAGAACAAACTTGTGCCAGTTGTGTCAAACAAAATTGTGCCAGTTGCATAGAACAAACTTGTGCCACTTGCGTCGAACAAATTTGTGCCAGTTGCGTAGAACAAACTTTTGCCAGTTGTGTAGAACAAACTTGTGCCAGTTGTGTCAAACAAACTTGTGCCAGTTGCGTCGAACAAACTTGTGCCAGTTGCGTAGAACAAACTTGTGCCAGTTACGTAGAACAAACTTGTGCCAGTTGTGTCAGACAAACTTGTGCCAGTTGCGTAGAACAAACTTGTGCCAGTTTCGTAGAACAAACTTGTGCCAGTTGCGTAGAAAAAACTTGTACCAATTGCGAAGAACAAACTTGTGCCAGTTGCGCCGAACAAACTTGTTCCAGTTGCGTCGAACAATCTTGTGCCAGTTTCGTCGAACAAACTTGTGCCAGTTGCGTAGAACAAACTTGTGCCAGTTGTGTCAAACAAACTTGTGCCAGTTGCATCAAACAAACTTGGGCCAGTTGCGTCGAACAAACTTGTGCCAGTTGTGTCGAAGAAACTTGTGCCAGTTGCGTAGAACAAACTTGTCCCAGTTGCGTCAAACAAACTTGTGCCAGTTGCACAGAACAAACTTGTGCCAGTTGTGTAGAATAACCTTGTAACAGTTGCGTCAAACAACCTTGTGCCAGTTGCGTCAAACAAACTTGTGCCAGTTGCGTCAAAAAAACTTGTGCCAGTTGCGTCAAACAAACTTGTGCCAGTTGGGTCGAATAAACTTGTGCCAGTTGCGTTAAACAAACTTGTGCCAGTTCGTCGAACAAACTTGTGCCAGTTGCATTAAACAAACTTGTGCTAGTTCGTCGAACAAACTTGTGCCAGTTGCATCGAACAAACTTGTGCCAGTTGCGTCGAACAAACTTGTGCCAGTTGCGTCAAACAAACTTGTGCCAGTTGCATCGAACAAACTTGAGCCAGTTGCGTAGAACAAACTTGTGTCAGTTGTGTCAAACAAACTTGTGCCAGTTGCATAGAACAAACTTGTGCCACTTGCGTCGAACAAACTTGTGCCAGTTGCGCAGAACAAACTTTTGCCAGTTGTGTCAAACAAACTTGTGCCAGATGTGTCAAACAAACTTGTGCCAGTTGCGTAGAACAAACTTGTGCCAGTTACGTAGAACAAACTTGTGCCAGTTGCGTAGAACAAACTTCTGCCAGTTGCGTAGAACAAACTTGTGCCAGTTACGTAGAACAAACTTGTGCCAGTTGCGTAGAACAAACTTCTGCCAGTTGCGTCAAACAAACTTGGGCCAGTTGCGTAGAACAAACTTGTGCCAGTTGCGTCAAACAAACTTGTGCCAGTTGCGTCAAACAAACTTGTGCCAGTTGCATAGAACAAACTTGAGCCAGTTGCGTAGAACAAACTTGTGCCAGTTGCGCAGAACAAACTTGTGCCAGTTGCGTAGAACAAACTTGTGCCAGTTGTTTCAAACAAACTTTTGCCAGTTGCGACAAACAAGTTTGTGCCAGTTGCGTAGAACAAACTTGTGCCAGTTGCGTAGAAGAAACTTGTGCCAGTTGCGTCGAACAAACTTGTGCCAGTTCCGTGGAACAAACTTGTGCCAGTTGCGTAGAACAAACTTGTGCCAGTTGTGTAGAACAATCTTGTGCCAGTTGCGTAGAACAAACTTGTGCCAGTTGCGTCAAACAAACTTGGGCCAGTTGCGTAGAACAAACTTGTGCCAGTTGCGTAGAACAAACTTGTGCCAGTTGCGTCAAACATTCTTGTGCCAGTTGCGAAGAACAAACTTGTGCCTGTTGCATAGAACAAAATTGTGCCAGTTGCGTAGAACAAATTTGTGCCGGTTGCGTAGAACAAACTTGTGCCAGTTGCGTAGAACAAACTTGTGCTAGTTGCGTAGAACAAACTTGTGCCAGTTGCGTAGAACAAACTTGTGTCAGTTGCGTAGAACAAACTTGTGCCAGTTGCGTCAAACAAACTTGGGCCAGTTGCGTAGAACAAACTTGTGCCAGTTGCGAACTACAAACTTGTGCCAGTTTCGTAGGACAAACTTGTGCCAGTTGCGTCAAACAAACTTGTGCCAGTTGCGTGGAACAAACTTGCGCCAGTTGCGAACTACAAACTTGTGCCACTTGCGTAGGACAAACTTGTGCCAGTTGCGTCAAAGAAACTTGTGACAGTTGCGTCAAATAAACTTGTTCCAGTTGCGTCAATTAAACTTGTGCCAGTTACCTAGAACAACTTTGTGCCAGTTGCATAGAACAAAATTTTGCCATTTGCGTAGAACAACTTTGTGCCAGTTGCGTAGAACAAACTTGTGCCAGTTGCGTAGAACAAACTTGTGCTAGTTGCGTAGAACAAACTTGTGCTAGTTGCGTAGAACAAACTTGTGTCAGTTGCGTAGAACAAACTTGTACCAGCTGCGTCAAACAAACTTGGGCCAGTTGCGTAGAACAAACTTGTACCAGTTGCGAACTACAAACTTGTGCCAGTTTCGTAGGACAAACTTGTGCCAGTTGCGTCAAACAAACTTGTGCCAGTTGCGTAGAACAAACTTGTGCCAGTTGAGAACTATAAACTTGTGCCACTTTGGCTAGGACAAACTTTTGCCAGTTGCATCAAATAAACTTGTGCCAGTTGCGTCAAAGAAACTTGTGCCAGTTGCGTCAAAGAAACTTGTGCCAGTTGCGCAGAACAAACTTGTGAAAGATGCGTAGAACAAACTTGTGCCTGTTGCGTCGAACAAACTTGTGACAGTTACCTTGAACAAACTTGTGCCAGTTGAGAACTACAAACTTGTGCCACTTTGGCTAGGACAAACTTTTGCCAGTTGCATCAAATAAACTTGTGCCAGTTGCGCAGAACAAACTTGTGAAAGTTGCGTAGAACAAACTTGTGCCAGTTGCGTCGAACAAACTTGTGACAGTTGCGTTAAACAAACTTGTGCCAGTTGCGTCGAACAAACTTGTGCCAGTTGCATTAAACAAAGTTGTGCCAGTTGCGTAGAACAAACTTGTGCCAGTTGCGTCAAACAAACTAGTGCCAGTTGCGTTTAACAAACTTGTGCCAGTTGTGTCAAACAAACGTGTGCCAGTTGCGTCGAACAAACTTGTGCCAGTTGCGTAGAACAAACTTGTGCCAGTTAGGTAGAACAAACTTGTGCTAGTTGTTTCAAACAAACTTGTGCCAGTTGCGTAGAACAAACTTGTGCCAGTTGCGTAGAACAAACTTGTGCCACTTGCGTAGAACAAACTTGTGCCAGTTACGTAGAACAAACTTGTGCCAGTTGTGTCAAACAAACTTGTGCCAGTTGCGTAGAACAAACTTGTGCCAGTTGCGTAGAACAAATTTGTGCCAGTTGCGTAGAACAAACTTGTGCCAGTTGCATCAAACAAACTTGTGCCAGTTGCATAGAACAAACTTGTGCCAGTTGCGTCAAACAAACTTGTGCCAGTTGCGTAGAACAAACTTGAGGCAGTTGCGTAGAACAAACGTGTGCCAGTTGCGTAGAACAAAATTGTGCCAGTTGCACTGAACAAACTTGTGCCAGTTGTTTCAAACAAACTTTTGCCAGTTGTTTCAAACAAACTTGGGCCAGTTGCGTAGAACAAACTTTGTGAGAGTTGTGTCAAACAAACTTTTCCCAGTTGCGTCAAACAAACTTGGGCCAGTTGCGTCAAACAAATTTATGCCAGTTGCATAGAACAAACTTGTGCCAGTTGCATAGAACAAACTTGTGCCAGTTGCATCAAACAAACTTGTGCCAGTTGCGTCGAACACACTTGTGACAGTTGCGTCGGACAAACTTGTGCCAATTGCGTCGAACAAACTTGTGCCAGTTGCGTAGAACAAACTTATTCCAGTTGCGTCGGACAAACTTGTGCCAGTTACGTCTAACAAACTTGTGCCAGTTGCGTAGAACAAACTTGTGCCAGTTGTGTCAAACAAACTTTTGCCAGTTGGGTCAAACAAACTTGGGCCAGTTGCGTCGAACAAAATTGTGCCAGTTGCAAACGACAAACTTGTGCCAGTTGCGTTGAACAAACTTGGGCCAGTTGCGTCAAACAAACTTGTGCCAGTTGCGTTGAACAAACTTGTGCCAGTTGCGTAGAACAAACTTGAGCCAGTTGCGCTGAACAAACTTGTGCCAGTTGCGTAGAACAAACATTTTCCAGTTGCGTAGAACAAACTTGTGCCAGTTGCATCGAAAAAACATGTGCCAGTTGATCGAACAAAGTTGTGCCAGTTGCGTTTGACAAACTTGTGCCAGTTGCGTTGAACAAACATGTGACAGTTGCGTAGAACAAACTTGTGCCAGTTGTTTCAAACAAACTTTTGCCAGTTGCATCAAACAAACTTGGGCCAGTTGCGTCAAACAAACTTGTGCCTGTTGCGTAGAACAAACTTGTGCCAGTTGCGTAGAACAAACTAGTGCCAGTTGCGTAGAAAAAACTTGTGCCAGTTGCGTCGAACAAACTTGTGCCAGTTGCCTACATCAAACTTGTGCCATTTGCGTAAAAAAACTTGTGCCAGTTGCGTAGAACAAATTTGTGCTAGTTGCGTAGAACAAACTTGTGCCAGTTGCGTCGACCAAACTTGTGCCAGTTGCATAGAACAAACTTGTGCCATTTGCGAAGAACAAACTTGGGCCAGTTGCATAGAACAAACTTGTGTCAGTTGCGATGAACAAACTTGTGCCAGTTGCATCAAACAAACTTGTGCCAGTTGCGTAGGACAAACTTGTGCCAGTTGCGTAGAACAAACTTGTGCCTGTTGCATCGAACAAACTTGTGCCTGTTGCGTCGAACAAACTTGTGCCAGTTGCATCGAACAAACTTTTGTCAATTGCATAGAACAAACTTGTGCCAGTTTCGTCGAAGAAACTTGTGCCAGTTGCGTAGAACAAACTTGTGCCAGTTTTGTCAATCAAACTTCTGCCAGTTGCATCAAACAAGTTTGGGCCAGTTACGTCGAACAAACTTGTGCCAGTTGCGTCGAAGAAACTTGTGCCAGTTGCGTAGAAAAAACTTGTGCCAGTTGTGTCAAACAAACTTGTGCCAGTTGCATAGAACAAACTTGTGCCAGTTGTGTAGAGCAACCTTGTGCCAGTTGCGTCAAACAACCTTGTGCCAGTTGCGTCAAACAAACTTGTGCCAGTTGCGTCAAACAAATTTATGCCAGTTGCATAGAACAAACTTGTGCCAGTTGTGTAGAACAAACTTGTGCCAGTTGCATCGAACAAACTTGTGCCAGTTGCGTCGAACACACTTGTGCCAGTTGCGTCGGACAAACTTGTGCAAATTGCGTCGTACAAACTTGTGCCAATTGCGAAGAACAGACTTGTGCCAGTTGTGTCAAACAAACTCGTGCCAGTTGCATAAAACAAACTTTTGCCAGTTGCGTCGAACAAACTTGTGCCAGTTGCATAGAACAAACTTGTGCCAGTTAAGTAGAACAAACTTGTGCCAGTTGTGTCAGACAAACTTGTGCCAGTTGCGTAGAACAAACTTGTGCCAGTTCCATAGAACAAACTTGTGCTAGTTGCGTAGAACAAACTTGTGCCAGTTTCGTCGAACAAACTTGTGCCAGTTGCGTAGAACAAACTTGTGCCAGCTGTGTCAAACAAACTTGTGCCAGTTGCGTCAAACAAACTTGGGCCAGTTGCGTCGAACAAACTTGTGCCAGTTGCGTCGAAGAAACTTGTGCCAGTTGCGTAGAACAAACTTGTGCCAGTTGCGTAGAACAAACTTGTGCAAGTTGCGTAGAACAAACTTGTGCCAGTTGCATAGAACAAACTTGTGCCAGTTTTGTAGAACAACCTTGTGCCAGTTGCGTCAAACAACCTTGTGCCAGTTGCATCAAACAAACTTGTGCCAGTTGCGTAGAACAAACTTGTGCCAGTTGCGTAGAACAAACTTGTGCCAGTTGCGTAGAACAAACTTGTGCCAGTTGCATAGAACAAACTTGTGCCAGTTTTGTAGAACAACCTTGTGCCAGTTGCGTCAAACAGACTTGTGCCAATTGCGTCAAACAACCTTGTTCCTGTTACGTCAAAAAAACTTGTGCCAGTTGTGTCAAACAAACTTGTGCCAGTTGGGTCGAATAAACTTGTGCCAGTTGCGTTAAACAAACTTGTGCCAGTTGCGTCGAACAAACTTGTGCCAGTTGCGTCGAACAAACTTGTGCCAGTTGCGTCGAACAAACTTGTGCCAGTTGCGTCAAACAAACTTGTGCCAGTTGCATCGAACAAACTCGTGCCAGTTGCGTAGAACAAACTTGTGCCAGTTGCATAGAACAAACTTTTGCCACTTGCGTCGAACAAACTTGTGCCAGTTGCGCAGAACAAACTTTTGCCAGTTGCGTAGAACAAACTTGTGCCAGTTTTGACAAACAAACTTGTGCCAGTTGCGTAGAACAAACTTGTGCCCGTTACATGGAACAAACTTGTGCCAGTTGCATAGAACAAACTTCTGCCAGTTGCGTCAAACAAACTTGGGCCAGTTGCGTAGAACAAACTTGTGCCAGTTGCGTCAAACAAACTTGTGCCAGTTGCGTCAAACAAACTTGTGCCAGTTGCGTAGAAGAAACATGTGCCAGTTGCGTCGAACAAACTTGTGCCAGTTCCGTGGAACAAACTTGTGCCAGTTGCGTAGAACAAACTTGTGCCAGTTGCGTCAAACAAACTTGGGACAGTTGTGTAGAACAAACTTGTGCCAATTGCGTAGAACAAACTTGTGCCAGTTGCGTCAAACAATCTTGTGCCAGTTGCGAAGAACAAGCTTGTGCCTGTTGCATAGAACATAATTGTGCCAGTTGTGTAGAACAACTTTGTGCCAGTTGCGTAGAACAAACTTGTGCCAGTTGCGTAGAACAAAATTGTTATAGTTGCGTAGAACAAACTTGTGCCAGTTGCATAGAACAAACTTGTGTCAGTTGCGTAGAACAAACTTGTGCCAGTTGCGTCAAACAAACTTGGGCCAGTTGCGTAGAACAAACTTGTGCCAGTTGCGAACTACAAACTTGTGTCAGTTTCGTAGGACAAACTTGTGCCAGTTTCGTAGGACAAACTTGTGCCAGTTGCGTAGAACAAACTTGCGCCAGTTGCGAACTACAATCTTGTGCCACTTGCATAGGACAAACTTGTGCCAGTTGCGTCAAAGAAACTTGTGACAGTTGCGTCAAATAAACTTGTTCCAGTTGCGTCAAATAAACTTGTACCAGTTACGTAGAACAACTTTGTGCCAGTTGCATAGAACAAAATTGTGCCAGTTGCGTAGAACAAACTTGTGCTAGTTGCGTAGAACAAACTTGTTCCAGTTGCGTCAAATAAACTTGTGCCAGTTACGTAGAACAACTTTGTGCCAGTTGCATAGAACAAAATTGTGCCAGTTGCGTAGAACAACTTTGTGCCAGTTGCGTAGAACAAACTTGTGCCAGTTGCGTAGAACAAACTTGTGCTAGTTGCGTAGAACAAACTTGTGCCAGTTGCGTAGAACAAACTTGTGTCAGTTGCGTAGAACAAACTTGTGCCAGTTGCGTCAAACCAACTTGGGCCATTTGCGTAGAACAAACTTGTGCCAGTTGCGAACTACAAACTTGTGCCAGTTTCGTAGGACAAACTTGTGCCAGTTGTGTCAAACAAACTTGTGCCAGTTGCGTATAACAAACTTGTGCCAGTTGAGAACTACAAACTTGTGCCACTTGCGTAGGACAAACTTGTGCCAGTTGCGTCAAAGAAACTTGTGCCAGTTGCATCAAATAAACTTGTGCCAGTTGCGCAGAACAAACTTGTGAAAGTTGAGTAGAACAAACTTGTGCTAGTTGCGTCGAACAAACTTGTGACAGTTGCTTTGAACAAACTTGTGCCAGTTGCGTCGAACAAACTTGTGCCAGTTGCATCAAACAAACTTGTGCCAGTTGTGTAGAACAAACTTGTGCCAGTTGCGTCAAACAAACTAGTGCCAGTTGCGTTTAACAAACTTGTGCCAGTTGCGTAGAACAAACTTGTGCCAGTTGTGTCAAACAAACGTGTGCCAGTTGCGTCGAACAAACTTGTGCCAGTTGCGTTGAACAAACTTGTGCCAGTTACGTAGAACAAACTTGTGCTAGTTGTGTCAAACAAACTTGTGCCAGTTGCGTAGAACAAACTTGTCCCAGTTGCATAGAACAAACTTGTGCCACTTGCGTAGAACAAACTTGTGCCAGTTACGTAGAACAAACTTTTGCCAGTTGTGTCAAACAAACTTGTGCCAGTTGCGCAGAACAAACTTGTGCCAGTTGCGCAGAACAAACTTGTGCCAGTTGCGTAGAACAAACTTGTGCCAGTTGCGTCAAACAAACTTGTGCCAGTTGCATAGAACAAACTTGTGCCAGTTGCGTCAAACAAAATTGTGTCAGTTGCGTAGAACAAACTTGAGGTAGTTGCGTAGAACAAACGTGTGTCAGTTGCGTAGAACAAAATTGTGCCAGTTGCGCTGAACAAAATTGTGCCAGTTGTTTCAAAGAAACTTTTGCCAGTTGCGTCAAACAAACTTGTGCCAGTTGCGTAGAACAAACTTGTGCCAGTTGCGTCTAACAAACTTGTGCCAGTTGCATAGAATAAACTTGTGCCAGTTGCGTCAAACAAACTTGTGCCAGTTGCGTAGAACAAACTTGAGGCAGTTGCGTAGAACAAACGTGTGCCAGTTGCGTAGAACAAAATTGTGCCAGTTGCGCTGAACAAAATTGTGCCAGTTGTTTCAAACAAACTTTTGCCAGTTGCGTCAAACAAACTTGGGCCAGTTGCGTCGAACAAACTTGTGCCAGTTGCGTAGAACAAACTTTGTGCCAGTTGTGTCAAACAATCTTTTCCAAGTTGTGTCAAACAAACTTGGGCCAGTTGCGTCAAACAAATTTATGCCAGTTGCATAGAACAAACTTGTGCCAGTTGTGTAGAACAAACTTGTGCCAGTTGCATCGAACCAACTTGTGCCAGTTGCGTCGAACACACTTGTGACAGTTGCGTCGGACAAACTTGTGCCAATTGCGTCGAACAAACTTGTGCCAGTTGCGTAGAACAAACTTATGCCAGTTGCGTCGGACAAACTTGTGCCAGTTGCGTCGAACAAACTTGTGCCAGTTGCGTAGAACAAACTTGTGCCAGTTGTGTCAAACAAACTTTTGCCAGTTGCGTCAAACAAACTTGGGCCAGTTGCGTCGAACAAAATTATGCCAGTTGTGTCGGACAAACTTGTGCCAGTTACGTAGAACATACTTGTGCCAGTTGCGAACTACAAACTTGTGCCAGTTGCGTTGAACAAACTTGGGCCAGTTGCGTTGAACAAACTTGGGCCAGTTGCGTCAAACAAACTTGTGCTAGTTGCGTTAAACAAACTTTTGCCAGTTGCGTCAAACAAACTTGTGCCAGTTGCGTTGAACAAACTTGTGTCAGTTGCGTAGAACAAACTTGAGCCAGTTGTGTAGAACAAACTTGTGCCAGTTGCACAGAACAAACATTTTCCAGTTGCGTAGAACAAACTTGTGCCAGTTGCATCGAACAAACTTGTGCCAGTTGCGTAGAACAAACTTGTGCCAATTGCATAGAACAAACTTGTGCCACTTGCGTCGAACAAACTTGTGCCAGTTGCGCAGAACAAACTTTTGCCAGTTGCGTAGAACAAACTTGTGCCAGTTTTGTCAAACAAACTTGTGCCAGTTGCGTAGAAGAAACTTGTGCCCGTTACGTGGAACAAACTTGTGCCAGTTGCATAGAACAAACTTCTGCCAGTTGCGTCAAACAAACTTGTGCCAGTTGCGTCAAACAAACTTGTGCCAGTTGCGTCAAACAAACTTGTGCCAGTTGCGTAGAACAAACTTGAGCCAGTTGCGTAGGACAACCTTTTGCCAGTTACGTAGAACAAACTTGTGCCAGTTGTGTCAAACAAACTTGTGCCAGTAGCGTAGAACAAACTTATGCCAGTTGCGTAGAACAAACTTGTGCGAGTTGTGTCAAACAAACTTGGGCCAGTTGCATAGAACAAACTTGTGCCAGAAGCGTAGGACAAACATGTGCCAGTTGTGTCAAACAAACTTGTGCTAGTTGCGTAAAACAAACTTGAGCCAGTTGTGTAGAACAGACTTGTGCCAGTTGTATCGAACAAACTTGTGCCAGTTGCGTGGAACAAACTTGTGCCAGTTGCGCAGAACAAACTTGTGCCAGTTAATTCAAACAGACTTGTGCCAGTTGCGTCAAACAAATTTATGCCAGTTACATAGAACAAACTTGTGCCAGTTGCGTAGACCAAACTTGTGCCAGTTGCATCGAAGAAACTTGTGCCAGTTGCGTCGAACACACTTGTGCCAGTTGTGTCAGACAAACTTGTGCCAATTGCGTCAAACAAACTTGTGCCAGTTGCGTAGAACAAACTTCTGCCAGTTGTGTCAAACAAACTTGTGCCAGTTGCATAAAACAAACTTGTGCCAGTTGCGTCGAACAAACTTGTGCCAGTTGCGTCGAACAAACTTGTGCCAGTTGCGTAAAACAAACTTGTGCCAGTTGCGTAGAACAAATTTGTGCCAGTTTTGTCAAACAAACTTGTGCCAGTTGCGTCAAACAATCTTGGGCCAGTTGCGTCGAACAAACTTGGGCCAGTTTCGTCAAAGAAACTTGTGCCAGTTGCATAAAACAAACTTGTGTCAGTTGCGTCGAACAAACTTGTGCCAGTTGCGTAGAACAAACTTGTGCCAGTTACGTAGAACAAACTTGTGACAGTTTTGTCAAACAAACTTGTGCCAGTTGCGTCAAACAAACTTGTTTCAGTTGCGTCGAACAAACTTGTGCCAGTTGTGTAGAACAACCTTGTGCCAGTTGCGTCAAACAACCTTGTGCCAGTTGCGTCAAACAAACTTGTGCCAGTTGCGTAAAAAAAACTTGTGCCAGTTGCGTCAAACAAACTTTTGCCAGTTGCGTCAAACAAACTTTTGCCAGTTGGGTCGAATAAACTTGTGCCAGTTGCATTAAACAAACTTGTGACAGTTGCGTCGAACAAACTTGTGCCATTTGCATCGAACAAACTTGTGCCAGTTGTGTCGAACAAGCTTGTACCAGTTGCGTCAAACAATCTTGGGCCAGTTGCGTCGAACAAACTTGTGCCAGTTTCGTCAAAGAAACTTGTGCCAGTTGCATAAAACAAACTTGTGCCAGTTGCGTCGAACAAACTTGTGCCAGTTGCGTAGAACAAACTTGTGCCAGTTACGTAGAACAAACTTGTGACAGTTTTGTCAAACAAACTTGTGCCAGTTGCGTCAAACAAACTTGTTTCAGTTGCGTCGAACAAACTTGTGCCAGTTGTGTAGAACAACCTTGTGCCAGTTGCGTCAAACAACCTTGTGCCAGTTGCGTCAAACAAACTTGTGCCAGTTGCGTCAAAAAAACTTGTGTCAGTTGCGTCAAACAAACTTTTGCCAGTTGCGTCAAACAAACTTTTGCCAGTTGGGTCGAATAAACTTGTGCCAGTTGCGTTAAACAAACTTGTGACAGTTGCGTCGAACAAACTTGTGCCATTTGCATCGAACAAACTTGTGCCAGTTGTGTCGAACAAGCTTGTACCAGTTGCGTCCAACAAACTTGTGCCTGTTGCATCGAACAAACTTGTGCCAGTTGCGTAGAACAAACTGTGCCAGTTGTGTCAAAGAAACTTGTGCCACTTGCGTCGAACAAACTTGTGCCAGTTGCGTAGAACAAACTTTTGCCAGTTGCGTAGAACAAACTTGTGCCAGTTGTGTCAAACAAACTTGTGTCAGTTGCATAGAACAAACTTGTGCCAGTTGCGTAGAACAAACTTGTGCCAGTTACGTAGAACAAACCTTTGCCAGTTGCGCAGAACAAACTTATGCCAGTTGCATAGAACAAACTTGTGCGAGTTGCGTCAAACAAACTTCTGCCAGTTGCATAAAACAAACTTCTGCCAGTTGCATAAAACAAACTTGTGCCAGTTGCGTAGAACAAACTTGCTCCAGTTGCGTAGAACAAACTTGTGAGAGTTGTTTCAAACAAACTTTTGCCAGTTGCGTCAAACAAACTTGGGCCAGTTGCGTCAAACAAACTTGTGCCAGTTGCTTTGAACAAACTTGTGCCAGTTGTGTTGAACAATCTTGTGCCAGTTGCGAAGAACAAACTTGTGCCAGTTGCGTAGAACAAACTTGTGCCAGTTGCGTCGAACAAACTTCTGCCAGTTGCATAGAACAAACTTGTGTGAGTTGCGTAGAAGAAACTTGGGCCAGTTCCGAAAACAAACTTGTGCTAATTGTGACAAACAAGTTTGTGCCAGTTGCGTAGAACAAACTTGTGCCAGTTGCGTAGAAGAAACTTGTGCCAGTTGCGTCGAACAAACTTGTGCCAGTTCCGTGGAACAAACTTGTGCCAGTTGCGTAGAACAAACTTGTGCCAGTTGTGTAGAACAATCTTGTGCCAGTTGCGTAGAACAAACTTGTGCCAGTTGCGTCAAACAAACTTGGGCCAGTTGCGTAGAACAAACTTGTGCCAGTTGCGTAGAACAAACTTGTGCCAGTTGCGTCAAACAATCTTGTGCCAGTTGCGAAGAACAAACTTGTGCCTGTTGCATAGAACAAAATTGTGCCAGTTGCGTAGAACAACTTTGTGCCAGTTGCGTAGAACAAACTTGTGCCAGTTGCGTAGAACAAACTTGTGCCAGTTGCATAGAACAAACTTGTGTCAGTTGCGTAGAACAAACTTGTGCCAGTTGCGTAGAACAAACTTGTGTCAGTTGCGTAGAACAAACTTGTGCCAGTTGCGTCAAACAAACTTGGGCCAGTTGCGTAGAACAAACTTGTGCCAGTTGCGAACTACAAACTTGTGCCAGTTTCGTAGGACAAACTTGTGCCAGTTGCGTCAAACAAACTTGTGCCAGTTGCGTAGAACAAACTTGCGCCAGTTGCGAACTACAAACTTGTGCCACTTGCGTAGGACAAACTTGTGCCACTTGCGTAGGACAAACTTGTGCCAGTTGCGTCAAAGAAACTTGAGACAGTTGCGTCAAATAAACTTGTTCCAGCTGCGTCAAATAAACTTGTGCCAGTTACGTAGAACAACTTTGTGCCAGTTGCATAGAACAAAATTGTGCCAGTTGCGTAGAACAACTTTGTGCCAGTTGCGTAGAACAAACTTGTGCCAGTTGCGTAGAACAAACTTGTGCTAGTTGCGTAGAACAAACTTGTGCCAGTTGCGTAGAACAAACTTGTGCCAGTTGCGTCAAACAAACTTGTGCCAGTTGCGTCAAACAAACTTGGGCCAGTTGCGTAGAACAAACTTGTGCCAGTTGCGTCGAACAAATTTGTGACAGTTTCGTATAACAAACTTGTGCCAGTTGCGTCAAACAAACTTGTGCCAGTTGCGTAGAACAAACTTGTGCCAGTTGCGAACTACAAACTTGTGCCACTTGCGTAGTACAAACTTGTGCCAGTTGTGTCAAAGAAACTTGTGCCAGTTGCATCAAATAAACTTGTGCCAGTTGCGCAGAACAAACTTGTGAAAGTTGCGTAGAACGAACTTGTGCCAGCTGCGTCGAACAAACTTGTGACAGTTGCGTTGAACAAACTTGTGCCAGTTGCGTCGAACAAACTTGTGCAAGTTGCATCAAACAAACTTGTGCCAGTTGCGTAGAACAATCTTGTGCCAGTTGCGTCAAAGAAACTAGTGCCAGTTGCGTTTAACAAACTTGTGCCAGTTGCGTAGAACAAACTTGTGCCAGTTGCGTAGAACAAACTTGTGCCAGTTGCGTCAAACATTCTTGTGCCAGTTGCGAAGAACAAACTTGTGCCTGTTGCATAGAACAAAATTGTGCCAGTAGCGTAGAACAAATTTGTGCCAGTTGCGTAGAACAAACTTGTGCCAGTTGCGTAGAACAAACTTGTGCTAGTTGCGTAGAACAAACTTGTGCCAGTTGCGTAGAACAAACTTGTGTCAGTTGCGTAGAACAAACTTGGGCCAGTTGCGTCAAACAAACTTGGGCCAGTTGCGTAGAACAAACTTGTGCCAGTTTCGTCGAACAAACTTGTGCCAGTTTCGTAGGACAAACTTGTGCCAGTTGCGTCAAACAAACTTGTGCCAGTTGCGTAGAACAAACTTTCGCCAGTTGCGAACTACAAACTTGTACCACTTGCGTAGGACAAACTTGTGCCAGTTGCGTCAACGAAACTTGTGACAGTTGCGTCAAATAAACTTGTTCCAGTTGCGTCAAATAAACTTGTGCCAGTTACGTAGAACAACTTTGTGCCAGTTGCATAGAACAAAATTTTGCCAGTTGCGTAGAACAACATTATGCCAGTTGCGTAGAACAAACTTGTGCCAGTTGCTTAGAACAAACTTGTGCTAGTTGCGTAGAACAAACTTGTGCCAGTTGCGTAGAACAAACTTGTGCCAGTTGCGTAGAACAAACTTGTGTCAGTTGCGTAGAACAAACTTGTGCCAGTTGCTTCAAACAAACTTGGGCCAGTTGTGTAGAACAAAATTGTGCCAGTTGCGAACTACAAACTTGTGCCAGTTTCGTAGGACAAACTTGTGCCAGTTGCGTCAAACAAACTTGTGAAAGTTGCGTAGAACAAACTTGTGCCAGTTACGTCGAACAAACTTGTGACAGTTGCGTTGAACAAACTTGTGCCAGTTGCGTCGAACAAACTTGTGCCAGTTGCATCAAACAAACTTGTGCCAGTTGCGTAGAACAAACTTGTGCCAGTTGCGTCAAACAAACTAGTGCCAGTTGCGTTTAACAAACTTGTGCCAGTTGCGTAGAACAAACTTGTGCCAGTTGTGTCAAACAAACGTGTGCCAGTTGCGTCGAACAAACTTGTGCCAGTTGCGTAGAACAAACTTGTGCCAGTTACGTAGAACAAAGTTATGCTAGTTGTGTCAAACAAACTTGTGCCAGTTGCGTAGAACAAACTTGTGCCAGTTGCGTAGAACAAACTTGTGCCACTTGCGTAGAACAAACTTGTGCCAGTTACGTAGAACAAACTTGTGCCAGTTGTGTCAAACAAACTTGTGCCAGTTGCATAGAACAAACTTGTGCCAGTTGCGTAGAACAAACTTGTGCCAGTTGCGTAGAACAAACTTGTGCCAGTTGCGTAGAACAAACTTGAGGCAGTTGCGTAGAACAAACTTGTGCCAGTTGCGTAGAACAAAATTGTGCCAGTTGCGCTGAACAAACTTGTGCCAGTTGTTTCAAACAAACTTTTGCCAGTTGCGTTAAACAAACTTGGGCCAGTTGCGTCGAACAAACTTGTGCCAGTTGCGTAGAACAAACTTTGTGAGAGTTGTGTCAAACAAACTTTTCCCAGTTGCGTCAAACAAACTTGGGCCAGTTGCGTCAAACAAATTTATGCCAGTTGCATAGAACAAACTTGTGCCAGTTGCGTAGAACAAACTTGTGCCAGTTGCATCGAACAAACTTGTGCCAGTTGCGTCGAACACACTTGTGACAGTTGCGTCGGACAAACTTCTGCCAATTGCGTCGAACAAACTTGTGCCAGTTGCGTAGAACAAACTTATGCCAGTTGCGTCGGACAAACTTGTGCCAGTTGTGTCAAACAAACTTTTCCCAGTTGCGTAGAACAAACTTGTGCCAGTTGTGTCAAACAAACTTTTGCCAGTTGCGTCAAACAAACTTGGGCCAGTTGCGTCGAACAAAATTGTGCCAGTTGCAAACTACAAACTTGTGCCAGTTGCGTTGAACAAACTTGGGCCAGTTGCGTCAAACAAACTTGTGCTAGTTGCGTTAAACAAATTTTTGCCAGTTGCGTCAAACAAACTTGTGCCAGTTGCGTTGAACAAACTTGTGCCAGTTGCGTAGAACAAACTTGAACCAGTTGCGTAGAACAAACTTGTGCCAGTTGCGTAGAACAAACATTTTCCAGTTGCGTAGAACAAACTTGTGCCAGTTGCGTAGAACAAACTTGTGCCAGTTGCGTAGAACAAACATTTTCCAGTTGCGTAGAACAAACTTGTGCCAGTTGCGTCGAAAAAACATGTGCCAGTTGATCGAACAAAGTTGTGCCAGTTGCGTTTCAGAAACTTGTGCCAGTTGCGTTAAACAAACATGTGACAGTTGCGTAGAACAAACTTGTGCCAGTTGTTTCAAACAAACTTTTGCCAGTTGCGTCAAACAAACTTGGGCCAGTTGCGTCAAACAAACTTGTGCCAGTTACGTAGAACAAACTTGTGCCAGTTGCGTAGAACAAACTAGTGCCAGTTGCGTAGAACAAACTTGTGCCAGTTGCGTCGAACAAACTTGTGCCAGTTGCGTACAACAAACTTGTGCCATTTGCGTCAAAAAACTTGTGCCAGTTGCGTAGAACAAATTTGTGCCAGTTGCGTAGAACAAACTTGTGCCAGTTGCATAGAACAAACTTGTGCCAGTTGCGAAGAACAAACTTGGGCCAGTTGCGTAGAACAAACTTGTGTCAGTTGCGATGAACAAACTTGTGCCAGTTGCATCAAACAAACTTGTGCCAGTTGCGTAGAACAAACTTGTGCCAGTTGCGTAGAACAAACTTGTGCCTGTTGCATCGAACAAACTTGTGCCAGTTGCCTCGAACAAACTTGTGCCAGTTGCATCGAACAAACTTTTGTCAATTGCATAGAACAAACTTGTGCCAGTTTCGTCGAACAAACTTGTGCCAGTTGCGTAGAACAAACTTGTGCCAGTTGTGTCAATCAAACTTCTGCCAGTTTCGTCAAACAAGTTTGGGCCAGTTGCGTCGAACAAACTTGTGCCAGTTGCGTCGAAGAAACTTGAGCCAGTTGCGTAGAAAAAACTTGTGCCAGTTGTGTCAAACAAACTTGTGCCAGTTGCATAGAACAAACTTGTGCCAGTTGTGTAGAGCAACCTTGTGCCAGTTGCGTCAAACAACCTTGTGCCAGTTGCGTCAAACAAACTTGTGCCAGTTGCGTCAAACAAATTTATGCCAGTTGCATAGAACAAACTTGTGCCAGTTGTGTAGAACAAACTTGTGCCAGTTGCATTGAACAAACTTGTGCCAGTTGCGTCGAACACACTTGTGCCAGTTGCGTCGGACAAACTTGTGCCAATTGCGTCGAACAAACTTGTGCCAATTGCGTAGAACAAACTTGTGCCAGTTGTGTTAAACAAACTTGTGCCAGTTGCATAAAACAAAACTTTTGCCAGTTGTGTCGAACAAACTTGTGCCAGTTGCATAGAACAAACTTGTGCCAGTTACGTAGAACAAACTTGTGCCAGTTGTGTCAGACAAACTTGTGCCAGTTGCGTAGAACAAACTTGTGCCAGTTCCATAGAACAAACTTGTGCTAGTTGCGTAGAACAAACTTGTGCCAGTTGCGTAGAACAAACTTGTGTCAGTTGCGTAGAATAAACTTGTGCCAGTTGCGTCAAACAAACTTGGGCCAATTGCGTAGAACAAACTTGTGCCAGTTGCGAACTACAAACTTGTGCCAGTTTCGTAGGACAAACTTCTGCCAGTTGCGTCAAACAAACTTGTGCCAGTTGCGTAGAACAAACTTTCGCCAGTTGCGAACTACAAACTTGTGCCACTTGCGTAGGACAAACTTGTGCCAGTTGCGTCAAAGAAACTTGTGACAGTTGCGTCAAATAAACTTGTTCCAGTTGTGTCAAATAAACTTGTGCCAGTTACGTAGAACAACTTTGTGCCAGTTGCATGGAACAAAATTTTGCCAGTTGCGTAGAACAACATTGTGCCAGTTGCGTAGAACAAACTTGTGCCAGTTGCGTAGAACAAACTTGTGCTAGTTGCGTAGAACAAACTTGTGCCAGTTGCGTAGAACAAACTTGTGTCAGTTGCGTAGAACAAACTTGTGCCAGTTGCGGCAAACAAACTTGTGCCAGTTGCGAACTACAAACTTGTGCCAGTTTCGTAGGACAAACTTGTGCCAGTTGCGTCAAACAAACTTGTGCCAGTTGCGTAGAACAAACTTGTGCCAGTTGAGAACTACAAACTTGTGCCACTTTGGCTAGGACAAACTTTTGCCAGTTGCGTCAAAGAAACTTGTGCCAGTTGCATCAAATAAACTTGTGCCAGTTGCGCAGAACAAACTTGTGAAAGTTGCGTAGAACAAACTTGTGCCAGTTGCGTCGAACACACTTGTGACATTTGCGTTGAACAAACTTGTGCCAGTTGCGTCGAACAAACTTGTGCCAGTTGCGTAGAACAAACTTGTGCCAGTTGCGTAGAACAAACTTGTGCCAGTTGCGTCAAACAAACTAGTGCCAGTTGTGTTTAACAAACTTGTGCCGGTTGCGTAGAACAAACTTGTGCCAGTTGTGTCAAACAAACGTGTGCCAGTTGCGTCAAACAAACTTGCGCCAGTTGCGTAGAACAAACTTGTGCCAGTTACCTAGAACAAACTTGTGCTAGTTGTGTCAAACAAACTTGTGCCAGTTGCCTAGAACAAACTTGTGCCAGTGGCGTAGAACAAACTTGTGCCACTTGCGTAGAACAAACTTGTGCCAGTTACGTAGAACAAACTTGTGCCAGTTGTGTCAAACAAACTTGTGCCAGTTGCGTAGAACAAACTTGTGCCAGTTGCGTAGAACAAACTTGTGCCAGTTGCATCAAACAAACTTGTGCCAGTTGCGTAGAACAAACTTATGCCAGTTGCGTAGAACAAACTTGTGCCTGTTGCATCGAACAAACTTGTGCCAGTTGCGTCGAACAAACTTGTGCCAGTTGCATCGAACAAACTTGTGTCAATTGCATAGAACAAACTTGTGCCAGTTTCGTCGAACAAACTTGTGCCAGTTGCGTAGAACAAACTTGTGCCAGTTGTGTCAATCAAACTTCTGCCAGTTGCGTCAAACAAGTTTGGGCCAGTTGCGTCGAACAAACTTGTGCCAGTTGCATAGAACAAACTTGTGCCAGTTTCGTCGAACAAACTTGTGCCAGTTGCGTAGAACAAACTTGTGCCAGTTGTGTCAATCAAACTTCTGCCAGTTGCGTCAAACAAGTTTGGGCCAGTTGCGTCGAACAAACTTGTGCCAGTTGCGTCGAAGAAACTTGTGCCAGTTGCGTAGAAAAAACTTGTGCCAGTTGTGTCAAACAAACTTGTGCCAGTTGCATAGAACAAACTTGTTCCAGTTGTGTAGAGCAACCTTGTGCCAGTTGCGTCAAACAACCTTGTGCCAGTTGCGTCAAACAAACTTGTGCCATTTGCGTCAAACAAATTTATGCCAGTTGCATAGAACAAACTTGTGCCAGTTGCGTAGAACAAACTTGTGCCAGTTGCATCGAACAAACTTGTGCCAGTTGCGTCGAACAAACTTGTGCCAGTTGCATCGGACAAACTTGTGCCAATTGCGCCCAACAAACTTGTGCCAGTTGCGTAGAACAAACTTGTGCCAGTTGTGTTAAACAAACTTGTGCCAGTTGCATAAAACAAACTTGTGCCGGTTGCGTCGAACAAACTTGTGCCAGTTGCATAGAACAAACTTGTGCCAGTTACGTAGAACAAACTTGTGCCAGTTGTGTCAGACAAACTTGTGCCAGTTGCGTAGAAAAAACTTGTGCCAGTTGCGTAGAACAAACTTGGGCCAGTTGCGTAGAACAAACTTGTGTCAGTTGCGATGAACAAACTTGTGCCAGTTGCATCAAACAAACTTGTGCCAGTTGCGTAGAACAAACTTGTGCCAGTTGCGTAGAACAAACTTGTGCCTGTTGCATCGAACAAACTTGTGCCAGTTGCGTCGAACAAACTTGTGCCAGTTGCATCGAACAAACTTTTGTCAATTGCATAGAACAAACTTGTGCCAGTTTCGTCGAACAAACTTGTGCCAGTTGCGTAGAACAAACTTGTGCCAGTTGTGTCAATCAAACTTCTGCCAGTTGCGTCAACCAAGTTTGGGCCAGTGGCGTCGAACAAACTTATGCCAGTTGCGTCGAAGAAACTTGTGCCAGTTGCGTAGAAAAAACTTGTGCCAGTTGTGTCAAACAAACTTGTGCCAGTTGCATAGAACAAACATGTGCCAGTTGTGTAGAGCAACCTTGTGCCAGTTGCGTCAAACAACCTTGTGCCAGTTGCGTCAAACTAACTTGTGCCAGTTGCGTCAAACAAATTTATGCCAGTTGCATAGAACAAACTTGTGCAAGTTGTGTAGAACAAACTTGTGCCAGTTGTGTCAAACAAACATGTGCCAGTTGCGTCGAACAAACTTGTGCCAGTTGCGTTGAACAAACTTGTGCCAGTTACGTAGAACAAACTTGTGCTAGTTGTGTCAAACAAACTTGTGCCAGTTGCGTAGAACAAACTTGTCCCAGTTGCGTAGAACAAACTTGTGCCACTTGCGTAGAACAAACTTGTGCCAGTTACGTAGAACAAACTTGTGCCAATTGTGTCAAACAAACTTGTGCCAGTTGTGCAGAACAAACTTGTGCCAGTTGCGCAGAACAAACTTGTGCCAGTTGCGTAGAACAAACTTGTGCCAGTTGCGTCAAACAAACTTTTGCCAGTTGCATAGAACAACCTTGTGCCATTTACGTCAAACAAAATTGTGCCAGTTGCGTAGAACAAACTTGAGGCAGTTGCGTAGAACAAACGTGTGTCAGTTGCGTAGAACAAAATTGTGCCAGTTGCGCTGAACAAACTTGTGCCAGTTGTGTCAAACAAACTTGTGCCAGTTGCGTCGAACAAACTTGTGCCAGTTGCATCAAACAAACTTGTGCCAGTTGCGTAGAACAAACTTGTGCCAGTTGCGTCAAACAAACTAGTGCCAGTTGCGTTTACCAAACTTGTGCCAGTTGCGTAGAACAAACTTGTGCCAGTTGTGTCAAACAAACGTGTGCCAGTTGCGTCAAACAAACTTGTGCCAGTTGCGTTAAACAAACTTTTGCCAGTTGCGTCAAACAAACTTGTGCCAGTTGCGTTGAACAAACTTGTGCCAGTTGCGTAGAACAAACCTGAGCCAGTTGCGTAGAACAAACTTGTGCCAGTTGCGTAGAACAAACATTTTCCAGTTGCGTAGAACAAACTTGTGCCAGTTGCGTAGAACAAACTTGTGCCAGTTGCGTGGAACAAACATTTTCCAGTTGCATAGAACAAACTTGTGCCAGTTGCGTCGAAAAAACTTGTGCCAGTTGATCGAACAAAGTTGTGCCAGTTGCGTTTGACAAACTTGTGCCAGTTGTGTTGAACAAACTTGTGACAGTTGCGTAGAACAAACTTGTGCCAGTTGTTTCAAACAAACTTTTGCCAGTTGCGTCAAACAAACTTGGGCCAGTTGCGTCAAACAAAATTGTGCCAGTTTTGTAGAACAAGCTTGTGCCAGTTGCGTAGAACAAACTTGTGCCAGTTGCGTAGAACAAACTTGTGCCAGTTGCGTCGAACAAACTTGTGCCAGTTGCTTACAACAAACTTGTGCCATTTGCGTCAAAAAACTTGTGCCAATTGCGTAGAACAAATTTGTGCTAGTTGCGTAGAACAAACTTGTGCCAGTTGCGTCGAACAAACTTGTGCCAGTTGCATAGAACAAACTCGTGCCAGTTGCGAAGAACAAACTTGGGCCAGTTGCGTAGAACAAACTTGTGTCAGTTGCTATGAACAAACTTGTGCCAGTTGCGTAGAACAAACTTGTGCCAGTTGCGTAGAACAAACTTGTGCCTGTTGCATCGAACAAACTTGTGCCAGTTGCGTCGAACAAACTTGTGCCTGTTGCATCGAACAAACTTGTGTCAATTGCATAGAACAAACTTGTGCCAGTTTCGTCGAACAAACTTGTGCCAGTTGCGCAGAACAAACTTGTGCCAGTTGTGTCAATCAAACTTCTGCCAGTTGCGTCAAACAAGTTTGGGCCAGTTGCGTCGAACAAACTTGTGCCAGTTGCGTCGAAGAAACTTGTGCCAGTTGCATAGAAAAAACTTGTGCCAGTTGTGTCAAACAAACTTGTGCCAGTTGCATAGAACAAACTTGTTCCAGTTGTGTAGAGCAACCTTGTGCCAGTTGCGTCAAACAACCTTGTGCCAGTTGCGTCAAACAAATTTGTGCCAGTTGCGTCAAACAAATTTATGCCAGTTGCATAGAACAAACTTGTGCCAGTTGCGTAGAACAAACTTGTGCCAGTTGCATCGAACAAACTTGTGCCAGTTGCGTCGAACAAACTTGTGCCAGTTGCGTTGGACAAACTTGTGCCAATTGCGTCGAACAAACTTGTGCCAGTTGCGTAGAACAAACTTGTGCCAGTTGTGTTAAACAAACATGTGCCAGTTGCATAAAACAAACTTGTGCTGGTTGCGTCGAACAAACTTGTGCCAGTTGCATAGAACAAACTTGTGCCAGTTACGTAGAACAAACTTGTGCCAGTTGTGTCAGACAAACTTGTGTCAGTTGCGCAGAACAAATTTGTGCCAGTTCCGTAGAACAAACTTTTGCCAGTTGCGTAGAAAAAACTTGTGCCAGTTGCGTAGAACAAACTTGGGCCAGTTGCGTAGAACAAACTTGTGTCAGTTACGATGAACAAACTTGTGCCAGTTGCATCAAACAAACTTGTGCCAGTTGTGTAGAACAAACTTGTGCCAGTTGCGTAGAACAAACTTGTGCCTGTTGCATCGAACAAACTTGTGCCAGTTACGTAGAACAAACTTGTGCCAGTTGCATCGAACAAACTTTTGTCAATTGCATAGAACAAACTTGTGCCAGTTTCGTCGAACAAACTTGTGCCAGTTGCGTAGAACAAACTTGTGCCAGTTGTGTCAATCAAACTTCTGCCAGTTGCATCAAACAAGTTTGGGCCAGTTGCGTCGAACAAACTTGTGCTAGTTGCGTCGAAGAAACTTGTGCCAGTTGCGAAGAAAAAACTTGTACCAGTTGTGTCAAACAAACTTGTGCCAGTTGCATAGAACAAACTTGTGCCAGTTGTGTAGAGCAACCTTGTGCCAGTTGCGTCAAACAACCTTGTGCCAGTTGCGTCAAACAAACTTGTGCCAGTTGCGTCAAACAAATTTATGCCAGTTGCATAGAACAAACTTGTGCCAGTTGCATCGAAGAAACTTGTGCCAGTTGCATCGAACAAACTTGTGCCAGTTGCGTCGAACACACTTTTGCCAGTTGCGTCGGACAAACTTGTGCCAAATACATCGAACAAACTTGTGCCAATTGCGTAGAACAAACTTGTGCCAGTTGTGTCAAACAAAATTGTGCCAGTTGCATAAAACAAACTTTTGCCAGTTGTGTCGAACAAACTTGTGCCAGTTGCATAGAACAAACTTGTGCCAGTTACGTAGAACAAACTTGTGCCAGTTGTGTCAGACAAACTTGTGCCAGTTGCGTAGAACAAACTTGTGCCAGTTCCATAGAACAAACTTGTGCTAGTTGCGTAGAACAAACTTGTGCCAGTTTCGTCGAACAAACTTGTGCCAGTTGCGTAGAACAAACTTGTGCCTGTTGTGTCAAACAAACTTGTGCCAGTTGCGTCAAACAAACTTGGGCCAGTTGCGTCGAACAAACTTGTGCCAGTTGCGTCAAAGAAACTTGTGCCAGTTGCGTAGAACAAACTTGTGCCAGTTGCGTAGAACAAACTTGTGCCAGTTGCGTAGAACAAACTTGGGCCAGTTGCGTAGAACAAACTTGTGTCAGTTGCGATGAACAAACTTGTGCCAGTTGCATCAAACAAACTTGTGCCAGTTGTGTAGAACAAACTTGTGCCAGTTGCGTAGAACAAACTTGTGCCTGTTACATCGAACAAACTTGTGCCAGTTGCGTCGAACAAACTTGTGCCAGTTGCATCGAACAAACTTTTGTCAATTGCATAGAACAAACTTGTGCCAGTTTCGTCGAACAAACTTGTGCCAGTTGCGTAGAACAAACTTGTGCCAGTTGTGTCAATCAAACTTCTGCCAGTTGCGTCAAACAAGTTTGGGCCAGTTGCGTCGAACAAACTTGTGCCAGTTGCGTCGAAGAAACTTGTGCCAGTTGCGTAGAAAAAACTTGTGCCAGTTGTGTCAAACAAACTTGTGCCAGTTGCATAGAACAAACTTGTGCCAGTTGTGTAGAGCAACCTTGTGCCAGTTGCGTCAAACAACCTTGTGCCAGTTGCGTCAAACAAACTTGTGTCAGTTGCGTCAAACAAATTTATGCCAGTTGCATAGAACAAACTTGTGCCAGTTCCATCGAACAAACTTGTGCCAGTTGCATCGAACAAACTTGTGCCAGTTGCGTCGAACACACTTGTGCCAGTTGCGTCGGACAAACTTGTGCCAATTGCGTCGAACAAACTTGTGCTGGTTGCGTAGAACAAACTTGTGCCAGTTGTGTCAAACAAACTTGTGCCAGTTGCATAAAACAAACTTTTGCCAATTGTGTCGAACAAACTTGTGCCAGTTGCATAGAACAAACTTGTGCCAGTTACGTAGAACAAACTTGTGCCAGTTGTGTCAGACAAACTTGTGCCAGTTGCGTAGAACAAACTTGTGCCAGTTCTATAGAACAAACTTGTGCTAGTTGCGTAGAAGAAACTTGTGCCAGTTTCGTCGAACAAACTTGTGCCAGTTGCGTAGAACAAACTTGTGCCAGTTGTGTCAAACAAACTTGTGCCAGTTGCGTCAAACAAACTTGGGCCAGTTGCGTCGAACAAACTTGTGCCAGTTGCGTCGAAGAAACTTGTGCCAGTTGCGTAGAACAAACTTGTGCCAGTTGCGTAGAACAAACTTGTGCCAGTTGCGTAGAACAAACTTGTGCCAGTTGCATAGAACAAACTTGTGCCAGTTTTGTAGAACAACCTTGTGCCAGTTGCGTCAAACAACCTTGTGCCAGTTGCATCAAACAAACTTGTGCCAGTTGCGTAGAACAAACTTGTGCCAGTTGCGTAGAACAAACTTGTGCCAGTTACATAGAACAAACTTGTGCCAGTTTTGTAGAACAACCTTGTTCCAGTTGCGTCAAACAGACTTGTGCCAATTGCGTCAAACAACCTTGTTCCAGTTGCGTCAAAAAAACTTGTGCCAGTTGTGTCAAACAAACTTGTGCCAGTTGGGTCGAATAAACTTGTGCCAGTTGCGTCGAACAAACTTGTGCCAGTTGCGTCGAACAAACTTGTGCCAGTCGCATCAAACAAACTTGTGCCAGTTGCATCGAACAAACTTGTGCCAGTTGCGTCGAACAAACTTGTGCCAGTTGCATAGAACAAACTTTTGCCACTTGCGTCGAACAAAGTTGTGCCAGTTGCGCAGAACAAACTTTTGCCAGTTGCGTAGAACAAACTTGTGCCAGTTTTGTCAAACAAACTTGTGCCAGTTTCGTAGGACAAACTTGTGCCAGTTGCGTCAAACAAACTTGTGCCAGTTGCGTAGAACAAACTTGTGCCAGTTGAGAACTACAAACTTGTGCCACTTGCGTAGGACAAACTTGTGCCAGTTGCGTCAAAGAAACTTGTGCCAGTTGCATCAAATAAACTTCTGCCAGTTGCGCAGAACAAACTTGTGAAAGTTGCGTAGAACAAACTTGTGCCAGTTGCGTCGAACAAACTTGTGACAGTTGCATTGAACAAACTTGTGTCAGTTGCGTCGAACAAACTTGTGCCAGTTGCATCAAACAAACTTGTGCCAGTTGCGTAGAACAAACTTGTGCCAGTTGCGTCAAACAAACTAGTGCCAGTTGCGTTTACCAAACTTGTGTCAGTTGCGTAGAACAAACTTGTGCCAGTTGTGTCAAACAAACGTGTGCCAGTTGCGTCGAACAAACTTGTGCCAGTTGCGTTGAACAAACTTGTGCCAGTTACGTAGAACAAACTTGTGCTAGTTGTGTCAAACAAACTTGTGCCAGTTGCGTAGAGCAAACTTGTCCCAGTTGCGTAGAACAAACTTGTGCCACTTGCGTAGAACAAACTTGTGCCAGTTACGTAGAACAAACGTGTGCCAGTTGTGTCAAACAAACTTGTGCCAGTTGCGCAGAACAAACTTGTGCCAGTTGCGCAGAACAAACTTGTGCCAGTTGCGTAGAACAAACTTGTGCCAGTTGCGTCAAACAAACTTGTGCCAGTTGCATAGAACAAACTTGTGCCAGTTACGTCAAACAAAATTGTGCCAGTTGCGTAGAATAAACTTGAGGCAGTTGCGTAGAACAAACGTGTGTCAGTTGCGTAGAACAAAATTGTGCCAGTTGCGCTAAACAAAATTGTGCCAGTTGTTTCAAAGAAACTTTTGCCAGTTGCGTCAAACAAACTTGTGCCAGTTGCGTAGAACAAACTTGTGCCAGTTGTGTCAAACAAACTTGTGCCAGTTGCGTAGAACAAACTTATGCCAGTTGCGTCAAACAAACTTGTGCCAGTTGCATAGAACAAACTTGTGCCAGTTGCGTCAAACAAACTTGTGCCAGTTGCGTAGAAAAAACTTGAGGCAGTTGCATAGAACAAACGTGTGCCAGTTGCGTAGAACAAAATTGTGCCAGTTGCGCTGAACAAACTTGTGCCAGTTGTTTCAAACAAACTTTTGCCAGTTGCGTCAAACAAACTTGTGCCAGTTGCGTCGAACAAACTTGTGCCAGTTGCGTAGAACAAACTTTGTGCCAGTTGTGTCAAACAAACTTTTCCCAGTTGCGTCAAACAAACTTGGGCCAGTTGCGTGAAACAAATTTATGCCAGTTGCATAGAACAAACTTGTGCCAGTTGCGTAGAACAAACTTGTGCCAGTTGCATCGAACAAACTTGTGCCAGTTGCGTCGAACACACTTGTGACAGTTGCGTCGGACAAACTTATGCCAATTGCGTCGAACAAACTTGTGCCAGTTGCGTAGAACAAACTTGTGCCAGTTGCGTCAGACAAACTTGTGCCAGTTGCGTCGAACAAACCTGTGCCAGTTGCGTAGAACAAACTTGTGTCAGTTGTGTCAAACAAACTTTTCCCAGTTGCGTCAAACAAACTTGGGCTTGTTGCGTCGAACAAAATTGTGCCAGTTGTGTCAGACAAACTTGTGCCAGTTACGTAGAACATATTTGTGCCAGTTGCGAACTACAAACTTGTGCCAGTTGCGTTGAACAAACTTGTGCTAGTTGCGTCAAACAAACTTGTGCCAGTTGCGTTAAACAAACTTTTGCCAGTTGCGTCAAACAAACTTGTGCCAGTTGCGTTGAACAAACTTGTGCCAATTGCGTAGAACAAACTTGAGCCAGTTGCGTAGAACAAAATTGTGCCAGTTGCGTAGAACAAACATTTTCCAGTTGCGTAGAACAAACTTGTGCCAGTTGCGTAGAACAAACTTGTGCCAGTTGCGTCAAACAAACATTTTCCAGTTGCATAGAACAAACTTGTGCCAGTTGGGTCAAAAAAACTTGTGCCAGTTGATCGAACAAAGTTGTGCCAGTTGCGTTTGACAAACTTGTGCCAGTTGTGTTGAACAAACTTGTGACAGTTGCGTAGAACAAATTTGTGCCAGTTGTTTCAAACAAACTTTTGCCAGTTGCGTCAAACAAACTTGGGCCAGTTGCGTCAAACAAACTTGTGCCAGTTTTGTAGAACAAACTTGTGCCAGTTGCGTAGAACAAACTTGTGCCAGTTGCGTAGAACAAACTTGTGCCAGTTGCGTCGAACAAACTTGTGCCAGTTGCTTACAACAAACTTGTGCCATTTGCGTAAAAAAACTTGTGCCAATTGCGTAGAACAAATTTGTGCTAGTTGCGTAGAACAAACTTGTGCCAGTTGCGTCGAACAAACTTGTGCCAGTTGCATAGAACAAACTCGTGCCAGTAGCGAAAAACAAACTTGGGCCAGTTGCGTAGAACAAACTTGTGTCAGTTGCTATGAACAAACTTGTGCCCGTTGCGTAGAACAAACTTGTGCCAGTTGCGTAGAACAAACTTGTGCCAGTTGCGTAGAACAAACTTGTGCCTATTGCATCGAAGAAACTTGTGCCAGTTGCGTCGAACAAACTTGTGCCAGTTGCATCGAACAAACTTGTGTCAATTGCATAGAACAAACTTGTGCCAGTTTCGTCGAACAAACTTGTGCCAGTTGCGTAGAACAAACTTGTGCCAGTTGTGTAAATCAAACTTCTGCCAGTTGCGTCAAACAAGTTTGGGCCAGTTGCGTCGTACAAACTTGTACCAGTTGCGTCGAAGAAACTTGTGCCAGTTGCGTAGAAAAAACTTGTGCCAGTTGTGTCAAACAAACTTGTTCCAGTTGTGTAGAGCAACCTTGTGCCAGTTGCGTCAAACAACCTTGTGCCAGTTGCGTCAAACAAACTTGTGCCAGTTGCGTCAAACAAATTTTTGCCAGTTGCATAGAACAAACTTGTGCCAGTTGCGTAAAACAAACTTGTGCCAGTTGCATCGAACAAACTTGTGCCAGTTGCATCGAACAAACTTGTGCCAGTTGCGTAGAACAAACTTGTGCCAATTGCGTTGAACAAACTTGTGCCAGTTGCGTAGAACAAACTTGTGCCAGTTGTGTCAAACAAACTTGTGCCAGTTGCATAAAACAAACTTGTGCCGGTTGCGTCGAACAAACTTGTGCCAGTTGCATAGAACAAACTTGTGCCAGTTACGTAGAACAAACTTTTGCCAGTTGCGTCAAACAAACTTGGGTCAGTTGCGCAAAACAAATTTGTGCCAGTTCCGTAGAACAAACTTGTGCCAGTTGCGTAGAAAAAACTTGTGCCAGTTGCGTAGAACAAACTTGTGCCAGTTGCGTCAAACAAACTTGTGGCAGTTTCGTCGAACAAACTTGTGCCAGTTGTGTAGAACAAACTTGTGCCAGTTGTGTCAAACAAACTTGGGCTAGTTGCCTCAAACAAACTTGGGCCAGTTGTGTTTAAGAAACTTGTGCCAGTTGCGTAAAACAAACTTGTGCCAGTTGTGTAGAACAAACTTGTGCCAGTTGCGTAGAACAAACTTCTGCCAGTTCCATAGAACAAACTTGTGCCAGTTGCATAAAACAACCTTGTGCCAGTTGCGTCAAACAAACTTGTGCCAATTGCGTCAAAAAAATTTGTGCCAGTTGTGTCAAACAAACTTGTGCCAGTTGGGTCGAATAAACTTGTGCTAGTTGCGTTAGACAAATTTGTGCCAGTTGCGCCGAACAAACTTGTGCCAGTTGCATCGAACAAACTTGTGCCAGTTGCATAGAACAAACTTGTGCCAGTTGCGTCAAACAATCTTGGGCCAGTTGCATAGAACAAACTTGTGCCAGTTGCGTCAAACAAACTTGTGCCAGTTGCGTCGAACAAACTTGTGGCAGTTGCATCGAACAAACCTGTGCCAGTTGCGTCGAACAAGCTTGTGCCAGTTGCGTCAAACAAACTTGTGACAGTTGCATCGAACAAACTTGTGCCAGTTGCGTAGAACAACCTTGTGCCAGTTGTGTCAAACAAACTTGTGCCAGTTGCATAGAACAAACTTGTGCCACTTGCGTCGAGCAAACTTGTGCCAGTTGTGTCAAACAAACTTTTGCCAGTTGCGTACAACAAACTTGTGCCAGTTGTTTCAAACAAACTTGTGCCAGTTGGGTCGAATAAACTTGTACTAGTTGTGTTAGACAAATTTGTGCCAGTTGCGCCGAACAAACTTGTGCCAGTTGCATCGAACAAACTTGTGCCAGTTGCGTAGAACAAACTTGTGCCAGTTGTGTCAAACAAACTTTGGGCCAGTTGTTTAGAACAAACTTGTGCCAGTTGCATCGAACAAACTTGTGCCAGTTGCGTCGAACAAACTTGTGCCAGTTGCATCGAACAAACTTGTGCCAGTTGCGTCGAACAAGCTTGTGCCAGTTGCGTCAAACATACTTGTGACAGTTGCATCGAACAAACTTGTGCCAGTTGCGTAGAACAAACTTGTGCCAGTTGTGTCAAACAAACTTGTGCCAGTTGCATAAAACAAACTTATGCCACTTGCGTCGAGCAAACTTGTGCCAGTTGCGTCAAACAAACTTTTGCCAGTTGCGTAGAACAAACTTGTGCCACTTGTCTCAAACAAACTTGTACCAGTTGCATAGAACAATCTTGTGCCAGTTGCGTAGAACAAACTTGTGCCAGTTACGTAGAACAAACTTGTGCCAGTTGCGTAGAACAAACTTGTGCCAGTTGCGTCAAACAAACTTGGGCCAGTTGCGTCAAACAAACTTGGGCCAGTTGCGTCAAACAAACTTGTACGAGTTGTGTAGAACAAACTTGAGCCAGTTGCATAGAACAAACTTGTCCCAGTTGCGTCGAACAGACTTGTGACAGTTGCGTTGAACAAACTTGAGCCAGTTGCGTTGAACAAACTTGTGCCAGTTGCGTAGACCAAACTTGTGCCAGTTGCGTAGAACAAACTTGTGACAGTTACGTAGAATAAACTTTTGCCATTTGTGTCAAACAAACTTGTGCCAGTCGCGTAGAACAAACTTGTGCCAGTTGCGTAGAACAAACTTGTGCCAGTTACGTAGAACAAACTTGTGCCAGTTGCGTAGAACAACCTTGTGCTAGTTGCCTCAAACAAACTTGGGCCAGTTGCATAGAACAAACTTGTGCCAGTTGCGTCAAAGAAACTTGTGCCAGTTGCGTCAAACAAACTTGTGCCAGTTGCGTAGAACAAACTTGAGACAGTTGCGTAGAACAAACTTGTGCCAGTTGCGTCGAACATACTTGTGCCAGTTGCGTTGAAGAAACTTGTGCCAGTTGCGTAGAACAAACTTGTGCCAGTTGCATCGAACAAACTTGTGCCAGTTGCGTAGAACAAACATTTTCCAGTTGCGCAAAACAAACTTGTGCCAGTTGCGTCGAACAAACTTGTGCCAGTTGCATCGAACAAACTTGTGCCAGGTGCGTTGGACAAACTTGTGACAGTTGCGTAGAACAAACTTGTGCCACTTGTTTCAAACAAACTTTTGCCAGTTGCGTCAAACAAACTTGGGCCAGTTGCGTCAAACAAACTTGTGATAGTTGCGTAGAACAAACTTATGCCAGTTGCGTAGAACAAACTTGTGCCAGTTGCGTAGAACAAACTTGTGCCAGTTGCGTAGAACAAACTTGTGCCAGTTGCGTAGAACAAACTTGTGCCAGTTGCGTAGAACAAATTTGTGCAAGTTGCGTAGAACAAACTTGTGCCAGTTACGTCGAACAAACTCGTGGCAGTTGCATAGAACAAACTCGTGCCAGTTGCGAAGAACAAACATGGGCCAGTAGCGCAGAACAAACTTGCTCCAGTTCCATAGAACAAACTTGTGCCAGTTGCGTAGAACAAACTCGTGCCAGTTGCGTAGAACAAACTTGGGCCAGTTGCGTAGAACAAACTTGTCCCAGTTGCGATGAACAAACTTGTGCCAGTTACGTCAAACAAACGTGTGCCAGTTGCGTAGAACAAACTTGTGCCAGTTGCGTAGAACAAATTTGTGCCTGTTGCGTCGAACAAACTTGTGCCAGTTGCGTCGAACAAACTTGTGCCAGTTGTGTAGAACAAACTTGTGCCAGTTGCGTCAAACAAACTTGTGCCAGTTGCATACAACAAACTTGTGCCAGTTGTGTAGAGCAACCTTGTGCCATTTGCGTCAAACAACCTTGTGCCAGTTGCGTCAAACAAACTTGTGCCAGTTGCGTCAAACAAATTTATGCCAGTTGCATAGAACAAACTTGTGCCAGTTGCGTAGAACAAACTTGTGCCAGTTGCATCGAACAAACTTGTGCCAGTCACGTCGAACACACTTGTGCCAGTTGCTTAGAACAAACTTGTGCCAATTGCGTCGAACAAACTTGTGCCAGTTGCGTAGAACAAACTTGTGCCAGTTGTGTCAAACAAACTTGTGCCAGTTGCATAAAACAAACTTTTGCCAGTTGCGTCAAACAAACTTGTGCCAGTTGCATAGAACAAACTTGTACCAGTTACGTAGAACAAACTTTTGCCAGTTGTGTCAGACAAACTTGTGCCAGTTGCGTAGAACAAACTTGTGCCAGTTGTGTCAGACAAACTTGTGCCAGTTGCGTAGAACAAACTTGTGCCAGTTGCGTCGAACAAACTTGTGCCAGTTGCGTCGAACAAACTTGTGCCAGTTTCATTGAACAAACTTGTGCCAGTTGCGTAGAACAAACTTGTGCCAGTTGTGTCAAACAAACTTGTGCCAGTTGCGTCAAACAAACTTGGGACAGTTGTGTTGAACAAACTTGTGCCAGTTGCGTTGAGGAAACTTGTGCCAGTTGCGTAGAACAAACTTGTGCCAGTTGTGTCGAACAAACTTGTGCCAGTTGCGTAGAACAAACTTATGCCAGTTGCATAGAACAAACTTGTGCCAGTTTTGTAGAACAACCTTGTGCCAGTTGCGTCAAACAACCTTGTGCCAGTTGCGTCAAACAAACTTGTGCAGGTTGCGTCAAAAAAACTTGTGCCAGTTGTGTCAAACAAACTTATGCCAGTTGGGTCGAATAAAATTGTGTTCAGTTGCGTTAAACAAACTTGAGCCAGTTGCGTCGAACAAACTTGTGCCAGTTGCGTCGAACAAACTTGTGCCAGTTGCGTCAAACAAACTTGTGCCAGTTGCATCGAAAAAACTTGTGCCAGTTGCGTCGAACAAACTTGTGCCAATTGCGTAGAACAAACTTGTGCCAGTTGCGTAGAACAAACTTGTGCCAGTTTTGTCAAACAAACTTGTGCCAGTTGCGTCAAACAAACTTGTACCCGTTACGTGGAACAAACTTGTGCCAGTTGCGTAGAACAAACCTCGGCCAGTTGCGTCAAACAAACTTGGGCCAGTTGCGTAGAACAAACTTGTGCCAGTTGCGTCAAACAAACTTGTGCCAGTTGCGTAGAACAAACTTGAGCCAGTTGCGTCAAACAAACTTGTGCCAGTTGCGTAGAACAAACTTGAGCCAGTAGCGTCGGACAAACTTGTGCCAGTTGCGTAGAACAAAATTGTGCCAGTTGCGCTGAACAAACTTGTGCCAGTTGTTTCAAACAAACTTTTGCCAGTTGCGTCAAACAAACTTGGGCCAGTTGCGTCGAACAAACTTGTGCCAGTTGCGTAGAACAAACTTTTTGCCAGTTGTGTCCAAAAAACTTTTCCCAGTTGCGTCAAACAAACTTGGGCCAGTTGCGTCAAACAAATTTATGCCAGTTGCATAGAACAAACTTGTGCCAGTTGCGTAGAACAAACTTGTGCCAGTTGCATCGAACAAACTTGTGCCAGTTGCGTCGAACACACTTGTGCCAGTTGCGTCGGACAAACTTGTGCCAGTTGCGTCGAAGAAACTTGTGCCAGTTGCGTAGAACAAACTTATGCCAGTTGCGTCGGACAAACTTGTGCAAGTTGCGTCGAACAAACTTGTGCCAGTTGCACAGAACAAACTTGTGCCAGTTGTGTCAAACAACCTTTTGCCAGTTGCGTCAAACAAACTTGGGCCAGTTGCGTCGAACAAACTTGGGCCAGTTGTGTCGGACAAACTTGTGCCAGTTACGTAGAACAAACTTGTGCGAGTTGCAAACTACAAACTTGTGCCAGTTGCGTTGAACAAACTTGGGCCAGTTGCGTCAAACAAACTTGTGCTAGTTGCATTAAACAAACTTTTGCCAGTTGCGTCAAACAAACTTGTGCCAGTTGCGTTGAACAAACTTGTGCCAGTTGCGTAGAACAAACTTGAATCAGTTGCGTAGAACAAACTTGTGCCAGTTGCGTAGAACAAACATTTTCCAGTTGCCTAGAACAAACTTGTGCCAGTTGCGTCGAACAAACTTGTGCCAGTTGATCGAACAAAGTTGTGCCAGTTGCGTTTGACAAACTTGTGCCAGTTACGTTGAACAAACTTGTGACAGTTGCGTAGAACAAACTTGTGCCAGTTGTTTCAAACAAACTTTTGCCAGTTGCGTCAAACAAACTTGGGCCAGTTGCGTCAAAAAAACTTGTGCCAGTTGCGGAGAACAAACTTGTGGCATTTGCGTCAAAAACCTTGTCCAGTTGGTAGAACAAATTTGTGCCAGTTGCGTAGAACAAACTTGTGCCAGTTGTGTCGAACAAACTCGTGAAAGTTGTGAATAACAAACTTGGGCCAGTTGCGTAGAACAAACTTGTGCCAGTTGCGATGAACAAACTTGTGCCAGTTGTGTCAAACAAACTTGTGCCAGTTGCGTAGAACAAACTTGTGCCAGTTGCATAGAACAAACTTGTGCCTGTTGCATCGAACAAACTCGTGCCAGTTGGGTCGAACAAACTTGTGCCAGTTGCGTAGAACAAACTTGTGCCAGTTGTGTCAATCAAACTTCTGCCAGTTGCGTCAAACAAGTTTGGGCCAGTTGCGTCGAACAAACTTGTGCCAGTTGCGTCGAAGAAACTTGTGCCAGTTGCGTAGAAAAAACTTGTGCCAGTTGCGTCAAACAAACTTGTGCCAGTTGCATAGAACAAACTTGTTCCAGTTGTGTAGAGCAACCTTGTGCCAATTGCGTCAAACAACCTTGTGCCAGTTGCGTCAAACAAACTTGTGCCAGTTGCGTCGAACAAACTTATCCAGTTGCGTAGAACAAACTTTTTGCCAGTTGTGTCCAAAAAACTTATCCCAGTTGCGTCAAACAAACTTGGGCCAGTTGCGTCAAACAAATTTATGCCAGTTGCATAGAACAAACTTGTGCCAGTTGCGTAGAACAAACTTGTGCCAGTTGCATCGAACAAACTTGTGCCAGTTGCGTCGAACACACTTGTGCCAGTTGTGTCGGACAAACTTGTGCCAGTTGCGTCGAACAAACTTGTGCCAGTTGCGCAGAACAAACTTATGCCAGTTGCGTCGGACAAACTTGTGCCAGTTGCATAGAACAAACTTGTGCCAGTTGCGTAGAACAAACTTGTGCCAGTTGTGTCAAACAACCTTTTGCCAGTTGCGTCAAACAAACTTGGATGGATGGATGGATGTATGATATTTAGGGCAAAAGCCCAGGCACTGGGGCCAACAAGGCCATTCAGCGCCGTAATGGAAAGAAAATAAATTATGTTAAAGTTATGAATTCATGAAGGAAATGATTAATAAATAAAATGAAGTGATGTGACCAATAAATAAGGGTATGAAGTTTAATGATTGATGTGCTATATACAAAAAAAAAAAAAAATTAATGTCATTAAAATTCTACGTGATGTAATAAATTAAATAAAATTAAATATCGTTAAAAATTTTAATACATTTTAAAAAAGAGATGATAACTTGTGCCAGTTGGTAGAACAAATTTGTGCCAGTTGCGTAGAACAAACTTGTGCCAGTTGTGTCGAACAAAATTGTGCCAGTTGCATAGAACAAACTCGTGACAGTTGCGAAGAACAAACTTGGGCCAGTTGCGTAGAACAAACTTGGGCCAGTTGCGTAGAACAAACTTGTGCCAGTTTTGTCAAACAAACTTGTGCCAGTTGCGTAGAACAAACTTGTGCCAGTTGCGTAGAACAAACTTGTGCCTGTTGCATCGAACAAACTCGTGCCAGTTGGGTCGAACAAACTTGTGCCAGTTGCATCGAACAAACTTGTGTCAATTACATAGAACAAACTTGTGCCAGTTTCGTCGAACAAACTTGTGCCAGTTGCGCAGAACAAACTTATGCCAGTTGCGTCGGACAAACTTGTGCCAGTTGCATAGAACAAACTTGTGCCAGTTGCGTAGAACAAACTTGTGCCAGTTGTGTCAAACAACCTTTTGCCAGTTGCGTCAAACAAACTTGGGCCAGTTGCGTCGAACAAACTTGGGCCAGTTGTGTCGGACAAACTTGTGCCAGTTACGTAGAACAAACTTGTGCCAGTTGCAAACTACAAACTTGTGCCAGTTGCGTTGAACAAACTTGGGCCAGTTGCGTCAAACAAACTTGTGCTAGTTGCGTTAAACAAACTTTTGCCAGTTGCGTCAAACAAACTTCTGCCAGTTGCGTTGAACAGACTTGTGCAAGTTGCGTAGAACAAACTTGAATCAGTTGCGTAGAACAAACTTGTGCCAGTTGCATAGAACAAACATTTTCCAGTTGCCTAGAACAAACTTGTGCCAGTTGCGTCGAACAAACTTGTGCCAGTTGATCGAACAAAGTTGTGCCAGTTGCGTTTGACAAACTTGTGCCAGTTGCGTTGAACAAACTTGTGACAGTTGCGTAGAACAAACTTGTGCCAGTTGTTTCAAACAAACTTTTGCCAGTTGCGTCAAACAAACTTAGGCCAGTTGCGTCAAAAAAACTTGTGCCAGTTGCGTAGAACAAACTTGTGGCATTTGCGTCAAAAAACTTGTGCCAGTTGGTAGAACAAATTTGTGCCAGTTGCGTAGAACAAACTTGTGCCAGTTGTGTCGAACAAAATTGTGCCAGTTGCATAGAACAAACTCGTGACAGTTGCGAAGAACAAACTTGGGCCAGTTGCGTAGAACAAACTTGGGCCAGTTGCGTAGAACAAACTTGTGCCAGTTTTGTCAAACAAACTTGTGCCAGTTGCGTAGAACAAACTTGTGCCAGTTGCGTAGAACAAACTTGTGCCTGTTGCATCGAACAAACTCGTGCCAGTTGGGTCGAACAAACTTGTGCCAGTTGCATCGAACAAACTTGTGTCAATTACATAGAACAAACTTGTGCCAGTTTCGTCGAACAAACTTGTGCCAGTTGCGTAGAACAAACTTGTGCCAGTTGTGTCAATCAAACTTCTGCCAGTTGCGTCAAACAAGTTTGGGCCAGTTGCGTCGAACAAACTTGTGCCAGTTGCGTCGAAGAAACTTGTGCCAGTTGCGTAGAAAAAACTTGTGCCAGTTGCATCAAACAAACTTGTGCCAGTTGCATAGAACAAACTTGTTCCAGTTGTGTAGAGCAACCTTGTGCCAGTTGCGTCAAACAAACTTGTGCCAGTTGCGTCAAACAAATTTATGCCAGTTGCTTAGAACAAACTTGTGCCAGTTGCGTTAAACAAACTTGTGCCAGTTGCATCGAACACACTTGTGCCAGTTGCGTCGAACACACATGTGCCAGTTGCGTTGGACAAACTTTTGCCAATTGCGTCGAAAAAACTTGTGCCAGTTGCGTAGAACAAACTTGTGCCAGTTGTATCAAACAAACTTGTGCCAGTTGCATAAAACAAACTTGTGCCAGTTGCGTCGAACAAACTTGTGCCAGTTACGTAGAACAAACTTGTGCCAGTTGTGTCAGACAAACTTGTGCCAGTTGCGCAGAACAAATTTGTGCCAGTTCCGTAGAACAAACTTGTGTCAGTTGCGTAGAACAAACTTGTGCCAGTTTCGTCGAACAAACTTGTGCCAGTTGCGTAGAACAAACTTGTGCCAGTTGTGTCAAACAAACTTGTGCCAGTTGCGTCAAACAAACTTGGGCCAGTTGCGTCGAAGAAACTTGTGCCAGTTGCGTAGAACAAACTTGTGCCAGTTGCGTAGAACAAACTTGTGCCAGTTGCGTAGAACAAACTTGTGCCAGTTCCATAGAACAAACTTGTGCCAGTTGCAAAAAACAACCTTGTGCCAGTTGCGTCAAACAAACTTGTGCCAGTTGCGTCAAAAAATTTGTGCCAGTTGTGTCAAAGAAACTTTTGCCAGTTGGGTCGAATAAACTTGTGCTAGTTGCGTTAAACAAATTTGTGCCAGTTGCGCCGAACAAACTTGTGCCAGTTGCATCGAACAAACTTGTGCCAGTTGCGTTAAACAAACTTGTGCCAGTTGCGTCAAACAAACTTGTGCCAGTTGCGTCGAACAAACTTGTGCCAGTTGCATCGAACAAACTTGTGCCAGTTGCGTCGAACAAGCTTGTGCCAGTTGCGTCAAACAAACTTGTGACAGTTGCATCGAAGAAACTTGTGACAGTTGCATCGAACAAACTTGTGAGAGTTGCGTAGAACAAACTTGTGCCAGTTGTGTCAAACAAACTTGTGCCAGTTGCATAGAACAAACTTGTGCCAGTTGCGTCGAACAAACTTGTGCCAGTTGCGTCAAACAAACTTTTGCCAGTTGTGTAGAACAAACTTGTGCCAGTTGTGTCAAACAAACTTGTGCCAGTTGCGTAGAACAAACTTGTGCCAGTTGTGTAGAACAAACTTGTGCCAGTTACGTAGAACAAACTTGTGCCAGTTGCGTCAAACAAACTTGTGCCAGTTGCGTCAAACAAACTTGTACCAGTTGCGTAGAACAAACTTGTGCCAGTTCCATAGAACAAACTTGTGCCAGTTGCAAAAAACAACCTTGTGCCAGTTGCGTCAAACAAACTTGTGCCAGTTGCGTCAAAAAATTTGTGCCAGTTGTGTCAAACAAACTTTTGCCAGTTGGGTCGAATAAACTTGTGCTAGTTGCGTTAAACAAATTTGTGAGAGTTGCGCCGAACAAACTTGTGCCAGTTGCATCGAACAAACTTGTGCCAGTTGCGTTAAACAAACTTGTGCCAGTTGCGTCAAACAAACTTGTGCCAGTTGCGTCGAACAAACTTGTGCCAGTTGCATCGAACAAACTTGTGCCAGTTGCGTCGAACACACTTGTGCCAGTTGCGTCGGACAAACTTGTGCCAGTTGCGTCGAACAAACTTGTGCCAGTTGCGTAGAACAAACTTATGCCAGTTGCGTCGGACAAACTTGTGCAAGTTGCGTCGAACAAACTTGTGCCAGTTGCATAGAACAAACTTGTGCCAGTTGTGTCAAACAACCTTTTGCCAGTTGCGTCAAACAAACTTGGGCCAGTTGCGTCGAACAAACTTGGGCCAGTTGTGTCGGACAAACTTGTGCCAGTTACGTAGAACAAACTTGTGCGAGTTGCAAACTACAAACTTGTGCCAGTTGCGTTGAACAAACTTGGGCCAGTTGCGTCAAACAAACTTGTGCTAGTTGCATTAAACAAACTTTTGCCAGTTGCGTCAAACAAACTTGTGCCAGTTGCGTTGAACAAACTTGTGCCAGTTGCGTAGAACAAACTTGAATCAGTTGCGTAGAACAAACTTGTGCCAGTTGCGTCAAACAAACATTTTCCAGTTGCCTAGAACAAACTTGTGCCAGTTGCGTCGAACAAACTTGTGCCAGTTGATCGAAAAAAGTTGTGCCAGTTGCGTTTGACAAACTTGTGCCAGTTACGTTGAACAAACTTGTGACAGTTGCGTAGAACAAACTTGTGCCAGTTGTTTCAAACAAACTTTTGCCAGTTGCGTCAAACAAACTTGGGCCAGTTGCGTCAAAAAAACTTGTGCCAGTTGCGGAGAACAAACTTGTGGCATTTGCGTCAAAAACCTTGTCCAGTTGGTAGAACAAATTTGTGCCAGTTGCGTAGAACAAACTTGTGCCAGTTGTGTCGAACAAACTCGTGACAGTTGTGAATAACAAACTTGGGCCAGTTGCGTAGAACAAACTTGTGCCAGTTGCGATGAACAAACTTGTGCCAGTTGTGTCAAACAAACTTGTGCCAGTTGCGTAGAACAAACTTGTGCCAGTTGCATAGAACAAACTTGTGCCTGTTGCATCGAACAAACTCGTGCCAGTTGGGTCGAACAAACTTGTGCCAGTTGCGTAGAACAAACTTGTGCCAGTTGTGTCAATCAAACTTCTGCCAGTTGCGTCAAACAAGTTTGGGCCAGTTGCGTCGAACAAACTTGTGCCAGTTGCGTCGAAGAAACTTGTGCCAGTTGCGTAGAAAAAACTTGTGCCAGTTGCGTCAAACAAACTTGTGCCAGTTGCATAGAACAAACTTGTTCCAGTTGTGTAGAGCAACCTTGTGCCAATTGCGTCAAACAACCTTGTGCCAGTTGCGTCAAACAAACTTGTGCCAGTTGCGTCGAACAAACTTATCCAGTTGCGTAGAACAAACTTTTTGCCAGTTGTGTCCAAAAAACTTATCCCAGTTGCGTCAAACAAACTTGGGCCAGTTGCGTCAAACAAATTTATGCCAGTTGCATAGAACAAACTTGTGCCAGTTGCGTAGAACAAACTTGTGCCAGTTGCATCGAACAAACTTGTGCCAGTTGCGTCGAACACACTTGTGCCAGTTGTGTCGGACAAACTTGTGCCAGTTGCGTCGAACAAACTTGTGCCTGTTGCGCAGAACAAACTTATGCCAGTTGCGTCGGACAAACTTGTGCCAGTTGCATAGAACAAACTTGTGCCAGTTGCGTAGAACAAACTTGTGCCAGTTGTGTCAAACAACCTTTTGCCAGTTGCGTCAAACAAACTTGGGCCAGTTGCGTCGAACAAACTTGGGCCAGTTGTGTCGGACAAACTTGTGCCAGTTACGTAGAACAAACTTGTGCCAGTTGCAAACTACAAACTTGTGCCAGTTGCGTTGAACAAACTTGGGCCAGTTGCGTCAAACAAACTTGTGCTAGTTGCGTTAAACAAACTTTTGCCAGTTGCGTCAAACAAACTTCTGCCAGTTGCGTTGAACAGACTTGTGCCAGTTGCGTAGAACAAACTTGAATCAGATGCGTAGAACAAACTTGTGCCAGTTGCGTAGAACAAACATTTTCCAGTTGCCTAGAACAAACTTGTGCCAGTTGCGTCGAACAAACTTGTGCCAGTTGATCGAACAAAGTTGTGCCAGTTGCGTTTGACAAACTTGTGCCAGTTGCGTTGAACAAACTTGTGACAGTTGCGTAGAACAAACTTGTGCCAGTTGTTTCAAACAAACTTTTGCCAGTTGCGTCAAACAAACTTAGGCCAGTTGCGTCAAAAAAACTTGTGCCAGTTGCGTAGAACAAACTTGTGGCATTTGCGTCAAAAAACTTGTGCCAGTTGGTAGAACAAATTTGTGCCAGTTGCGTAGAACAAACTTGTGCCAGTTGTGTCGAACAAAATTGTGCCAGTTGCATAGAACAAACTCGTGACAGTTGCGAAGAACAAACTTGGGCCAGTTGCGTAGAACAAACTTGGGCCAGTTGCGTAGAACAAACTTGTGCCAGTTTTGTCAAACAAACTTGTGCCAGTTGCGTAGAACAAACTTGTGCCAGTTGCGTAGAACAAACTTGTGCCTGTTGCATCGAACAAACTCGTGCCAGTTGGGTCGAACAAACTTGTGCCAGTTGCATCGAACAAACTTGTGTCAATTACATAGAACAAACTTGTGCCAGTTTCGTCGAACAAACTTGTGCCAGTTGCGTAGAACAAACTTGTGCCAGTTGTGTCAATCAAACTTCTGCCAGTTGCGTCAAACAAGTTTGGGCCAGTTGCGTCGAACAAACTTGTGCCAGTTGCGTCGAAGAAACTTGTGCCAGTTGCGTAGAAAAAACTTGTGCCAGTTGCATCAAACAAACTTGTGCCAGTTGCATAGAACAAACTTGTTCCAGTTGTGTAGAGCAACCTTGTGCCAGTTGCGTCAAACAACCTTGTGCCAGTTGCGTCAAACAAACTTGTGCCAGTTGCGTCAAACAAATTTATGCCAGTTGCTTAGAACAAACTTGTGCCAGTTGCGTTAAACAAACTTGTGCCAGTTGCATCGAACACACTTGTGCCAGTTGCGTCGAACACACTTGTGCCAGTTGCGTCAAACAAACTTGTGCCAATTGCGTCGAAAAAACTTGTGCCAGTTGCGTAGAACAAACTTGTGCCAGTTGTATCAAACAAACTTGTGCCAGTTGCATAAAACAAACTTGTGCCAGTTGCGTCGAACAAACTTGTGCCAGTTACGTAGAACAAACTTGTGCCAGTTACGTAGAAGAAACTTGTGCCAGTTGTGTCAGACAAACTTGTGCCAGTTGCGCAGAACAAATTTGTGCCAGTTCCGTAGAACAAACTTGTGCCAGTTGCGTAGAACAAACTTGTGCCAGTTTCGTCGAACAAACTTGTGCCAGTTGCGTAGAACAAACTTGTGCCAGTTGTGTCAAACAAACTTGTGCCAGTTGCGTCAAACAAACTTGGGCCAGTTGCGTCGAAGAAACTTGTGCCAGTTGCGTAGAACAAACTTGTGCCAGTTGCGTAGAACAAACTTGTGCCAGTTGCGTAGAACAAACTTGTGCCAGTTCCATAGAACAAACTTGTGCCAGTTGCAAAAAACAACCTTGTGCCAGTTGCGTCAAACAAACTTGTGCCAGTTGCGTCAAAAAATTTGTGCCAGTTGTGTCAAAGAAACTTTTGCCAGTTGGGTCGAATAAACTTGTGCTAGTTGCGTTAAACAAATTTGTGCCAGTTGCGCCGAACAAACTTGTGCCAGTTGCATCGAACAAACTTGTGCCAGTTGCGTTAAACAAACTTGTGCCAGTTGCGTCAAACAAACTTGTGCCAGTTGCGTCGAACAAACTTGTGCCAGTTGCATCGAACAAACTTGTGCCAGTTGCGTCGAACAAGCTTGTGCCAGTTGCGTCAAACAAACTTGTGACAGTTGCATCGAACAAACTTGTGACAGTTGCATCGAACAAACTTGTGAGAGTTGCGTAGAACAAACTTGTGCCAGTTGTGTCAAACAAACTTGTGCCAGTTGCATAGAACAAACTTGTGCCAGTTGCGTCGAACAAACTTGTGCCAGTTGCGTCAAACAAACTTTTGCCAGTTGTGTAGAACAAACTTGTGCCAGTTGTGTCAAACAAACTTGTGCCAGTTGCGTAGAACAAACTTGTGCCAGTTGTGTAGAACAAACTTGTGCCAGTTACGTAGAACAAACTTGTGCCAGTTGCGTCAAACAAACTTGTGCCAGTTGCGTCAAACAAACTTGTACCAGTTGCGTAGAACAAACTTGTGCCAGTTCCATAGAACAAACTTGTGCCAGTTGCAAAAAACAACCTTGTGCCAGTTGCGTCAAACAAACTTGTGCCAGTTGCGTCAAAAAATTTGTGCCAGTTGTGTCAAACAAACTTTTGCCAGTTGGGTCGAATAAACTTGTGCTAGTTGCGTTAAACAAATTTGTGAGAGTTGCGCCGAACAAACTTGTGCCAGTTGCATCGAACAAACTTGTGCCAGTTGCGTTAAACAAACTTGTGCCAGTTGCGTCAAACAAACTTGTGCCAGTTGCGTCGAACAAACTTGTGCCAGTTGCATCGAACAAACTTGTGCCAGTTGCGTCGAACACACTTGTGCCAGTTGCGTCGGACAAACTTGTGCCAGTTGCGTCGAACAAACTTGTGCCAGTTGCGTAGAACAAACTTATGCCAGTTGCGTCGGACAAACTTGTGCAAGTTGCGTCGAACAAACTTGTGCCAGTTGCATAGAACAAACTTGTGCCAGTTGTGTCAAACAACCTTTTGCCAGTTGCGTCAAACAAACTTGGGCCAGTTGCGTCGAACAAACTTGGGCCAGTTGTGTCGGACAAACTTGTGCCAGTTACGTAGAACAAACTTGTGCGAGTTGCAAACTACAAACTTGTGCCAGTTGCGTTGAACAAACTTGGGCCAGTTGCGTCAAACAAACTTGTGCTAGTTGCATTAAACAAACTTTTGCCAGTTGCGTCAAACAAACTTGTGCCAGTTGCGTTGAACAAACTTGTGCCAGTTGCGTAGAACAAACTTGAATCAGTTGCGTAGAACAAACTTGTGCCAGTTGCGTCAAACAAACATTTTCCAGTTGCCTAGAACAAACTTGTGCCAGTTGCGTCGAACAAACTTGTGCCAGTTGATCGAACAAAGTTGTGCCAGTTGCGTTTGACAAACTTGTGCCAGTTACGTTGAACAAAGTTGTGACAGTTGCGTAGAACAAACTTGTGCCAGTTGTTTCAAACAAACTTTTGCCAGTTGCGTCAAACAAACTTGGGCCAGTTGCGTCAAAAAAACTTGTGCCAGTTGCGGAGAACAAACTTGTGGCATTTGCGTCAAAAACCTTGTCCAGTTGGTAGAACAAATTTGTGCCAGTTGCGTAGAACAAACTTGTGCCAGTTGTGTCGAACAAACTCGTGACAGTTGTGAATAACAAACTTGGGCCAGTTGCGTAGAACAAACTTGTGCCAGTTGCGATGAACAAACTTGTGCCAGTTGTGTCAAACAAACTTGTGCCAGTTGCATAGAACAAACTTGTGCCAGTTGCATAGAACAAACTTGTGCCTGTTGCATCGAACAAACTCGTGCCAGTTGGGTCGAACAAACTTGTGCCAGTTGCGTAGAACAAACTTGTGCCAGTTGTGTCAATCAAACTTCTGCCAGTTGCGTCAAACAAGTTTGGGCCAGTTGCGTCGAACAAACTTGTGCCAGTTGCGTCGAAGAAACTTGTGCCAGTTGCGTAGAAAAAACTTGTGCCAGTTGCGTCAAACAAACTTGTGCCAGTTGCATAGAACAAACTTGTTCCAGTTGTGTAGAGCAACCTTGTGCCAATTGCGTCAAACAACCTTGTGCCAGTTGCGTCAAACAAACTTGTGCCAGTTGCGTCGAACAAACTTATCCAGTTGCGTAGAACAAACTTTTTGCCAGTTGTGTCCAAAAAACTTATCCCAGTTGCGTCAAACAAACTTGGGCCAGTTGCGTCAAACAAATTTATGCCAGTTGCATAGAACAAACTTGTGCCAGTTGCGTAGAACAAACTTGTGCCAGTTGCATCGAACAAACTTGTGCCAGTTGCGTCGAACACACTTGTGCCAGTTGTGTCGGACAAACTTGTGCCAGTTGCGTCGAACAAACTTGTGCCTGTTGCGCAGAACAAACTTATGCCAGTTGCGTCGGACAAACTTGTGCCAGTTGCATAGAACAAACTTGTGCCAGTTGCGTAGAACAAACTTGTGCCAGTTGTGTCAAACAACCTTTTGCCAGTTGCGTCAAACAAACTTGGGCCAGTTGCGTCGAACAAACTTGGGCCAGTTGTGTCGGACAAACTTGTGCCAGTTACGTAGAACAAACTTGTGCCAGTTGCAAACTACAAACTTGTGCCAGTTGCGTTGAACAAACTTGGGCCAGTTGCGTCAAACAAACTTGTGCTAGTTGCGTTAAACAAACTTTTGCCAGTTGCGTCAAACAAACTTCTGCCAGTTGCGTTGAACAGACTTGTGCCAGTTGCGTAGAACAAACTTGAATCAGATGCGTAGAACAAACTTGTGCCAGTTGCGTAGAACAAACATTTTCCAGTTGCCTAGAACAAACTTGTGCCAGTTGCGTCGAACAAACTTGTGCCAGTTGATCGAACAAAGTTGTGCCAGTTGCGTTTGACAAACTTGTGCCAGTTGTGTTGAACAAACTTGTGACAGTTGCGTAGAACAAACTTGTGCCAGTTGTTTCAAACAAACTTTTGCCAGTTGCGTCAAACAAACTTAGGCCAGTTGCGTCAAAAAAACTTGTGCCAGTTGCGTAGAACAAACTTGTGGCATTTGCGTCAAAAAACTTGTGCCAGTTGGTAGAACAAATTTGTGCCAGTTGCGTAGAACAAACTTGTGCCAGTTGTGTCGAACAAAATTGTGCCAGTTGCATAGAACAAACTCGTGACAGTTGCGAAGAACAAACTTGGGCCAGTTGCGTAGAACAAACTTGGGCCAGTTGCGTAGAACAAACTTGTGCCAGTTTTGTCAAACAAACTTGTGCCAGTTGCGTAGAACAAACTTGTGCCAGTTGCGTAGAACAAACTTGTGCCTGTTGCATCGAACAAACTCGTGCCAGTTGGGTCGAACAAACTTGTGCCAGTTGCATCGAACAAACTTGTGTCAATTACATAGAACAAACTTGTGCCAGTTTCGTCGAACAAACTTGTGCCAGTTGCGTAGAACAAACTTGTGCCAGTTGTGTCAATCAAACTTCTGCCAGTTGCGTCAAACAAGTTTGGGCCAGTTGCGTCGAACAAACTTGTGCCAGTTGCGTCGAAGAAACTTGTGCCAGTTGCGTAGAAAAAACTTGTGCCAGTTGCATCAAACAAACTTGTGCCAGTTGCATAGAACAAACTTGTTCCAGTTGTGTAGAGCAACCTTGTGCCAGTTGCGTCAAACAACCTTGTGCCAGTTGCGTCAAACAAACTTGTGCCAGTTGCGTCAAACAAATTTATGCCAGTTGCTTAGAACAAACTTGTGCCAGTTGCGTTAAACAAACTTGTGCCAGTTGCATCGAACACACTTGTGCCAGTTGCGTCGAACACACTTGTGCCAGTTGCGTCAAACAAACTTGTGCCAATTGCGTCGAAAAAACTTGTGCCAGTTGCGTAGAACAAACTTGTGCCAGTTGTATCAAACAAACTTGTGCCAGTTGCATAAAACAAACTTGTGCCAGTTGCGTCGAACAAACTTGTGCCAGTTACGTAGAACAAACTTGTGCCAGTTACGTAGAACAAACTTGTGCCAGTTGTGTCAGACAAACTTGTGCCAGTTGTGCAGAACAAATTTGTGCCAGTTCCGTAGAACAAACTTGTGCCAGTTGCGTAGAACAAACTTGTGCCAGTTTCGTCGAACAAACTTGTGCCAGTTGCGTAGAACAAACTTGTGCCAGTTGTGTCAAACAAACTTGTGCCAGTTGCGTCAAACAAACTTGGGCCAGTTGCGTCGAAGAAACTTGTGCCAGTTGCGTAGAACAAACTTGTGCCAGTTGCGTAGAACAAACTTGTGCCAGTTGCGTAGAACAAACTTGTGCCAGTTCCATAGAACAAACTTGTGCCAGTTGCAAAAAACAACCTTGTGCCAGTTGCGTCAAACAAACTTGTGCCAGTTGCGTCAAAAAATTTGTGCCAGTTGTGTCAAAGAAACTTTTGCCAGTTGGGTCGAATAAACTTGTGCTAGTTGCGTTAAACAAATTTGTGCCAGTTGCGCCGAACAAACTTGTGCCAGTTGCATCGAACAAACTTGTGCCAGTTGCGTTAAACAAACTTGTGCCAGTTGCGTCAAACAAACTTGTGCAAGTTGCGTCGAACAAACTTGTGCCAGTTGCATCGAACAAACTTGTGCCAGTTGCGTCGAACAAGCTTGTGCCAGTTGCGTCAAACAAACTTGTGACAGTTGCATCGAACAAACTTGTGACAGTTGCATCGAACAAACTTGTGAGAGTTGCGTAGAACAAACTTGTGCCAGTTGTGTCAAACAAACTTGTGCCAGTTGCATAGAACAAACTTGTGCCAGTTGCGTCGAACAAACTTGTGCCAGTTGCGTCAAACAAACTTTTGCCAGTTGTGTAGAACAAACTTGTGCCAGTTGTGTCAAACAAACTTGTGCCAGTTGCGTAGAACAAACTTGTGCCAGTTGTGTAGAACAAACTTGTGCCAGTTACGTAGAACAAACTTGTGCCAGTTGCGTCAAACAAACTTGTGCCAGTTGCGTCAAACAAACTTGTACCAGTTGCGTAGAACAAACTTGTGCCAGTTCCATAGAACAAACTTGTGCCAGTTGCAAAAAACAACCTTGTGCCAGTTGCGTCAAACAAACTTGTGCCAGTTGCGTCAAAAAATTTGTGCCAGTTGTGTCAAACAAACTTTTGCCAGTTGGGTCGAATAAACTTGTGCTAGTTGCGTTAAACAAATTTGTGCCAGTTGCGCCGAACAAACTTGTGCCAGTTGCATCGAACAAACTTGTGCCAGTTGCGTTAAACAAACTTGTGCCAGTTGCGTCAAACAAACTTGTGCCAGTTGCGTCGAACAAACTTGTGCCAGTTGCATCGAACAAACTTGTGCCAGTTGCATCGAACAAACTTGTGCCAGTTGCGTTAAAAAAACTTGTGCCAGTTGCGTCAAACAAACTTGTGCCAGTTGCGTCGAACAAACTTGTGCCAGTTGCGTCGAACAAACTTGTGCCAGTTGCATCGAACAAACTTGTGCCAGTTGCGTCGAACAAGCTTGTGCCAGTTGCGTCAAACAAACTTGTGACAGTTGCATCGAACAAACTTGTGAGAGTTGCGTAGAACAAACTTGTGCCAGTTCTGTCAAACAAACTTGTGCCAGTTGCATAGAACAAACTTGTGCCAGTTGCGTCGAACAAACTTGTGCCAGTTGCGTCAAACAAACTTTTGCCAGTTGTGTAGAACAAACTTGTGCCAGTTGTGTCAAACAAACTTGTGCCAGTTGCGTAGAACAAACTTGTGCCAGTTGTGTAGAACAAACTTGTGCCAGTTACATAGAACAAACTTGTGCCAGGTGCGTCAAACAAACTTGTGCCAGTTGCGTCAAACAAACTTGTACCAGTTGTGTAGAACAAACTTGAGCCAGTTGCATACAACAAACTTGTGCCAGTTGAGTCGAACAGACTTGTGACAGTTGCGTTGAACAAACTTGAGCCAGTTGCGTTGAACAAACTTGTGCCAGTTGCGTAGAACAAACTTTTGCCAGTTGCGTAGAACAAACTTGTGCCAGTTACGTAGAATAAACTTTTGCCATTTGTGTCAAAGAAACTTGTGCCAGTTGCATAGAACAAACTTGTGCCAGTTGCGTCGAACAAACTTGTGCCAGTTGATCGAACAAAGTTGTGCCAGTTGCGTTTGACAAACTTGTGCCAGTTGCGTTGAACAAACTTTTGACAGTTGCGTAGAACAAACTTGTGCCAGTTGTTTCAAACAAACTTTTGCCAGTTGCGTCAAACAAACTTAGGCCAGTTGCGTCAAACAAACTTAGGCCAGTTGCGTCAAAAAAACTTGTGGCATTTGCGTCAAAAAACTTGTGCCAGTTGGTAGAACAAATTTGTGCCAGTTGCGTAGAACAAACTTGTGCCAGTTGTGTCGAACAAAATTGTGCCAGTTGCATAGAACAAACTCGTGACAGTTGCGAAGAACAAACTTGGGCCAGTTGCGTAGAACAAACTTTTGCCAGTTGTGTAGAACAAACTTGTGCCAGTTTTGTCAAACAAACTTGTGCCAGTTGCGTAGAACAAACTTGTGCCAGTTGCGTAGAACAAACTTGTGCCTGTTGCATCGAACAAACTCGTGCCAGTTGGGTCGAACAAACTTGTGCCAGTTGCATCGAACAAACTTGTGTCAATTACATAGAACAAACTTGTGCCAGTTTCGTCGAACAAACTTGTGCCAGTTGCGTAGAACAAACTTGTGCCAGTTGTGTCAATCAAACTTCTGCCAGTTGCGTCAAACAAGTTTGGGCCAGTTGCGTCGAACAAACTTGTGCCAGTTGCGTCGAAGAAACTTGTGCCAGTTGCGTAGAAAAAACTTGTGCCAGTTGCATCAAACAAACTTGTGCCAGTTGCATAGAACAAACTTGTTCCAGTTGTGTAGAGCAACCTTGTGCCAGTTGCGTCAAACAACCTTGTGCCAGTTGCGTCAAACAAACTTGGGCCAGTTGCGTCAAACAAATTTATGCCAGTTGCTTAGAACAAACTTGTGCCAGTTGCGTTAAACAAACTTGTGCCAGTTGCATCGAACACACTTGTGCCAGTTGCGTCGAACACACTTGTGCCAGTTGCGTCGGACAAACTTGTGCCAATTGCGTCGAAAAAACTTGTGCCAGTTGCGTAGAACAAACTTGTGCCAGTTGTATCAAACAAACTTGTGCCAGTTGCATAAAACAAACTTGTGCCAGTTGCATAAAACAAACTTGTGCCAGTTACGTAGAACAAACTTGTGCCAGTTACGTAGAACAAACTTGTGCCAGTTGTGTCAGACAAACTTGTGCCAGTTGCGCAGAACAAATTTGTGCCAGTTCCGTAGAACAAACTTGTGCCAGTTGCGTAGAACAAACTTGTGCCAGTTTCGTCGAACAAATTTGTGCCAGTTGTGCCGAACAAACTTGTGCCAGTTGCATCGAACAAACTTGTGCCAGTTGCGTTAAACAAACTTGTGCCAGTTGCGTCAAACAAACTTGTGCCAGTTGCGTAGAACAAACTTGTGCCAGTTGCATCGAACAAACTTGTGCCAGTTGCATCGAACAAACTTGTGCCAGTTGCGTTAAACAAACTTGTGCCAGTTGCGTCAAACAAACTTGTGCCAGTTGCGTCGAACAAACTTGTGCCAGTTGCATCGAACAAACTTGTGCCAGTTGCGTCGAACAAGCTTGTGCCAGTTGCGTCAAACAAATTTGTGACAGTTGCATCGAACAAACTTGTGAGAGTTGCGTAGAACAAACTTGTGCCAGTTGTGTCAAACAAACTTGTGCCAGTTGCATAGAACAAACTTGTGCCAGTTGCGTCGAACAAACTTGTGCCAGTTGCGTCAAACAAACTTTTGCCAGTTGTGTAGAACAAACTTGTGCCAGTTGTGTCAAACAAACTTGTGCCAGTTGCGTAGAACAAACTTGTGCCAGTTGTGTAGAACAAACTTGTGCCAGTTACGTAGAACAAACTTGTGCCAGTTGCGTCAAACAAACTTGTGCCAGTTGCGTCAAACAAACTTGTACCAGTTGTGTAGAACAAACTTGAGCCAGTTGCATACAACAAACTTGTGCCAGTTGAGTCGAACAGACTTGTGACAGTTGCGTTGAACAAACTTGAGCCAGTTGCGTTGAACAAACTTGTGCCAGTTGCGTAGAACAAACTTTTGCCAGTTGCGTAGAACAAACTTGTGCCAGTTACGTAGAATAAACTTTTGCCATTTGTGTCAAACAAACTTGTGCCAGTTGCATAGAACAAACTTGTGCCAGTTGCGTCGAACAAACTTGTGCCAGTTGATCGAACAAAGTTGTGCCAGTTGCGTTTGACAAACTTGTGCCAGTTGCGTTGAACAAACTTGTGACAGTTGCGTAGAACAAACTTGTGCCAGTTGTTTCAAACAAACTTTTGCCAGTTGCGTCAAACAAACTTAGGCCAGTTGCGTCAAACAAACTTAGGCCAGTTGCGTCAAAAAAACTTGTGGCATTTGCGTCAAAAAACTTGTGCCAGTTGGTAGAACAAATTTGTGCCAGTTGCGTAGAACAAACTTGTGCCAGTTGTGTCGAACAAAATTGTGCCAGTTGCATAGAACAAACTCGTGACAGTTGCGAAGAACAAACTTGGGCCAGTTGCGTAGAACAAACTTGGGCCAGTTGCGTAGAACAAACTTGTGCCAGTTTTGTCAAACAAACTTGTGCCAGTTGCGTAGAACAAACTTGTGCCAGTTGCGTAGAACAAACTTGTGCCTGTTGCATCGAACAAACTCGTGCCAGTTGGGTCGAACAAACTTGTGCCAGTTGCATCGAACAAACTTGTGTCAATTACATAGAACAAACTTGTGCCAGTTTCGTCGAACAAACTTGTGCCAGTTGCGTAGAACAAACTTGTGCCAGTTGTGTCAATCAAACTTCTGCCAGTTGCGTCAAACAAGTTTGGGCCAGTTGCGTCGAACAAACTTGAGCCAGTTGCGTCGAAGAAACTTGTGCCAGTTGCGTAGAAAAAACTTGTGCCAGTTGCATCAAACAAACTTGTGCCAGTTGCATAGAACAAACTTGTTCCAGTTGTGTAGAGCAACCTTGTGCCAGTTGCGTCAAACAACCTTGTGCCAGTTGCGTCAAACAAACTTGTGCCAGTTGCGTCAAACAAATTTATGCCAGTTGCTTAGAACAAACTTGTGCCAGTTGCGTTAAACAAACTTGTGCCAGTTGCATCGAACACACTTGTGCCAGTTGCGTCGAACACACTTGTGCCAGTTGCGTCGGACAAACTTGTGCCAATTGCGTCGAAAAAACTTGTGCCAGTTGCGTAGAACAAACTTGTGCCAGTTGTATCAAACAAACTTGTGCCAGTTGCATAAAACAAACTTGTGCCAGTTGCGTCGAACAAACTTGTGCCAGTTACGTAGAACAAACTTGTGCCAGTTACGTAGAACAAACTTGTGCCAGTTGTGTCAGACAAACTTGTGCCAGTTGCGCAGAACAAATTTGTGCCAGTTCCGTAGAACAAACTTGTGCCAGTTGCGTAGAACAAACTTGTGCCAGTTTCGTCAAACAAACTTGTGCCAGTTGCGTAGAACAAACTTGTGCCAGTTGTGTCAAACAAACTTGTGCCAGTTGCGTCAAACAAACTTGGGCCAGTTGCGTCGAAGAAAATTGTGCCAGTTGCGTAGAACAAACTTGTGCCAGTTGCGTAGAACAAACTTGTGCCAGTTGCGTAGAACAAACTTGTGCCAGTTCCATAGAACAAACTTGTGCCAGTTGCAAAAAACAACCTTGTGCCATTGGCTTCAAACAAACTTGTGCCAGTTGCGTCAAAAAATTTGTGCCAGTTGTGTCAAACAAACTTTTGCCAGTTGGGTCGAATAAACTTGTGCTAGTTGCGTTAAACAAATTTGTGCCAGTTGCGCCGAACAAACTTGTGCCAGTTGCATCGAACAAACTTGTGCCAGTTGCGTTAAACAAACTTGTGCCAGTTGCGTCAAACAAACTTGTGCCAGTTGTGTCGAACAAACTTGTGCCAGTTGCATCGAACAAACTTGTGCCAGTTGCGTCGAACAAGCTTGTGCCAGTTGCGTCAAACAAACTTGTGACAGTTGCATCGAACAAACTTGTGAGAGTTGCGTAGAACAAACTTGTGCCAGTTGTGTCAAACAAACTTGTGCCAGTTGCATAGAACAAACTTGTGCCAGTTGCGTCGAACAAACTTGTGCCAGTTGCGTCAAACAAACTTTTGCCAGTTGTGTAGAACAAACTTGTGCCAGTTGTGTCAAACAAACTTGTGCCAGTTGCGTAGAACAAACTTGTGCCAGTTGTGTAGAACAAACTTGTGCCAGTTACGTAGAACAAACTTGTGCCAGTTGCGTCAAACAAACTTGTGCCAGTTGCGTCAAACAAACTTGTACCAGTTGCGTAGAACAAACTTGTGCCAGTTCCATAGAACAAACTTGTGCCAGTTGCAAAAAACAACCTTGTGCCAGTTGCGTCAAACAAACTTGTGCCAGTTGCGTCAAAAAATTTGTGCCAGTTGTGTCAAACAAACTTTTGCCAGTTGGGTCGAATAAACTTGTGCTAGTTGCGTTAAACAAATTTGTGTCAGTTGCGCCGAACAAACTTGTGCCAGTTGCATCGAACAAACTTGTGCCAGTTGCGTTAAGCAAACTTGTGCCAGTTGCGTCAAACAAACTTGTGCCAGTTGCGTCGAACAAACTTGTGCCAGTTGCGTAGAACAAACTTGTGCCTGTTGCATCGAACAAACTCGTGCCAGTTGGGTCGAACAAACTTGTGCCAGTTGCATCGAACAAACTTGTGTCAATTACATAGAACAAACTTGTGCCAGTTTCGTCGAACAAACTTGTGCCAGTTGCGTAGAACAAACTTGTGCCAGTTGTGTCAATCAAACTTCTGCCAGTTGCGTCAAACAAGTTTGGGCCAGTTGCGTCGAACAAACTTGTGCCAGTTGCGTCGAAGAAACTTGTGCCAGTTGCGTAGAAAAAACTTGTGGCAGTTGCATCAAACAAACTTGTGCCAGTTGCATAGAACAAACTTGTTCCAGTTGTGTAGAGCAACCTTGTGCCAGTTGCGTCAAACAACCTTGTGCCAGTTGCGTCAAACAAACTTGTGCCAGTTGCGTCAAACAAATTTATGCCAGTTGCTTAGAACAAACTTGTGCCAGTTGCGTTAAACAAACTTGTGCCAGTTGCATCGAACACACTTGTGCCAGTTGCGTCGAACACACTTGTGCCAGTTGCGTCGGACAAACTTGTGCCAATTGCGTCGAAAAAACTTGTGCCAGTTGCGTAGAACAAACTTGTGCCAGTTGTATCAAACAAACTTGTGCCAGTTGCATAAAACAAACTTGTGCCAGTTGCGTCGAACAAACTTGTGCCAGTTACGTAGAACAAAGTTGTGCCAGTTACGTAGAACAAACTTGTGCCAGTTGTGTCAGACAAACTTGTGCCAGTTGCGCAGAACAAATTTGTGCCAGTTCCGTAGAACAAACTTGTGCCAGTTGCGTAGAACAAACTTGTGCCAGTTTCGTCGAACAAACTTGTGCCAGTTGCGTAGAACAAACTTGTGCCAGTTGTGTCAAACAAACTTGTGCCAGTTGCGTCAAACAAACTTGGGCCAGTTGCGTCGAAGAAACTTGTGCCAGTTGCGTAGAACAAACTTGTGCCAGTTGCGTAGAACAAACTTGTGCCAGTTGCGTAGAACAAACTTGTGCCAGTTCCATAGAACAAACTTGTGCCAGTTGCAAAAAACAACCTTGTGCCAGTTGCGTCAAACAAACTTGTGCCAGTTGCGTCAAAAAATTTGTGCCAGTTGTGTCAAACAAACTTTTGCCAGTTGGGTCGAATAAACTTGTTCTAGTTGCGTTAAACAAATTTGTGCCAGTTGCGCTGAACAAACTTGTGCCAGTTGCATCGAACAAACTTGTGCCAGTTGCGTTAAACAAACTTGTGCCAGTTGCGTCAAACAAACTTGTGCCAGTTGCGTCGAACAAACTTGTGCCAGTTGCATCGAACAAACTTGTGCCAGTTGCGTCGAACAAGCTTGTGCCAGTTGCGTCAAACAAACTTGTGACAGTTGCATCGAACAAACTTGTGAGAGTTGCGTAGAACAAACTTGTGCCAGTTGTGTCAAACAAACTTGTGCCAGTTGCATAGAACAAACTTGTGCCAGTTGCGTCGAACAAACTTGTGCCAGTTGCGTCAAACAAACTTTTCCCAGTTGTGTAGAACAAACTTGTGCCAGTTGTGTCAAACAAACTTGTGCCAGTTGCGTAGAACAAACTTGTGCCAGTTGTGTAGAACAAACTTGTGCCAGTTACGTAGAACAAACTTGTGCCAGTTGCGTCAAACAAACTTGTGCCAGTTGCGTCAAACAAACTTGTACCAGTTGCGTAGAACAAACTTGTGCCAGTTCCATAGAACAAACTTGTGCCAGTTGCGAAAAACAACCTTGTGCCAGTTGCGTCAAACAAACTTGTGCCAGTTGCGTCAAAAAATTTGTGCCAGTTGTGTCAAACAAACTTTTGCCAGTTGGGTCGAATAAACTTGTGCTAGTTGCGTTAAACAAATTTGTGCCAGTTGCGCCGAACAAACTTGTGCCAGTTGCATCGAACAAACTTGTGCCAGTTGCGTTAAACAAACTTGTGCCAGTTGAGTCAAACAAACTTGTGCCAGTTGCGTCGAACAAACTTGTGCCAGTTGCATCGAACAAACTTGTGCCAGTTGCGTCGAACAAGCTTGTGCCAGTTGCGTCAAACAAACTTGTGACAGTTGCATCGAACAAACTTGTGAGAGTTGCGTAGAACAAACTTGTGCCAGTTGTGTCAAACAAACTTGTGCCAGTTGCATAGAACAAACTTGTGCCAGTTGCGTCGAACAAAATTGTGCCAGTTGCGTCAAACAAACTTTTGCCACTTGTGTAGAACAAACTTGTGCCAGTTGTGTCAAACAAACTTGTGCCAGTTGCGTAGAACAAACTTGTGCCAGTTGTGTAGAACAAACTTGTGCCAGTTACGTAGAACAAACTTGTGCCAGTTGCGTCAAACAAACTTGTGCCAGTTGCGTCAAACAAACTTGTACCAGTTGTGTAGAACAAACTTGAGCCAGTTGCATACAACAAACTTGTGCCAGTTGAGTCGAACAGACTTGTGACAGTTGCGTTGAAGAAACTTGAGCCAGTTGCGTTGAACAAACTTGTGCCAGTTGCGTAGAACAAACTTTTGCCAGTTGCGTAGAACAAACTTGTGCCAGTTACGTAGAATAAACTTTTGCCATTTGTGTCAAACAAACTTGTGCCAGTTGCATAGAACAAACTTGTGCCAGTTGCGTCGAACAAACTTGTGCCAGTTGATCGAACAAAGTTGTGCCAGTTGCGTTTGACAAACTTGTGCCAGTTGCGTTGAACAAACTTGTGACAGTTGCGTAGAACAAACTTGTGCCAGTTGTTTCAAACAAACTTTTGCCAGTTGCGTCAAACAAACTTAGGCCAGTTGCGTCAAAAAAACTTGTGCCAGTTGCGTAGAACAAACTTGTGGCATTTGCGTCAAAAAACTTGTGCCAGTTGGTAGAACAAATTTGTGCCAGTTGCGTAGAACAAACTTGTGCCAGTTGTGTCGAACAAAATTGTGCCAGTTGCATAGAACAAACTCGTGACAGTTGCGAAGAACAAACTTGGGCCAGTTGCGTAGAACAAACTTGGGCCAGTTGCGTAGAACAAACTTGTGCCAGTTTTGTCAAACAAACTTGTGCCAGTTGCGTAGAACAAACTTGTGCCAGTTGCGTAGAACAAACTTGTGCCTGTTGCATCGAACAAACTCGTGCCAGTTGGGTCAAACAAACTTGTGCCAGTTGCATCGAACAAACTTGTGTCAATTACATAGAACAAACTTGTGCCAGTTTCGTCGAACAAACTTGTGCCAGTTGTGTAGAACAAACTTGTGCCAGTTGTGTCAATCAAACTTCTGCCAGTTGCGTCAAACAAGTTTGGGCCAGTTGCGTCGAACAAACTTGTGCCAGTTGCGTCGAAGAAACTTGTGCCAGTTGCGTAGAAAAAACTTGTGCCATTTGCAACAAACAAACTTGTGCCAGTTGCATAGAACAAACTTGTTCCAGTTGTGTAGAGCAACCTTGTGCCAGTTGCGTCAAACAACCTTGTGCCAGTTGCGTCAAACAAACTTGTGCCAGTTGCGTCAAACAAATTTATGCCAGTTGCTTAGAACAAACTTGTGCCAGTTGCGTTAAACAAACTTGTGCCAGTTGCATCGAACACACTTGTGCCAGTTGCATCGAACACACTTGTGCCAGTTGCGTCGGACAAACTTGTGCCAATTGCGTCGAAAAAACTTGTGCCAGTTGCGTAGAACAAACTTGTGCCAGTTGTATCAAACAAACTTGTGCCAGTTGCATAAAACAAACTTGTGCCAGTTGCGTCGAACAAACTTGTGCCAGTTACGTAGAACAAACTTGTGCCAGTTACGTAGAACAAACTTGTGCCAGTTGTGTCAGACAAACTTGTGCCAGTTGCGCAGAACAAATTTGTGCCAGTTCCGTAGAACAAACTTGTGCCAGTTGCGTAGAACAAACTTGTGCCAGTTTCGTCGAACAAACTTGTGCCAGTTGCGTAGAACAAACTTGTGCCAGTTGTGTCAAACAAACTTGTGCCAGTTGCGTCAAACAAACTTGGGCCAGTTGCGTCGAAGAAAATTGTGCCAGTTGCGTAGAACAAACTTGTGCCAGTTGCGTAGAACAAACTTGTGCCAGTTGCGTAGAACAAACTTGTGCCAGTTCCATAGAACAAACTTGTGCCAGTTGCAAAAAACAACCTTGTGCCATTGGCGTCAAACAAACTTGTGCCAGTTGCGTCAAAAAATTTGTGCCAGTTGTGTCAAACAAACTTTTGCCAGTTGGGTCGAATAAACTTGTGCTAGTTGCGTTAAACAAATTTGTGCCAGTTGCGCCGAACAAACTTGTGCCAGTTGCATCGAACAAACTTGTGCCAGTTGCGTTAAACAAACTTGTGCCAGTTGCGTCAAACAAACTTGTGCCAGTTGTGTCGAACAAACTTGTGCCAGTTGCATCGAACAAACTTGTGCCAGTTGCGTCGAACAAGCTTGTGCCAGTTGCATAAAACAAACTTGTGACAGTTGCATCGAACAAACTTGTGAGAGTTGCGTAGAACAAACTTGTGCCAGTTGTGTCAAACAAACTTGTGCCAGTTGCATAGAACAAACTTGTGCCAGTTGCGCCGAACAAACTTGTGCCAGTTGCGTCAAACAAACTTTTGCCAGTTGTGTAGAACAAACTTGTGCCAGTTGTGTCAAACAAACTTGTGCCAGTTGCGTAGAACAAACTTGTGCCAGTTGTGTAGAACAAACTTGTGCCAGTTACGTAGAACAAACTTGTGCCAGTTGCGTCAAACAAACTTGTGCCAGTTGCGTCAAACAAACTTGTACCAGTTGCGTAGAACAAACTTGTGCCAGTTCCATAGAACAAACTTGTGCCAGTTGCAAAAAACAACCTTGTGCCAGTTGCGTCAAACAAACTTGTGCCAATTGCGTCAAAAAATTTGTGCCAGTTGTGTCAAACAAACTTTTGCCAGTTGGGTCGAATAAACTTGTGCTAGTTGCGTTAAACAAATTTGTGCCAGTTGCGCCGAACAAACTTGTGCCAGTTGCATCGAACAAACTTGTGCCAGTTGCGTTAAACAAACTTGTGCCAGTAGCGTCAAACAAACTTGTGCCAGTTGCGTCGAACAAACTTGTGCCAGTTGCATCGAACAAACTTGTGCCAGTTGCGTCGAACAAGCTTGTGCCAGTTGCGTCAAACAAACTTGTGACAGTTGCATCGAACAAACTTGTGAGAGTTGCGTAGAACAAACTTGTGCCAGTTGTGTCAAACAAACTTGTGCCAGTTGCATAGAACAAACTTGTGCCAGTTGCGTCGAACAAACTTGTGCCAGTTGCGTCAAACAAACTTTTGCCAGTTGTGTAGAACAAACTTGTGCCAGTTGTGTCAAACAAACTTGTGCCAGTTGCGTAGAACAAACTTGTGCCAGTTGTGTAGAACAAACTTGTGCCAGTTACGTAGAACAAACTTGTGCCAGTTTCGTCAAACAAACTTGTGCCAGTTGAGTCAAACAAACTTGTGCCAGTTGCGTCAAACAAACTTGTACCAGTTGTGTAGAACAAACTTGAGCCAGTTGCATACAACAAACTTGTGCCAGTTGAGTCGAACAGACTTGTGACAGTTGCGTTGAACAAACTTGAGCCAGTTGCGTTGAACAAACTTGTGCCAGTTGCGTAGAACAAACTTGTGCCAGTTGCGTAGAACAAACTTGTGCCAGTTACGTAGAATAAACTTTTGCCATTTGTGTCAAACAAACTTGTGCCAGTTGCATAGAACAAACTTGTGCCAGTTGCGTAGAACAAACTTGTGCCAGTTACGTAGAACAAACTTGTGCCAGTTGCGTAGAACAACCTTGTGCTAGTTGCTTCAAACAAACTTGGTCCAGTTGCATAGAACAAACTTGTGCCAGTTGCGTCAAACAAACTTGTGCCAGTTGCGTCAAACAAACTTGTGCCAGTTGCGTAGAACAAACTTGAGACAGTTGCGTAGAACAAACTTTTGCCAGTTGCGTCGAACATACTTGTGCCAGTTGCGTTGAAGAAACTTGTGCCAGTTGCGTAGAACAAACTTGTGGCAGTTGCGTAGAACAAACTTGTGCCAGTTGCGTAGAACAAACATTTTCCAGCTGCGTAGAATAAACTTGTGCCAGTTGCGTCAAACAAACTTGTGCCAGTTGCATCGAACAAACTTGTGCCAGGTACGTTGGACAAACTTGTGACAGTTGAGTAGAACAAACTTGTGCCAGTTGTTTCAAACAAACTTTTGCCAGTTGCGTCAAACAAACTTGGGCCAGTTGTGTCAAACAAACTTCTGCCAGTTGCATAGAACAAACTTGTGCCAGTTGCGTAGAACAAACTTGTGCCAGTTGCGTAGAACAAACTTGTGCCAGTTGCGTAGAACTAATTTGTGCAAGTTGCGTAGAACAAACTTGTGCCAGTTACGACTAACAAACTTGTGCCGGTTGCATAGAACAAACTCGTGCCAGTTGCGAAGAATAAACATGGGCCAGTAGCGTAGAACAAACTTATGCCAGTTCCATAGAACAAACTTGTGCCAGTTGCGTAGAACAAACTCGTGCCAGTTGCGTAGAACAAACTTGGGCCAGTTGCGTAGAACAAACTTGTCCCAGTTGCGATGAACAAACTTGTGCCAGTTACGTCAAACAAACTTGCGCCAGTTGCGTAGAACAAACTTGTGCCAGTTGCGTAGAACAAACTTCTGCCAGTTGCGTCGAACAAACTTGTGCCAGTTGCGTCGAACAAACTTGTGCCAGTTGTGCAGAACAAACTTGTGCCAGTTGCGTCAAACAAACTTGTGCCAGTTGCATAGAACAAACTTGTGCCAGTTGTGTAGAGCAACCTTGAGCCAGTTGCGTCAAACAAATTTATGCCAGTTGCATAGAACAAACTTTTGCCAGTTGCGTAGAACAAACTTGTCCCAGTTACATCGAACAAACTTGTGCCAGTTGCGTCGAACACACTTGTGCCAGTTGCGTCGGACAAACTTGTGCCAATTGCGTCGAACAAACTTGTGCCAGTTGCGTAGAACAAACTTGTGCCAGTTGTGTCAAACAACCTTGTGCCAGTTGCGTCAAACAACCTTGTGCCAGATGCGTCAAACAAACTTGTGCCAGTTGCGTCAAACAAATTTATGCCAGTTGCATAGAACAAACTTGTGCCAGTTGCGTCAAACAAACTTGTGCCAGTTGCTTTAAAAAAACTTTTGCCAGTTGCGTCAAACAAACTTGTGCCAGTTGCGTCAAACAAACTTGTGCCAGTTGCGTAGAACAAACTTGAGCCAGTTGCGTAGAACAAACTTGTGCCAGTTGCGTAGAACAAACATTTTCCAGCTGCGTAGAACAAACTTGTGCCAGTTGCGTAGAACAAACTTGTGCCAGTTGCGTAGAACAAACATTTTCCAGTTGCATAGAACAAACTTGTGCCAGTTGTGTCGAAAAAACTTGTGCCAGTTGATAGAACAAAGTTGTGCCAGTTGCGTTTGACAAACTTGTGCCAGTTGTGTTGAACAAACTTGTGACAGTTGCGTAGAACAAACTTGTGCCAGTTGTTTCAAACAAACTTTTGCCAGTTGCGTCAAACAAACTTGGGCCAGTTGCGTCAAACAAACTTGTGCCAGTTGTGTAGAACAAACTTGTGCCAGTTGCGTAGAACAAACTTGTGCCAGTTGCGTAGAACAAACTTGTGCCAGTTGCGTCGAACAAACTTGTGCCAGTTGCGTACAACAAACTTGTGCCATTAGCGTCAAAAAACTTGTGCCAATTGCGTAGAACAAATTTGTGCCAGTTGCATAGAACAAACTTGTGCCAGTTGCGTCGAACAAACTCGTGCCAGTTGCATACAACAAACTCGTCCCAGTTGCGAAGAACAAACTTGGGCCAGTTGCGTAGAACAAACTTGTGTCAGTTGCGATGAACAAACTTGTGCCAGTTGCATCAAACAAACTTGTGCCAGTTGCGTAGAACAAACTTGTGCCAGTTGCGTAGAACAAACTTGTGCCTGTTGCATCGAACAAACTTGTGCCAGTTGTGTCGAACAAACTTGTGCCAGTTGCATCGAACAAACTTGTGTCAATTGCATAGAACAAACTTGTGCCAGTTTCGTCGAACAAACTTGTGCCAGTTGCGTAGAACAAACTTGTGCCAGTTGTGTCAATCAAACTTCTGCCAGTTGCGTCAAACAAGTTTGGGCCAGTTGCGTCGAACAAACTTGTGCCAGTTGCGTCGAAGAAACTTGTGCCAGTTGCGTAGAAAAAACTTGTGCCAGTTGTGTCAAACAAACTTGTGCCAGTTGCATAGAACAAACTTGTTCCAGTTGTGTAGAACAACCTTGTGCCAGTTGCGTCAAACAACCTTGTGGCAGTTGCGTCAAACAAACTTGTGCCAGTTGCGTCAAACAAATTTATGCCAGTTGCATAGAACAAACTTGTGCCAGTTTCGTAGAACAAACTTCTGCCAGTTGCATCGAACAAACTTGTGCCAGTTGCGTCGAACAAACTTGTGCCATTTGCGTCGGACAAAATTGTGCCAATTGCGTCGAACAAACTTGTGCCAGTTGCGTAGAACAAACTTGTGCCAGTTGTGTCAAACAAACTTGTGCCAGTTGCATAAAACAAACTTGTGCCAGTTGTGTCGAACAAACTTGTGCCAGTTGCATAGAACAAACTTGTGCCAGTTACGTAGAACAAACTTGTGCCAGTTGTGTCAGACAAACTTGTGTCAGTTGCGCAGAACAAATTTTGCCAGTTCCGTAGAACAAACTTGTGCCAGTTGCGTAGAAAAAACTTGTGCCAGTTGCGTAGAACAAACTTGTGCCAGTTGCGTCGAACAAACTTGTGCCAGTTTCGTCGAACAAACTTGTGCCAATTGCGTAGAACAAACTTGTGCCAGTTTTGTCAAACAAACTTGTGCCGGTTGCCTCAAACAAACTTGGGCCAGTTGTGTCGAAGAAACTTGTGCCAGTTGCGTAGAACAAACTTGTGCCAGTTATGTAGAACAAACTTGTGCCAGTTGCGTAGAACAAACTTGTGCCAGTTCCATAGAACAAACTTGTGCCAGTTGCATAAAACAACCTTGTGCCAGTTGCGTCAAACAAACTTGTGCCAGTTGCGTCAAAAATATTTGTGCCAGTTGTGTCAAACAAACTTGTGCCAGTTGGGTCGAATAAACTTGTGCTAGTTGCGTTAGACAAATTTGTGCCAGTTGCGCCGAACAAATTTGTGCCAGTTGCATCGAACAAACTTGTGCCAGTTGCGTAGAACAAACTTGTGCCAGTTGCGTCAAACAATCTTTTGCCAGTTGCATAGAACAAACTTGTGCCAGGTGCGTCAAACAAACTTGTGCCAGTTGCGTCAAACAAACTTGTGGCAGTTGCATAGAACAAACCTGTGCCAGTTGCGTCGAACAAGCTTGTGCCAGTTGCGTCAAACAAACTTGTGACAGTTGCATCGAACAAACTTGTGCCAGTTGCGTAGAACAACCTTGTGCCAGTTGTATCAAACAAACTTGTGCCAGTTGCATAGAACAAACTTGTGCCACTTGCGTCGAGCAAACTTGTGCCAGTTGTGTCAAACAAACTTTTGCCAGTTGCGTACAACAAACTTGTGCCAGTTGTTTCAAACAAACTTGTGCCAGTTGGGTCGAATAAACTTGTGCTAGTTGTGTTAGACAAATTTGTGCCAGTTGCGCCGAACAAACTTGTGCCAGTTGCATCGAACAAACTTGTGCCAGTTGCGTAGAACAAACTTGTGCCAGTTGCGTCAAACAAACTTGGGCCAGTTGCATAGAACAAACTTGTGCCAGTTGCGTCAAAAAAACTTGTGCCAGTTGCGTCGAACAAACTTGTGCCAGTTGCATCGAACAAACTTGTGCCAGTTGCGTCGAACAAGCTTGTGCCAGTTGCGTCAAACATACTTGTGACAGTTGCATCGAACAAACTTGTGCCAGTTGCATAGAACAATCTTGTGCCAGTTGTGTCAAACAAACTTGTGCCAGTTGCCTAGAACAAACTTATGCCACTTGCGTCGAGCAAACTTGTGCCAGTTGCGTCAAACAAACTTTTTTCAGTTGCGTAGAACAAACTTGTGCCACTTGTGTCAAACAAACTTGTACCAGTTGCGTAGAACAATCTTGTGCCAGTTGCGTAGAACAAACTTGTGCCAGTTACGTAGAACAAACTTGTGCCAGTTGCGTAGAACAAACTTGTGCCAGTTGCTTCAAACAAACTTGGGCCAGTTGCGTCAAACAAACTTGTGCCCGTTGCGTCAAACGAACTTGTACCAGTTGTGTAGAACAAACTTGAGCCAGTTGCGTTGAACAAACTTGTGCCAGTTGCGTAGACCAAACTTGTGCCAGTTGCGTAGAACAAACTTGTGCCAGTTACGTAGAATAAACTTTTGCCATTTGTGTCAAACAAACTTGTGCCAGTTGCGTAGAACAAACTTGTGCCAGTTACGTAGAACAAACTTGTGCCAGTTGCGTAGAACAACCTTGTGCTAGTTGCCTCAAACAAACTTGGGCCAGTTGCATAGAACAAACTTGTGCCAGTTGCGTCAAAGAAACTTGTGCCATTTGCTTCAAACAAACTTGTGCCAGTTGCGTAGAACAAACTTGAGACAGTTGCGTAGAACAAACTTGTGCTAGTTGCGTCGAACATACTTGTGCCAGTTGCGTTGAAGAAACTTGTGCCAGTTGTTTCAAACAAACTTGTGGCAGTTGCGTAGAACAAACTTGTGCCAGTTGCGTAGAACAAACATTTTCCAGTTGCGTAGAACAAACTTGTGCCAGTTGCGTCGAACAAACTTGTTCCAGTTGCACCGAACAAACTTGTGCCAGGTGCGTTGGACAAACTTGTGACAGTTGCGTAGAACAAACTTGTGCAAGTTGTTTCAAACAAACTTTTGCCAGTTGCGTCAAACAAACTTGGGCCAGTTGCGTCAAACAAACTTGTGCCAGTTGCGTAGAACAAACTTATGCCAGTTGCGTAGAACAAACTTGTGCCAGTTGAGTAGAACAAACTTGTGCCAGTTGCGTAGAACAAACTTGTGCCAGTTGCATAGAACAAAATTGTGCCAGTTGCGTAGAACAAATTTGTGCAAGTTGCGTAGAACAAACTTGTGCCAGTTACGTCGAACAAACTTGTGCCAGTTGCATACAACAAACTCGTGCCAGTTGCGAAGAACAAACATGGGCCAGTAGCGCAGAACAAACTTGCGCCAGTTCCATAGAACAAACTTGTACCAGTTGCGTAGAACAAACTCGTGCCAGTTGCGTAGAACAAACTTGGGCCAGTTGCGTAGAACAAACTTGTCCCAGTTGCGATGAACAAACTTGTGCCAGTTACGTCAAACAAACTTGTGCCAGTTGCGTAGAACAAACTTGTGCCAGTTGCGTAGAACAAACTTGTGCCAGTTGCGTCGAAAAAACTTGTGCCAGTTGCGTAGAACAAACTTGTGCCAGTTGTGTAGAACAAACTTGTGCCAGTTGCGTCAAACAAACTTGTGCCAGTTGCATACAACAAACTTGTGCCAGTTGTGTAGAGCAACCTTCTGCCATTTGCGTCAAACAACCTTATGCCAGTTACGTCAAACAAACTTGTGCCAGTTGCGTCAAACAAATTTATGCCAGTTGCATAGAACAAACTTGTGCCAGTTGCGTAGAACAAACTTGTGCCAGTTGCATCGAACACACTTGTGCCAGTCGCGTCGAACACACTTGTGCCAGTTGCATAGAACAAACTTGTGCCAATTGCGTCGAACAAACTTGTGCCAGTTGCGTAGAACAAACTTGTGCCAGTTGTGTCAAACAAACTTGTGCCAGTTGCATAAAACAAACTTTTGCCAGTTGCGTCAAACAAACTTGTGTCAGTTGCATAGAACAAACTTGTACCAGTTACGTAGAACAAACTTGTGCCAGTTGTGTCAGACAAACTTGTGCCAGTTGCGTAGAACAAACTTGTGCCAGTTGTGTCAGACAAACTTGTGCCAGTTGCGTAGAACAAACTTGTGCCAGTTGCGTAGAACAAACTTGTGCCAGTTGCGTCGAACAAACTTGTGCCAGTTGTGTCGAACAAACTTTTGCCAGTTTCGTCGAACAAACTTGTGCCAGTTGCGTAGAACAAACTTGTGCCAGTTGTGTCAAACAAACTTGTGCCAGTTGCATCAAACAAACTTGTGCCAGTTGCGTTGAACAAACTTGTGCCAGTTGCCTCGAGGAAACTTGTGCCAGTTGCGTAGAACAAACTTGTGCCAGTTGTGTAGAACAAACTTGTGCCAGTTGCGTAGAACAAACTTATGCCAGTTGCATAGAACAAACTTGTGCCAGTTTTGTAGAACAACCTTGTGCCAGTTGCGTCAAACAACCTTGTGCCAGTTGCGTCAAACAAACTTGTGCAGGTTGCGTCAAAAAAACTTGTGCCAGTTGTGTCAAACAAACTTGTGCCAGTTGGGTCGAATAAAATTGTGCCAGTTGCGTTAAACAAAAACTTGTGCCAGTTGCGTCGAACAAACTTGTGCCAGTTGCGTCGAACAAACTTGTGCCAGTTGCGTCAAACAAACTTGTGCCAGTTGCATCGAACAAACTTGTGCCAGTTGCGTCGAACAAACTTGTGCCAGTTGCGTAGAACAAACTTGTGCGTGTTGCATAGAACAAACTTGTGCCACTTGCGTCGAACAAACTTGTGCCAGTTGCGCAGAACAAACTTTTGCCAGTTGCGTAGAACAAACTTGTGCCAGTTTTGTCAAACAAACTTGGGCCAGTTGCGTCAAACAAACTTGTGCCCGTTACGTGGAACAAACTTGTGCCAGTTGCGTAGAACAAACTTCTGCCAGTTGCGTCAAACAAACTTGGGCCAGTTGCATAGAACAAACTTGTGCCAGTTGCCTCAAACAAACTTGTGCCAGTTGCGTCAAACAAACTTGTGCCAGTTGCGTAGAACAAACTTGAGCCAGATGCGTCAAACAAACTTTTGCCAGTTGCGTTGAACAGACTTGTGACAGTTGCGTAGAACAAACTTGTGCCAGTTGCGTCAAACAAACTTGTGCCAGTTGCGTAGAACAAACTTGTGCCAGTTGCGTCGAACAAACTTGTGCCAGTTGGTTCGAACAAACTTTTGCCAGTTGCGTCCAACAAACTTGTACCAGTTGCGTCGAAGAAACTTGTGCCAGTTGCGTCAAACAAACTTGTACCAGTTGCGTAGAAGAACCTTGTGCCAGTTGCGTCAAACGAACTTGTGCCAGTTGCGTCAAACAAACTTTTGCCAGTTGCGTCGAACAAACTTGTGCCAGTTGCGTAGAACAAACTTGTGCCAGTTGTGTAGAACAAACTTGCGCCAGTTGCGTAGAACAAACTTGTGCCAGTTCCATAGAACAAACTTGTGCCAGTTGCATAAAAAAACCTTGTGCCAGTTGCGTCAAACAAACTTGTGCCAGTTGCGTCAAAAAAATTGGTGCCAGTTGTGTCAAACAAACTTGTGCCAGTTGGGTCGAATAAACTTGTGCTAGTTGCGTTAGACAAATTTGTGCCAGTTGTGCCGAACAAACTTGTGCCAGTTACATCGAACAAACTTGTGCCAGTTGCGTAGAACAAACTTGTGCCAGTTGCGTCAAACAATCTTGGGCCAGTTGCATAGAACAAACTTGTGCCAGTTGCGTCAAACAAACTTGTGCCAGTTGCGTCGAACAAACTTGTGGCAGTTGCATCGAACAAATCTGTGCCAGTTGCGTCGAACAAGCTTGTGCCAGTTGTGTCAAACAAACTTGTGACAGTTGCATCGAACAAACTTGTGCCAGTTGCGTAGAACAACCTTGTGCCAGTTGTGTCAAACAAACTTGTGCCAGTTGCATAGAACAAACTTGTGCCACTTGCGTCGAGCAAACTTGTGCCAGTTGTGTCAAACAAACTTTTGCCAGTTGCGTACAACAAACTTGTGCCAGTTGTTTCAAACAAACTTGTGCCAGTTGGGTCGAATAAACTTGTGTTAGTTGTGTTAGACAAATTTGTGCCAGTTGCGCCGAAAAAACTTGTGCCAGTTGCGTAGAACAAACTTGTGCCAGTTGCGTAGAACAAACTTGTGCCAGTTGCGTCAAACAAACTTGACCCAGTTGCATAGAACAAACTTGTGCCAGTTGCGTCAAAAAAACTTGTGCCAGTTGTGTCGAACAAACTTGTGCCAGTTGCATCGAACAAACTTGTGCCAGTTGCGTCGAACAAGCTTGTGCCAGTTGCGTCAAACATACTTGTGACAGTTGCATCGAACAAACTTGTGCCAGTTGCGTAGAACAAACTTGTGCCCGTTTTGTCAAAGAAACTTGTGCCAGTTGCATAGAACAAACTTATGCCACTTGCGTCGAGCAAAGTTGTGCCAGTTGCGTCAAACAAACTTTTGCCAATTGCGTAGAACAAACTTGTGCCACTTGTGTCAAACAAACTTGTACCAGTTGCGTAGAACAATCTTGTGCCAGTTGCGTAGAACAAACTTGTGCCAATTACGTAGAACAAACTTGTGCCAGTTGCGTAGAACAAACTTGTGCCAGTTGCGTCAAACAAACTTGGGCCAGTTGCGTCAAACAAACTTGTGCCAGTTGCGTCAAACAAACTTGTACCAGTTGTGTAGAACAAACTTGAGCCAGTTGCGTAGAACAAACTTGTGCCAGTTGCGTTGAACAGACTTGTGACAGTTGCGTTGAACAAACTTGAGCCAGTTGCGTTGAACAAACTTGTGCCAGTTGCATAGACCAAACTTGTGCCAGTTGCGTAGAACAAACTTGTGCCAGTTACGTAGAATAAACTTTTGCCATTTGTGTCAAACAAACTTCTGCCAGTTGCGTAGAACAAACTTGTGCCAGTTGCGTAGAACAAACTTGTGCCAGTTACGTAGAACAAACTTGTGCCAGTTGCGTAGAACAACCTTGTGCTAGTTGCCTCAAACAAACTTGGGCCAGTTGCATAGAACAAACTTGTGCCAGTTGCGTCAAAGAAACTTGTGCCAGTTGCGCCAAACAAACTTGTGCCAGTTGCGTAGAACAAACTTGAGACAGTTGCGTAGAACAAACTTGTGCCAGTTGCGTCGAACATACTTGTGCCAGTTGCGTTGAAGAAACTTGTGCCAGTTGCGTAGAACAAACTTGTGGCAGTTGCGTAGAACAAACTTGTGCCAGTTGCGTAGAACAAACATTTTCCAGTTGCGTAGAACAAACTTGTACCAGTTGCGTCGAACAAACTTGTGCCAGTTGCATCGAACAAACTTGTGCCAGGTGCGTTGGACAAACTTGTGACAGTTGCGTAGAACAAACTTGTGCCAGTTGTTTCAAACAAACTTTTGCCAGTTGCGTCAAACAAACTTGGGCCAGTTGCGTCAAACAAACTTGTGCCAGTTGCGTAGAACAAACTTATGCCAGTTGCGTAGAACAAACTTGTGCCAGTTGAGTAGAACAAACTTGTGCCAGTTGCGTAGAACAAACTTGTGCCAGTTGCGTAGAACAAATTTGTGCAAGTTGCGTAGAACAAACTTGTGCCAGTTACGTCGAACAAACTTGTGCCAGTTGCATAGAACAAACTCGTGCCAGTTGCGAAGACCAAACATGGGCCAGTAGAACAGAACAAACTTGCGCCAGTTCCATAGAACAAACTTGTGCCAGTTGCGTAGAACAAACTCATGCCAGTTGTGAAGAACAAACTTGGGCCAGTTGCGTAGAACAAACTTGTCCCAGTTGCGATGAACAAACTTGTGCCAGTTACGTCAAACAAACTTGTGCCAGTTGCGTAGAACAAACTTGTGCCAGTTGCGTAGAACAAACTTGTGCCAGTTGCGTCCTACAAACTTGTGCCAGTTGTGTAGAACAAACTTGTGCCAGTTGAGTAGAACAAACTTGTGCCAGTTGCGTCGAACAAACTTGTGCCAGTTGTGTAGAACAAACTTGTGCCAGTTGCGTCGAACAAATTTATGCCAGTTGCATAGAACAAACTTGTGCCAGTTGCGTCAAACAAACTTGTGCCAGTTGCGTCAAACAAACTTGTGCCAGTTGTGTAGAGCAACCTTGTGCCATTTGCGTCAAACAACCTTGAGCCAGTTGCGTCAAACAACCTTGTGCCAGTTGCGTCAAACAAACTTGTGCCAGTTGCGTCAAACAAATTTATGCCAGTTGCATAGAACAAACTTGTGCCAGTTGCATAGAACAAACTTGTGCCAGTTGCATCGAACAAACTTGTGCCAGTCGCGTCGAACACACTTGTGCCAGTTGCATAGAACAAACTTGTGCCAATTGCGTCGAACAAACTTGTGCCAGTTGCGTAGAACAAACTTGTGCCAGTTGTGTCAAACAAACTTGTGCCAGTTGCATAAAACAAACTTTTGTCAGTTGCGTCAAACAAACTTGTGCCAGTTGCATAGAACAAACTTGTACCAGTTACGTAGAACAAACTTGTGCCAGTTGTGTCAGACAAACTTGTGCCAGTTGCGTAGAACAAACTTGTGCCAGTTGTGTCAGAAAAACTTGTGCCAGTTGCGTAGAGCAAACTTGTGGCAGTTGCGTAGAACAAACTTGTGCCAGTTGCGTCGAACAAACTTTTGCCAGTTGCGTCGAACAAACTTGTGCCAGTTTCGTCGAACAAACTTGAGCCAGTTGCGTAGAACAAACTTGTGCAGGTTGTGTCAAAAAAACTTGTGCCAGTTGCGTAGAACAAACTTGGGCCAGTTGCGTTGAACAAACTTGTGCCAGTTGCGTCGAGGAAACTTGTGCCAGTTGCGTAGATGAAACTTGTGCCAGTTGTGTAGAACAAACTTGTGCCAGTTGCGTAGAACAAACTTATGCCAGTTGCATAGAACAAACTTGTGCCAGTTTTGTAGAAGAACCTTGTGCCAGTTGCGTCAAACAACCTTGTGCCAGTTGCGTCAAACAAACTTGTGCAGTTTTTGTCAAAAAAACTTGTGCAAGTAGTGTCAAACAAACTTGTGCCAGTTGGGTCGAATAAAATTGTGCCAGTTGCGTTAAACAAACTTGTGCCAGTTGCGTCGAACAAACTTGTGCCAGTTGCGTCGAACAAACTTGTGCCAGTTGCGTCAAACAAACTTGTGCCAGTTGCATCGAACAAACTTGTGCCAGTTGCGTCGAACAAACTTGTGCCAGTTGCGTAGAACAAACTTTTGCCAGTTGCATAGAACAAACTTGTGCCACTTGCGTCGAACAAACTTGTGCCAGTTGCGCAGAACAAACTTTTGCCAGTTGCGTAGAACAAACTTGTGCCAGTTTTGTCAAACAAACTTGTGCCAGTTGCGTCAAACAAACTTGTGCCCGTTACGTGGAACAAACTTGTGCCAGTTGCGTAGAACAAACTTCTGCCAGTTGCGTCACACAAACTTGGGCCTGTTGCGTAGAACAAACTTGTGCCAGTTGCGTCAAACAAACTTGTGCCAGTTGCGTCAAACAAACTTGTGCCAGTTGTGTAGAACAAACTTGAGAGAGTTGCGTCAAACAAACTTGTGCCAGTTGCGTAGAACAAACTTATGCCAGTTGCGTAGAACAAACGTGTGCCAGTTGCGTAGAACAAAACTGTGCCAGTTGCGCTGAACAAACTTGTGCCAGTTGCATCGAACAAACTTTTTGCCAGATGTGTCCAAAAAACTTTTCCCAGTTGCGTCAAACAAACTTGGGCCAGTTGCGTCGAACAAACTTGTGCCAGTTGCATCGAACAAACTTTTTGCCAGTTGTGTCCAAAAAACTTTTCCCAGTTGTGTCAAACAAACTTTTGCCAGTTGCGTCAAACAAACTTGGGCCAGTTGCGTCGAACAAACTTGTGCCAGTTGCGTAGAACAAACTTTTTGCCAGTTGTGTCCAAAAAACTTTTCCCAGTTGCGTCAAAGAAACTTGGGCCAGTTGCGTCAAACAAATTTATGCCAGTTGCATAGAACAAACTTGTGCCAGTTGCGTAGAACAAACTTGTGCCAGTTGCATCGAACAAACTTGTGTCAGTTGCGTCGAACACACTTGTGCCAGTTGCGTCGGACAAACTTGTGCCAGTTGCGTCGAACAAAATTGTGCCAGTTGCGTAGAACAAACTTATGCCAGTTGCGTCGGACAAACTTGTGCCAGTTGTGTCGAACAAACTTGTGCCAGTTGCGTAGAACAAACTTGTGCCAGTTGTGTCAAACAAACTTTTGCCAGTTGCGTCAAACAAACTTGGGCCAGTTGCGTCGAACAAACTTGGGCCAGTTGTGTCGGACAAACTTGTGCCAGTTACGTAGAACAAACTTGTGCCAGTTGCGTTAAACAAACTTGTGCCAGTTGCGTTAAACAAACTTTTGCCAGTTGCGTCAAACAAACTTGTGCCAGTTGCGTTGAACAAACTTGTGCCCGTTGCGTAGAACAAACTTGAATCAGTTGCGTAGAACAAACTTGTGCCAGTTGCGTAGAACAAACATTTTCCAGTTGCGTAGAACAAACTTGTGCCAGTTGCGTCGAACAAACTTGTGCCAGTTGATCGAACAAAGTTGTGCCAGTTGCGTTTGACAAACTTGTGCCAGTTGCGTTGAACAAACTTGTGACAGTTGCGTAGAACAAACTTGTGCCAGTTGTTTCAAACAAACTTTTGCCAGTTGCGTCAAACAAACTTGGGCCAGTTGTATCAAACAAACTTGTGCCAGTTGCGTAGAACAGACTTGTGGCATTTGCATCGAAAAACTTGTGCCAGTTGCGTAGAACAAATTTGTGCCAGTTGCGTAGAACAAACTTGTGCCAGTTGTGTCGAACAAACTTGAGCCAGTTGCATAGAACAAACTTGTGCCAGTTGCGTCGAACAGACTTGTGACAGTTGCATTGAACAAACTTGAGCCAGTTGCGTTGAACAAACTTGTGCCAGTTGCGTAGAACAAACTTGTGCCAGTTGCGTAGAACAAACTTGTGCCAGTTACGTAGAATAAACTTTTGCCATTTGTGTCAAACAAACTTGTGCCAGCTGCATAGAACAAACTTGTGCCAGTTGCGTAGAACAAACTTGTGCCAGTTACGTAGAACAAACTTGTGCCAGTTGCGTAGAACAACCTTGTGCTAGTTGCGTCAAACAAACTTGGGCCAGTTGCATAGAACAAACTTGGGCCAGTTGCGTCAAACAAACTTGTGCCAGTTGCGTCAAACAAACTTGTGCCAGTTGCGTAGAACAAACTTGAGACAATTGCGTAGAACAAACTTGTGCCAGTTGCGTCGAACATATTTGTGCCAGTTGCGTTGAAGAAACTTGTGCCAGTTGCGTAGAACAAACTTGTGGCAGTTGCGTAGAACAAACTTGTGCCAGTTGCGTAGAACAAACATTTTCCAGTTGCGTAGAATAAACTTGTGCCAGTTGCGTCGAACAAACTTGTGCCAGTTGCATCGAACAAACTTGTGCCAGGTACGTTGGACAAACTTGTGACAGTTGAGTAGAACAAACTTGTGCCAGTTGTTTCAAACAAACTTTTGCCAGTTGCGTCAAACAAACTTGGGCCAGCTGTGTCAAACAAACTTGTGCCAGTTGCGTAGAACAAACTTGTGCCAGTTGCGTAGAACAAACTTGTGCCAGTTGCGTAGAACTAATTTGTGCAAGTTGCGTAGAACAAACTTGTGCCAGTTACGTCTAACAAACTTGTGCCAGTTGCATAGAACAAACTCGTGCCAGTTGCGAAGAATAAACATGGGCCAGTAGCGTAGAACAAACTTGTGCCAGTTGCGTCGAACAAACTTGTGCCAGTTGCGTCGAACAAACTTGTGCCAGTTGCGTAGAACAAACTTATGCCAGTTGCGTCGGACAAACTTGTGCCAGTTGTGTCGAACAAACTTGTGCCAGTTGCGCAGAACAAACTTGTGCCAGTTGTGTCAAACAAACTTTTGCCAGTTGCGTCAAACAAACTTGGGCCAGTTGCGTCGAACAAACTTGGGCCAGTTGTGTCGGACAAACTTGTGCCAGTTACGTAGAACAAACTTGTGCCAGTTGCGTTAAACAAACTTGTGCCAGTTGCGTTAAACAAACTTTTGCCAGTTGCGTCAAACAAACTTGTGCCAGTTGCGTTGAACAAACTTGTGCCCGTTGCGTAGAACAAACTTGAATCAGTTGCGTAGAACAAACTTGTGCCAGTTGCGTAGAACAAACATTTTCCAGTTGCGTAGAACAAACTTGTGCCAGTTGCGTCGAACAAACTTGTGCCAGTTGATCGAACAAAGTTGTGCCAGTTGCGTTTGACAAACTTGTGCCAGTTGCGTTGAACAAACTTGTGACAGTTGCGTAGAACAAACTTGTGCCAGTTGTTTCAAACAAACTTTTGCCAGTTGCGTCAAACAAACTTGGGCCAGTTGTATCAAACAAACTTGTGCCAGTTGCGTAGAACAGACTTGTGGCATTTGCATCAAAAAACTTGTGCCAGTTGCGTAGAACAAATTTGTGCCAGTTGCGTAGAACAAACTTGTGCCAGTTGTGTCGAACAAACTTGAGCCAGTTGCATAGAACAAACTTGTGCCAGTTGCGTCGAACAGACTTGTGACAGTTGCATTGAACAAACTTGAGCCAGTTGCGTTGAACAAACTTGTGCCAGTTGCGTAGAACAAACTTGTGCCAGTTGCGTAGAACAAACTTGTGCCAGTTACGTAGAATAAACTTTTGCCATTTGTGTCAAACAAACTTGTGCCAGCTGCATAGAACAAACTTGTGCCAGTTGCGTAGAACAAACTTGTGCCAGTTACGTAGAACAAACTTGTGCCAGTTGCGTAGAACAACCTTGTGCTAGTTGCGTCAAACAAACTTGGGCCAGTTGCATAGAACAAACTTGGGCCAGTTGCGTCAAACAAACTTGTGCCAGTTGCGTCAAACAAACTTGTGCCAGTTGCGTAGAACAAACTTGAGACAATTGCGTAGAACAAACTTGTGCCAGTTGCGTCGAACATATTTGTGCCAGTTGCGTTGAAGAAACTTGTGCCAGTTGCGTAGAACAAACTTGTGGCAGTTGCGTAGAACAAACTTGTGCCAGTTGCGTAGAACAAACATTTTCCAGTTGTGTAGAATAAACTTGTGCCAGTTGCGTCGAACAAACTTGTGCCAGTTGCATCGAACAAACTTGTGCCAGGTACGTTGGACAAACTTGTGACAGTTGAGTAGAACAAACTTGTGCCAGTTGTTTCAAACAAACTTTTGCCAGTTGCGTCAAACAAACTTGGGCCAGCTGTGTCAAACAAACTTGTGCCAGTTGCGTAGAACAAACTTGTGCCAGTTGCGTAGAACAAACTTGTGCCAGTTGCGTAGAACTAATTTGTGCAAGTTGCGTAGAACAAACTTGTGCCAGTTACGTCTAACAAACTTGTGCCAGTTGCATAGAACAAACTCGTGCCAGTTGCGAAGAATAAACATGGGCCAGTAGCGTAGAACAAACTTGTGCCAGTTCCATAGAACAAACTTGTGCCAATTGCGTAGAACAAACTCGTGCCAGTTGCGTAGAACAAACTTGGGCCAGTTGCAGAGAACAAACTTGTCCCAGTTGCGATGAACAAACTTGTGCCAGTTGCGTCGAACAAACTTGTGCCAGTTGTGCAGAACAAACTTGTGCCAGTTGCGTCAAACAAACTTGTGCCAGTTGCATAGAACAAACTTGTGCCAGTTGTGTAGAGCAACCTTGTGCAATTTGCGTCAAACAACCTTGTGCCAGTTGCGTCAAACAAACTTGTGCCAGTTGCGTCAAACAAATTTATGCCAGTTGCATAGAACAAACTTGTGCCAGTTGCGTAGAACAAACTTGTCCCAGTTGCATTGAACAAACTTGTGCCAGTTGCGTCGAACACACTTGTGCCAGTTGCGTCGGACAAACTTGTGCCAATTGCGTCGAACAAACTTGTGCCAGTTGCGTAGAACAAACTTGTGCCAGTTGTGTCAAACAACCTTGTGCCAGTTGCGTCAAACAACCTTGTGCCAGTTGCGTCAAACAAACTTGTGCCAGTTGCGTCAAACAAATTTATGCCAGTTGCATAGAACAAACTTGTGCCAGTTGCGTCGGACAAACTTTTGCCAGTTGCGTCGAACAAAATTGTGCCAGTTGCATAGAACAAACTTGTGCCAGTTATGTAGAACAAACTTGTGCCAGTTGTGTCAGAAAAACTTGTGCCAGTTGTGTAGAACAAACTTGTGCCAGTTGCGTAGAACAAACTTGAGACAGTTGCGTAGAACAAACTTGTGCCAGTTGCGTAGAACAAACTTGTGCAAGTTGCGTAGAACAAACTTGTGCCAGTTACGTCGAACAAACTTGTGCCAGTTGCGTCGAACAAACTTGTGCCAAATTCGTCGAACAAACTTGTGCCAGTTGTGTCAAACAAACTTGTGCCAGTTGTGTCAAACAAACTTGTACCAGTTGTGTAGAACAAACTTGAGCCAGTTGCATAGAACAAACTTGTGCCAGTTGCGTCGAACAGACTTGTGACAGTTGCGTTGAACAAACTTGAGCCAGTTGCGTTGAACAAACTTGTGCCAGGTGCGTAGAACAAACTTGTGCCAGTTGCGTAGAACAAACTTGTGCCAGTTACGTAGAATAAACTTTTGCCATTTGTGTCAAACAAACTTGTGCCAGTTGCATAGAAAAAACTTGTGCCAGTTGCGTAGAACAAACTTGTGCCAGTTACGTAGAACAAACTTGTGCCAGTTGCGTAGAACAACCTTGTGCTAGTTGCGTCAAACAAACTTGGGCCAGTTGCATAGAACAAAATTGTGCCAGTTGCGTCAAACAAACATATGCCAGTTGCGTCAAACAAACTTGTGCCAGTTGCGTAGAACAAACTTGAGACAGTTGCGTAGAACAAACTTGTGCCAGTTGCGTCGAACATACTTGTGCCAGTTGCGTTGAAGAAACTTGTGCCAGTTGCGTACAACAAACTTGTGGCAGTAGTGTAGAACAAACTTGTGCCAGTTGCGTAGAACAAACATTTTCTAGTTGCGCAGAATAAACTTGTGCCAGTTGCGTCGAACAAACTTGTGCCAGTTGCATCGAACAAACTTGTGCCAGGTACTTTGGACAAACTTGTGACAGTTGAGTAGAACAAACTTGTGCCAGTTGTTTCAAACAAACTTTTGCCAGTTGCATCAAACAAACTTGGGCCAGTTGTGTCAAACAAACTTGTGCCAGTTGCATAGAACAAACTTGTGCCAGTTGCGTAGAACAAACTTGTGCCAGTTGCGTAGAACAAACTTGTGCCAGTTGTGTAGATCTAATTTGTGCAAGTTGCGTAGAACAAACTTGTGCCAGTTACGTCTAACAAACTTGTGCCAGTTGCATAGAACAAACTCGTGCCAGTTGCGAAGAATAAACATGGGCCAGTAGCGTAGAACAAACTTGTGCCAGTTCCATAGAACAAACTTGTGCCAGTTGCGTAGAACAAACTTGTGCCAGTTGCGTAGAACAAACTTGGGCCAGTTGCGTAGAACAAACTTGTCCCAGTTGCGATGAACAAACTTGTGCCAGTTACGTCAAACAATCTTGTGCCAGTTGCGTAGAACAAACTTGTGCCAGTTGCGTAGAACAAACTTGTGCCAGTTGCGTCGAACAAACTTGTGCCAGTTGCGTCGAACAATCTTGTGCCAGTTGTGCAGAACAAACTTGTGCCAGTTGCGTCAAACAAACTTGTGCCAGTTGCATAGAACAATCTTGTGCCAGTTGTGTAGAGCAACCTTGTGCAAGTTGCGTCAAACAACCTTGTGCCAGTTGCGTCAAACAAACTTGTGCCAGTTGCGTCAAACAAATTTATGCTAGTTGCATAGAACAAACTTGTGCCAGTTGCGTAGAACAAACTTGTCCCAGTTGCATCGAACAAACTTGTGCCAGTTGCGTCGAACACACTTGTGCCAGTTGCGTCGGACAAACTTGTGTCAATTGCGTCGAACAAACTTGTGCCAGTTGCGTAGAACAAACTTGTGCCAGTTGTGTCAAACAACCTTGTGCCAGTTGCGTCAAACAACCTTGTGCCAGTTGCGTCAAATAAACTTGTGCCAGTTGCGTCAAACAAATTTATGCCAGTTGCATAGAACAAACTTGTGCCAGTTGCGTCGGACAAACTTTTGCCAGTTGCGTCGAACAAAATTGTGCCAGTTGCATAGAACAAACTTGTGCCAGTTATATAGAACAAACTTGTGCCAGTTGTGTCAGAAAAACTTGTGCCAGTTGCGTAGAACAAACTTGTGCCAGTTGCGTAGAACAAACTTGTGACAGTTGCGTAGAACAAACTTGTGCCAATTGCGTCGAACAAACTTGTGCCAGTTGCGTCGAACAAACTTGTGCCAGTTTCGTCGAACAAACTTGTGCCAGTTGTGTTAAACAAACTTGTGCCAGTTGTGTCAAACAAACTTGTGCCAGTTGCGTCGAACAAACATGGGCCAGTTGCGTCGAACAAACTTGTGCCCGTTGCGTCGAAGAAACTTGTGCCAGTTGCGTAGAACAAACTTGTGCCAGTTGGGTAGAATAAACTTGTGCCAGTTGCGTAGAACAAACTTGTGCCAGTTGCATGGAACAAACTTGTGCCAGTTTTGTAGAACAACCTTGTGCCAGTTGCGTCAAACAACCTTGTGTCAGCTGAGTCGAACAAACTTGTGCCAGTTGCGTCAAACAAACTTGTGCCAGTTGCGTCAAACAAACTTGTGCCAGTTGCGTCAAACAAACTTGTGCCAGTTGCGTAGAACAAACTTTTGCCACTTGCGTCGAACAAACTTGTGCCACTTGCGTCGAACAAACTTGTGCCACCTGCGCAGAACAAACTTTTGCCAGTTGCGTAGAACAAACTTGTGCCAGTTGTGTCAAACAAACTTGAGCCAGTTGCGCAGAACAAACTTGTGTCTGTTACGTGGAACAAACTTGTGCCAGTTGCGTAGAACAAACTTCTGCCAGTTGCGTCAAACAAACTTGGGCCAGTTTCTTAGAACAAACTTGTGCCAGTTACATCAAACAAACTTGTGCCAGTTGCGTCAAACAAACTTGTGCCAGTTGTGTAGAACAAACTTGAGCCAGTTGCGTAGAACAAACTTGTGCCAGTTGTGTAGAGCAAACTTGTGCCAGTTGTGTCAAACAAACTTGTGCCAGTTGCGTAGAACAAACTTATGCCAGTTGCGTAGAACAAACTTGTGCGAGTTGTGTCAAACAAACTTGGGCCAGTTGTGTAGAACAAACTTGTGACAGATGCGTAAGACAAACATGTGCCAGTTGTGTCAAACAAACTTCTGCTAGTTGCGTAAAACAAACTTGAGCCAGTTGCGTAGAACAAACTTGTGGCAGTTGCGTGGAACAAACTTGTGCCAGTTGCGCAGAACAAACTTGTGCCAGTTAAGTCAAACAGACTTGTGCCAGTTGCGTCAAACAAATTTATGCCAGTTGCATAGAACAAACTTGTGCCAGTTGCGTAGACCAAACTTGTGCCAGTTGCGCAGAACAAATTTGTACCAGTTGCGTAGAACAAACTTGTGCCAGTTGCGTAGAACAAACTTGTGCCAGTCTCGTCGAACAAACTTCTGCCAGTTGTGTAGAACAAACTTGTGCCAGTTTTGTCAAACAAACTTGTGCCAGTTGCGTCAAACAAACTTGGGCCAGTTGCGTCGAACAAACTTGTGCCAGTTTCGTCAAAGAAACTTGTGCCGCGTAGAACAAACTTGTGCCAGTTGCGTCAAACAAACTTGTGTCAGTTGCAGAGAACAAACTTGTGCCAGTAGTGTAGAACAACCTTGTGACAGTTGCGTCAAACAACCTTGTGCCAGTTGCGTCAAACAAACTTGTGACAGTTGCGTCAAAAAAACTTGTGCCAGTTGTGTCAAACAAACTTTTGCCAGTTGGGTCGAATAAACTTGTGCCAGTTGCGTTAAACAAACTTGTGCCAGTTGTGTCAAACAAACTTGTGCCATTTGCATCGAACAAATTTGTGCCAGTTGTGTCGAACAAGCTTGTGCCAGTTGCGTCAAACAAATTTGTGCCAGTTGCATCGAACAAACTTGTGGCAGTTGCGTAGAACAAACTGTGCCAGTTGTGTCAAACAAACTTGTGCCAGTTGCATAGAACAAACTTTTGCCACTTGCATCGAAAAAACTTGTGCCAGTTGCGTAGAACAAACTTTTGCCAGTTGCGTAAAACAAACTTGTGCCAGTTGTGTCAAACAAACTTGTGCCGGTTGCGTAGAACAAACTTGTGCCAGTTGCATAGAACAAACTTGTGCCAGTTACGTGGAACAAACTTGTGCCAGTTGCGTAGAACAAACTTGTCCTAGTTGCGTCAAACAAACTTGTGCCAGTTGCATAGAGCAAACTTGTGCCAGTTGCGTCAAACAAACTTGTGCCAGTTGCATCAAACAAACTTGTGCCAGTTGAGTAGAACAAACTTGAGCCAGTTGCGTAGAACAAACTTGTGCCAGTTGCGTCGAACAGACTTGTGACAGTTGCGTTGAACAAACTTGTGCCAGTTGCGTAGAATAAACTTGTGCCAGTTGCATAGAACAAACTTGTGCCAGTTGCGTAGAACAAACTTGGGCCAGTTGCATAGAACAAACTTGTGCCAGTTGCAAAGAACAAACTTGTGCCAATTGCGTCATACAAACCTGTGCCAGTTGCGTAGAACAAACTTATGCCAGTTGCGTAGAACAAACTTGTGCCCGTTGCATCGAACAAACTTGTGCCAGTTGCATCGAACAAGCTTGTGCCAGTTGTGTTGGACAAACTTGTGCCAGTTGCGTAGAACAAACTTGTGCCAGTTGTTTCAAACAAACTTTTGCCAGTTTCGTCAAACAAACTTGGGCCTGTTGCGTCAAACAAACTTGTGCCAGTTGCTTAGAACAAACTTGTGCCAGTTGCGTATAACACACTTGTGCCAGTTGTGTCAAACAAACTTGTGCCAGTTGCATAGAACAAACTTGTTCCAGTTGTGTAGAGCAACCTTGTGCCAGTTGCGTCAAACAACCTTGTGCCAGTTGCGTCAAACAAACTTGTGCCAGTTGCATCAAACAAATTTATGCCAGTTGCATAGAACAAACTTGTGCCAGTTGCGTAGAACAAACTTGTGCCAGTTGCATCGAACAAACTTGTGCCAGTTGCGTCAAACAAACTTGTGCCAGTTGCGTCGGACAAACTTGTGCCAATTGCGTCGAACAAACTTGTGCCAGTTGTGTAGAACAAACTTGTGCCAGTTGCGTAGAACAAACTTGTGCCAGTTGCGTCAAACAATCTTGGGCCAGTTGCTTAGAACAAACTTGTGCCAGGTGCATCAAACAAACTTGTGCCAGTTGCGTCGAACAAACTTGTGGCAGTTGCATCGAACAAACCTGTGCCAGTTGCGTCGAACAAGCTTGTGCCAGTTGCGTCAAACAAACTTGTGACAGTTGCATCGAACAAACTTGTGCCAGTTGCGTAGAACAACCTTGTGCCAGTTGTATCAAACAAACTTGTGCCAGTTGCATAGAACAAACTTGTGCCACTTGCGTCGAGCAAACTTGTGCCAGTTGTGTCAAACAAACTTTTGCCAGTTGCGTACAACAAACTTGTGCCAGTTTTTTCAAACAAACTTGTGCCAGTTGGGTCGAATAAACTTGTGCTAGTTGTGTTAGACAAATTTGTGCCAGTTGCGCCGAACAAACTTGTGCCAGTTGCATCGAACAAACTTGTGCCAGTTGCGTAGAACAAACTTGTGCCAGTTGCATCAAACAAACTTGGGCCAGTTGCATAGAACAAACTTGTGCCAGTTGCGTAAAACAAACTTGTGCCAGTTGCGTCGAACAAACTTGTGCCAGTTGCATCGAACAAACTTGTGCCAGTTGCGTCGAACAAGCTTGTGTCAGTTGCGTCAAACATACTTGTGACAGTTGCATCGAAAAAAACTTGTGCCAGTTGCGTTGAACAATCTTGTGCCAGTTGTGTCAAACAAACTTGTGCCAGTTGCATAGAACAAACTTATGCCACTTTATCGAGCAAACTTGTGCCAGTTGCGTCAAACAAACTTTTGCCAGTTGCGTAGAACAAACTTGTGCCACTTGTGTCAAACAAACTTATACCAGTTGCGTAGAACAATCTTGTGCCAGTAGCGTAGAACAAACTTGTGCCAGTTACGTAGAACAAACTTGTGCCAGTTGCGTAGAACAAACTTGTGCCAGTTGCGTCAAACAAACTTGGGCCAGTTGCGTCAAACAAACTTGTGCCAGTTGCGTCAAACAAACTTGTACCAGTTGTGTAGAACAAACTTGAGCCAGTTGCGTTGAACTAACTTGTGCCAGTTGCGTAGACCAAACTTGTGCCAGTTGCGTACAACAAACTTGTGCCAGTTACGTAGAATAAACTTTTGCCATTTGTGTCAAACAAACTTGTGCCAGTTGCGTAGAACAAACTTGTGCCAGTTGCGTAGAACAAACTTGTGCTAGTTACGTAGAACAAACTTGTGCCAGTTGCGTAGAACAACCTTGTGCTAGTTGCCTCAAACAAACTTGGGCCAGTTGCATAGAACAAACTTGTGCCAGTTGCGTCAAAGAAACTTGTGCCACTTGCGTCAAACAAACTTGTGCCAGTTGCGTAGAACAAACTTGGGACAGTTGCGTAGAACAAACTTGTGCCAGTTGCGTCGAACATACTTGTGCCAGTTGCGTTGAAGAAACTTGTGCCAGTTGTTTCAAACAAACTTGTGGCAGTTGCGTAGAACAAACTTGTGCCAGTTGCGTAGAACAAACATTTTCCAGTTGCGTAGAACAAACTTGTGCCAGTTGCGTCGAACAAACTTGTGCCAGTTGCATCGAACAAACTTGTGCCAGGTGCGTTGGACAAACTTGTGACAGTTGCGTAGAACAAACTTGTGCCAGTTGTTTCAAACAAACTTTTGCCAGTTGCGTCAAACAAACTTGGGCCAGTTGCGTCAAACAAACTTGTGCCAGTTGCGTAGAACAAACTTATGCCAGTTGCGTAGAACAAACTTGTGCCAGTTGAGTAGAACAAACTTGTGCCAGTTGCGTAGAACAAACTTGTGCCAGTTGCATAGAACAAAATTGTGCCAGTTGCGTAGAACAAATTTGTGCAAGTTGCGTAGAACAAACTTGTGCCAGTTACGTCGAACAAACTTGTGCCAGTTGCATAGAACAAACTCGTGCCAGTTGCGAAGAACAAACATGGGCCAGTAGCGCAGAACAAACTTGCGCCAGTTCCATAGAACAAACTTGTACCAGTTGCGTAGAACAAACTCGTGCCAGTTGCGTAGAACAAACTTTTGCCAGTTGCGTAGAACAAACTTGTCCCAGTTGCGATGAACAAACTTGTGCCAGTTACGTCAAACAAACTTGTGCCAGTTGCGTAGAACAAACTTGTGCCAGTTGCGTAGAACAAACTTGTGCCAGTTGCGTCGAACAAACTTGTGCCAGTTGCGTCGAACAAACTTGTGGCAGTTGTGTAGAACAAACTTGTGCCAGTTGCATCAAACAAACTTGTGCCAGTTGCATACAACAAACTTGTGCCAGTTGTGTAGAGCAACCTTGTGCCATTTGCGTCAAACAACCTTGTGCCAGTTGCGTCAAACAAACTTGTGCCAGTTGCGTCAAACAAATTTATGCCAGTTGCATAGAACAAACTTGTGCCAGTCGCGTCGAACACACTTGTGCCAGTTGCATAGAACAAACTTGTGCCAATTGCGTCGAACAAACTTGTGCCAGTTGCGTAGAACAAACTTGTGCCAGTTGTGTCAAACAAACTTGTGCCAGTTGCATAAAACAAACTTTTGCCAGTTGCGTCAAACAAACTTGTGTCAGTTGCATAGAACAAACTTGTACCAGTTACGTAGAACAAACTTGTGACAGTTGTGTCACACAAACTTGTGCCAGTTGCGTAGAACAAACTTGTGCCAGTTGTGTCAGACAAACTTGTGCCAGTTGCGTAGCACAAACTTGTGCCAGTTGCGTAGAACAAACATGTGCCAGTTGCGTCGAACAAACTTGTGCCAGTTGCGTCGAACAAACTTGTGCCAGTTTCGTCGAACAAACTTGTGCCAGTTGCGTAGAACAAACTTGTGCCAGTTGTGTCAAACAAACTTGTGCCAGTTGCATCAAACAAACTTGGGCCAGTTGCGTTGAAGAAACTTGTGCCAGTTGAGTCGAGGAAACTTGTGCCAGTTGCGTAAAACAAACTTGTGCCAGTTGTGTAGAACAAACTTGTGCCAGTTGCGTAGAACAAACTTGTGCCAGTTGCGTTAAACAACCTTGTGCCAGTTGCGTCAAACAAACTTGTGCAGGTTGCGTCAAAAAAACTTGTGCCAGTTGTGTCAAACAAACTTGTGCCAGTTGGGTCGAATAAAATTGTGCCAGTTGCGTAGAACAAACTTGTGCCAGTTGCGTCAAAGAAACTTGTGCCAGTTGCGTAGAACAAACTTGTGCCAGTTGCGTCAAAGAAACTTGTGCCAGTTGCGTCGAACAAACTTGTGCCAGTTGCGTCGAACAAACTTGTGCCAGTTGTTTCAAACAAACTTGTGCCAGTTGCATCGAACAAACTTGTGCCAGTTGCGTCGAACAAACTTGTGCCACTTGCGTAGAACAAACTTGTGCCAGTTGCATAGAACAAACTTGTGCCACTTGCGTCGAACAAACTTGTGCCAGTTGCGCAGAACAAACTTTTGCCAGTTGCGTAGAACAAACTTGTGCCAGTTTTGTCAAACAAACTTGTGCCAGTTGCATCAAACAAACTTGTGCCCGTTACGTGGAACAAACTTGTGCCAGTTGCGTAGAACAAACTTGTGCCAGTTGCGTCAAACAAACTTGGGCCAGTTGCGTAGAACAAACTTGTGCCACTTGCGTCAAACAAACTTGTGCCAGTTGCGTCAAACAAACTTGTGCCAGTTGCGTAGAACAAACTTGAGCCAGTTGCGTCAAACAAACTTGTGCCAGTTGCGTAGAACAAACTTGAGCCAGTTGCATAGAACAAACTTGTGCCAGTTGCGTAGAACAAAATTGTGCCAGTTGCGCTGAACAAACTTGTGCCAGTTGTTTCAAACAAACTTTTGCAAGTTGCGTCTAACAAACTTGTGCCAGTTGCGTCGAACAAACTTGTGCCAGTTGCGTAGAACAAACTTTTTGCCAGTTGTGTCCAAAAAACTTTTCCCAGTTGCGTCAAACAAACTTGGGCCAGTTGCGTCAAACAAATTTATGCCAGTTGCATAGAACAAACTTGTGCCAGTTGCATAGAACAAACTTGTGCCAGTTGCATCGAACAAACTTGTGCCAGTTGCGTCGAACACACTTGTGCCAGTTGCGTCGGACAAACTTGTGCCAGTTGCGTCGAACAAACTTGTGCCAGTTGCGTAGAACAAACTTATGCCAGTTGCGTCGGACAAACTTGTGCCAGTTGCGTCGAAGAAACTTGTGCCAGTTGCGTAGAACAAACTTTTGCCAGTTGTGTTAAACAAACTTTTGCCAGTTGCGTCAAACAAACTTGGGCCAGTTGCGTCGAACAAACTTGGGCCAGTTGTGTCGGACAAACTTGTGCCAGTTACGTAGAACAAACTTGTACTAGTTGCGTTAAACAAACATTTGCGAACTACAAGCTTGTGCCAGTTGCGTTGAACAAACTTGGGCCAGTTGCATCAAACAAACTTGTACTAGTTGCGTTAAACAAACATTTGCCAGTTGCGTCAAACAAACTTGTACCAATTGCGTTGAACAAACTTGTGCCAGTTGATTAGAACAAACTTGAATCAGTTGCGTAGAACAAACTTGTGCCAGTTGCGTAGAACAAACATTTTCCAGTTGCGTAGAACAAACTTGTGCCAGTTGCGTCGAACAAACTTGTGCCAGTTGATCGAACAAAGTTGTGCCAGTTGCGTTTGACAAACTTGTGCCAGTTGCGTTGAACAAACTTGTGACAGTTGCGTAGAACAAACTTGTGCCAGTTGTTTCAAACAAACTTTTGCCAGTTGCGTCAAACAAACTTGGGCCAGTTGCGTCAAACAATCTTGTGCCAGTTGCGCAGAACAAACTTGTGGCATTTGCGTCAAAAAACTTGTGCCAGCTGCGTAGAACAAATTTGTGCCAGTTGCGTAGAACGAACTTGTGCCAGTTGTGTCGAACAAAATTGTGCCAGTTGCATAGAACAAACTCGTGACAGTTGCGAAGAACAACCTTGGGCCAGTTGCGTAGAACACACTTGTGCCAGTTGCGATGAACAAACTTGTGCCAGTTGTGTCAAACAAACTTGTGCCAGTTGCGTAGAACAAACTTGTGCCAGTTGCGTAGAACAAACTTGTGCCTGTTGCATCGAACAAACTTGTGCCAGTTGGGTCGAACAAACTTGTGCCAGTTGCATCGAGCAAACTTGTGTCAATTACATAGAACAAACTTGTGCCAGTTTCATCGAACAAACTTGTGCCAGTTGCGTAGAACAAACTTGTGCCAGTTGTGTCAATCAAACTTCTGCCAGTTGCGTCAAACAAGTTTGGGCCAGTTGCGTCGAACAAACTTGTGCCAGTTGCGTCGAAGAAACTTGTGCCAGTTGCGTAGAAAAAACTTGTGCCGGTTGCGTCAAACAAACTTGTGCCAGTTGCATAGAACAAACTTGTTCCAGTTGTGTAGAGCAACCTTGTGCCAGTTGCGTCAAACAACCTTGTGCCAGTTGCTTCAAACAAACTTGTGCCAGTTGCGTCAAACAAATTTATGCCAGTTGCATAGAACAAACTTGTGCCAGTTGCGTAGAACAAACTTGTGCCAGTTGCATCGAACAAACTTGTGCCAGTTGCGTCGAACACACTTGTGCCAGTTGTGTCGGACAAACTTGTGCCAATTGCGTCGAACAAACTTGTGCCTGTTGCGTAGAACAAACTTGTGCCAGTTGTATCAAACAAACTTGTGCCAGTTGCATAAAACAAACTTGTGCCAGTTGCGTCGAACAAACTTGTGCCAGTTACGTAGAACAAACTTGTGCCAGTTGCGTAGAACAAACTTGTGCCAGTTGTGTCAGACAAACTTGTGCCAGTTGCGCAGAACAAATTTGTGCCAGTTCCGTAGAACAAACTTGTGCCAGTTGCGGAGAACAAACTTGTGCCAGTTTCGTCGTACAAACTTGTGCCAGTTGTGTAGAACAAACTTGTGCCAGTTGTGTCAAACAAACTTGTGCCAGTTGCGTCAAACAAACTTGGGCCAGTTGCGTCGAAGAAACTTGTGCCAGTTGCGTAGAACAAACTTGTGCCAGTTGCGTAGAACAAACTTGTGCCAGTTGCGTAAAACAAACTTGTGCCAGTTCCATAGAACGAACTTGTGCTATTTGCATAAAACAACCTTGTGCCAGTTACGTCAAACAAACTTGTGCCAGTTGCGTCAAAAAATTTGTGCCAGTTGTGTCAAACAAACTTTTGCCAGTTGGGTCGAATAAACTTGTGCTAGTTGCGTTAAACAAATTTGTGCCAGTTGCGCCGAACAAACTTGTGCCAGTTGCATCGAACAAACTTGTGCCAGTTGCGTTAAACAAACTTGTGCCATTTGCGTCAAACAAAGTTGTGCCAGTTGCGTCGAACAAAGTTGTGCCAGTTGCATCGAACAAACTTGTGCCAGTTGCGTCGAACAAGCTTGTGCCAGTTGCGTCAAACAAACTTGTGACAGTTGCATCGAACAAACTTGTGCCAGTTGCGTAGAACAAACTTGTGCCAGTTGTGTCAAAGAAACTTGTGCCAGTTGCATAGAACAAACTTGTGCCACTTGCGTCGAGCAAACTTGTGCCAGTTGCGTCAAACAAACTTTTGCCAGTTGCGTAGAACAAACTTGTGCCAGTTGTGTCAAACAAACTTGTGCCAGTTGCGTAGAACAAACTTGTGCCAGTTGTGTAGAACAAACTTGTGCCAGTCACGTAGAACAAACTTGTGCCATGTGCGTCAAACAAACTTGTGCCAGTTGCATAAAACAAACTTGTGCCAGTTGCGTCGAACAAACTTGTGCCAGTTGCATAGAACAAACTTGTGCCAGTTACGTAGAACAAACTTGTGCCAGTTGTGTCAGACAAACTTGTGTCAGTTGCGCAGAACAAATTTGTGCCAGTTCCGTAGAACAAACTTGTGCCAGTTGCGTAGAAAAAACTTGTGCCAGTTGCGTAGAACAAACTTGTGCCAGTTGCGTCGAACAAACTTGTGCCAGTTTCGTCGAACAAACTTGAGCCAGTTGCGTAGAACAAACTTGTGCCAGTTGCCTCAAACAAACTTGGGCCAGTTGTGTCGAAGAAACTTGTGCCAGTTGCGTAGAACAAACTTGTGCCAGTTGTGTAGAACAAACTTGTGCCAGTTGCGTAGAACAAACTTGTGCCAGTTCCATAGAACAAACTTGTGCCAGTTGCATAAAACAACCTTGTGCCAGTTGCTTCAAACAAACTTGTGCCAGTTGCATCAAAAAAATTGGTGCCAGTTGTGTCAAACAAACTTGTGCCAGTTGGGTCGAATAAACTTGTGCTAGTTGCGTTAGACAAATTTGTGCCAGTTGCGCCGAACAAACTTGTGCCAGTTGCATCGAACAAACTTGTGCCAGTTGCGTAGAACAAACTTGTGCCAGTTGCGTCAAACAATCTTGGGCCAGTTGCATAGAACAAACTTGTGCCAGTTGCGTCAAACAAACTTGTGCCAGTTGCGTCGAACAAACTTGTGGCAGTTGCATCGAACAAACCTGTGCCAGTTGCGTCGAACAAGCTTGTGCCAGTTGCGTCAAACAAACTTGTGACAGTTGCATCGAACAAACCTGTGCCAGTTGCATAGAACAACCTTGTGCCAGTTGTGTCAAACAAACTTGTGCCAGTTGCATAGAACAAACTTGTGCCACTTGCGTCGAGATAACTTGTGCCAGTTGTGTCAAACAAACTTTTGCCAGTTGCGTACAACAAACTTGTGCCAGTTGTTTCAAACAAACTTGTGCCAGTTGGGTCGAATAAACTTGTGCTAGTTGTGTTAGACAAATTTGTGCCAATTGCGCCGAACAAACTTGTGCCAGTTGCGTAGAACAAACTTGTGCCAGTTGCGTAAAACAAACTTGTGCTAGTTGCGTCAAACAAACTTGGGCCAGTTGCATAGAACAAACTTGTGCCAGTTGCGTCAAAAAAACTTGTGCCAGTTGCGTCAAAAAACTTGTGCCAGTTGAGTCGAACAAACTTGTGCCAGTTGCATCGAACAAACTTGTGCCAGTTGCGTCGAACAAGCTTGTGCCAGTTGCGTAAAACAAACTTGTGCCAGTTGCGTCAAACAAACTTGGGCCAGTTGCATAGAACAAACTTGTGCCAGTTGCGTCAAAAAAACTTGTGCCAGTTGCGTCAAAAAAACTTGTGCCAGTTGCGTCGAACAAACTTGTGCCAGTTGCATCGAACAAACTTGTGCCAGTTGCGTCGAACAAGCTTGTGCCAGTTGCGTCAAACATACTTGTGACAGTTGCATCGAACAAACTTGTGCCAGTTGCGTAGAACAAACTTGTGCCAGTTGTGTCAAACAAACTTGTGCCAGTTGCATAGAACAAACTTATGCCACTTGCGTCGAGCAAACTTGTGCCAGTTGCGTCAAACAAACTTTTGCCAGTTGAGTAGAACAAACTTGTGCCACTTGTGTCAAACAAACTTGTACCAGTTGCGTAGAACAATCTTGTGCCAGTTGCGTAGAACAAACTTGTGCCAGTTATGTAGAAAAAACTTGTGCCAGTTGCGTAGAACAAACTTGTGCCAGTTGCGTCAAACAAACTTGGGCCAGTTGCGTCAAACAAACTTGTGCCAGTTGCATCAAACAAACTTGTACCAGTTGTGTAGAACAAACTTGAGCCAGTTGCGTAGAACAAACTTGTGCCAGTTGCATCGAACAGACTTGTGACAGTTGCGTTGAAGAAACTTGTGCCAGTTGCGTAGAACAAACTTATGGCAGTTGCTTAGAACAAACTTGTGCCAGTTGCGTAGAACAAACATTTTCCAGTTGCGTAGAACAAACTTGTGCCAGTTGCGTCGAACAGACTTGTGCCAGTTGCATCGAACAAACTTGTGCCAGGTGCGTTGGACAAACTTGTGACAGTTGCATAGAACAAACTTGTGCCAGTTGTTTCAAACAAACTTTTGCCAGTTGCGTCAAACAAACTTGGGCCAGTTGCGTCAAACAAACTTGTGCCAGTTGCGTAGAACAAACTTATGCCAGTTGCGTAGAACAAACTTGTGCCAGTTGAGTAGAACAAACTTGTGCCAGTTGCGTAGAACAAACTTGTGCCAGTTGCGTAGAACAAACTTGTGCCAGTTGCGTAGAACAAATTTGTGCAAGTTGCGTAGAACAAACTTGTGCCAGTTACGTAGAACAAACTTGTGCCAGTTGCATAGAACAAACTCGTGCCAGTTGCGAAGAACAAACATGGGCCAGTAGCGCAGAACAAACTTGCGCCAGTTCCATAGAACAAACTTGTGCCAGTTGCGTAGAACAAACTCATGCCAGTTGCGTAGAACAAACTTGGGCCAGTTGCGTAGAACAAAATTGTGCCAGTTGCGCTGAACAAACTTGTGCCAGTTGTTTCAAACAAACTTTTGCCAGTTGCGTCAAACAAACTTGGGCCAGTTGCGTCGAACAAACTTGTGCCAGTTGCGTAGAAAAAACTTTTTGCCAGTGGTGTCCAAAAAACTTTTCCCAGTTGCGTCAAACAAACTTGGGCCAGTTGCGTCAAACAAATTTATGCCAGTTGCATAGAACAAACTTGTGCCAGTTGCGTAGAACAAACTTGTGCCAGTTGCATCGAACAAACTTGTGCCAGTTGCGTCGAACACACTTGTGCCAGTTGCGTCGGACAAACTTGTGCCAGTTGCGTCGAACAAACTTGTGCCAGTTGCATAGAACAAACTTATGCCAGTTGTGTCGGACAAACTTGTGCCAGTTGCGTCGAACAAACTTGTGCCAGTTGCGTAGAACAAACTTGTGCCAGTTGTGTCAAACAAACTTTTGCCAGTTGCGTCAAACAAACTTGGGCCAGTTGCGTCGAACAAACTTGGGCCAGTTGTGTCAAAAAAACTTGTGCCAGTTACGTAGAACAAACTTGTGCCAGTTGCGAACTACAAACTTGTGCCAGTTGAGTTGAACAAACTTGGGCCAGTTGCGTCAAACAAACTTGAGCCAGTTGCGTCAAACAAACTTGTGCCAGTTGCGTAGAACAAACTTGAGCCAGTTGCATAGAACAAACTTGTGCCAGTTGCGTAGAACAAAATTGTGCCAGTTGCGCTGAACAAACTTGTGCCAGTTGTTTCAAACAAACTTTTGCAAGTTGCGTCTAACAAACTTGTGCCAGTTGCGTCGAACAAACTTGTGCCAGTTGCGTAGAACAAACTTTTTGCCAGTTGTGTCCAAAAAACTTTTCCCAGTTGCGTCAAACAAACTTGGGCCAGTTGCGTCAAACAAATTTATGCCAGTTGCATAGAACAAACTTGGGCCAGTTGCGTCAAACAAACTTGTGCCAGTTGCGTAGAACAAACTTGTGGCATTTGCGTCAAAAAACTTGTGCCAGTTGCGTAGAACAAATTTGTGCCAGTTGCGTAGAACAAACTTGTGCCAGTTGTGTCGAACAGACTTGAGCCAGTTGCATAGAACAAACTTGTGCCAGTTGCGTCGAACTGACTTGTGACAGTTGCGTTGAACAAACTTGAGCCAGTTGCGTTGAACAAACTTGTGCCAGTTGCGTAGAACAAACTTGTGCCAGTTGCGTAGAACAAACTTGTGCCAGTTACGTAGAATAAACTTTTGCCATTTGTGTCAAACAAACTTGTGCCAGCTGCATAGAACAAACTTGTGCCAGTTGCATCGAACAAACTTGTGCCAGTTACATAGAACAAACTTGAGCCAGTTGCGTAGAACAACCTTGTGCTAGTTACGTCAAACAAACTTGGGCCAGTTGCATAGAACAAACTTGTGCCAGTTGCGTCAAACAAACTTGTGCCAGTTGCGTCAAACAAACTTGTGCCAGTTGCGTATAACAAACTCTAGACAGTTGCGTAGAACAAATTTGTGCCAGTTGCGTCGAACATATTTGTGCCAGTTGCGTTGAAGAAACTTGTGCCAGTTGCGTAGAACAAACTTGTGGCAGTTGCGTAGAACAAACTTGTGCCAGTTGCGTAGAACAAACATTTTCCAGTTGCGTAGAATAAACTTGTGCCAGTTGCGTCGAACAAATTTGTGCCAGTTGCATCGAACAAACTTGTGCCAGGTATGTTATACAAACTTGTGACAGTTGAGTAGAACAAACTTGTGCCAGTTGTTTCAAACAAACTTTTGCCAGTTGCGTCAAACAAACTTGGGCCAGTTGTGTCAAACAAACTTGTGCCAGTTGCATAGAACAAACTTGTGCCAGTTGCGTAGAACAAACTTGTGCCAGTTGCGTAGAACAAACTTGTGCCAGTTGCGTAGAACTAATTTGTGCAAGTTGCGTAGAACAAACTTGTGCCAGTTACGTCTAACAAACTTGTGCCAGTTGCATAGAACAAACTCGTGCCAGTTGCGAAGAATAAACATGGGCCAGTAGCGTAGAACAAACTTGTGCCAGTTCCATAGAACAAACTTGTGAAAGTTGCGTAGAACAAACTCGTGCCAGTTGCGTAGAACAAACTTGGGCCAGTTGCGTAGAACAAACTTGTCCCAGTTGCGTCGAACAAACTTGTGCCAGTTGCGTCGAAGAAACTTGTGCCAGTTGCGTAGAAAAAACTTGTGCCGCTTGCGTCAAACAAACTTGTGCCAGTTGCATAGAACAAACTTGTTCCAGTTGTGTAGAGCAACCTTGTGCAAGTTGCGTCAAACAACCTTGTGCCAGTTGCTTCAAACAAACTTGTGCCAGTTGCGTCAAACAAATTTATGCCAGTTGCATAGAACAAACTTGTGCCAGTTGCGTAGAACAAACTTGTGCCAGTTGCATCGAACAAACTTGTGCCAGTTGCGTCGAACACACTTGTGCCAGTTGTGTCGGACAAACTTGTGCCAATTGCGTCGAACAAACTTGTGCCAGTTGCGTAGAACAAACTTGTGCCAGTTGTATCAAACAAACTTGTGTCAGTTGCATAAAACAAACTTGTGCCAGTTGCGTCGAACAAACTTGTGCCAGTTACGTAGAACAAACTTGTGCCAGTTACGTAGAACAAACTTGTGCCAGTTGTGTCAGACAAACTTGTGCCAGTTGCGCAGAACAAATTTTTGCCAGTTCCGTAGAACAAACTTGTGCCAGTTGCGGAGAACAAACTTGTGCCAGTTTCGTCGAACAAACTTGTGCCAGTTGTGTAGAACAAACTTGTGCCAGTTGTGTCAAACAAACTTGTGCCAGTTGCGTCAAACAAACTTGGGCCAGTTGCGTCGAAGAAACTTGTGCCAGTTGCGTAGAACAAACTTGTGCCAGTTGCGTAGAACAAACTTGTGCCAGTTGCATAGAACAAACTTGTGCCAGTTGCGTAGAACAAACTTGTGCCAGTTCCATAGAACAAACTTGTGCTATTTGCATAAAACAACCTTGTGCCAGTTGCGTCAAACAAACTTGTGCCAGTTGCGTCAAAAAATTTGTGCCAGTTGTGTCAAACAAACTTTTGCCAGTTGGGTCGAATAAACTTGTGCTAGTTGCGTTAAACAAATTTGTGCCAGTTGCGCCGAACAAACTTGTGCCAGTTGCATCGAACAAACTAGTGCCAGTTGCGTTAAACAAACTTGTGCCATTTGCGTCAAACAAAGTTGTGCCAGATGCGTCGAACAAAGTTGTGCCAGTTGCATCGAACAAACTTGTGCCAGTTGCGTCGAACAAGCTTGTGCCAGTTGCGTCAAACAAACTTGTGACAGTTGCATCGAACAAACTTGTGCCAGTTGCGTAGAACAAACTTGTGCCAGTTGTGTCAAAGAAACTTGTGCCAGTTGCATAGAACAAACTTGTGCCACTTGCGTCGAGCAAACTTGGGCCAGTTGCGTCAAACAAACTTGTGCCAGTTGCATCAAACAAACTTGTACCAGTTGTGTAGAACAAACTTGAGCCAGTTGCGTAGAACAAACTTGTGCCAGTTGCATCGAACAGACTTGTGACAGTTGCGTTGAACAAACTTGAGCCAGTTGCGTTGAACAAACTTGTGCCAGTTGCATAGACCAAACTTGTGCCAGTTGCGTCGAACAAACTTGTGCCAGTTACATAGAATAAACTTTTGCCATTTGTGTCAAACAAACTTGTGCCAGTTGCGTAGAACAAACTTGTGCCAGTTGCGTAGAACAAACTTGTGCCAGTTACGTAGAACAAACTTGTGCCAGTTGCGTAGAACAACCTTGTGCTAGTTGCCTCAAACAAACTTGGGCCAGTTGCATAGAACAAACTTGTGCCAGTTGCGTCAAAGGAACTTGTGCCAGTTGCGTCAAACAAACTTGTGCCAGTTGCGTAGAACAAACTTGAGACAGTTGCGTAGAACAAACTTGTGCCAGTTGCGTCGACCATACTTGTGCCAGTTGCGTTGAAGAAACTTGTGCCAGTTGCGTAGAACAAACTTATGGCAGTTGCGTAGAACAAACTTGTGCCAGTTGCGTAGAACAAACATTTTCCAGTTGCGTAGAACAAACTTGTGCCAGTTGCGTCGAACAGACTTGTGCCAGTTGCATCGAACAAACTTGTGCCAGGTGCGTTGGACAAACTTGTGACAGTTGCATAGAACAAACTTGTGCCAGTTGTTTCAAACAAACTTTTGCCAGTTGCGTCAAACAAACTTGGGCCAGTTGCGTCAAACAAACTTGTGCCAGTTGCGTAGAACAAACTTATGCCAGTTGCGTAGAACAAACTTGTGCCAGTTGAGTAGAACAAACTTGTGCCAGTTGCGTAGAACAAACTAGTGCCAGTTGCGTAGAACAAACTTGTGCCAGTTGCGTAGAACAAATTTGTGCAAGTTGCGTAGAACAAACTTGTGCCAGTTACGTCGAACAAACTTGTGCCAGTTGCATAGAACAAACTCGTGCCAGTTGCGAAGAACAAACTTGTGCCAGTTGTGTCGAACAGACTTGAGCCAGTTGCATAGAACAAACTTGCGCCAGTTGCGTCGAACTGACTTGTGACAGTTGCGTTGAACAAACTTGAGCCAGTTGCGTTGAACAAACTTGTGCCAGTTGCGTAGAACAAACTTGTGCCAGTTGCGTAGAACAAACTTGTGCCAGTTACGTAGAATAAACCTCTGCCATTTGTGTCAAACAAACTTGTGCCAGCTGCATAGAACAAACTTGTGCCAGTTGCATCGAACAAACTTGTGCCAGTTACGTAGAACAAACTTGAGCCAGTTGCGTAGAACAACCTTGTGCTAGTTACATCAAACAAACTTGGGCCAGTTGCATAGAACAAACTTGTGCCAGTTGCGTCAAACAAACTTGTGCCAGTTGCGTCAAACAAACTTGTGCCAGTTGCGTACAACAAACTCTAGACAGTTGCGTAGAACAAATTTGTGCCAGTTGCGTCGAACATATTTGTGCCAGTTGCGTTGAAGAAACTTGTGCCAGTTGCGTAGAACAAACTTGTGGCAGTTGCGTAGAACAAACTTGTGCCAGTTGCGTAGAACAAACATTTTCCAGTTGCGTAGAATAAACTTGTGCCAGTTGCGTCGAACAAACTTGTGCCAGTTGCATCGAACAAACTTGTGCCAGGTATGTTATACAAACTTGTGACAGTTGAGTAGAACAAACTTGTGCCAGTTGTTTCAAACAAACTTTTGCCAGTTGCGTCAAACAAACTTGGGCCAGTTGTGTCAAACAAACTTGTGCCAGTTGCATAGAACAAACTTGTGCCAGTTGCGTAGAACAAACTTGTGCCAGTTGCGTAGAACAAACTTGTGCCAGTTGCGTAGAACTAATTTGTGCAAGTTGCGTAGAACAAACTTGTGCCAGTTACGTCTAACAAACTTGTGCCAGTTGCATAGAACAAACTCGTGCCAGTTGCGAAGAATAAACATGGGCCAGTAGCGTAGAACAAACTTGTGCCAGTTCCATAGAACAAACTTGTGCCAGTTGCGTAGAACAAACTCGTGCCAGTTGCGTAGAACAAACTTGGGCCAGTTGCGTAGAACAAACTTGTCCCAGTTGCGATGAACAAACTTGTGCCAGTTGCGTCGAACAAACTTGTGCCAGTTGTGCAGAACAAACTTGTGCCAGTTGCGTCAAACAAACTTGTGCCAGTTGCATAGAACAAACTTGTGCCAGTTGTGTAGAGCAACCTTGTGCAAGTTGCGTCAAACAACCTTGTGCCAGTTGCGTCAAACAAACTTGTGCCAGTTGTGTCAAACAAATTTATGCCAGTTGCATAGAACAAACTTGTGCCAGTTGCGTAGAACAAATTTGTCCCAGTTGCATAGAACAAACTTGTGCCAGTTGCGTCGAACACACTTGTGCCAGTTGCGTCGGACAAACTTGTGCCAATTGCGTCGAACAAACTTGTGCCAGTTGCGTAGAACAAACTTGTGCCAGTTGCGTAGAACAAACTTGTGCCAGTTGTGTCAAACAACCTTGTGCCAGTTGCGTCAAGCAACCTTGTGCCAGTTGCGTCAAACAAACTTGTGCCAGTTGCGTCAAACAAATATATGCCAGTTGCATAGAACAAACTTGTGCCAGTTGCGTCGGACAAACTTTTGCAAGTTGCGTCGAACAAAATTGTGCCAGTTGCATAGAACAAACTTGTGCCAGTTATGTAGAACAAACTTGTGCCAGTTGTGTCAGAAAAACTTGTGCCAGTTGCGTAGAACAAACTTGTGCCAGTTGCGTAGAACAAACTTGAGACAGTTGCGTAGAACAAACTTGTGCCAGTTGCATAGAACAAACTTGTGCAAGTTGCGTAGAACAAACTTGTGCCAGTTACGTCGAACAAACTTGTGCCAGTTGCGTAGAACAAACTTGTGCCAGTTTCGTTGAACAAACTTGTGCCAGTTGTGTCAAACAAACTTGTGCCAGTTGTGTCAAACAAACTTGTACCAGTTGTGTAGAACAAACTTGAGCCAGTTGCATAGAACAAACTTGTGCCAGTTGCGTCGAACAGACTTGTGACAGTTGCGTTGAACAAACTTGAGCCAGTTGCGTTGAACAAACTTGTGCCAGTTGCGTAGAACAAACTTGTGCCAGTTGCGTAGAACAAACTTGTGCCAGTTACGTAGAATAAACTTTTGCCATTTGTGTCAAACAAACTTGTGCCAGTTGCGTAGAACAAACTTTGTGCCAGTTGCATAGAACAAACTTGTGCCAGTTACGTAGAACAAACTTGTGCCAGTTGCGTAGAACAACCTTGTGCTAGTTGCGTCAAAGAAACTTGGGCCAGTTGCATAGAACAAACTTGTGCCAGTTGCGTCAAACAAACTTGAGCCAGTTGCGTCAAACAAACTTGTGCCAGTTGCGTAGAACAAACTTGAGACAGTTGCGTAGAACAAACTTGTGCCAGTTGCGTCGAACATACTTGTGCCAGTTGCGTTGAAGAAACTTGTGCCAGTTGCGTACAACAAACTTGTGGCAGTTGCGTAGAACAAACTTGTGCCAGTTGCGTAGAACAAACATTTTCCAGTTGCGTAGAATAAACTTGTGCCAGTTGCGTCGAACAAACTTGTGCCAGTTGTATCGAACAAACTTGTGCCAGGTACGTTGGACAAAATTGTGACAGTTGAGTAGAACAAAATTGTGCCAGTTGTTTCAAACAAACTTTTGCCAGTTGCATCAATCAAACTTGGGCCAGTTGTGTCAAACAAACTTGTGCCAGTTGCATAGAACAAACTTGTGCCAGTTGCGTAGAACAAACTTGTGCCAGTTGCGTAGAACAATCTTGTGCCAGTTGTGTAGATCTAATTTGTGCAAGTTGCTTAGAACAAACTTGTGCCAGTTACGTCTAACAAACTTGTGCCAGTTGCATAGAACAAACTCGTGCCAGTTGCGAAGAATAAACATGGGCCAGTAGCGTAGAACAATCTTGTGGCAGTTCCATAGAACAAACTTGTGCCAGTTGCGTAGAACAAGCTCGTGCCAGTTGCGAAGAACAAACTTGGGCCAGTTGCGCAGAACAAACTTGTCCCAGTTGCGATGAACAAACTTGTGCCAGTTACGTCAAACAAACTTGTGCCAGTTGCGTAGAACAAACTTGTGCCAGTTGCGTAGAACAAACTTGTGCCAGTTGCGTCGAATAAACTTGTGCCAGTTGCATAGAACAAACTTGTGCCAGTTGCGTAGAACAAACTTGTCCCAGTTGCATCGAACAAACTTGTGCCAGTTGCGTAGAACAAACTTGTGCCAGTTGTGTCAAACAACCTTGTGCCAGTTGCGTCAAACAACCTTGTGCCAGTTGCGTCAAACAAACTTGTGCCAATTGCGTCAAACAAATTTATGCCAGTTGCATAGAACAAACTTGTGCCAGTTGCGTCGGACAAACTTTTGCCAGTTGCGTCGAAAAAAATTGTGCCAGTTGCATAGAACAAACTTGTGCCAGTTATGTAGAACAAACTTGTGCCAGTTGTGTCAGAAAAACTTGTGCCAGTTGCGTAGAACAAACTTGTGCCAGTTGCGTAGAACAAACTTGTGCCAGTTGCATGGAACAAACTTGTGCCAGTTTTGTAGAACAACCTTGTGCCAGTTGCGTCAAACAACCTTGTGTCAGTTGCGTCAAACAAACTTGTGCACGTTGCGTCAAAAAAACTTGTGCCAGTTGTGTCAAACAAACTTGTGACAGTTGCGTAGAACAAACTTGTGCCAGTTGTTTCAAACAAACTTTTGCCAGTTGCGTCAAACAAACTTGGGCCAGTTGCGTCAAACAAACTTGTGCCAGTTGCGCAGAACAAACTTGTGGCATTTGCGTCAAAAAACTTGTGCCAGCTGCGTAGAACAAATTTGTGCCAGTTGCGTAGAACGAACTTGTGCCAGTTGTGTCGAACAAAATTGTGCCAGTTGCATAGAACAAACTCGTGACAGTTGCGAAGAACAACCTTGGGCCAGTTGCGTAGAACACACTTGTGCCAGTTGCGATGAACAAACTTGTGCCAGTTGTGTCAAACAAACTTGTGCCAGTTGCGTAGAACAAACTTGTGCCAGTTGCGTAGAACAAACTTGTGCCTGTTGCATCGAACAAACTTGTGCCAGTTGGGTCGAACAAACTTGTGCCAGTTGCATCGAACAAACTTGTGTCAATTACATAGAACAAACTTGTGCCAGTTTCGTCGAACAAACTTGTGCCAGTTGCGTAGAACAAACTTGTGCCAGTTGTGTCAATCAAACTTCTGCCTGTTGCGTCAAACAAGTTTGGGCCAGTTGCGTCGAACAAACTTGTGCCAGTTGCGTCGAAGAAACTTGTGCCAGTTGCGTAGAAAAAACTTGTGCCGCTTGCGTCAAACAAACTTGTGCCAGTTGCATAGAGCAAACTTGTTCCAGTTGTGTAGAGCAACCTTGTGCAAGTTGCGTCAAACAACCTTGTGCCAGTTGCTTCAAACAAACTTGTGCCAGTTGCGTCAAACAAATTTATGCCAGTTGCATAGAACAAACTTGTGCCAGTTGCGTAGAACAAACTTGTGCCAGTTGCATCGAACAAACTTGTGCCAGTTGCGTCGAACACACTTGTGCCAGTTGTGTCGGACAAACTTGTGCCAATTGCGTCGAACAAACTTGTGCCAGTTGCGTAGAACAAACTTGTGCCAGTTGTATCAAACAAACTTGTGCCAGTTGCATAAAACAAACTTGTGCCAGTTGCGTCGAACAAACTTGTGCCAGTTACGTAGAACAAACTTGTGCCAGTTACGTAGAACAAACTTGTGCCAGTTGTGTCAGACAAACTTGTGCCAGTTGCGCAGAACAAATTTTTGCCAGTTCCGTAGAACAAACTTGTGCCAGTTGCGGAGAACAAACTTGTGCCAGTTTCGTCGAACAAACTTGTGCCAGTTGTGTAGAACAAACTTGTGCCAGTTGTGTCAAACAAACTTGTGCCAGTTGCGTCAAACAAACTTGGGCCAGTTGCGTCGAAGAAACTTGTGCCAGTTGCGTAGAACAAACTTGTGCCAGTTGCGTAGAACAAACTTGTGCCAGTTGCGTAGAACAAACTTGTGCCAGTTGCGTAGAACAAACTTGTGCCAGTTGTGTCAAACAACCTTGTGCCAGTTGCGTCAAACAACCTTGTGCCAGTTGCGTCAAACAAACTTGTGCCAATTGCGTCAAACAAATTTATGCCAGTTGCATAGAACAAACTTGTGCCAGTTGCGTCGGACAAACTTTTGCCAGTTGCGTCGAAAAAAATTGTGCCAGTTGCATAGAACAAACTTGTGCCAGTTATGTAGAACAAACTTGTGCCAGTTGTGTCAGAAAAACTTGTGCCAGTTGCGTAGAACAAACTTGTGCCAGTTGCGTAGAACAAACTTGTGCCAGTTGCATGGAACAAACTTGTGCCAGTTTTGTAGAACAACCTTGTGCCAGTTGCGTCAAACAACCTTGTGTCAGTTGCGTCAAACAAACTTGTGCACGTTGCGTCAAAAAAACTTGTGCCAGTTGTGTCAAACAAACTTGTGACAGTTGCGTAGAACAAACTTGTGCCAGTTGTTTCAAACAAACTTTTGCCAGTTGCGTCAAACAAACTTGGGCCAGTTGCGTCAAACAAACTTGTGCCAGTTGCGCAGAACAAACTTGTGGCATTTGCGTCAAAAAACTTGTGCCAGCTGCGTAGAACAAATTTGTGCCAGTTGCGTAGAACGAACTTGTGCCAGTTGTGTCGAACAAAATTGTGCCAGTTGCATAGAACAAACTCGTGACAGTTGCGAAGAACAACCTTGGGCCAGTTGCGTAGAACACACTTGTGCCAGTTGCGATGAACAAACTTGTGCCAGTTGTGTCAAACAAACTTGTGCCAGTTGCGTAGAACAAACTTGTGCCAGTTGCGTAGAACAAACTTGTGCCTGTTGCATCGAACAAACTTGTGCCAGTTGGGTCGAACAAACTTGTGTCAATTACATAGAACAAACTTGTGCCAGTTTCGTCGAACAAACTTGTGCCAGTTGCGTAGAACAAACTTGTGCCAGTTGTGTCAATCAAACTTCTGCCTGTTGCGTCAAACAAGTTTGGGCCAGTTGCGTCGAACAAACTTGTGCCAGTTGCGTCGAAGAAACTTGTGCCAGTTGCGTAGAAAAAACTTGTGCCGCTTGCGTCAAACAAACTTGTGCCAGTTGCATAGAGCAAACTTGTTCCAGTTGTGTAGAGCAACCTTGTGCAAGTTGCGTCAAACAACCTTGTGCCAGTTGCTTCAAACAAACTTGTGCCAGTTGCGTCAAACAAATTTATGCCAGTTGCATAGAACAAACTTGTGCCAGTTGCGTAGAACAAACTTGTGCCAGTTGCATCGAACAAACTTGTGCCAGTTGCGTCGAACACACTTGTGCCAGTTGTGTCGGACAAACTTGTGCCAATTGCGTCGAACAAACTTGTGCCAGTTGCGTAGAACAAACTTGTGCCAGTTGTATCAAACAAACTTGTGCCAGTTGCATAAAACAAACTTGTGCCAGTTGCGTCGAACAAACTTGTGCCAGTTACGTAGAACAAACTTGTGCCAGTTACGTAGAACAAACTTGTGCCAGTTGTGTCAGACAAACTTGTGCCAGTTGCGCAGAACAAATTTTTGCCAGTTCCGTAGAACAAACTTGTGCCAGTTGCGGAGAACAAACTTGTGCCAGTTTCGTCGAACAAACTTGTGCCAGTTGTGTAGAACAAACTTGTGCCAGTTGTGTCAAACAAACTTGTGCCAGTTGCGTCAAACAAACTTGGGCCAGTTGCGTCGAAGAAACTTGTGCCAGTTGCGTAGAACAAACTTGTGCCAGTTGCGTAGAACAAACTTGTGCCAGTTGCGTAGAACAAACTTGTGCCAGTTGCGTAGAACAAACTTGTGCCAGTTCCATAGAACAAACTTGTGCTATTTGCATAAAACAACCTTGTGCCAGTTGCGTCAAACAAACTTGTGCCAGTTGCGTTAAAAAATTTGTGCCAGTTGTGTCAAACAAACTTTTGCCAGTTGGGTCGAATAAACTTGTGCTAGTTGCGTTAAACAAATTTGTGCCAGTTGCGCCGAACAAACTTGTGCCAGTTGCATCGAACAAACTAGTGCCAGTTGCGTTAAACAAACTTGTGCCATTTGCGTCAAACAAAGTTGTGCCAGATGCGTCGAACAAAGTTGTGCCAGTTGCATCGAACAAACTTGTGCCAGTTGCGTCGAACAAGCTTGTGCCAGTTGCATAGAACAAACTTGTGACAGTTGCATCGAACAAACTTGTGCCAGTTGCGTAGAACAAACTTGTGCCAGTTGTGTCAAAGAAACTTGTGCCAGTTGCATAGAACAAACTTGTGCCACTTGCGTCGAGCAAACTTGTGCCAGTTGCGTCAAACAAACTTTTGCCAGTTGCGTAGAACAAACTTGTGCCAGTTGTGTCAAACAAACTTGTGCCAGTTGCGTAGAACAAACTTGTGCCAGTTGTGTAGAACAAACTTGTGCCAGTCACGTAGAACAAACTTGTGCCATGTGCGTCAAACAAACTTGTGCCAGTTGCATAAAACAAACTTGTGCCAGTTGCGTCGAACAAACTTGTGCCAGTTGCATAGAACAAACTTTTGCCAGTTACGTAGAACAAACTTGTGCCAGTTGTGTCAGACAAACTTGTGTCAGTTGCGCAGAACAAATTTGTGCCAGTTCCGTAGAACAAACTTGTGCCAGTTGCGTAGAACAAACTTGTGCCAGTTGCGTAGAACAAACTTGTGCCAGTTGCGTCGAACAAACTTGTGCCAGTTTCGTCGAACAAACTTGAGCCAGTTGCCTAGAACAAACTTGTGCCAGTTGCCTCAAACAAACTTGGGCCAGTTGTGTCGAAGAAACTTGTGCCAGTTGCGTAGAACAAACTTGTGCCAGTTGTGTAGAACAAACTTGTGCCAGTTGTGTAGAACAAACTTGTGCCAGTTCCATAGAACAAACTTGTGCCAGTTGCGTAAAACAACCTTGTGCCAGTTGCGTCAAACAAACTTGTGCCAGTTGCATCAAAAAAATTGGTGCCAGTTGTGTCAAACAAACTTGTGCCAGTTGGGTCGAATAAACTTGTGCTAGTTGCGTTAGACAAATTTGTGCCAGTTGCGCCGAACAAACTTGTGCCAGTTGCATCGAACAAACTTGTGCCAGTTGCATAGAACAAACTTGTGCCAGTTGCGTCAAACAATCTTGGGCCAGTTGCATAGAACAAACTTGTGCCAGTTGCGTCAAACAAACTTGTGCCAGTTGCGTCGAACAAACTTGTGGCAGTTGCATCGAACAAACCTGTGCCAGTTGCGTCGAACAAGCTTGTACCAGTTGCGTCAAACAAACTTGTGACAGTTGCATCGAACAAACTTGTGCCAGTTGCGTAGAACAACCTTGTGCCAGTTGTGTCAAACAAACTTGTGCCAGTTGCATAGAACAAACTTGTGCCACTTGCGTCGAGCAAACTTGTGCCAGTTGTGTCAAACAAACTTTTGCCAGTTGCGTACAACAAACTTGTGCCAGTTGTTTCAAACAAACTTGTGCCAGTTGGGTCGAATAAACTTGTGCTAGTTGTGTTAGACAAATTTGTGCCAGTTGCGCCGAACAAACTTGTGCCAGTTGCGTAGAACAAACTTGTGCCAGTTGCGTAAAACAAACTTGTGCCAGTTGCGTCAAACAAACTTGTGCCAGTTGCATAGAACAAACTTGTGCCAGTTGCGTCAAAAAAACTTGTGCCAGTTGCGTCAAAAAAACTTGTGCCAGTTGCGTCGAACAAACTTGTGCCAGTTGCATCGAACAAACTTGTGCCAGTTGCGTCGAACAAGCTTGTGCCAGTTGCGTCAAACATACTTGTGACAGTTGCATGGAACAAACTTGTGCCAGTTGCGTAGAACAAACTTGTGCCAGTTGTGTCAAACAAACTTGTGCCAGTTGCATAGAACAAACTTATGCCACTTGCGTCGAGCAAACTTGTGCCAGTTGCGTCAAACAAACTTTTGCCAGTTGCGTAGAACAAACTTGTGCCACTTGTGTCAAACAAACTTGTACCAGTTGCGTAGAACAATCTTGTGCCAGTTGCGTAGAACAAACTTGTGCCAGTTATGTAGAAAAAACTTGTGCCAGTTGCGTAGAACAAACTTGTGCCAGTTGCGTCAAACAAACTTGGGCCAGTTGCGTCAAACAAACTTGTGCCAGTTGCGTCAAGCAAACTTATACCAGTTGTGTAGAACAAACTTGAGCCAGTTGCGTAGAACAAACTTGTGCTAGTTGCATCGAACAGACTTGTGACAGTTGCGTTGAACAAACTTGAGCCAGTTGCGTTGAACAAACTTGTGCCAGTTGCATAGACCAAACTTGTGCCAGTTGCGTAGAACAAACTTGTGCCAGTTACGTAGAATAAGCTTTTGCCATTTGTGTCAAACAAACTTGTGCCAGTTGCGTAGAACAAACTTGTGCCAGTTGCGTAGAACAAACTTGTGCCAGTTACGTAGAACAAACTTGTGCCAGTTGCGTAGAACAACCTAGTGCTAGTTGCCTCAAACAAACTTGGGCCAGTTGCATAGAACAAACTTGTGCCAGTTGCGTCAAAGAAACTTGTGCCAGTTGCGTCAAACAAACTTGTGCCAGTTGCGTAGAATAAACTTGAGACAGTTGCGTAGAACAAACTTGTGCCAGTTGCGTCGAACATACTTGTGCCAGTTGCGTTGAAGAAACTTGTGCCAGTTGCGTAGAACAAACTTGTGGCAGTTGCGTAGAACAAACTTGTGCTAGTTGCGTAGAACAAACATTTTCCAGTTGCGTAGAACAAACTTGTGCCAGTTGCGTCGAACAAACTTGTGCCAGTTGCATCGAACAAACTTGTGCCAGGTGCGTTGGACAAACTTGTGACAGTTGCATAGAACAAACTTGTGCCAGTTGTTTCAAACAAACTTTTGCCAGTTGCGTCAAACAAACTTGGGCCAGTTGCGTCAAACAAACTTGTGCCAGTTGCGTAGAACAAACTTATGCCAGTTGCGTAGAACAAACTTGTGCCAGTTGAGTAGAACAAACTTGTGCCAGTTGCGTAGAACAAACTTGTGCCAGTTGCGTAGAACAAACTTGTGCCAGTTGCGTAGAACAAACTTGTGCCAGTTACGTCGAACAAACTTGTGCCAGTTACGTCGAACAAACTTGTGCCAGTTGCATAGAACAAACTCGTGCCAGTTGCGAAGAACAAACATGGGCCAGTAGCGCAGAACAAACTTGCGCCAGTTCCATAGAACAAACTTGTGCCAGTTGCGTAGAACAAACTCATGCCAGTTGCGTAGAACAAACTTGGGCCAGTTGCGTAGAACAAAATTGTGCCAGTTGCGCTGAACAAACTTGTGCCAGTTGTTTCAAACAAACTTTTGCCAGTTGCGTCAAACAAACTTGGGCCAGTTGCGTCGAACAAACTTGTGCCAGTTGCGTAGAAAAAACTTTTTGCCAGTTGTGTCCAAAAAACTTTTCCCAGTTGCGCCAAAGAAACTTGGGCCAGTTGCGTCAAACAAATTTATGCCAGTTGCATAGAACAAACTTGTGCCAGTTGCGTAGAACAAACTTGTGCCAGTTGCATCGAACAAACTTGTGCCAGTTGCGTCGAACACACTTGTGCCAGTTGCGTCGGACAAACTTGTGCCAGTTGCGTCGAACAAACTTGTGCCAGTTGCATAGAACAAACTTATGCCAGTTGCGTCGGACAAACTTGTGCCAGTTGCGTCGAACAAACTTGTGCCAGTTGCGTAGAACAAACTTGTGCCAGTTGTGTCAAACAAACTTTTGCCAGTTGCGTCAAACAAACTTGGGCCAGTTGCGTCGAACAAACTTGGGCCAGTTGTGTCGGACAAACTTGTGCCAGTTACGTAGAACAAACTTGTGCCAGTTGCGAACTACAAACTTGTGCCAGTTGAGTTGAACAAACTTGGGCCAGTTGCGTCAAACAAACTTGTGCTAGTTGCGTTAAACAAACTTTTGCCAGTTGCGTCAAACAAACTTGTGCCAGTTGCGTTGAACAAACTTGTGCCCGTTGCGTAGAACAAACTTGAATCAGTTGCGTAGAACAAACTTGTGCCAGTTGCGTAGAACAAACATTTTCCAGTTGCGTAGAACAAACTTGTGCCAGTTGAACGAACAAAGTTGTGCCAGATGCGTTTGACAAACTTTTGCCAGTTGCGTTGAACAAACTTGTGACAGTTGCGTAGAACAAACTTGTGCAAGTTGTTTCAAACAAACTTTTGCCAGTTGCGTCAAACAAACTTGGGCCAGTTGCGTCAAACAAACTTGTGCCAGTTGCGTAGAACAAACTTGTGGCATTTGCGTCAAAAAACTTGTGCCAGTTGCGTAGAACAAATTTGTGCCAGTTGCGTAGAACAAACTTGTGCCAGTTGTGTCGAACAGACTTGAGCCAGTTGCATAGAACAAACTTGTGCCAGTTGCGTAGAACAAACTTGAGACAGTTGCGTAGAACAAATTTGTGCCAGTTGCGTCGAACATATTTGTGCCAGTTGCGTTGAAGAAACTTGTGCCAGTTGCATACAACAAACTTGTGGCAGTTGCGTAGAACAAACTTGTGCCAGTTGCGTAGAACAAACATTTTCCAGTTGCGTAGAATAAACTTGTGCCAGTTGCGTCGAACAAACTTGTGCCAGTTGCATCGAACAAACTTGTGCCAGGTACGTTGGACAAACTTCTGACAGTTGAGTAGAACAAACTTGTGCCAGTTGTTTCAAACAAACTTTTGCCAGTTGCGTCAAACAAACTTGGGCCAGTTGTGTCAAACAAACTTGTGCCAGTTGCATAGAACAAACTTGTGCCAGTTGCGTAGAACAAACTTGTGCCAGTTGCGTAGAACAAACTTGTGCCAGTTGCGTAGAACTAATTTGTGCAAGTTGCGTAGAACAAACTTGTGCCAGTTACGTCTAACAAACTTGTGCCAGTTGCAAAGAACAAACTCGTGCCAGTTGCGAAGAATAAACATGGGCCAGTAGCGTAGAACAAACTTGTGCCAGTTCCATAGAACAAACTTGTGCCAGTTGCGTAGAACAAACTCGTGCCAGTTGCGTAGAACAAACTTGGGCCAGTTGCGTAGAACAAACTTGTCCCAGTTGCGATGAACAAACTTGTGCCAGTTGCGTCGAACAAACTTGTGCCAGTTGTGCAGAACAAACTTGTGCCAGTTGCGTCAAACAAACTTGTGCTAGTTGCATAGAACAAACTTGTGCCAGTTGTGTAGAGCAACCTTGTGCAAGTTGCGTCAAACAACCTTGTGCCAGTTGCGTCAAACAAACTTGTGCCAGTTGTGTCAAACAAATTTATGCCAGTTGCATAGAACAAACTTGTGCCAGTTGCGTAGAACAAATTTGTCCCAGTTGCATCGAACAAACTTGTGCCAGTTGCGTCGAACACATTTGTGCCAGGTGCATCGGACAAACTTGTGCCAATTGCGTCGAACAAACTTGTGCCAGTTGCGTAGAACAAACTTGTGCCAGTTGCGTAGAACAAACTTGTGCCAGTTGTGTCAAACAACCTTGTGCCAGTTGCGTCAAGCAACCTTGTGCCAGTTGCGTCAAACAAACTTGTGCCAGTTGCGTCAAACAAATTTATGCCAGTTGCATAGAACAAACTTGTGCCAGTTGCGTCGGACAAACTTTTGCCAGTTGCGTCGAACAAAATTGTGCCAGTTGCATAGAACAAACTTGTGCCAGTTATGTAGAACAAACTTGTGCCATTTGCGTCAGAAAAACTTGTGCCAGTTGCGTAGAACAAACTTGTGCCAGTTGCGTAGAACAAACCTGAGACAGTTGCGTAGAACAAACTTGTGCCAGTTGCGTAGAACAAACTTGTGCAAGTTGCGTAGAACAAACTTGTGCCAGTTACGTCGAACAAACTTGTGCCAGTTGCGTCGAACAAACTTGTGCCAGTTTCGTTGAACAAACTTGTGCCAGTTGTGTCAAACAAACTTGTGCCAGTTGTGTCAAACAAACTTGTACCAGTTGTGTAGAACAAACTTGAGCCAGTTGCATAGAACAAACTTGTGCCAGTTGCGTCGAACAGACTTGTGACAGTTGCGTTGAACAAACTTGAGCCAGTTGCGTTGAACAAACTTGTGCCAGTTGCGTAGAACAAACTTGTGCCAGTTGCGTAGAACAAACTTGTGCCAGTTGCGTAGAACAAACCTGAGACAGTTGCGTAGAACAAACTTGTGCCAGTTGCGTAGAACAAACTTGTGCAAGTTGCGAAGAACAAACTTGTGCCAGTTACGTCGAACAAACTTGTGCCAGTTGCGTCGAACAAACTTGTGCCAGTTTCGTTGAACAAACTTGTGCCAGTTGTGTCAAACAAACTTGTGCCAGTTGTGTCAAACAAACTTGTACCAGTTGTGTAGAACAAACTTGTGCCAGTTACGTAGAATAAACTTTTGCCATTTGTGTCAAACAAACTTGTGCCAGTTGCGTAGAACAAACTTGTGCCAGTTGCATAGAACAAACTTGTGCCAGTTACGTAGAACAAACTTGTGCCAGTTGCGTAGAACAACCTTGTGCTAGTTGCGTCAAACAAACTTAGGCCAGTTGCATAGAACAAACTTGTGCCAGTTGCGTCAAACAAACTTGAGCCAGTTGCGTCAAACAAACTTGTGCCAGTTGCGTAGAACAAACTTGAGACAGTTGCGTAGAACAAACTTGTGACAGTTGCGTCGAACATACTTGTGCCAGTTGCGTTGAAGAAACTTGTGCCAGTTGCGTACAACAAACTTGTGGCAGTTGCGTAGAACAAACTTGTGCCAGTTGCGTAGAACAAACTAACTTGTGCCAGTTGCGTAGAACAAACATTTTCCAGTTGCGTAGAATAAACTTGTGCCAGTTGCGTCGAACAAACTTGTGCCAGTTGCATCGAACAAACTTGTGCCAGGTACGTTGGACAAAACTGTGACAGTTGAGTAGAACAAACTTATGCCAGTTGCGTAGAACAAACTTGTGCCAGTTGCTTCGAACAAACTTGTGCCAGTTGGGTCGAACAAACTTGTGCCAGTTGCATCGAACAAACTTGTGTCAATTACATAGAACAAACTTGTGCCAGTTTCGTCGAACAAACTTGTGCCAGTTGCGTAGAACAAACTTGTGCCAGTTGTGTCAATCAAACTTCTGCCAGTTGCGTCAAACAAGTTTGGGCCAGTTGCGTCGAACAAACTTGTGCCAGTTGCGTCGAAGAAACTTGTGCCAGTTGCGTAGAAAAAACTTGTGCCAGTTGCATAGAACAAACTTGTGCCAGTTGCATAGAACAAACTTGTTCCAGTTGTGTAGAGCAACCTTGTGCCAGTTGCGTCAAACAACCTTGTGCCAGTTGCTTCAAACAAACTTGTGCCAGTTGCGTCAAACAAATTTATGCCAGTTGCATAGAACAAACTTGTGCCAGTTGCGTAGAACAAACTTGTGCCAGTTGCATCGAACAAACTTGTGCCAGTTGCGTCGAACACACTTGTGCCAGTTGTGTCGGACAAACTTGTGCCAATTGCGTCGAACAAACTTGTGCCAGTTGCGTAGAACAAACTTGTGCCAGTTGTATAGAACAAACTTGTGCCAGTTGCATAAAACAAACTTGTGCCAGTTGCGTCGAACAAACTTGTGCCAGTTACGTCGAACAAACTTGTGCCAGTTACGTAGAACAAACTTGTGCCAGTTGTGTCAGACAAACTTGTGCCAGTTGCGCAGAACAAATTTGTGCCAGTTCCGTAGAACAAACTTGTGCCAGTTGCGGAGAACAAACTTGTGCCAGTTTCGTCGAACAAACTTGTGCCAGTTGCGTAGAACAAACTTGTGCCAGTTGTGTCAAACAAACTTGTGCCAGTTGCGTCAAACAAACTTGGGCCAGTTGCGTCGAAGAAACTTTTGCCAGTTGCGTAGAACAAACTTGTGCCAGTTGCGTAGAACAAACTTGTGCCAGTTGCGTAGAACAAACTTGTGCCAGTTGCGTAGAACAAACTTGTGCCAGTTCCATAGAACAAACTTGTGCTATTTGCATAAAACAACCTTGTGCCAGTTGCGTCAAACAAACTTGTGCCAGTTGCGTCAAAAAATTTGTGCCAGTTGTGTCAAACAAAGTTTTGCCAGTTGGGTCGAATAAACTTGTGCTAGTTGCGTTAAACAAATTTGTGCCAGTTGCGCCGAACAAACTTGTGCCAGTTGCATCGAACAAACTAGTGCCAGTTGCGTTAAACAAACTTGTGCCATTTGCGTCAAACAAAGTTGTGCCAGTTGCGTCGAACAAAGTTGTGCCAGTTGCATCGAACAAACTTGTGCCAGTTGCGTCGAACAAGCTTGTGCCAGTTGCGTCAAACAAACTTGTGACAGTTGCATCGAACAAACTTGTGCCAGTTGCGTAGAACAAACTTGTGCCAGTTGTGTCAAAGAAACTTGTGCCAGTTGCATAGAACAAACTTGTGCCACTTGCGTCGAGCAAACTTGTGCCAGTTGCGTCAAACAAACTTTTGCCAGTTGCGTAGAACAAACTTGTGCCAGTTGTGTCAAACAAACTTGTGCCAGTTGCCTAGAACAAACTTGTGCCAGTTGTGTAGAACAAACTTGTGCCAGTCACGTAGAACAAACTTGTGCCATGTGCGTCAAACAAACTTGTGCCAGTTGCATAAAACAAACTTGTGCCAGTTGCGTCGAACAAACTTGTGCCAGTTGCATAGAACAAACTCGTGCCAGTTACGTAGAACAAACTTGTGCCAGTTGTGTCAGACAAACTTGTGTCAGTTGCGCAGAACAAATTTGTGCCAGTTCCGTAGAACAAACTTGTGCCAGTTGCGTAGAACAAACTTGTGCCAGTTGCGTAGAACAAACTTGTGCCAGTTGCGTCGAACAAACTTGTGCCAGTTTCGTCGAACAAACTTGAGCCAGTTGCGTAGAACAAACTTGTGCCAGTTGCCTCAAACAAACTTGGGCCAGTTGTGTCGAAGAAACTTGTGCCAGTTGCGTAGAACAAACTTGTGCCAGTTGTGTAGAACAAACTTGTGCCAGTTGCGTAGAACAAACTTGTGCCAGTTCCATAGAACAAACTTGTGCCAGTTGCATAAAACAACCTTGTGCCAGTTGCGTCAAACAAACTTGTGCCAGTTGTATCAAAAAAATTGGTGCCAGTTGTGTCAAACAAACTTGTGCCAGTTGGGTCGAATAAACTTGTGCTAGTTGCGTTAGACAAATTTGTGCCAGTTGCGCCGAACAAACTTGTGCCAGTTGCATCGAACAAACTTGTGCCAGTTGCACAGAACAAACTTGTGCCAGTTGCGTCAAACAATCTTGGGCCAGTTGCATAGAACAAACTTGTGCCAGTTGCGTCAAACAAACTTGTGCCAGTTGCGTCGAACAAACTTGTGGCAGTTGCATCGAACAAACCTGTGCCAGTTGCGTCGAACAAGCTTGTGCCAGTTGCGTCAAACAAACTTGTGACACTTGCATTGAACAAACTTGTGCCAGTTGCGTAGAACAACCTTGTGCCAGTTGTGTCAAACAAACTTGTGCCAGTTGCATAGAACAAACTTGTGCCACTTGCATCGAGCAAACTTGTGCCAGTTGTGTCAAACAAACTTTTGCCAGTTGCGTACAACAAACTTGTGCCAGTTGTTTCAAACAAACTTGTGCCAGTTGGGTCGAATAAACTTGTGCTAGTTGTGTTAGACAAATTTGTGCCAGTTGCGCCGAACAAACTTGTGCCAGTTGCGTAGAACAAACTTGTGCCAGTTGCATAAAACAAACTTGTGCCAGTTGCGTCAAACAAACTTGGGCCAGTTGCATAGAACAAACTTGTGCCAGTTGCGTCAAAAAAACTTGTGCTAGTTGCGTCAAAAAAACTTGTGCCAGTTGCGTCGAACAAACTTGTGCCAGTTGCATCGAACAAACTTGTGCCAGTTGCGTAGAACAAGCTTGTGCCAGTTGCGTCGAACAAGCTTGTGCCAGTTGCGTCAAACATACTTGTGACAGTTGCATCGAACAAGCTTGTGCCAGTTGCGTAGAACAAACTTGTGCCAGTTGTGTCAAACAAACTTGTGCCAGTTGCATAGAACAAACTTATGCCACTTGCGTCGAGCAAACTTGTGCCAGTTGCGTCAAACAAACTTTTGCCAGTTGCGTAGAACAAACTTGTGCCACTTGTGTCAAACAAACTTGTACCAGTTGCGTAGAACAATCTTGTGCCAGTTGCGTAGAACAAACTTGTGCCAGTTATGTAGAAAAAACTTGTGCCAGTTGCGTAGAACAAACTTGTGCCAGTTACGTAGAACAAACTTGTGCCAGTTGCGTAGAACAACCTTGTGCTAGTTGCCTCAAACAAACTTGGGCCAGTTGCATAGAACAAACTTGTGCCAGTTGCGTCAAAGAAACTTGTGCCAGTTGCGTCAAACAAACTTGTGCCAGTTGCGTAGAACAAACTTGAGACAGTTGCGTAGAACAAACATGTGCCAGTTGCGTCGAACATACTTGTGCCAGTTGCGTTGAAGAAACTTGTGCCAGTTGCGTAGAACAAACTTGTGGCAGTTGCGTAGAACAAACTTGTGCCAGTTGCGTAGAACAAACATTTTCCAGTTGCGTAGAACAAACTTGTGCCAGTTGCGTCGAACAAACTTGTGCCAGTTGCATCGAACAAACTTGTGCCAGGTGCGTTGGACAAACTTGTGACAGTTGCATAGAACAAACTTGTGCCAGTTGTTTCAAACAAACTTTTGCCAGTTGCGTCAAACAAACTTGGGCCAGTTGCGTCAAACAAACTTGTGCCAGTTGCGTAGAACAAACTTATGCCAGTTGCATAGAACAAACTTGTGCCAGTTGAGTAGAACAAACTTGTGCCAGTTGCGTACAACAAACTTGTGCCAGTTGTTTCAAACAAACTTGTGCCAGTTGGGTCGAATAAACTTGTGCTAGTTGTGTTAGACAAATTTGTGCCAGTTGCGCCGAACAAACTTGTGCCAGTTGCGTAGAACAAACTTGTGCTAGTTGCATAAAACAAACTTGTGCCAGTTGCGTCAAACAAACTTGGGCCAGTTGCATAGAACAAACTTGTGCCAGTTGCGTCAAAAAAACTTGTGCTAGTTGCGTCAAAAAAACTTGTGCCAGTTGCGTCGAACAAACTTGTGCCAGTTGCATCGAACAAACTTGTGCCAGTTGCGTAGAACAAGCTTGTGCCAGTTGCGTCGAACAAGCTTGTGCCAGTTGCGTCAAACATACTTGTGACAGTTGCATCGAACAAACTTGTGCCAGTTGCGTAGAACAAACTTGTGCCAGTTGTGTCAAACAAACTTGTGCCAGTTGCATAGAACAAACTTATGCCACTTGCGTCGAGCAAACTTGTGCCAGTTGCGTCAAACAAACTTTTGCCAGTTGCGTAGAACAAACTTGTGCCACTTGTGTCAAACAAACTTGTACCAGTTGCGTAGAACAATCTTGTGCCAGTTGCGTAGAACAAACTTGTGCCAGTTATGTAGAAAAAACTTGTGCCAGTTGCGTAGAACAAACTTGTGCCAGTTACGTAGAACAAACTTGTGCCAGTTGCGTAGAACAACCTTGTGCTAGTTGCCTCAAACAAACTTGGGCCAGTTGCATAGAACAAACTTGTGCCAGTTGCGTCAAAGAAACTTGTGCCAGTTGCGTCAAACAAACTTGTGCCAGTTGCGTAGAACAAACTTGAGACAGTTGCGTAGAACAAACATGTGCCAGTTGCGTCGAACATACTTGTGCCAGTCGCGTTGAAGAAACTTGTGCCAGTTGCGTAGAACAAACTTGTGGCAGTTGCGTAGAACAAACTTGTGCCAGTTGCGTAGAACAAACATTTTCCAGTTGCGTAGAACAAACTTGTGCCAGTTGCGTCGAACAAACTTGTGCCAGTTGCATCGAACAAACTTGTGCCAGGTGCGTTGGACAAACTTGTGACAGTTGCATAGAACAAACTTGTGCCAGTTGTTTCAAACAAACTTTTGCCAGTTGCGTCAAACAAACTTGGGCCAGTTGCGTCAAACAAACTTGTGCCAGTTGCGTAGAACAAACTTATGCCAGTTGCATAGAACAAACTTGTGCCAGTTGAGTAGAACAAACTTGTGCCAGTTGCGTAGAACAAACTTGTGCCAGTTGCGTAGAACAAACTTGTGCCAGTTGCGTAGAACAAATTTGTGCAAGTTGCGTAGAACAAACTTGTGCCAGTTACGTCGAACAAACTTGTGCCAGTTGCATAGAACAAACTCGTGCCAGTTGCGAAGAACAAACATGGGCCAGTAGCGCAGAACAAACTTGCGCCAGTTCCATAGAACAAACTTGTGCCAGTTGCGTAGAACAAACTCATGCCAGTTGCGTAGAACAAACTTGGGCCAGTTGCGTAGAACAAAATTGTGCCAGTTGCGCTGAACAAACTTGTGCCAGTTGTTTCAAACAAACTTTTGCCAGTTGCGTCAAACAAACTTGGGCCAGTTGCGTCGAACAAACTTGTGCCAGTTGCGTAGAAAAAACTTTTTGCCAGTTGTGTCCAAAAAACTTTTCCCAGTTGCGTCAAACAAACTTGGGCCAGTTGCGTCAAACAAATTTATGCCAGTTGCATAGAACAAACTTGTGCCAGTTGCGTAGAACAAACTTGTGCCAGTTGCATCGAACAAACTTGTGCCAGTTGCGTCGAACACACTTGTGCCAGTTGCGTCGGACAAACTTGTGCCAGTTGCGTCGAACAAACTTGTGCCAGTTGCGTAGAACAAACTTATGCCAGTTGCGTCGGACAAACTTGTGCCAGTTGCGTCGAACAAACTTGTGCCAGTTGCGTAGAACAAACTTGTGCCAGTTGTGTCAAACAAACTTTTGCCAGTTGCGTCAAAACAAACTTGGGCCAGTTGCGTCGAACAAACTTGGGCCAGTTGTGTCGGACAAACTTGTGCCAGTTACGTAGAACAAATTTGTGCCAGTTGCGAACTACAAACTTGTGCCAGTTGAGTTGAACAAACTTGGGCCAGTTGCGTCAAACAAACTTGTGCTAGTTGCGTTAAACAAACTTTTGCCAGTTGCGTCAAACAAACTTGTGCCAGTTGCGTTGAACAAACTTGTGCCCGTTGCGTAGAACAAACTTGAATCAGTTGCGTAGAACAAACTTGTGCAAGTTGCGTAGAACAAACATTTTCCAGTTGCGTAGAACAAACTTGTGCCAGTTGAACGAACAAAGTTGTGCCAGTTGCGTTTGACAAACTTTTGCCAGTTGCGTTGAACAAACTTGTGACAGTTGCGTAGAACAAACTTGTGCCAGTTGTTTCAAACAAACTTTTGCCAGTTGCGTCAAACAAACTTGGGCCAGTTGCTTCAAACAAACTTGTGCCAGTTGCGTAGAACAAACTTGTGGCATTTGCGTCAAAAAACTTGTGCCAGTTGCGTAGAACAAATTTGTGCCAGTTGCGTAGAACAATTTTGTGCCAGTTGTGTCGAACAGACTTGAGCCAGTTGCATAGAACAAACTTGTGCCAGTTGCGTCGAACAGACTTGTGACAGTTGCGTTGAACAAACTTCAGCCAGTTGCGTTGAACAAACTTGTGCCAGTTGCGTAGAACAAACTTGTGCCAGTTGCGTAGAACAAACTTGTGCCAGTTGCGTCAAACAAACTTGTGCCAGTTGCATAGAACAAACTTGTGCCAGTTGTGTAGAATAACCTTGTGCCAGTTACGTCAAACAACCTTGTGCCAGTTGCGCCAAACAAACTTGTGCCAGTTGCATCGAACAAACTTTTGCCAGTTGTGTCAAACAAACTTGTGCCAGATGTGTCAAACAAACTTGTGCCAATTGCGTAGAACAAACTTGTGCCAGTTACTTAGAACAAACTTGTGCCAGTTGCGTCGAACAAACTTGTGCCAGTTGCATCGAACAAGCTTGTGCCAGTTGCGTCGAACAAACTTGTGCCAGTTGCGTCAAACAAACTTGTGCCAGTTGCATCGAACAAACTTGTGCCAGTTGCGTAGAACAAACTTGTGCCAGTTGTGTCAAACAAACTTGTGCCAGTTGCATAGAACAAACTTGTGCCACTTGCGTCGAACAAACTTGTGCCAGTTGCGCAGAACAAACTTTTGCCAGTTGTGTCAAACAAACTTGTGCCAGATGTGTCAAACAAACTTGTGCCAGTTGCGTAGAACAAACTTGTGCCAGTTACGTAGAACAAACTTGTGCCAGTTGCGAAGAACAAACTTGTGCCAATTGCATCAAACAAACTTGTGCCAGTTGCGTAAAACAAACTTGTGCCAGTTGCGTAGAACAAATTTGTGCCACTTGCGTAGAACAAACTTGTGCCAGTTGCGTCGAACAAACTTCTGCCAGTTGCATTGAACAAACCTGTGCCAGTTGCATCGAACAAACTTGTGCTAGATGCATTGAACAAACTTGTGACAGTTGCATAGAACAAACTTGTGCCAGTTGTTTCAAATAAACTTTTGCCCGATGCTTAGAACAAACTTGTGCCAGCTGTGTCAAACAAACTTCTGCCAGTTGCATAGAACAAACTTGTGCAACTTGTGTTGAACAAACTTGTGCCAGTTGCGTAGAACAAACTTTTGCCAGTTGCGTCGAACAAACTTGTGCCAGTCGCATCGAACAAACTTGTGCAGGTGCGCAGAACAAACTTGTGCCAGTTAAGTCAAACAGACTTGTGCCATTTGCGTCAAACAAACTTGTGCCAGTTGCATAGAACAAACTTGTGCCAGTTGCGTAGACCAAACTTGTGCCAGTTGCGTCGAACACACTTGTGCCAGTTGTGTCGGACAAACTTGTGCCAATTGCGTCGAACAAACTTGTGCCAGTTGTGTCGGACAAACATGTGCCAATTGCGTAGAACAAACTTGTGCCAGTTGCGTCGAACAAACTTGTGCCAGTTGCGTAGAACAAACTTGTGCCAGTTACGTAGAACAGAATTGTGCCAGTTGTGTCAGACAAACTTGTGCCAGTTGCGTAGAACAAACTTGTGCCAGTTCCGTAATACAAACTTGTGCCAGTTCCGTAAAATAAACTTGTGCCAGTTGCGTCGAACAAACTTGTGCCAGTTGCGTCGAACAAACTTGTGCCAGTTTTGTCGAACAAACTTGTGCCAGTTGTGTAGAACAAACTTGTGCCAGTTTTGTCAAACAAACTTGTGCCAGTTGCGTCAAACAAACTTGGGCCAGTTGCGTCGAACAAACTTGTGCCAGTTTAGTCAAAGAAACTTGTGCCAGTTGCGTAGAACAAACTTGTGCCAGTTGCGTCAAACAAACTTGTGTCAGTTGCATAGAACAAACTTGTGCCAGTTGTGTAGAACAACCTTGTGCCAGTTGCGTCAAACAACCTTGTGCCAGTTGCGTCAAACAAACTTGTGCCAGTTGCGTCAAAAAAACTTGTGCCAGTTGCGTCAAACAAACTTTTGCCAGTTGGGTCGAATAAACTTGTGCCAGTTGCGTTAAACAAACTTGTGCCAGTTGTGTCGAACAAACTTGTGCCATTTGCATCGAACAAACCTGTGCCAGTTGCGTCGAACAAGCTTGTGCCAGTTGCGTCAAACAAACTTGTGCCAGTTGTATCGAACAAACTTGTGCCAGTTGCGTAGAACAAACTTGTGCCAGTTGTGTCAAACAAACTTGTGCCAGTTGCATAGAACAAACTTGTGCCACTTACTTCGAACAAACCTGTGCCAGTTGCGTAGAACAAACTTTTGCCAGTTGCGTAGAACAAACTTGTGCCAGTTTTGTCAAACAAACTTGTGCCAGTTGCGTCGAACAAACTTGTGCCAGTTGCGTCGAACAAACTTGGGACAGTTACGTAGAACAAACGTGTGCCAGTTGTGTCAGACAAACTTGTGCCAGTTGTGTAGAACAAACTTGTGCCAGTTGCGTAGAAAAAACTTTTTCCAGTTGCGAAGAACAAACTTGTGCCAGTTGCGCCGAACAAACTTGTTCCAGTTGCGTCGAACAATCTTGTGCCAGTTTCGTTGAACAAACTTGTGCCAGTTGCGTAGAACAAACTTGTGCCAGTTGTGTCAAACAAACTTGTGCCAGTTGCATCAAACAAACTTGTGCCAGTTGCATAGAACAAACTTGTGCCAGTTGTGTCGAAGAAACTTGTGCCAGTTGCGTAGAACAAACTTGTGCCAGTTGCGTCAAACAAACTTGTGCCAGTTGCATAGAACAAACTTGAGCCAGTTGTGTAGAATAACCTTGTGCCAGTTACGTCAAACAACCTTGTGCCAGTTGCGGCAAACAAACTTGTGCCAGTTGCATCGAACAAACTTTTGCCAGTTGTGTCAAACAAACTTGTGCCAGATGTGTCGAACAAACTTGTGCCAGTTGCGTAGAACAAACTTGTGCCAGTTACTTAGAACAAACTTGTGCCAGTTGCGTAGAACAAACTTGTGCCAGTTGCGTAGAACAAACTTGTGCCAGTTACGTAGAACAAACTTGTGCCAGTTACGTAGAACAAACTTCTGCCAGTTGCGTCAAACAAACTTGGGCCAGTTGCGTAGAAAAAACTTGTGCCAGTTGCGTCAAACAAACTTGTGCCAGTTGCGTCAAACACACTTGTGCCAGTTGCATAGAAAAAACTTGAGCCAGTTGCGTAGAACAAACTTGTGCCAGTTGCGTCGAACATACTTGCGCCAGTTGCGTTGAACAAACTTGTGCCAGTTGTGTAGAACAAACTTGTGCCAGTTGTGTAGAACAAACTTGTGCGAGTTGTGTCAAACAAACTTCTGCCAGTTGCATAGGACAAACTTGTGCCAGTTGCGTAGAACAAACTTGGGCCAGTTGCATAGAACAAACTTGTGCCAGTTGCAAAGAACAAACTTGTGCCAATTGCGCCAAACAAACTTGTGCCAGTTGCGCCGAACAAACTTGTTCCAGTTGCGTCGAACAAACTTGTGCCAGTTGCGTAGAACAAACTTGTGCCAGTTGTGTCAAACAAACTTGTGCCAGTTGCATCAAACAAACTTGTGCCAGTTGCGTCGAACAAACTTGTGCCAGTTGTGTCGAAGGAACTTGTGCCAGTTGCGTAGAACAAACTTGTGCCAGTTGCGTCAAACAAACTTGTGCCAGTTGTGTCAAACAAACTTGTGCCATTTGTGTAGAATAACCTTGTAACAGTTGCGTCAAACAACCTTGTGCCAGTTGCGTCAAACAAACTTGTGCCAGTTGCGTCAAAAAACTTGTGCCAGTTGCGTCAAACAAACTTGTGCCAGTTGGGTCGAATAAACTTGTGCCAGTTGCGTTAAACAAACTTGTGCCAGTTCGTCGAACAAACTTGTGCCAGTTGCATCGAACAAACATGTGCCAGTTGCGTCGAACAAACTTGTGCCAGTTGCGTCAAACAAACTTGTGCCAGTTGCATCGAACAAACTTTTGCCAGTTGCGTAGAACAAACTTTGCCAGTTGTGTCAAACAAACTTGTGCCAGTTGCATCGAACAAACTTGTGCCAGTTGCGTAGAACAAACTTGTGCCAGTTGCGTCAAACTAACTTGTGCCAGTTGCATCGAACAAACTTGTGCCAGTTGTGTCAAACTAACTTGTGCCAGTTGCATCGAACAAACTTGTGCCAGTTGCGTAGAACAAACTTGTGCCACTTGCATCGAACAAACTTGTGCCAGCTGCGTAGAACAAACTTTTGCCAGTTGTGTCAAACAAACTTGTGCCAGATGTGTCAAACAAACTTGTGCCAGTTGCGTAGAACAAACTTGTGCCAGTTACGTAGAACAAACTTGTGCCAGTTGCGTAGAACAAACTTCTGCCAGTTGCGTAGAACAAACTTGTGCTAGTTACGTAGAACAAACTTGTGCCAGTTGCGTAGAACAAACTTCTGCCAGTTGCGTCAAACAAACTTGGGCCAGTTGCGTAGAACAAACTTGTGCCAGTTGCGTCAAACAAACTTGTGCCAGTTGCGTCAAACAAACTTGTGCCAGTTGCATAGAACAAACTTGAGCCAGTTGCGTAGAACAAACTTGTGCCAGTTGCGCCGAACATTCTTGCGCCAGTTGCGTTGAACAAACTTGTGCCAGTTGCGTAGAACAAACTTGTGCCAGTTGCGTAGAACAAACTTGTGCGAGTTGTGTCAAACAAACTTCTGCCAGTTGCATAGAACAAACTTGTGCCAGTTGCGTAGAACAAACTTGGGCCAGTTGCATAGAACAAACTTGTGCCAGTTGCGAAGAACAAACTTGTGCCAATTGCATCAAACAAACTTGTGCCAGTTGCGTAAAACAAACTTGTGCCAGTTGCGTAGAACAAATTTGTACCAGTTGCGTAGAACAAACTTGTGCCAGTTGCGTCGAACAAACTTGTGCCAGTTGCATCGAACAAACTTGTGCCAGTTGCGTCGAACAAACTTGTGCCAGTTGCGTCAAACAAACTTGTGCCAGTTGCATCGAACAAACTTGTGCCAGTTGCGTAGAACAAACTTGTGCCAGTTGTGTCAAACAAACTTGTGCCAGTTGCATAGAACAAACTTGTGCCACTTGCGTCGAACAAACTTGTGCCAGTTGCGCAGAACAAACTTTTGCCAGTTGTGTCAAACAAACTTGTGCCAGATGTGTCAAACAAACTTGTGCCAGTTGCGTAGAACAAACTTGTGCCAGTTACGTAGAACAAACTTGTGCCAATTGCGTAGAACAAACTTCTGCCAGTTGCGTAGAACAAACTTGTGCCAGTTACGTAGAACAAACTTGTGCCAGTTGCGTAGAACAAACTTCTGCCAGTTGCGTCGAACAAACTTGGGCCAGTTGCGTAGAACAAACTTGTGCCAGTTGCGTCAAACAAACTTGTGCCAGTTGCGTCAAACAAACTTGTGCCAGTTGCATAGAACAAACTTGAGCCATTTGCGTAGAACAAACTTGTACCAGTTGCGTCGAACGTACTTGCGCCAGTTGCGTTGAACAAACTTGTGCCAGTTGCGTAAAACAAACTTGTGCCAGTTGCGTAGAACAAACTTGTGCGAGTTGTGTCAAACAAACTTCTGCCAGTTGCATAGAACAAACTTGTGCCAGTTGCGTAGAACAAACTTGGGCCAGTTGCATAGAACAAACTTGTGCCAGTTGCAAAGAACAAACTTGTGCCAATTGCATCAAACAAACTTGTGCCAGTTGCGTAAAACAAACTTGTGCCAGTTGCGTAGAACAAATTTGTGCCAGTTGCGTAGAACAAACTTGTGCCAGAAGCGTTGAACAAACTTGTGACAGTTGCGTAGAACAAACTTGTGCCAGTTGTTTCAAATAAACTTTTGCCCGATGCGTCAAACAAACTTGTGCCAGTTGTGTCAAACAAACTTCTGCCAGTTGCATAGAACAAACTTGTGCCACTTGTGTCGAACAAACTTGTGCCAGTTGCGTAGAACAAACTTTTGCCAGTTGCGTCGAACAAACTTGTGCCAGTTGCATCGAACAAACTTGTGCAGGTGCGCAGAACAAACTTGTGCCAGTTAAGTCAAACAGACTTGTGCCAGTTGCGTCAAACAAACTTGTGCCAGTTGCATAGAACAAACTTGTGCCAGTTGCGTAGACCAAACTTGTGCCAGTTGCGTCGAACACACTTGTGCCAGTTGTGTCGGACAAACTTGTGCCAATTGCGTCGAACAAACTTGTGCCAGTTGTGTCGGACAAACTTGTGCCAATTGCGTAGAACAAACTTGTGCCAGTTGCTTCGAACAAACTTGTGCCTGTTGCGTAGAACAAACTTGTGCCAGTTACGTAGAACAGAATTGTGCCAGTTGTGTCAGACAAACTTGTGCCAGTTGCGCAGAACAAACTTGTGCCAGTTCCGTAATACAAACTTGTGCCAGTTCCGTAAAATAAACTTGTGCCAGTTGCGTCGAACAAACTTGTGCCAGTTTTGTCGAACAAACTTGTGCCAGTTGTGTAGAACAAACTGGTGCCAGTTTTATCAAACAAACTTGTGCCAGTTGCGTCAAACAAACTTGGGCCAGTTGCGTCGAACAAACTTGTGCCAGTTTCGTCAAAGAAACTTGTGCCAGTTGCGTAGAACAAACTTGTGCCAGTTGCGTCAAACAAACTTGTGTCAGTTGCATAGAACAAACTTGTGCCAGTTGTGTAGAACAACCTTGTGCCAGTTGCGTCAAACAACCTTGTGCCAGTTGCGTCAAACAAACTTGTGCCAGTTGCGTCAAAAAAACTTGTGCCAGTTGCGTCAAACAAACTTTTGCCAGTTGGGTCGAATAAACTTGTGCCAGTTGCGTTAAACAAACTTGTGCCAGTTGTGTCGAACAAACTTGTGCCATTTGCATCGAACAAACTTGTGCCAGTTGCGTCGAACAAGCTTGTGCCAGTTGTGTCAAACAAACTTGTGCCAGTTGTATCGAACAAACTTGTGCCAGTTGCGTAGAACAAACTTGTGCCAGTTGTGTCAAACAAACTTGTGCCAGTTGCATAGAACAAACTTGTGCCACTTGCGTCGTACAAACTTGTGCCAGTTGCGTAGAAGCAACTTTTGCCAGTTGCGTAGAACAAACTTGTGCCAGTTGTGTCAAACAAACTTGTGCCAGTTGCTTCGAACAAACTTGTGCCAGCTGCGTCGAACAAACTTGGGCCAGTTACGTAGAACAAACTTGTGCCAGTTGTGTCAGACAAACTTGTGCCAGTTGCGTAGAACAAACTTGTGCCAGTTGCGTAGAAAAAACTTTTTCCAGTTGCGAAGAACAAACTTGTGCCAGTTGCGCCGAACAAACTTGTTCCAGTTGCGTCGAACAATCTTGTACCAGTTTCGTTGAACAAACTTGTGCCAGTTGCGTAGAACAAACTTGTGCCAGTTGTGTCAAACAAACTTGTGCCAGTTGCATCAAACAAACTTGTGCCAGTTACGTCGAACAAACTTGTGCCAGTTGTGTCGAAGAAACTTGTGCCAGTTGCGTAGAACAAACTTGTGCCAGTTGCGTCAAACAAACTTGTGCCAGTTGCATAGAACAAACTTGTGCCAGTTGTGTAGAATAACCTTGTGCCAGTTACGTCAAACAACCTTGTGCCAGTTGCGCCAAACAAACTTGTGCCAGTTGCATCGAACAAACTTTTGCCAGTTGTGTCAAACAAACTTGTGCCAGATGTGTCAAACAAACTTGTGCCAATTGCGTAGAACAAACTTGTGCCAGCTACTTAGAACAAACTTGTGCCAGTTGCGTAGAACAAACTTCTGCCAGTAGCGTAGAACAAACTTGTGCCAGTTACGTAGAACAAACTTGTGCCACTTGCGTAGAACAAACTTCTGCCAGTTGCGTCAAACAAACTTGGGCCAGTTGCGTAGAACAAACTTGTGCCAGTTGCGTCAAACAAACTTGTGCCAGTTGCGTCAAACACACTTGTGCCAGTTGCATAGAACAAACTTGAGCCAGTTGCATAGAACAAACTTGTGCCAGTTGCGTCGAACATACTTGCGCCAGTTGCGTTGAACAAACTTGTGCCAGTTGCGTAGAACAAACTTGTGCCAGTTGTGTAGAACAAACTTGTGCGAGTTGTGTCAAACAAACTTCTGCCAGTTGCATAGGACAAACTTGTGCCAGTTGCGTAGAACAAACTTGGGCCAGTTGCATAGAACAAACTTGTGCCAGTTGCGAAGAACAAACTTGTGCCAATTGCGCCAAACAAACTTGTGCCAGTTGCGTAGAACAAACTTGTGCCAGTTGCGTAGAACAAATTTGTGCCAGTTGCGCAGAACAAACTTGTGCCAGTTGCGTCGAACAAACTTGTGCCAGTTGCGTTGAACAAACTTGTGCAAGTTGCGCAGAACAAACTTGTGCCAGTTGCGTCAAAGAAACTTGTGCCAGTTGCGTCGAACAAATTTATGCCAGTTGCGTAGAACAAACTTGTGTCAGTTGCGTAGAACAAACTTGTGCCAGTTGCATCGAACAAACTTGTGCCAGTTGCGTCGAACAAACTTGTGCCAGTTGCGTCGGACAAAATTGTGCCAATTGCGTCGAACAAACTTTTGCCAGTTGCGTAGAACAAACTTGTGCCAGTTGTGTCAAACAAACTTATGCCAGTTGCATAAAACAAACTTGTGCCAGTTGCGTCAAACAGACTTGTGCCAGTTGCATAGAACAAACTTGTGCCAGTTGCGTAGACCAAACTTGTGCCAGTTGCGTCGAACACACTTGTGCCAGTTGTGTCGGACAAACTTGTGCCAATTGCGTTGAACAAACTTGTGCCAGTTGTGTCGGACAAACTTGTGCCAATTGCGTCGAACAAACTTGTGCCTGTTGCGTAGAACAAACTTCTGCCAGTTGTGTCAAACAAACTTGTGCCAGTTGCATAAAAAAAACTTGTGCCAGTTGCGTCGAACAAACTTGTGCCAGTTGCGCAGAACAAACTTGTGCCAGTTACGTAGAACAAAATTGTGCCAGTTGTGTCAGACAAACTTGTGCCAGTTGCGTAGAACAAACTTGTGTCAGTTCCGTAAAACGAACTTGTGCCAGTTCCGTAAAACAAACTTGTGCCAGTTGCGTCGAACAAACATGTGCCAGTTGCGTCGAACAAACTTGTGCCAGTTTTGTTGAACAAACTTGTGCCAGTTGTGTAGAACAAACTTGTGCCAGTTTTGTCAAACAAACTTGTGCCAGTTGCGTCAAACAATCTTGGGCCAGTTGCGTCGAACAAAATTGTGCCAGTTTCGTCAAAGAAACTTGTGCCAGTTGCGTAGAACAAACTTGTGCCAGTTGCGTCAAACAAACTTGTGTCAGTTGCATAGAACAAACTTGTGGCAGTTGTGTAGAACAACCTTGTGCCAGTTACGTCAAACAACCTTGTGCCAGTTGCGTCAAACAAACTTGTGCTAGTTGCGTCAAAAAAACTTGTGCCAGTTGCGTCAAACAAACTTGTGCCAGTTGCATAGAACAAACTTGTGCCAGTTGCGTAGACCAAACTTGTGCCAGTTGTGTCGAACACACTTGTGCCAGTTGTGTCGGACAAACTTGTGCCAATTGCGTCGAACAAACTTGTGCCAATTGCGTCGAACAAACTTGTGCCAGTTGCGTCGAACAAACTTCTGCCAGTTGTGTCAAACAAACTTGTGCCAGTTGCATAAAACAAACTTGTGCCAGTTGTGTCGAACAAACTTGTGCCAGTTGCGTAGAACAAACTTGTGCCAGTTACGTAGAACAAAATTGTGCCAGTTATGTCAGACAAACTTGTGCCAGTTGCGTAGAACAAACTTGTACCAGTTCCGTAAAACAAACTTGTGCCAGTTCCGTAAAACAAACTTGTGCCAGTTGCGTCGAACAAACTTGTGCCAGTTGCGTTGAACAAACTTGTGCCAGTTTTGTTGAACAAACTTGTGCCAGTTGTGTAGAACAAACTTGTGCCAGTTTTGTCAAACAAACTTGTGCCAGTTGCGTCAAACAAACTTGGGCCAGTTGCGTCGAACAAACTTGTGCCAGTTTCGTCAAAGAAACTTGTGCCAGTTGCGTAGAACAAACTTGTGCCAGTTGCGTCAAACAAACTTGTGTCAGTTGCATAGAACAAACTTTTGCCAGTTGTGTGAAACAACCTTGTGCCAGTTGCGTCAAACAACCTTGTGCCAGTTGCGTCAAACAAACTTGTGCCAGTTGCGTCAAAAAAACTTGTGCCAGTTGCGTCAAACAAACTTGTGCCAGTTGGGTCGAATAAACTTGTGCCAGTTGCGTTAAACAAACTTATGCTAGTTGCGTCAAACAAACTTGTGCCATTTGCATCGAACAAACTTGTGCCAGTTGCGTCGAACAAGCTTGTGCCAGTTGCGTCAAACAAACTTGTGCCAGTTGCATCGAACAAACTTGTGCCAGTTGCGTAGAACAAACTTGTGCCAGTTGTGTCAAACAAAATTGTGCCAGTTGCATAGAACAAACTTGTGCCAGTTGCGTAGAACAAACTTCTGCCAGTTGCGTAGAACAAACTTGTGCCAGTTACGTAGAACAAACTTGTGCCAGTTGCGTAGAACAAACTTCTGCCAGTTGCGTCAAACAAACTTGGGCCAGTTGCGTAGAACAAACTTGTGCCAGTTGCGTCAAACAAACTTGTGCCAGTTGCGTCAAACAAACTTGTGCCAGTTGCATAGAACAAACTTGAGCCAGTTGCGTAGAACAAACTTGTGCCAGTTGCGCCGAACATTCTTGCGCCAGTTGCGTTGAACAAACTTGTGCCAGTTGCGTAGAACAAACTTGTGCCAGTTGCGTAGAACAAACTTGTGCGAGTTGTGTCAAACAAACTTCTGCCAATTGCATAGAACAAACTTGTGCCAGTTGCGTAGAACAAACTTGGGCCAGTTGCATAGAACAAACTTGTGCCAGTTGCGAAGAACAAACTTGTGCCAATTGCATCAAACAAACTTGTGCCAGTTGCGTAAAACAAACTTGTGCCAGTTGCGTAGAACAAATTTGTACCAGTTGCGTAGAACAAACTTGTGCCAGTTGCGTCGAACAAACTTGTGCCAGTTGCATCGAACAAACTTGTGCCAGTTGCGTCGAACAAACTTGTGCCAGTTGCGTCAAACAAACTTGTGCCAGTTGCATCGAACAAACTTGTGCCAGTTGCGTAGAACAAACTTGTGCCAGTTGTGTCAAACAAACTTGTGCCAGTTGCATAGAACAAACTTGTGCCACTTGCGTCGAACAAACTTGTGCCAAATGCGCAGAACAAACTTTTGCCAGTTGTGTCAAACAAACTTGTGCCAGATGTGTCAAACAAACTTGTGCCAGTTGCGTAGAACAAACTTGTGCCAGTTAAGTAGAACAAACTTGTGCCAATTGCGTAGAACAAACTTGTGCCAGTTGCGTAGAACAAACTTGGGCCAGTTACGTAGAACAAACTTGTGCCAGTTGCGTAGAACAAACTTCTGCCAGTTGCGTCGAACAAACTTGGGCCAGTTGCGTAGAACAAACTTGTGCCAGTTGCGTCAAACAAACTTGTGCCAGTTGCATCAAACAAACTTGTGCCAGTTGCATAGAACAAACTTGAGCCATTTGCGTAGAACAAACTTGTGCCAGTTGCGTCGAACGTACTTGCGCCAGTTGCGTTGAACAAACTTGTGCCAGTTGTGTAGAACAAACTTGTGCCAGTTGCGTAGAACAAACTTGTGCGAGTTGTGTCAAACAAACTTCTGCCAGTTGCATAGAACAAACTTGTGCCAGTTGCGTAGAACAAACTTGGGCCAGTTGCATAGAACAAACTTGTGCCAGTTGCGAAGAACAAACTTGTGCCAATTGCATCAAACAAACTTGTGCCAGTTGCGTAAAACAAACTTGTGCCAGTTGCGTAGAACAAATTTGTGCCAGTTGCGTAGAACAAACTTGTGCCAGATGCGTTGAACAAACTTGTGACAGTTGCGTAGAACAAACTTGTGCCAGTTGTTTCAAATAAACTTTTGCCCGATGTGTCAAACAAACTTGTGCCAGTTGTGTCAAACAAACTTCTGCCAGTTGCATAGAACAAACTTGTGCCACTTGTGTCGAACAAACTTGTGCCAGTTGCGTAGAACAAACTTTTGCCAGTTGCGTCGAACAAACTTGTGCCAGTTGCGTCGAACAAACTTGTGCCAGTTACGTCGAACAAACTTGTGCCAGTTGCGTCAAACAAACTTGTGCCAGTTGCATCGAACAAACTTGTGCCAGTTGCGTAGAACAAACTTGTGCCAGTTGTGTCAAACAAACTTGTGCCAGTTGCATAGAACAAACTTGTGCCACTTGCGTCGAACAAACTTGTGCCAGTTGCGCAGAACAAACTTTTGCCAGTTGTGTCAAACAAACTTGTGCCAGATGTGTCAAACAAACTTGTGCCAGTTGCGTAGAACAAACTTGTGCCAGTTACGTAGAACAAACTTGTGCCAATTGCGTAGAACAAACTTCTGCCAGTTGCGTAGAACAAACTTGTGCCAGTTACGTAGAACAAACTTGTGCCAGTTGCGTAGAACAAACTTCTGCCAGTTGCGTCGAACAAACTTGGGCCAGTTGCGTAGAACAAACTTGTGCCAGTTGCGTCAAACAAACTTGTGCCAGTTGCGTCAAACAAACTTGTGCCAGTTGCATAGAACAAACTTGAGCCATTTGCGTAGAACAAACTTGTGCCAGTTGCGTAGAACAAACTTGGGCCAGTTGCGTTGAACAAACTTGTGCCAGTTGCGTGAAACAAACTTGTGCCAGTTGCGTAGAACAAACTTGTGCGAGTTGTGTCAAACAAACTTCTGCCAGTTGCATAGAACAAACTTGTGCCAGTTGCGTAGAACAAACTTGGGCCAGTTGCATAGAACAAACTTGTGCCAGTTGCGAAGAACAAACTTGTGCCAATTGCATCAAACAAACTTGTGCCAGTTGCGTAAAACAAACTTGTGCCAGTTGCGTAGAACAAATTTGTGCCAGTTGCGTAGAACAAACTTGTGCCAGATGCGTTGAACAAACTTGTGACAGTTGCGTAGAACAAACTTGTGCCAGTTGTTTCAAATAAACTTTTTCCCGATGCGTCAAACAAACTTGTGCCAGTTGTGTCAAACAAACTTCTGCCAGTTGCATAGAACAAACTTGTGCCACTTCTGTCGAACAAACTTGTGCCAGTTGCGTAGAACAAACTTTTGCCAGTTGCGTCGAACAAACTTGTGCCAGTTCCATCGAACAAACTTGTGCAGGTGCGCAGAACAAACTTGTGCCAGTTAAGTCAAACAGACTTGTGCCAGTTGCGTCAAACAAACTTGTGCCAGTTGCATAGAACAAACTTGTGCCAGTTGCGTAGACCAAACTTGTGCCAGTTGCGTCGAACACACTTGTGCCAGTTGTGTCGGACAAACTTGTGCCAATTGCGTCGAACAAACTTGTGCCAGTTGTGTCGGACAAACTTGTGCCAATTGCGTAGAACAAACTTGTGCCAGTTGCTTCGAACAAACTTGTGCTTGTTGCGTAGAACAAACTTGTGCCAGTTACGTAGAACAGAATTGTGCCAGTTGTGTCAGACAAACTTGTGCCAGTTGCGTAGAACAAACTTGTGCCAGTTCCGTAATACAAACTTGTGCCAGTTCCGTAAAATAAACTTGTGCCAGTTGCGTCGAACAAACTTGTGCCAGTTGCGTCGAACAAACTTGTGCCAGTTTTGTCGAACAAACTTGTGCCAGTTGTGTAGAACAAACTGGTGCCAGTTTTATCAAACAAACTTGTGCCAGTTGCGTCAAACAAACTTGGGCCAGTTGCGTCGAACAAACTTGTGCCAGTTTCGTCAAAGAAACTTGTGCCAGTTGCGTAGAACAAACTTGTGCCAGTTGCGTCAAACAAACTTGTGTCAGTTGCATAGAACAAACTTGTGCCAGTTGTGTAGAACAACCTTGTGCCAGTTGCGTCAAACAACCTTGTGCCAGTTCCGTCAAACAAACTTGTGCCAGTTGCGTCAAAAAAACTTGTGCCAGTTGCGTCAAACAAACTTTTGCCAGTTGGGTCGAATAAACTTGTGCCAGTTGCGTTAAACAAACTTGTGCCAGTTGTGTCGAACAAACTTGTGCCATTTGCATCGAACAAACTTGTGCCAGTTGCGTCGAACAAGCTTGTGCCAGTTGTGTCAAACAAACTTGTGCCAGTTGTATCGAACAAACTTGTGCCAGTTGCGTAGAACAAACTTGTGCCAGTTGTGTCAAACAAACTTGTGCCAGTTGCATAGAACAAACTTGTGCCACTTGCGTCGAACAAACTTGTGCCAGTTGCGTAGAAGAAACTTTTGCCAGTTGCGTAGAACAAACTTGTGCCAGTTGTGTCAAACAAACTTGTGCCAGTTGCTTCGAACAAACTTGTGCCAGTTGCGTCGAACAAACTTGGGCCAGTTACGTAGAACAAACTTGTGCCAGTTGTGTCAGACAAACTTGTGCCAGTTGCGTAGAACAAACTTGTGCCAGTTGCGTAGAAAAAACTTTTTCCAGTTGCGAAGAACAAACTTGTGCCAGTTGCGCCGAACAAACTTGTTCCAGTTGCGTCGAACAATCTTGTACCAGTTTCGTTGAACAAACTTGTGCCAGTTGCGTAGAACAAACTTGTGCCAGTTGTGTCAAACAAACTTGTGCCAGTTGCATCAAACAAACTTGTGCCAGTTGCGTCGAACAAACTTGTGCCAGTTGTGTCGAAGAAACTTGTGCCAGTTGCGTAGAACAAACTTGTGCCAGTTGCGTCAAACAAACTTGTGCCAGTTGCATAGAACAAACTTGTGCCAGTTGTGTAGAATAACCTTGTGCCAGTTACGTCAAACAACCTTGTGCCAGTTGCGCCAAACAAACTTGTGCCAGTTGCATCGAACAAACTTTTGCCAGTTGTGTCAAACAAACTTGTGCCAGATGTGTCAAACAAACTTGTGCCAATTGCGTAGAACAAACTTGTGCCAGTTACTTAGAACAAACTTGTGCCAGTTGCGTAGAACAAACTTCTGCCAGTAGCGTAGAACAAACTTGTGCCAGTTACGTAGAACAAACTTGTGCCACTTGCGTAGAACAAACTTCTGCCAGTTGCGTCAAACAAACTTGGGCCAGTTGCGTAGAACAAACTTGTGCCAGTTGCGTCAAACAAACTTGTGCCAGTTGCGTCAAACACACTTGTGCCAGTTGCATAGAACAAACTTGAGCCAGTTGCATAGAACAAACTTGTGCCAGTTGCGTCGAACATACTTGCGCCAGTTGCGTTGAACAAACTTGTGCCAGTTGCGTAGAACAAACTTGTGCCAGTTGTGTAGAACAAACTTGTGCGAGTTGTGTCAAACAAACTTCTGCCAGTTGCATAGGACAAACTTGTGCCAGTTGCGAAGAACAAACTTGTGCCAATTGCGCCAAACAAACTTGTGCCAGTTGCGTAGAACAAACTTGTGCCAGTTGCGTAGAACAAATTTGTGCCAGTTGCGCAGAACAAACTTGTGCCAGTTGCGTCGAACAAACTTGTGCCAGTTGCGTTGAACAAACTTGTGCAAGTTGCGCAGAACAAACTTGTGCCAGTTGCGTCAAAGAAACTTGTGCCAGTTGCGTCGAACAAATTTATGCCAGTTGCGTAGAACAAACTTGTGTCAGTTGCGTAGAACAAACTTGTGCCAGTTGCATTGAACAAACTTGTGCCAGTTGCGTCAAACAAACTTGTGCCAGTTGCGTCGGACAAAATTGTGCCAATTGCGTCGAACAAACTTTTGCCAGTTGCGTAGAACAAACTTGTGCCAGTTGTGTCAAACAAACTTATGCCAGTTGCATAAAACAAACTTGTGCCAGTTGCGTCAAACAGACTTGTGCCAGTTGCGTCAAAAAAACTTGTGCCAGTTGCGTAGACCAAACTTGTGCCAGTTGCGTCGAACACACTTGTGCCAGTTGTGTCGGACAAACTTGTGCCAATTGCGTTGAACAAACTTGTGCCAGTTGTGTCGGACAAACTTGTGCCAATTGCGTCGAACAAACTTGTGCCTGTTGCGTAGAACAAACTTCTGCCAGTTGTGTCAAACAAACTTGTGCCAGTTGCATAAAACAAACTTGTGCCAGTTGCGTCGAACAAACTTGTGCCAGTTGCGCAGAACAAACTTGTGCCAGTTACGTAGAACAAAATTGTGCCAGTTGTGTCAGACAAACTTGTGCCAGTTGCGTAGAACAAACTTGTGTCAGTTCCGTAAAACGAACTTGTGCCAGTTCCGTAAAACAAACTTGTGCCAGTTGCGTCAAACAAACATGTGCCAGTTGCGTCGAACAAACTTGTGCCAGTTTTGTTGAACAAACTTGTGCCAGTTGTGTAGAACAAACTTGTGCCAGTTTTTTCAAACAAACTTGTGCCAGTTGCGTCAAACAATCTTGGGCCAGTTGCGTCGAACAAAATTGTGCCAGTTTCGTCAAAGAAACTTGTGCCAGTTGCGTAGAACAAACTTGTGCCAGTTGCGTCAAACAAACTTGTGTCAGTTGCATAGAACAAACTTGTGCCAGTTGTGTAGAACAACCTTGTGCCAGTTACGTCAAACAACCTTGTGCCAGTTGCGTCAAACAAACTTGTGCTAGTTGCGTCAAAAAAACTTGTGCCAGTTGCGTCAAACAAACTTGTGCCAGTTGCATAGAACAAACTTGTGCCAGTTGCGTAGACCAAACTTGTGCCAGTTGTGTCGAACACACTTGTGCCAGTTGTGTCGGACAAACTTGTGCCAATTGCGTCGAACAAACTTGTGCCAATTGCGTCGAACAAACTTGTGCCAGTTGCGTCGAACAAACTTCTGCCAGTTGTGTCAAACAAACTTGTGCCAGTTGCATAAAACAAACTTGTGCCAGTTGCGTCGAACAAACTTGTGTCAGTTGCGTAGAACAAACTTGTGCCAGATACGTAGAACAAAATTGTGCCAGTTATGTCAGACAAACTTGTGCCAGTTGCGTAGAACAAACTTGTACCAGTTCCGTAAAACAAACTTGTGGCAGTTCCGTAAAACAAACTTGTGCCAGTTGCGTCGAACAAACTTGTGCCAGTTGCGTTGAACAAACTTGTGCCAGTTTTGTTGAACAAACTTGTGCCAGTTGTGTAGAACAAACTTGTGCCAGTTTTGTCAAACAAACTTGTGCCAGTTGCGTCAAACAAACTTGGGCCAGTTGCGTCGAACAAACTTGTGCCAGTTTCGTCAAAGAAACTTGTGCCAGTTGCGTAGAACAAACTTGCGCCAGTTGCGTCAAACAAACTTGTGTCAGTTGCATAGAACAAACTTTTGCCAGTTGTGTGAAACAACCTTGTGCCAGTTGCGTCAAACAACCTTGTGCCAGTTGCGTCAAACAAACTTGTGCCAGTTGCGTCAAAAAAACTTGTGCCAGTTGCGTCAAACAAACTTGTGCCAGTTGGGTCGAATAAACTTGTGCCAGTTGCGTTAAACAAACTTATGCTAGTTGCGTCAAACAAACTTGTGCCATTTGCATCGAACAAACTTGTGCCAGTTGCGTCGAACAAGCTTGTGCCAGTTGCGTCAAACAAACTTGTGCCAGTTGCATCGAACAAACTTGTGCCAGTTGCGTAGAACAAACTTGTGCCAGTTGTGTCAAACAAAATTGTGCCAGTTGCATAGAACAAACTTGTGCCAGTTCCGTAGAACAAACTTCTGCCAGTTGCGTAGAACAAACTTGTGCCAGTTACGTAGAACAAACTTGTGCCAGTTGCGTAGAACAAACTTCTGCCAGTTGCGTCAAACAAACTTGGGCCAGTTGCGTAGAACAAACTTGTGCCAGTTGCATCGAACAAACTTGTGCCAGTTGCGTCAAACAAACTTGTGCCAGTTGCATAGAACAAACTTGAGCCAGTTGCGTAGAACAAACTTGTGCCAGTTGCGCCGAACATTCTTGCGCCAGTTGCGTTGAACAAACTTGTGCCAGTTGCGTAGAACAAACTTGTGCCAGTTGCGTAGAACAAACTTGTGCGAGTTGTGTCAAACAAACTTCTGCCAGTTGCATAGAACAAACTTGTGCCAGTTGCGTAGAACAAACTTGGGCCAGTTGCATAGAACAAACTTGTGCCAGTTGCGAAGAACAAACTTGTGCCAATTGCATCAAACAAACTTGTGCCAGTTGCGTAAAACAAACTTGTGCCAGTTGCGTAGAACAAATTTGTACCAGTTGCGTAGAACAAACTTGTGCCAGTTGCGTCGAACAAACTTGTGCCAGTTGCATCGAACAAACTTGTGCCAGTTGCGTCGAACAAACTTCTGCCAGTTGCGTCAAACAAACTTGGGCCAGTTGCGTAGAACAAACTTGTGCCAGTTGCGTCAAACAAACTTGTGCCAGTTGCGTCAAACAAACTTGTGCCAGTTGCATAGAACAAACTTGAGCCAGTTGCGTAGAACAAACTTGTGCCAGTTGCGCCGAACATTCTTGCGCCAGTTGCGTTGAACAAACTTGTGCCAGTTGCGTAGAACAAACTTGTGCCAGTCGCGTAGAACAAACTTGTGCGAGTTGTGTCAAACAAACTTCTGCCAGTTGCATAGAACAAACTTGTGCCAGTTGCGTAGAACAAACTTGGGCCAGTTGCATAGAACAAACTTGTGCCAGTTGCGAAGAACAAACTTGTGCCAATTGCATCAAACAAACTTGTGCCAGTTGCGTAAAACAAACTTGTGCCAGTTGCGTAGAACAAATTTGTACCAGTTGCGTAGAACAAACTTGTGCCAGTTGCGTCGAACAAACTTGTGCCAGTTGCATCGAACAAACTTGTGCCAGTTGCGTCGAACAAACTTGTGCCAGTTGCGTCAAACAAACTTGTGCCAGTTGCATCGAACAAACTTGTGCCAGTTGCGTAGAACAAACTTGTGCCAGTTGTGTCAAACAAACTTGTGCCAGTTGCATAGAACAAACTTGTGCCACTTGCGTCGAACAAACTTGTGCCAAATGCGCAGAACAAACTTTTGCCAGTTGTGTCAAACAAACTTGTGCCAGATGTGTCAAACAAACTTGTGCCAGTTGCGTAGAACAAACTTGTGCCAGTTACGTAGAACAAACTTGTGCCAATTGCGTAGAACAAACTTCTGCCAGTTCCGTAGAACAAACTTGTGCCAGTTACGTAGAACAAACTTGTGCCAGTTGCGTAGAACAAACTTCTGCCAGTTGCGTCGAACAAACTTGGGCCAGTTGCGTAGAACAAACTTGTGCCAGTTGCGTCAAACAAACTTGTGCCAGTTGCGTCAAACAAACTTGTGCCAGTTGCATAGAACAAACTTGAGCCATTTGCGTAGAACAAACTTGTGCCAGTTGCGTCGAACGTACTTGCGCCAGTTGCGTTGAACAAACTTGTGCCAGTTGTGTAGAACAAACTTGTGCCAGTTGCGTAGAACAAACTTGTGCGAGTTGTGTCAAACAAACTTCTGCCAGTTGCATAGAACAAACTTGTGCCAGTTGCGTAGAACAAACTTGGGCCAGTTGCATAGAACAAACTTGTGCCAGTTGCGAAGAACAAACTTGTGCCAATTGCATCAAACAAACTTGTGCCAGTTGCGTAAAACAAACTTGTGCCAGTTGCGTAGAACAAATTTGTGCCAGTTGCGTAGAACAAACTTGTGCCAGATGCGTTGAACAAACTTGTGAGAGTTGCGTAGAACAAACTTGTGCCAGTTGTTTCAAATAAACTTTTGCCCGATGTGTCAAACAAACTTGTGCCAGTTGTGTCAAACAAACTTCTGCCAGTTGCATAGAACAAACTTGTGCCACTTGTGTCGAACAAACTTGTGCCAGTTGCGTAGAACAAACTTTTGCCAGTTGCGTCGAACAAACTTGTGCCAGTTGCATCGAACAAACTTGTGCAGGTGCGCAGAACAAACTTGTGCCAGTTAAGTCAAACAGACTTGTGCCAGTTGCGTCAAACAAACTTGTGCCAGTTGCTTAGAACAAACTTGTGCCAGTTGCGTAGACCAAACTTGTGCCAGTTGCGTCGAACACACTTGTGCCAGTTGTGTCGGACAAACTTGTGCCAATTGCGTCGAACAAACTTGTGCCAGTTGTGTCGGACAAACTTGTGCCAATTGCGTAGAACAAACTTGTGCCAGTTGCGTCGAACAAACTTGTGCCTGTTGCGTAGAACAAACTTGTGCCAGTTACGTAGAACAGAATTGTGCCAGTTGTGTCAGACAAACTTGTGCCAGTTGCGTAGAACAAACTTGTGCCAGTTCCGTAATACAAACTTGTGCCAGTTCCGTAAAATAAACTTATGCCAGTTGCGTCGAACAAACTTGTGCCAGTTGCGTCGAACAAACTTGTGCCAGTTTTGTCGAACAAACTTGTGCCAGTTGTGTAGAACAAACTTGTGCCAGTTTTATCAAACAAACTTGTGCCAGTTGCGTCAAACAAACTTGGGCCAGTTGCGTCGAACAAACTTGTGCCAGTTTCGTCAAAGAAACTTGTGCCAGTTGCGTAGAACAAACTTGTGCCAGTTGCGTCAAACAAACTTGTGTCAGTTGCATAGAACAAACTTGTGCCAGTTGTGTAGAACAACCTTGTGCCAGTTGCGTCAAACAACCTTGTGCCAGTTGCGTCAAACAAACTTGTGCCAGTTGCGTCAAAAAAACTTGTGCCAGTTGCGTCAAACAAACTTTTGCCAGTTGGGTCGAATAAACTTGTGCCAGTTGCGTTAAACAAACTTGTGCCAGTTGTGTCGAACAAACTTGTGCCATTTGCATCGAACAAACTTGTGCCAGTTGCGTCGAACAAGCTTGTGCCAGTTGCGTCAAACAAACTTGTGCCAGTTGTATCGAACAAACTTGTGCCAGTTGCGTAGAACAAACTTGTGCCAGTTGTGTCAAACAAACTTGTGCCAGTTGCATAGAACAAACTTGTGCCACTTGCGTCGAACAAACTTGTGCCAGTTGCGTAGAAGAAACTTTTGCCAGTTGCGTAGAACAAACTTGTGCCAGTTGTGTCAAACAAACTTGTGCCAGTTGCTTCGAACAAACTTGTGCCAGTTGCGTCGAACAAACTTGGGCCAGTTACGTAGAACAAACTTGTGCCAGTTGTGTCAGACAAACTTGTGCCAGTTGCGTAGAACAAACTTGTGCCAGTTGCGTAGAAAAAACTTTTTCCAGTTGCGAAGAACAAACTTGTGCCAGTTGCGCCGAAAAAACTTGTTCCAGTTGCTTCGAACAATCTTGTACCAGTTTCGTTGAACAAACTTGTGCCAGTTGCGTAGAACAAACTTGTGCCAGTTGTGTCAAACAAACTTGTGCCAGTTGCATCAAACAAACTTGTGCCAGTTGCGTCGAACAAACTTGTGCCAGTTGTGTCGAAGAAACTTGTGCCAGTTGCGTAGAACAAACTTGTGCCAGTTGCGTCAAACAAACTTGTGCCAGTTGCATAGAACAAACTTGTGCCAGTTGTGTAGAATAACCTTGTGCCAGTTACGTCAAACAACCTTGTGCCAGTTGCGCCAAACAAACTTGTGCCAGTTGCATCGAACAAACTTTTGCCAGTTGTGTCAAACAAACTTGTGCCAGATGTGTCAAACAAACTTGTGCCAATTGCGTAGAACAAACTTGTGCCAGTTACTTAGAACAAACTTGTGCCAGTTGCGTCGAACAAACTTGTGCCAGTTGCATCGAACAAACTTGTGCCAGTTGCGTCGAACAAACTTGTGCCAGTTGCGTCAAACAAACTTGTGCCAGTTGCATCGAACAAACTTGTGCCAGTTGCGTAGAACAAACTTGTGCCAGTTGTGTCAAACAAACTTGTGCCAGTTGCATAGAACAAACTTGTGCCACTTGCGTCGAACAAACTTGTGCCAGTTGCGCAGAACCAACTTTTGCCAGTTGTGTCAAACAAACTTGTGCCAGATGTGTCAAACAAACTTGTGCCAGTTGCGTAGAACAAACTTGTGCCAGTTACGTAGAACAAACTTGTGCCAATTGCGTAGAACAAACTTCTGCCAGTTGCGTAGAACAAACTTGTGCCAGTTACGTAGAACAAACTTGTGCCAGTTGCGTAGAACAAACTTCTGCCAGTTGCGTCGAACAAACTTGGGCCAGTTGCGTAGAACAAACTTGTGCCAGTTGCGTCAAACAAACTTGTGCCACTTGCGTCGAACAAATTTGTGCCCGTTGCGTAGAACAAACTTTTGCCAGTTGTGTAGAACAAACTTGTGCCAGTTGTGTCAAACAAACTTGTGCCAGTTGCGTCGAACAAACTTGTGCCAGTTGCGTAGAACAAACTTGTGCCAGTTACGTAGAACAAACTTGTGCCAGTTGTGTCAGACAAACTTGTGCCAGTTGCGTAGAACAAACTTATGCCAGTTTCGTAGAACAAACTTGTGCCAGTTGCGGAGAAAAAACTTGTACCAATTGCGAAGAACAAACTTGTGCCAGTTGCGCCGAACAAACTTGTTCCAGTTGCGTCGAACAATCTTGTGCCAGTTTCGTCGAACAAACTTGTGCCAGTTGCGTAGAACAAACTTATGCCAGTTGTGTCAAACAAACTTGTGCCAGTTGCATCAAACAAACTTGTGCCAGTTGCGTTAAACAAACTTGTGCCAGTTCGTCGAACAAACTTGTGCCAGTTGCGTTAAACAAACTTGTGCCAGTTCGTCGAACAAACTTGTGCCAGTTGCATCGAACAAACTTGTGCCAGTTGCGTCGAACAAACTTGTGCCAGTTGCGTCAAACAAACTTGTGCCAGTTGCATCGAACAAACTTGAGCCAGTTGCGTAGAACAAACTTGTGCCAGTTGTGTCAAACAAACTTGTGCCAGTTGCATAGAACAAACTTGTGCCACTTGCGTCGAACAAACTTGTGCCAGTTGCGCAGAACCAACTTTTGCCAGTTGTGTCAAACAAACTTGTGCCAGATGTGTCAAACAAACTTGTGCCAGTTGCGTAGAACAAACTTGTGCCAGTTGCGTAGAACAAACTTGTGCCAGTTACGTAGAACAAACTTGTGTCAGTTGCGTAGAACAAACTTGTGCCAGTTGCATCGAACAAACTTGTGCCAGTTACGTAGAACAAACTTGTGCCAGTTGCGTCAAACAAACTTGTGCCAGCTGCATCGAACAAACTTTTGCCAGTTGTGTAGAACAAACTTGTGCCAGTTGTGTCAAACAAACTTGTGCCAGTTGCGTCGAACAAACTTGTGCCAGTTGCGTAGAACAAACTTGTGCCAGTTACGTAGAACAAACTTGTGCCAGTTGTGTCAGACAAACTTGTGCCAGTTGCGTAGAACAAACTTGTGCCAGTTTCGTAGAACAAACTTGTGCCAGTTGCGTAGAAAAAACTTGTACCAATTGCGAAGAACAAACTTGTGCCAGTTGCGCCAAACAAACTTGTTCCAGTTGCGTCGAACAATCTTGTGCCAGTTTCGTCGAACAAACTTGTGCCAGTTGCGTAGAACAAACTTGTGCCAGTTGTGTCAAACAAACTTGTGCCAGTTGCATCAAACAAACTTGTGCCAGTTGCGTCGAACAAACTTGTGCCAGTTGTGTCGAAGAAACTTGTGCCAGTTGCGTAGAACAAACTTGTGCCAGTTGCGTCAAACAAACTTGTGCCAGTTGCACAGAACAAACTTGTGCCAGTTATGTAGAATAACCTTGTAACAGTTGCGTCAAACAACCTTGTGCCAGTTGCGTCAAACAAACTTGTGCCAGTTGCGTCAAAAAAACTTGTGCCAGTTGCGTCAAACAAACTTGTGCCAGTTGGGTCGAATAAACTTGTGCCAGTTGCGTTAAACAAACTTGTGCCAGTTCGTCGAACAAACTTGTGCCAGTTGCATCGAACAAACTTGTGCCAGTTGCGTCGAACAAACTTGTGCCAGTTGCGTCAAACAAACTTGTTCCAGTTGCATCGAACAAACTTGTGCCAGTTGCGTAGAACAAACTTGTGCCAGTTGTGTCAAACAAACTTGTGCCAGTTGCATCGAACAAACTTGTGCCAGTTGCGTAGAACAAACTTCTGCCAGTTGCGTCAAACTAACTTGTGCCAGTTGCATCGAACAAACTTGAGCCAGTTGCGTAGAACAAACTTGTGCCAGTTGTGTCAAACAAACTTGTGCCAGTTGCATAGAACAAACTTGTGCCACTTGCATCGAACAAACTTGTGCCAGCTGCGTAGAACAAACTTTTGCCAGTTGTGTCAAACAAACTTGTGCCAGTTGTGTCAAACAAACTTGTGCCAGTTGCGTAGAACAAACTTGTGCCAGTTACGTAGAACAAACTTGTGCCAGTTGCGTAGAACAAACTTCTGCCAGTTGCGTAGAACAAACTTGTGCCAGTTACGTAGAACAAACTTGTGCCAGTTGCGTAGAACAAACTTGTGTCAGTTGTGTCAAACAAACTTGGGCCAGTTGCGTAGAACAAACTTGTGCCAGTTGCGTCAAACAAACTTGTGCCAGTTGCGTCAAACAAACTTGTGCCAGTTGCATAGAACAAACATGAGCCAGTTGCGTAGAACAAACTTGTGCCAGTTGCGCCGAACATACTTGCGCCAGTTGCGTTGAACAAACTTGTGCCAGTTGCGTAGAACAAACTTGTGCCAGTTGCGTAGAACAAACTTGTGCGAGTTGTGTCAAACAAACTTCTGCCAGTTGCATAGAACAAACTTGTGCCAGTTGCGTAGAACAAACTTGTGCCAGTTGCGCAGAACAAACTTTTCCCAGTTGTGTCAAACAAACTTGTGCCAGTTGCGTTAAACAAACTTGTGCCAGTTCGTCGAACAAACTTGTGCCAGTTGCATCGAACAAACTTGTGCCAGTTGCGTCGAACAAACTTGTGCCAGTTGCGTCAAACAAACTTGTGCCAGTTGCATCGAACAAACTTGAGCCAGTTGCGTAGAACAAACTTGTGCCAGTTGTGTCAAACAAACTTGTGCCAGTTGCATAGAACAAACTTGTGCCACTTGCGTCGAACAAACTTGTGCCAGTTGCGCAGAACAAACTTTTGCCAGTTGTGTCAAACAAACTTGTGCCAGATGTGTCAAACAAACTTGTGCCAGTTGCGTAGAACAAACTTGTGCCAGTTGCGTAGAACAAACTTGTGCCAGTTACGTAGAACAAACTTGTGTCAGTTGCGTAGAACAAACTTGTGCCAGTTGCATCGAACAAACTTGTGCCAGTTACGTAGAACAAACTTGTGCCAGTTGCGTCAAACAAACTTGTGCCAGCTGCATCGAACAAACTTTTGCCAGTTGTGTAGAACAAACTTGTGCCAGTTGTGTCAAACAAACTTGTGCCAGTTGCGTCGAACAAACTTGTGCCAGTTGCGTAGAACAAACTTGTGCCAGTTACGTAGAACAAACTTGTGCCAGTTGTGTCAGACAAACTTGTGCCAGTTGCGTAGAACAAACTTGTGCCAGTTTCGTAGAACAAACTTGTGCCAGTTGCGTAGAAAAAACTTGTACCAATTGCGAAGAACAAACTTGTGCCAGTTGCGCCAAACAAACTTGTTCCAGTTGCGTCGAACAATCTTGTGCCAGTTTCGTCGAACAAACTTGTGCCAGTTGCGTAGAACAAACTTGTGCCAGTTGTGTCAAACAAACTTGTGCCAGTTGCATCAAACAAACTTGTTCCAGTTGCGTCGAACAAACTTGTGCCAGTTGTGTCGAAGAAACTTGTGCCAGTTGCGTAGAACAAACTTGTGCCAGTTGCGTCAAACAAACTTGTGCCAGTTGCACAGAACAAACTTGTGCCAGTTATGTAGAATAACCTTGTAACAGTTGCGTCAAACAACCTTGTGCCAGTTGCGTCAAACAAACTTGTGCCAGTTGCGTCAAAAAAACTTGTGCCAGTTGCGTCAAACAAACTTGTGCCAGTTGGGTCGAATAAACTTGTGCCAGTTGCGTTAAACAAACTTGTGCCAGTTCGTCGAACAAACTTGTGCCAGTTGCATCGAACAAACTTGTGCCAGTTGCGTCGAACAAACTTGTGCCAGTTGCGTCAAACAAACTTGTTCCAGTTGCATCGAACAAACTTGTGCCAGTTGCGTAGAACAAACTTGTGCCAGTTGTGTCAAACAAACTTGTGCCAGTTGCATCGAACAAACTTGTGCCAGTTGCGTAGAACAAACTTCTGCCAGTTGCGTCAAACTAACTTGTGCCAGTTGCATCGAACAAACTTGTGCCAGTTGCGTAGAACAAACTTGTGCCAGTTGTGTCAAACAAACTTGTGCCAGTTGCATAGAACAAACTTGTGCCACTTGCACCGAACAAACTTGTGCCAGCTGCGTAGAACAAACTTTTGCCAGTTGTGTCAAACAAACTTGTGCCAGTTGTGTCAAACAAACTTGTGCTAGTTGCGTAGAACAAACTTGTGCCAGTTACGTAGAACAAACTTGTGCCAGTTGCGTAGAACAAACTTCTGCCAGTTGCGTAGAACAAACTTGTGCCAGTTACGTAGAACAAACTTGTGCCAGTTGCGTAGAACAAACTTCTGCCAGTTGCGTCAAACAAACTTGGGCCAGTTGCGTAGAACAAACTTGTGCCAGTTGCGTCAAACAAACTTGTGCCAGTTGCGTCAAACAAACTTGTGCCAGTTGCATAGAACAAACATGAGCCAGTTGCGTAGAACAAACTTGTGCCAGTTGCGCCGAACATACTTGCGCCAGTTGCGTTGAACAAACTTGTGCCAGTTGCGTAGAACAAACTTGTGCCAGTTGCGTAGAACAAACTTGTGCGAGTTGTGTCAAACAAACTTCTGCCAGTTGCATAGAACAAACTTGTGCCAGTTGCGTAGAACAAACTTGGGCCAGTTGCATAGAACAAACTTGTGCCAGTTGCGAAGAACAAACTTGTGCCAATTGCATCAAACAAACCTGTGCCAGTTGCGTAAAACAAACTTGTGCCAGTTGCGTAGAACAAATTTGTACCAGTTGCGTAGAACAAACTTGTGCCAGTTGCGTCGAACAAACTTGTGCCAGTTGCGTAGAACAAACTTCTGCCAGTTGCGTCGAATAAACTTGTGCCAGTTGTGTCAAACAAACTTGTGCCAGTTGCATCGAACAAACTTGTGCCAGTTGCGTAGAACAAACTTGTGCCAGTTGTGTCAAACAAACTTGTGCCAGTTGCATAGAACAAACTTGTGCCACTTGCGTCGAACAAACTTGTGCCAGTTGCGCAGAACAAACTTTTGCCAGTTGTGTCAAACAAACTTGTGCCAGATGTGTCAAACAAACTTGTGCCAGTTACGTAGAACAAACTCGTGCCAGTTGCGTAGAACAAACTTCTGCCAGTTGCGTAGAACAAACTTGTGCCAGTTACGTAGAACAAACTTGTGCCAGTTGCGTAAAACAAACTTCTGCCAGTTGCGTCGAACAAACTTGGGCCAGTTGCGTAGAACAAACTTGTGCCAGTTGCGTCAAACAAACTTGTGCCAGTTGCGTCAAACAAACTTGTGCCAGTTGCATAGAACAAACTTGAGCCAGTTGCGTAGAACAAACTTGTGCCAGTTGCGTCGAACATACTTGCGCCAGTTGCGTTGAACAAACTTGTGCCAGTTGCGTAGAACAAACTTGTGCCAGTTGCGTAGAACAAACTTGTGCGAGTTGTGTCAAACAAACTTCTGCCAGTTGCATAGAACAAACTTGTGCCAGTTGCGTAGAACAAACTTGGGCCAGTTGCATAGAACAAACTTGTGCCAGTTGCGAAGAACAAACTTGTGCCAATTGCATCAAACAAACTTGTGCCAGTTGCGTAAAACAAACTTGTGCCAGTTGCGTAGAACAAATTTGTGCCAGTTGCGTAGAACAAACTTGTGCCAGTTGCGTCGAACAAACTTGTGCCAGTTGCATCGAACAAACCTGTGCCAGTTGCATCGAACAAACTTGCGCCAGATGCGTTGAACAAACTTGTGACAGTTGCGTAGAACAAACTTGTGCCAGTTATTTCAAATAAACTTTTGCCCGATGCGTCAAACAAACTTGTGCCAGTTGTGTCAAACAAACTTCTGCCAGTTGCATAGAACAAACTTGTGCCACTTGTGTCGAACAAACTTGTGCCAGTTGCGTAGAACAAACTTTTGCCAGTTGCGTCGAACAAACTTGTGCCAGTTGCATCGAACAAACTTGTGCAGGTGCGCAGAACAAACTTTTGCCAGTTAAGTCAAACAGACTTGTGCCAGTTGCGTCAAACAAACTTGTGCCAGTTGCATAGAACAAACTTGTGCCAGTTGTGTAGACCAAACTTGTGCCAGTTGCGTCGAACACACTTGTGCCAGTTGTGTCGGACAAACTTGTGCCAATTGCGTCGAACAAACTTGTGCCAGTTGTGTCGGACAAACTTGTGCCAATTGCGTAGAACAAACTTGTGCCAGTTGCGTCGAACAAACTTGTGCCAGTTGCGTAGAACAAACTTGTGCCAGTTCCGTAATACAAACTTGTGCCAGTTCCGTAAAATAAACTTGTGCCAGTTGCGTCGAACAAACTTGTGCCAGTTGCGTCGAACAAACTTGTGCCAGTTTTGTCGAACAAACTTGTGCCAGTTGTGTAGAACAAACTTGTGCCAGTTTTGTCAAACAAACTTGTGCCAGTTGCGTCAAACAAACTTGGGCCAGTTGCGTCGAACAAACTTGTGCCAGTTTCGTCAAAGAAACTTGTGCCAGTTGCGTAGAACAAACTTGTGCCAGTTGCGTCAAACAAACTTGTGTCAGTTGCATAGAACAAACTTGTGCCAATTGTGTAGAACAACCTTGTGCCAGTTGCGTCAAACAACCTTGTGCCAGTTGCGTCGAACAAACTTGTGCCAGTTGCGTCAAAAAAACTTGTGCCAGTTGCGTCAAACAAACTTTTGCCAGTTGGGTCGAATAAACTTGTGCCTGTTGCGTTAAACAAACTTGTGCCAGTTGTGTCGAACAAACTTGTGCCATTTGCATCGAACAAACTTGTGCCAGTTTCGTCGAACAAGCTTGTGCCAGTTGCGTCAAACAAACTTGTGCCAGTTGTATCGAACAAACTTGTGCCAGTTGCGTAGAACAAACTTGTGCCAGTTGTGTCAAACAAACTTGAGCCAGTTGCATAGAACAAACTTGTGCCACTTGCGTCGAACAAACTTGTGCCAGTTGCGTAGAACAAACTTTTGCCAGTTGCATCGAACAAACTTGTGCCAGTTGTGTCAAACAAGCTTGTGCCAGTTGCGTCGAACAAACTTGTGCCAGTTGCGTCGAACAAACTTGGGCCAGTTACGTAGAACAAACTTGTGCCAGTTGTGTCAGACAAACTTGTGCCAGTTGCGTAGAACAAACTTGTGCCAGTTGCGTAGAAAAAACTTTTTCCAGTTGCGAAGAACAAACATGTGCCAGTTGCGCCGAACAAACTTGTTCCAGTTGCGTCGAACAATCTTGTGCCAGTTTCGTTGAACAAACTTGTGCCAGTTGCGCAGAACAAACTTGTGCCAGTTGTGTCAAACAAACTTGTGCCAGTTGCATCAAACAAACTTGTGCCAGTTGCATCGAACAAACTTGTGCCAGTTGTGTCGAAGAAACTTGTGCCAGTTGCGTAGAACAAACTTGTGCCAGTTGCGTCAAACAAACTTGTGCCAGTTGCATAGAACAAACTTGTGCCAGTTGTGTAGAATAACCTTGTGCCAGTTACGTCAAACAACCTTGTGCCAGTTGCGCCAAACAAACTTGTGCCAATTGCATCGAACAAACTTTTGCCAGTTGTGTCAAACAAACTTGTGCCAGATGTGTCAAACAAACTTGTGCCAATTGCGTAGAACAAACTTGTGCCAGTTACTTAGAACAAACTTGTGCCAGTTGCGTAGAATAAACTTCTGCCAGTTGCGTAGAACAAACTTGTGCCAGTTACGTAGAACAAACTTGTGCCAGTTGCGTAGAAAAAACTTCTGCCAGTTGCGTCAAACAAACTTGGGCCAGTTGCGTAGAACAAACTTGTGCCAGTTGCGTCAAACAAACTTGTGCCAGTTGCGTCAAACACACTTGTGCCAGTTGCATAGAACAAACTTGAGCCAGTTGCGTAGAACAAACTTGTGCCAGTTGCGTCGAACATACTTGCGCCAGTTGCGTTGAACAAACTTGTGCCAGTTGCGTAGAACAAACTTGTGCCAGTTGTGTAGAACAAAACTTGTGCGAGTTGTGTCAAACAAACTTCTGCCAGTTGCATAGGACAAACTTGTGCCAGTTGCGTAGAACAAACTTGGGCCAGTTGCATAGAACAAACTTGTGCCAGTTGCGAAGAACAAACTTGTGCCAATTGCGCCAAACAAACTTGTGCAAGTTGCGTAGAACAAACTTGTGCCAGTTGCGTAGAACAAATTTGTGCCAGTTGCGCAGAACAAACTTGTGCCAGTTGCGTCGAACAAACTTGTGCCAGTTACGTTGAACAAACTTGTGCAAGTTGCGCAGAACAAACTTGTGCCAGTTGCGTCAAAGAAACTTGTGCCAGTTGCGTCGAACAAATTTATGCCAGTTGCGTAGAACAAACTTGTGTCAGTTGCGTAGAACAAACTTGTGCCAGTTGCATCGAACAAACTTGCGCCAGTTGCGTCGAACAAACTTGTGCCAGTTGCGTCGGACAAAATTGTGCCAATTGCGTCGAACAAACTTTTGCCAGTTGCGTAGAACAAACTTGTGCCAGTTGTGTCAAACAAACTTATGCCAGTTGCGTAAAACAAACTTGTGCCAGTTGCGTCAAACAGACTTGTGCCAGTTGCGTCAAACAAACTTGTGCCAGTTGCGTAGACCAAACTTGTGCGAGTTGCGTCGAACACACTTGTGCCAGTTGTGTCGGACAAACTTGTGCCAATTGCGTTGAACAAACTTGTGCCAGTTGTGTCGGACAAACTTGTGCCAATTGCGTCGAACAAACTTGTGCCTATTGCGTAGAACAAACTTCTGCCAGTTGTGTCAAACAAACTTGTGCCAGTTGCATAAAACAAACTTGTGCCAGTTGCGTCGAACAAACTTGTGCCAGTTGCGCAGAACAAACTTGTGCCAGTTACGTAGAACAAAATTGTGCCAGTTGTGTCAGACAAACTTGTGCCAGTTGCGTAGAACAAACTTGTGTCAGTTCCGTAAAACGAACTTGTGCCAGTTCCGTAAAACAAACTTGTGCCAGTTGCGTCGAACAAACATGTGCCAGTTGCGTCGAACAAATTTGTGCCAGTTTTATTGAACAAACTTGTGCCAGTTGTGTAGAACAAACTTGTGCCAGTTGCGTCGAACAAACTTGTGCCAGTTGCATCGAACAAACTTGTGCCAGTTGCGTAGAACAAACTTGTGCCAGTTACGTAGAACAAACTTGTGCCAGTTGTGTCAGACAAACTTGTGCCAGTTGCGTAGAACAAACTTGTGCCAGTTTCGTAGAACAAACTTGTGCCAGTTGCGTAGAAAAAACTTGTACCAATTGCGAAGAACAAACTTGTACCAGTTGCGCCGAACAAACTTGTTCCAGTTGCGTCGAACAATCTTGTGCCAGATTCGTTGAACAAACTTGTGCCAGTTGCGTAGAACAAACTTGTGCCAGTTGTGTCAAACAAACTTGTGCCAGTTGCATCAAACAAACTTGAGCCAGTTGCGTCGAACAAACTTGTGCCAGTTGTGTCGAAGAAACTTGTGCCAGTTGCGTAGAACAAACTTGTGCCAGTTGCGTCAAACAAACTTGTGCCAGTTGCACAGAACAAACTTGTGCCAGTTGTGTAGAATAACCTTGTAACAGTTGCGTCAAACAACCTTGTGCCAGTTGCGTCAAACAAACTTGTGCCAGTTGCGTCAAAAAAACTTGTGCCAGTTGCGTCAAACAAACTTGTGCCAGTTGGGTCGAATAAACTTGTGCCAGTTGCGTTAAACAAACTTGTGCCAGTTCGTCGAACAAACTTGTGCCAGTTGCGTTAAACAAACTTGTGCCAGTTCGTCGAACAAACTTGTGCCAGTTGCATCGAACAAACTTGTGCCAGTTGCGTCAAACAAACTTGTGCCAGTTGCGTCAAACAAACTTCTGCCAGTTGCATCGAACAAACTTGAGCCAGTTGCGTAGAACAAACTTGTGCCAGTTGTGTCAAACAAACTTGTGCCAGTTGCATAGAACAAACTTGTGCCACTTGCGTCGAACAAACTTGTGCCAGTTGCGCAGAACAAACTTTTGCCAGTTGTGTCAAACAAACTTGTGCCAGATGTGTCAAACAAACTTGTGCCAGTTGCGTAGAACAAACTTGTGCCAGTTGCGTAGAACAAACTTGTGCCAGTTACGTAGAACAAACTTGTGTCAGTTGCGTAGAACAAACTTGTGCCAGTTGCATCGAACAAACTTGTGCCAGTTACGTAGAACAAACTTGTGCCAGTTGCGTCACACAAACTTGTGCCAGTTGCATCGTACAAACTAGTGCCAGTTGCGTAGAACAAACTTGTGCCAGTTGTGTCAAACAAACTTGTGCCAGTTGCATAGAACAAACTTGTACCACTTGCGTTGAACAAATTTGTGCCAGTTGCGTAGAACAAACTTTTGCCAGTTGTGTAGAACAAACTTGTGCCAGTTGTGTCAAACAAACTTGTGCCAGTTGCGTAGAACAAACTTGTGCCAGTTACGTAGAACAAACTTGTGTCAGTTGCATAGAACAAACTTGTGCCAGTTGCATCGAACAAACTTGTGCCAGTTACGTAGAACAAACTTGTGCCAGTTGTGTCAAACAAACTTGTGCCAGTTGCATCGAACAAACTTGTGCCAGTTGCGTAGAACAAACTTGTGCCAGTTGTGTCAAACAAACTTGTGCCAGTTGCATAGAACAAACTTGTACCACTTGCGTTGAACAAATTTGTGCCAGTTGCGTAGAACAAACTTGTGCCAGTTGTGTAGAACAAACTTGTGCCAGTTGTGTCAAACAAACTTGTGCCAGTTGCGTCGAACAAACTTGTGCCAGTTGCGTAGAACAAACTTGTGCCAGTTACGTAGAACAAACTTGTGCCAGTTGTGTCAGACAAACTTGTGCCAGTTGCGTAGAACAAACTTGTGCCAGTTTCGTAGAACAAACATGTGCCAGAAGCGTAGAAAAAACTTGTACCAATTGCGAAGAACAAACTTGTGCCAGTTGCGCCGAACAAACTTGTTCCAGTTGCGTCGAACAATCTTGTGCCAGTTTCGTCGAACAAACTTGTGCCAGTTGCGTAGAACAAACTTGTGCCAGTTGTGTCAAAGAAACTTGTGCCAGTTGCATCAAACAAACTTGTGCCAGTTGCGTCAAACAAACTTGTGCCAGTTTTGTCGAAGAAACTTGTGCCAGTTGCGTAGAACAAACTTGTGCCAGTTGCGTCAAACAAACTTGTGCCAGTTGCACAGAACAAACTTGTGCCAGTTGTGTAGAATAACCTTGTAACAGTTGCGTCAAACAACCTTGTGCCAGTTGCGTCAAACAAACTTGTGCCAGTTGCGTCAAAAAAACTTGTGCCAGTTGCGTCAAACAAACTTGTGCCAGTTGGGTCGAATAAACTTGTGCCAGTTGCGTTAAACAAACTTGTGCCAGTTCGTCGAACAAACTTGTGCCAGTTGCATCGAACAAACTTGTGCCAGTTGCGTCGAACAAACTTGTGCCAGTTGCATCGAACAAACTTTTGCCAGTTGTGTCAAACAAACTTGTGCCAGATGTGTCAAACAAACTTGTGCCAATTGCGTAGAACAAACTTGTGCCAGTTACTTAGAACAAACTTGTGCCAGTTGCGTAGAACAAACTTCTGCCAGTTGCGTAGAACAAACTTGTGCCAGTTACGTAGAACAAACTTGTGCCAGTTGTGTAGAACAAACTTCTGCCAGTTGCGTCAAACAAACTTGGGCCAGTTGTGTAGAACAAACTTGTGCCAGTTGCGTCAAACAAACTTGTGCCAGTTGCGTCAAACACACTTGTGCCAGTTGCATAGAACAAACTTGAGCCAGTTGCGTAGAACAAACTTGTGCCAGTTGCGTCGAACATACTTGCGCCAGTTGCGTTGAACAAACTTGTGCCAGTTGCGTAGAACAAACTTGTGCCAGTTGTGTAGAACAAACTTGTGCGAGTTGTGTCAAACAAACTTCTGCCAGTTGCATAGGGCAAACTTGTGCCAGTTGCGTAGAACAAACTTGGGCCAGTTGCATAGAACAAACTTGTGCCAGTTGCGAAGAACAAACTTGTGCCAATTGCGCCAAACAAACTTGTGCCAGTTGCGTAGAACAAACTTGTGCCAGTTGCGTAGAACAAATTTGTGCCAGTTGCGCAGAACAAACTTGTGCCAGTTGCGTCGAACAAACTTGTGCCAGTTGCGTTGAACAAACTTGTGCAAGTTGCGCAGAACAAACTTGTGCCAGTTGCGTCAAAGAAACTTGTGCCAGTTGCGTCGAACAAATTTATGCCAGTTGCGTAGAACAAACTTGTGTCAGTTGCGTAGAACAAACTTGTGCCAGTTGCATTGAACAAACTTGTGCCAGTTGCGTCAAACAAACTTGTGCCAGTTGCGTCGGACAAAATTGTGCCAATTGCGTCGAACAAACTTTTGCCAGTTGCGTAGAACAAACTTGTGCCAGTTGTGTCAAACAAACTTATGCCAGTTGCGTAAAACAAACTTGTGCCAGTTGCGTCAAACAGACTTGTGCCAGTTGCATAGAACAAACTTGAGCCAGTTGCGTAGACCAAACTTGTGCCAGTTGCGTCGAACACACTTGTGCCAGTTGTGTCGGACAAACTTGTGCCAATTGCGTTGAACAAACTTGTGCCAGTTGTGTCGGACAAACTTGTGCCAATTGCGTCGAACAAACTTGTGCCTGTTGCATAGAACAAACTTCTGCCAGTTGTGTCAAACAAACTTGTGCCAGTTGCATAAAACAAACTTGTGCCAGTTGCGTCGAACAAACTTGTGCCAGTTGCGCAGAACAAACTTGTGCCAGTTACGTAGAACAAAATTGTGCCAGTTGTGTCAGACAAACTTGTGCCAGTTGCGTAGAACAAACTTGTGTCAGTTCCGTAAAACGAACTTGTGCCAGTTCCGTAAAACAAACTTGTGCCAGTTGCGTCGAACAAACATGTGCCAGTTGCGTCGAACAAACTTGTGCCAGTTTTGTTGAACAAACTTGTGCCAGTTGTGTAGAACAAACTTGTGCCAGTTTTGTCAAACAAACTTGTGCCATTTGCGTCAAACAATCTTGGGCCAGTTGAGTCGAACAAACTTGTGCCAGTTTCGTCAAAGAAACTTGTGCCAGTTGCATAGAACAAACTTGTGCCAGTTGTGTAGAACAACCTTGTGCCAGTTACGTCAAACAACATTGTGCCAGTTGCATAGAACAAACTTGTGCCAGTTGCGTAGAACAAACTTGTGCCAGTTGCGTCAAACAAACTTGTGTCAGTTGCATAGAACAAACTTGTGCCAGTTGTGTAGAACAACCTTGTGCCAGTTACGTCAAACAACATTGTGCCAGTTGCATCAAACTTGTGCCAGTTGCGTCAAAAAAACTTGTGCCAGTTGCGTCAAACAAACTTGTGCCAGTTGCATAGAACAAACTTGTGCCAGTTGCGTAGACCAAACTTGTGCCAGTTGTGTCGAACACACTTGTGCCAGTTGTGTCGGACAAACTTGTGCCAATTGCGTCGAACAAACTTGTGCCAATTGCGTCGAACAAATTTGTGCCAGTTGCGTCGAACAAACTTCTGCCAGTTGTGTCAAACAAACTTGTGCCAGTTGCATAAAACAAACTTGTGCCAGTTGCGTCGAACAAACTTGTGCCAGTTGCGTAGAACAAACTTGTGCCAGTTACGTAGAACAAAATTGTGCCAGTTGTGTCAGACAAACTTGTGCCAGTTGCGTAGAACAAACTTGTACCAGTTCCGTAAAACAAACTTGTGCCAGTTCCGTAAAACAAACTTGTGCCAGTTGCGTCGAACAAACTTGTGCCAGTTGCGTTGAACAAACTTGTGCCAGTTTTGTTGAACAAACTTGTGCCAGTTGTGTAGAACAAACTTGTGCCAGTTTTGTCAAACAAACTTGTGCCAGTTGCGTCAAACAAACTTGGGCCAGTTGCGTCGAACAAACTTGTGCCAGTTTCGTCAAAGAAACTTGTGCCAGTTGCGTAGAACAAACTTGCGCCAGTTGCGTCAAACAAACTTGTGTCAGTTGCATAGAACAAACTTTTGCCAGTTGTGTGAAACAACCTTGTGCCAGTTGCGTCAAACAACCTTGTGCCAGTTGCGTCAAACAAACTTGTGCCAGTTGCGTCAAAAAAACTTGTGCCAGTTGCGTCAAACAAACTTGTGCCAGTTGGGTCGAATAAACTTGTGCCAGTTGCGTTAAACAAACTTATGCTAGTTGCGTCAAACAAACTTGTGCCATTTGCATCGAACAAACTTGTGCCAGTTGCGTCGAACAAGCTTGTGCCAGTTGCGTCAAACAAACTTGTGCCAGTTGCATCGAACAAACTTGTGCCAGTTGCGTAGAACAAACTTGTGCCAGTTGTGTCAAACAAAATTGTGCCAGTTGCATAGAACAAACTTGTGCCAGTTCCGTAGAACAAACTTCTGCCAGTTGCGTAGAACAAACTTGTGCCAGTTACGTAGAACAAACTTGTGCCAGTTGCGTAGAACAAACTTCTGCCAGTTGCGTCAAACAAACTTGGGCCAGTTGCGTAGAACAAACTTGTGCCAGTTGCATCGAACAAACTTGTGCCAGTTGCGTCAAACAAACTTGTGCCAGTTGCATAGAACAAACTTGAGCCAGTTGCGTAGAACAAACTTGTGCCAGTTGCGCCGAACATTCTTGCGCCAGTTGCGTTGAACAAACTTGTGCCAGTTGCGTAGAACAAACTTGTGCCAGTTGCGTAGAACAAACTTGTGCGAGTTGTGTCAAACAAACTTCTGCCAGTTGCATAGAACAAACTTGTGCCAGTTGCGTAGAACAAACTTGGGCCAGTTGCATAGAACAAACTTGTGCCAGTTGCGAAGAACAAACTTGTGCCAATTGCATCAAACAAACTTGTGCCAGTTGCGTAAAACAAACTTGTGCCAGTTGCGTAGAACAAATTTGTACCAGTTGCGTAGAACAAACTTGTGCCAGTTGCGTCGAACAAACTTGTGCCAGTTGCATCGAACAAACTTGTGCCAGTTGCGTCGAACAAACTTCTGCCAGTTGCGTCAAACAAACTTGGGCCAGTTGCGTAGAACAAACTTGTGCCAGTTGCGTCAAACAAACTTGTGCCAGTTGCGTCAAACAAACTTGTGCCAGTTGCATAGAACAAACTTGAGCCAGTTGCGTAGAACAAACTTGTGCCAGTTGCGCCGAACATTCTTGCGCCAGTTGCGTTGAACAAACTTGTGCCAGTTGCATAGAACAAACTTGTGCCAGTCGCGTAGAACAAACTTGTGCGAGTTGTGTCAAACAAACTTCTGCCAGTTGCATAGAACAAACTTGTGCCAGTTGCGTAGAACAAACTTGGGCCAGTTGCATAGAACAAACTTGTGCCAGTTGCGAAGAACAAACTTGTGCCAATTGCATCAAACAAACTTGTGCCAGTTGCGTAAAACAAACTTGTGCCAGTTGCGTAGAACAAATTTGTACCAGTTGCGTAGAACAAACTTGTGCCAGTTGCGTCGAACAAACTTGTGCCAGTTGCATCGAACAAACTTGTGCCAGTTGCGTCGAACAAACTTGTGCCAGTTGCGTCAAACAAACTTGTGCCAGTTGCATCGAACAAACTTGTGCCAGTTGCGTAGAACAAACTTGTGCCAGTTGTGTCAAACAAACTTGTGCCAGTTGCATAGAACAAACTTGTGCCACTTGCGTCGAACAAACTTGTGCCAAATGCGCAGAACAAACTTTTGCCAGTTGTGTCAAACAAACTTGTGCCAGATGTGTCAAACAAACTTGTGCCAGTTGCGTAGAACAAACTTGTGCCAGTTACGTAGAACAAACTTGTGCCAATTGCGTAGAACAAACTTCTGCCAGTTCCGTAGAACAAACTTGTGCCAGTTACGTAGAACAAACTTGTGCCAGTTGCGTAGAACAAACTTCTGCCAGTTGCGTCGAACAAACTTGGGCCAGTTGCGTAGAACAAACTTGTGCCAGTTGCGTCAAACAAACTTGTGCCAGTTGCGTCAAACAAACTTGTGCCAGTTGCATAGAACAAACTTGAGCCATTTGCGTAGAACAAACTTGTGCCAGTTGCGTCGAACGTACTTGCGCCAGTTGCGTTGAACAAACTTGTGCCAGTTGTGTAGAACAAACTTGTGCCAGTTGCGTAGAACAAACTTGTGCGAGTTGTGTCAAACAAACTTCTGCCAGTTGCATAGAACAAACTTGTGCCAGTTGCGTAGAACAAACTTGGGCCAGTTGCATAGAACAAACTTGTGCCAGTTGCGAAGAACAAACTTGTGCCAATTGCATCAAACAAACTTGTGCCAGTTGCGTAAAACAAACTTGTGCCAGTTGCGTAGAACAAACTTGTGCCAGATGCGTTGAACAAACTTGTGAGAGTTGCGTAGAACAAACTTGTGCCAGTTGTTTCAAATAAACTTTTGCCCGATGTGTCAAACAAACTTGTGCCAGTTGTGTCAAACAAACTTCTGCCAGTTGCATAGAACAAACTTGTGCCACTTGTGTCGAACAAACTTGTGCCAGTTGCGTAGAACAAACTTTTGCCAGTTGCGTCGAACAAACTTGTGCCAGTTGCATCGAACAAACTTGTGCAGGTGCGCAGAACAAACTTGTGCCAGTTAAGTCAAACAGACTTGTGCCAGTTGCGTCAAACAAACTTGTGCCAGTTGCTTAGAACAAACTTGTGCCAGTTGCGTAGACCAAACTTGTGCCAGTTGCGTCGAACACACTTGTGCCAGTTGTGTCGGACAAACTTGTGCCAATTGCGTCGAACAAACTTGTGCCAGTTGTGTCGGACAAACTTGTGCCAATTGCGTAGAACAAACTTGTGCCAGTTGCGTCGAACAAACTTGTGCCTGTTGCGTAGAACAAACTTGTGCCAGTTACGTAGAACAGAATTGTGCCAGTTGTGTCAGACAAACTTGTGCCAGTTGCGTAGAACAAACTTGTGCCAGTTCCGTAATACAAACTTGTGCCAGTTCCGTAAAATAAACTTATGCCAGTTGCGTCGAACAAACTTGTGCCAGTTGCGTCGAACAAACTTGTGCCAGTTTTGTCGAACAAACTTGTGCCAGTTGTGTAGAACAAACTTGTGCCAGTTTTATCAAACAAACTTGTGCCAGTTGCGTCAAACAAACTTGGGCCAGTTGCGTCGAACAAACTTGTGCCAGTTTCGTCAAAGAAACTTGTGCCAGTTGCGTAGAACAAACTTGTGCCAGTTGCGTCAAACAAACTTGTGTCAGTTGCATAGAACAAACTTGTGCCAGTTGTGTAGAACAACCTTGTGCCAGTTGCGTCAAACAACCTTGTGCCAGTTGCGTCAAACAAACTTGTGCCAGTTGCGTCAAAAAAACTTGTGCCAGTTGCGTCAAACAAACTTTTGCCAGTTGGGTCGAATAAACTTGTGCCAGTTGCGTTAAACAAACTTGTGCCAGTTGTGTCGAACAAACTTGTGCCATTTGCATCGAACAAACTTGTGCCAGTTGCGTCGAACAAGCTTGTGCCAGTTGCGTCAAACAAACTTGTGCCAGTTGTATCGAACAAACTTGTGCCAGTTGCGTAGAACAAACTTGTGCCAGTTGTGTCAAACAAACTTGTGCCAGTTGCATAGAACAAACTTGTGCCACTTGCGTCGAACAAACTTGTGCCAGTTGCGTAGAAGAAACTTTTGCCAGTTGCGTAGAACAAACTTGTGCCAGTTGTGTCAAACAAACTTGTGCCAGTTGCTTCGAACAAACTTGTGCCAGTTGCGTCGAACAAACTTGGGCCAGTTACGTAGAACAAACTTGTGCCAGTTGTGTCAGACAAACTTGTGCCAGTTGCGTAGAACAAACTTGTGCCAGTTGCGTAGAAAAAACTTTTTCCAGTTGCGAAGAACAAACTTGTGCCAGTTGCGCCGAAAAAACTTGTTCCAGTTGCTTCGAACAATCTTGTACCAGTTTCGTTGAACAAACTTGTGCCAGTTGCGTAGAACAAACTTGTGCCAGTTGTGTCAAACAAACTTGTGCCAGTTGCATCAAACAAACTTGTGCCAGTTGCGTCGAACAAACTTGTGCCAGTTGTGTCGAAGAAACTTGTGCCAGTTGCGTAGAACAAACTTGTGCCAGTTGCGTCAAACAAACTTGTGCCAGTTGCATAGAACAAACTTGTGCCAGTTGTGTAGAATAACCTTGTGCCAGTTACGTCAAACAACCTTGTGCCAGTTGCGCCAAACAAACTTGTGCCAGTTGCATCGAACAAACTTTTGCCAGTTGTGTCAAACAAACTTGTGCCAGATGTGTCAAACAAACTTGTGCCAATTGCGTAGAACAAACTTGTGCCAGTTACTTAGAACAAACTTGTGCCAGTTGCGTCGAACAAACTTGTGCCAGTTGCATCGAACAAACTTGTGCCAGTTGCGTCGAACAAACTTGTGCCAGTTGCGTCAAACAAACTTGTGCCAGTTGCATCGAACAAACTTGTGCCAGTTGCGTAGAACAAACTTGTGCCAGTTGTGTCAAACAAACTTGTGCCAGTTGCATAGAACAAACTTGTGCCACTTGCGTCGAACAAACTTGTGCCAGTTGCGCAGAACCAACTTTTGCCAGTTGTGTCAAACAAACTTGTGCCAGATGTGTCAAACAAACTTGTGCCAGTTGCGTAGAACAAACTTGTGCCAGTTACGTAGAACAAACTTGTGCCAATTGCGTAGAACAAACTTCTGCCAGTTGCGTAGAACAAACTTGTGCCAGTTACGTAGAACAAACTTGTGCCAGTTGCGTAGAACAAACTTCTGCCAGTTGCGTCGAACAAACTTGGGCCAGTTGCGTAGAACAAACTTGTGCCAGTTGCGTCAAACAAACTTGTGCCACTTGCGTCGAACAAATTTGTGCCCGTTGCGTAGAACAAACTTTTGCCAGTTGTGTAGAACAAACTTGTGCCAGTTGTGTCAAACAAACTTGTGCCAGTTGCGTCGAACAAACTTGTGCCAGTTGCGTAGAACAAACTTGTGCCAGTTACGTAGAACAAACTTGTGCCAGTTGTGTCAGACAAACTTGTGCCAGTTGCGTAGAACAAACTTATGCCAGTTTCGTAGAACAAACTTGTGCCAGTTGCGGAGAAAAAACTTGTACCAATTGCGAAGAACAAACTTGTGCCAGTTGCGCCGAACAAACTTGTTCCAGTTGCGTCGAACAATCTTGTGCCAGTTTCGTCGAACAAACTTGTGCCAGTTGCGTAGAACAAACTTATGCCAGTTGTGTCAAACAAACTTGTGCCAGTTGCATCAAACAAACTTGTGCCAGTTGCGTTAAACAAACTTGTGCCAGTTCGTCGAACAAACTTGTGCCAGTTGCGTTAAACAAACTTGTGCCAGTTCGTCGAACAAACTTGTGCCAGTTGCATCGAACAAACTTGTGCCAGTTGCGTCGAACAAACTTGTGCCAGTTGCGTCAAACAAACTTGTGCCAGTTGCATCGAACAAACTTGAGCCAGTTGCGTAGAACAAACTTGTGCCAGTTGTGTCAAACAAACTTGTGCCAGTTGCATAGAACAAACTTGTGCCACTTGCGTCGAACAAACTTGTGCCAGTTGCGCAGAACCAACTTTTGCCAGTTGTGTCAAACAAACTTGTGCCAGATGTGTCAAACAAACTTGTGCCAGTTGCGTAGAACAAACTTGTGCCAGTTGCGTAGAACAAACTTGTGCCAGTTACGTAGAACAAACTTGTGTCAGTTGCGTAGAACAAACTTGTGCCAGTTGCATCGAACAAACTTGTGCCAGTTACGTAGAACAAACTTGTGCCAGTTGCGTCAAACAAACTTGTGCCAGCTGCATCGAACAAACTTTTGCCAGTTGTGTAGAACAAACTTGTGCCAGTTGTGTCAAACAAACTTGTGCCAGTTGCGTCGAACAAACTTGTGCCAGTTGCGTAGAACAAACTTGTGCCAGTTACGTAGAACAAACTTGTGCCAGTTGTGTCAGACAAACTTGTGCCAGTTGCGTAGAACAAACTTGTGCCAGTTTCGTAGAACAAACTTGTGCCAGTTGCGTAGAAAAAACTTGTACCAATTGCGAAGAACAAACTTGTGCCAGTTGCGCCAAACAAACTTGTTCCAGTTGCGTCGAACAATCTTGTGCCAGTTTCGTCGAACAAACTTGTGCCAGTTGCGTAGAACAAACTTGTGCCAGTTGTGTCAAACAAACTTGTGCCAGTTGCATCAAACAAACTTGTGCCAGTTGCGTCGAACAAACTTGTGCCAGTTGTGTCGAAGAAACTTGTGCCAGTTGCGTAGAACAAACTTGTGCCAGTTGCGTCAAACAAACTTGTGCCAATTGCACAGAACAAACTTGTGCCAGTTATGTAGAATAACCTTGTAACAGTTGCGTCAAACAACCTTGTGCCAGTTGCGTCAAACAAACTTGTGCCAGTTGCGTCAAAAAAACTTGTGCCAGTTGCGTCAAACAAACTTGTGCCAGTTGGGTCGAATAAACTTGTGCCAGTTGCGTTAAACAAACTTGTGCCAGTTCGTCGAACAAACTTGTGCCAGTTGCATCGAACAAACTTGTGCCAGTTGCGTCGAACAAACTTGTGCCAGTTGCGTCAAACAAACTTGTTCCAGTTGCATCGAACAAACTTGTGCCAGTTGCGTAGAACAAACTTGTGCCAGTTGTGTCAAACAAACTTGTGCCAGTTGCATCGAACAAACTTGTGCCAGTTGCGTAGAACAAACTTCTGCCAGTTGCGTCAAACTAACTTGTGCCAGTTGCATCGAACAAACTTGAGCCAGTTGCGTAGAACAAACTTGTGCCAGTTGTGTCAAACAAACTTGTGCCAGTTGCATAGAACAAACTTGTGCCACTTGCATCGAACAAACTTGTGCCAGCTGCGTAGAACAAACTTTTGCCAGTTGTGTCAAACAAACTTGTGCCAGTTGTGTCAAACAAACTTGTGCCAGTTGCGTAGAACAAACTTGTGCCAGTTACGTAGAACAAACTTGTGCCAGTTGCGTAGAACAAACTTCTGCCAGTTGCGTAGAACAAACTTGTGCCAGTTACGTAGAACAAACTTGTGCCAGTTGCGTAGAACAAACTTGTGTCAGTTGTGTCAAACAAACTTGGGCCAGTTGCGTAGAACAAACTTGTGCCAGTTGCGTCAAACAAACTTGTGCCAGTTGCGTCAAACAAACTTGTGCCAGTTGCATAGAACAAACATGAGCCAGTTGCGTAGAACAAACTTGTGCCAGTTGCGCCGAACATACTTGCGCCAGTTGCGTTGAACAAACTTGTGCCAGTTGCGTAGAACAAACTTGTGCCAGTTGCGTAGAACAAACTTGTGCGAGTTGTGTCAAACAAACTTCTGCCAGTTGCATAGAACAAACTTGTGCCAGTTGCGTAGAACAAACTTGTGCCAGTTGCGCAGAACAAACTTTTCCCAGTTGTGTCAAACAAACTTGTGCCAGTTGCGTTAAACAAACTTGTGCCAGTTCGTCGAACAAACTTGTGCCAGTTGCATCGAACAAACTTGTGCCAGTTGCGTCGAACAAACTTGTGCCAGTTGCGTCAAACAAACTTGTGCCAGTTGCATCGAACAAACTTGAGCCAGTTGCGTAGAACAAACTTGTGCCAGTTGTGTCAAACAAACTTGTGCCAGTTGCATAGAACAAACTTGTGCCACTTGCGTCGAACAAACTTGTGCCAGTTGCGCAGAACAAACTTTTGCCAGTTGTGTCAAACAAACTTGTGCCAGATGTGTCAAACAAACTTGTGCCAGTTGCGTAGAACAAACTTGTGCCAGTTGCGTAGAACAAACTTGTGCCAGTTACGTAGAACAAACTTGTGTCAGTTGCGTAGAACAAACTTGTGCCAGTTGCATCGAACAAACTTGTGCCAGTTACGTAGAACAAACTTGTGCCAGTTGCGTCAAACAAACTTGTGCCAGCTGCATCGAACAAACTTTTGCCAGTTGTGTAGAACAAACTTGTGCCAGTTGTGTCAAACAAACTTGTGCCAGTTGCGTCGAACAAACTTGTGCCAGTTGCGTAGAACAAACTTGTGCCAGTTACGTAGAACAAACTTGTGCCAGTTGTGTCAGACAAACTTGTGCCAGTTGCGTAGAACAAACTTGTGCCAGTTTCGTAGAACAAACTTGTGCCAGTTGCGTAGAAAAAACTTGTACCAATTGCGAAGAACAAACTTGTGCCAGTTGCGCCAAACAAACTTGTTCCAGTTGCGTCGAACAATCTTGTGCCAGTTTCGTCGAACAAACTTGTGCCAGTTGCGTAGAACAAACTTGTGCCAGTTGTGTCAAACAAACTTGTGCCAGTTGCATCAAACAAACTTGTTCCAGTTGCGTCGAACAAACTTGTGCCAGTTGTGTCGAAGAAACTTGTGCCAGTTGCGTAGAACAAACTTGTGCCAGTTGCGTCAAACAAACTTGTGCCAGTTGCACAGAACAAACTTGTGCCAGTTATGTAGAATAACCTTGTAACAGTTGCGTCAAACAACCTTGTGCCAGTTGCGTCAAACAAACTTGTGCCAGTTGCGTCAAAAAAACTTGTGCCAGTTGCGTCAAACAAACTTGTGCCAGTTGGGTCGAATAAACTTGTGCCAGTTGCGTTAAACAAACTTGTGCCAGTTCGTCGAACAAACTTGTGCCAGTTGCATCGAACAAACTTGTGCCAGTTGCGTCGAACAAACTTGTGCCAGTTGCGTCAAACAAACTTGTTCCAGTTGCATCGAACAAACTTGTGCCAGTTGCGTAGAACAAACTTGTGCCAGTTGTGTCAAACAAACTTGTGCCAGTTGCATCGAACAAACTTGTGCCAGTTGCGTAGAACAAACTTCTGCCAGTTGCGTCAAACTAACTTGTGCCAGTTGCATCGAACAAACTTGTGCCAGTTGCGTAGAACAAACTTGTGCCAGTTGTGTCAAACAAACTTGTGCCAGTTGCATAGAACAAACTTGTGCCACTTGCATCGAACAAACTTGTGCCAGCTGCGTAGAACAAACTTTTGCCAGTTGTGTCAAACAAACTTGTGCCAGTTGTGTCAAACAAACTTGTGCCAGTTGCGTAGAACAAACTTGTGCCAGTTACGTAGAACAAACTTGTGCCAGTTGCGTAGAACAAACTTCTGCCAGTTGCGTAGAACAAACTTGTGCCAGTTACGTAGAACAAACTTGTGCCAGTTGCGTAGAACAAACTTCTGCCAGTTGCGTCAAACAAACTTGGGCCAGTTGCGTAGAACAAACTTGTGCCAGTTGCGTCAAACAAACTTGTGCCAGTTGCGTCAAACAAACTTGTGCCAGTTGCATAGAACAAACATGAGCCAGTTGCGTAGAACAAACTTGTGCCAGTTGCGCCGAACATACTTGCGCCAGTTGCGTTGAACAAACTTGTGCCAGTTGCGTAGAACAAACTTGTGCCAGTTGCGTAGAACAAACTTGTGCGAGTTGTGTCAAACAAACTTCTGCCAGTTGCATAGAACAAACTTGTGCCAGTTGCGTAGAACAAACTTGGGCCAGTTGCATAGAACAAACTTGTGCCAGTTGCGAAGAACAAACTTGTGCCAATTGCATCAAACAAACCTGTGCCAGTTGCGTAAAACAAACTTGTGCCAGTTGCGTAGAACAAATTTGTACCAGTTGCGTAGAACAAACTTGTGCCAGTTGCGTCGAACAAACTTGTGCCAGTTGCGTAGAACAAACTTCTGCCAGTTGCGTCGAATAAACTTGTGCCAGTTGTGTCAAACAAACTTGTGCCAGTTGCATCGAACAAACTTGTGCCAGTTGCGTAGAACAAACTTGTGCCAGTTGTGTCAAACAAACTTGTGCCAGTTGCATAGAACAAACTTGTGCCACTTGCGTCGAACAAACTTGTGCCAGTTGCGCAGAACAAACTTTTGCCAGTTGTGTCAAACAAACTTGTGCCAGATGTGTCAAACAAACTTGTGCCAGTTACGTAGAACAAACTCGTGCCAGTTGCGTAGAACAAACTTCTGCCAGTTGCGTAGAACAAACTTGTGCCAGTTACGTAGAACAAACTTGTGCCAGTTGCGTAAAACAAACTTCTGCCAGTTGCGTCGAACAAACTTGGGCCAGTTGCGTAGAACAAACTTGTGCCAGTTGCGTCAAACAAACTTGTGCCAGTTGCGTCAAACAAACTTGTGCCAGTTGCATAGAACAAACTTGAGCCAGTTGCGTAGAACAAACTTGTGCCAGTTGCGTCGAACATACTTGCGCCAGTTGCGTTGAACAAACTTGTGCCAGTTGCGTAGAACAAACTTGTGCCAGTTGCGTAGAACAAACTTGTGCGAGTTGTGTCAAACAAACTTCTGCCAGTTGCATAGAACAAACTTGTGCCAGTTGCGTAGAACAAACTTGGGCCAGTTGCATAGAACAAACTTGTGCCAGTTGCGAAGAACAAACTTGTGCCAATTGCATCAAACAAACTTGTGCCAGTTGCGTAAAACAAACTTGTGCCAGTTGCGTAGAACAAATTTGTGCCAGTTGCGTAGAACAAACTTGTGCCAGTTGCGTCGAACAAACTTGTGTCAGTTGCATCGAACAAACCTGTGCCAGTTGCATCGAACAAACTTGCGCCAGATGCGTTGAACAAACTTGTGACAGTTGCGTAGAACAAACTTGTGCCAGTTATTTCAAATAAACTTTTGCCCGATGCGTCAAACAAACTTGTGCCAGTTGTGTCAAACAAACTTCTGCCAGTTGCATAGAACAAACTTGTGCCACTTGTGTCGAACAAACTTGTGCCAGTTGCGTAGAACAAACTTTTGCCAGTTGCGTCGAACAAACTTGTGCCAGTTGCATCGAACAAACTTGTGCAGGTGCGCAGAACAAACTTTTGCCAGTTAAGTCAAACAGACTTGTGCCAGTTGCGTCAAACAAACTTGTGCCAGTTGCATAGAACAAACTTGTGCCAGTTGTGTAGACCAAACTTGTGCCAGTTGCGTCGAACACACTTGTGCCAGTTGTGTCGGACAAACTTGTGCCAATTGCGTCGAACAAACTTGTGCCAGTTGTGTCGGACAAACTTGTGCCAATTGCGTAGAACAAACTTGTGCCAGTTGCGTCGAACAAACTTGTGCCAGTTGCGTAGAACAAACTTGTGCCAGTTACGTAGAACAGAATTGTGCCAGTTGTGTCAGACAAACTTGTGCCAGTTCGTAGAACAAACTTGTGCCAGTTCCGTAATACAAACTTGTGCCAGTTCCGTAAAATAAACTTGTGCCAGTTGCGTCGAACAAACTTGTGCCAGTTGCGTCGAACAAACTTGTGCCAGTTTTGTCGAACAAACTTGTGCCAGTTGTGTAGAACAAACTTGTGCCAGTTTTGTCAAACAAACTTGTGCCAGTTGCGTCAAACAAACTTGGGCCAGTTGCGTCGAACAAACTTGTGCCAGTTTCGTCAAAGAAACTTGTGCCAGTTGCGTAGAACAAACTTGTGCCAGTTGCGTCAAACAAACTTGTGTCAGTTGCATAGAACAAACTTGTGCCAATTGTGTAGAACAACCTTGTGCCAGTTGCGTCAAACAACCTTGTGCCAGTTGCGTCGAACAAACTTGTGCCAGTTGCGTCAAAAAAACTTGTGCCAGTTGCGTCAAACAAACTTTTGCCAGTTGGGTCGAATAAACTTGTGCCTGTTGCGTTAAACAAACTTGTGCCAGTTGTGTCGAACAAACTTGTGCCATTTGCATCGAACAAACTTGTGCCAGTTTCGTCGAACAAGCTTGTGCCAGTTGCGTCAAACAAACTTGTGCCAGTTGTATCGAACAAACTTGTGCCAGTTGCGTAGAACAAACTTGTGCCAGTTGTGTCAAACAAACTTGAGCCAGTTGCATAGAACAAACTTGTGCCACTTGCGTCGAACAAACTTGTGCCAGTTGCGTAGAACAAACTTTTGCCAGTTGCATCGAACAAACTTGTGCCAGTTGTGTCAAACAAGCTTGTGCCAGTTGCGTCGAACAAACTTGTGCCAGTTGCGTCGAACAAACTTGGGCCAGTTACGTAGAACAAACTTGTGCCAGTTGTGTCAGACAAACTTGTGCCAGTTGCGTAGAACAAACTTGTGCCAGTTGCGTAGAAAAAACTTTTTCCAGTTGCGAAGAACAAACATGTGCCAGTTGCGCCGAACAAACTTGTTCCAGTTGCGTCGAACAATCTTGTGCCAGTTTCGTTGAACAAACTTGTGCCAGTTGCGCAGAACAAACTTGTGCCAGTTGTGTCAAACAAACTTGTGCCAGTTGCATCAAACAAACTTGTGCCAGTTGCATCGAACAAACTTGTGCCAGTTGTGTCGAAGAAACTTGTGCCAGTTGCGTAGAACAAACTTGTGCCAGTTGCGTCAAACAAACTTGTGCCAGTTGCATAGAACAAACTTGTGCCAGTTGTGTAGAATAACCTTGTGCCAGTTACGTCAAACAACCTTGTGCCAGTTGCGCCAAACAAACTTGTGCCAATTGCATCGAACAAACTTTTGCCAGTTGTGTCAAACAAACTTGTGCCAGATGTGTCAAACAAACTTGTGCCAATTGCGTAGAACAAACTTGTGCCAGTTACTTAGAACAAACTTGTGCCAGTTGCGTAGAATAAACTTCTGCCAGTTGCGTAGAACAAACTTGTGCCAGTTACGTAGAACAAACTTGTGCCAGTTGCGTAGAACAAACTTCTGCCAGTTGCGTCAAACAAACTTGGGCCAGTTGCGTAGAACAAACTTGTGCCAGTTGCGTCAAACAAACTTGTGCCAGTTGCGTCAAACACACTTGTGCCAGTTGCATAGAACAAACTTGAGCCAGTTGCGTAGAACAAACTTGTGCCAGTTGCGTCGAACATACTTGCGCCAGTTGCGTTGAACAAACTTGTGCCAGTTGCGTAGAACAAACTTGTGCCAGTTGTGTAGAACAAAACTTGTGCGAGTTGTGTCAAACAAACTTCTGCCAGTTGCATAGGACAAACTTGTGCCAGTTGCGTAGAACAAACTTGGGCCAGTTGCATAGAACAAACTTGTGCCAGTTGCGAAGAACAAACTTGTGCCAATTGCGCCAAACAAACTTGTGCAAGTTGCGTAGAACAAACTTGTGCCAGTTGCGTAGAACAAATTTGTGCCAGTTGCGCAGAACAAACTTGTGCCAGTTGCGTCGAACAAACTTGTGCCAGTTACGTTGAACAAACTTGTGCAAGTTGCGCAGAACAAACTTGTGCCAGTTGCGTCAAAGAAACTTGTGCCAGTTGCGTCGAACAAATTTATGCCAGTTGCGTAGAACAAACTTGTGTCAGTTGCGTAGAACAAACTTGTGCCAGTTGCATCGAACAAACTTGCGCCAGTTGCGTCGAACAAACTTGTGCCAGTTGCGTCGGACAAAATTGTGCCAATTGCGTCGAACAAACTTTTGCCAGTTGCGTAGAACAAACTTGTGCCAGTTGTGTCAAACAAACTTATGCCAGTTGCGTAAAACAAACTTGTGCCAGTTGCGTCAAACAGACTTGTGCCAGTTGCGTCAAACAAACTTGTGCCAGTTGCGTAGACCAAACTTGTGCGAGTTGCGTCGAACACACTTGTGCCAGTTGTGTCGGACAAACTTGTGCCAATTGCGTTGAACAAACTTGTGCCAGTTGTGTCGGACAAACTTGTGCCAATTGCGTCGAACAAACTTGTGCCTATTGCGTAGAACAAACTTCTGCCAGTTGTGTCAAACAAACTTGTGCCAGTTGCATAAAACAAACTTGTGCCAGTTGCGTCGAACAAACTTGTGCCAGTTGCGCAGAACAAACTTGTGCCAGTTACGTAGAACAAAATTGTGCCAGTTGTGTCAGACAAACTTGTGCCAGTTGCGTAGAACAAACTTGTGTCAGTTCCGTAAAACGAACTTGTGCCAGTTCCGTAAAACAAACTTGTGCCAGTTGCGTCGAACAAACATGTGCCAGTTGCGTCGAACAAATTTGTGCCAGTTTTATTGAACAAACTTGTGCCAGTTGTGTAGAACAAACTTGTGCCAGTTTTGTCAAACAAACTTGTGCCAGTTGCGTCAAACAATCTTGGGCCAGTTGCGTCGAACAAACTTGTGCCAGTTTCGTCAAAGAAACTTGTGCCTGTTGCGTAGAACAAACTTGTGCCAGTTGCGTCAAACAAACTTGTGTCAGTTGCATAGAACAAACTTGTGCCAGTTGTGTAGAACAACCTTGTGCCAGTTACGTCAAACAACCTTGTGCCAGTTGCGTCAAACAAACTTGTGCCAGTTGCGTCAAAAAAACTTGTGCCAGTTGCGTCAAACAAACTTGTGCCAGTTGCACAGAACAAACTTGTGCCAGTTGCGTAGACCACACTTGTGCCAGTTGTGTCGAACACACTTGTGCCAGTTGTGTCGGACAAACTTGTGCCAATTGCGTCGAACAAACTTGTGCCAATTGCGTCGAACAAATTTGTGCCAGTTGTGTCGAACAAACTTCTGCCAGTTGTGTCAAACAAATTTGTGCCAGTTGCATAAAACAAACTTGTGCCAGTTGCGTCAAACAAACTTGTGCCAGTTGCGTCAAAAAAACTTGTGCCAGTTGCGTCAAACAAACTTGTGCCAGTTGGGTCGAATAAACTTGTGCCAGTTGCGTTAAACAAACTTATGCTAGTTGCGTCAAACAAACTTGTGCCATTTGCATCAAACAAACTTGTGCCAGTTGCGTTGAACAAGCTTGTGCCAGTTGCGTCAAACAAACTTGTGCCAGTTGCATCGAACAAACTTGTGCCAGTTGCGTAGAACAAACTTGTGCCAGTTGTGTCAAACAAAATTGTGCCAGTTGCATAGAACAAACTTGTGGCACTTGCGTCGAACAAATTTGTGCCCGTTGCGTAGAACAAACTTTTGCCAGTTGTGTAGAACAAACTTGTGCCAGTTGTGTCAAACAAACTTGTGCCAGTTGCATCGAACAAACTTGTGCCAGTTGCGTAGAACAAACTTGTGCCAGTTACGTAGAACAAACTTGTGCCAGTTGTGTCAGACAAACTTGTGCCAGTTGCGTAGAACAAACTTGTGCCAGTTTCGTAGAACAAACTTGTGCCAGTTGCGTAGAAAAAACTTGTACCAATTGCGAAGAACAAACTTGTACCAGTTGCGCCGAACAAACTTGTTCCAGTTGCGTCGAACAATCTTGTGCCAGATTCGTTGAACAAACTTGTGCCAGTTGCGTAGAACAAACTTGTGCCAGTTGTGTCAAACAAACTTGTGCCAGTTGCATCAAACAAACTTGAGCCAGTTGCGTCGAACAAACTTGTGCCAGTTGTGTCGAAGAAACTTGTGCCAGTTGCGTAGAACAAACTTGTGCCAGTTGCGTCAAACAAACTTGTGCCAGTTGCACAGAACAAACTTGTGCCAGTTGTGTAGAATAACCTTGTAACAGTTGCGTCAAACAACCTTGTGCCAGTTGCGTCAAACAAACTTGTGCCAGTTGCGTCAAAAAAACTTGTGCCAGTTGCGTCAAACAAACTTGTGCCAGTTGGGTCGAATAAACTTGTGCCAGTTGCGTTAAACAAACTTGTGCCAGTTCGTCGAACAAACTTGTGCCAGTTGCGTTAAACAAACTTGTGCCAGTTCGTCGAACAAACTTGTGCCAGTTGCATCGAACAAACTTGTGCCAGTTGCGTCAAACAAACTTGTGCCAGTTGCGTCAAACAAACTTCTGCCAGTTGCATCGAACAAACTTGAGCCAGTTGCGTAGAACAAACTTGTGCCAGTTGTGTCAAACAAACTTGTGCCAGTTGCATAGAACAAACTTGTGCCACTTGCGTCGAACAAACTTGTGCCAGTTGCGCAGAACAAACTTTTGCCAGTTGTGTCAAACAAACTTGTGCCAGATGTGTCAAACAAACTTGTGCCAGTTGCGTAGAACAAACTTGTGCCAGTTGCGTAGAACAAACTTGTGCCAGTTACGTAGAACAAACTTGTGTCAGTTGCGTAGAACAAACTTGTGCCAGTTGCATCGAACAAACTTGTGCCAGTTACGTAGAACAAACTTGTGCCAGTTGCGTCACACAAACTTGTGCCAGTTGCATCGTACAAACTAGTGCCAGTTGCGTAGAACAAACTTGTGCCAGTTGTGTCAAACAAACTTGTGCCAGTTGCTTAGAACAAACTTGTACCACTTGCGTTGAACAAATTTGTGCCAGTTGCGTAGAACAAACTTTTGCCAGTTGTGTAGAACAAACTTGTGCCAGTTGTGTCAAACAAACTTGTGCCAGTTGCGTAGAACAAACTTGTGCCAGTTACGTAGAACAAACTTGTGTCAGTTGCATAGAACAAACTTGTGCCAGTTGCATCGAACAAACTTGTGCCAGTTACGTAGAACAAACTTGTGCCAGTTGCGTCAAACAAACTTGTGCCAGTTGCATCGAACAAACTTGTGCCAGTTGCGTAGAACAAACTTGTGCCAGTTGTGTCAAACAAACTTGTGCCAGTTGCATAGAACAAACTTGTACCACTTGCGTTGAACAAATTTGTGCCAGTTGCGTAGAACAAACTTGTGCCAGTTGTGTAGAACAAACTTGTGCCAGTTGTGTCAAACAAACTTGTGCCAGTTGCGTCGAACAAACTTGTGCCAGTTGCGTAGAACAAACTTGTGCCAGTTACGTAGAACAAACTTGTGCCAGTTGTGTCAGACAAACTTGTGCCAGTTGCGTAGAACAAACTTGTGCCAGTTTCGTAGAACAAACATGTGCCAGAAGCGTAGAAAAAACTTGTACCAATTGCGAAGAACAAACTTGTGCCAGTTGCGCCGAACAAACTTGTTCCAGTTGCGTCGAACAATCTTGTGCCAGTTTCGTCGAACAAACTTGTGCCAGTTGCGTAGAACAAACTTGTGCCAGTTGTGTCAAAGAAACTTGTGCCAGTTGCATCAAACAAACTTGTGCCAGTTGCGTCAAACAAACTTGTGCCAGTTTTGTCGAAGAAACTTGTGCCAGTTGCGTAGAACAAACTTGTGCCAGTTGCGTCAAACAAACTTGTGCCAGTTGCACAGAACAAACTTGTGCCAGTTGTGTAGAATAACCTTGTAACAGTTGCGTCAAACAACCTTGTGCCAGTTGCGTCAAACAAACTTGTGCCAGTTGCGTCAAAAAAACTTGTGCCAGTTGCGTCAAACAAACTTGTGCCAGTTGGGTCGAATAAACTTGTGCCAGTTGCGTTAAACAAACTTGTGCCAGTTCGTCGAACAAACTTGTGCCAGTTGCATCGAACAAACTTGTGCCAGTTGCGTCGAACAAACTTGTGCCAGTTGCATCGAACAAACTTTTGCCAGTTGTGTCAAACAAACTTGTGCCAGATGTGTCAAACAAACTTGTGCCAATTGCGTAGAACAAACTTGTGCCAGTTACTTAGAACAAACTTGTGCCAGTTGCGTAGAACAAACTTCTGCCAGTTGCGTAGAACAAACTTGTGCCAGTTACGTAGAACAAACTTGTGCCAGTTGTGTAGAACAAACTTCTGCCAGTTGCGTCAAACAAACTTGGGCCAGTTGTGTAGAACAAACTTGTGCCAGTTGCGTCAAACAAACTTGTGCCAGTTGCGTCAAACACACTTGTGCCAGTTGCATAGAACAAACTTGAGCCAGTTGCGTAGAACAAACTTGTGCCAGTTGCGTCGAACATACTTGCGCCAGTTGCGTTGAACAAACTTGTGCCAGTTGCGTAGAACAAACTTGTGCCAGTTGTGTAGAACAAACTTGTGCGAGTTGTGTCAAACAAACTTCTGCCAGTTGCATAGGGCAAACTTGTGCCAGTTGCGTAGAACAAACTTGGGCCAGTTGCATAGAACAAACTTGTGCCAGTTGCGAAGAACAAACTTGTGCCAATTGCGCCAAACAAACTTGTGCCAGTTGCGTAGAACAAACTTGTGCCAGTTGCGTAGAACAAATTTGTGCCAGTTGCGCAGAACAAACTTGTGCCAGTTGCGTCGAACAAACTTGTGCCAGTTGCGTTGAACAAACTTGTGCAAGTTGCGCAGAACAAACTTGTGCCAGTTGCGTCAAAGAAACTTGTGCCAGTTGCGTCGAACAAATTTATGCCAGTTGCGTAGAACAAACTTGTGTCAGTTGCGTAGAACAAACTTGTGCCAGTTGCATTGAACAAACTTGTGCCAGTTGCGTCAAACAAACTTGTGCCAGTTGCGTCGGACAAAATTGTGCCAATTGCGTCGAACAAACTTTTGCCAGTTGCGTAGAACAAACTTGTGCCAGTTGTGTCAAACAAACTTATGCCAGTTGCGTAAAACAAACTTGTGCCAGTTGCGTCAAACAGACTTGTGCCAGTTGCATAGAACAAACTTGAGCCAGTTGCGTAGACCAAACTTGTGCCAGTTGCGTCGAACACACTTGTGCCAGTTGTGTCGGACAAACTTGTGCCAATTGCGTTGAACAAACTTGTGCCAGTTGTGTCGGACAAACTTGTGCCAATTGCGTCGAACAAACTTGTGCCTGTTGCATAGAACAAACTTCTGCCAGTTGTGTCAAACAAACTTGTGCCAGTTGCATAAAACAAACTTATGCCAGTTGCGTCGAACAAACTTGTGCCAGTTGCGCAGAACAAACTTGTGCCAGTTACGTAGAACAAAATTGTGCCAGTTGTGTCAGACAAACTTGTGCCAGTTGCGTAGAACAAACTTGTGTCAGTTCCGTAAAACGAACTTGTGCCAGTTCCGTAAAACAAACTTGTGCCAGTTGCGTCGAACAAACATGTGCCAGTTGCGTCGAACAAACTTGTGCCAGTTTTGTTGAACAAACTTGTGCCAGTTGTGTAGAACAAACTTGTGCCAGTTTTGTCAAACAAACTTGTGCCAGTTGCGTCAAACAATCTTGGGCCAGTTGAGTCGAACAAACTTGTGCCAGTTTCGTCAAAGAAACTTGTGCCAGTTGCATAGAACAAACTTGTGCCAGTTGTGTAGAACAACCTTGTGCCAGTTACGTCAAACAACATTGTGCCAGTTGCATAGAACAAACTTGTGCCAGTTGCGTAGAACAAACTTGTGCCAGTTGCGTCAAACAAACTTGTGTCAGTTGCATAGAACAAACTTGTGCCAGTTGTGTAGAACAACCTTGTGCCAGTTACGTCAAACAACATTGTGCCAGTTGCGTCAAACTTGTGCCAGTTGCGTCAAAAAAACTTGTGCCAGTTGCGTCAAACAAACTTGTGCCAGTTGCATAGAACAAACTTGTGCCAGTTGCGTAGACCAAACTTGTGCCAGTTGTGTCGAACACACTTGTGCCAGTTGTGTCGGACAAACTTGTGCCAATTGCGTCGAACAAACTTGTGCCAATTGCGTCGAACAAATTTGTGCCAGTTGCGTCGAACAAACTTCTGCCAGTTGTGTCAAACAAACTTGTGCCAGTTGCATAAAACAAACTTGTGCCAGTTGCGTCGAACAAACTTGTGCCAGTTGCGTAGAACAAACTTGTGCCAGTTACGTAGAACAAAATTGTGCCAGTTGTGTCAGACAAACTTGTGCCAGTTGCGTAGAACAAACTTGTACCAGTTCCGTAAAACAAACTTGTGCCAGTTCCGTAAAACAAACTTGTGCCAGTTGCGTCGAACAAAATTGTGCCAGTTGCGTTGAACAAACTTGTGCCAGTTTTGTTGAACAAACTTGTGCCAGTTGTGTAGAACAAACTTGTGCCAGTTTTGTCAAACAAACTTGTGCCAGTTGCGTCAAACAAACTTGGGCCAGTTGCGTCGAACAAACTTGTGCCAGTTTCGTCAAAGAAAGTTGTGCCAGTAGCGTAGAACAAACTTGTGCCAGTTGCGTCAAACAAACTTGTGTCAGTTGCATAGAACAAACTTGTGCCAGTTGTGTAGAACAACCTTGTGCCAGTTGCGTCAAACAACCTTGTGCCAGTTGCGTCAAACAAACTTGTGCCAGTTGCATCAAAAAAACTTGTGCCAGTTGCGTCAAACAAACTTGTGCCAGTTGGGTCGAATAAACTTGTGCCAGTTGCGTTAAACAAACTTATGCTAGTTGCGTCAAACAAACTTGTGCCCTTTGCATCGAACAAACTTGTGCCAGTTGCGTCGAACAAGCTTGTGCCAGTTGCGTCAAACAAACTTGTGCCAGTTGCATCGAACAAACTTGTGCCAGTTGCGTAGAACAAACTTGTGCCAGTTGTGTCAAACAAAATTGTGCCAGTTGCATAGAACAAACTTGTGCCACTTGCGTCGAACAAATTTGTGCCCGTTGCGTAGAACAAACTTTTGCCAGTTGCGTCAAACAAACTTGTGCCAGTTGTGTCAAACAAACTTGTGCCAGTTGCGTCGAACAAACTTGTGCCAGTTGCGTAGAACAAACTTGTGCCAGTTACGTAGAACAAACTTGTGCCAGTTGTGTCAGACAAACTTGTGCCAGTTGAGTAGAACAAACTTGTGCCAGTTTCGTAGAACAAACTTGTGCCAGTTGCGTAGAAAAAACTTGTACCAATTGCGAAGAACAAACTTGTGCCAGTTGCGCCGAACAAACTTGTTCCAGTTGCGTCGAACAATTTTGTGCCAGTTTCGTCGAACAAACTTGTGCCAGTTGCGTAGAACAAACTTGTGCCAGTTGTGTCAAACAAACTTGTGCCAGTTGCATAAAACAAACTTGGGCCAGTTGCGTCAAACAAACTTGTGCCAGTTGTGTCGAAGAAACTTGTGCCAGTTGCGTAGAACAAACTTGTGCCAGTTGCGTCAAACAAACTTGTGCCAGTTGCACAGAACAAACTTGTGCCAGTTGTGTAGAATAACCTTGTAACAGTTGCGTCAAACAACCTTGTGCCAGTTGCGTCAAACAAACTTGTGCCAGTTGCGTCAAAAAAACTTGTGCCAGTTGCGTCAAACAAACTTGTGCCAGTTGGGTCGAATAAACTTGTGCCAGTTGCGTTAAACAAACTTGTGCCAGTTCGTCGAACAAACTTGTGCCAGTTGCGTTAAACAAACTTGTGCCAGTTCGTCGAACAAACTTGTGCCAGTTGCATCGAACAAACTTGTGCCAGTTGCGTCGAACAAACTTGTGCCAGTTGCATCAAACAAACTTGTGCCAGTTGCATCGAACAAACTTGAGCCAGTTGCGTAGAACAAACTTGTGCCAGTTGTGTCAAACAAACTTGTGCCAGTTGCATAGAACAAACTTGTGCCACTTGCGTCGAACAAACTTGTGCCAGTTGCGCAGAACAAACTTTTGCCAGTTGTGTCAAACAAACTTGTGCCAGATGTGTCAAACAAACTTGTGCCAGTTGCGTAGAACAAACTTGTGCCAGTTGCGTAGAACAAACTTGTGCCAGTTACGTAGAACAAACTTGTGTCAGTTGCGTAGAACAAACTTGTGCCAGTTGCATCGAACAAACTTGTGCCAGTTACGTAGAACAAACTTGTGCCAGTTGCGTCAAACAAACTTGTGCCAGTTGCATCGAACAAACTTGTGCCAGTTGCGTAGAACAAACTTGTGCCAGTTGTGTCAAACAAACTTGTGCCAGTTGCATAGAACAAACTTGTACCACTTGCGTTGAACAAATTTGTGCCAGTTGCGTAGAACAAACTTTTGCCAGTTGTGTAGAACAAACTTGTGCCAGTTGTGTCAAACAAACTTGTGCCAGTTGCGTCGAACAAACTTGTGCCAGTTGCGTAGAACAGACTTGTGCCAGTTACGTAGAACAAACTTGTGCTAGTTGTGTCAGACAAACTTGTGCCAGTTGCGTAGAACAAACTTGTGCCAGTTTCGTAGAACAAACTTGTGCCAGTTGCGTAGAAAAAACTTGTACCAATTGCGAAGAACAAACTTGTGCCAGTTGCGCCGAACAAACTTGTTCCAGTTGCGTCGAACAATCTTGTGCCTGTTTCGTCGAACAAACTTGTGCCAGTTGCGTAGAACAAACTTGTGCCAGTTGTGTCAAACAAACTTGTGCCAGTTGCATCAAACAAACTTGTGCCAGTTGCGTCGAACAAACTTGTGCCAGTTGTGTCGAAGAAACTTGTGCCAGTTGCGTAGAACAAACTTGTGCCAGTTGCGTCAAACAAACTTGTGCCAGTTGCACAGAACAAACTTGTGCCAGTTGTGTAGAATAACCTTGTAACAGTTGCGTCAAACAACCTTGTGCCAGTTGCGTCAAACAAACTTGTGCCAGTTGCGTCAAAAAAACTTGTGCCAGTTGCGTCAAACAAACTTGTGCCAGTTGGGTCGAATAAACTTGTGCCAGTTGCGTTAAACAAACTTGTGCCAGTTCGTCGAACAAACTTGTGCCAGTTGCATCGAACAAACTTGTGCCAGTTGCGTCGAACAAACTTGTGCCAGTTGCGTCAAACAAACTTGTGCCAGTTGCATCGAACAAACTTGTGCCAGTTGCGTAGAACAAACTTGTGCCAGTTGTGTCAAACAAACTTGTGCCAGTTGCATCGAACAAACTTGTGCCAGTTGCGTAGAACAAACTTTTGCCAGTTGTGTAGAACAAACTTGTGCCAGATGTGTCAAACAAACTTGTGCCAGTTGCATCGAACAAACTTGTGCCAGTTGCGTAGAACAAACTTGTGCCAGTTACGTAGAACAAACTTGTGCCAGTTGTGTCAGACAAACTTGTGCCAGTTGCGTAGAACAAACTTGTGCCAGTTTCATAGAACAAACTTGTGCCAGTTGCGTAGAAAAAACTTGTACCAATTGCGAAGAACAAACTTGTGCCAGTTGCGCCGAACAAACTTGTTCCAGTTGCGTCGAACAATCTTGTGCCAGTTTCGTCGAACAAACTTGTGCCAGTTGCGTAGAACAAACTTGTGCCAGTTGTGTCAAACAAACTTGTGCCAGTTGCATCAAACAAACTTGTGCCAGTTGCGTCGAACAAACTTGTGCCAGTTGTGTCGAAGAAACTTGTGCCAGTTGCGTAGAACAAACTTGTGCCAGTTGCGTCAAACAAACTTGTGCCAGTTGCACAGAACAAACTTGTGCCAGTTGTGTAGAATAACCTTGTAACAGTTGCGTCAAACAAACTTGTGCCAGTTCGTCGAACAAACTTGTGCCAGTTGCGTCAAACAAACTTGTGCCATTTGGGTCGAATAAACTTGTGCCAGTTGCGTTAAACAAACTTGTGCCAGTTCGTCGAACAAACTTGTGCCAGTTGCATCGAACAAACTTGTGCCAGTTGCGTCGAACAAACTTGTGCCAGTTGCGTCAAACAAACTTGTGCCAGTTGCATCGAACAAACTTGTGCCAGTTGCGTAGAACAAACTTGTGCCAGTTGTGTCAAACAAACTTGTGCCAGTTGCATCGAACAAACTTGTGCCAGTTGCGTCGAACAAACTTGTGCCAGTTGCGTCAAACTAACTTGTGCCAGTTGCATCGAACAAACTTGTGCCAGTTGCGTAGAACAAACTTGTGCCAGTTGTGTCAAACAAACTTGTGCCAGTTGCATAGAACAAACTTGTGCCACTTGCATCGAACAAACTTGTGCCAGCTGCGTAGAACAAACTTTTGCCAGTTGTGTCAAACAAACTTGTGCCTGATGTGTCAAACAAACTTGTGCCAGTTGCGTAGAACAAACTTGTGCCAGTTACGTAGAACAAACTTGTGCCAGTTGCGTAGACCAAACTTCTGCCAGTTGCGTAGAACAAACTTGTGCCAGTTACGTAGAACAAACTTGTGCCAGTTGCGTAGAACAAACTTCTGCCAGTTGCGTCAAACAAACTTGGGCCAGTTGCGTAGAACAAACTTGTGCCAGTTGCGTCAAACAAACTTGTGCCAGTTGCGTCAAACAAACTTTTGCCAGTTGCATAGAACAAACTTGAGCCAGTTGCGTAGAACAAACTTGTGCCAGTTGCGCCGAACATACTTGCGCCAGTTGCGTTGAACAAACTTGTGCCAGTTGCGTAGAACAAACTTGTGCCAGTTGCGTAGAACAAACTTGTGCGAGTTGTGTCAAATAAACTTCTGCCAGTTGCATAGAACAAACTTGTGCCAGTTGCGTAGAACAAACTTGGGCCAGTTGCATAGAACAAACTTGTGCCAGTTGCGAAGAACAAACTTGTGCCAATTGCATCAAACAAACTTGTGCCAGTTGCGTAAAACAAACTTGTGCCAGTTGCGTAGAACAAATTTGTACCAGTTGCGCAGAATAAACTTGTGCCAGTTGCGTCGAACAAACTTGTGCCAGTTGCATCGAACAAACTTGTGCCAGTTGCGTCGAACAAACTTGTGCCAGTTGCGTCAAACAAACTTGTGCCAGTTGCATCGAACAAACTTGTGCCAGTTGCGTAGAACAAACTTGTGCCAGTTGTGTCAAACAAACTTGTGCCAGTTGCATAGAACAAACTTGTGCCACTTGCGTCGAACAAACTTGTGCCAGTTGCGCAAAACAAACTTTTGCCAGTTGTGTCAAACAAACTTGTGCCAGATGTGTCAAACAAACTTGTGCCAGTTGTGTAGAACAAACTTGTGCCAGTTACGTAGAACAAACTTGTGCCAGTTGCGTAGAACAAACTTCTGCCAGTTGCGTAGAACAAACTTGTGCTAGTTACGTAGAACAAACTTGTGCCAGTTGCGTAAAACAAACTTCTGCCAGTTGCGTCGAACAAACTTGGGCCAGTTGCGTAGAACAAACTTGTGCCAGTTGCATCAAACAAACTTGTGCCAGTTGCGTCAAACAAACTTGTGCCAGTTGCATAGAACAAACTTGAGCCAGTTGCGTAGAACTAACTTGTGCCAGTTGCGTCGAACATACTTGCGCCAGTTGCGTTGAACAAACTTGTGCCAGTTGCGTAGAACAAACTTGTGCCAGTTGCGTAGAACAAACTTGTGCGAGTTGTGTCAAACAAACTTCTGCCAGTTGCATAGAACTAACTTGTGCCAGTTGCGTAGAACAAACTTGGGCCAGTTGCATAGAACAAACTTGTGCCAGTTGCGAAGAACAAACTTGTGCCAATTGCATCAAACAAACTTGTGACAGTTGCGTAAAACAAACTTGTGCCAGTTGCGTAGAACAAATTTGTGCCAGTTGCGTAGAACAAACTTGTGCCAGTTGCGTCGAACAAACTTGTGCCAGTTGCATCGAACAAACCTGTGCCAGTTGCATCGAACAAACTTGTGCCAGATGCGTTGAACAAACTTGTGACAGTTGCGTAGAACAAACTTGTGCCAGTTGTTTCAAATAAACTTTTGCCCGATGCGTCAAACAAACTTGTGCCAGTTGTGTCGAACAAACTTCTGCCAGTTGCATAGAACAAACTTGTGCCACTTGTGTCGAACAAACTTGTGCCAGTTGCGTAGAACAAACTTTTGCCAGTTGCGTCGAACAAACTTGTGCCAGTTGCATCGAACAAACTTGTGCAGGTGCGCAGAACAAACTTGTGCCAGTTAAGTCAAACAGACTTGTGCCAGTTGCGTCAAACAAACTTGTGCCAGTTGCATAGAACAAACTTGTGCCAGTTGTGTAGACCAAACTTGTGCCAGTTGCGTCGAACACACTTGTGCCAGTTGTGTCGGACAAACTTGTGCCAATTACGTCGAACAAACTTGTGCCAGTTGTGTCGGACAAACTTGTGCCAATTGCGTAGAACAAACTTGTGCCAGTTGCGTCGAACAAACTTGTGCCAGTTGTGTAGAACAAACTTGTGCCAGTTACGTAGAACAGAATTGTGCCAGTTGTGTCAGACAAACTTGTGCCAGTTGCGTAGAACAAACTTGTGCCAGTTCCGTAATACAAACTTGTGCCAGTTCCGTAAAATAAACTTGTGCCAGTTGCGTCGAACAAACTTGTGCCAGTTGCGTCGAACAAACTTGTGCCAGTTTTGTCGAACAAACTTGTGCCAGTTGTGTAGAACAAACTTGTGCCAGTTTTGTCAAACAAACTTGTGCCAGTTGCGTCAAACAAACTTGGGCCAGTTGCGTCGAACAAACTTGTGCCAGTTTCGTCAAAGAAACTTGTGCCAGTTGCGTAGAACAAACTTGTGCCAGTTGCGTCAAACAAACTTGTGTCAGTTGCATAGAACAAACTTGTGCCAGTTGTGTAGAACAACCTTGTGCCAGTTGCGTCAAACAACCTTGTGCCAGTTGCGTCAAACAAACTTGTGCCAGTTGCGTCAAAAAAACTTGTGCCAGTTGCGTCAAACAAACTTTTGCCAGTTGGTTCGAATAAACTTGTGCCAGTTGCGTTAAACAAACTTGTGCCAGTTGTGTCGAACAAACTTGTGCCATTTGCATCGAACAAACTTGTGCCAGTTGCGTCGAACAAGCTTGTGCCAGTTGCGTCAAACAAACTTGTGCCAGTTGTATCGAACAAACTTGTGCCAGTTGCGTAGAACAAACTTGTGCCAGTTGTGTCAAACAAACTTGTGCCAGTTGCATAGAACAAACTTGTGCCACTTGCGTCGAACAAACTTGTGCCAGTTGCGTAGAACAAACTTTTGCCAGTTGCGTAGAACAAACTTGTGCCAGTTGTGTCAAACAAACTTGTGCCAGTTGCGTCGAACAAACTTGTGCCAGTTGCGTCGAACAAACTTGGGCCAGTTACGTAGAACAAACTTGTGCCAGATGTGTCAGACAAACTTGTGCCAGTTGCGTAGAACAAACTTGTGCCAGTTGCGTAGAAAAAACTTTTTCCAGTTGCGAAGAACAAACTTGTGCCAGTTGCGCCGAACAAACTTGTTCCAGTTGCGTCGAACAATCTTGTGCCAGTTTCATTGAACAAACTTGTGCCAGTTGCGCAGAACAAACTTGTGCCAGTTGTGTCAAACAAACTTGTGCCAGTTGCATCAAACAAACTTGTGCCAGTTGCGTCGAACAAACTTGTGCCAGTTGTGTCGAAGAAACTTGTGCCAGTTGCGTAGAACAAACTTGTGCCAGTTGCGTCAAACAAACTTGTGCAGGTTGCATAGAACAAACTTGTGCCAGTTGTGTAGAATAACCTTGTGCCAGTTACGTCAAACAACCTTGTGCCAGTTGCGCCAAACAAACTTGTGCCAGTTGCATCGAACAAACTTTTGCCAGTTGTGTCAAACAAACTTGTGCCAGATGTGTCAAACAAACTTGTGCCAATTGCGTAGAACAAACTTGTGCCAGTTACTTAGAACAAACTTGTGCCAGTTGCGTAGAACAAACTTCTGCCAGTTGCGTAGAACAAACTTGTGCCAGTTACGTAGAACAAACTTGTGCCAGTTGCGTAGAACAAACTTCTGCCAGTTGCGTCAAACAAACTTGGGCCAGTTGCGTAGAACAAACTTGTGCCAGTTGCGTCAAACAAACTTGTGCCAGTTGCGTCAAACACACTTGTGCCAGTTGCATACAACAAACTTGAGCCAGTTGCGTAGAACAAACTTGTGCCAGTTGCGTCGAACATACTTGCGCCAGTTGCGTTGAACAAACTTGTGCCAGTTGCGTAGAACAAACTTGTGCCAGTTGTGTAGAACAAACTTGTGCGAGTTGTGTCAAACAAACTTCTGCCAGTTGCATAGGACAAACTTGTGCCAGTTGCGTAGAACAAACTTGGGCCAGTTGCATAGAACAAACTTGTGCCAGTTAAGAAGAACAAACTTGTGCCAATTGCGCCAAACAAACTTGTGCCAGTTGCGTAGAACAAACTTGTGCCAGTTGCGTAGAACAAATTTGTGCCAGTTGCGCAGAACAAACTTGTGCCAGTTGCGTCGAACAAACTTGTGCCAGTTGCGTTGAACAAACTTGTGCAAGTTGCGCAGAACAAACTTGTGCCAGTTGCGTCAAAGAAACTTGTGCCAGTTGCGTCGAACAAATTTATGCCAGTTGCATAGAACAAACTTGTGTCAGTTGCGTAGAACAAACTTGTGCCAGTTGCATCGAACAAACTTGTGCCAGTTGCGTCGAACAAACTTGTGCCAGTTGCGTCGGACAAAATTGTGCCAATTGCGTCGAACAAACTTTTGCCAGTTGCGTAGAACAAACTTGTGCCAGTTGTGTCAAACAAACTTATGCCAGTTGCGTAAAACAAACTTGTGCCAGTTGCGTCAAACAGACTTGTGCCAGTTGCATAGAACAAACTTGTGCCAGTTGCGTAGACCAAACTTGTGCCAGTTGCGTCGAACACACTTGTGCCAGTTGTGTCGGACAAACTTGTGCCAATTGTGTTGAACAAACTTGTGCCAGTTGTGTCGGACAAACTTGTGCCAATTGCGTCGAACAAACTTGTGCCAGTTGCGTAGAACAAACTTCTGCCAGTTGTGTCAAACAAACTTGTGCCAGTTGCATAAAACAAACTTGTGCCAGTTGCGTCGAACAAACTTGTGCCAGTTGCGCAGAACAAACTTGTGCCAGTTACGTAGAACAAAATTGTGCCAGTTGTGTCAGACAAACTTGTGCCAGTTGCGTAGAACAAACTTGTGTCAGTTCCGTAAAACGAACTTGTGCCAGTTCCGTAAAACAAACTTGTGCCAGTTGCGTCGAACAAACATGTGCCAGTTGCGTCGAACAAACTTGTGCCAGTTTTGTTGAACAAACTTGTGCTAGATGTGTAGAACAAACTTGTGCCAGTTTTGTCAAACAAACTTGTGCCAGTTGCGTCAAACAATCTTATGCCAGTTGCGTCGAACAAACTTGTGCCAGTTTCGTCAAAGAAACTTGCGCCAGTTGCGTAGAACAAACTTGTGCCAGTTGCGTCAAACAAACTTGTGTCAGTTGCATAGAACAAACTTGTGGCAGTTGTGTAGAACAACTTTGTGCCAGTTACGTCAAACAACCTTGTGCCAGTTGCGTCAAACAAACTTGTGCCAGTTGCGTCAAAAAAACTCGTGCCAGTTGCGTCAAACAAACTTGTGCCAGTTGCATAGAACAAACTTGTGCCAGTTGCGTAGACCAAACTTGTGCCAGTTGTGTTGAACACACTTGTGCCAGTTGTGTCGGACAAACTTGTGCCAATTGCGTCGAACAAACTTGTGCCAATTGCGACGAACAAATTTGTGCCAGTTGCGTCGAACAAACTTCTGCCAGTTGTGTCAAACAAACTTGTGCCAGTTGCATAAAACAAACTTGTGCCAGTTGCGTCGAACAAACTTGTGCCAGTTGCGTAGAACAAACTTGTGCCAGTTACGTAGAACAAAATTGTGCCAGTTGTGTCAGACAAACTTGTGCCAGTTGCGTAGAACAAACTTGTACTAGTTCCGTAAAACAAACTTGTGCCAGTTCCGTAAAACAAACTTGTGCCAGCTGCGTCAAACAAACTTGTGCCAGTTGCGTTGAACAAACTTGTGCCAGTTTTGTTGAACAAACTTGTGCCAGTTGTGTAGAACAAACTTGTGCCAGTTTTGTCAAACAAACTTGTGCCAGTTGCGTCAAACAAACTTGGGCCAGTTGCGTCGAACAAACTTGTGCCAGTTTCGTCAAAGAAACTTGTGCCAGTTGCGTAGAACAAACTTGTGCCAGTTGCGTCAAACAAACTTGTGTCAGTTGCATAGAACAAACTTGTGCCAGTTGTGTAGAACAACCTTGTGCCAGTTGCGTCAAACAACCTTGTGCCAGTTGCGTCAAACAAACTTGTGCCAGTTGCGTCAAAAAAACTTGTGCCAGTTGCGTCAAACAAACTTGTGCCAGTTGGGTCGAATAAACTTGCGGCAGTTGCGTTAAACAAACTTATGCTAGTTGCGTCAAACAAACTTGTGCCATTTGCATCGAACAAACTTGTGCCAGTTGCGTCGAACAAGCTTGTGCCAGTTGCGTCAAACAAACTTGTGCCAGTTGCATCGAACAAACTTGTGCCAGTTGCGTAGAACAAACTTGTGCCAGTTGTGTCAAACAAAATTGTGCCAGTTGCATAGAACAAACTTGTGCCACTTGTGTCGAACAAATTTGTGCCAGTTGCGTAGAACAAACTTTTGCCAGTTGTGTAGAACAAACTTGTGCCAGTTGTGTCAAACAAACTTGTGCCAGTTGCGTCGAACAAACTTGTGCCAGTTGCGTAGAACAAACTTGTGCCAGTTACGTAGAACAAACTTGTGCCAGTTGTGTCAGACAAACTTGTGCCAGTTGCGTAGAACAAGCTTGTGCCAGTTTCGTAGAACAAACTTGTGCCAGTTGCGTAGAAAAAACTTGTACCAATTGCGAAGAACAAACATGTGCCAGTTGCGCCGAACAAACTTGTTCCAGTTGCGTCGAACAATCTTGTGCCAGTTTCGTCGAACAAACTTGTGCCAGTTGCGTAGAACAAACTTGTGCCAGTTGTGTCAAACAAACTTGTGCCAGTTGCATCAAACAAACTTGGGCCAGTTGCGTCGAACAAACTTGTGCCAGTTGTGTCGAAGAAACTTGTGCCAGTTGCGTAGAACAAACTTGTGCCAGTTGCGTCAAACAAACTTGTGCCAGTTGCACAGAACAAACTTGTGCCAGTTGTGTAGAATAACCTTGTAACAGTTGCGTCAAACAACCTTGTGCCAGTTGCGTCAAACAAACTTGTGCCAGTTGCGTCAAAAAAACTTGTGCCAGTTGCGTCAAACAAACTTGTGCCAGTTGGGTCGAATAAACTTGTGCCAGTTGCGTTAAACAATCTTGTGCCAGTTCGTCGAACAAACTTGTGCCAATTGCATTAAACAAACTTGTGCTAGTTCGTCGAACAAACTTGTGCCAGTTGCATCGAACAAACTTGTGCCAGTTGCGTCGAACAAACTTGTGCCAGTTGCGTCAAACAAACTTGTGCCAGTTGCATCGAACAAACTTGAGCCAGTTGCGTAGAACAAACTTGTGTCAGTTGTGTCAAACAAACTTGAGCCAGTTGCATAGAACAAACTTGTGCCACTTGCGTCGAACAAACTTGTGCCAGTTGCGCAGAACAAAGTTTTGCCAGTTGTGTCAAACAAACTTGTGCCAGATGTGTCAAACAAACTTGTGCCAGTTGCATAGAACAAACTTGTGCCAGTTACGTAGAACAAACTTGTGCCAGTTGCGTAGAACAAACTTCTGCCAGTTGCGTAGAACAAACTTGTGCCAGTTACGTAGAACAAACTTGTGCCAGTTGCGTAGAACAAACTTCTGCCAGTTGCGTCAAACAAACTTGGGCCAGTTGCGTAGAACAAACTTGTGCCAGTTGCGTCAAACAAACTTGTGCCAGTTGCGTCAAACAAACTTGTGCCAGTTGCATAGAACAAACTTGAGCCAGTTGCGTAGAACAAACTTGTGCCAGTTGCGTCGAACATACTTGCGCCAGTTGCGTTGAACAAACTTGTGCCAGTTGCGTAGAACAAACTTGTGCCAGTTGCGTCAAACAAACTTGTGCCAGTTGCGTCAAACAAACTTGTGACAGTTGCGTAGAACAAACTTGGGCCAGTTGCATAGAACTAACTTGTGCCAGTTGCGAAGAACAAACTTGTGCCAATTGCATCAAACAAACTTGTGCCAGTTGCGTAAAACAAACTTGTGCCAGTTGCGTAGAACAAATTTGTGCCAGTTGCGTAGAACAAACTTGTGCCAGTTGCGTCGAACAAACTTGTGCCAGTTGTATCGAACAAACCTGTGCCAGTTGCATCGAAAAAACTTGTGCCAGATGCGTTGAACAAACTTGTGACAGTTGCGTAGAACAAACTTGTGCCAGTTGTTTCAAATAAACTTTTGCCCGATGCGTCAAACAAACTATTGCCAGTTGTGTCAAACAAACTTCTGCCAGTTGCATAGAACAAACTTGTGCCACTTGTGTCGAACAAACTTGTGCCAGTTGCGTAGAACAAACTTTTGCCAGTAGCGTCGAACAAACTTGTGCCAGTTGCATCGAACAAACTTGTGCCAGTTGCGCAGAACAAACTTGTGCCAGTTAACTCAAACAGACTTGTGCCAGTTGCGTCAAACAAACTTGTGCCAGTTGCATAGAACAAACGTGTGCCAGTTGCGTAGACCAAACTTGTGCCAGTTGCGTCGAACACACTTGTGCCAGTTGTGTCGGACAAACTTGTGCCAATTGCGTCGAACAAACTTGTGCCAGTTGCGTAGAACAAACTTGTGCCAGTTACGTAGAACAGAATTGTGCCAGTTGTGTCAGACAAACTTGTGCCAGTTGCGTAGAACAAACTTGTGCCAGTTCCGTAATACAAACTTGTGCCAGTTCCGTAAAACAAACTTGTGCCAGTTGCGTCGAACAAACTTGTGCCAGTTGCGTCGAACAAACATGTGCCAGTTTTGTCGAACAAACTTGTGCCAGTTGTGTAGAACAAACTTGTGCCAGTTTTGTCAAACAAACTAGTGCCAGTTGTGTCAAACAAACTTGGGCCAGTTGCGTCGAACAAACTTGTGCCAGTTTCGTCAGAGAAACTTGTGCCAGTTGCGTAGAACAAACTTGTGCCAGTTGCGTCAAACAAACTTGTGTCAGTTGCATAGAACAAACTTGTGCCAGTTGTGTAGAACAACCTTGTGCCAGTTGCAGCAAACAACCTTGTGCCAGTTGCGTCAAACAAACTTGTGCCAGTTGCGTCAAAAAAACTTGTGCCAGTTGCGTCAAACAAACTTTTGCCAGTTGGGTCGAATAAACTTGTGCCAGTTGCGTTAAAGAAACTTGTGCCAGTTGCGTCGAACAAACTTGCGCCATTTGCATCGAACAAACTTGTGCCAGTTGCGTCGAACAAGCTTGTGCCAGTTGCGTCAAACAAACTTGTGCCAGTTGTATCGAACAAACTTGTGCCAGTTGCGTAGAACAAACTTGTGCCAGTTGTGTCAAACAAACTTGTGCCAGTTGCATAGAACAAACTTGTGCCACTTGCGTCGAACAAACTTGTGCCAGTTGCGTAGAACAAACTTTTGCCAGTTGCGTAGAACAAACTTGTGCCAGTTGTGTCAAACAAACTTGTGCCAGTTGCGTCGAACAAACTTGTGCCAGTTGCATCGAACAAACTTTTGCCAGTTACGTAGAACAAACTTGTGCCAGTTGTGTCAGACAAACTTGTGCCAGTTGCGTAGAACAAACTTGTGCCAGTTGCGTAGAAAAAACTTTTTCCAGTTGCGAAGAACAAACTTGTGCCAGTTGCGCCGAACAAACTTGTTCCAGTTGCGTCGAACAATCTTGTGCCAGTTGGGTCGAACAAACTTGTGCCAGTTACGTAGAACAAACTTGTGCCAGTTGTGTCATACAAACTTGTGCCAGTTGCGTAGAACAAACTTGTGCCAGTTGCGTAGAAAAAACTTTTTCCCGTTGCGAAGAACAAACTTGTGCCAGTTGCGCCGAACAAACTTGTTCCAGTTGCGTCGAACAATCTTGTGCCAGTTTCGTTGAACAAACTTGTGCCAGTTGCGTAGAACAAACTTGTGCCAGTTGTGTCAAACAAACTTGTGCCAGTTGCATCGAACAAACTTGTGCCAGTTGCGTAGAACAAACTTCTGCCAGTTGCGTCAAACTAACTTGTGCCAGTTGCATCGAACAAACTTGTGCCAGTTGCGTAGAACAAACTTGTGCCAGTTGTGTCAAACAAACTTGTGCCAGTTGCATAGAACAAACTTGTGCCACTTGCATCGAACAAACTTGTGCCAGCTGCGTAGAACAAACTTTTGTCAGTTGTGTCAAACAAACTTGTGCCAGTTGTGTCAAACAAACTTGTGCCAGTTGCGTAGAACAAACTTGTGCCAGTTACGTAGAACAAACTTGTGCCAGTTGCGTAGAACAAACTTCTGCCAGTTGCGTAGAACAAACTTGTGCCAGTTACGTAGAACAAACTTGTGCCAGTTGCGTAGAACAAACTTCTGCCAGTTGCGTCAAACAAACTTGGGCCAGTTGCGTAGAACAAACTTGTGCCAGTTGCGTCAAACAAACTTGTGCCAGTTGCGTCAAACAAACTTGTGCCAGTTGCATAGAACAAACATGAGCCAGTTGCGTAGAACAAACTTGTGCCAGTTGCGCCGAACATACTTGCGCCAGTTGCGTTGAACAAACTTGTGCCAGTTGCGTAGAACAAACTTGTGCCAGTTGCGTAGAACAAACTTGTGCGAGTTGTGTCCAACAAACTTCTGCCAGTTGCATAGAACAAACTTGTGCCAGTTGCGTAGAACAAACTTGGGCCAGTTGCATAGAACAAACTTGTGCCAGTTGCGAAGAACAAACTTGTGCCAATTGCATCAAACAAACCTGTGCCAGTTGCGTAAAACAAACTTGTGCCAGTTGCGTAGAACAAATTTGTACCAGTTGCGTCGAACAAACTTGTGCCAGTTGCGTCGAACAAACTTGTGCCAGTTGCATCGAACAAACTTGTGCCAGTTGCGTCGAACAAACTTGTGCCAGTTGCGTCAAACAAACTTGTGCCAGTTGCATCGAACAAACTTGTGCCAGTTGCGTAGAACAAACTTGTGCCAGTTGTGTCAAACAAACTTGTGCCAGTTGCATAGAACAAACTTGTGCCACTTGCGTCGAACAAACTTGTGCCAGTTGCGCAGAACAAACTTTTGCCAGTTGTGTCAAACAAACTTGTGCCAGATGTGTCAAACAAACTTGTGCCAGTTACGTAGAACAAACTCGTGCCAGTTGCGTAGAATAAACTTCTGCCAGTTGCGTAGAACAAACTTGTGCCAGTTACGTAGAACAAACTTGTGCCAGTTGCGTAAAACAAACTTCTGCCAGTTGCGTCGAACAAACTTGGGCCAGTTGCGTAGAACAAACTTGTGAGGGTTGCGTCAAACAAACTTGTGCCAGTTGCGTCAAACAAACTTGTGCCAGTTGCACAGAACAAACTTGAGCCAGTTGCGTAGAACAAACTTGTGCCAGTTGCGTCGAACATACTTGCGCCAGTTGCGTTGAACAAACTTGTGCCAGTTGCGTAGAACAAACTTGTGCCAGTTGCGTAGAACAAACTTGTGCGAGTTGTGTCAAACAAACTTCTGCCAGTTGCATAGAACAAACTTGTGCCAGTTGCGTAGAACAAACTTGGGCCAGTTGCATAGAACAAACTTGTGCCAGTTGCGAAGAACAAACTTGTGCCAATTGCATCAAACAAACTTGTGCCAGTTGCGTAAAACAAACTTGTGCCAGTTGCGTAGAACAAATTTGTGCCAGTTGCGTATAACAAACTTGTGCCAGTTGCGTCGAACAAACTTGTGCCAGTTGCATCGAACAAACCTGTGCCAGTTGCATCGAACAAACTTGTGCCAGATGCGTTGAACAAACTTGTGACAGTTGCGTAGAACAAACTTGTGCCAGTTATTTCAAATAAACTTTTGCCCGATGCGTCAAACAAACTTGTGCCAGTTGTGTCAAACAAACTTCTGCCAGTTGCATAGAACAAACTTGTGCCACTTGTGTCGAACAAACTTGTGCCAGTTGCGTAGAACAAACTTTTGCCAGTTGCGTCGAACAAACTTGTGCCAGTTGCATCGAACAAACTTGTGCAGGTGCGCAGAACAAACTTTTGCCAGTTAAGTCAAACAGACTTGTGCCAGTTGCGTCAAACAAACTTGTGCCAGTTGCATAGAACAAACTTGTGCCAGTTGTGTAGAACAAACTTGTGCCAGTTGCGTCGAACACACTTGTGCCAGTTGTGTCGGACAAACTTGTGCCAATTGCGTCGAACAAACTTGTGCCAGTTGTGTCGGACAAACTTGTGCCAATTGCGTAGAACAAACTTGTGCCAGTTGCGTCGAACAAACTTGTGCCAGTTGCGTAGAACAAACTTGTGCCAGTTACGTAGAACAGAATTGTGCCAGTTGTGTCAGACAAACTTGTGCCAGTTGCGTAGAACAAACTTGTGCCAGTTCCGTAATACAAACTTGTGCCAGTTCCGTAAAATAAACTTGTGCCAGTTGCGTCGAACAAACTTGTGCCAGTTGCGTCGAACAAACTTGTGCCAGTTTTGTCGAACAAACTTGTGCCAGTTGTGTAGAACAAACTTGTGCCAATTTTGTCAAACAAACTTGTGCCAGTTGCGTCAAACAAACTTGGGCCAGTTGCGTCGAACAAACTTGTGCCAGTTTCGTCAAAGAAACTTGTGCCAGTTGCGTAGAACAAACTTGTGCCAGTTGCGTCAAACAAACTTGTGTCAGTTGCATAGAACAAACTTGTGCCAGTTGTGTAGAACAACCTTGTGCCAGTTGCGTCAAACAACCTTGTGCCAGTTGCGTCAAACAAACTTGTGCCAGTTGCGTCAAAAAAACTTGTGCCAGTTGCGTCAAACAAACTTTTGCCAGTTGGGTCGAATAAACTTGTGCCAGTTGCATTAAACAAACTTGTGCCAGTTGTGTCGAACAAACTTGTGCCATTTGCATCGAACAAACTTGTGCCAGTTGCGTCGAACAAGCTTGTGCCAGTTGCGTCAAACAAACTTGTGCCAGTTGTATCGAACAAACTTGTGCCAGTTGCGTAGAACAAACTTGTGCCAGTTGTGTCAAACAAACTTGTGCCAGTTGCATAGAACAAACTTGTGCCACTTGCGTCGAACAAACTTGTGCCAGTTGCGTAGAACAAACTTTTGCCAGTTGCATCGAACAAACTTGTGCCAGTTGTGTCAAACAAACTTGTGCCAGTTGCGTCGAACAAACTTGTGCCAGTTGCGTCGAACAAACTTGGGCCAGTTACGTAGAACAAACTTGTGCCAGTTGTGTCAGACAAACTTGTGCCAGTTGCGTAGAACAAACTTGTGCCAGTTGCGTAGAAAAAACTTTTTCCAGTTGCGAAGAACAAACTTGTGCCAGTTGCGCCGAACAAACTTGTTCCAGTTGCGTCGAACAATCTTGTGCCAGTTTCGTTGAACAAACTTGTGCCAGTTGCGCAGAACAAACTTGTGCCAGTTGTGTCAAACAAACTTGTGCCAGTTGCATCAAACAAACTTGTGCCAGTTGCGTCGAACAAACTTGTGCCAGTTGTGTCGAAGAAACTTGTGCCAGTTGCGTAGAACAAACTTGTGCCAGTTGCGTCAAACAAACTTGTGCCAGTTGCATAGAACAAACTTGTGCCAGTTGTGTAGAATAACCTTGTGCCAGTTACGTCAAACAACCTTGTGCCAGTTGCGCCAAACAAACTTGTGTTAATTGCATTGAACAAACTTTTGCCAGTTGTGTCAAACAAACTTGTGCCAGATGTGTCAAACAAACTTGTGCCAATTGCGTAGAACAAACTTGTGCCAGTTACTTAGAACAAACTTGTGCCAGTTGCGTAGAACAAACTTTTGCCAGTTGCGTAGAACAAACTTGTGCCAGTTACGTAGAACAAACTTGTGCCAGTTGCGTAGAACAAACTTCTGCCAGTTGCGTCAAACAAACTTGGGCCAGTTGCATAGAACTAACTTGTGCCAGTTGCGAAGAACAAACTTGTGCCAATTGCATCAAACAAACTTGTGCCAGTTGCGTAAAACAAACTTGTGCCAGTTGCGTAGAACAAACTTGTGCCAGTTGCGTCGAACATACTTGCGCCAGTTGCGTTGAACAAACTTGTGCCAGTTGCGTAGAACAAACTTGTGCCAGTTGTGTAGAACAAAACTTGTGCGAGTTGTGTCAAACAAACTTCTGCCAGTTGCATAGGACAAACTTGTGCCAGTTGCGTAGAACAAACTTGGGCCAGTTGCATAGAACAAACTTGTGCCAGTTGCGAAGAACAAACTTGTGCCAATTGCGCCAAACAAACTTGTGCCAGTTGCGTAGAACAAACTTGTGCCAGTTGCGTAGAACAAATTTGTGCCAGTTGCGCAGAACAAACTTTTGCCAGTTGCGTCGAACAAACTTGTGCCAGTTACGTTGAACAAACTTGTGCAAGTTGCGCAGAACAAACTTGTGCCAGTTGCGTCAAAGAAACTTGTGCCAGTTGCGTCGAACAAATTTATGCCAGTTGCGTAGAACAAACTTGTGTCAGTTGCGTAGAACAAACTTGTGCCAGTTGCATCGAACAAACTTGTGCCAGTTGCGTGGAACAAACTTGTGCCAGTTGCGTCGGACAAAATTGTGCCAATTGCGTCGAACAAACTTTTGCCAGTTGCGTAGAACAAACTTGTGCCAGTTGTGTCAAACAAACTTATGCCAGTTGCGTAAAACAAACTTGTGCCAGTTGCGTCAAACAGACTTGTGCCAGTTGCATAGAACAAACTTGTGCCAGTTGCGTAGACCAAACTTGTGCGAGTTGCGTCGAACACACTTGTGCCAGTTGTGTCGGACAAACTTGTGCCAATTGCGTTGAACAAACTTGTGCCAGTTGTGTCGGACAAACTTGTGCCAATTGCGTCGAACAAACTTGTGCCTGTTGCGTAGAACAAACTTCTGCCAGTTGTGTCAAACAAACTTGTGCCAGTTGCATAAAACAAACTTGTGCCAGTTGCGTCGAACAAACTTGTGCCAGTTGCGCAGAACAAACTTGTGCCAGTTACGTAGAACAAAATTGTGCCAGTTGTGTCAGACAAACTTGTGCCAGTTGCGTAGAACAAACTTGTGTCAGTTCCGTAAAACGAACTTGTGCCAGTTCCGTAAAACAAACTTGTGCCAGTTGCGTCGAACAAACATGTGCCAGTTGCGCCGAACAAATTTGTGCCAGTTTTGTTGAACAAACTTGTGCCAGTTGTGTAGAACAAACTTGTGCCAGTTTTGTCAAACAAACTTGTGCCAGTTGCGTCAAACAATCTTGGGCCAGTTGCGTCGAACAAACTTGTGCCAGTTTCGTCAAAGAAACTTGTGCCTGTTGCGTAGAACAAACTTGTGCCAGTTGCGTCAAACAAACTTGTGTCAGTTGCATAGAACAAACTTGTGCCAGTTGTGTAGAACAACCTTGTGCCAGTTACGTCAAACAACCTTGTGCCAGTTGCGTCAAACAAACTTGTGCCAGTTGCGTCAAAAAAACTTGTGCCAGTTGCGTCAAACAAACTTGTGCCAGTTGCACAGAACAAACTTGTGCCAGTTGCGTAGACCACACTTGTGCCAGTTGTGTCGAACACACTTGTGCCAGTTGTGTCGGACAAACTTGTGCCAATTGCGTCGAACAAACTTGTGCCAATTGCGTCGAACAAATTTGTGCCAGTTGCGTCGAACAAACTTCTGCCAGTTGTGTCAAACAAACTTGTGCCAGTTGCATAAAACAAACTTGTGCCAGTTGCGTCGAACAAACTTGTGCCAGTTGCGTAGAACAAACTTGTGCCAGTTACGTAGAACAAAATTGTGCCAGTTGTGTCAGACAAACTTGTGCCAGTTGCGTAGAACAAACTTGTACCAGTTCCGTAAAACAAACTTGTGCCAGTTCCGTAAAACAAACTTGTGCCACTTGCGTCGAACAAACTTGTGCCAGTTGCGTTGAACAAACTTGTGCCAGTTTTGTTGAACAAACTTGTGCCAGTTGTGTAGAACAAACTTGTGCCAGTTTTGTCAAACAAACTTGTGCCAGTTGCGTCAAACAAACTTGGGCCAGTTACGTCGAACAAACTTGTGCCAGTTTCGTCAAAGAAACTTGTGCCAGTTGCGTAGAACAAACTTGTGCCAGTTGCGTCAAACAAACTTGTGTCAGTTACATAGAACAAACTTTTGCCAGTTGTGTAGAACAACCTTGTGCCAGTTGCGTCAAACAACCTTGTGCCAGTTGCGTCAAACAAACTTGTGCCAGTTGCGTCAAAAAAACTTGTGCCAGTTGCATCAAACAAACTTGTGCCAGTTGGGTCGAATAAACTTGTGCCAGTTGCGTTAAACAAACTTATGCTAGTTGCGTCAAACAAACTTGTGCCATTTGCATCGAACAAACTTGTGCCAGTTGCGTCGAACAAGCTTGTGCCAGTTGCGTCAAACAAACTTGTGCCAGTTGCATCGAACAAACTTGTGCCAGTTGCGTAGAACAAACTTGTGCCAGTTGTGTCAAACAAAATTGTGCCAGTTGCATAGAACAAACTTGTGCCACTTGCGTCGAACAAATTTGTGCCCGTTGCGTAGAACAAACTTTTGCCAGATGTGTAGAACAAACTTGTGCCAGTTGTGTCAAACAAACTTGTGCCAGTTGCATCGAACAAACTTGTGCCAGTTGCCTAGAACAAACTTGTGCCAGTTACGTAGAACAAACTTGTGCCAGTTGTGTCAGAAAAACTTGTGCCAGTTGCGTAGAACAAACTTGTGCCAGTTTCGTAGAACAAACTTGTGCCAGTTGCGTAGAAAAAACTTGTACCAATTGCGAAGAACAAACTTGTACCAGTTGCGCCGAACAAACTTGTTCCAGTTGCGTCGAACAATCTTGTGCCAGTTTCGTCGAACAAACTTGTGCAAGTTGCGTAGAACAAACTTGTGCCAGTTGTGTCAAACAAACTTGTGCCAGTTGCATCAAACAAACTTGGGCCAGTTGCGTCGAACAAACTTGTGCCAGTTGTGTCGAAGAAACTTGTGCCAGTTGCGTAGAACAAACTTGTGCCAGTTGCGTCAAACAAACTTGTGCCAGTTGCACAGAACAAACTTGTGCCAGTTGTGTAGAATAACCTTGTAACAGTTGCGTCAAACAACCTTGTGCCAGTTGCGTCAAACAAACTTGTGCCAGTTGCGTCAAAAAAACTTGTGCCAGTTGCGTCAAACAAACTTGTGCCAGTTGGGTCGAATAAACTTGTGCCAGTTGCGTTAAACAAACTTGTGCCAGTTCGTCGAACAAACTTGTGCCAGTTGCGTTAAACAAACTTGTGCCAGTTCGTCGAACAAACTTGTGCCAGTTGCATCGAACATACTTGTGCCAGTTGCGTCGAACAAACTTGTGCCAGTTGCGTCAAACAAACTTGTGCCAGTTGCATCGAACAAACTTGAGCCAGTTGCGTAGAACAAACTTGTGCCAGTTGTGTCAAACAAACTTGTGCCAGTTGCATAGAACAAACTTGTGCCACTTGCGTCGAACAAACTTGTGCCAGTTGCGCAGAACAAACTTTTGCCAGTTGTGTCAAACAAACTTGTGCCAGATGTGTCAAACAAACTTGTGCCAGTTGCGTAGAACAAACTTGTGCCAGTTGCGTAGAACAAACTTGTGCCAGTTACGTAGAACAAACTTGTGTCAGTTGCGTAGAACAAACTTGTGCCAGTTGCATCGAACAAACTTGTGCCAGTTACGTAGAACAAACTTGTGCCAGTTGCCTCAAACAAACTTGTGCCAGTTGCATCGAACAAACTTGTGCCAGTTGCGTAGAACAAACTTGTGCCAGTTGTGTCAAACAAACTTGTGCCAGTTGCATAGAACAAACTTGTACCACTTGCGTTGAACAAATTTGTGCCAGTTGCGTAGAACAAACTTTTGCCAGTTGTGTAGAAAAACTTGTGCCAGTTGTGTCAAACAAACTTGTGCCAGTTGCGTAGAACAAACTTGTGCCAGTTACGTAGAACAAACTTGTGTCAGTTGAGTAGAACAAACTTGTGCCAGTTGCATCGAACAAACTTGTGCCAGTTACGTAGAACAAACTTGTGCCAGTTTCGTCAAACAAACTTGTGCCAGTTGCATCGAACAAACTTGTGCCAGTTGCGTAGAACAAACTTGTGCCAGTTGTGTCAAACAAACTTGTGCCAGTTGCATAGAACAAACTTGTACCACTTGTGTTGAACAAATTTGTGCCAGTTGCGTAGAACAAACTTTTGCCAGTTGTGTAGAACAAACTTGTGCCAGTTGTGTCAAACAAACTTGTGCCAGTTGCGTCGAACAAACTTGTACCAGTTGCGTAGAACAAACTTGTGCCAGTTACGTAGAACAAACTTGTGCCAGTTGTGTCAGACAAACTTGTGCCAGTTGCGTAGAACAAACTTGTGCCAGTTTCGTAGAACAAACATGTGCCAGAAGCGTAGAAAAAACTTGTACCAATTGCGAAGAACAAACTTGTGCCAGTTGCGCCGAACAAACTTGTTCCAGTTGCGTCGAACAATCTTGTGCCAGTTTCGTCGAACAAACTTGTGCCAGTTGCGTAGAACAAACTTGTGCCAGTTGTGTCAAACAAACTTGTGCCAGTTGCATCAAACAAACTTGTGCCAGTTGCGTCAAACAAACTTGTGCCAGTTTTGTCGAAGAAACTTGTGCCAGTTGCGTAGAACAAACTTGTGCCAGTTGCGTCAAACAAACTTGTGCCAGTTGCACAGAACAAACTTGTGCCAGTTGTGTAGAATAACCTTGTAACAGTTGCGTCAAACAACCTTGTGCCAGTTGCGTCAAACAAACTTGTGCCAGTTGCGTCAAAAAAACTTGTGCCAGTTGCGTCAAACAAACTTGTGCCAGTTGGGTCGAATAAACTTGTGCCAGTTGCGTTAAACAAACTTGTGCCAGTTCGTCGAACAAACTTGTGCCAGTTGCATCGAACAAACTTGTGCCAGTTGCGTCGAACAAACTTGTGCCAGCTTCATCGAACAAACTTTTGCCAGTTGTGTCAAACAAACTTGTGCCAGATGTGTCAAACAAACTTGTGCCAATTGCGTAGAACAAACTTGTGCCAGTTACTTAGAACAAACTTGTGCCAGTTGCGTAGAACAAACTTCTGCCAGTTGCGTATAACAAACTTGTGCCAGTTACGTAGAACAAACTTGTGCCAGTTGCGTAGAACAAACTTCTGCCAGTTGCGTCAAACAAACTTGGGCCAGTTGTGTAGAACAAACTTGTGCCAGTTGCGTCAAACAAACTTGTGCCAGTTGCGTCAAACACACTTGTGCCAGTTGCATAGAACAAACTTGAGCCAGTTGCGTAGAACAAACTTGTGCCAGTTGCGTCGAACATACTTGCGCCAGTTGCGTTGAACAAACTTGTGCCAGTTGCGTAGAACAAACTTGTGCCAGTTGTGTAGAACAAACTTGTGCGAGTTGTGTCAAACAAACTTCTGCCAGTTGCATAGGGCAAACTTGTGCCAGTTGCGTAGAACAAACTTGGGCCAGTTGCATAGAACAAACTTGTGCCAGTTGCGAAGAACAAACTTGTGCCAATTGCGCCAAACAAACTTGTGCCAGTTGCGTAGAACAAACTTGTGCCAGTTGCGTAGAACAAATTTGTGCCAGTTGCGCAGAACAAACTTGTGCCAGTTGCGTCGAACAAACTTGTGCCAGTTGCGTTGAACAAACTTGTGCAAGTTGCGCAGAACAAACTTGTGCCAGTTGCGTCAAAGAAACTTGTGCCAGTTGCGTCGAACAAATTTATGCCAGTTGCGTAGAACAAACTTGTGTCAGTTGCGTAGAAAAAAACTTGTGCCAGTTGCATCGAACAAACTTGTGCCAGTTGCGTCAAACAAACTTGTGCCAGTTGCGTCGGACAAAATTGTGCCAATTGCGTCGAACAAACTTTTGCCAGTTGCGTAGAACAAACTTGTGCCAGTTGTGTCAAACAAACTTATGCCAGTTGCGTAAAACAAACTTGTGCCAGTTGCGTCAAACAGACTTGTGCCAGTTGCATAGAACAAACTTGAGCCAGTTGCGTAGACCAAACTTGTGCCAGTTGCGTCGAACACACTTGTGCCAGTTGTGTCGGACAAACTTGTGCCAATTGCGTTGAACAAACTTGTGCCAGTTGTGTCGGACAAACTTGTGCCAATTGCGTCGAACAAACTTGTGCCTGTTGCGTAGAACAAACTTCTGCCAGTTGTGTCAAACAAACTTGTGCCAGTTGCATAAAACAAACTTGTGCCAGTTGCGTCGAACAAACTTGTGCCAGTTGCGCAGAACAAACTTGTGCCAGTTACGTAGAACAAAATTGTGCCAGTTGTTTCAGACAAACTTGTGCCAGTTGCGTAGAACAAACTTGTGTCAGTTCCGTAAAACGAACTTGTGCCAGTTCCGTAAAACAAACTTGTGCCAGTTGCGTCGAACAAACATGTGCCAGTTGCGTCGAACAAACTTGTGCCAGTTTTGTTGAACAAACTTGTGCCAGTTGTGTAGAACAAACTTGTGCCAGTTTTGTCAAACAAACTTGTGCCAGTTGCGTCAAACAATCTTGGGCCAGTTGAGTCGAACAAACTTGTGCCAGTTTCGTCAAAGAAACTTGTGCCAGTTGCGTAGAACAAACTTGTGCCAGTTGCGTCAAACAAACTTGTGTCAGTTGCATAGAACAAACTTGTGCCAGTTGTGTAGAACAACCTTGTGCCAGTTACGTCAAACAACCTTGTGCCAGTTGCGTCAAACTTGTGCCAGTTGTGTCAAAAAAACTTGTGCCAGTTGCGTCAAACAAACTTGTGCCAGTTGCATAGAACAAACTTGTGCCAGTTGCGTAGACCAAACTTGTGCCAGTTGTGTCGAACACACTTGTGCCAGTTGTGTCGGACAAACTTGTGCCAATTGCGTCGAACAAACTTGTGCCAATTGCGTCGAACAAATTTGTGCCAGTTGCGTCGAACAAACTTCTGCCAGTTGTGTCAAACAAACTTGTGCCAGTTGCATAAAACAAACTTGTGCCAGTTGCGTCGAACAAACTTGTGCCAGTTGCGTAGAACAAACTTGTGCCAGTTACGTAGAACAAAATTGTGCCAGTTGTGTCAGACAAACTTGTGCCAGTTGCGTAGAACAAACTTGTACCAGTTCCGTAAAACAAACTTGTGCCAGTTCCGTAAAACAAACTTGTGCCAGTTGCGTCGAACAAAATTGTGCCAGTTGCGTTGAACAAACTTGTGCCAGTTTTGTTGAAGAAACTTGTGCCAGTTGTGTAGAACAAACTTGTGCCAGTTTTGTCAAACAAACTTGTGCCAGTTGCGTCAAACAAACTTGGGCCAGTTGCGTCGAACAAACTTGTGCCAGTTTCGTCAAAGAAACTTGTGCCAGTAGCGTAGAACAAACTTGTGCCAGTTGCGTCAAACAAACTTGTGTCAGATGCATAGAACAAACTTGTGCCAGTTGTGTAGAACAACCTTGTGCCAGTTGCGTCAAACAACCTTGTGCCAGTTGCGTCAAACAAACTTGTGCCAGTTGCGTCAAAAAAACTTGTGCCAGTTGCGTCAAACAAACTTGTGCCAGTTGGGTCGAATAAACTTGTGCCAGTTGCGTTAAACAAACTTATGCTAGTTGCGTCAAACAAACTTGTGCCCTTTGCATCGAACAAACTTGTGCCAGTTGCGTCGAACAAGCTTGTGCCAGTTGCGTCAAACAAACCTGTGCCAGTTGCATCGAACAAACTTGTGCCAGTTGCGTAGAACAAACTTGTGCCAGTTGTGTCAAACAAAATTGTGCCAGTTCCATAGAACAAACTTGTGCCACTTGCGTCGAACAAATTTGTGCCCGTTGCGTAGAACAAACTTTTGCCAGTTGCGTCAAACAAACTTGTGCCAGTTGTGTCAAACAAACTTGTGCCAGTTGCGTCGAACAAACTTGTGCCAGTTGCGTAGAACAAACTTGTGCCAGTTACGTAGAACAAACTTGTGCCAGTTGTGTCAGACAAACTTGTGCCAGTTGAGTAGAACAAACTTGTGCCAGTTTCGTAGAACAAACTTGTGCCAGTTGCGTAGAAAAAACTTGTACCAATTGCGAAGAACAAACTTGTGCCAGTTGCGCCGAACAAACTTGTTCCAGTTGCGTCGAACAATCTTGTGCCAGTTTCGTCGAACAAACTTGTGCCAGTTGCGTAGAACAAACTTGTGCCAGTTGTGTCAAACAAACTTGTGCCAGTTGCATCAAACAAACTTGGGCCAGTTGCGTCAAACAAACTTGTGCAAGTTGTGTCGAAGAAACTTGTGCCAGTTGCGTAGAACAAACTTGTGCCAGTTGCGTCAAACAAACTTGTGCCAGTTGCACAGAACAAACTTGTGCCAGTTGTGTAGAATAACCTTGTAACAGTTGCGTCAAACAACCTTGTGCCAGTTGCGTCAAACAAACTTGTGCCAGTTGCGTCAAAAAAACTTGTGCCAGTTGCGTCAAACAAACTTGTGCCAGTTGGGTCGAATAAACTTGTGCCAGTTGCGTTAAACAAACTTGTGCCAGTTCGTCGAACAAACTTGTGCCAGTTGCGTTAAACAAACTTGTGCCAGTTCGTCGAACAAACTTGTGCCAGTTGCATCGAACAAACTTGTGCCAGTTGCGTCGAACAAACTTGTGCCAGTTGCATCAAAGAAACTTGTGCCAGTTGCATCGAACAAACTTGAGCCAGTTGCGTAGAACAAACTTGTGCCAGTTGTGTCAAACAAACTTGTGCCAGTTGCATAGAACAAACTTGTGCCACTTGCGTCGAACAAACTTGTGCCAGTTGCGCAGAACAAACTTTTGCCAGTTGTGTCAAACAAACTTGTGCCAGATGTGTCAAACAAACTTGTGCCAGTTGCGTAGAACAAACTTGTGCCAGTTGCGTAGAACAAACTTGTGCCAGTTACGTAGAACAAACTTGTGTCAGTTGCGTAGAACAAACTTGTGCCAGTTGCATCGAACAAACTTGTGCCAGTTACGTAGAACAAACTTGTGCCAGTTGCGTCAAACAAACTTGTGCCAGTTGCATCGAACAAACTTGTGCCAGTTGCGTAGAACAAACTTGTGCCAGTTGTGTCAAACAAACTTGTGCCAGTTGCATAGAACAAACATGTACCACTTGCGTTGAACAAATTTGTGCCAGTTGCGTAGAACAAACTTTTGCCAGTTGTGTAGAACAAACTTGTGCCAGTTGTGTCAAACAAACTTGTGCCAGTTGCGTCGAACAAACTTGTGCCAGTTGCGTAGAACAAACTTGTGCCAGTTACGTAGAACAAACTTGTGCTAGTTGTGTCAGACAAACTTGTGCCAGTTGCGTAGAACAAACTTGTGCCAGTTTCGTAGAACAAACTTGTGCCAGTTGCGTAGAAAAAACTTGTACCAATTGCGAAGAACAAACTTGTGCCAGTTGCGCCGAGCAAACTTGTTCCAGTTGCGTCGAACAATCTTGTGCCAGTTTCGTCGAACAAACTTGTGCCAGTTGCGTAGAACAAACTTGTGCCAGTTGTGTCAAACAAACTTGTGCCAGTTGCATCAAACAAACTTGTGCCAGTTGCGTCGAACAAACTTGTGCCAGTTGTGTCGAAGAAACTTGTGCCAGTTGCGTAGAACAAACTTGTGCCAGTTGCGTCAAACAAACTTGTGCCAGTTGCACAGAACAAACTTGTGCCAGTTGTGTAGAATAACCTTGTAACAGTTGCGTCAAACAACCTTGTGCCAGTTGCGTCAAACAAACTTGTGCCAGTTGCGTCAAAAAAACTTGTGCCAGTTGCGTCAAACAAACTTGTGCCAGTTGGGTCGAATAAACTTGTGCCAGTTGCGTTAAATAAACTTGTGCCAGTTCGTCGAACAAACTTGTGCTAGTTGCATCGAACAAACTTGTGCCAGTTGCGTCGAACAAACTTCTGCCAGTTGCGTCAAACAAACTTGTGCCAGTTGCATCGAACAAACTTGTGCCAGTTGCGTAGAACAAACTTGTGCCAGTTGTGTCAAACAAACTTGTGCCAGTTGCATCGAACAAACTTGTGCCAGTTGCGTAGAACAAACTTTTGCCAGTTGTGTAGAACAAACTTGTGCCAGTTGTGTCAAACAAACTTGTGCCAGTTGCGTCGAACAAACTTGTGCCAGTTGCGTAGAACAAACTTGTGCCAGTTACGTAGAACAAACTTGTGCCAGTTGTGTCAGACAAACTTGTGCCAGTTGCGTAGAACAAACTTGTGCCAGTTTCGTAGAACAAACTTGTGCCAGTTGCGTAGAAAAAACTTGTACCAATTGCGAAGAACAAACTTGTGCCAGTTGCGCCGAACAAACTTGTTCCAGTTGCGTCGAACAATCTTGTGCCAGTTTCGTCGAACAAACTTGTGCCAGTTGCGTAGAACAAACTTGTGCCAGTTGTGTCAAACAAACTTGTGCCAGTTGCATCAAACAAACTTGTGCCAGTTGCGTAGAACAAACTTGTGCCAGTTGTGTCAAACAAACTTGTGCCAGTTGCATCAAACAAACTTGTGCCAGTTGTGTCGAAGAAACTTGTGCCAGTTGCGTAGAACAAACTTGTGCCAGTTGCGTCAAACAAACTTGTGCCAGTTGCACAGAACAAACTTGTGCCAGTTGTGTAGAATAACCTTGTAACAGTTGCGTCAAACAACCTTGTGCCAGTTGCGTCAAACAAACTTGTGCCAGTTGCGTCAAAAAAACTTGTGCCAGTTGTGTCAAACAAACTTGTGCCATTTGGGTCGAATAAACTTGTGCCAGTTGCGTTAAACAAACTTGTGCCAGTTCGTCGAACAAACTTGTGCCAGTTGCATCGAACAAACTTGTGCCAGCTGCGTCGAACAAACTTGTGCCAGTTGCGTCAAACAAACTTGTGCCATTTGCATCGAACAAACTTGTGCCAGTTGCGTAGAACAAACTTGTGCCAGTTGTGTCAAACAAACTTGTGCCAGTTGCATCGAACAAACTTGTGCCAGTTGCGTCGAACAAACTTGTGCCAGTTGCGTCAAACTAACTTGTGCCAGTTGCATCGAACAAACTTGTGCCAGTTGCGTAGAACAAACTTGTGCCAGTTGTGTCAAACAAACTTGTGCCAGTTGCATAGAACAAACTTGTGCCACTTGCATCGAACAAACTTGTGCCAGCTGCGTAGAACAAACTTTTGCCAGTTGTGTCAAACAAACTTGTGCCAGATGCGTCAAACAAACTTGTGCCAGTTGCGTAGAACAAACTTGTACCAGTTACGTAGAACAAACTTGTGCCAGTTGCGTAGACCAAACTTCTGCCAGTTGCGTAGAACAAACTTGTGCCAGTTACGTAGAACAAACTTGTGCCAGTTGCGTAGTACAAACTTCTGCCAGTTGCGTCAAACAAACTTGGGCCAGTTTCGTAGAACAAACTTGTGCCAGTTGCGTCAAACAAACTTGTGCCAGTTGCGTCAAACAAACTTTTGCCAGTTGCATAGAACAAACTTGAGCCAGTTGCGTAGAACAAACTTGTGCCAGTTGCGCCGAACAAACTTGCGCCAGTTGCGTCGAACAAACTTGTGCCAGTTGCGTAGAACAAACTTGTGCCAGTTGCGTAGAACAAACTTGTGCGAGTTGTGTCAAATAAACTTCTGCCAGTTGCATAGAACAAACTTGTGCCAGTTGCGTAGAACAAACTTGGGCCAGTTGCATAGAACAAACTTGTGCCAGTTGCGAAGAACAAACTTGTGCCAATTGCATCAAACAAACTTGTGCCAGTTGCGTAAAACAAACTTGTGCCAGTTGCGTAGAACAAATTTGTACCAGTTGCGCAGAACAAACTTGTGCCAGTTGCGTCGAACAAACTTGTGCCAGTTGCATCGAACAAACTTGTGCCAGTTGCGTCGAACAAACTTGTGCCAGTTGCGTCAAACAAACTTGTGCCAGTTGCATCGAACAAACTTGTGCCAGTTGCGTAGAACAAACTTGTGCCAGTTGTGTCAAACAAACTTGTGCCAGTTGCATAGAACAAACTTGTGCCACTTGCGTCGAACAAACTTGTGCCAGTTGCGCAAAACAAACTTTTGCCAGTTGTGTCAAACAAACTTGTGCCAGATGTGTCAAACAAACTTGTGCCAGTTGCGTAGAACAAACTTGTGCCAGTTACGTAGAACAAACTTGTGCCAGTTGCGTAGAACAAACTTCTGCCAGTTGCGTAGAACAAACTTGTGCCAGTTACGTAGAACAAACTTGTGCCAGTTGCGTAAAACAAACTTCTGCCAGTTGCGTCGAACAAACTTGGGCCAGTTGCGTAGAACAAACTTGTGCCAGTTGCGTCAAACAAACTTGTGCCAGTTGCGTCAAACAAACTTGTGCCAGTTGCATAGAACAAACTTGAGCCAGTTGCGTAGAACAAACTTGTGCCAGTTGCGTCGAACATACTTCCGCCAGTTGCGTTGAACAAACTTGTGCCAGTTGCGTAGAACAAACTTGTGCCAGTTGCGTAAAACAAACTTGTGCGAGTTGTGTCAAACAAACTTCTGCCAGTTGCATAGAACTAACTTGTGCCAGTTGCGTAGAACAAACTTGGGCCAGTTGCATAGAACAAACTTGTGCCAGTTGCGAAGAACAAACTTGTGCCAATTGCATCAAACAAACTTGTGCCAGTTGCGTAAAACAAACTTGTGCCAGTTGCGTAGAACAAATTTGTGCCAGTTGCGTAGAACAAACTTGTGCCAGTTGCGTCGAACAAACTTGTGCCAGTGGCATCGAACAAACCTGTGCCAGTTGCATCGAACAAACTTGTGCCAGATGCGTTGAACAAACTTGTGACAGTTGCGTAGAACAAACTTGTGCCAGTTGTTTCAAATAAACTTTTGCCCGATACGTCAAACAAACTTGTGCCAGTTGTGTCAAACAAACTTCTGCCAGTTGCATAGAACAAACTTGTGCCACTTGTGTCGAACAAACTTGTGCCAGTTGCGTAGAACAAACTTTTGCCAGTTGCGTCGAACAAACTTGTGCCAGTTGCATCGAACAAACTTGTGCAGGTGCGCAGAACAAACTTGTGCCAGTTAAGTCAAACAGACTTGTGCCAGTTGCGTCAAACAAACTTGTGCCAGTTGCATAGAACAAACTTGTGCCAGTTGTGTAGACCAAACTTGTGCCAGTTGCGTCGAACACACTTGTGCCAGTTGTGTCGGACAAACTTGTGCCAATTGCGTCGAACAAACTTGTGCCAGTTGTGTCGGACAAACTTGTGCCAATTGCGTAGAACAAACTTGTGCCAGTTGCGTCGAACAAACTTGTGCCAGTTGCGTAGAACAAACTTGTGCCAGTTACGTAGAACAGAATTGTGCCAGTTGTGTCAGACAAACTTGTGCCAGTTGCGTAGAACAAACTTGTGCCAGTTCCGTAATACAAACTTGTGCCAGTTCCGTAAAATAAACTTGTGCCAGTTGCGTCGAACAAACTTGTGCCAGTTGCGTCGAACAAACTTGTGCCAGTTTTGTCGAACAAACTTGTGCCAGTTGTGTAGAACAAACTTGTGCCAGTTTTGTCAAACAAACTTGTGCCAGTTGCGTCAAACAAACTTGGGCCAGTTGCGTCGAACAAACTTGTGCCAGTTTCGTCAAAGAAACTTGTGCCAGTTGCGTAGAACAAACTTGTGCCAGTTGCGTCAAACAAACTTGTGTCAGTTGCATAGAACAAACTTGTGCCAGTTGTGTAGAACAACCTTGTGCCAGTTGCGTCAAACAACCTTGTGCCAGTTGCGTCAAACAAACTTGTGCCAGTTGCGTCAAAAAAACTTGTGCCAGTTGCGTCAAACAAACTTTTGCCAGTTGGGTCGAATAAACTTGTGCCAGTTGCGTTAAACAAACTTGTGCCAGTTGTGTCGAACAAACTTGTGCCATTTGCATCGAACAAACTTGTGCCAGTTGCGTCGAACAAGCTTGTGCCAGTTGAGTCAAACAAACTTGTGCCAGTTGTATCGAACAAACTTGTGCCAGTTGCGTAGAACAAACTTGTGCCAGTTGTGTCAAACAAACTTGTGCCAGTTGCATAGAACAAACTTGTGCCACTTGCGTCGAACAAACTTGTGCCAGTTGCGTAGAACAAACTTTTGCCAGTTGCGTAGAACAAACTTGTGCCAGTTGTGTCAAACAAACTTGTGCCAGTTGCGTCGAACAAACTTGTGCCAGTTGCGTCGAACAAACTAGGGCCAGTTACGTAGAACAAACTTGTGCCAGTTGTGTCAGACAAACTTGTGCCAGTTGCGTAGAACAAACTTGTGCCAGTTGCGTAGAAAAAACTTTTTCCAGTTGCGAAGAACAAACTTGTGCCAGTTGCGCCGAACAAACTTGTTCCAGTTGCGTCGAACAATCTTGTGCCAGTTTCGTTGAACAAACTTGTGCCAGTTGCGCAGAACAAACTTGTGCCAGTTGTGTCAAACAAACTTGTGCCAGTTTCATCAAACAAACTTGTGCCAGTTGCGTAGAACAAACTTGTGCCAGTTGTGTTGAAGAAACTTGTGCCAGTTGCGTAGAACAAACTTGTGCCAGTTGCGTCAAACAAACTTGTGCCAGTTGCATAGAACAAACTTGTGCCAGTTGTGTAGAATAACCTTGTGCCAGTTACGTCAAACAACCTTGTGCCAGTTGCGCCAAACAAACTTGTGCCAGTTGCATCGAACAAACTTTTGCCAGTTGTGTCAAACAAACTTGTGCCAGATGTGTCAAACAAACTTGTGCCAATTGCGTAGAACAAACTTGTGCCAGTTACTTAGAACAAACTTGTGCCAGTTGCGTAGAACAAACTTCTGCCAGTTGCGTAGAACAAACTTGTGCCAGTTACGTAGAACAAACTTGTGCCAGTTGCGTAGAACAAACTTCTGCCACTTGCGTCAAACAAACTTGGGCCAGTTGCGTAGAACAAACTTGTGCCAGTTGCGTCAAACAAACTTGTGCCAGTTGCGTCAAACACACTTGTGCCAGTTGCATACAACAAACTTGAGCCAGTTGCGTAGAACAAACTTGTGCCAGTTGCGTCGAACATACTTGCGCCAGTTGCGTTGAACAAACTTGTGCCAGTTGCGTAGAACAAACTTGTGCCAGTTGTGTAGAACAAACTTGTGCGAGTTGTGTCAAACAAACTTCTGCCAGTTGCATAGGACAAACTTGTGCCAGTTGCGTAGAACAAACTTGGGCCAGTTGCATAGAACAAACTTGTGCCAGTTGCGAAGAACAAACTTGTGCCAATTGCGCCAAACAAACTTGTGCCAGTTGCGTAGAACAAACTTGTGCCAGTTGCGTAGAACAAATTTGTGCCAGTTGCGCAGAACAAACTTGTGCCAGTTGCGTCGAACAAACTTGTGCAAGTTGCGTTGAACAAACTTGTGCAAGTTGCGCAGAACAAACTTGTGCCAGTTGCGTCAAAGAAACTTGTGCCAGTTGCGTCGAACAAATTTATGCCAGTTGCATAGAACAAACTTGTGTCAGTTGCGTAGAACAAACTTGTGCCAGTTGCATCGAACAAACTTGTGCCAGTTGCGTCGGACAAAATTGTGCCAATTGCGTCGAACAAACTTTTGCCAGTTGCGTAGAACAAACTTGTGCCAGTTGTGTCAAACAAACTTATGCCAGTTGCGTAAAACAAACTTGTGCCAGTTGCGTCAAACAGACTTGTGCCAGTTGCATAGAACAAACTTGTGCCAGTTGCGTAGACCAAACTTGTGCCAGTTGCGTCGAACACACTTGTGCCAGTTGTGTCGGACAAACTTGTGCCAATTGTGTTGAACAAACTTGTGCCAGTTGTGTCGGACAAACTTGTGCCAATTGCGTCGAACAAACTTGTGCCTGTTGCGTAGAACAAACTTCTGCCAGTTGTGTCAAACAAACTTGTGCCAGTTGCATAAAACAAACTTGTGCCAGTTGCGTCGAACAAACTTGTGCCAGTTGCGCAGAACAAACTTGTGCCAGTTACGTAGAACAAAATTGTGCCAGTTGTGTCAGACAAACTTGTGCCAGTTGCGTAGAACAAACTTGTGTCAGTTCCGTAAAACGAACTTGTGCCAGTTCCGTAAAACAAACTTGTGCCAGTTGCGTCGAACAAACATGTGCCAGTTGCGTCGAACAAACTTGTGCCAGTTTTGTTGAACAAACTTGTGCTATATGTGTAGAACAAACTTGTGCCAGTTTTGTCAAACAAACTTGTGCCAGTTGCGTCAAACAATCTTGGGCCAGTTGCGTCGAACAAACTTGTGCCAGTTTCGTCAAAGAAACTTGTGCCAGTTGCGTAGAACAAACTTGTGCCAGTTGCGTCAAACAAACTTGTGTCAGTTGCATAGAACAAACTTGTGGCAGTTGTGTAGAACAACTTTGTGCCAGTTACGTCAAACAACCTTGTGCCAGTTGCGTCAAACAAACTTGTGCCAGTTGCGTCAAAAAAACTTGTGCCAGTTGCGTCAAACAAACTTGTGCCAGTTGCATAGAACAAACTTGTGCCAGTTGCGTAGACCAAACTTGTGCCAGTTATGTCGAACACACTTGTGCCAGTTGTGTCGGACAAATTTGTGCCAATTGCGTCGAACAAACTTGTGCCAATTGCGACGAACAAATTTGTGCCAGTTGCGTCGAACAAACTTCTGCCAGTTGTGTCAAACAAACTTGTGCCAGTTGCATAAAACAAACTTGTGCCAGTTGCGTCGAACAAACTTGTGCCAGTTGCGTAGAACAAACTTGTGCCAGTTACGTAGAACAAAATTGTGCCAGTTGTGTCAGACAAACTTGTGCCAGTTGCGTAGAACAAACTTGTACCAGTTCCGTAAAACAAACTTGTGCCAGTTCCGTAAAACAAACTTGTGCCAGTTGCGTCAAACAAACTTGTGCCAGTTGCGTTGAACAAACTTGTGCCAGTTTTGTTGAACAAACTTGTGCCAGTTGTGTAGAACAAACTTGTGCCAGTTTTGTCAAACAAACTTGTGCCAGTTGCGTCAAACAAACTTGGGCCAGTTGCGTCGAACAAACTTGTGCCAGTTTCGTCAGAGAAACTTGTGCCAGTTGCGTAGAACAAACTTGTGCCAGTTGCGTCAAACAAACTTGTGTCAGTTGCATAGAACAAACTTGTGCCAGTTGTGTAGAACAACCTTGTGCCAGTTGTGTCAAACAACCTTGTGCCAGTTGCGTCAAACAAACTTGTGCCAGTTGCGTCAAAAAAACTTGTGCCAGTTGCGTCAAACAAACTTGTGCCAGTTGGGTCGAATAAACTTGCGCCAGTTGCGTTAAACAAACTTATGCTAGTTGCGTCAAACAAACTTGTGCCATTTGCATCGAACAAACTTGTGCCAGTTGCGTCGAACAAGCTTGTGCCAGTTGCGTCAAACAAACTTGTGCCAGTTGCATCGAACAAACTTGTGCCAGTTGCGTAGAACAAACTTGTGCCAGTTGTGTCAAACAAAATTGTGCCAGTTGCATAGAACAAACTTGTGCCACTTGTGTCGAACAAATTTGTGCCAGTTGCGTAGAACAAACTTTTGCCAGTTGTGTAGAACAAACTTGTGCCAGTTGTGTCAAACAAACTTGTGCCAGTTGCGTCGAACAAACTTGTGCCAGTTGCGTTGAACAAACTTGTGCCAGTTACATAGAACAAACTTGTGCCAGTTGTGTCAGACAAACTTGTGCCAGTTGCGTAGAACAAGCTTGTGCCAGTTTCGTAGAACAAACTTGTGCCAGTTGCGTAGAAAAAACTTGTACCAATTGCGAAGAACAAACTTGTGCCAGTTGCGCCGAACAAACTTGTTCCAGTTGCGTCGAACAATCTTGTGCCAGTTTCGTCGAACAAACTTGTGCCAGTTGCATAGAACAAACTTGTGCCAGTTGTGTCAAACAAACTTGTGCCAGTTGCATCAAACAAACTTGGGCCAGTTGCGTCGAACAAACTTGTGCCAGTTGTGTCGAAGAAACTTGTGCCAGTTGCGTAGAACAAACTTGTGCCAGTTGCGTCAAACAAACTTGTGCCAGTTGCACAGAACAAACTTGTGCCAGTTGTGTAGAATAACCTTGTAACAGTTGCGTCAAACAACCTTGTGCCAGTTGCGTCAAACAAACTTGTGCCAGTTGCGTCAAAAAAACTTGTGCCAGTTGCGTCAAACAAACATGTGCCAGTTGGGTCGAATAAACTTGTGCCAGTTGCGTTAAACAAACTTGTGCCAGTTCGTCGAACAAACTTGTGCCAGTTGCATTAAACAAACTTGTGCTAGTTCGTCGAACAAACTTGTGCCAGTTGCATCGAACAAACTTGTGCCAGTTGCGTCGAACAAACTTGTGCCAGTTGCGTCAAACAAACTTGTGCCAGTTGCATCGAACAAACTTGAGCCAGTTGCGTAGAACAAACTTGTGTCAGTTGTGTCAAACAATCTTGTGCCAGTTGCATAGAACAAACTTGTGCCACTTGCGTCGAACAAACTTGTGCCAGTTGGGCAGAACAAAGTTTTGCCAGTTGTGTCAAACAAACTTGTGCCAGATGTGTCAAACAAACTTGTGCCAGTTGCGTAGAACAAACTTGTGCCAGTTACGTAGAACAAACTTGTGCCAGTTGCGTAGAACAAACTTCTGCCAGTTGCGTAGAACAAACTTGTGCCAGTTACGTAGAACAAACTTGTGCCAGTTGCGTAGAACAAACTTCTGCCAGTTGCGTCAAACAAACTTGGGCCAGTTGCGTAGAACAAACTTGTGCCAGTTGCGTCAAACAAACTTGTGCCAGTTGCGTCAAACAAACTTGTGCCAGTTGCATAGAACAAACTTGAGCCAGTTGCGTAAAACAAACTTGTGCCAGTTGCGTCGAACATACTTGCGCCAGTTGCGTTGAACAAACTTGTGCCAGTTGCGTAGAACAAACTTGTGCCAGTTGCGTCGAACAAACTTGTGCGAGTTTTGTCAAACAAACTTCTGCCAGTTGCATAGAACAAACTTGTGACAGTTGCGTAGAACAAACTTGGGCCAGTTGCATAGAACTAACTTGTGCCAGTTGCGAAGAACAAACTTGTGCCAATTGCATCAAACAAACTTGTGCCAGTTGCGTAAAACAAACTTGTGCCAGTTGCGTAGAACAAATTTGTGCCAGTTGCGTAGAACAAACTTGTGCCAGTTGCGTCGAACAAACTTGTGCCAGTTGTATCGAACAAACCTGTGCCAGTTGCATCGAAAAAACTTGTGCCAGATGCGTTGAACAAACTTGTGACAGTTGCGTAGAACAAACTTGTGCCAGTTGTTTCAAATAAACTTTTGCCCGATGCGTTAAACAAACTAGTGCCAGTTGTGTCAAACAAACTTCTGCCAGTTGCATAGAACAAACTTGTGCCACTTGTGTCGAACAAACTTGTGCCAGTTGCGTAGAACAAACTTTTGCCAGTAGCGTCGAACAAACTTGTGCCAGTTGCATCGAACAAACTTGTGCCAGTTGCGCAGAACAAACTTGTGCCAGTTAACTCAAACAGACTTGTGCCAGTTGCGTCAAACAAACTTGTGCCAGTTGCATAGAACAAACGTGTGCCAGTTGCGTAGACCAAACTTGTGCCAGTTGCGTCGAACACACTTGTGCCAGTTGTGTCGGACAAACTTGTGCCAATTGCGTCGAACAAACTTGTGCCAGTTGAGTAGAACAAACTTGTGCCAGTTACGTAGAACAGAATTGTGCCAGTTGTGTCAGACAAACTTGTGCCAGTTGCGTAGAACAAACTTGTGCCAGTTCCGTAATACAAACTTGTGCCAGTTCCGTAAAACAAACTTGTGCCAGTTGCGTCGAACAAACTTGTGCCAGTTGCGTCGAACAAACATGTGCCAGTTTTGTCGAACAAACTTGTGCCAGTTGTGTAGAACAAACTTGTGCCAGTTTTGTCAAACAAACTAGTGCCAGTTGTGTCAAACAAACTTGGGCCAGTTGCGTCGAACAAACTTGTGCCAGTTTCGTCAAAGAAACTTGTGCCAGTTGCGTAGAACAAACTTGTGCCAGTTGCGTCAAACAAACTTGTGTCAGTTGCATAGAACAAACTTGTGCCAGTTGTGTAGAACAACCTTGTGCCAGTTGCGTCAAACAACCTTGTGCCAGTTGCGTCAAACAAACTTGTGCCAGTTGCGTCAAAAAAACTTGTGCCAGTTGCGTCAAACAAACTTTTGCCAGTTGGGTCGAATAAACTTGTGCCAGTTGCGTTAAAGAAACTTTTGCCAGTTGCGTCGAACAAACTTGCGCCATTTGCATCGAACAAACTTGTGCCAGTTGCGTCGAACAAGCTTGTGCCAGTTGCGTCAAACAAACTTGTGCCAGTTGTATCGAACAAACTTGTGCCAGTTGCGTAGAACAAACTTGTGCCAGTTGTGTCAAACAAACTTGTGCCAGTTGCATAGAACAAACTTGTGCCACTTGCGTCGAACAAACTTGTGCCAGTTGCGTAGAACAAACTTTTGCCAGTTGCGTAGAACAAACTTGTGCCAGTTGTGTCAAACAAACTTGTGCCAGTTGCGTCGAACAAACTTGTGCCAGTTGCATCGACCAAACTTTTGCCAGTTACGTAGAACAAACTTGTGCCAGTTGTGTCAGACAAACTTGTGCCAGTTGCGTAGAACAAACTTGTGCCAGTTGCGTAGAAAAAACTTTTTCCAGTTGCGAAGAACAAACTTGTGCCAGTTGCGCCGAACAAACTTGTTCCAGTTGCGTCGAACAATCTTGTGCCAGTTGGGTCGAACAAACTTGTGCCAGTTACGTAGAACAAACTTGTGCCAGTTGTGTCATACAAACTTGTGCCAGTTGCGTAGAACAAACTTGTGCCAGTTGCGTAGAAAAAACTTTTTCCAGTTGCGAAGAACAAACTTGTGCCAGTTGCGCCGAACAAACTTGTTCCAGTTGCGTCGAACAATCTTGTGCCAGTTTCGTTGAACAAACTTGTGCCAGTTGCGTAGAACAAACTTGTGCCAGTTGTGTCAAACAAACTAGTGCCAGTTGCATCAAACAAACTTGGGCCAGTTGCGTCGAACAAACTTGTGCCACTTGTGTCGAAGAAACTTGTGCCAGTTGCGAAGAACAAACTTGTGCCAGTTGCATCAAACAAACTTGTGCCAGTTGCATGGAACAAACTTGTGCCAGTTGTGTAGAATAACCTTGTGCCAGTTACGTCAAACAACCTTGTGCCAGTTGCGTCAAACAAACTTGTGCCAGTTGCATCGAACAAACTTTTGCCAGTTGTGTCAAACAAACTTGTGCCAGATGAGTCAAACAAACTTGTGCCAGTTGCGTAGAACAAACTTGTGCCAGATACTTAGAACAAACTTGTGCCAGTTGCGTAGAACAATCTTCTGCCAGTTGCGTAGAATAAATTTGTGCCAGTTACGTAGAACAAACTTGTGCCAGTTGCGTAGAACAAACTTCTGCCAGTTGCGTCAAACAAACTTGGGCCAGTTGCGTAGAACAAACTTGTGCCAGTTGCGTCAAACAAACTTGTGCCAGTTGCGTCAAAGAAACTTGTGCCAGTTGCATAGAACAAACTTGAGCCAGTTGCGTAGAACAAACTTGTGCCAGTTGCGTCGAACATACTTGCGCCAGTTGCATTGAACAAACTTGTGCCAGTTGCGTAGAACAAACTTGTGCCAGTTGTGTAGAACAAACTGGTGCGAGTTACTTAGAACAAACTTCTGCCAGTTGCATAGGACAAACTTGTGCCAGTTACGTAGAACAAACTTGGGCCAGTTGCATAGAACAAACTTGTGCCAGTTGTGAAGAACAAACTTGTGCCAATTGCGTCAAACAAACTTGTGCCAGTTGCGTAGAAGAAACTTGTGCCAGTTGCGTAGAACAAATTTTTGCCAGTTGCACAGAACAAACTTGTGCCAGTTGCGTCGAACAAACTTGTGCCAGTTGCGTTGAACAAGCTTGTGCAAGTTACGCAGAACAAACTTGTGCCAGTTGCGTCGAACATATTTATGCCAGTTGCGTAGAACAAACTTGTGTCAGTTGTATAGAACAAACTTGTGCCAGTTGCATCGAACAAACTTGTGCCAGTTGCGTCGAACAAACTTGTGCCAGTTGCGTCGGACAAAATTGTGCCAGTTGCATAGAACAAACTTGTGCCAGTTGCGTAGACCAAACTTGTGCCAGTTGCGTCGAACACACTTGTGCCAGTTGTGTCGGACAAACTTGTGCCAATTGCGTTGAACAAACTTGTGCCAGTTGTGTCGGACAAACTTGTGCCAATTGCGTCGAACAAACTTATGCCAGTTGCGTAAAACAAACTTGTGCCAGTTGCGTCAAACAAACTTGTGCCAGTTGCATAGAACAAACTTGTGCCAGTTGCGTAGACCAAACTTGTGCCAGTTGCGTCGAACACACTTGTGCCAGTTGTGTCGGACAAACTTGTGCCAATTGCGTTGAACAAACTTGTGCCAGTTGTGTCGGACAAACTTGTGCCAATTGCGTCGAACAAACTTGTGCCTGTTGCGTAGAACAAACTTCTGCCAGTTGTGTCAAACAAACTTGTGCCAGTTGCATAAAACAAACTTGTGCCAGTTGCGTTGAACAAACTTGTGCCAGTTGCGTAGAACAAACTTGTGCCAGTTACGTAGAACAAAATTGTGCCAGTTGTGTCAGACAAACTTGTGCCAGTTGCGTAGAACAAACTGTGCCAGTTCCGTAAAACAAAATTGTGCCAGTTGCGTCGAACAAACATGTGCCAGTTGCGTCGAACAAACTTGTGCCAGTTTTGTTGAACAAACTTGTGCCAGTTGTGTAGAACAAATTTGTGCCAGTTTTGTCAAACAAACTTGTGCCAGTTGCGTCAAACAATCTTGGGCCAGTTGCGTCGAACAAACTTGTGCCAGTTTCGTCAAAGAAACTTGTGCCAGTTGCGTAGAACAAACTTGTGCCAGTTGCGTCAAACAAACTTGTGTCAGTTGCATAGAACAAACTTGTGCCAGTTGTGTAGAACAACCTTGTGCCAGTTGCGTCAAACAACATTGTGCCAGTTGCGTCAAACAAACTTGTGCCAGTTGCGTAAAACAAACTTGTGCCAGTTGCGTCAAACAAACTTGTGCCAGTTGCTTAGAACAAAATTGTGCCAATTGCATAGAACAAACTTGTGCCAGTTGTGTCGAACACACTTGTGCCAGTTGTATCGCACAAACTTGTGCCAATTGCGTCGAACAAACTTGTGCCAGTTGTGTCGGACAAACTTGTGCCAATTGCGTCGAACAAATTTGTGCCAGTTGCGTAGAACAAACTTCTGCCAGTTGTGTCAAACAAACTTGTGCCAGTTGCATCGAACAAACTTGTGCCAGTTGCGTTGAACAAACTTGTGCCAGTTGCGTAGAACAAACTTGTGCCAGTTACGTAGAACAAAATTGTGCCAGTTGTGTCAGACAAACTTGTGCCAGTTGCGTAGAACAAACTTGTGCCAGTTCCGTAAAACAAACTTGTGCCAGTTCCGTAAAACAAACTTGTGCCAGTTGCGTCGAACAAACTTGTGCCAGTTGCGTTGAACAAACTTGTGCCAGTTTTGTTGAACAAACTTGTGCCAGTTGTGTAGAACAAACTTGTGCCAGTTTTGTCAAACAAACTTGTGCCAGTTGCGTCAAACAAACTTGTGCCAGTTGCGTCGAACAAACTTGTGCCAGTTTCGTCAAAGAAACTTGTGCCAGTTGCGTAGAACAAACTTGTGCCAGTTGCGTCAAACAAACTTGTGTCAGTTGCATAGAACAAACTTGTGCCAGTTGTGTAGAACAACCTTGTGCCAGTTGCGTCAAACAACCTTGTGCCAGTTGCGTCGAACAAACTTGTGCCAGTTGCGTCAAAAAAACTTTTGCCAGTTGCGTCAAACAAACTTGTGCCAGTTGGGTCGAATAAACTTGTGCCAGTTGCGGTAAACAAACTTATGCTAGTTGCGTCAAACAAACTTGTGCCTTTTGCATCGAACAAACTTGTGCCAGTTGTGTCGAACAAGCTTGTGCCAGTTGCGTCAAACAAACTTGTGCCAGTTGCATCGAACAAACTTGTGCCAGTTGCGTAGAACAAACTTGTGCCAGTTGTGTCAAACAAACTTGTGCCAGTTGCGTAGAACAAACTTTTGCCAGTTGTGTAGAACAAACTTGTGCCAGTTGTGTCAAACAAACTTGTGCCAGTTGCGTCGAACAAACTTGTGCCAGTTGCGTAGAACAAACTTGTGCCAGTAACGTAGAACAAACTTGTGCCAGTTGTGTCAGACAAACTTGTGCCAGTTGCGTAGAACAAACTTGTGCCAGTTTCGTAGAACAAACTTGTGCCAGTTGCGTAGAAAAAACGTGTACCAATTGCGAAGAACAAACTTGTGCCAGTTGCGCCGAACAAACTTGTTCCAGTTGCGTCGAACAATCTTGTGCCAGTTTCGTCGAACAAACTTGTGTCAGTTGCGTAGAACAAACTTGTGCCAGTTGTGTCAAACAAACTTGTGCCAGTTGCATCAAACAAACTTGGGCCAGTTGCGTCGAACAAACTTGTGCCAGTTGTGTCGAAGAAACTTGTGCCAGTTGCGTAGAACAAACTTGTACCAGTTGCTTCAAACAAACTTGTGCCAGTTGCATAGAACAAACTTGTGCCAGTTGTGTAGAATGACCTTGTAACAGTTGCGTCAAACAACCTTGTGCCAGTTGCGTCAAACAAACTTGTGCCAGTTGCGTAAAAAAAACTTGTGCCAGTTACGTCAAACAAACTTGTGCCAGTTGGGTCGAATAAACTTGTGCCAGTTGCGTAGAACAAACTTGTGCCAGTTCGTCGAACAAACTTGTGCCAGTTGCATCGAACAAGCTTGTGCCAGTTGCGTCGAACAAACTTGTGCCCGTTGCGTCAAACAAACTTGTGCCAGTTGCATCGAACAAACTTGTGCCAGTTGCGTAGAACAAACTTGTGCCAGTTGTGTCAAACAAACTTGTGCCAGTTGCATAGAACAAACTTGTGCCACTTGCGTCGAACAAACTTGTGCCAGTTGCGTAGAACAAACTTTTGCCAGTTGTGTCAAACAAACTTGTGCCAGTTTTGTCAAACAAACTTGTGCCAGTTGCGTCAAACAATCTTGGGCCAGTTGCGTCGAAGAAACTTGTGCCAGTTTCGTAAAAGAAACTTGTGCCAGTTGCGTAGAACAAACTTGTGCCAGTTGCGTCAAACAAACTTGTGTCAGTTGCATAAAACAAACTTGTGCCAGTTGTGTAGAACAACCTTGTGCCAGTTGCGTCAAACAACCTTGTGCCAGTTGCGTCAAACAAACTTGTGCCAGTTGCGTCAAAAAAACTTGTGCCAGTTGCGTCAAACAAACTTGTGCCAGTTGCATAGAACAAACTTGTGCCAGTTGCGTAGACCAAACTTGTGCCTGTTGTGTCGAACACACTTGTGCCAGTTGTGTCGGACAAACTTGTGCCAATTGCGTCGAACAAACTTGTGCCAGTTGTGTCGGACAAACTTGAGCCAATTGCGTCGAACAAACTTGTGCCAGTTGCGCCGAACAAACTTGTTCCAGTTGCGTCGAACAATCTTGTGCCAGTTTCGTCGAACAAACTTGTGCCAGTTGCGTAGAACAAACTTGTGCCCGTTGTGTCAAACAAACTTGTGCCAGTTGCATCAAACAAACTTGTGCCAGTTGCGTCGAACAAACTTGTGCCAGTTGTGTCGAAGAAACTTGTGCCAGTTGCGTAGAACAAACTTGTGCCAGTTGCGTCAAACAAACTTGTGCCAGTTGCACAGAACAAACTTGTGCCAGTTGCACAGAACAAACTTGTGCCAGTTGTGTAGAATAACCTTGTAACAGTTGCGTCAAACAACCTTGTGCCAGTTGCGTCAAACAAACTTGTGCCAGTTGCGTCAGAAAAACTTGTGCCAATTGCGTCAAACAAACTTGTGCCAGTTGGGTTGAATAAACTTGTGCCAGTTGCGTTAAACAAACTTGTTCCAGTTCGTCGAACAAACTTGTGCCAGTTGCATCGAACAAACTTGTGCCAGTTGCGTCGAACAAACTTGTGCCAGTTGCGTCAAACGAACTTGTGCCAGTTGCATCGAACAAACTTGTGCCAGTTGCGTAGTACAAACTTGTGCCAGTTGTGTCAAACAAACTTGTGCCAGTTGCAAAGAACAAACTTGTGCCACTTGCGTCGAACAAACTTGTGCCAGTTGCGCAGAACAAACTTTTGCCAGTTGTGTCAAACAAACTTGTGCCAGATGTGTCAAACAAACTTGTGCCAGTTGCGTAGAACAAACTTGTGCCAGTTACGTAGAACAAACTTGTGCCAGTTGCGTAAAACAAACTTCTGCCAGTTGCGTAGAACAAACTTGTGCCAGTTGCGTAGAACAAACTTCTGCCAGTTGCGTCAAACAAACTTGGGCCAGTTGCGTAGAACAAACTTGTGCCAGTTGCGTCAAACAAACTTGTGCCAGTTGCGTCAAACAAACTTCTGCCAGTTGCATAGAACAAACTTGAGCCAGTTGCGTCGAACATACTTGCGCCAGTTGCGTTGAACAAACTTGTGCCAGTTGCGTAGAACAAACTTGTGCCAGTTGCGTAGAACAAACTTGTGCGAGTTGTGTCAAACAAACTTCTGCCAGTTGCATAGAACAAACTTGTGCCAGTTGCGTAGAACAAATTTGTGCCAGTTGCGTAGAACAAACTTGTGCCAGTTGCGTCGAACAAACCTGTGCCAGTTGCATCGAACAAACTTGTGCCAGATGCGTTGAACAAACTTGTGACAGTTGCGTAGAACAAACTTGTGCCAGTTGTTTCAAATAAACTTTTGCCCGTTGCGTCAAACAAACTTGTGCCAGTTGTGTCAAACAAACTTCTGCCAGTTGCATAGAACAAACTTGTGCCACTTGTGTCGAACAAACTTGTGCCAGTTGCGTAGAACAAACTTTTGCCAGTTGCGTCGTACAAACTTGTGCCAGTTGCATCGAACAAACTTGTGCCAGTTGCGCAGAACAAACTTGTGCCAGTTAAGTCAAACAGACTTGTGCCAGTTGCGTCAAACAAACTTGTGCCAGTTGCATAGAACAAACTTGTGCCAGTTGCGTAGACCAAACTTGTGCCAGTTGCGTCGAACACACTTGTGCCAGTTGTGTCGGACAAACTTGTGCCAATTGCGTCAAACAAACTTGTGCCAGTTGTGTCGGACAAACTTGTGCCAATTGCGTAGAACAAACTTGTGCCAGTTGCGTCGAACAAACTTGTGCCAGTTGCGTAGAACAAACTTGTGCCAGTTACGTAGAACAGAATTGTGCCAGTTGTGTCAGACAAACTTTTGCCAGTTGCGTAGAACAAACTTGTGCCAGTTCCGTAATACAAACTTGTGCCAGTTCCGTAAAACAAACTTGTGCCAGTTGCGTCGAACAAACTTGTGCCAGTTGCGTCGAACAAACTTGTGCCAGTTTTGTCGAACAAACTTGTGCCAGTTGTGTAGAACAAACTTGTGCCAGTTTTGTCAAACAAACTTGTGCCAGTTGCGTCAAACAAACTTGGGCCAGTTGCGTCGAACAAACTTGTGCCAGTTTCGTCAAAGAAATTGTGCCAGTTGCGTAGAACAAACTTGTGCCAGTTGCGTCAAACAAACTTGTGCCAGTTGCATAGAACAAACTTGTGCCAGTTGCGTAGACCAGACTTGTGCCAGTTGTGTCGAACACACTTGTGCCAGTTATGTCGGACAAACTTGTGCCAATTGCGTCGAACAAACTTGTGCCAGTTGTGTCGGACAAACTTGTGCCAATTGCGTCGAACAAACTTGTGCCAGTTGCGCCGAACAAACTTGTTCCAGTTGCGTCGAACAATCTTGTGCCAGTTTCGTCGAACAAACTTGTGCCAGTTGCGTAGAACAAACTTGTGCCCGTTGTGTCAAACAAACTTGTGCCAGTTGCATCAAACAAACTTGTGCCAGTTGCGTCGAACAAACTTGTGCCAGTTGTGTCGAAGAAACTTGTGCCAGTTGCGTAGAACAAACTTGTGCCAGTTGCGTCAAACAAACTTGTGCCAGTTGCACAGAACAAACTTGTGCCAGTTGTGTAGAATAACCTTGTAACAGTTGCGTCAAACAACCTTGTGCCAGTTGCGTCAAACAAACTTGTGCCAGTTGCGTCAAAAAAACTTGTGCCTGTTGCGTCAAACAAACTTGTGCCAGTTGGGTCGAATAAACTTGTGCCAGTTGCGTTAAACAAACTTGTGCCAGTTCGTCGAACAAACTTGTGCCAGTTGCATCGAACAAACTTGTGCCAGTTGCGTCGAACAAACTTGTGCCTGTTGCGTCAAACAAACTTGTGCCAGTTGCATCGAACAAACTTGTGCCAGTTGCGTAGTACAAACTTGTGCCAGTTGTGTCAAACAAACTTGTGCCAGTTGCATAGAACAAACTTGTGCCACTTGCGTCGAACAAACTTGTGCCAGTTGCGCAGAACAAACTTTTGCCAGTTGTGTCAAACAAACTTGTGCCAGATGTGTCAAACAAACTTGTGCCAGTTGCGTAGAACAAACTTGTGCCAGTTACGTAGAACAAACTTGTGCCAGTTGCGTAGAACAAACTTCTGCCAGTTGCGTAGAACAAACTTGTGCCAGTTACGTAGAACAAACTTGTGCCAGTTGCGTAGAACAAACTTCTGCCAGTTGCGTCAAACAAACTTGGGCCAGTTGCGTAGAAGAAACTTGTGCCAGTTGCGTCAAACAAACTTGTGCCAGTTGCGTCAAACAAAACTGTGCCAGTTGCATATAACAAACTTGAGCCAGTTGCGTCGAACATACTTGCGCCAGTTGCGTTGAACAAACTTATGCCAGTTGCGTAGAACAAACTTGTGCCAGTTGCGTAGAACAAACTTGTGCGAGTTGTGTCAAACAAACTTCTGCCAGTTGCATAGAACAAACTTGTGCCAGGTGCGTAGAACAAACTTGGGCCAGTTGCACAGAACAAACTTGTGCCAGTTGCGAAGAACAAACTTGTGCCAATTACATCAAACAAACTTGTGCCAGTTGCGTAAACCAAACTTGTGCCATTGCGTAGAACAAATTTGTGCCAGTTGCGTAGAACAAACTTGTGCCAGTTGCGTCGAACAAACCTGTGCCAGTTGCATCGAACAAACTTGTGCCAGATGCGTTGAACAAACTTGTGACAGTTGCGTAGAACAAACTTGTGCCAGTTGTTTCAAATAAACTTTTGCCCGTTGCGTCAAACAAACTTGTGCCAGTTGTGTCAAACAAACTTCTGCCAGTTGCATAGAACAAACTTGTGCCACTTGTCTCGAACAAACTTGTGCCAGTTGCGTAGAACAAACTTTTGCCAGTTGCGTCGAACAAACTTGTGCCAGTTGCATCGAACAAACTTGTGCCAGTTGCGCAGAACAAACTTGTGCCAGTTAAGTCAAACAGACTTGTGCCAGTTGCATCAAACAAACTTGTGCCAATTGCATAGAACAAACTTGTGCCAGTTGCGTAGACCAAACTTGTGCCAGTTGCGTCGAACACACTTGTGCCAGTTGTGTCGGACAAACTTGTGCCAATTGCGTCGAACAAACTTGTGCCAGTTGTGTCGGACAAACTTGTGCCAATTGCGTAGAACAAACTTGTGCCAGTTGCGTCGAACAAACTTGTGCCAGTTGCGTAGAACAAACTTGTGCCAGTTTCGTAGAACAAACTTGTGCCAGTTGCGTAGAAAAAACTTGTACCAATTGCGAAGAACAAACTTGTGCCAGTTGCGCCGAACAAACTTGTTCCAGTTGCGTCGAACAATCTTGTGCCAGTTTCGTCGAACAAGCTTGTGCCAGTTGCGTAGAACAAACTTGTGCCAGTTGTGTCAAACAAACTTGTGCCAGTTGCATCAAACAAACTTGTGCCAGTTGCGTCGAACAAACTTGTGCCAGTTGTGTCGAAGAAACTTGTGCCAGTTGCGTAGAACAAACTTGTGCCAGTTGCGTCAAACAAACTTGTGCCAGTTGCACAGAACAAACTTGTGCCAGTTGTGTAGAATAACCTTGTAACAGTTGCGTCAAACAACCTTGTGCCAGTTGCGTCAAACAAACTTGTGCCACTTGCGTCAAAAAAACTTGTGCCAGTTGCGTCAAACAAACTTGTGCCAGTTGGGTCGAATAAACTTGTGCCAGTTGCGTTAAACAAACTTGTGCCAGTTCGTCGAACAAACTTGTGCCAGTTGCATCGAACAAACTTGTGCCAGTTGCGTCGAACAAACTTGTGCCAGTTGCATCGAACAAACTTTTGCCAGTTGTGTCAAACAAACTTGTGCCAGATGTGTCAAACAAACTTGTGCCAATTGCATAGAACAAACTTGTGCCAGTTACTTAGAACAAACTTGTGCCAGTTGCGTCAAAGAAACTTGTGCCAGATGCGTCGAACAAATTTATGCCAGTTGCGTAGATCAAACTTGTGTCAGTTGCGTAGAACAAACTTGTGCCAGTTGCATCGAACAAACTTGTGCCAGTTGCGTCGAACAAACTTGTGCCAGTTGCGTCGGACAAAATTGTGCCAATTGCGTCGAACAAACTTTTGCCAGTTGCGTAGAACAAACTTGTGCCAGTTGTGTCAAACAAACTTATGCCAGTTGCGTAAAACAAACTTGTGCCAGTTGCGTCAAACAGACTTGTGCCAGTTGCATAGAACAAACTTGTGCCAGTTGCGTTGACCAAACTTGTGCCAGTTGCGTCGAACACACTTGTGCCAGTTGTGTCGGACAAACTTGTGCCAATTGCGTTGAACAAACTTGTGCCAGTTGTGTCGGACAAACTTGTGCCAATTGCGTCGAACAAACTTGTGCCTGTTGCGTAGAACAAACTTCTGCTAGTTGTGTCAAACAAACTTGTGCCAGGTGCATAAAACAAACTTGTGCCAGTTGCGTCGAACAAACTTGTGCCAGTTGCGCAGAACAAACTTGTGCCAGTTACGTAGAACAAAATTGTGCCAGTTGTGTCAGACAAACTTGTGCCAGTTGTGTCAAACAAACTTGTGTCAGTTCCGTAAAACGAACTTGTGCCAGTTCCGTAAAACAAACTTGTGCCAGTTGCGTCGAACAAACATGTGCCAGTTGCGTCGAACAAACTTGTGCCAGTTTTGTTGAACAAACTTGTGCCAGTTGTGTAGAACAAACTTGTGCCAGTTTTGTCAAACAAACTTGTGCCAGTTGCGTCAAACAATCTTGGGCCAGTTGCGTCGAACAAACTTGTGCCAGTTTCGTCAAAGAAACTTGTGCCAGTTGCGTAGAACAAACTTGTGCCAGTTGCGTCAAACAAACTTGTGTCAGTTGCATAGAACAAACTTGTGCCAGTTGTGTAGAACAACCTTGTGCCAGTTACGTCAAACAACCTTGTGCCAGTTGCGTCAAACAAACTTGTGCCAGTTGCGTCAAAAAAACTTGTGCCAGTTGCGTCAAACAAACTTGTGCCAGGTGCATAGAACAAACTTGTGCCAGATGCGTAGACCAAACTTGTGCCAGTTGTGTCGAACACACTTGTGCCAGTTGTGTCGGACAAACTTGTGCCAATTGCGTCGAACAAACTTGTGCCAATTGCGTCGAACAAATTTGTGCCAGTTGCGTCGAACAAACTTCTGCCAGTTGTGTCAAACAAACTTGTGCCAGTTGCATAAAACAAACTTGTGCCAGTTGCGTCGAACAAACTTGTGCCAGTTGCGTAGAAGAAACTTGTGCCAGTTACGTAGAACAAAATTGTGCCAGTTGTGTCAGACAAACTTGTGCCAGTTGCGTAGAACAAACTTGTACCAGTTCCGTAAAACAAACTTGTGCCAGTTCCGTAAAACAAACTTGTGCCAGTTGCGTCGAACAAACTTGTGCCAGTTGCGTTGAACAAACTTGTGCCAGTTTTGTTGAACAAACTTGTGCCAGTTGTGTAGAACAAACTTGTGCCAGTTTTGTCAAACAAACTTGTGCCAGTTGCGTCAAACAAACTTGGGCCAGTTGCGTCGAACAAACTTGTGCCAGTTTCGTCAAAGAAACTTGTGCCAGTTGCGTAGAACAAACTTGTGCCAGTTGCGTCAAACAAACTTGTGTCAGTTGCATAGAACAAACTTTTGCCAGTTGTGTAGAACAACCTTGTGCCAGTTGCGTCAAACAACCTTGTGCCAGTTGCGTCAAACAAACTTGTGCCAGTTGCGTCAAAAAAACTTGTGCCAGTTGCGTCAAACAAACTTGTGCCAGTTGGGCCGAATAAACTTGTGCCAGTTGCGTTAAACAAACTTGTGCCAGTTCGTCGAACAAACTTGTGCCAGTTGCATCGAACAAACTTGTGCCAGTTGCGTCGAACAAACTTGTGCCAGTTGCGTCAAACAAACTTGTGCCAGTTGCATCGAACAAACTTGTGCCAGTTGCGTAGAACAAATTTGTGCCAGTTGTGTCAAACAAACTTGTGCCAGTTGCATCGAACAAACTTGTGCCAGTTGCGTAGAACAAACTTGTGCCAGTTGCGTCAAACTAACTTGTGCCAGTTGCATCGAACAAACTTGTGCCAGTTGCGTCAAACAAACTTGTGCCAGTTGTGTCAAACAAACTTGTGCCAGTTGTGTCAAACAAACTTGTGCCACTTGCATAGAACAAACTTGTGCCAGTTGCGTAGACCAAACTTGTGCCAGTTGCGTCGAACACACTTGTGCCAGTTGTGTCGGACAAACTTGTGCCAATTGCATTGAACAAACTTGTGCCAGTTGTGTCGGACAAACTTGTGCCAATTGCGTCGAACAAACTTGTGCCTGTTGCGTAGAACAAATTTCTGCCAGTTGTGTCAAACAAACTTGTGCCAGTTGCATAAAACAAACTTGTGCCAGTTGCGTCGAACAAACTTGTGCCAGTTGCGCAGAACAAACTTGTGCCAGTTACGTAGAACAAAATTGTGCCAGTTGTGTCAGACAAACTTGTGCCAGTTGCGTAGAACAAACTTGTGTCAGTTCCGTAAAACGAACTTGTGCCAGTTCCGTAAAACAAACTTGTGCCAGTTGCGTCGAACAAACATGTGCCAGTTGCGTCGAACAAACTTGTGCCAGTTTTGTTGAACAAACTTGTGCCAGTTGTGTAGAACAAACTTGTGCCAGTTTTGTCAAACAAACTTTTGCCAGTTGCGTCAAACAATCTTGGGCCAGTTGCGTCGAACAAACTTGTGCCAGTTTCGTCAAAGAAACTTGTGCCAGTTGCGTAGAACAAACTTGTGCCAGTTGCGTCAAACAAACTTGTGTCAGTTGCATAGAACAAACTTGTGCCAGTTGTGTAGAACAACCTTGTGCCAGTTACGTCAAACAACCTTGTGCCAGTTGCGTCAAACAAACTTGTGCCAGTTGCGTCAAAAAAACTTGTGCCAGTTGCGTCGAACAAACTTGTGCCAGTTTCGTCAAAGAAACTTGTGCCAGTTGCGTAGAACAAACTTGTGCCAGTTGCGTCAAACAAACTTGTGTCAGTTGCATAGAACAAACTTTTGCCAGTTGTGTAGAACAAGCTTGTGCCAGTTGCGTCAAACAACCTTGTGCCAGTTGCGTCAAACAAACTTGTGCCAGTTGCGTCAAAAAAACTTGTGCCAGTTGCGTCAAACAAACTTGTGCCAGTTGGGTCGAATAAACTTGTGCCAGTTGCGTTAAACAAACTTATGCTAGTTGCGTCAAACAAACTTGTGCCCTTTGCATCGAACAAACTTGTGCCAGTTGCGTCGAACAAGCTTGTGCCAGTTGCGTCAAACAAACTTGTGCCAGTTGCATCGAACAAACTTGTGCCAGTTGCGTAGAACAAACTTGTGCCAGTTGTGTCAAACAAAATTGTGACAGTTGCATAGAACAAACTTGTGCCACTTGCGTCGAACAAATTTGTGCCCGTTGCGTAGAACAAACTTTTGCCAGTTGTGTAGAACAAACTTGTGCCAGTTGTGTCAAACAAACTTGTGCCAGTTGCGTCGAACAAACTTGTGCCAGTTGCGTCAAACTAACTTGTGCCAGTTACGTAGAACAAACTTGTGCCAGTTGTGTCAGACAAACTTGTGCCAGTTGCGTAGAACAAACTTGTGCCAGTTTCGTAGAACAAACTTGTGCCAGTTGCGTAGAAAAAACTTGTACCAATTGCGAAGAACAAAAATGTGCCAGTTGCGCCGAACAAACTTGTTCCAGTTGCGTCGAACAATCTTGTGCCAGTTTCGTCGAACAAACTTGTGCCAGTTGCGTAGAACAAACTTGTGCCAGTTGTGTCAAACAAACGTGTGCCAGTTGCATCAAACAAACTTGGGCCAGTTGCGTCGAACAAACTTGTGCCAGTTGTGTCGAAGAAACTTGTGCCAGTTGCGTAGAACAAACTTGTGCCAGTTGCGTCAAACAAACTTGTGCCAGTTGCACAGAACAAACTTGTGCCAGTTGTGTAGAATAACCTTGTAACAGTTGCGTCAAACAACCTTGTGCCAGTTGCGTCAAACAAACTTGTGCCAGTTGCGTCAAAAAAACTTGTGCCCGTTGCGTCAAACAAACTTGTGCCAGTTGGGTCGAATAAACTTGTGCCAGTTGCGTTAAACAAACTTGTGCCAGTTCGTCGAACAAACTTGTGCCAGTTGCGTGAAACAAACTTGTGCCAGTTCGTCGAACAAACTTGTGCCAGTTGCATCAAACAAACTTGTGCCAGTTGCGTCGAACAAACTTGTGCCAGTTGCGTCAAACAAACTTGTGCCAGTTGCATCGAACAAACTTGAGCCAGTTGCGTAGAACAAACTTGTGCCAGTTGTGTCAAACAAACTTGTGCCAGTTGCATAGAACAAACTTGTGCCACTTGCGTCGAACAAACTTGTGCCAGTTGCGCAGAACAAACTTTTGCCAGTTGTGTCAAACAAACTTGTGCCAGATGTGTCAAACAAACTTGTGCCAGTTGCGTAGAACAAACTTGTGCTAGTTGCGTAGAACAAACTTGTGCCAGTTACGTAGAACAAACTTGTGTCAGTTGCGTAGAACAAACTTGTGCCAGTTGCATCGAACAAACTTGTGCCTATTACGTAGAACAAACTTGTGCCAGTTGCGTCAAACAAACTTGTGCCAGTTGCATCGAACAAACTTGTGCCAGTTGCGTAGAACAAACTTGTGCCAGTTGTGTCAAACAAACTTGTGTCAGTTGCGTAGAACAAACTTGTGCCAGTTGCATCGAACAAACTTGTGCCTATTACGTAGAACAAACTTGTGCCAGTTGCGTCAAACAAACTTGTGCCAGTTGCATCGAACAAACTTGTGCCAGTTGCGTAGAACAAACTTGTGCCAGTTGTGTCAAACAAACTTGTGCCAGTTGCATAGAACAAACTTGTACCACTTGCGTTGAACAAATTTGTGCCAGTTGCGTAGAACAAACTTTTGCCAGTTGTGTAGAACAAACTTGTGCCAGTTGTGTCAAACAAACTTGTGCCAGTTGCGTCGAACAAACTTGTGCCAGTTGCGTAGAACAAACTTGTGCCAGTTACGTAGAACAAACTTGTGCCAGTTGTGTCAGACAAACTTGTGCCAGTTGCGTAGAACAAACTTGTGCCAGTTTCGTAGAACAAACTTGTGCCAGTTGCGTAGAAAAAACTTGTACCAATTGCGAAGAACAAACTTGTGCCAGTTGCGCCGAACAAACTTGTTCCAGTTGCGTCGAACAATCTTGTGCCAGTTTCGTCGAACAAACTTGTGCCAGTTGCGTAAAACAAACTTGTGCCAGTTGTGTCAAACAAACTTGTGCCAGTTGCATCAAACAAACTTGTGCCAGTTGCGTCGAACAAACTAGTGCCAGTTGTGTCGAAGAAACTTGTGCCAGTTGCGTAGAACAAACTTGTGCCAGTTGCGTCAAACAAACTTGTGCCAGTTGCACAGAACAAACTTGTGCCAGTTGTGTAGAATAACCTTGTAACAGTTGCGTCAAACAACCTTGTGCCAGTTGCGTCAAACAAACTTGTGCCAGTTGCGTCAAAAAAACTTGTGCCAGTTGCGTCAAACAAACTTGTGCCAGTTGGGTCGAATAAACTTGTGCCAGTTGCGTTAAACAAACTTGTGCCAGTTCGTCGAACAAACTTGTGCCAGTTGCATCGAACAAACTTGTGCCAGTTGCGTCGAACAAACTTGTGCCAGTTGCGTCAAACAAACTTGTGCCAGTTGCATCGAACAAACTTGTGCCAGTTGCGTAGAACAAACTTGTGCGAGTTGTGTCAAACAAACTTGTGCCAGTTGCATCGAACAAACTTGTGCCAGTTGCGTAGAACAAACTTGTGCCAGTTGCGTCACACTAACTTGTGCCAGTTGCATCGAACAAACTTGTGCCAGTTGCGTAGAACAAACTTGTGCCAGTTGTGTCAAACAAACTTGTGCCAGTTGCATAGAACAAACTTGTGCCACTTGCATCGAACAAACTTGTGCCAGCTACGTAGAACAAACTTTTGCCAGTTGTGTCAAACAAACTTGTGCCAGATGTGTCAAACAAACTTGTGCCAGTTGCGTAGAACAAACTTGTGCCAGTTACGTAGAACAAACTTGTGCCAGTTGCGTAGAACAAACTTCTGCCAGTTGCGTAGAAAAAACTTGTGCCAGTTACGTAGAACAAACTTGTGCCAGTTGCGTAGAACAAACTTGTGCCAGTTGCGTCAAACAAACTTGGGCCAGTTGCGTAGAACAAACTTGTGCCAGTTGCGTCAAACAAACTTGTGCCAGTTGCGTCAAACAAACTTGTGCCAGTTGCATAGAACAAACTTGAGCCAGTTGAGTAGAACAAACTTGTGCCAGTTGCGCCGAACATACTTGCGCCAGTTGCGTTGAACAAACTTGTGCCAGTTGCGTAGAACAAACTTGTGCCAGTTGCGTAGAACAAACTTGTGCGAGTTGTGTCAAACAAACTTCTGCCAGTTGCATAGAACAAACTTGTGCCAGTTGCGTAGAACAAACTTGGGCCAGTTGCATAGAACAAACTTGTGCCAGTTGCGAAGAACAAACTTGTACCAATTGCATCAAACAAACTTGTGCCAGTTGTGTCAGACAAACTTGTGCCAGTTGCGTAGAACAAATTTGTACCAGTTGCGTAGAACAAACTTGTGCCAGTTGCGTCGAACAAACTTGTGCCAGTTGCATCGAACAAACTTGTGCCAGTTGCGTTGAACAAACTTGTGCCAGTTGCGTCAAACAAACTTGTGCCAGTTGCATCGAAATTTGTGCCAGTTGCGTCGAACAAACTTGTGCCAGTTGTGTCAAACAAACTTGTGCCAGTTGCATAGAACAAACTTGTGCCACTTGCGTCGAACAAACTTGTGCCAGTTGCGCAGAACAAACTTTTGCCAGTTGTGTCAAACAAACTTGTGCCAGATGTGTCAAACAAACTTGTGGCAGTTGCGTAGAACAAACTTGTGCCAGTTACGTAGAACAAACTTGTGCCAGTTGCGTAGAACAAACTTCTGCCAGTTGCGTAGAACAAACTTGTGCCAGTTACGTAGAACAAACTTGTGCCAGTTGCGTAAAACAAACTTCTGCCAGTTGCGTCGAACAAACTTGGGCCAGTTGCGTAGAACAAACTTGTGCCAGTTGCGTCAAACAAACTTGTGCCAGTTGCGTCAAACAAACTTGTGCCAGTTGCATAGAACAAACTTGAGCCAGTTGCGTAGAACAAACTTGTGCCAGTTGCGTCGAACATACTTGCGCCAGTTGCGTTGAACAAACTTGTGCCAGTTGCGTAGAACAAACTTGTGCCAGTTGCGTAGAACAAACTTGTGCGAGTTGTGTCAAACAAACTTCTGCCAGTTGCATAGAACAAACTTGTGCCAGTTGCGTAGAACAAACTTGGGCCAGTTGTGTCGAACACACTTGTGCCAGTTGTGTCGGACAAACTTGTGCCAATTGCGTCGAACAAACTTGTGCCAATTGCGTCGAACAAATTTGTGCCAGTTGCGTCGAACAAACTTCTGCCAGTTGTGTCAAACAAACTTGTGCCAGTTGCATAAAACAAACTTGTGCCAGTTGCGTCGAACAAACTTGTGCCAGTTGCGTCAAACAAACTTGTGCCAGTTACGTAGAACAAAATTGTGCCAGTTGTGTTAGACAAACTTGTGCCAGTTGCGTAGAACAAACTTGTACCAGTTCCGTAAAACAAACTTGTGCCAGTTCCGTAAAACAAACTTGTGCCAGTTGCGTCGAACAAACTTGTGCCAGTTGCGTTGAACAAACTTGTGCCAGTTTTGTTGAACAAACTTGTGCCAGTTGTGTAGAATAAACTTGTGCCAGTTTTGTCAAACAAACTTGTGCCAGTTGCGTCAAACAAACTTGGGCCAGTTGCGTCGAACAAACTTGTGCCAGTTTCGTCAAAGAAACTTGTGCCAGTTGCGTAGAACAAACTTGTTCCAGTTGCGTCAAACAAACTTGTGTCAGTTGCATAGAACAATCTTTTGCCAGTTGTGTAGAACAACCTTGTGCCAGTTGCGTCAAACAACCTTGTGCCAGTTGCGTCAAACAAACTTGTGCCAGTTGCGTCAAAAAAACTTGTGCCAATTGCGCCAAACAAACTTGTGCCAGTTGGGTCGAATAAACTTGTGCCAGTTGCGTTAAACAAACTTATGCTAGTTGCGTCAAACAAACTTGTGCCCTTTGCATCGAACAAACTTGTGCCAGTTGCGTCGAACAAGCTTGTGCCAGTTGCGTCAAACAAACTTGTGCCAGTTGCATCGAACAAACTTGTGCCAGTTGCGTAGAACAAACTTGTGCCAGTTGTGTCAAACAAAATTGTGCCAGTTGCATAGAACAAACTTGTGCCACTTGCGTCGAACAAATTTGTGCCCGTTGCGTAGAACAAACTTTTGCCAGTTGTGTAGAACAAACTTGTGCCAGTTGTGTCAAACAAACTTGTGCCAGTTGCGTCGAACAAACTTGTGCCAGTTGCGTAGAACAAACTTGTGCCAGTTACGTAGAACAAACTTGTGCCAGTTGTGTCAGACAAACTTGTGCCAGTTGCGTAGAACAAACTTGTGCCAGTTTCGTAGAACAAACTTGTGCCAGTTGCGTAGAAAAAACTTGTACCAATTGCGAAGAACAAACTTGTGCCAGTTGCGCCGAACAAACTTGTTCCAGTTGCGTCGAACAATCTTGTGCCAGTTTCGTCGAACAAACTTGTGCCAGTTGCGTAGAACAAACTTGTGCCAGTTGTGTCAAACAAACTTGTGCCAGTTGCATCAAACAAACTTGGGCCAGTTGCGTCGAACAAACTTGTGCCAGTTGTGTCGAAGAAACTTGTGCCAGTTGCGTAGAACAAACTTGTGCCAGTTGCGTCAAACAAACTTGTGCCAGTTGCACAGAACAAACTTGTGCCAGTTGTGTAGAATAACCTTGTAACAGTTGCGTCAAACAACCTTGTGCCAGTTGCGTCAAACAAACTTGTGCCAGTTGCGTCAAAAAAACTTGTGCCAGTTGCGTCAAACAAACTTGTGCCAGTTGGGTCGAATAAACTTGTGCCAGTTGCGTTAAACAAACTTGTGCCAGTTCGTCGAACAAACTTGTGCCAGATCGTCGAACAAACTTGTGCCAGTTGCATCAAACAAACTTGTGCCAGTTGCGTCGAACAAACTTGTGCCAGTTGCGTCAAACAAACTTGTGCCAGTTACATCGAACAAACTTGAGCCAGTTGCGTAGAACAAACTTGTGCCAGTTGTGTCAAACAAACTTGTGCCAGTTGCATAGAACAAACTTGTGCCACTTGCATCGAACAAACTTGTGCCAGTTGCGCAGAACAAACTTTTGCCAGTTGTGTCAAACAAACTTGTGCCAGATGTGTCAAACAAACTTGTGCCAGTTGCGTAGAACAAACTTGTGCCAGTTGCGTAGAACAAACTTGTGCCAGTTACGTAGAACAAACTTGTGTCAGTTGCGTAGAACAAACTTGTGCCAGTTGCATCGAACAAACTTGTGCCAGTTACGTAGAACAAACTTGTGCCAGTTGCGTCAAACAAACTTGTGCCAGTTGCATCGAACAAACTTGTGCCAGTTGCGTAGAACAAACTTGTGCCAGTTGTGTCAAACAAACTTGTGCCAGTTGCATAGAACAAACTTGTACCACTTGCGTTGAACAAATTTGTGCCAGTTGCGTAGAAGAAACTTTTGCTAGTTGTGTAGAACAAACTTGTGCCAGTTGTGTCAAACAAACTTGTGCCAGTTGCGTCGAACAAACTTGTGCCAGTTGCGTAGAACAAACTTGTGCCAGTTACGTAGAACAAACTTGTGCCAGTTGTGTCAGACAAACTTGTGCCAGTTGCCTAGAACAAACTTGTGCCAGTTTCGTAGAACAAACTTGTGCCAGTTGCGTAGAAAAAACTTGTACCAATTGCGAAGAACAAACTTGTGCCAGTTGCGCCGAACAAACTTGTTCCAGTTGCGTCGAACAATCTTGTGCCAGTTTCGTCGAACAAACTTGTGCCAGTTGCGTAAAACAAACTTGTGCCAGTTGTGTCAAACAAACTTGTGCCAGTTGCATCAAACAAACTTGTGCCAGTTGCGTCGAACAAACTTGTGCCAGTTGTGTCGAAGAAACTTGTGCCAGTTGCGTAGAACAAACTTGTGCCAGTTGCGTCAAACAAACTTGTGCCAGTTGCACAGAACAAACTTGTGCCAGTTGTGTAGAATAACCTTGTAACAGTTGCGTCAAACAACCTTGTGCCAGTTGCGTCAAACAAACTTGTGCCAGTTGCGTCAAAAAAACTTGTGCCAGTTGCGTCAAAAAAACTTGTGCCAGTTGCGTCAAACAAACTTGTGCCAGTTGGGTCAAATAAACTTGTGCCAGTTGCGTTAAACAAACTTGTGCCAGTTCGTCGAACAAACTTGTGCCAGTTGCATCGAACAAACTTGTGCCAGTTGCGTCGAACAAACTTGTGCCAGTTGCGTCAAACAAACTTGTGCCAGTTGCATCGAACAAACTTGTGCCAGTTGCGTAGAACAAACTTGTGCCAGTTGTGTCAAACAAACTTGTGCCAGTTGCATCGAACAAACTTGTGCCAGTTGTGTAGAACAAACTTGTGCCAGTTGCGTCAAACTAACTTGTGCCAGTTGCATCGAACAAACTTGTGCCAGTTGCGTAGAACAAACTTGTGCCAGTTGTGTCAAACAAACTTGTGCCAATTGCATAGAACAAACTTGTGCCACTTGCATCGAACAAACTTGTGCCAGCTGCGTAGAACAAACTTTTGCCAGTTGTGTCAAACAAACTTGTGCCAGATGTGTCAAACAAACTTGTGCCAGTTGCGTAGAACAAACTTGTGCCAGTTACGTAGAACAAACTTGTGCCAGTTGCGTAGAACAAACTTCTGCCAGTTGCGTAGAACAAACTTTTGCCAGTTACGTAGAACAAACTTGTGCCAGTTGCGTAGAACAAACTTCTGCCAGTTGCGTCAAACAAACTTGGGCCAGTTGCGTAGAACAAACTTGTGCCAGTTGCGTCAAACAAACTTGTGCCAGTTGTGTCAAACAAACTTGTGCCAGTTGCATAGAACAAACTTGAGCCAGTTGAGTAGAACAAACTTGTGCCAGTTGCGCCGAACATACTTGCGCCAGTTGCGTTGAACAAACTTGTGCCAGTTGCGTAGAACAAACTTGTGCCAGTTGCGTAGAACAAACTTGTGCGAGTTGTGTCATACAAACTTCTGCCAGTTGCATAGAACAAACTTGTGCCAGTTGTGTAGAACAAACTTGGGCCAGTTGCATAGAACAAACTTGTGCCAGTTGCGAAGAACAAACTTGTGCCAATTGCATCAAACAAACTTGTGCCAGTTGCGTAAAACAAACTTGTGCAAGTTGCGTAGAACAAATTTGTACCAGTTGCGTAGAACAAACTTGTGCCAGTTGCGTCGAACAAACTTGTGCCAGTTGCATCGAACAAACTTGTGCCAGTTGCGTCGAACAAACTTGTGCCAGTTGCGTCAAACAAACTTGTGCCAGTTGCATCGAACAAACTTGTGCCAATTGCGTCGAACAAACTTGTGCCAGTTGTGTCAAACAAACTTGTGCCAGTTGCATAGAACAAACTTGTGCCACTTACGTCGAACAAACTTGTGCCAGTTGCGCAGAACAAACTTTTGCCAGTTGTGTCAAACAAACTTGTGGCAGATGTGTCAAACAAACTTGTGCCAGTTGCGTAGAGCAAACTTGTGCCAGTTACGTAGAACAAACTTGTGCCAGTTGCGTAGAAAAAACTTGTGCCAGTTGCGTAGAACAAACTTGTGCCAGTTACGTAGAACAAACTTGTGCCAGTTGCGTAAAACAAACTTCTGCCAGTTGCGTCAAACAAACTTGTGCCAGTTGCATAGAACAAACTTGAGCCAGTTGCGTAGAACAAACTTGTGCCAGTTGCGTCGAACATACTTGCGCCAGTTGCGTTGAACAAACTTGTGCCAGTTGCGTAGAACAAACTTGTGCCAGTTGCGTAGAACAAACTTGTGCCAGTTGTGTCAAACAAACTTCTGCCAGTTGCATAGAACAAACTTGTGCCAGTTGCGTAGAACAAACTTGGGCCAGTTGTGTCGAACACACTTGTGCCAGTTGTGTCGGACAAACTTGTGCCAATTGCGTCGAACAAACTTGTGCCAATTGCGTCGAACAAATTTGTGCCAGTTGCGTCGAACAAACTTCTGCCAGTTGTGTCAAACAAACTTGTGCCAGTTGCATAAAACAAACTTGTGCCAGTTGCGTCGTACAAACTTGTGCCAGTTGCGTCAAACAAACTTGTGCCAGTTACGTAGAACAAAATTGTGCCAGTTGTGTCAGACAAACTTGTGCCAGTTGCGTAGAACAAACTTGTACCAGTTCCGTAAAACAAACTTGTGCCAGTTCCGTAAAACAAACTTGTGCCAGTTGCGTCGAACAAACTTGTGCCAGTTGCGTTGAACAAACTTGTGCCAGTTTTGTTGAACAAACTTGTGCCAGTTGTGTAGAACAAACTTGTGCCAGTTTTGTCAAACAAACTTGCGCCAGTTGCGTCAAACAAACTTGGGCCAGTTGAGTCGAACAAACTTGTGCCAGTTTCGTCAAAGAAACTTGTGCCAGTTGCGTAGAACAAACTTGTGCCAGTTGCGTCAAACAAACTTGTGTCAGTTGCATAGAACAAACTTTTGCCAGTTGTGTAGAACAACCTTGTGCCAGTTGCGTCAAACAACCTTGTGCCAGTTGCGTCAAACAAACTTGTGCCAGTTGCGTCAAAAAAACTTGTGCCAGTTGCGTCAAACAAACTTGTGCCAGTTGGGTCGAATAAACTTGTGCCAGTTGCGTTAAACAAACTTATGCTAGTTGCGTCAAACAAACTTGTGCCCTTTGCATCGAACAAACTTGTGCCAGTTGCGTCGAACAAGCTTGTGCCAGTTGCGTCAAACAAACTTGTGCCAGTTGCATCGAACAAACTTGTGCCAGTTGCGTAGAACAAACTTGTGCCAGTTGTGTCAAACAAAATTGTGCCAGTTGCATAGAACAAACTTGTGCCACTTGCGTCGAACAAATTTGTGCCCGTTGCGTAGAACAAACTTTTGCCAGTTGTGTAGAACAAACTTGTGCCAGTTGTGTCAAACAAACTTGTGCCAGTTGCGTCGAACAAACTTGTGCCAGTTGCGTAGAACAAACTTGTGCCAGTTACGTAGAACAAACTTGTGCCAGTTGTGTCAGACAAACTTGTGCCAGTTGCGTCAAACGAACTTGTGCCAGTTGCATCGAACAAACTTGTGCCAGTTGCGTAGTACAAACTTGTGCCAGTTGTGTCAAACAAACTTGTGCCAGTTGCATAGAACAAACTTGTGCCACTTGCGTCGAACAAACTTGTGCCAGTTGCGCAGAACAAACTTTTGCCAGTTGTGTCAAACAAACTTGTGCCAGATGTGTCAAACAAACTTGTGCCAGTTGCGTAGAACAAACTTGTGCCAGGTACGTAGAACAAACTTGTGCCAGTTGCGTAGAACAAACTTCTGCCAGTTGCGTAGAACAAACTTGTGCCAGTTGCGTAGAACAAACTTCTGCCAGTTGCGTCAAACAAACTTGGGCCAGTTGCGTAGAACAAACTTGTGCCAGTTGCGTCAAACAAACTTGTGCCAGTTGCGTCAAACAAACTTGTGCCAGTTGCATAGAACAAACTTGAGCCAGTTGCGTCGAACATACTTGCGCCAGTTGCGTTGAACAAACTTGTGCCAGTTGCGTAGAACAAACTTGTGCCAGTTGCGTAGAACAAACTTGTGCGAGTTGTGTCAAACAAACTTCTGCCAGTTGCATAGAACAAACTTGTGCCAGTTGCGTAGAACAAACTTGGGCCAGTTGCATAGAACAAACTTGTGCTAGTTGCGAAGAACAAACTTGTGCCAATTGCATCAAACAAACTTGTGCCAGTTGCGTAAAACAAACTTGTGCCAGTTGCGTAGAACAAATTTGTGCCAGTTGCGTAGAACAAACTTGTGCCAGTTGCGTCGAACAAACCTGTGCCAGTTGCATCGAACAAACTTGTGCCAGATGCGTTGAACAAACTTGTGACAGTTGCGTAGAACAAACTTGTGCCAGTTGTTTCAAATAAACTTTTGCCCGTTGCGTCAAACAAACTTGTGCCAGTTGTGTCAAACAAACTTCTGCCAGTTGCATAGAACAAACTTGTGCCACTTGTGTCGAACAAACTTGTGCCAGTTGCGTAGAACAAACTTTTGCCAGTTGCGTCGTACAAACTTGTGCCAGTTGCATCGAACAAACTTGTGCCAGTTGCGCAGAACAAACTTGTGCCAGTTAAGTCAAACAGACTTGTGCCAGTTGCGTCAAACAAACTTGTGCCAGTTGCATAGAACAAACTTGTGCCAGTTGCGTAGACCAAACTTGTGCCAGTTGCGTCGAACACACTTGTGCCAGTTGTGTCGGACAAACTTGTGCCAATTGCGTCGAACAAACTTGTGCCAGTTGTGTCGGACAAACTTGTGCCAATTGCGTAGAACAAACTTGTGCCAGTTGCGTCGAACAAACTTGTGCCAGTTGCGTAGAACAAACTTGTGCCAGTTACGTAGAACAGAATTGTGCCAGTTGTGTCAGACAAACTTTTGCCAGTTGCGTAGAACAAACTTGTGCCAGTTCCGTAATACAAACTTGTGCCAGTTCCGTAAAACAAACTTGTGCCAGTTGCGTCGAACAAACTTGTGCCAGTTGCGTCGAACAAACTTGTGCCAGTTTTGTCGAACAAACTTGTGCCAGTTGTGTAGAACAAACTTGTGCCAGTTTTGTCAAACAAACTTGTGCCAGTTGCGTCAAACAAACTTGGGCCAGTTGCGTCGAACAAACTTGTGCCAGTTTCGTCAAAGAAATTGTGCCAGTTGCGTAGAACAAACTTGTGCCAGTTGCGTCAAACAAACTTGTGCCAGTTGCATAGAACAAACTTGTGCCAGTTGCGTAGACCAGACTTGTGCCAGTTGTGTCGAACACACTTGTGCCAGTTATGTCGGACAAACTTGTGCCAATTGCGTCGAACAAACTTGTGCCAGTTGTGTCGGACAAACTTGTGCCAATTGCGTCGAACAAACTTGTGCCAGTTGCGCCGAACAAACTTGTTCCAGTTGCGTCGAACAATCTTGTGCCAGTTTCGTCGAACAAACTTGTGCCAGTTGCGTAGAACAAACTTGTGCCCGTTGTGTCAAACAAACTTGTGCCAGTTGCATCAAACAAACTTGTGCCAGTTGCGTCGAACAAACTTGTGCCAGTTGTGTCGAAGAAACTTGTGCCAGTTGCGTAGAACAAACTTGTGCCAGTTGCGTCAAACAAACTTGTGCCAGTTGCACAGAACAAACTTGTGCCAGTTGTGTAGAATAACCTTGTAACAGTTGCGTCAAACAACCTTGTGCCAGTTGCGTCAAACAAACTTGCGCCAGTTGCGTCAAAAAAACTTGTGCCTGTTGCGTCAAACAAACTTGTGCCAGTTGGGTCGAATAAACTTGTGCCAGTTGTGTTAAACAAACTTGTGCCAGTTCGTCGAACAAACTTGTGCCAGTTGCATCGAACAAACTTGTGCCAGTTGCGTCGAACAAACTTGTGCCTGTTGCGTCAAACAAACTTGTGCCAGTTGCATCGAACAAACTTGTGCCAGTTGCGTAGTACAAACTTGTGCCAGTTGTGTCAAACAAACTTGTGCCAGTTGCATAGAACAAACTTGTGCCACTTGCGTCGAACAAACTTGTGCCAGTTGCGCAGAACAAACTTTTGCCAGTTGTGTCAAACAAACTTGTGCCAGATGTGTCAAACAAACTTGTGCCAGTTGCGTAGAACAAACTTGTGCCAGTTACGTAGAACAAACTTGTGCCAGTTGCGTAGAACAAACTTCTGCCAGTTGCGTAGAACAAACTTGTGCCAGTTACGTAGAACAAACTTGTGCCAGTTGCGTAGAACAAACTTCTGCCAGTTGCGTCAAACAAACTTGGGCCAGTTGCGTAGAAGAAACTTGTGCCAGTTGCGTCAAACAAACTTGTGCCAGTTGCGTCAAACAAAACTGTGCCAGTTGCATATAACAAACTTGAGCCAGTTGCGTCGAACATACTTGCGCCAGTTGCGTTGAACAAACTTATGCCAGTTGCGTAGAACAAACTTGTGCCAGTTGCGTAGAACAAACTTGTGCGAGTTGTGTCAAACAAACTTCTGCCAGTTGCATAGAACAAACTTGTGCCAGGTGCGTAGAACAAACTTGGGCCAGTTGCATAGAACAAACTTGTGCCCGTTGCGAAGAACAAACTTGTGCCAATTGCATCAAACAAACTTGTGCCAGTTGCGTAAAACAAACTTGTGCCATTGCGTAGAACAAATTTGTGCCAGTTGCGTAGAACAAACTTGTGCCAGTTGCGTCGAACAAACCTGTGCCAGTTGCATCGAACAAACTTGTGCCAGATGCGTTGAACAAACTTGTGACAGTTGCGTAGAACAAACTTGTGCCAGTTGTTTCAAATAAACTTTTGCCCGTTGCGTCAAACAAACTTGTGCCAGTTGTGTCAAACAAACTTCTGCCAGTTGCATAGAACAAACTTGTGCCACTTGTCTCGAACAAACTTGTGCCAGTTGCGTAGAACAAACTTTTGCCAGTTGCGTCGAACAAACTTGTGCCAGTTGCATCGAACAAACTTGTGCCAGTTGCGCAGAACAAACTTGTGCCAGTTAAGTCAAACAGACTTGTGCCAGTTGCATCAAACAAACTTGTGCCAATTGCATAGAACAAACTTGTGCCAGTTGCGTGGACCAAAACTTGTGCCAGTTGCGTCGAACACACTTGTGCCAGTTGTGTCGGACAAACTTGTGCCAATTGCGTCGAACAAACTTGTGCCAGTTGTGTCGGACAAACTTGTGCCAATTGCGTAGAACAAACTTGTGCCAGTTGCGTCGAACAAACTTGTGCCAGTTGCGTAGAACAAACTTGTGCCAGTTTCGTAGAACAAACTTGTGCCAGTTGCGTAGAAAAAACTTGTACCAATTGCGAAGAACAAACTTGTGCCAGTTGCGCCGAACAAACTTGTTCCAGTTGCGTCGAACAATCTTGTGCCAGTTTCGTCGAACAAGCTTGTGCCAGTTGCGTAGAACAAACTTGTGCCAGTTGTGTCAAACAAACTTGTGCCAGTTGCATCAAACAAACTTGTGCCAGTTGCGTCGAACAAACTTGTGCCAGTTGTGTCGAAGAAACTTGTGCCAGTTGCGTAGAACAAACTTGTGCCAGTTGCGTCAAACAAACTTGTGCCAGTTGCACAGAACAAACTTGTGCCAGTTGTGTAGAATAACCTTGTAACAGTTGCGTCAAACAACCTTGTGCCAGTTGCGTCAAACAAACTTGTGCCAGTTGCGTCAAAAAAACTTGTGCCAGTTGCGTCAAACAAACTTGTGCCAGTTGGGTCGAATAAACTTGTGCCAGTTGCGTTAAACAAACTTGTGCCAGTTCGTCGAACAAACTTGTGCCAGTTGCATCGAACAAACTTGTGCCAGTTGCGTCGAACAAACTTGTGCCAGTTGCATCGAACAAACTTTTGCCAGTTGTGTCAAACAAACTTGTGCCAGATGTGTCAAACAAACTTGTGCCAATTGCATAGAACAAACTTGTGCCAGTTACTTAGAACAAACTTGTGCCAGTTGCGTCAAAGAAACTTGTGCCAGATGCGTCGAACAAATTTATGCCAGTTGCGTAGATCAAACTTGTGTCAGTTGCGTAGAACAAACTTGTGCCAGTTGCATCGAACAAACTTGTGCCAGTTGCGTCGAACAAACTTGTGCCAGTTGCGTCGGACAAAATTCTGCCAATTGCGTCGAACAAACTTTTGCCAGTTGCGTAGAACAAACTTGTGCCAGTTGTGTCAAACAAACTTATGCCAGTTGCGTAAAACAAACTTGTGCCAGTTGCGTCAAACAGACTTGTGCCAGTTGCATAGAACAAACTTGTGCCAGTTGCGTTGACCAAACTTGTGCCAGTTGCGTCGAACACACTTGTGCCAGTTGTGTCGGACAAACTTGTGCCAATTGCGTTGAACAAACTTGTGCCAGTTGTGTCGGACAAACTTGTGCCAATTGCGTCGAACAAACTTGTGCCTGTTGCGTAGAACAGACTTCTGCTAGTTGTGTCAAACAAACTTGTGCCAGGTGCATAAAACAAACTTGTGCCAGTTGCGTCGAACAAACTTGTGCCAGTTGCGCAGAACAAACTTGTGCCAGTTACGTAGAACAAAATTGTGCCAGTTGTGTCAGACAAACTTGTGCCAGTTGTGTCAAACAAACTTGTGTCAGTTCCGTAAAACGAACTTGTGCCAGTTCCGTAAAACAAACTTGTGCCAGTTGCGTCGAACAAACATGTGCCAGTTGCGTCGAACAAACTTGTGCCAGTTTTGTTGAACAAACTTGTGCCAGTTGTGTAGAACAAACTTGTGCCAGTTTTGTCAAACAAACTTGTGCCAGTTGCGTCAAACAATCTTGGGCCAGTTGCGTCGAACAAACTTGTGCCAGTTTCGTCAAAGAAACTTGTGCCAGTTGCGTAGAACAAACTTGTGCCAGTTGCGTCAAACAAACTTGTGTCAGTTGCATAGAACAAACTTGTGCCAGTTGTGTAGAACAACCTTGTGCCAGTTACGTCAAACAACCTTGTGCCAGTTGCGTCAAACAAACTTGTGCCAGTTGCGTCAAAAAAACTTGTGCCAGTTGCGTCAAACAAACTTGTGCCAGGTGCATAGAACAAACTTGTGCCAGTTGCGTAGACCAAACTTGTGCCAGTTGTGTCGAACACACTTGTGCCAGTTGTGTCGGACAAACTTGTGCCAATTGCGTCGAACAAACTTGTGCCAATTGCGTCGAACAAATTTGTGCCAGTTGCGTCGAACAAACTTCTGCCAGTTGTGTCAAACAAACTTGTGCCAGTTGCATAAAACAAACTTGTGCCAGTTGCGTCGAACAAACTTGTGCCAGTTGCGTAGAAGAAACTTGTGCCAGTTACGTAGAACAAAATTGTGCCAGTTGTGTCAGACAAACTTGTGCCAGTTGCGTAGAACAAACTTGTACCAGTTCCGTAAAACAAACTTGTGCCAGTTCCGTAAAACAAACTTGTGCCAGTTGCGTCGAACAAACTTGTGCCAGTTGCGTTGAACAAACTTGTGCCAGTTTTGTTGAACAAACTTGTGCCAGTTGTGTAGAACAAACTTGTGCCAGTTTTGTCAAACAAACTTGTGCCAGTTGCGTCAAACAAACTTGGGCCAGTTGCGTCGAACAAACTTGTGCCAGTTTCGTCAAAGAAACTTGTGCCAGTTGCGTAGAACAAACTTGTGCCAGTTGCGTCAAACAAACTTGTGTCAGTTGCATAGAACAAACTTTTGCCAGTTGTGTAGAACAACCTTGTGCCAGTTGCGTCAAACAACCTTGTGCCAGTTGCGTCAAACAAACTTGTGCCACTTGCATCAAAAAAACTTGTGCCAGTTGCGTCAAACAAACTTGTGCCAGTTGGGTCGAATAAACTTGTGCCAGTTGCGTTAAACAAACTTATGCTAGTTGCGTCAAACAAACTTGTGCCATTTGCATCGAACAAACTTGTGCCAGTTGCGTCGAACAAGCTTGTGCCAGTTGCGTCAAACAAAATTGTGCCAGTTGCATCAAACAAACTTGTGCCAGTTGCGTAGAACAAACTTGTGCCAGTTGTGTCAAACAAAATTGTGCCAGTTGCATAGAACAAACTTGTGCCACTTGCGTCGAACAAATTTGTGCCCGTTGCGTAGAACAAACTTTTGCCAGTTGTGTAGAACAAACTTGTGCCAGTTGTGTCAAACAAACTTGTGCCAGTTGCGTCGAACAAACTTGTGCCAGTTGCGTAGAACAAACTTGTGCCAGTTACGTAGAACATACTTGTGCCAGTTGTGTCAGACAAACTTGTGCCAGTTGCGTAGAACAAACTTGTGCCAGTTTCGTAGAACAAACTTGTGCCAGTTGCGTAGAAAAAACTTGTACCAATTGCGAAGAACAAACTTGTGCCAGTTGCGCCGAACAAACTTGTTCCAGTTGCGTCTAACAATCTTGTGCCAGTTTCGTCGAACAAACTTGTGCCAGTTGTGTAGAACAAACTTGTGCCAGTTGTGTCAAACAAACTTGTGCCAGTTGCATCAAACAAACTTGGGCCAGTTGCGTCGAACAAACTTGTGCCAGTTGTGTCGAAGAAACTTGTGCCAGTTGCGTAGAACAAACTTGTGCCAGTTGCGTCAAACAAACTTGTGCCAGTTGCACAGAACAAACTTGTGCCAGTTGTGTAGAATAACCTTGTAACAGTTGCGTCAAACAACCTTGTGCCAGTTGCGTCAAACAAACTTGTGCCAGTTGCGTCAAAAAAACTTGTGCCAGTTGCGTCAAACAAACTTGTGCCAGTTGGGTCGAATAAACTTGTGCCAGTTGCGTTAAACAAACTTGTGCCAGTTCGTCGAACAAACTTGTGCCAGTTGCGTTAAACAAACTTGTGCCAGTTCGTCGAACAAACTTATGCCAGTTGCATCGAACAAACTTGTGCCAGTTGCGTCGAACAAACTTGTGCCAGTTGCGTCAAACAAACTTGTGCCAGTTGCATCGAACAAACTTGAGCCAGTTGCGTAGAACAAACTTGTGCCAGTTGTGTCAAACAAACTTGTGCCAGTTGCATAGAACAAACTTGTGCCACTTGCGTCGAACAAACTTGTGCCAGTTGCGCAGAACAAACTTTTGCCAGTTGTGTCAAACAAACTTGTGCCAGATGTGTCAAACAAACTTGTGCCAGTTGCGTAGAACAAACTTGTGCCAGTTGCGTAGAACAAACTTGTGCCAGTTACGTAGAACAAACTTGTGTCAGTTGCGTAGAACAAACTTGTGCCAGTTGCATCGAACAAACTTGTGCCAGTTACGTAGAACAAACTTGTGCCAGTTGCGTCAAACAAACTTGTGCCAGTTGCATCGAACAAACTTGTGCCAGTTGCGTAGAACAAACTTGTGCCAGTTGTGTCAAACAAACTTGTGCCAGTTGCATAGAACAAACTTGTACCACTTGCGTTGAACAAATTTGTGCCAGTTGCGTAGAACAAACTTTTGCCAGTTGTGTAGAACAAACTTGTGCCAGTTGTGTCAAACATACTTGTGCCAGTTGCGTCGAACAAACTTGTGCCAGTTGCGTAGAACAAACTTGTGCCAGTTACGTAGAACAAACTTGTGCCAGTTGTGTCAGACAAACTTGTGCCAGTTGCGTAGAACAAACTTGTGCCAGTTTCGTAGAACAAACTTGTGCCAGTTGCGTAGAAAAAACTTGTACCAATTGCGAAGAACAAACTTGTGCCAGTTACGCCGAACAAACTTGTTCCAGTTGCGTCGAACAATCTTGTGCCAGTTTCATCGAACAAACTTGTGCCAGATGCGTAGAACAAACTTGTGCCAGTTGTGTCAAACAAACTTGTGCCAGTTGCATCAAACAAACTTGTGAAAGTTGCGTCGAACAAATTTGTGCCAGTTGTGTCTAAGAAACTTGTGCCAGTTGCGTAGAACAAACTTGTGCCAGTTGCGTCAAACAAACTTGTGCCAGTTGCACAGAACAAACTTGTGCCAGTTGTGTAGAATAACCTTGTAACAGTTGCGTCAAACAACCTTGTGCCAGTTGCGTCAAACAAACTTGTGCCAGTTGCGTCAAAAAAACTTGTGCCAGTTGCGTCAAACAAACTTGTGCCAGTTGGGCCGAATAAACTTGTGCCAGTTGGGTTAAACAAACTTGTGCCAGTTCGTCGAACAAACTTGTGCCAGTTGCATCGAACAAACTTGTGCCAGTTGCGTCGAACAAACTTGTGCCAGTTGCGTCAAACAAACTTGTGCCAGTTGCATCGAAAAAACTTGTGCCAGTTGCGTAGAACAAATTTGTGCCAGTTGTGTCAAACAAACTTGTGCCAGTTGCATCGAACAAACTTGTGCCAGTTGCGTAGAACAAACTTGTGCCAGTTGCGTCAAACTAACTTGTGCCAGTTGCATCGAACAAACTTGTGCCAGTTGCGTCAAACAAACTTGTGCCAGTTGTGTCAAACAAACTTGTGCCAGTTGTGTCAAACAAACTTGTGCCACTTGCATAGAACAAACTTGTGCCAGTTGCGTAGACCAAACTTGTGCCAGTTGCGTCGAACACACTTGTGCCAGTTGTGTCGGACAAACTTGTGCCAATTGCATTGAACAAACTTGTGCCAGTTGTGTCGGACAAACTTGTGCCAATTGCGTCGAACAAACTTGTGCCTGTTGCGTAGAACAAATTTCTGCCAGTTGTGTCAAACAAACTTGTGCCAGTTGCATAAAACAAACTTGTGCCAGTTGCGTCGAACAAACTTGTGCCAGTTGCACAGAACAAACTTGTGCCAGTTACGTAGAACAAAATTGTGCCAGTTGTGTCAGACAAACTTGTGCCAGTTGCGTAGAACAAACTTGTGTCAGTTCCGTAAAACGAACTTGTGCCAGTTCCGTAAAACAAACTTGTGCCAGTTGCGTCGAACAAACATGTGCCAGTTGCGTCGAACAAACTTGTGCCAGTTTTGTTGAACAAACTTGTGCCAGTTGTGTAGAACAAACTTGTGCCAGTTTTGTCAAACAAACTTGTGCCAGTTGCGTCAAACAATCTTGGGTCAGTTGCGTCGAACAAACTTGTGCCAGTTTCGTCAAAGAAACTTGTGCCAGTTGCGTAGAACAAACTTGTGCCAGTTGCGTCAAACAAACTTGTGTCAGTTGCATAGAACAAACTTGTGCCAGTTGTGTAGAACAACCTTGTGCCAGTTACGTCAAACAACCTTGTGCCAGTTGCGTCAAACAAACTTGTGCCAGTTGCGTCAAAAAAACTTGTGGCAGTTGCGTCAAACAACCTTGTGCCAGTTGCATAGAACAAACTTGTGCCAGTTGCGTAGACCAAACTTGTGCCAGTTGTGTCGAACACACTTGTGCCAGTTGTGTCGGACAAACTTGTGCCAGTTGCGTCGAACAAACTTGTGCCAATTGCGTCGAACAAATTTGTGCCAGTTGCGTCGAACAAACTTCTGCCAGTTGTGTCAAACAAACTTGTGCCAGTTGCATAAAACAAACTTGTGCCAGTTGCGTCGAACAAACTTGTGCCAGTTGCGTCAAACAAACTTGTGCCAGTTACGTAGAACAAAATTGTGCCAGTTGTGTCAGACAAACTTGTGCCTGTTGCGTAGAACAAACTTGTACCAGTTCCGTAAAACAAACTTGCGCCAGTTCCGTAAAACAAACTTGTGCCAGTTGCGTCGAACAAACTTGTGCCAGTTGCGTTGAACAAACTTGTGCCAGTTTTGTTGAACAAACTTGTGCCAGTTGTGTAGAACAAACTTGTGCCAGTTTTGTCAAACAAACTTGTGCCAGTTGCGTCAAACAAACTTGGGCCAGTTGCGTCGAACAAACTTGTGCCAGTTTCGTCAAAGAAACTTGTGCCAGTTGCGTAGAACAAACTTGTGCCAGTTGCGTCAAACAAACTTGTGTCAGTTGCATAGAACAAACTTTTGCCAGTTGTGTAGAACAACCTTGTGCCAGTTGCGTCAAACAACCTTGTGCCAGTTGCGTCAAACAAACTTGTGCCAGTTGCGTCAAAAAAACTTGTGCCAGTTGCGTCAAACAAACTTGTGCCAGTTGGGTCGAATAAACTTGTGCCAGTTGCGTTAAACAAACTTATGCTAGTTGCGTCAAACAAACTTGTGCCCTTTGCATCGAACAAACTTGTGCCAGTTGCGTCGAACAAGCTTGTGCCAGTTGCGTCAAACAAACTTGTGCCAGTTGCATCAAACAAACTTGTGCCAGTTGCGTAGAACAAACTTGTGCCAGTTGTGTCAAACAAAATTGTGCCAGTTGCATAGAACAAACTTGTGCCACTTGCGTCGAACAAATTTGTGCCCGTTGTGTAGAACAAACTTTTGCCAGTTGTGTAGAACAAACTTGTGCCAGTTGTGTCAAACAAACTTGTGCCAGTTGCGTCGAACAAACTTGTGCCAGTTGCGTCGAACTAACTTGTGCCAGTTACGTAGAACAAACTTGTGCCAGTTGTGTCAGACAAACTTGTGCCAGTTGCGTAGAACAAACTTGTGCCAGTTTCGTAGAACAAACTTGTGCCAGTTGCGTAGAAAAAACTTGTACCAATTGCGAAGAACAAATTTGTGCCAGTTGCGCCGAACAAACTTGTTCCAGTTGCGTCGAACAATCTTGTGCCAGTTTCGTCGAACAAACTTGTGCCAGTTGCGTAGAACAAACTTGTGCCAGTTGTGTCAAACAAACGTGTGCCAGTTGCATCAAACAAACTTGGGCCAGTTGCGTCGAACAAACTTGTGCCAGTTGTGTCGAAGAAACTTGTGCCAGTTGCGTAGAACAAACTTGTGCCAGTTGCGTCAAACAAACTTGTGCCAGTTGCACAGAACAAACTTGTGCCAGTTGTGTAGAATAACCTTGTAACAGTTGCGTCAAACAACCTTGTGCCAGTTGCGTCAAACAAACTTGTGCCAGTTGCGTCAAAAAAACTTGTGCCCGTTGCGTCAAACAAACTTGTGCCAGTTGGGTCGAATAAACTTGTGCCAGTTGCGTTAAACAAACTTGTGCCAGTTCGTCGAACAAACTTGTGCCAGTTGCGTTAAACAAACTTGTGCCAGTTCGTCGAACAAACTTGTGCCAGTTGCATCAAACAAACTTGTGCCAGTTGCGTCGAACAAACTTGTGCCAGTTGCGTCAAACAAACTTGTGCCAGTTGCATCGAACAAACTTGAGCCAGTTGCGTAGAACAAACTTGTGCCAGTTGTGTCAAACAAACTTGTGCCAGTTGCATAGAACAAACTTGTGCCATTTGCGTCGAACAAACTTGTGCCAGTTGCGCAGAACAAACTTTTGCCAGTTGTGTCAAACAAACTTGTGCCAGATGTGTCAAACAAACTTGTGCCAGTTGCGTAGAACAAACTTGTGCTAGTTGCGTAGAACAAACTTGTGCCAGTTACGTAGAACAAACTTGTGTCAGTTGCGTAGAACAAACTTGTGCCAGTTGCATCGAACAAACTTGTGCCTATTACGTAGTACAAACTTGTGCCAGTTGCGTCAAACAAACTTGTGCCAGTTGCATCGAACAAACTTGTGCCAGTTGCGTAGAACAAACTTGTGCCAGTTGTGTCAAACAAACTTGTGTCAGTTGCGTAGAACAAACTTGTGCCAGTTGCATCGAACAAACTTGTGCCTATTACGTAGAACAAACTTGTGCCAGTTGCGTCAAACAAACTTGTGCCAGTTGCATCGAACAAACTTGTGCCATTTGCGTAGAACAAACTTGTGCCAGTTGTGTCAAACAAACTTGTGCCAGTTGCATAGAACAAACTTGTACCACTTGCGTTGAACAAATTTGTGCCAGTTGCGTAGAACAAACTTTTGCCAGTTGTGTAGAACAAACTTGTGCCAGTTGTGTCAAACAAACTTGTGCCAGTTGCGTCGAACAAACTTGTGCCAGTTGCGTAGAACAAACTTGTGCCAGTTACGTAGAACAAACTTGTGCCAGTTGTGTCAGACAAACTTGTGCCAGTTGCGTAGAACAAACTTGTGCCAGTTTCGTAGAACAAACTTGTGCCAGTTGCGTAGAAAAAACTTGTACCAATGGCGAAGAACAAACTTGTGCCAGTTGCGCCGAACAAACTTGTTCCAGTTGCGTCGAACAATCTTGTGCCAGTTTCGTCGAACAAACTTGTGCCAGTTGCGTAAAACAAACTTGTGCCAGTTGTGTCAAACAAACTTGTGCCAGTTGCATCAAACAAACTTGTGCCAGTTGCGTCGAACAAACTAGTGCCAGTTGTGTCGAAGAAACTTGTGCCAGTTGCGTAGAACAAACTTGTGCCAGTTGCGTCAAACAAACTTGTGCCAGTTGCACAGAACAAACTTGTGCCAGTTGTGTAGAATAACCTTGTAACAGTTGCGTCAAACAACCTTGTGCCAGTTGCGTCAAACAAACTTGTGCCAGTTGCGTCAAAAAAACTTGTGCCAGTTGCGTCAAACAAACTTGTGCCAGTTGGGTCGAATAAACTTGTGCCAGTTGCGTTAAACAAACTTGTGCCAGTTCGTCGAACAAACTTGTGCCAGTTGCATCGAACAAACTTGTGCCAGTTGCGTCGAACAAACTTGTGCCAGTTGCGTCAAACAAACTTGTGCCAGTTGCATCGAACAAACTTGTGCCAGTTGCGTAGAACAAACTTGTGCCAGTTGTGTCAAACAAACTTGTGCCAGTTGCATCGAACAAACTTGTGCCAGTTGCGTAGAACAAACTTGTGCCAGTTGCGTCACACTAACTTGTGCCAGTTGCATCGAACAAACTTGTGCCAGCTGCGTAGAACAAACTTTTGCCAGTTGTGTCAAACAAACTTGTGCCAGATGTGTCAAACAAACTTGTGCCAGTTGCGTAGAACAAACTTGTGCCAGTTACGTAGAACAAACTTGTGCCAGTTGCGTAGAACAAACTTCTGCCAGTTGCGTAGAACAAACTTGTGCCAGTTACGTAGAACAAACTTGTGCCAGTTGCGTAGAACAAACTTGTGCCAGTTGCGTCAAACAAACTTGGGCCAGTTGCGTAGAACAAACTTGTGCCAGTTGCGTCAAAGAAACTTGTGCCAGTTGCGTCAAACAAACTTGTGCCAGTTGCATAGAACAAACTTGAGCCAGTTGAGTAGAACAAACTTGTGCCAGTTGCGCCGAACATACTTGCGCCAGTTGCGTTGAACAAACTTGTGCCAGTTGCGTAGAACAAACTTGTGCCAGTTGCGTAGAACAAACTTGTGCCAGTTGTGTCAAACAAACTTCTGCCAGTTGCATAGAACAAACTTGTGCCAGTTGCGTAGAACAAACTTGGGCCAGTTGCATAGAACAAACTTGTGCCAGTTGCGAAGAACAAACTTGTACCAATTGCATCAAACAAACTTGTGCCAGTTGCGTAAAACAAACTTGTGCCAGTTGCGTAGAACAAATTTGTACCAGTTGCGTAGAACAAACTTGTGCCAGTTGCGTCGAACAAACTTGTGCCAGTTGCATCGAACAAACTTGTGCCAGTTGCGTTGAACAAACTTGTGCCAGTTGCGTCAAACAAACTTGTGCCAGTTGCATCGAAATTTGTGCCAGTTGCGTCGAACAAACTTGTGCCAGTTGTGTCAAACAAACTTGTGCCAGTTGCATAGAACAAACTTGTGCCACTTGCGTCGAACAAACTTGTGCCAGTTGCGCAGAACAAACTTTTGCCAGTTGTGTCAAACAAACTTGTGCCAGATGTGTCAAACAAACTTGTGGCAGTTGCGTAGAACAAACTTGTGCCAGTTACGTAGAACAAACTTGTGCCAGTTGCGTAGAACAAACTTCTGCCAGTTGCGTAGAACAAACTTGTGCCAGTTACGTAGAACAAACTTGTGCCAGTTGCGTAAAACAAACTTCTGCCAGTTCCGTCGAACAAACTTGGGCCAGTTGCGTAGAACAAACTTGTGCCAGTTGCGTCAAACAAACTTGTGCCAGTTGCGTCAAACAAACTTGTGCCAGTTGCATAGAACAAACTTGAGCCAGTTGCGTAGAACAAACTTGTGCCAGTTGCGTCGAACATACTTGCGCCAGTTGCGTTGAACAAACTTGTGCCAGTTGCGTAGAACAAACTTGTGCCAGTTGCGTAGAACAAACTTGTGCGAGTTGTGTCAAACAAACTTCTGCCAGTTGCATAGAACAAACTTGTACCAGTTGCGTAGAACAAACTTGGGCCAGTTGTGTCGAACACACTTGTGCCAGTTGTGTCGGACAAACTTGTGCCAATTGCGTCGAACAAACTTGTGCCAATTGCGTCGAACAAATTTGTGCCAGTTGCGTCGAACAAACTTCTGCCAGTTGTGTCAAACAAACTTGTGCCAGTTGCATAAAACAAACTTGTGCCAGTTGCGTCGAACAAACTTGTGCCAGTTGCGTCAAACAAACTTGTGCCAGTTATGTAGAACAAAATTGTGCCAGTTGTGTTAGACAAACTTGTGCCAGTTGCGTAGAACAAACTTGTACCAGTTCCGTAAAACAAACTTGTGCCAGTTCCGTAAAACAAACTTGTGCCAGTTGCGTCGAACAAACTTGTGCCAGTTGCGTTGAACAAACTTGTGCCAGTTTTGTTGAACAAACTTGTGCCAGTTGTGTAGAATAAACTTGTGCCAGTTTTGTCAAACAAACTTGTGCCAGTTGCGTCAAACAAACTTGGGCCAGTTGCGTCGAACAAACTTGTGCCAGTTTCGTCAAAGAAACTTGTGCCAGTTGCGTAGAACAAACTTGTTCCAGTTGCGTCAAACAAACTTGTGTCAGTTGCATAGAACAAACTTTTGCCAGTTGTGTAGAACAACCTTGTGCCAGTTGCGTCAAAAAACCTTGTGCCAGTTGCGTCAAACAAACTTGTGCCAGTTGCGTCAAAAAAACTTGTGCCAATTGCGCCAAACAAACTTGTGCCAGTTGGGTCGAATAAACTTGTGCCAGTTGCATTAAACAAACTTATGCTAGTTGCGTCAAACAAACTTGTGCCCTTTGCATCGAACAAACTTGTGCCAGTTGCGTCGAACAAGCTTGTGCCAGTTGCGTCAAACAAACTTGTGCCAGTTGCATCGAACAAACTTGTGCCAGTTGCGTAGAACAAACTTGTGCCAGTTGTGTCAAACAAAATTGTGCCAGTTGCATAGAACAAACTTGTGCCACTTGCGTCGAACAAATTTGTGCCCGTTGCGTAGAACAAACTTTTGCCAGTTGTGTAGAACAAACTTGTGCCAGTTGTGTCAAACAAACTTGTGCCAGTTGCGTCGAACAAACTTGTGCCAGTTGCGTAGAACAAACTTGTGCCAGTTACGTAGAACAAACTTGTGCCAGTTGTGTCAGACAAACTTGTGCCAGTTGCGTAGAACAAACTTGTGCCAGTTTCGTAGAACAAACTTGTGCCAGTTGCGTAGAAAAAACTTGTACCAATTGCGAAGAACAAACTTGTGCCAGTTGCGCCGAACAAACTTGTTCCAGTTGCGTCGAACAATCTTGTGCCAGTTTCGTCGAACAAACTTGTGCCAGTTGCGTAGAACAAACTTGTGCCAGTTGTGTCAAACAAACTTGTGCCAGTTGCATCAAACAAACTTGGGCCAGTTGCGTCGAACAAACTTGTGAGAGTTGTGTCGAAGAAACTTGTGCCAGTTGCGTAGAACAAACTTGTGCCAGTTGCGTCAAACAAACTTGTGCCAGTTGCACAGAACAAACTTGTGCCAGTTGTGTAGAATAATCTTGTAACAGTTGCGTCAAACAACCTTGTGCCAGTTGCGTCAAACAAACTTGTGCCAGTTGCGTCAAAAAAACTTGTGCCAGTTGCGTCAAACAAACTTGTGCCAGTTGGGTCGAATAAACTTGTGCCAGTTGCGTTAAACAAACTTGTGCCAGTTCGTCGAACAAACTTGTGCCAGATCGTCGAACAAACTTGTGCCAGTTGCATCAAACAAACTTGTGCCAGTTGCGTCGAACAATCTTGTGCCAGTTGCGTCAAACAAACTTGTGCCAGTTACATCGAACAAACTTGAGCCAGTTGCGTAGAACAAACTTGTGCCAGTTGTGTCAAACAAACTTGTGCCAGTTGCATAGAACAAACTTGTGCCACTTGCGTCGAACAAACTTGTGCCAGTTGCGCAGAACAAACTTTTGCCAGTTGTGTCAAACAAACTTGTGCCAGATGTGTCAAACAAACTTGTGCCAGTTGCGTAGAACAAACTTGTGCCAGTTGCGTAGAACAAACTTGTGCCAGTTACGTAGAACAAACTTGTGTCAGTTGCGTAGAACAAACTTGTGCCAGTTGCATCGAACAAACTTGTGCCAGTTACGTAGAACAAACTTGTGCCAGTTGCGTCAAACAAACTTGTGCCAGTTGCATCGAACAAACTTGTGCCAGTTGCGTAGAACAAACTTGTGCCAGTTGTGTCAAACAAACTTGTGCCAGTTGCATAGAACAAACTTGTACCACTTGCGTTGAACAAATTTGTGCCAGTTGCGTAGAACAAACTTTTGCTAGTTGTGTAGAACAAACTTGTGCCAGTTGTGTCAAACAAACTTGTGCCAGTTGCGTCGAACAAACTTGTGCCAGTTGCGTAGAACAAACTTGTGCCAGTTACGTAGAACAAACTTGTGCCAGTTGTGTCAGACAAACTTGTGCCAGTTGCCTAGAACAAACTTGTGCCAGTTTCGTAGAACAAACTTGTGCCAGTTGCGTAGAAAAAACTTGTACCAATTGCGAAGAACAAACTTGTGCCAGTTGCGCCGAACAAACTTGTTCCAGTTGCGTCGAACAATCTTGTGCCAGTTTCGTCGAACAAACTTGTGCCAGTTGCGTAAAACAAACTTGTGCCAGTTGTGTCAAACAAACTTGTGCCAGTTGCATCAAACAAACTTGTGCCAGTTGCGTCGAACAAACTTGTGCCAGTTGTGTCGAAGAAACTTGTGCCAGTTGCGTAGAACAAACTTGTGCCAGTTGCGTCAAACAAACTTGTGCCAGTTGCACAGAACAAACTTGTGCCAGTTGTGTAGAATAACCTTGTAACAGTTGCGTCAAACAACCTTGTGCCAGTTGCGTCAAACAAACTTGTGCCAGTTGCGTCAAAAAAACTTGTGCCAGTTGCGTCAAAAAAACTTGTGCCAGTTGCGTCAAACAAACTTGTGCCAGTTGGGTCAAATAAACTTGTGCCAGTTGCGTTAAACAAACTTGTGCCAGTTCGTCGAACAAACTTGTGCCAGTTGCATCGAACAAACTTGTGCCAGTTGCGTCGAACAAACTTGTGCCAGTTGCGTCAAACAAACTTGTGCCAGTTGCATCGAACAAACTTGTGCCAGTTGCGTAGAACAAACTTGTGCCAGTTGTGTCAAACAAACTTGTGCCAGTTGCATCGAACAAACTTGTGCCAGTTGCGTAGAACAAACTTGTGCCAGTTGCGTCAAACTAACTTGTGCCAGTTGCATCGAACAAACTTGTGCCAGTTGCGTAGAACAAACTTGTGCCAGTTGTGTCAAACAAACTTGTGCCAATTGCATAGAACAAACTTGTGCCACTTGCATCGAACAAACTTGTGCCAGCTGCGTAGAACAAACTTTTGCCAGTTGTGTCAAACAAACTTGTGCCAGATGTGTCAAACAAACTTGTGCCAGTTACGTAGAACAAACTTGTGCCAGTTGCGTAGAACAAACTTCTGCCAGTTGCGTAGAACAAACTTGTGCCAGTTACTTAGAACAAACTTGTGCCAGTTGCGTAGAACAAACTTGTGCCAGTTGCGTCAAACAAACTTGGGCCAGTTGCGTAGAACAAACTTGTGCCAGTTGCGTCAAACAAACTTGAGCCAGTTGCGTCAAACAAACTTGTGCCAGTTGCATAGAACAAACTTGAGCCAGTTGAGTAGAACAAACTTGTGCCAGTTGCGCCGAACATACTTGCGCCAGTTGCGTTGAACAAACTTGTGCCAGTTGCGTAGAACAAACTTGTGCCAGTTGCGTAGAACAAACTTGTGCGAGTTGTGTCAAACAAACTTCTGCCAGTTGCATAGAACAAACTTGTGCCAGTTGCGAAGAACAAACTTGTACCAATTGCATCAAACAAACTTGTGCCAGTTGCGTAAAACAAACTTGTGCCAGTTGCGTAGAACAAATTTGTACCAGTTGCGTAGAACAAACTTGTGCCAGTTGCGTCGAACAAACTTGTGCCAGTTGCATCGAACAAACTTGTGCCAGTTGCGTTGAACAAACTTGTGCCAGTTGCGTCAAACAAACTTGTGCCAGTTGCATCGAAATTTGTGCCAGTTGCGTCGAACAAACTTGTGCCAGTTGTGTCAAACAAACTTGTGCCAGTTGCATAGAACAAACTTGTGCCACTTGCGTCGAACAAACTTGTGCCAGTTGCGCAGAACAAACTTTTGCCAGTTGTGTCAAACAAACTTGTGCCAGATGTGTCAAACAAACTTGTGGCAGTTGCGTAGAACAAACTTGTGCCAGTTACGTAGAACAAACTTGTGCCAGTTGCGTAGAACAAACTTCTGCCAGTTGCGTAGAACAAACTTGTGCCAGTTACGTAGAACAAACTTGTGCCAGTTGCGTAAAACAAACTTCTGCCAGTTGCGTCGAACAAACTTGGGCCAGTTGCGTAGAACAAACTTGTGCCAGTTGCGTCAAACAAACTTGTGCCAGTTGCATCAAACAAACTTGTGCCAGTTGCATAGAACAAACTTGAGCCAGTTGCGTAGAACAAACTTGTGCCAGTTGCGTCGAACATACTTGCGCCAGTTGCGTTGAACAAACTTGTGCCAGTTGCGTAGAACAAACTTGTGCCAGTTGCGTAGAACAAACTTGTGCGAGTTGTGTCAAACAAACTTCTGCCAGTTGCATAGAACAAACTTGTGCCAGTTGCGCAGAACAAACTTGGGCCAGTTGTGTCGAACACACTTGTGCCAGTTGTGTCGGACAAACTTGTGCCAATTGCGTCGAACAAACTTGTGCCAATTGCGTCGAACAAATTTGTGCCAGTTGCGTCGAACAAACTTCTGCCAGTTGTGTCAAACAAACTTGTGCCAGTTGCATAAAACAAACTTGTGCCAGTTGCGTCGAACAAACTTGTGCCAGTTGCGTCAAACAAACTTGTGCCAGTTACGTAGAACAAAATTGTGCCAGTTGTGTTAGACAAACTTGTGCCAGTTGCGTAGAACAAACTTGTACCAGTTCCGTAAAACAAACTTGTGCCAGTTCCGTAAAACAAACTTGTGCCAGTTGCGTCGAACAAACTTGTGCCAGTTGCGTTGAACAAACTTGTGCCAGTTTTGTTGAAGAAACTTGTGCCAGTTGTGTAGAATAAACTTGTGCCAGTTTTGTCAAACAAACTTGTGCCAGTTGCGTCAAACAAACTTGGGCCAGTTGCGTCGAACAAACTTGTGCCAGTTTCGTCAAAGAAACTTGTGCCAGTTGCGTAGAACAAACTTGTTCCAGTTGCGTCAAACAAACTTGTGTCAGTTGCATAGAACAAACTTTTGCCAGTTGTGTAGAACAACCTTGTGCCAGTTGCGTCAAACAACCTTGTGCCAGTTGCGTCAAACAAACTTGTGCCAGTTGCGTCAAAAAAACTTGTGCCAATTGCGCCAAACAAACTTGTGCCAGTTGGGTCGAATAAACTTGTGCCAGTTGCGTTAAACAAACTTATGCTAGTTGCGTCAAACAAACTTGTGCCCTTTGCATCGAACAAACTTGTGCCAGTTGCGTCGAACAAGCTTGTGCCAGTTGCGTCAAACAAACTTGTGCCAGTTGCATCGAACAAACTTGTGCCAGTTGCGTAGAACAAACTTGTGCCAGTTGTGTCAAACAAAATTGTGCCAGTTGCATAGAACAAACTTGTGCCACTTGCGTCGAACAAATTTGTGCCCGTTGCGTAGAACAAACTTTTGCCAGTTGTGTAGAACAAACTTGTGCCAGTTGTGTCAAACAAACTTGTGCCAGTTGCGTCGAACAAACTTGTGCCAGTTGCGTAGAACAAACTTGTGCCAGTTACGTAGAACAAACTTGTGCCAGTTGTGTCAGACAAACTTGTGCCAGTTGCGTAGAACAAACTTGTGCCAGTTTCGTAGAACAAACTTGTGCCAGTTGCGTAGAAAAAACTTGTACCAATTGCGAAGAACAAACTTGTGCCAGTTGCGCCGAACAAACTTGTTCCAGTTGCGTCGAACAATCTTGTGCCAGTTTCGTCGAACAAACTTGTGCCAGTTGCGTAGAACAAACTTGTGCCAGTTGTGTCAAACAAACTTGTGCCAGTTGCATCAAACAAACTTGGGCCAGTTGCGTCGAACAAACTTGTGCCAGTTGTGTCGAAGAAACTTGTGCCAGTTGCGTAGAACAAACTTGTGCCAGTTGCGTCAAACAAACTTGTGCCAGTTGCACAGAACAAACTTGTGCCAGTTGTGTAGAATAACCTTGTAACAGTTGCGTCAAACAACCTTGTGCCAGTTGCGTCAAACAAACTTGTGCCAGTTGCGTCAAAAAAACTTGTGCCAGTTGCGTCAAACAAACTTGTGCCAGTTGGGTCGAATAAACTTGTGCCAGTTGCGTTAAACAAACTTGTGCCAGTTCGTCGAACAAACTTGTGCCAGATCGTCGAACAAACTTGTGCCAGTTGCATCAAACAAACTTGTGCCAGTTGCGTCGAACAAACTTGTGCCAGTTGCGTCAAACAAACTTGTGCCAGTTGCATCGAACAAACTTGAGCCAGTTGCGTAGAACAAACTTGTGCCAGTTGTGTCAAACAAACTTGTGCCAGTTGCATAGAACAAACTTGTGCCACTTGCGTCGAACAAACTTGTGCCAGTTGCGCAGAACAAACTTTTGCCAGTTGTGTCAAACAAACTTGTGCCAGATGTGTCAAACAAACTTGTGCCAGTTGCGTAGAACAAACTTGTGCCAGTTGCGTAGAACAAACTTGTGCCAGTTACGTAGAACAAACTTGTGTCAGTTGCGTAGAACAAACTTGTGCCAGTTGCATCGAACAAACTTGTGCCAGTTACGTAGAACAAACTTGTGCCAGTTGCGTCAAACAAACTTGTGCCAGTTGCATCGAACAAACTTGTGCCAGTTGCGTAGAACAAACTTGTGCCAGTTGCGTCAAACAAACTTGTGCCAGCTGCATAGAACAAACTTGTACCACTTGCGTTGAACAAATTTGTGCCAGTTGCGTAGAACAAACTTTTGCTAGTTGTGTAGAACAAACTTGTGCCAGTTGTGTCAAACAAACTTGTGCCAGTTGCGTCGAACAAACTTGTGCCAGTTGCGTAGAACAAACTTGTGCCAGTTACGTAGAACAAACTTGTGCCAGTTGTGTCAGACAAACTTGTGCCAGTTGCCTAGAACAAACTTGTGCCAGTTTCGTAGAACAAACTTGTGCCAGTTGCGTAGAAAAAACTTGTACCAATTGCGAAGAACAAACTTGTGCCAGTTGCGCCGAACAAACTTGTTCCAGTTGCGTCGAACAATCTTGTGCCAGTTTCGTCGAACAAACTTGTGCCAGTTGCGTAAAACAAACTTGTGCCAGTTGTGTCAAACAAACTTGTGCCAGTTGCATCAAACAAACTTGTGCCAGTTGCGTCGAACAAACTTGTGCCAGTTGTGTCGAAGAAACTTGTGCCAGTTGCGTAGAAAAAACTTGTGCCAGTTGCGTCAAACAAACTTGTGCCAGTTGCACAGAACAAACTTGTGCCAGTTGTGTAGAATAACCTTGTAACAGTTGCGTCAAACAACCTTGTGCCAGTTGCGTCAAACAAACTTGTGCCAGTTGCGTCAAAAAAACTTGTGCCAGTTGCGTCAAAAAAACTTGTGCCAGTTGCGTCAAACAAACTTGTGCCAGTTGGGTCAAATAAACTTGTGCCAGTTGCGTTAAACAAACTTGTGCCAGTTCGTCGAACAAACTTGTGCCAGTTGCATCGAACAAACTTGTGCCAGTTGCGTCGAACAAACTTGTGCCAGTTGCGTCAAACAAACTTGTGCCAGTTGCATCGAACAAACTTGTGCCAGTTGCGTAGAACAAACTTGTGCCAGTTGTGTCAAACAAACTTGTGCCAGTTGCATCGAACAAACTTGTGCCAGTTGCGTAGAACAAACTTGTGCCAGTTGCGTCAAACTAACTTGTGCCAGTTGCATCGAACAAACTTGTGCCAGTTGCGTAGAACAAACTTGTGCCAGTTGTGTCAAACAAACTTGTGCCAATTGCATAGAACAAACTTGTGCCACTTGCATCGAACAAACTTGTGCCAGCTGCGTAGAACAAACTTTTGCCAGTTGTGTCAAACAAACTTGTGCCAGATGTGTCAAACAAACTTGTGCCAGTTGCGTAGAACAAACTTGTGCCAATTACGTAGAACAAACTTGTGCCAGTTGCGTAGAACAAACTTCTGCCAGTTGCGTAGAACAAACTTTTGCCAGTTACGTAGAACAAACTTGTGCCAGTTGCGTAGAACAAACTTCTGCCAGTTGCGTCAAACAAACTTGGGCCAGTTGCGTAGAACAAACTTGTGCCAGTTGCGTCAAACAAACTTGTGCCAGTTGTGTCAAACAAACTTGTGCCAGTTGCATAGAACAAACTTGAGCCAGTTGAGTAGAACAAACTTGTGCCAGTTGCGCCGAACATACTTGCGCCAGTTGCGTTGAACAAACTTGTGCCAGTTGCGTAGAACAAACTTGTGCCAGTTGCGTAGAACAAACTTGTGCGAGTTGTGTCAAACAAACTTCTGCCAGTTGCATAGAACAAACTTGTGCCAGTTGCGTAGAACAAACTTGGGCCAGTTGCATAGAACAAACTTGTGCCAATTGCGAAGAACAAACTTGTGCCAATTGCATCAAACAAACTTGTGCCAGTTGCGTAAAACAAACTTGTGCCAGTTGCGTAGAACAAATTTGTACCAGTTGCGTAGAACAAACTTGTGCCAGTTGCGTCGAACAAACTTGTGCCAGTTGCATCGAACAAACTTGTGCCAGTTGCGTCGAACAAACTTGTGCCAGTTGCGTCAAACAAACTTCTGCCAGTTGTATCGAACAAACTTGTGCCAGTTGCGTCGAACAAACTTGTGCCAGTTGTGTCAAACAAACTTGTGCCAGTTGCATAGAACAAACTTGTGCCACTTGCGTCGAACAAACTTGTGCCAGTTGCGCAGAACAAACTTTTGCCAGTTGTGTCAAACAAACTTGTGGCAGATGTGTCAAACAAACTTGTGCCAGTTGCGTAGAGCAAACTTGTGCCAGTTACGTAGAACAAACTTGTGCCAGTTGCGTAGAAAAAACTTGTGCCAGTTGCGTAGAACAAACTTGTGCCAGTTACGTAGAACAAACTTGTGCCAGTTGCGTAAAACAAACTTCTGCCAGTTGCGTCGAACAAACTTGGGCCAGTTGCGTAGAACAAACTTGTGCCAGTTGCGTCAAACAAACTTGTGCCAGTTGCGTCAAACAAACTTGTGCCAGTTGCATAGAACAAACTTGAGCCAGTTGCGTAGAACAAACTTGTGCCAGTTGCGTCGAACATACTTGCGCCAGTTGCGTTGAACAAACTTGTGCCAGTTGCGTAGAACAAACTTGTGCCAGTTGCGTAGAACAAACTTGTGCCAGTTGTGTCAAACAAACTTCTGCCAGTTGCATAGAACAAACTTGTGCCAGTTGCGTAGAACAAACTTGGGCCAGTTGTGTCGAACACACTTGTGCCAGTTGTGTCGGAGAAACTTGTGCCAATTGCGTCGAACAAACTTGTGCCAATTGCGTCGAACAAATTTGTGCCAGTTGCGTCGAACAAACTTCTGCCAGTTGTGTCAAACAAACTTGTGCCAGTTGCATAAAACAAACTTGTGCCAGTTGCGTCGAAAAAACTTGTGCCAGTTGCGTCAAACAAACTTGTGCCAGTTACGTAGAACAAAATTGTGCCAGTTGTGTCAGACAAACTTGTGCCAGTTGCGTAGAACAAACTTGTACCAGTTCCGTAAAACAAACTTGTGCCAGTTCCGTAAAACAAACTTGTGCCAGTTGCATCGAACAAACTTGTGCCAGTTGCGTTGAACAAACTTGTGCCAGTTTTGTTGAACAAACTTGTGCCAGTTGTGTAGAACAAACTTGTGCCAGTTTTGTCAAACAAACTTGCGCCAGTTGCGTCAAACAAACTTGGGCCAGTTGAGTCGAACAAACTTGTGCCAGTTTCGTCAAAGAAACTTGTGCCAGTTGCGTAGAACAAACTTGTGCCAGTTGCGTCAAACAAACTTGTGTCAGTTGCATAGAACAAACTTTTGCCAGTTGTGTAGAACAACCTTGTGCCAGTTGCGTCAAACAACCTTGTGCCAGTTGCGTCAAACAAACTTGTGCCAGTTGCGTCAAAAAAACTTGTGCCAGTTGCGTCAAACAAACTTGTGCCAGTTGGGTCGAATAAACTTGTGCCAGTTGCGTTAAACAAACTTATGCTAGTTGCGTCAAACAAACTTGTGCCCTTTGCATCGAACAAACTTGTGCCAGTTGCGTCGAACAAGCTTGTGCCAGTTGCGTCAAACAAACTTGTGCCAGTTGCATCGAACAAACTTGTGCCAGTTGCGTAGAACAAACTTGTGCCAGTTGTGTCAAACAAAATTGTGCCAGTTGCATAGAACAAACTTGTGCCACTTGCGTCGAACAAATTTGTGCCCGTTGCGTAGAACAAACTTTTGCCAGTTGTGTAGAACAAACTTGTGCCAGTTGTGTCAAACAAACTTGTGCCAGTTGCGTCGAACAAACTTGTGCCAGTTGCGTAGAACAAACTTGTGCCAGTTACGTAGAACAAACTTGTGCCAGTTGTGTCAGACAAACTTGTGCCAGTTGCGTAGAACAAACTTGTGCCAGTTTCGTAGAACAAACTTGTGCCAGTTGCGTAGAAAAAACTTGTACCAATTGCGAAGAACAAACTTGTGCCAGTTGCGCCGAACAAACTTGTTCCAGTTGCGTCGAACAATCCTGTGCCAGTTTCGTCGAACAAACTTGTGCCAGTTGCGTAGAACAAACTTGTGCCAGTAGTCAAACAAACTTGTGCCAGTTGCATCAAACAAACTTGGGCCAGTTGCGTCGAACAAACTTGTGCCAGTTGCGTCGAAGAAACTTGTGCCAGTTGCGTAGAACAAACTTGTGCCAGTTGCGTCAAACAAACTTGTGCCAGTTGCACAGAACAAACTTGTGCCAGTTGTGTAGAATAACCTTGTAACAGTTGCGTCAAACAACCTTGTGCCAGTTGCGTCAAACAAACTTGTGCCAGTTGCGTCAAAAAAACTTGTGCCAGTTGCGTCAAACAAACTTGTGCCAGTTGGGTCGAATAAACTTGTGCCAGTTGCGTTAAACAAACTTGTGCCAGTTCGTCGAACAAACTTGTGCCAGTTGCGTTAAACAAACTTGTGCCAGTTCGTCGAACAAACTTGTGCCAGTTGCATCGAACAAACTTGTGCCAGTTGCGTCGAACAAACTTGTGCCAGTTGCGTCAAACAAACTTGTGCCAGTTGCATCGAACAAACTTGAGCCAGTTGCGTAGAACAAACTTGTGCCAGTTGTGTCAAACAAACTTGTGCCAGTTGCATAGAACAAACTTGTGCCACTTGCGTCGAACAAACTTGTGCCAGTTGCGCAGAACAAACTTTTGCCAGTTGTGTCAAACAAACTTGTGCCAGATGTGTCAAACAAACTTGTGCCAGTTGCGTAGAACAAACTTGTGCCAGTTGCGTAGAACAAACTTGTGCCAGTTACGTAGAACAAACTTGTGTCAGTTGCGTAGAACAAACTTGTGCCAGTTGCATCGAACAAACTTGTGCCAGTTACGTAGAACAAACTTGTGCCAGTTGCGTCAAACAAACTTGTGCCAGTTGCATCGAACAAACTTGTGCCAGTTGCGTAGAACAAACTTGTGCCAGTTGTGTCAAACAAACTTGTGACAGTTGCATAGAACAAACTTGTACCACTTGCGTTGAACAAATTTGTGCCAGTTGCGTAGAACATACTTGTGCCAGTTGCGTCAAACAAACTTGTGCCAGTTGCACAGAACAAACTTGTGCCAGTTGTGTAGAATAACCTTGTAACAGTTGCGTCAAACAACCTTGTGCCAGTTGCGTCAAACAAACTTGTGCCAGTTGCGTCAAAAAAACTTGTGCCAGTTGCGTCAAACAAACTTGTGCCAGTTGGGTCGAATAAACTTGTGCCAGTTGCGTTAAACAAACTTGTGCCAGTTCGTCGAACAAACTTGTGCCAGTTGCATCGAACAAACTTGTGCCAATTGCATCGAACAAACTTGTGCCAGTTGCGTCAAACAAACTTGTGCCAGTTGCATCGAACAAACCTGTGCCAGTTGCATCGAACAAACTTGTGCCAGTTGCGTCAAACAAACTTGTGCCAGTTGCATCGAACAAACTTGTGCCAGTTGCGTAGAACAAACTTGTGCCAGTTGTGTCAAACAAACTTGTGCCAGTTGCATCGAACAAACTTGTGCCAGTTGCGTAGAACAAACTTGTGCCAGTTGCGTCAAACTAACTTGTGCCAGTTGCATCGAACAAACTTGTGCCAGTTGCGTAGAACAAACTTGTGCCAGTTGTGTCAAACAAACTTGTGCCAGTTGCATAGAACAAACTTGTGCCACTTGCATCGAACAAACTTGTGCCAGCTGCGTAGAACAAACTTTTGCCAGTTGTGTCAAACAAACTTGTGCCAGATGTGTCAAACAAACTTGTGCCAGTTGCGTAGAACAAACTTGTGCCAGTTACGTAGAACAAACTTGTGCCAGTTGCGTAGAACAAACTTCTGCCAGTTGCGTAGAACAAACTTGTGCCAGTTACGTAGAACAAACTTGTGCCAGTTGCGTAGAACAAACTTCTGCCAGTTGCGTCAAACAAACTTGGGCCAGTTGCGTAGAACAAACTTGTGCCAGTTGCATCAAACAAACTTGTGCCAATTGTGTCAAACAAACTTGTGCCAGTTGCATAGAACAAACTTGAGCCAGTTGCGTAGAACAAACTTGTGCCAGTTGCGCCGAACATTCTTGCTCCAGTTGCGTTGAACAAACTTGTGCCAGTTGCGTAGAACAAACTTGTGCCAGTTGCGTAGAACAAACTTGTGCGAGTTGTGTCAAACAAACTTCTGCCAGTTGCATAGAACAAACTTGTGCCAGTTGCGTAGAACAAACTTGGGCCAGTTGCATAGAACAAACTTGTGCCAGTTGCGAAGAACAAACTTGTGCCAATTGCATCAAACAAACTTGTACCAGTTGCGTAAAACAAACTTGTGCCAGTTGCGTAGAACAAATTTGTACCAGTTGCGTAGAACAAACTTGTGCCAGTTGCGTCGAACAAACTTGTGCCAGTTGCATCGAACAAACTTGTGCCAGTTGTGTCGAACAAACTTGTGCCAGTTGCGTCAAACAAACTTGTGCCAGTTGCATCGAACAAACTTGTGCCAGTTGCGTAGAACAAACTTGTGCCAGTTGTGTCAAACAAACTTGTGCCAGTTGCATAGAACAAACTTGTGCCACTTGCGTCGAACAAACTTGTGCCAGTTGCGCAGAACAAACTTTTGCCAGTTGTGTCAAACAAACTTGTGCCGGATGTGTCAAACAAACTTGTGCCAGTTGCGTAGAACAAACTTGTGCCAGTTACATAGAACAAACTTGTGCCAGTTGCGTAGAACAAACTTCTGCAAGTTGCGTAGAACAAACTTGTGCCAGTTACGTAGAACAAACTTGTGCCACTTGCGTAAAACAAACTTCTGCCAGTTGCGTCGAACAAACTTGGGCCAGTTGCGTAGAACAAACTTGTGCCAGTTGCGTCAAACAAACTTGTGCCAGTTGCGTCCAACAAACTTGTGCCAGTTGCATAGAACAAACTTGAGCCAGTTGCGTAGAACAAACTTGTGCCAGTTGCGTCGAACATACTTGCGCCAGTTGCGTTGAACAAACTTGTGCCAGTTGCGTAGAACAAACTTGTGCCAGTTGCGTAGAACAAACTTGTGCGAGTTATGTCAAAACAAACTTCTGCCAGTTGCATAGAACAAACTTGTGCCAGTTGCGTAGAACAAACTTGGGCCAGTTGCATAGAACAAACTTGTGCCAGTTGCGAAGAACAAACTTGTGTCAATTGCATCAAACAAACTTGTGCCAGTTGCGTAAAACAAACTTGTGCCAGTTGCGTAGAACAAATTTGTGCCAGTTGCATAGAACAAACTTGTGCCAGTTGCGTCGAACAAACTTGTGCCAGTTGCATCGAACAAACCTGTGCCAGTTGCATCGAACAAACTTGTGCCAGTTTCGTCAAACAAACTTGTGCCAGTTGCATCGAACAAACTTGTGCCAGTTGCGTAGAACAAACTTGTGCCAGTTGTGTCAAACAAACTTGTGCCAGTTGCATCGAACAAACTTGTGCCAGTTGCGTAGAACAAACTTGTGCCAGTTGCGTCAAACTAACTTGTGCCAGTTGCATCGAACAAACTTGTGCCAGTTGCGTAGAACAAACTTGTGCCAGTTGTGTCAAACAAACTTGTGCCAGTTGCATAGAACAAACTTGTGCCACTTGCATCGAACAAACTTGTGCCAGCTGCGTAGAACAAACTTTTGCCAGTTGTGTCAAACAAACTTGTGCCAGATGTGTCAAACAAACTTGTGCCAGTTGTGTAGAACAAACTTGTGCCAGTTACGTAGAACAAACTTGTGCCAGTTGCGTAGAACAAACTTCTGCCAGTTGCGTAGAACAAGCTTGTGCCAGTTACGTAGAACAAACTTGTGCCAGTTGCGTAGAACAAACTTCTGCCAGTTGCGTCAAACAAACTTGGGCCAGTTGCGTAGAACAAACTTGTGCCAGTTGCATCAAACAAACTTGTGCCAGTTGCGTCAAACAAACTTGTGCCAGTTGCATAGAACAAACTTGAGCCAGTTGCGTAGAACAAACTTGTGCCAGTTGCGCCGAACATACTTGCTCCAGTTGCGTTGAACAAACTTGTGCCAGTTGCGTCGAACAAACTTGTGCCAGTTGCGTAGAACAAACTTGTGCGAGTTGTGTCAAACAAACTTCTGCCAGTTGCATAGAACAAACTTGTGCCAGTTGCGTAGAACAAACTTGGGCCAGTTGCATAGAACAAACTTGTGCCAGTTGCGAAGAACAAACATGTGCCAATTGCATCAAACAAACTTGTGCCAGTTGCGTAAAACAAACTTGTGCCAGTTGCGTAGAACAAATTTGTACCAGTTGCGTAGAACAAACTTGTGCCAGTTGCGTCGAACAAACTTGTGCCAGTTGCATCGAACAAACATGTGCCAGTTGCGTCGAACAAACTTGTGCCAGTTGCGTCAAACAAACTTGTGCCAGTTGCATCGAACAAACTTGTGCCAGTTGCGTAAAACAAACTTGTGCCAGTTGTGTCAAACAAACTTGTGCCAGTTGCATAGAACAAACTTGTGCCACTTACGTCGAACAAACTTGTGCCAGTTGCGCAGAACAAACTTTTGCCAGTTGTGTCAAACAAACTTGTGCCAGATATGTCAAACAAACTTGTGCCAGTTGCGTAGAACAAACTTGTGCCAGTTACGTAGAACAAACTTGTGCCAGTTGCGTAGAACAAACTTCTGCCAGTTGCGTAGAACGAACTTGTGCCAGTTGCGTAGAACGAACTTGTGCCAGTTACGTAGAACAAACTTGTGCCAGTTGCGTAAAACAAACTTCTGCCAGTTGCGTCGAACAAACTTGGGCCAGTTGCGTAGAACAAACTTGTGCCAGTTGCGTTAAACAAACTTGTGCCAGTTGCGTCAAACAAACTTGTGCCAGTTGCATAGAACAAACTTGAGCCAGTTGCGCAGAACAACCTTGTGCCAGTTGCGTCGAACATACTTGCGCCAGTTGCGTTGAACAAACTTGTGCCAGTTGCGTAGAACAAACTTGTGCCAGTTGCGTAGAACAAACTTGTGCGAGTTGTGTCAAACAAACTTCTGCCAGTTGCATAGAACAAACTTGTGCCAGTTGCGTAGAACAAACTTGGGCCAGTTGCATAGAACAAACTTGTGCCAGTTGCGAAGAACAAACTTGTGCCAATTGCATCAAACAAACTTGTGCCAGTTGCGTAAAACAAACTTGTGCCAGTTGCGTAGAACAAACTTGTGCCAGTTGCGTCGAACAAACTTGTGCCAGTTGAATCGAACAAACCTGTGCCAGTTGCATCGAACAAACTTGTGCCAGATGCGTTGAACAAACTTGTGACAGTTGCGTAGAACAAACTTGTGCCAGTTGTTTCAAATAAACTTTTGCCCGATGCGTCAAACAAACTTGTGCCAGTTGTGTCAAACAAACTTCTGCCAGTTGCATAGAACAAACTTGTGCCATTTGTGTCGAACAAACTTGTGCCAGTTGCGTAGAACAAACTTTAGCCAGTTGCGTCGAACAAACTTGTGCCAGTTGCATCGAACAAACTTGTGCAGGTGCGCAGAACAAACTTGTGCCAGTTAAGTCAAACAGACTTGTGCCAGTTGCGTCAAACAAACTTGTGCCAGTTGCATAGAACAAACTTGTGCCAGTTGTGTAGACCAAACTTGTGCCAGTTGCGTCGAACACACTTGTGCCAGTTGTGTCGGACAAACTTGTGCCAATTGTGTCGAACAAACTTGTGCCAGTTGTGTCGGACAAACTTGTGCCAATTGCGTAGAACAAACTTGTGCCAGTTGCATCAAACAAACTTGTGCCAGTTGCGTAGAACAAACTTGTGCCAGTTACGTAGAACAGAATTGTGCCAGTTGTGTCAGACAAACTTTTGCCAGTTGCGTAGAACAAACTTGTGCCAGTTCCGTAATACAAACTTGTGCCAGTTCCGTAAAATAAACTTGTGCCAGTTGCGTCGAACAAACTTGTGCCAGTTGCGTCGAACAAACTTGTGCCAGTTTTGTCGAACAAACTTGTGCCAGTTGTGTAGAACAAACTTGTGCCAGTTTTGTCAAACAAACTTGTGCCAGTTGCGTCAAACAAACTTGGGCCAGTTGCGTCGAACAAACTTGTGCCAGTTTCGTCAAAGAAACTTGTGCCAGTTGCGTAGAACAAACTTGTGCCAGTTGCGTCAAACAAACTTGTGTCAGTTGCATAGAACAAACTTGTGCCAGTTGTGTAGAACAACCTTGTGCCAGTTGCGTCAAACAACCTTGTGCCAGTTGCGTCAAACAAACATGTGCCAGTTGCGTCAAAAAAACTTGTGCCAGTTGCGTCAAACAAACTTTTGCCAGTTGGGTCGAATAAACTTGTGCCAGTTGCGTTAAACAAACTTGTGCCAGTTGTGTCGAACAAACTTATGCCATTTGCATCGAACAAACTTGTGCCAGTTGCGTCGAACAAGCTTGTGCCAGTTGCGTCAAACAAACTTGTGCCAGTTGTATCGAACAAACTTGTGCCAGTTGCGTAGAACAAACTTGTGCCAGTTGTGTCAAACAAACTTGTGCCAGTTGCATAGAACAAACTTGTGCCACTTGCGTCGAACAAACTTGTGCTAGTTGCGTAGAACAAACTTTTGCCAGTTGCGTAGAACAAACTTGTGCCAGTTGTGTCAAACAAACTTGTGCCAGTTGCGTCGAACAAACTTGTGCCAGTTGCGTCGAACAAACTTGGGCCAGTTACGAAGAACAAACTTGTGCCAGTTGTGTCAGACAAACTTGTGCCAGTTGCGTAGAACAAACTTGTGCCAGTTGCGTAGAACAAACTTGTGCCAGTTTCGTAGAACAAACTTGTGCCAGTTGCGTAGAAAAAACTTGTACCAATTGCGAAGAACAAACTTGTGCCAGTTGCGCCGAAAAAACTTGTTCCAGTTGCGTCGAACAATCTTGTGCCAGTTTCGTTGAACAAACTTGTGCCAGTTGCGCAGAACAAACTTGTGCCAGTTGTGTCAAACAAACTTGTGCCAGTTGCATCAAACAAACTTGTGCCAGTTGCGTAGAACAAACTTGTGCCAGTTGTGTCGAAGAAACTTGTGCCAGTTGCATAGAACAAACTTGTGCCAGTTGTGTAGAATAACCTTGTGCCAGTTACGTCAAACAACCTTGTGCCAGTTGCGCCAAACAAACTTGTGCCAGTTGCATCGAACAAACTTTTGCCAGTTGTGTCAAACAAACTTGTGCCAGATGTGTCAAACAAACTTGTGCCAATTGCGTAGAACAAACTTGTGCCAGTTACTTAGAACAAACTTGTGCCAGTTGCGTAGAACAAACTTCTGCCAGTTGCGTAGAACAAACTTGTGCCAGTTACGTAGAACAAACTTGTGCCAGTTGCGTAGAACAAACTTCTGCCACTTGCGTCAAACAAACTTGGGCCAGTTGCGTAGAACAAACTTGTGCCAGTTGCGTCAAACAAACTTGTGCCAGTTGCGTCAAACACACTTGTGCCAGTTGCATAGAACAAACTTGAGCCAGTTGCGTAGAACAAACTTGTGCCAGTTGCGTCGAACATACTTGCGCCAGTTGCGTTGAACAAACTTGTGCCAGTTGCGTAGAACAAACTTGTGCCAGTTGTGTAGAACAAACTTGTGCGAGTTGTGTCAAACAAACTTCTGCCAGTTGCATAGGACAAACTTGTGCCAGTTGCGTAGAACAAACTTGGGCCAGTTGCATAGAACAAACTTGTGCCAGTTGCGAAGAACAAACTTGTGCCAATTGCGCCAAACAAACTTGTGCCAGTTGCGTAGAACAAACTTGTGCCAGTTGCGTAGAACAAATTTGTGCCAGTTGCGCAGAACAAACTTGTGCCAGTTGCGTCGAACAAACTTGTGCCAGTTGCGTTGAACAAACTTGTGCAAGTTGCGCAGAACAAACTTGTGCCAGTTGCGTCAAAGAAACTTGTGCCAGTTGCGTCGAACAAATTTATGCCAGTTGCGTAGAACAAACTTGTGTCAGTTGCGTAGAACAAACTTGTGCCAGTTGCATCGAACAAACTTGTGCCAGTTGCGTCGAACAAACTTGTGCCAGTTGCGTCGGACAAAATTGTGCCAATTGCGTCGAACAAACTTTTGCCAGTTGCGTAGAACAAACTTGTGCCAGTTGTGTCAAACAAACTTATGCCAGTTGCGTAAAACAAACTTGTGCCAGTTGCGTCAAACAGACTTGTGCCAGTTGCATAGAACAAACTTGTGCCAGTTGCGTAGACCAAACTTGTGCCAGTTGCGTCGAACACACTTGTGCCAGTTGTGTCGGACAAACTTGTGCCAATTGCGTTGAACAAACTTGTGCCAGTTGTGTCGGACAAACTTGTGCCAATTGCGTCGAACAAACTTGTGCCTGTTGCGTAGAACAAACTTCTGCCAGTTGTGTCAAACAAACTTGTGCCAGTTGCATAAAACAAACTTGTGCCAGTTGCGTCGAACAAACTTGTGCCAGTTGCGCAGAACAAACTTTTGCCAGTTACGTAGAACAAAATTGTGCCAGTTGTGTCAGACAAACTTGTGCCAGTTGCGTAGAACAAACTTGTGTCAGTTCCGTAAAACGAACTTGTGCCAGTTCCGTAAAACAAACTTATGCCAGTTGCATCGAACAAACTTGTGCCAGTTTTGTTGAACAAACTTGTGCCAGTTATGTAGAACAAACTTGTGCCAGTTTTGTCAAACAAACTTGTGCCAGTTGCGTCAAACAATCTTGGGCCAGTTGCGTCGAACAAACTTGTGCCAGTTTCGTCAAAGAAACTTGTGCCAGTTGCGTAGAACAAACTTGTGCCAGTTGCGTCAAACAAACTTGTGTCAGTTGCATAGAACAAACTTGTGCCAGTTGTGTAGAACAACCTTGTGCCAGTTATGTCAAACAACCTTGTGCCAGTTGCGTCAAACAAACTTGTGCCAGTTGCGTCAAAAAAACTTGTGCCAGTTGCGTCAAACAAACTTGTGCCAGTTGCATAGAACAAACTTGTGCCAGTTGCGTAGACCAAACTTGTGCCAGTTGTGTCAAACACACTTGTGCCAGTTGTGTCGGACAAACTTGTGCCAATTGCGTCGAACAAATTTGTGCCAGTTGCGTCGAACAAACTTCTGCCAGTTGTGTCAAACAAACTTGTGCCAGTTGCATAAAACAAACTTGTGCCAGTTGCGTCGAACAAACTTGTGCCAGTTGCGTAGAACAAACTTGTGACAGTTACGTAGAACAAAATTGTGCCAGTTGTGTCAGACAAACTTGTGCCAGTTGCGTAGAACAAACTTGTACCAGTTCCGTAAAACAAACTTGTGCCAGTTCCGTAAAACAAACTTGTGCCAGTTGCGTCGAACAAACATGTGCCAGTTGCGTTGAACAAACTTGTGCCAGTTTTGTTGAACAAACTTGTGCCAGTTGTGTAGAACAAACTTGTGCCAGTTTTGTGAAACAAACTTGTGCCAGTTGCGTCAAACAAACTTGGGCCAGTTGCGTCGAACAAACTTGTGCCAGTTTCGTCAAAGAAACTTGTGCCAGTTGCGTAGAACAAACTTGTGCCAGTTGCGTCAAACAAACTTGTGTCAGTTGCGTAGAACAAACTTGTGCCAGTTGTGTAGAACAACCTTGTGCCAGTTGCGTCAAACAACCTTGTGCCAGTTGCGTCAAACAAACTTGTGCCAGTTGCGTCAAAAAAACTTGTGCCAGTTGCGTCAAACAAACTTGTGCCAGTTGGGTCGAATAAACTTGCGCCAGTTGCGTTAAACAAACTTATGCTAGTTGTGTCAAACAAACTTGTGCCATTTGCATCGAACAAACTTGTGCCAGTTGCGTCGAACAAGCTTGTGTCAGTTGCGTCAAACAAACTTGTGCCAGTTGCATCGAACAAACTTGTGCCAGTTGCGTAGAACAAACTTGTGCCAGTTGTGTCAAACAAAATTGTGCCAGTTGCATAGTACAAACTTGTGCCACTTGCGTCTAACAAATTTGTGCCCGTTGCGTAGAACAAACTTTTGCCAGTTGTGTAGAACAAACTTGTGCCAATTGCATCAAACAAACTTGTGCCAGTTGCGTAGAACAAACTTCTGCCAGTTTTGTCAAACAAACTTGTCCCAGTTGCATAAAACAAACTTGTGCCAGTTGCGTCGAACAAACTTGTGCCAGTTGCGTAGAACAAACTTGTGCCAGTTACGTAGAACAAAATTGTGCCAGTTATGTCAGACAAACTTCTGCCAGTTGCGTAGAACAAACTTGTGCCAGTTACGTAGAACAAACTTGTGCCAGTTGTGTCAGACAAACTTGTGCCAGTTGCATAGAACAAACTTGTGCCAGTTTCGTAGAACAAACTTGTGCCAGTTGCGCCGAACAAACTTGTTCCAGTTGCGTCGAACAATCTTGTGCCAGTTGCGTCGAACAAACTTGTGCCAGTTACGTAGAACAAACTTGTGCCAGTTGTGTCAGACAAACTTGTGCCAGTTGCGTAGAACAAACTTGTGCCAGTTGCGTAGAAAAAACTTTTTCCAGTTGCGAAGAACAAACTTGTGCCAGTTGCGCCGAACAAACTTGTTCCAGTTGCGTCGAACAATCTTGTGCCAGTTTCGTTGAACAAACTTGTGCCAGTTGCGTAGAACAAACTTGTGCCAGTTGTGTCAAACAAACTTGTGCCAGTTGCATCAAACAAACTTGGGCCAGTTGCGTCGAACAAACTTGTGCCACTTGTGTCGAAGAAACTTGTGCCAGTTGCGTAGAACAAACTTGTGCCAGTTGCATCAAACAAACTTGTGCCAGTTGCATAGAACAAACTTGTGCCAGTTGTGTAGAATAACCTTGTGCCAGTTACGTCAAACAACCTTGTGCCAGTTGCGTCAAACAAACTTGTGCCAGTTGCATCGAACAAACTTTTGCCAGTTGTGTCAAACAAACTTGTGCCAGATGAGTCAAACAAACTTGTGCCAGTTGCGTAGAACAAACTTGTGCCAGTTACTTAGAACAAACTTGTGCCAGTTGCGTAGAACAAACTTCTGCCAGTTGCGTAGAATAAACTTGTGCCAGTTACGTAGAACAAACTTGTGCCAGTTGCGTAGAACAAACTTCTGCCAGTTGCGTCAAACAAACTTGGGCCAGTTGCGTAGAACAAACTTGTGCCAGTTGCATCAAACAAACTTGTGCCAGTTGCGTCAAAGAAACTTGTGCCAGTTTCATAGAACAAACTTGAGCCAGTTGCGTAGAACAAACTTGTGCCAGTTGCGTCGAACATACTTGCGCCAGTTGCATTGAACAAACTTGTGCCAGTTGCGTAGAACAAACTTCTGCCAGTTGTGTAGAACAAACTGGTGCGAGTTACTTAGAACAAACTTGTGCCAGTTGCATAGGACAAACTTGTGCCAGTTGCGTAGAACAAACTTGGGCCAGTTGCATAGAACAAACTTGTGCCAGTTGTGAAGAACAAACTTGTGCCAATTGCGTCAAACAAACTTGTGCCAGTTGTGTAGAAGAAACTTGTGCCAGTTGCGTAGAACAAATTTGTGCCAGTTGCGCAGAACAAACTTGTGCCAGTTGCGTCGAAAAAACTTGTGCCAGTTGCGTTGAACATATTTATGCCAGTTGCGTAGAACAAACTTGTGTCAGTTGCGTAGAACAAACTTGTGCCAGTTGCATCGAACAAACTTGTGCCAGTTGCGTCGAACAAACTTGTGCCAGTTGCGTCGGACAAAATTGTGCCAGTTGCATAGAACAAACTTGTGCCAGTTGCGTAGACCAAACTTGTGCCAGTTGCGTCGAACACACTTGTGCCAGTTGTGTCGGACAAACTTGTGCCAATTGCGTTGAACAAACTTGTGCCAGTTGTGTCGGACAAACTTTGCCAATTGCGTCGAACAAACTTATGCCAGTTGCGTAAAACAAACTTGTACCAGTTGCGTCAAACAAACTTGTGCCAGTTGCATAGAACAAACTTGTGCCAGTTTCGTAGAACAAACTTGTGCCAGTTGCGTAGAAAAAACTTGTACCAATTGCGAAGAACAAACTTGTGCCAGTTGCGCCGAAAAAACTTGTTCCAGTTGCGTCGAACAATCTTGTGCCAGTTTCGTTGAACAAACTTGTGCCAGTTGCGCAGAACAAACTTGTGCCAGTTGTGTCAAACAAACTTGTGCCAGTTGCATCAAACAAACTTGTGCCAGTTGCGTAGAACAAACTTGTGCCAGTTGTGTCGAAGAAACTTGTGCCAGTTGCATAGAACAAACTTGTGCCAGTTGTGTAGAATAACCTTGTGCCAGTTACGTCAAACAACCTTGTGCCAGTTCCGCCAAACAAACTTGTGCCAGTTGCATCGAACAAACTTTTGACAGTTGTGTCAAACAAACTTGTGCCAGATGTGTCAAACAAACTTGTGCCAATTGCGTAGAACAAACTTGTGCCAGTTACTTAGAACAAACTTGTGCCAGTTGCGTAGAACAAACTTCTGCCAGTTGCGTAGAACAAACTTGTGCCAGTTACGTAGAACAAACTTGTGCCAGTTGCGTAGAACAAACTTCTGCCACTTGCGTCAAACAAACTTGGGCCAGTTGCGTAGAACAAACTTGTGCCAGTTGCGTCAAACAAACTTGTGCCAGTTGCGTCAAACACACTTGTGCCAGTTGCATAGAACAAACTTGAGCCAGTTGCGTAGAACAAACTTGTGCCAGTTGCGTCGAACATACTTGCGCCAGTTGCGTTGAACAAACTTGTGCCAGTTGCGTAGAACAAACTTGTGCCAGTTGTGTAGAACAAACTTGTGCGAGTTGTGTCAAACAAACTTCTGCCAGTTGCATAGGACAAACTTGTGCCAGTTGCGTAGAACAAACTTGGGCCAGTTGCATAGAACAAACTTGTGCCAGTTGCGAAGAACAAACTTGTGCCAATTGCGCCAAACAAACTTGTGCCAGTTGCGTAGAACAAACTTGTGCCAGTTGCGTAGAACAAATTTGTGCCAGTTGCGCAGAACAAACTTGTGCCAGTTGCGTCGAACAAACTTGTGCCAGTTGCGTTGAACAAACTTGTGCAAGTTGCGCAGAACAAACTTGTGCCAGTTGCGTCAAAGAAACTTGTGCCAGTTGCGTCGAACAAATTTATGCCAGTTGCGTAGAACAAACTTGTGTCAGTTGCGTAGAACAAACTTGTGCCAGTTGCATCGAACAAACTTGTGCCAGTTGCGTCGAACAAACTTGTGCCAGTTGCGTCGGACAAAATTGTGCCAATTGCGTCGAACAAACTTTTGCCAGTTGCGTAGAACAAACTTGTGCCAGTTGTGTCAAACAAACTTATGCCAGTTGCGTAAAACAAACTTGTGCCAGTTGCGTCAAACAGACTTGTGCCAGTTGCATAGAACAAACTTGTGCCAGTTGCGTAGACCAAACTTGTGCCAGTTGCGTCGAACACACTTGTGCCAGTTGTGTCGGACAAACTTGTGCCAATTGCGTTGAACAAACTTGTGCCAGTTGTGTCGGACAAACTTGTGCCAATTGCGTCGAACAAACTTGTGCCTGTTGCGTAGAACAAACTTCTGCCAGTTGTGTCAAACAAACTTGTGCCAGTTGCATAAAACAAACTTGTGCCAGTTGCGTCGAACAAACTTGTGCCAGTTGCGCAGAACAAACTTTTGCCAGTTACGTAGAACAAAATTGTGCCAGTTGTGTCAGACAAACTTGTGCCAGTTGCGTAGAACAAACTTGTGTCAGTTCCGAAAAACGAACTTGTGCCAGTTCCGTAAAACAAACTTATGCCAGTTGCATCGAACAAACTTGTGCCAGTTTTGTTGAACAAACTTGTGCCAGTTATGTAGAACAAACTTGTGCCAGTTTTGTCAAACAAACTTGTGCCAGTTGCGTCAAACAATCTTGGGCCAGTTGCGTCGAACAAACTTGTGCCAGTTTCGTCAAAGAAACTTGTGCCAGTTGCGTAGAACAAACTTGTGCCAGTTGCGTCAAACAAACTTGTGTCAGTTGCATAGAACAAACTTGTGCCAGTTGCGTAGAACAACCTTGTGCCAGTTATGTCAAACAACCTTGTGCCAGTTGCGTCAAACAAACTTGTGCCAGTTGCGTCAAAAAAACTTGTGCCAGTTGCGTCAAACAAACTTGTGCCAGTTGCATAGAACAAACTTGTGCCAGTTGCGTAGACCAAACTTGTGCCAGTTGTGTCAAACACACTTGTGCCAGTTGTGTCGGACAAACTTGTGCCAATTGCGTCGAACAAATTTGTGCCAGTTGCGTCGAACAAACTTCTGCCAGTTGTGTCAAACAAACTTGTGCCAGTTGCATAAAACAAACTTGTGCCAGTTGCGTCGAACAAACTTGTGCCAGTTGCGTAGAACAAACTTGTGACAGTTACGTAGAACAAAATTGTGCCAGTTGTGTCAGACAAACTTGTGCCAGTTGCGTAGAACAAACTTGTACCAGTTCCGTAAAACAAACTTGTGCCAGTTCCGTAAAACAAACTTGTGCCAGTTGCGTCGAACAAACTTGTGCCAGTTGCATTGAACAAACTTGTGCCAGTTTTGTTGAACAAACTTGTGCCAGTTGTGTAGAACAAACTTGTGCCAGTTTTGTCAAACAAACTTGTGCCAGTTGCGTCAAACAAACTTGGGCCAGTTGCGTCGAACAAACTTGTGCCAGTTTCGTCAAAGAAACTTGTGCCAGTTGCGTAGAACAAACTTGTGCCAGTTGCGTCAAACAAACTTGTGTCAGTTGCGTAGAACAAACTTGTGCCAGTTGTGTAGAACAACCTTGTGCCAGTTGCGTCAAACAACCTTGTGCCAGTTGCGTCAAACAAACTTGTGCCAGTTGCGTCAAAAAAACTTGTGCCAGTTGCGTCAAACAAACTTGTGCCAGTTGGGTCGAATAAACTTGCGCCAGTTGCGTTAAACAAACTTATGCTAGTTGTGTCAAACAAACTTGTGCCATTTGCATCGAACAAACTTGTGCCAGTTGCGTCGAACAAGCTTGTGTCAGTTGCGTCAAACAAACTTGTGCCAGTTGCATCGAACAAACTTGTGCCAGTTGCGTAGAACAAACTTGTGCCAGTTGTGTCAAACAAAATTGTGCCAGTTGCATAGTACAAACTTGTGCCACTTGCGTCTAACAAATTTGTGCCCGTTGCGTAGAACAAACTTTTGCCAGTTGTGTAGAACAAACTTGTGCCAATTGCATCAAACAAACTTGTGCCAGTTGCGTAGAACAAACTTCTGCCAGTTTTGTCAAACAAACTTGTCCCAGTTGCATAAAACAAACTTGTGCCAGTTGCGTCGAACAAACTTGTGCCAGTTGCGTAGAACAAACTTGTGCCAGTTACGTAGAACAAAATTGTGCCAGTTATGTCAGACAAACTTGTGCCAGTTGCGTAGAACAAACTTGTGCCAGTTACGTAGAACAAACTTGTGCCAGTTGTGTCAGACAAACTTGTGCCAGTTGCATAGAACAAACTTGTGCCAGTTTCGTAGAACAAACTTGTGCCAGTTGCGCCGAACAAACTTGTTCCAGTTGCGTCGAACAATCTTGTGCCAGTTGCGTCGAACAAACTTGTGCCAGTTACGTAGAACAAACTTGTGCCAGTTGTGTCAGACAAACTTGTGCCAGTTGCGTAGAACAAACTTGTGCCAGTTGCGTAGAAAAAACTTTTTCCAGTTGCGAAGAACAAACTTGTGCCAGTTGCGCCGAACAAACTTGTTCCAGTTGCGTCGAACAATCTTGTGCCAGTTTCGTTGAACAAACTTGTGCCAGTTGCGTAGAACAAACTTGTGCCAGTTGTGTCAAACAAACTTGTGCCAGTTGCATCAAACAAACTTGGGCCAGTTGCGTCGAACAAACTTGTGCCACTTGTGTCGAAGAAACTTGTGCCAGTTGCGTAGAACAAACTTGTGCCAGTTGCATCAAACAAACTTGTGCCAGTTGCATAGAACAAACTTGTGCCAGTTGTGTAGAATAACCTTGTGCCAGTTACGTCAAACAACCTTGTGCCAGTTGCGTCAAACAAACTTGTGCCAGTTGCATCGAACAAACTTTTGCCAGTTGTGTCAAACAAACTTGTGCCAGATGAGTCAAACAAACTTGTGCCAGTTGCGTAGAACAAACTTGTGCCAGTTACTTAGAACAAACTTGTGCCAGTTGCGTAGAACAAACTTCTGCCAGTTGCGTAGAATAAACTTGTGCCAGTTACGTAGAACAAACTTGTGCCAGTTGCGTAGAACAAACTTCTGCCAGTTGCGTCAAACAAACTTGGGCCAGTTGCGTAGAACAAACTTGTGCCAGTTGCATCAAACAAACTTGTGCCAGTTGCGTCAAAGAAACTTGTGCCAGTTTCATAGAACAAACTTGAGCCAGTTGCGTAGAACAAACTTGTGCCAGTTGCGTCGAACATACTTGCGCCAGTTGCATTGAACAAACTTGTGCCAGTTGCGTAGAACAAACTTCTGCCAGTTGTGTAGAACAAACTGGTGCGAGTTACTTAGAACAAACTTGTGCCAGTTGCATAGGACAAACTTGTGCCAGTTGCGTAGAACAAACTTGGGCCAGTTGCATAGAACAAACTTGTGCCAGTTGTGAAGAACAAACTTGTGCCAATTGCGTCAAACAAACTTGTGCCAGTTGTGTAGAAGAAACTTGTGCCAGTTGCGTAGAACAAATTTGTGCCAGTTGCGCAGAACAAACTTGTGCCAGTTGCGTCGAAAAAACTTGTGCCAGTTGCGTTGAACATATTTATGCCAGTTGCGTAGAACAAACTTGTGTCAGTTGCGTAGAACAAACTTGTGCCAGTTGCATCGAACAAACTTGTGCCAGTTGCGTCGAACAAACTTGTGCCAGTTGCGTCGGACAAAATTGTGCCAGTTGCATAGAACAAACTTGTGCCAGTTGCGTAGACCAAACTTGTGCCAGTTGCGTCGAACACACTTGTGCCAGTTGTGTCGGACAAACTTGTGCCAATTGCGTTGAACAAACTTGTGCCAGTTGTGTCGGACAAACTTTGCCAATTGCGTCGAACAAACTTATGCCAGTTGCGTAAAACAAACTTGTGCCAGTTGCGTCAAACAAACTTGTGCCAGTTGCATAGAACAAACTTGTGCCAGTTGCGTAGACCAAACTTGTGCCAGTTGCGTCGAACACACTTGTGCCAGTTGTGTCGGACAAACTTGTGCCAATTGCGTTGAACAAACTTCTGCCAGTTGTGTCGGACAAACTTGTGCCAATTGCGTCGAACAAACTTGTGCCTGTTGCGTAGAACAAACTTCTGCCAGTTGTGTCAAACAAACTTGTGCCAGTTGCATAAAACAAACTTGTGCCAGATGCGTTGAACAAACTTGTGCCAGTTGCGTAGAACAAACTTGTGCCAGTTACGTAGAACAAAATTGTGCCAGTTGTGTCAGACAAACTTGTGCCAGTTGCGTAGAACAAACTTGTGCCAGTTCCGTAAAACAAACTTGTGCCAGTTGCGTCGAACAAACATGTGCCAGTTGCGTCGAACAAACTTGTGCCAGTTTTGTTGAACAAACTTGTGCCAGTTGTGTAGAACAAACTTGTGCCAGTTTTGTCAAACAAACTTGTGCCAGTTGCGTCAAACAATCTTGGGCCAGTTGCGTCGAACAAACTTGTGCCAGTTTCGTCAAAGAAACTTGTGCCAGTTGCGTAGAACAAACTTGTGCCAGTTGCGTCAAACAAACTTGTGTCAGTTGCATAGAACAAACTTGTGCCAGTTGTGTAGAACAACCTTGTGCCAGTTGCGTCAAACAACATTGTGCCAGTTGCGTCAAACAAACTTGTGCCAGTTGCGTAAAAAAAACTTGTGCCAGTTGCGTCAAACAAACTTGTGCCAGTTGCTTAGAACAAAATTGTGCCAGTTGCATAGAACAAACTTGTGCCAGTTGTGTCGAACACACTTGTGCCAGTTGTGTCGCACAAACTTGTGCCAATTGCGTCGAACAAACTTGTGCCAGTTGTGTCGGACAAACTTGTGCCAATTGCGTCGAACAAATTTGTGCCAGTTGCGTAGAACAAACTTCTGCCAGTTGTGTCAAACAAACTTGTGCCAGTTGCATCGAACAAACTTGTGCCAGTTGCGTCGAACAAACTTGTGCCAGTTGCGTAGAACAAACTTTTGCCAGTTACGTAGAACAAAATTGTGCCAGTTGTGTCAGACAAACTTGTGCCAGTTGCGTAGAACAAACTTGTGCCAGTTCCGTAAAACAAACTTGTGCCAGTTCCGTAAAACAAATTTGTGCCAGTTGCGTTGAACAAACTTGTGCCAGTTGCGTTGAACAAACTTGTGCCAGTTTTGTTGAACAAACTTGTGCCAGTTGCGTAGAACAAACTTGTGCCAGTTTTGTCAAACAAACTTGTGCCAGTTGCGTCAAACAAACTTGTGCCAGTTGCGTCGAACAAACTTGTGCCAGTTTCGTCAAAGAAACTTGTGCCAGTTGCGTAGAACAAACTTGTGCCAGTTGCGTCAAACAAACTTGTGTCAGTTGCATAGAACAAACTTGTGCCAGTTGTGTAGAACAACCTTGTGCCAGTTGCGTCAAACAACCTTGTGACAGTTGCGTCAAACAAACTTGTGCCAGTTGCGTCAAAAAAACTTTTGCCAGTTGCGTCAAACAAACTTGTGCCAGTTGGGTCGAATAAACTTGTGCCAGTTGCGTTAAACAAACTTATGCTAGTTGCGTCAAACAAACTTGTGCCATTTGCATCGAACAAACTTGTGCCAGTTGTGTCGAACAAGCTTGTGCCAGTTGCGTCAAACAAACTTGTGCCAGTTGCATCGAACAAACTTGTGCCAGTTGCGTAGAACAAACTTGTGCCAGTTGTGTCAAACAAACTTGTGCCAGTTGCATAGAACAAACTTGTGCCACTTGCGTCGAACAAATTTGTGCCAGTTGTGTAGAACAAACTTTTGCCAGTTGTGTAGAACAAACTTGTGCCAGTTGTGTCAAACAAACTTGTGCCAGTTGCGTCGAACAAACTTGTGCCAGTTGCGTAGAACAAACTTGTGCCAGTTACGTAGAACAAACTTGTGCAAGTTGTGTCAGACAAACTTGTGCCAGTTGCGTAGAACAAACTTGTGCCAGTTTCGTAGAACAAACTTGTGCCAGTTGCGTAGAAAAAACGTGTACCAATTGCGAAGAACAAACTTGTGCCAGTTGCGCCGAACAAACTTGTTCCAGTTGCGTCGAACAATCTTGTGCCAGTTTCGTCGAACAAACTTGTGTCAGTTGCGTAGAACAAACTTGTGCCAGTTGTGTCAAACAAACTTGTGCCAGTTGCATCAAACAAACTTGGGCCAGTTGCGTCGAACAAACTTGTGCCAGTTGTGTCGAAGAAACTTGTGCCAGTTGCGTAGAACAAACTTGTACCAGTTGCGTCAAACAAACTTGTGCCAGTTGCATAGAACAAACTTGTGCCAGTTGTGTAGAATGACCTTGTAACAGTTGCGTCAAACAACCTTGTGCCAGTTGCGTCTAACAAACTTGTGCCAGTTGCGTCAAAAAAACTTGTGCCAGTTACGTCAAACAAACTTGTGCCAGTTGGGTCGAATAAACTTGTGCCAGTTGCGTTAAACAAACTTGTGCCAGTTCGTCGAACAAAATTGTGCCAGTTGCATCGAACAAACTTGTGCCAGTTGCGTCGAACAAACTTGTGCCAGTTGCGTCAAACAAACTTGTGCCAGTTGCATCGAACAAACTTGTGCCAGTTGCGTAGAACAAACTTGTGCCAGTTGTGTCAAACAAACTTGTGCCAGTTGCATAGAACAAACTTGTGCCACTTGCGTCGAACAAACTTGTGCCAGTTGCGTAGAACAAACTTGTGCCAGTTGTGTCAAACAAACTTGTGCCAGTTTTGTCAAACAAACTTGTGCCAGTTGCGTCAAACAATCTTGGGCCAGTTGCGTCGAACAAACTTGTGCCAGTTTCGTAAAAGAAACTTGTGCCAGTTGCGTAGAACAAACTTGTGCCAGTTGCGTCAAACAAACTTGTGTCAGTTGCATAAAACAAACTTGTGCCAGTTGTGTAGAACAACCTTGTGCCAGTTGCGTCAAACAACCTTGTGCCAGTTGTGTCAAACAAACTTGTGCCAGTTGCGTCAAAAAAACTTGTGCCAGTTGCGTCAAACAAACTTGTGCCAGTTGCATAGAACAAACTTGTGCCAGTTGCGTAGAGCAAACTTGTGCCAGTTGTGTCAAACAAACTTGTGCCAGATGTGTCAAACAAACTTGTGCCAGTTGCGTAGAACAAACTTGTGCCAGTTACGTAGAACAAACTTGTGCCAGTTGCGTTGAACAAACTTCTGCCAGTTGCGTAGAACAAACTTGTGCCAGTTACGTAGAACAAACTTGTGCCAGTTGCGTAGAACAAACTTGTGCCAGTTGCGTCAAACAAACTTGTGCCAGTTGCGACAAACAAACTTGTGCCAGTTGCATAGAACAAACTTGACCCAGTTGCGTCGAACATACTTGCGCCAGTTGCGTTGAACAAACTTGTGCCAGTTGCGTAGAACAAACTTGTGCCAGTTGCGTAGAACAAACTTGTGCAAGTTGTGTCAAACAAACTTCTGCCAGTTGCATAGAACAAACTTGTGCCAGTTGCGTAGAACAAACTTGGGCCAGTTGCATAGAACAAACTTGTGCTAGTTGCGAAGAACAAACTTGTGCCAATTGCATCAAACAAACTTGTGCCAGTTGCGTAAAACAAACTTGTGCCAGTTGCGTAGAACAAATTTGTGCCAGTTGCGTAGAACAAACTTGTGCCAGTTGCGTCGAACAAACCTGTGCCAGTTGCATCGAACAAACTTGTGCCAGATGCGTTGAACAAACTTGTGACAGTTGCGTAGAACAAACTTGTGCCAGTTGTTTCAAATAAACTTTTGCCCGTTGCGTCAAACAAACTTGTGCCAGTTGTGTCAAACAAACTTCTGCCAGTTGCATAGAACAAACTTGTGCCACTTGTGTCGAACAAACTTGTGCCAGTTGCGTAGAACAAACTTTTGCCAGTTGCGTCGAACAAACTTGTGCCAGTTGCATCGAACAAACTTGTGCCAGTTGCGCAGAACAAACTTGTGCCAGTTAAGTCAAACAGACTTGTGCCAGTTGCGTCAAACAAACTTGTGCCAGTTGCATAGAACAAACTTGTGCCAGTTGCGTAGACCAAACTTGTGCCAGTTGCATAGAACACACTTGTGCCAGTTGTGTCGGACAAACTTGTGCCAATTGCGTCGAACAAACTTGTGCCAGTTGTGTCGGACAAACTTGTGCCAATTGCGTAGAACAAACTTGTGCCAGTTGCGTCGAACAAACTTGTTCCAGTTGCGTAGAACAAACTTGTGCCAGTTACGTAGAACAGAATTGTGCCAGTTGTGTCAGACAAACTTTTGCCAGTTGCGTAGAACAAACTTGTGCCAGTTCCGTAATACAAACTTGTGCCAGTTCCGTAAAACAAACTTGTGCCAGTTGCGTCGAACAAACTTGTGCCAGTTGCGTCGAACAAACTTGTGCCAGTTTTGTCGAACAAACTTGTGCCAGTTGTGTAGAACAAACTTGTGCCAGTTTTGTCAAACAAACTTGTGCCAGTTGCGTCAAACAAACTTGGGCCAGTTGCGTCGAACAAACTTGTGCCAGTTTCGTCAAAGAAATTGTGCCAGTTGCGTAGAACAAACTTGTGCCAGTTGCGTCAAACAAACTTGTGCCAGTTGCATAGAACAAACTTGTGCCAGTTGCGTAGACCAAACTTGTGCCAGTTGTGTCGAACACACTTGTGCCAGTTGTGTCGGACAAACTTGTGCCAATTGCGTCAAACAAACTTGTGCCAGTTGTGTCGGACAAACTTGTGCCAATTGCGTCGAACAAACTTGTGCCAGTTGCACCGAACAAACTTGTTCCAGTTGCGTCGAACAATCTTGTGCCAGTTTCGTCGAACAAACTTGTGCCAGTTGCGTAGAACAAACTTGTGCCCGTTGTGTCAAACAAACTTGTGCCAGTTGCATCAAATAAACTTGTGCCAGTTGCGTCGAACAAACTTGTGCCAGTTGTGTCGAAGAAACTTGTGCCAGTTGCGTAGAACAAACTTGTGCCAGTTGCGTCAAACAAACTTGTGCCAGTTGCACAGAACAAACTTGTGCCAGTTGTGTAGAATAACCTTGTAACAGTTGCTTCAAACAACCTTGTGCCAGTTGCATCAAACAAACTTGTGCCAGTTGCGTCAAAAAAACATGTGCCAGTTGCGTCAAACAAACTTGTGCCAGTTGGGTCGAATAAACTTGTGCCAGTTGCGTTAAACAAACTTGTGCCAGTTCGTCGAACAAACTTGTGCCAGTTGCATCGAACAAACTTGTGCCAGTTGCGTCGAACAAACTTGTGCCAGTTGCGTCAAACAAACTTGTACCAGTTGCATCGAACAAACTTGTGCCAGTTGCGTAGTACAAACTTGTGCCAGTTGTGTCAAACAAACTTGTGCCAGTTGCATAGAACAAACTTGTGCCACTTGCGTCGAACAAACTTGTGCCAGTTGCGCAGAACAAACTTTTGCCAGTTGTGTCAAACAAACTTGTGCCAGATGTGTCAAACAAACTTGTGCCAGTTGCGTAGAACAAACTTGTGCCAGTTACGTAGAACAAACTTGTGCCAGTTGCGTAGAACAAACTTCTGCCAGTTGCGTAGAACAAACTTGTGCCAGTTACGTAGAACAAACTTGTGCCAGTTGAGTAGAACAAACTTCTGCCAGTTGCATCAAACATACTTGGGCCAGTTGCGTAGAACAAACTTGTGCCAGTTGCGTCAAACAAACTTGTGCCAGTTGCGTCAAACAAACTTGTGCCAGTTGCATAGAACAAACTTGAGCCAGTTGCGTCGAACATACTTGCGCCAGTTGCGTTGAACAAACTTGTGCCAGTTGCGTAGAACAAACTTGTGCCAGTTGCGAAGAACAAACTTGTGCCAATTGCATCAAACAAACTTGTGCCAGTTGCGTAAAACAAACTTGTGCCATTGCGTAGAACAAATTTGTGCCAGTTGCGTAGAACAAACTTGTGCCAGTTGCGTCGAACAAACCTGTGCCAGTTGCATCGAACAAACTTGTGCCAAATGCGTTGAACAAACTTGTGACAGTTGCGTAGAACAAACTTGTGCCAGTTGTTTCAAATAAACTTTTGCCCGTTGCGTCAAACAAACTTGTGCCAGTTGTGTCAAACAAACTTCTGCCAGTTGCATAGAACAAACTTGTGCCACTTGTCTCGAACAAACTTGTGCCAGTTGCGTAGAACAAACTTTTGCCAGTTGCGTCGAACAAACTTGTGCCAGTTGCATCGAACAAACTTGTGCCAGTTGCGCAGAACAAACTTGTGCCAGTTAAGTCAAACAGACTTGTGACAGTTGCATCAAACAAACTTGTGCCAGTTGCATAGAACAAACTTGTGCCAGTTGCGTAGACCAAACTTGTGCCAGTTGCGTCGAACACACTTGTGCCAGTTGTGTCGGACAAACTTGTGCCAATTGCGTCGAACAAACTTGTGCCAGTTGTGTCGGACAAACTTGTGCCAATTGCGTAGAACAAACTTGTGCCAGTTGCGTCGAACAAACTTGTGCCAGTTGCGTAGAACAAACTTGTGCCAGTTACGTAGAACAGAATTGTGCCAGTTGTGTCAGACAAACTTTTGCCAGTTGCGTAGAACAAACTTGTGCCAGTTCCGTAATACAAACTTCTGCCAGTTCCGTAAAACAAACTTGTGCCAGTTGCGTCGAACAAACTTGTGCCAGTTGCGTCGAACAAACTTGTGCCAGTTTTGTCGAACAAACTTGTGCCAGTTGTGTAGAACAAACTTGTGCCAGCTTTGTCAAACAAACTTGTGCCAGTTGCGTTAAACAAACTTGGGCCAGTTGCGTCGAACAAACTTGTGCCAGTTTCGTCAAAGAAATTGTGCCAGTTGCGTAGAACAAACTTGTGCCAGTTGCGTCAAACAAACTTGTGTCAGTTGCATAGAACAAACTTGTGCCAGTTGTGTAGAACAACCTTGTACCAGTTGCGTCAAACAACCTTGTGCCAGTTGTGTCAAACAAACTTGTGCCAGTTGCGTCAAAAAAACTTGTGCCAGTTGCGTCAAACAAACTTTTGCCAGTTGGGTCGAATAAACTTGTGCCAGTTGCGTTAAACAAACTTGTGCCAGTTGCGTCGAACAAACTTGTGCCATTTGCATCGAACAAACTTGTGCCAGTTGCGTCGAACAAGCTTATGCCAGTTGCGTCAAACAAACTTGTGCCAGTTGCGTTGAACAAACTTGTGCCAGTTGCGTAGAACAAACTTGTGCCAGTTGTGTCAAACAAACTTGTGCCAGTTGCATAGAACAAACTTGTGCAACTTGCGTCGAACAAACTTGTGCCAGTTGCGTAGAACAAACTTTTGCCAGTTGCGTAGAACAAACTTGTGCCAGTTGTGTCAAACAAACTTGTGCCAGTTGCGTTGAACAAACTTGTGCCAGTTGCGTCGAACAAACTTGTGCCATTTACGTAGAACAAACTTGTCCCAGTTGTGTCAGACAAACTTGTGCCAGTTAAGTAGAACAAACTTGTGCCAGTTGCGTAGAAAAAACTTTTTCCAGTTGCGAAGAACAAACTTGTGCCAGTTGCGCCGAACAAACTTGTTCCAGTTGCGTCGAACAATCTTGTGCCAGTTTCGTTGAACAAACTTGTGCCAGTTGCGTAGAACAAACTTGTGCCAGTTGTGTCAAACAAACTTGTGCCAGTTGCATCAAACAAATTTGGGCCAGTTGCGTCGAACAAACTTGTGCCAGTTGTGTCGAAGAAACTTGTGCCAGTTGCATAGAACAAACTTGTGCCAGTTGCGTCAAACAAACTTGTGCCAGTTGCATAGAACAAACTTGTGCCAGTTGTGTAGAATAACCTTGTGCCAGTTACGTCAAACAACCTTGTGCCAGTTGCGTCAAACAAACTTGTGCCAGTTGCGTAAAAAAAACTTGTGCCAGTTGCGTCAAACAAACTTGTGCCAGTTGGGTCGAATAAACTTGTGCCAGTTGAGTTAAACAAACTTGTTCCAGTTCGTCGAACAAACTTGTGCCAGTTGCATCGAACAAACTTGTGCCAGTTGCGTTGAACAAACTTGTGCCAGTTGCGTCAAACAAACTTGTGCCAGTTGCATCGAACAAACTTTTGCCAGTTGTGTCAAACAAACTTGTGCCAGATGTGTCAAACAAACTTGTGCCAGTTGCGTAGAACAAACTTGTGCCAGTTACTTAGAACAAACTTGTGCCAGTTGCGTAGAACAAACTTCTGCCAGTTGCGTAGAACAAACTTGTGCCAGTTACGTAGAACAAACTTGTGCCAGTTGCGTAGAACAAACTTCTGCCAGTTGCATCAAACAAACTTGGGCCAGTTGCGTAGAACAAACTTGTGCCAGTTGCGTCGAACAAACTTGTGCCAGTTGCGTCGAACATACTTGCGCCAGTTGCGTTGAACAAACTTGTGCCAGTTGCGTAGAACAAACTTGTGCCAGTTGCGTAGAACAAACTTGTGCGAGTTGTGTCAAACAAACTTCTGCCAGTTCCATAGGACAAACTTGTGCCAGTTGCGTAGAAAAAACTTGGGCCAGTTGCATAGAACAAACTTGTGCCAGTTGCGAAGAACAAACTTGTGCCAATTGCGTCAAACAAACTTGTGCCAGTTGCGTCAAACAAACTTGTGCCAGTTGCGTAGAACAAATTTGTGCCAGTTGCGCAGAACAAACTTGTGCCAGTTGCGTCGAACAAACTTGTGCCAGTTGCGTTGAACAAACTTGTGCCAGTTGCGCAGAACAAACTTGTGCCAGTTGCGTCGAATAAACTTGTGCCAGTTGCGTTGAACAAACTTGTGCCAGTTGCGCAGAACAAACTTGTGCCAGTTGCGTCGAACAAACTTGTGCCAGTTGCGTCGAACATACTTGCGCCAGTTGCGTTGAACAAACTTGTGCCAGTTGCGTAGAACAAACTTGTGCGAGTTGTGTCAAACAAACTTCTGCCAGTTGCATAGGACAAACTTGTGCCAGTTGCGTAGAAAAAACTTGGGCCAGTTGCATTGAACAAACTTGTGCCAGTTGCGAAGAACAAACTTGTGCCAATTGCGTCAAACAAACTTGTGCCAATTGCGTCAAACAAACTTGTGCCAGTTGCGTAGAACAAATTTGTGCCAGTTGCGCAGAACAAACTTGCGCCAGTTGCGTCGAACAAACTTGTGCCAGTTGCGTTGAACAAACTTGTGCCAGTTGCGCAGAACAAACTTGTGCCAGTTGCATCGAACAAACTTGTGCCAGTTGCGTTGAACAAACTTATGCCAGTTGCGTCAAACAAACTTGTGCCAGTTGCATCGAACAAACTTTTGCCAGTTGTGTCAAACAAACTTGTGCCAGTTGTGTCAAACAAACTTGTGCCAGTTGCGTAGAACAAACTTGTGCCAGTTGCGCCGAACAAACTTGTGCCAGTTGCGTAGAACAAACTTGTGCGAGTTGTGTCAAACAAACTTCTGCCAGTTGCAAAGGACAAACTTGTGCCAGTTGCGTAGAAAAAACTTGGGCCAGTTGCATAGAACAAACTTGTGCCAGTTGCGAAGAACAAACTTCTGCCAATTGCGTCAAACAAACTTGTGCCAGTTGCGTCAAACAAACTTGTGCCAGTTACGTAGAACAAATTTGTGCCAGTTGCGCAGAACAAACTTGTGCCAGTTGCGTCGAACAAACTTGTGCCAGTTGCGTTGAACAAACTTGTGCCAGTTGCGCAGAACAAACTTGTGCCACTTGCGTCGAACAAACTTGTGCCAGTTGCGTTGAACAAACTTGTGCCAGTTGCGCAGAACAAACTTGTGCCAGTTGCGTCGAACAAACTTGTGCCAGTTGCGTCGAACATACTTGCGCCAGTTGCGTTGAACAAACTTGTGCCAGTTGCGTAGAACAAACTTGTGCCAGTTGCGTAGAACAAACTTGTGCGAGTTGTGTCAAACAAACTTCTGCCAGTTGCATAGGACAAACTTGTGCCAGTTGCGTAGAAAAAACTTGGGCCAGTTGCATAGAACAAACTTATGCCAGTTGCGAAGAACAAACTTGTGCCAATTGCGTCAAACACACTTGTGCCAGTTGCGTCAAACAAACTTGTGCCAGTTGCGTAGAACAAATTTGTGCCAGTTGCGCAGAACAAACTTGTGCCAGTTGCGTCGAACAAACTTGTGCCAGTTGCGTTGAACAAACTTGTGCCAGTTGCGCAGAACAAACTTGTGCCAGTTGCATCGAACAAACTTGTGCCAGTTGCGTTGAACAAACTTGTGCCAGTTGCGTCAAACAAACTTGTGCCAGTTGCATCGAACAAACTTTTGCCAGTTGTGTCAAACAAACTTGTGCCAGATGTGTCAAACAAACTGGTGCCAGTTGGGTAGAACAAACTTGTGCCAGTTGCGCAGAACAAACTTGTGCCAGTTTCGTCGAACAAACTTGTGCCAGTTGCGTTGAACAAACTTGTGCCAGTTGCGCAGAACAAACTTGTGCCAGTTGCGTCAAACAAACTTGTGCCAGTTGCGTCGAACAAATTTATGCCAGTTGCGTAGAACAAACTTGTGTCAGTTGCGTAGAACAAACTTGTGCCAGTTGCATCGAACAAACTTGTGCCAGTTGCGTCGAACAAACTTGTGCCAGTTGCATCGGACAAAATTGTGCCAATTGTGTCGAACAAACTTTTGTCAGTTGCGTAGAACAAACTTGTGCCAGTTGTGTCAAACAAACTTATGCCAGTTGTGTCAAACAAACTTGTGCCAGTTGCATAAAACAAACTTGTGCCAGTTGCGTAGAACAAACTTGTACCAGTTACGTAGAACAAACTTGTGCCAGTTATGTCAGATAAACTTATGACAGTTGCGCAGAACAAACTTGTGCCAGTTGCGTAGAACAAACTTGTGCCAGTTGCGTCGAACAAACTTGTGCCAGTTGCGTCGGACAAACTTGTGCCAGTTTCGTCAAACAAACTTGTGCCAGTTGCGTAGGACAAACTTGTGCCAGTTGTGTCAAACAAACTTGTGCAAGTTGCGCCAAACAAACTTGGGCCAGTTGCGTCGAACAAACTTGTGCCAGTTGCGTAGAACAAACTTGTGCCAGTTGCGTAGAACAAACTTGTGCCAGTTGCGTCAAACAAACTTGTGCCAGTTGCATAGAACAAACTTGTGCCAGTTGCGTCAAAAAAACTTGTGCCAGTTGCGACAAACAAACTTGTGCTAGTTGAGTCGAATAAACTTGTGCCAGTTGCATTTAAGTAACTTGTGCCAGTTGCGTCTAACAAACTTGTGCTAGTTGCATCGAACAAACTTGTGCCAGTTGCGCAGAACAAACTTGTGCCTGTTAAGTCAAACAGACTTGTGCCAGTTGCGTCAAACAGACTTGTGCCAGTTGCATAGAACAAACTTGTGCCAGTTGCGTAGACCAAACTTGTGCCAGTTGCGTCGGACACACTTGTGCCAGTTGTGTCGGACAAACTTGTGCCAATTGCGTCCAACAAACTTGTGCCAGTTGTGTCGGACAAACTTGTGCCAATTGCGTCGAACAAACTTGTGCCAGTTACGTAGAACAAACTTCTGCCAGTTGTGTCAAACAAACTTGTGCCAGTTGCATAAAACAAACTTGTGCCAGTGGCGTCGAACAAACTTGTGCCAGTTGCGTAGAACAAACTTGTGCCAGTTGCGTAGAACAAAATTGTGCCAGTTGGGTCAGACAAACTTGTGCCAGTTGCGTAGAACAAACTTGTGCCAGTTCCGTAAAACAAAATTGTGCCAGTTGCGTAGAACAAACTTGTGCCAGTTGCGTCGAACAAACTTGTGCCAGTTGCGTCGAACAAACTTGTGCCAGTTGCTTCAAACAAACTTGTGCCAGTTTTGTCGAACAAACTTGTGCCAGTTGTGTAGAACAAACTTGTGCCAGTTTCGTCAAACAAACTTGTGCCAGTTGCGTCAAACAAACTTGGGCCAGTTGCGTCGAACAAACTTGTGCCAGTTTCGTCAAAGAAACTTGTGCCAGTTGCGTCGAACAAACTTGTGCCAGTTGCGTCGAACAAACTTGCGCCAGTTTTGTCGAATAAACTTGTGCCAGTTGTGTAGAACAAACTTGTACCAGTTTCGTCAAAGAAATTTGTGCCAGTTGCGTCGAACAAACTTGTGCCAGTTGTGTCAAATAAACTTGCGCCAGTTTTGTCGAACAAACTTGTGCCAGTTGTGTAGAACAAACTTGTGCCAGTTTTGTCAAACAAACTTGTGACAGTTGCGTCAAACAAACTTGGGCCAGTTGCGTCGAACAAACTTGTGCCAGTTTCGTCAAAGAAACTTGTGCCAGTTGCGTAGAACAAACTTGTGCCAGTTGCGTCAAACAAACTTGTGTCAGTTGCATAGAACAAAATTGTGCCAATTGTGTAGAACAACCTTGTGCCAGTTGCGTCAAACAACCTTGTGCCAGTTGCGTCAAACAAACTTGCGCCAGTTGCGTCAAAAGAACTTGTGCCAGTTGCGTCAAACAAATTTGTGCCAGTTGGGTCGAATAAACTTGTGCCACTTGCGTTAAACAAACTTGTGCTAGTTGCGTCGAACAAACTTGTGCCATTTGCATCGAACAAACTTGTGCCAGTTGCGTGGAACAAGCTTGTGCCAGTTGCGTCAAACAAACTTGTGCCAGTTGCATCGAACATACTTGTGCCAGTTGCGTAGAACAAACTTGTGCCAGTTGTGTCAAACAAACTTGTGCCAGTTGCATAGAACAAACTTGTGCCACTTGCGTTGAACAAACTTGTGCAAGTTGCGTAGAACAAACTTTTGCCAGTTGCGTAGAACAAACTTGTGCCAGTTGTGTCAAACAAACTTGTGCCAGTTGCGTCGAACAAACTTGTACCAGTTGCATAGAACAAACATGTGCCAGTTACGTAGAACAAAATTGTGCCAAATGTGTCAGACAAACTTGTGCCAGTTACGTAGAACAAACTTGTGCCAGTTTCGTAGAACAAACTTGTGCCAGTTGTGTAGAAAAAACTTGTACCAATTGCGAAGAACAAACTTGTGCCAGTTGCGCAGAACAAACTTGTTCCAGTTGCGTCGAACAATTTTGTGCCAGTTTCGTCGAACAAACTTGTGCCAGTTGCGTAGAACAAACTTGTGCCAGTTGTGTCAAACAAACTTGTACCAGTTGCATCAAACAAACTTGGGCCAGTTGCGTCGAACAAACTTGTGCCAGTTGTGTTGAAGAAACTTGTGCCAGTTGCGTAGAACAAACTTGTGCCAGTTGCGTCAAACAAACTTGTGCCAGTTGCATAGAACAAACTTGTGCCAGTTGTTTAGAATATCCTTGTAACAGTTGCGTCAAACAACCTTGTGCCAGTTGCGTCAAACAAACTTGTGCCAGTTGCGTCAAAAAAACTTGTGCCGGTTGCGTCAAACAAACTTGTGCCAGTTGGGTCGAATAAACTTGTGCCAGTTGCGTTAAACAAACTTGTGCCAGTTCGTCAAACAAACTTGTGCCAGTTGCATCGAACAAACTTGTGCCAGTTGCGTCGAACAAACTTGTGCCAGTTGCGTCAAACAAACTTGTGCCAGTTGCATCGAACAAACTTGTGCCAGTTGCGCAGAACAAACTTGTGCCAGATGTGTCAAACAAACTGGTGCCAGTTGCATAGAACAAACTTGTGCCACTTGCATCGAACAAACTTGTGCCAGCTGCGTAGAACAAACTTTTGCCAGTTGTGTCAAACAAACTTGTGCCAGATGTGTCAAACAAACTTGTGCCAGTTGCGTAGAACAAACTTGTGCCAGTTACGTAGAACAAACTTGTGCCAGTTGCGTAGAACAAACTTCTGCCAGTTGCGTAGAACAAACTTGTGCCAGTTACGTAGAACAAACTTGTGCCAGTTGCGTAGAACAAACTTCTGCCAGTTGCGTCAAACAAACTTGGGCCAGTTGCGTAGAACAAACTTGTGCCAGTTGCGTCAAACAAACTTGTGCCAGTTGCATAGAACAAACTTGAGCCAGTTGCGTAGAACAAACTTGTGCCAGTTGCGTTGAACAAACTTGTGCGAGTTGTGTCAAACAAACTTCTGCCAGTTGCATAGAACAAACTTGTGCCAGTTATGTAGAACAAACTTGTGCCAGTTGCATAGAACAAACTTGTGCCAGTTGCAAAGAACAAACTTATGCCAATTGCGTCAAACAAACTTGTGCCAGTTGCGTAGAACAAACTTGTGCCAGTTGCGTAGAACAAATTTTTGCCAGTTGCATAGAACAAACTTGTGCCAGTTGCGTCGAACAAACTTGTGCCAGTTGCATCGAACAAACTTGTGCTAGTTGCATCGAACAAACTGGTGCCAGATGCGTTGAACAAACTTGTGACAGTTGCGTAGAACAAACTTGTGCCAGTTGTTTCAAATAAACTTTTGCTCGTTGCGTCAAACAATCTTGTGCCAGTTGTGTCAAACAAACTTCTTCCAGTTGCATAGAGCAAACTTGTGCCACTTGTGTCGAACGAACTTGTGCCAGTTGCGTAGAACAAACTTTTGCCAGTTGCGTAGAACAAACTTGTGTCAGTTGTGTCAAACAAACTTGTGCCAGTTGCGTAGAACAAACTTGTGTTAGAGTCTTCAGGGATTCTTCGGTGAAGATTTTGGAGCCAATACGAAGACTATCATTTTCTCAAACTAGAGCATAGTCATTCATGTAATGATGGCCTCCTCCAGCGATTCCGGAGGAAATCTTTGGTAAGGGGTCCTTTTTTTTTTTTTTTTTTGTGGGGCCCAGGGGTCCAGTTCCGCTGAAAAAAGAATCTTCAAGGAGTCTTCAGGGATTCTTCAGTGAAGATTTTGGCGCCAATACGAAGACTATCATTTTCTCAAACTAGAGCATAGTCATTCATGTAATAATGGCCACCTCTGGCGATTCCGGAGGAAATCTTTGGTAAGGGGTACTTTTTTTTTTTTTTGTGGGGCCCAGGGGTCCAATTCAGCTGAAGAAAGAATCTTCAGGGAGTCTTCAGGGATTCTTCGGTGAAGATTTTGGCGCCAATACTAAGACTATCATTTTCTCAAACTAGAGCATAGTCGTTCATGTAATGATGGCCACCTCCGGCGATTCCGAAGGAAATCTTTGGTAAGGGGTCCTTTTTTTTTTTTTTTTTGTGGGGCCCAGGGGTCCAGTTCAGCTGAAAAAAGAATCTTCAAGGAGTCTTCAGGGATTCTTCAGTGAAGATTTTGGCGCCAATACGAAGACTATCATTTTCTCAAACTAGAGCATAGTCATTCATGTAATGATGGCCACCTCTGGCGATTCCGGAGGAAATCTTTGGTAAGGGGTACTTTTTTTTTTTTTGTGGGCCCCAGGGGTCCAATTCAGCTGAAGAAAGAATCTTCAAGGAGTCTTCAAGGATTCTTCGGTGAAGATTTTGGCGCCAATACTAAGACTATCATTTTCTCAAACTAGAGCATAGTCATAAAGGCTACCAGCTATATAAATGATAGAAATTACCCTTGAAATTGAAAAATGACACCTGTTATACTACTGAAGAAAGAGTCTTCAAGGAGTCTTTAGGGAATCTTGTGTGAGGATTTTGCAGCCAATATGAAGACTATCATTTTCTCAAACTACAGCATAGTCATTCATGTAATGATGGCCACCTCCGGCGATTCCGGAGGAAATCTTTGGTAAGGGGTCCTTTTTTTTTTTTTTTTGTGGGGCCCAGGGGTCCAGTTGAGCTGAAGAAAGAATCTTCAAGGAGTTTTCAGGGATTCTTCGGTGAAGATTTTGGCGCCAATACGAAGACTATCATCTTCTCAAACTAGAGCATAGTCATTCATGTAATGATGGCCACCTCCGGCGATTCCGGAGGAAATCTTTGGTAAGGGGTCTTTTTTTTTTTTGTGGGGCCCAGGGGTCCAATTCAGCTGAAGAAAGAATCTTCAAGGAGTCTTCAGGGATTCTTCGGTGAAGATTATGGCGCCAATACTAAGACTATCATTTTCTCAAACTAGAGCATAGTCATAAAGGCTACCAGCTATATAAATGGTAGAAATTAACCTTGAAATTAAAAAATTACTCCTGTTATACTGCTGAAGAAAGAGTCTTCAAGGAGTCTTCAGGGAATCTTGGGTGAGGATTTTGGAGCCAATACGAAGACTATCATTTTCTAAAACTAGAGCATAGTCATTCATGTAATGATGGCCACCTCCGGCGATTCCGGAGGAAATGTTTGGTAATGGGTCCTTTTTTGTTTTTTTTTGTGTGGCCCAGGGGTCCAATTCAGCTGAAGAAAGAATCTTCAAAGAGTCTTCAGGGATTCTTCGGTGAAGATTTTGGAGCCAATACGAAAACTATAATTTTCTCAAACTAGAGCATAGTCATTCATGTAATGATGGCCACCTCCGACGATTCCGGAGGAAATCTTTGGTAAGGGGTCCTTTTTTGTTTTTTTTTTGTTGGGCCCAGGGGTCCAATTCAGCTGAAGAAAGAATCTTCAAGGAGGGAGTCTTCAGGGATTCTTCGGTGAAGATTTTGGCGCCAATACGAAGACTATCATTTTCTCAAACTAGAGCTTAGTCATTCATGTAATGATGGCCACCTCCGGCAATTCCGGAGGAAATCTTTGGTAAGGGGTCCTTTTTTGTTTTTTTTTTTGTGGGGCCCAGGGGTCCAATTCAGCTGAAGAAAGAATCTTCAGGGAGTCTTCAGGGATTCTTCGGTGAAGATTTTGGAGCCAATACGAAGACTATCATTTTCTCAAACTAGAACATAGTCATTCTTGTAATGATGGCCACCTCCGGCGATTCTGGAGGATATCTTTGGTAGGGGGTCCTTTTTTTTTTTTTTTCGTTGGGCCCAGGGGTCCAGTTCAGCTGAAGAAAGAATCTTCAAGGAGTCTTCAGGTATTCTTCGTGAAGATTTTGGCGCCAATACGAAGGCTATCATTTTCTCAAACTAGAGCATAGTCATTCATGTAATGATGGCCACCTCCGGCGATTCCAGAGGAAATCTTTGGTAAGGGGTCCTTTTTTGTTTTTTTTTTTTTTTTTTTGTGGGGCCCAGGGGTCCAATTCAGCTGAAGAAAGAATCTTCAAGGAGTCTTCAGGGATTCTTCGATGAAGATTTTGGCGCCAATACTAAGACTATCATTTTCTCAAACTAGAGCATAGTCATAAAGGCGACCAGCTATATAAATGGTAGAAATTACCCTTGAAATTGAAAAATGACACCTGTTACACTGCTGAAGAAAGAGTCTCCAAGGAGTCTTCAGGGAATCTTCGGTGAGGATTTTGGAGCCAATATGAAGACTATCATTTTCTAAACCTAGAGCATAGTCATTCACGTAATGATGGCCACCTCCGGCGATTCCGGAGGAAATCTTTGGTAAGGAGTCCTTTTTTGTTTTTTTTTGTGGGGCCCAGGGGTCCAATTCAGCTGAAGAAAGAATCTTCAAAGAGTCTTCAGGGATTCTTCGGTGAAGATTTTGGAGCCAATACGAAGACTATCATTTTCTCAAACTAGAGCATAGTCATTCATGTAATGATGGCCACCTCCGGCGATTCCGGAGGAAATCTTTGGTAGGGGGTCATTTTTTTTTTTTTTTTTTTCGTTGGACCCAGGGGTCCAGTTCAGCTGAAGAAAGAATCTTCAAGGAGTCTTCAGGGATTCTTCGGTGAAGATTTTGGTGCCAATACGAAGACTATAATTTTCTCAAACTAGAGCTTAGTCATTCATGTAATGATCACCACCTCCGGCGATTCCGGAGGAAATCTTTGGTAAGGGTTTTTTTTTTTTTTTGTAGAGCCCAGGGATCCAATTCACCTGAAGAAAGAATCTTCAAGGAGTCTTCAGGGATTCTTCGGTGAAGATTTTGGCGCCAATACTAAGACTATCATTTTCTCAAACTAGAGCATAGTCATAAAGGCTACCAGCTATATAAATGGTAGAAATTACCCTTGAAATTGAAAAATGACACCTGTTATACTGCTGAAGAAAGAGTCTTCAAGGAGTCTTCAGGGAATCTTGGGTGAGGATTTTGGAGCCAATATGAAGACTATCATTTTCTAAAACTAGAGCATAGTCATTCATGTAATGATGGCCACCTCCGGCGATTCCGGAGGAAATCTTTGGTAAGGGGTCCTTTTTTGTTTTTTTTTGTGGGGCCCAGGGGTCCAATTCAGCTGAAGAAAGAATCTTCAAAGAGTCTTCAGGGATTCTTCGGTGAAGATTTTGGAGCCAATACGAAGACTATCATTTTCTCAAACTAGAGCATAGTCATTCATGTAATGATGGCCACCTCCGGCGATTCCTGAGGAAATCTTTGGTAGGGGGTCCTTTTTTTTTTTTTTTTTTTTTCGTTGGACCCAGGGGTCCAGTTCAGCTGAAGAAAGAATCTTCAAGGAGTCTTCAGGTATTCTTCGGTGAAGATTTTGGTGCCAATACGAAGACTATCATTTTCTCAAACTAGAGCATAGTCATTCATGTAATGATGGCCACCTCCGGCGATTCCGGAGGAAATCTTTGGTAAGGGGTCCTTTTTTTTTTTTTTTTTTTGTGGGGCCCAGGGGTCCAGTTCAGCTGAAGAAAGAATCTTCAAGGAGTCTTCAGGGATTCTTCGGTGAAGATTTTGGCGCCAATACGAAGACTATAATTTTCTCAAACTAGAGTATAGTCATTCATGTAATGATGACCACCTCTGGCGATTCCGGAGGAAATCTTTGGTAAGGGGTCCTTTTTTTTTTTTTTGTGGGGCCCAGGGGTCCAATTCAGCTGAAGAAAGAATCTTCAAGGAGTCCTCAGGGATTCTTCAGTGAAGATTTTGGCGCCAATACTAAGACTATCATTTTCTCAAACTAGAGCATAGTCATAAAGGCTACCAGCTATATAAATGGTAGAAATTACCCTTGAAATTAAAAAAATGACACCTGTTATACTGCTGAAGAAAGAGTCTTCAAGGAGTCTTCAGGGAATCTTGGGTGAGGATTTTGGAGCCAATATGAAGACTATCATTTTCTAAAACTAGAGCATAGTCATTCATGTAATGATGGCCACATCCGGCGATTCCGGAGGAAATCTTTGGTAAGGGGTCCTTTTTTGTTTTTTTTTTTTGTGGGGCCCAGGGGTCCAATTCAGCCGAAGAAAGAATCTTCAAAGAGTCTTCAGGGATTCTTCGGTGAAGATTTTGGAGCCAATACGAAGACTATCATTCTCTCAAAGTAGAGCATAGTCATTCATGTAATGATGGCCACCTCCGGCGATTCCGGATGAAATCTTTGGTAAGGGGTCCTTTTTTGTTTTTTTTTTTTTTGTTCGGCCCAGGGGTACAGTTCAGCTGAAAAAAGAATCTTCAAGGAGTCTTCAGGGATTCTTCGGTGAAGATTTTGGAGCCAATACGAAGACTATCATTTTCTCAAACTAGAGCATAGTCATAAAGGCTACCAGCTATATAAATGATAGAAATTACCCTTGAAATTGAAAAATGACACCTGTTATACTACTGAAGAAAGAGTCTTCAAGGAGTCTTTAGGGAATCTTGTGTGAGGATTTTGCAGCCAATATGAAGACTATCATTTTCTAAAACTAGAGCATAGTCATTCATGTAATGATGGCCACCTCCGGCGATTCCGGAGGAAATCTTTGGTAGGGGGTCGTTTTTTTTTTTTTTTTCGTGGGGCCCAGGGGTCCAGTTCAGCTGAAGAAAGAATCTTCAAGGAGTCTTCAGGGATTTTTTGGTGAAGATTTTGGCGCCAATACGAAGACTATCATTTTCTCAAACTAGAGCATAGTCATTCATGTAATGATGGCCACCTCCGGCGATTCCGGAGGAAATCTTTGGTAAGGGGTCCTTTTTTTTTTTTTTTTGTGGGGCCCAGGGGTCCAATTCAGCTGAAGAAAGAATCTTCAAGGAGTTTTCAGGGATTCTTGGGTGAAGATTTTGGCGCCAATACGAAGACTATCATTTTCTCAAACTAGAGCATAGTCATAAAGGCTACCAGCTATATAAATGGTAGAAATTACCCTTGAAATTGAAAAATGACACCTGTTATATTGCTGAAGAAAGAGTCTTCAAAGAGTCTTCAGGGAATCTTGGGTGAGGATTTTGGAGCCAATATGAAGACTATCATTTTCTAAAACTAGAGCATAGTCATTCATGTAATGATGGCCACCTCCGGCGATTCCGGAGGAAATCTTTGGTAAGGGGTATTTTTTTTTTTTTTTTGTGGGGCCCAGGGTTCCAATTCAGCTGAAGAAAGAATCTTCAAAGAGTCTTCAGGGATTCTTCGGTGAACATTTTGGAGCCAATACGAAGACTATCATTTTCTCAATCTAGAGCATAGTCATTCATGTAATGATGGCCAACTCCGGCGATTCCGGAGGAAATCTTTGGTAAGGGGTCCTTTTTTGTTTTGTTTTTTTTGTGGGGCCCAGGGGTCCAATTCAGCTGAAGAAAGAATCTTCAAGGAGTCTTGAGGGATTCTTCGGTGAAGATTTTGCGCCAACATGAAGACTATCATTTTCTCAAACTAGAGCGTAGTCATTCATGTAATGATGGCCACCTCCGGCGATTCCGGAGGAAATCTTTTGTAAGGGGTCCTTTTTTGTTTTTTTTTTGTGGGGCCCACGGGTCCAATTCAGCTGAAGAAAGAATCTTCAAGGAGTCTTCAGGGATTCTTCGGTGAAGATTTTGGAGCCAATACGAAGACTATCATTTTCTCAAACTAGAGCATAGTCATTCATGTAATGATGGCCACCTCCGGCGATTCTGGAGGAAATCTTTGGTAAGGGGTCCTTTTTTTTTTTTTTTTTTTTGTGGGGCCCAGGGGTCCAGTTCAGCTGAAGAAAGAATCTTCAAGGAGTCTTCAGGGAATCTTCGATGAAGATTTTGGCGCCAATACGAAGACTATCATTTTCTCAAACTAGAGCATAGTCATTCATGAAATGATGGCCACCTCCGGCGATTCCAGAGGAAATCTTTGGTGAGGGGTCCTTTTTTTTTTTTTTTTTTTGTGGGGCCCAGGGGTCCAATTCAGCTGAAGAAAGAATCTTCAAGGAGTCTTCAGGGATTCTTCGGTGAAGATTTTGGCGCCAATACGAAGACTATCATTTTCTCAAACTAGAGCATAGTCATTCATGTAATGATGGTCACCTCCGGCGGTTCCGGAGGAAATCTTTGGTAGGGGGTCCATTTTTTTTTTTTTCGTGGGGCCCTGGGGTCCAGTTCAGCTGAAGAAAGAATCTTCAAGGAGTCTTCAGGGATTTTTTGGTGAATATTTTAGCGCCAATACGAAGACTATCATTTTCTCAAACCAGAGCATAGTCATTCATGTAATGATGGCCACCTCCCGCGATTCCGGAGGAAATCTTTGGTAAGGGGTCCTTTTTTTTTTTTTTTTTTTTTGGTGGGGCCCAGGGGTCCAATTCAGCTGAAGAAAGAATCCTCAAGGAGTCTTCAGGGATTCTTCGGTGAAGATTTTGGCGCCAATACTAAGACTATCATTTTCTCAAACTAGAGCATAGTCATAAAGGCTACCAGCTATATAAATGGTAGAAATTACCCCTGAAATTGAAAAATGACACCTATTATACTGCTGAAGAAAGAGTCTTCAAGGAGTCTTCAGGGAATCTTGGGTGAGGATTTTGGAGCCAATATGAAGACTATCGTTTTTCTGAAACTAGAGCATAGTCATTCATGTAATGATGGCCACCTCCGGCGATTCCGGAGGAAATCTTTGGTAAGGGGTCCTTTTTTTTTTTTTTTGTGGGGCCCAGGGATCCAATTCAGCTGAAGAAAGAATCTTCAAAGAGTTTTCAGGGATCCTTCGGTGAAGATTTTGGAGCCAATACGAAGACTATCATTTTCTCAAACTAGAGCATAGTCATTCTTGTAATGATGGCCACCTCCGGCGATTCCGGAGGAAATCTTTGGTAAGGGGTCCTTTTTTTTTTTTTTTTTGTGGGGCCCAGGGGTCCAGTTCAGCTGAATAAAGAATCTTCAAGGCGTATTCAGGGATTCTTCGGTGAAGATTTTGGCGCCAATACGAAGACTATCATTTTCTCAAACTAGAGCATAGTCATTCATGTAGTGATATCTACCTCCGGCGATTCCGGAGGAAATCTTTGGTAAGGGGTCCTTTTTTGTTTTTTTGTGTGTGGCCCAGGGGTCCAATTCAGCTGAAGAAAGAATCTTCAAGGAGTCTTCAGGGATTCTTCGGTGAATATTTTGGAGCCAATACGAAGATATCATTTTCTCAAACTAGAGCATAGTCATTCATGTAATGATGGCCACCTCCGGTGATTCCGGAAGAAACCTTTGGTAGGGGGTCCTTTTTTGTTTTTTTTTTTTTTGTGGGGCCCAAGGGTCCAGTTCAGCTGGAGAAAGAATCTTCAAGGAGACTTCAGGGATTCTTCGGTGAAGATTTTGGCGTCAATACGAAGACTATCATTTTCACAAACTAGAGCATAGTCATTCATGTAATGATGGCCACCTCTGGCGATCCCGGAGGAAATATTTGTTAAGGGGTCCTTTTTTTTTTTTTGTGGGGCCCAGGGGTCCAATTCAGCTGAAGAAAGAATCTTCAAGGAGTCTTCAGGGATTCTTCGGTGAAGATTTTGGCGCCAATACTAAGACTATCATTTTCTCAAACTAGAGCATAGTCATAAAGGCTACCAGCTATATAAATGGTAGAAATTACCCTTGAAATTGAAAAATGACACCTGTTATACTGCTGAAGAAAGAGTCTTCAAGGAGTCTTCAGGGAATCTTGGGTGAGGATTTTGGAGCCAATATGAAGACTATCATTTTCTAAAACTAGAGCATAGTCATTCATGTAATGATGGCCACCTCCTGCGATTCCGGAGGAAATCTTTGGTAAGGGGTCCTTTTTTTTTTTTTTTTTTTTTTGTGGGGCCCAGGGGTCCAATTCAGCTGAAGAAAGAATCTTCAAAGTGTCTTCAGGGATTCTTCAGTGAAGATTTTGGAGCCAATACGAAGACTATCATTCTCTCAAACTAGAGCATAGTCATTCATGTAATGATGGCCACCTCCCGCGATTCCGGAGGAAATCTTTGGTAAGGGGTCCTTTTTTTTTTTTTTTTTTTTGTGGGGCCCAGGGGTACAGTTCAGCTGAAGAAAGAATCTTCAAGGAGTCTTCAGGGATTCTTCGGTGAAGATTTTGCGCCAATACAAAGACTATCATTTTCTCAAACTAGAGCATAGTCATTCATGTAATGATGGCCACCTCCGGCGATTCCGGAGGAAATCTTTGGTAAGGGGTCCTTTTTTGTTTTTTTTTGTAGGGCCCAGGGGTCCAATTCAGCTGAAGAAAGAATCTTCAAGGAGTCTTCAGGGATTCTTCGGTGAAGATTTTGGAGCCAATACGAAGACTATCATTTTCTCAAACTAGAGCATAGTCATTCATGTAATGATGGCTACCTCCGGCGATTCCGGAGGAAACCCTTGGTAAGGGGTAGTTTTTTGTTTTTTTTTATGGGGCCCAGGAGTCCAATTTAGCTGAAGAAAGAAGCTTCAAGGAGTCCTCAGGGATTCTTCAGTGAAGATTTTGGCGCCAATACTAAGACTATCATTTTCTCAAACTAGAGCATAGTCATAAAGGCTACCAGCTATATAAATGGTAGAAATTACCTTGAAATTGAAAAATGACACCTGTTATACTGCTGAAGAAAGAGTCTTCAAGGAGTCTTCAGGGAATCTTGGGTTAGGATTTTGAAGCCAATATGAAGACTATCATTTTCTAAAACTAGAGCATAGTCATTCATGTAATGATGGCCACCTCAGGCGATTCCGGAGGAAATCTTTGGTAAGGGGTCCTTTTTTTTTTTTTTTTTTTTGTGGGGCCCAGGGGTCCAATTCAGCTGAAGAAAGAATCTTCAAAGAGTCTTCAGGGATTCTTTGGTGAAGATTTTGGAGCCAATTCGAAGACTATCATTCTCTCAAAGTAGAGCATAGTCATTCATGTAATGATGGCCACCTCCGGCGATTCCGGAGGAAATCTTTGGTAAGGGGTCCTTTTTTGTTTTTTTTGTTTTTTTTTTTTTGTGGGGACCAGGGGTACAGTTCAGCTGAAGAAAGAATCTTCAAGGAGTCTTCAGGGATTCTTCGGTGAAGATTTTGCGCCAATACGAAGACTATCATTTTCTCAAACTAGAGCGTAGTCATTCATGTAATGATGGCCACCTCCGGCGATTCCGGAGGAAATCTTTGGTAAGGGGTCCTTTTTTTTTTTTTTTTTTTTTTGTGGGGCCCAGGGGTCCAATTCAGCTGAAGAAAGAATCTTCAAGGAGTCTTCAGGGATTCTTCGGTGAAGATTTTGGAGCCAATACGAAGACTATCATTTTCTCAAACTAGAGCATAGTCATTCATGTAATGATGGCCACCTCCGGCGATTCCGGAGGAAATCTTTGGTAAGGGGTCCTTTTTTGTTTTTTTTTTTTTTTGGTGGGGCCCAGGGGTCCAGTTCAGCTGAAGAAAGAATCTTCAAGGAGTCTTCAGGGAATCTTCGATGAAGATTTTGGCGCCAATACGAAGACTATCATTTTCTCAAACTAGAGCATAGTCATTCATGTAATGATGGCCACTTCCGGCGATTCCGGAGGAAATCTTTGGTGAGGGGTCCTTTTTTTTTTTTTTTTTTTTTGTGGGGCCCAGAGGTCCAATTCAGCTGAAGAAAGAATCTTCAAGGAGTCTTCAGGGATTCTTCGGTGAAGATTTTGGCGCCAATACGAAGACTATAATTTTCTCAAACTAGAGCTTAGTCATTCATGTAATGATGGCCACCTCCGGCGATTCCGGAGGAAATCTTTGAGAGGGGGTCCATTTTTTTTTTTTTCGTGGGGCCCTGGGGTCCAGTTCAGCTGAAGAAAGAATCTTCAAGGAGTCTTCAGGGATTTTTTGGTGAAGATTTTGGCGCCAATACGAAGACTATCATTTTCTCAAACCAGAGCATAGTCATTCATGTAATGATGGCCACCTCCAGCAATTCCGGAGGAAATCTTTGGTAAGGGGTCCTTTTTTGTTTTGTTTTTTTTTTGTGGGGCCCAGGGGTCCAATTCAGCTGAAGAAAGAATCCTCAAGGAGTCTTCAGGGATTCTTCGGTGAAGATTTTGGCGCCAATACTAAGACTATCATTTTCTCAAACTAGAGCATAGTCATAAAGGCTACCAGCTATATAAATGGTAGAAATTACCCCTGAAATTGAAAAATGACACCTATTATACTGCTGAAGAAAGAGTCTTCAAGGAGTCTTTAGGGAATCTTGGGTGAGGATTTTGGAGCCAATATGAAGACTATCGTTTTTCTAAAACTATAGCATAGTCATTCATGTAATGATGGCCACCTCCGGCGATTCCGGAGGAAATCTTTGGTAAGGGGTCCTTTTTCGGTTTTTTTTGTGGGGCCCAGCGTTCCAATTCAGCTGAAGAAAGAATCTTCAAAGAGTCTTCAGGGATCCTTCGGTGAAGATTTTGGAGCCAATACGAAGACTATTATTTTCTCAAACTAGAGCATAGTCATTCATGTAATGATGGCCACCTCCAGCGATTCCGGAGGAAATCTTTGGTAAGGGGTCCTTTTTTTTTTTTTTTTTTTTGTGGGCCCCGGGGTCCAGTTCAGCTGAATAAAGAATCTTCAAGGAGTCTTCAGGGATTCTTCGGTGAAGATTTTGGCGCCAATACGAAGACTATCATTTTCTCAAACTAGAGCATAGTCATTCATGTAATGATGGCTACCTCCGGCGATTCCGGAGGAAATCTTTGGTAAGGGGTCCTTTTTTGTTTTTTTTTTTGTGTGGCCCAGGGCTCCAATTCAGCTGAAGAAAGAATCTTCAAGGAGTCTTCAGGGATTCTTCGGTGAATATTTTGGAGCCAATACGAAGATATCATTTTCTCAAACTAGAGCATAGTCATTCATGTAATGATGGCCACCTCCGGTGATTCCGGAAGAAACCTTTGGTAGGGGGTCCTTTTTTTTTTTTTTTTTTTGTGGGGCCCAGGGGTCCAGTTCAGCTGAAGAAAGAATCTTCAAGGAGTCTTCAGGGATTCTTCGGTGAAGATTTTGGCGTCAATACGAAGACTATCATTTTCTCAAACTAGAGCATAGTCATTCATGTAATGATGGCCACCTCTGGCGATCCCGGAGGAAATCTTTGGTAAGGGGTCCTTTTTTTTTTTTTTGTGGGGCCCAGGGGTCCAATTCAGCTGAAGAAAGAATCTTCATGGAGTCTTCATGGATTCTTCGGTGAAGATTTTGGCGCCAATACTAAGACTATCATTTTCTCAAACTAGAGCATAGTCATAAAGGCTACCAGCTATATAAATGGTAGAAATTACCCTTGAAATTGAAAAATGACACCTGTTATACTGCTGAAGAAAGAGTCTTCAAGGAGTCTTCAGGGAATCTTGGGTGAGGATTTTGGAGCCAATATGAGGACTATCATTTTCTAAAACTAGAGCATAGTCATTCATGTAATGATGGCCACCTCCAGCGATTCCGGAGGAAATCTCTGGAAAGGTGTCCTTTTTTGTTTTTTTTTTTGTGGGGCCCAGGGGTCCAATTCAGCTGAAGAAAGAATCTTCAAAGAGTCTTCAGGGATTCTTCGGTGAAGATTTTGGAGCCAATACGAAGACTATCATTTTCTCAAACTAGAGCATAGTTATTCATGTAATGATGGCTACCTCCGGCGATTCCGGAGGAAATCTTTGGTAAGGGGTCCTTTTTTGTTTTTTTTGTGGGGCCCAGGGGTCCAATTCAGCTGAAGAAAGGATCCTCAAGGAGCCTTCAGGGATTCTTCGGTGAAGATTTTGGAGCCAATACGAAGACTATCATTTTCTCAAACTAGAGCATAGTTATTCATGTAATGATGGCCACCTCCGTTGATTCCGGATGAAATCTTTGGTAAGGGGTCCTCTTTTGTTTTTTGTTTTTTTTGTGGGGCCCAGTGGTCCAGTTCAGCTGAAGAAAGAATCTTCAAGGAGTCTTCAGGGATCCTTCGGTGAAGATTTTGGCGCCAATACGAAGACTATCATTTTCTAAAACTAGAGCATAGTCATTCATGTAATGATGGCCACCTCCGGTGATTCCGGAGGAAATATTTGGTAAGGGGTCCTTTTTAGTTTTTTTTTTTTGTGTGGCCCAGGGGTCCAATTCAGCTGAAGAAAGAATCTTCAAGGAGTCTTCAGGGATTCTTCGGTGAAGATTTTGGCGCCAATACGAAGACTATCATTTTCTCAAACTAGAGCATAGTCATTCATGTAATGATGGCCACCTCCGGTGATTCCGGAGGAAATATTTGGTAAGGGGTCCTTTTTAGTTTTTTTTTTTTGTGTGGCCCAGGGGTCCAATTCAGCTGAAGAAAGAATCTTCAAGGAGTCTTCAGGGATTCTTCGGTGAAGATTTTGTAGCCAATATGAAGACTATCATTTTCTCAAACTAGAGCATAGTCATTCTTGTAATGATGGCCACCTCCGGCGATTCCGGAGGAAATCTTTGGTAGGGGGTCCTTTTTTTTTTTTTTTTGTGGGGCCCAGGGGTCCAGTTCAGCTGAAGAAAGAATCTTCAAGGAGTCTTCAGGGATTCTTCGGTGAAGATTTTATCGCCAATACGAAGACTATCATTTTCTCAAACTAGGGCATAGTCATTCATGTAATGATGGCCACCTCTGGCGATTCCGGAGGAAATCTTTGGTAAGGGGTCCTTTTTTTTTTTTTTTTTGTGGGGCCCAGGGGTCCAATTCAGCTGAAGAAAGAATCTTCAAGGAGTCTTCAGGGATTCTTCGGTGAAGATTTTGGCGCCAATACTAAGAATATCATTTTCTCAAACTAGAGCATAGTCATAAAGGCTACCAGCTATATAAATGGTAGAAATTACCCTTGAAATTGAAAAATGACACCTGTTATACTGCTGAAGAAAGAGTCTTCAAGGAGTCTTCAGGGAATCTTGGGTGAGGATTTTGGAGCCAATATGAGGACTATCATTTTCTAAAACTAGAGCATAGTCATTCATGTAATGATGGCCACCTCCGGCGATTCCGGAGGAAATCTCTGGAAAGGGGTCCTTTTTTGTTTTTTTTTGTGGGGCCCAGGGGTCCAATTCAGCTGAAGAAATAATCTTCAAAGAGTCTTCAGGGATTCTTCGGTGAAGATTTTGGAGCCAATACGAAGACTATCATTTTCTCAAACTAGAGCATAGTCATTCATGTAATGATGACTTCCTCCGGCGATTCCGGAGGAAATCTTTGGTAAGGTGTTCTTTTTTGTTTTTTTTGTGGGGCCCAGGGGTCCAATTCAGCTGAAGAAAGAATCCTCAAGGAGCCTTCAGGGATTCTTTGGTGAAGATTTTGGAGCCAATACGAAGACTATCATTTTCTCAAACTAGAGCATAGTCATTCATGTAATGATGGCCACCTCCGGTGATTCCGGATGAAATCTTTGGTAAGGGGTCCTCTTTTGTTTTTTGTTTTCTTTGTGGGGCCCAGGGGTCCAGTTCAGCTGAAGAAAGAATCTTCAAGGAGTCTTCAGGGATTCTTCGGTGAAGATTTTGGCGCCAATACGAAGACTATCATTTTCTCAAACTAGAGCATAGCCATTCATGTAATGATGGCCACCTCCGGCGATTCCGGAGGAAATCTTTGGTAAATGGTCCTTTTTTTTTTTTTGTGGGGCCCAGGAGTCCAATTCAGCTGAAGAAAGAATCTTCAAGGAGTCTTCAGGGATTCTTCGGTGAAGATTTTGGCGCCAATACGAAGACTATCATTTTCTCAAACTAGAGCATAGTCATTCATGTAATGATGGCCACCTCCGGTGATTCCGGAGGAAATATTTGGTAAGGGGTCCTTTTTAGTTTTTTTTTTTGTGTGGCCCAGGGGTCCAATTCAGCTGAAGAAAGAATCTTCAAGGAGTCTTCAGGGATTCTTCGGTGAAGATTTTGGAGCCAATACGAAGACTATCATTTTCTCAAACTAGAGCATAGTCATTCTTGTAATGATGGCCACCTCCGGCGATTCCGGAGGAAATCTTTGGTAGGGGGTCCTTTTTTTTTTTTTTGTGGGGCCCAGGGGTCCAGTTCAGCTGAAGAAAGAATCTTCAAGGAGTCTACAGGGATTCTTCGGTGAAGATTTTGGCGCCAATACGAAGACTATCATTTTCTCAAACTAGAGCATAGTCATTCATGTAATGATGGCCACCTCCGGCGATTCCGGAGGAAATCTTTGGTAAGGGGTCCTTTTTTGTTTTTTTTTTTTTGTGGGGCCAAGGGGTCCAATTTAGCTGAAGAAAGAATCTTCAAGGAGTCTTCAGGGATTCTTCAGTGAAGATTTTGGCACCAATACTAAGACTATCATTTTCTCAAACTAGAGCATAGTCATAAAGGGTACTAGCTATATAAATGGTAGAAATTACCCTTGAAATTGAAAAATGACACCTGTTATACTGCTGAAGAAAGAGTCTTCAAGGAGTCTTCAGGGAATCTTTGGTGAGGATTTTGGAGCCAATATGAAGACTATCATTTTCTCAAACTAGAGCATAGTCATTCATGTAATGATGGCCACCTCTGGCGATTCCGGAGGAAATCTTTGGTAGGGGGTCCTTTTTTTTTTTCGTGGGGCCCAGGGGTCCAGGTCAGCTGAAGAAAGAATCTTCAATGAGTCTTCAGGAATTCTTCGGTGAAGTTTTTGGAGCCAATACGAACACTATCATTTTCTCAAACTAGAGCATAGTCATTCATGTCATGATGGCCAACTCCGGCAATACCGGAGGAAATCTTTGGTAAGGGGTCCTTTATTTTTTTTTTTTTTTGTTGGGCCCAGGAGTCCAATTCAGCTGAAGAAAGAATCTTCAAGGAGTCTTCAGGGATTCTTCGATAAAGATTTTGGCGCCAATACTAAGACTATCATTTTCTCAAACTAGAGCATAGTCATAAAAGCTACCAACTATATAAATGGTAGAAATTACCCTTGAAATTGAAAAATGACACCTGTTATACTGCTGAAGAAAGAGTCTTCAAGGAGTCTTCAGGGAATCTTGGGTGATGATTTTGGAGCCAATATGAAGACTATCATTTTATAAAACTAGAGCATAGTCATTCATGTAATGATGGCCACCTCCGGCGATTCCGGAGGAAATCTTTGGTAAGGGGTCCTATTTTGTTTTTTTTTTGTGGGGCCCAGTGGTCCAATTCAGCTGAAGAAAGAATCTTCAAGGAGTCTTCAGGGATTCTTCGGTGAATATTTTGGAGCCAATACGAAGACTATCATTTTCTCAAACTAGAGCATAGTCATAAAGGCTACCAGCTATATAAATGATAGAAATTACCCTTGAAATTGAAAAATGACACCTGTTATACTACTGAAGAAAGAGTCTTCAAGGAGTCTTTAGGGAATCTTGTGTGAGGATTTTGCAGCCAATATGAAGACTATCATTTTCTAAAACTAGAGCACAGTCATTCATGTAATGATGGCCACCTCCGGCGATTCCGGAGGAAATCTTTGGTAAGGGGTCCTTTTTTTTTTTTTTTGTGAGGCCCAGGGGTCCAATTCAGCTGAAGAAAGAATCTTCAAAGAGTCTTCAGGGATTCTTCGGTGAAGATTTTTGAGCCAATACGAAGACTATCATTTTCTCAAACTACAGCATAGTCATTCATGTAATGATAGCCACCTCCGGCGATTCCGGAGGAAATCTTTGGTAAGGGGTCCTTTTTTTTTTTTTTTTTTTTGTGGGGCCCAGGGGTCCAGTTCAGCTGAAGAAAGAATCTTCAAGGAGTCTTCAGGGATTCTTCGGTGAAGATTTTGGCGCCAATACGAAGACTATCATCTTCTCAAACTAGAGCATAGTCATTCATGTAATGATGGCCACCTCCGGCGATTCCGGAGGAAATCTTTGGTAAGGGGTCTTTTTTTTTTTTTGTGGGGCCCAGGGATCCAATTCAGCTGAAGAAAGAATCTTCAAGGAGTCTTCAGGGATTCTTCGGTGAAGATTTTGGCGCTAATACTAAGACTATCATTTTCTCAAACTAGAGCATAGTCATAAAGGCTACCAGCTATATAAATGGTAGAAATTACCCTTGAAATTAAAAAATGACACCTGTTATACTGCTGAAGAAAGAGTCTTTAAGGAGTCTTCAGGGAATCTTGGGTGAGGATTTTGGAGCCAATACGAAGACTATCATTTTCTAAAACTAGAGCATAGTCATTCATGTAATGATGGCCACCTCCGGCGATTCCGGAGGAAATGTTTGGTAAGGGGTCCTTTTTTGTTTTTTTTTTTTGTGTGGCCCAGGGGTCCAATTCAGCTGAAGAAAGAATCTTCAAAGAGTCTTCAGGGATTCTTCGGTGAAGATTTTGGAGCCAATATGAAGACTATCATTTTCTCAAACTAAAGCATAGTCATTCATGTAATGATGGCCACCTCCGGTGATTCCGGAGGAAATCTTTGGTAAGGGGTCCTTTTTTGTTTTTTTTTGTTGGGCCCAGGGGTCCAATTCAGCTGAAGAAAGAATCTTCAAGGAGGGAGTCTTCAGGGATTCTTCGGTGAAGATTTTGGCGCCAATACGAAGACTATCATTTTCTCAAACTAGAGCTTAGTCATTCATGTAATGATGGCCACCTCCGGTAATTCCGGAGGAAATCTTTGGTAAGGGGTCCTTTTTTTGTTTTTTTTTGTGGGGCCCAGGGGTCCAATTCAGCTGAAGAAAGAATCTTCAAGGAGTCTACAGGGATTCTTCGGTGAAGATTTTGGCGCCAATACGAAGACTATCATTTTCTCAAACTAGAGCATAGTCATTCATGTAATGATGGCCACCTCCGGCGATTCCGGAGGAAATCTTTGGTAAGGGGTCCTTTTTTGTTTTTTTTTTTTTTTTGTGGGGCCAAGGGGTCCAATTTAGCTGAAGAAAGAATCTTCAAGGAGTCTTCAGGGATTCTTCGGTGAAGATTTTGGCGCCAATACTAAGACTATCATTTTCTCAAACTAGAGCATAGTCATAAAGGGTACTAGCTATATAAATGGTAGAAATTACCCTTGAAATTGAAAAATGACACCTGTTATACTGCTGAAGAAAGAGTCTTCAAGGAGTCTTCAGGGAATCTTTGGTGAGGATTTTGGAGCCAATATGAAGACTATCATTTTCTCAAACTAGAGCATAGTCATTCATGTAATGATGGCCACCTCTGGCGATTCCGGAGGAAATCTTTGGTAGGGGGTCCTTTTTTTTTTTCGTGGGGCCCAGGGGTCCAGGTCAGCTGAAGAAAGAATCTTCAATGAGTCTTCAGGAATTCTTCGGTGAAGTTTTTGGAGCCAATACGAACACTATCATTTTCTCAAACTAGAGCATAGTCATTCATGTCATGATGGCCAACTCCGGCAATACCGGAGGAAATCTTTGGTAAGGGGTCCTTTATTTTTTTTTTTTTTTGTTGGGCCCAGGAGTCCAATTCAGCTGAAGAAAGAATCTTCAAGGAGTCTTCAGGGATTCTTCGATAAAGATTTTGGTGCCAATACTAAGACTATCATTTTCTCAAACTAGAGCATAGTCATAAAAGCTACCAACTATATAAATGGTAGAAATTACCCTTGAAATTGAAAAATGACACCTGTTATACTGCTGAAGAAAGAGTCTTCAAGGAGTCTTCAGGGAATCTTGGGTGATGATTTTGGAGCCAATATGAAGACTATCATTTTATAAAACTAGAGCATAGTCATTCATGTAATGATGGCCACCTCCGGCGATTCCGGAGGAAATCTTTGGTAAGGGGTCCTATTTTGTTTTTTTTTGTGGGGCCCAGTGGTCCAATTCAGCTGAAGAAAGAATCTTCAAGGAGTCTTCAGGGATTCTTCGGTGAATATTTTGGAGCCAATACGAAGACTATCCTTTTCTCAAACTAGAGCATAGTCATAAAGGCTACCAGCTATATAAATGATAGAAATTACCCTTGAAATTAAAAAATGACACCTGTTATACTACTGAAGAAAGAGTCTTCAAGGAGTCTTTAGGGAATCTTGTGTGAGGATTTTGCAGCCAATATGAAGACTATCATTTTCTAAAACTAGAGCACAGTCATTTATGTAATGATGGCCACCTCCGGCGATTCCGGAGGAAATCTTTGGTAAGGGGTCCTTTTTTTTTTTTTTTTTTGTGAGGCCCAGGGGTCCAATTCAGCTGAAGAAAGAATCTTCAAAGAGTCTTCAGGGATTCTTCGGTGAAGATTTTTGAGCCAATACGAAGACTATCATTTTCTCAAACTACAGCATAGTCATTCATGTAATGATAGCCACCTCCGGCGATTCCGGAGGAAATCTTTGGTAAGGGGTCCTTTTTTTTTTTTTTTTTTTTTTGTGGGGCCCAGGGGTCCAGTTCAGCTGAAGAAAGAATCTTCAAGGAGTCTTCAGGGATTCTTCGGTGAAGATTTTGGCGCCAATACGAAGACTATCATCTTCTCAAACTAGAGCATAGTCATTCATGTAATGATGGCCACCTCCGGCGATTCCGGAGGAAATCTTTGGTAAGGGGTCTTTTTTTTTTTTTGTGGGGCCCAGGGATCCAATTCAGCTGAAGAAAGAATCTTCAAGGAGTCTTCAGGGATTCTTCGGTGAAGATTTTGGCGCTAATACTAAGACTATCATTTTCTCAAACTAGAGCATAGTCATAAAGGCTACCAGCTATATAAATGGTAGAAATTACCCTTGAAATTAAAAAATGACACCTGTTATACTGCTGAAGAAAGAGTCTTTAAGGAGTCTTCAGGGAATCTTGGGTGAGGATTTTGGAGCCAATACGAAGACTATCATTTTCTAAAACTAGAGCATAGTCATTCATGTAATGATGGCCACCTCCGGCGATTCCGGAGGAAATGTTTGGTAAGGGGTCCTTTTTTGTTTTTTTTTTGTGTGGCCCAGGGGTCCAATTCAGCTGAAGAAAGAATCTTCAAAGAGTCTTCAGGGATTCTTCGGTGAAGATTTTGGAGCCAATATGAAGACTATCATTTTCTCAAACTAAAGCATAATCATTCATGTAATGATGGCCACCTCCGGTGATTCCGGAGGAAATCTTTGGTAAGGGGTCCTTTTTTGTTTTTTTTTGTTGGGCCCAGGGGTCCAATTCAGCTGAAGAAAGAATCTTCAAGGAGGGAGTCTTCAGGGATTCTTCGGTGAAGATTTTGGCGCCAATACGAAGACTATCATTTTCTCAAACTAGAGCTTAGTCATTCATGTAATGATGGCCACCTCCGGTAATTCCGGAGGAAATCTTTGGTAAGGGGTCCTTTTTTTGTTTTTTTTTGTGGGGCCCAGGGGTCCAATTCAGCTGAAGAAAGAATCTTCTGGGAGTCTTCAGGGATTCTTCGGTGAAGATTTTGGAGCCAATACGAAGACTATCATTTTCTCAAACTAGAACATAGTCATTTTTGTAATGATGGCCACCTCCGGCGATTCTGGAGGAAATCTTTGGTAAGGTGTCCTTTTTTGTTTTTTTTGTGGGGCCCAGGGGTCCAATTCAGCTGAAGAAAGAATCCTCAAGGAGCCTTCAGGGATTCTTCGGTGAAGATTTTGGAGCCAATACGAAGACTATCATTTTCTCAAACTAGAGCATAGTCATTCATGTAATGATGGCCACCTCCGGTGATTCCGGATGAAATCTTTGGTAAGGGGTCCTCTTTTGTTTTTTGTTTTTTTTGTGGGGCCCAGGGGTCCAGTTCAGCTGAAGAAAGAATCTTCAAGGAGTCTTCAGGGATTCTTCGGTGAAGATTTTGGCGCCAATACGAAGACTATCATTTTCTCAAACTAGAGCATAGCCATTCATGTAATGATGGCCACCTCCGGCGATTCCGGAGGAAATCTTTGGTAAATGGTCCTTTTTTTTTTTTTGTGGGGCGCAGGAGTCCAATTCAGCTGAAGAAAGAATCTTCAAGGAGTCTTCAGGGATTCTTCGGTGAAGATTTTGGCGCCAATACGAAGACTAACATTTTCTCAAACTAGAGCATAGTCTTTCATGTAATGATGGCCACCTCCGGTGATTCCGGAGGAAATATTTGGTAAGGGGTCCTTTTTAGTTTTTTTTTTTTTGTGTGGCCCAGGGGTCCAATTCAGCTGAAGAAAGAATCTTCAAGGAGTCTTCAGGGATTCTTCGGTGAAGATTTTGGAGCCAATACGAAGACTATCATTTTCTCAAACTAGAGCATAGTCATTCTTGTAATGATGGCCACCTCCGGCGATTCCGGAGGAAATCTTTGGTAGGGGGTCCTTTTTTTTTTTTTGTGGGGCCCAGGGGTCCAGTTCAGCTGAAGAAAGAATCTTCAAGGAGTCTACAGGGATTCTTCGGTGAAGATTTTGGCGCCAATACGAAGACTATCATTTTCTCAAACTAGAGCATAGTCATTCATGTAATGATGGCCACCTCCGGCGATTCCGGAGGAAATCTTTGGTAACGTTCCTTTTTTGTTTTGTTTTTTTTTTGTGGGGCCAAGGGGTCCAATTTAGCTGAAGAAAGAATCTTCAAGGAGTCTTCAGGGATTCTTCGGTGAAGATTTTGGCGCCAATACTAAGACTATCATTTTCTCAAACTAGAGCATAGTCATAAAGGGTACTAGCTATATAAATGGTAGAAATTACCCTTGAAATTGAAAAATGACACCTGTTATACTGCTGAAGAAAGTCTTCAAGGAGTCTTCAGGGAATCTTTCGTGAGGATTTTGGAGCCAATATGAAGACTATCATTTTCTCAAACTAGAGCATAGTCATTCATGTAATGATGGCCACCTCTGGCGATTCCGGAGGAAATCTTTGGTAGGGGGTCCTTTTTTTTTTTCGTGGGGCCCAGGGGTCCAGGTCAGCTGAAGAAAGAATCTTCAATGAGTCTTTAGGAATTCTTCGGTGAAGTTTTTGGAGCCAATACGAACACTATCATTTTCTCAAACTAGAGCATAGTCATTCATGTCATGATGGCCAACTCCGGGAATACCGGAGGAAATCTTTGGTAAGGGGTCCTTTATTTTTTATTTTTTTGTTGGGCCCAGGAGTCCAATTCAGCTGAAGAAAGAATCTTCAAGGAGTCTTCAGGGATTCTTCGATAAAGATTTTGGCGCCAATACTAAGACTATCATTTTCTCAAACTAGAGCATAGTCATAAAAGCTACCAACTATATAAATGGTAGAAATTACCCTTGAAATTGAAAAATGACACCTGTTATACTGCTGAAGAAAGAGTCTTCAAGGAGTCTTCAGGGAATCTTGGGTGATGATTTTGGAGCCAATATGAAGACTATCATTTTCTCAAACTAGAGCATAGTCATTCATGTAATGATGGCCACCTCAGGCGATTCCGGAGGAAATCTTTGGTAAGGGGTCCTATTTTGTTTTTTTTTTGTGGGGCCCAGTGGTCCAATTCAGCTGAAGAAAGAATCTTCAAGGAGTCTTCAGGGATTCTTCGGTGAATATTTTGGAGCCAATACGAAGACTATCATTTTCTCAAACTAGAGCATAGTCATAAAGGCTACCAGCTATATAAATGATAGAAATTACCCTTGAAATTGAAAAATGACACCTGTTAAACTACTGAAGAAAGAGTCTTCAAGGAGTCTTTAGGGAATCTTGTGTGAGGATTTTGCAGCCAATATGAAGACTATCATTTTCTAAAACTAGAGCACAGTCATTCATGTAATGATGGCCACCTCCGGCGATTCTGGAGGAAATCTTTGGTAAGGGGTCCTTTTTTTTTTTTTTTTTTTTTGTGAGGCCCAGGGGTCCAATTCAGCTGAAGAAAGAATCTTCAAAGAGTCTTCAGGGATTCTTCGGTGAAGATTTTTGAGCCAATACGAAGACTATCATTTTCTCAAACTACAGCATAGTCATTCATGTAATGATAGCCACCTCCGGCGATTCCGGAGGAAATCTTTGGTAAGGGGTCCTTTTTTTTTTTTTTTTTTTGTGGGGCCCAGGGGTCCAGTTCAGCTGAAGAAAGAATCTTCAAGGAGTCTTCAGGGATTCTTCGGTGAAGATTTTGGCGCCAATACGAAGACTATCATCTTCTCAAACTAGAGCATAGTCATTCATGTAATGATGGCCACCTCCGGCAATTCCGGAGGAAATCTTTGGTAAGGGGTCTTTTTTTTTTTTTGTGGGGCCCAGGGGTCCAATTCAGCTGAAGAAAGAATCTTCAAGGAGTCTTCAGGGATTCTTCAGTGAAGATTTTGGCGCTAATACTAAGACTATCATTTTCTCAAACTAGAGCATAGTCATAAAGGCTACCAGCTATATAAATGGTAGAAATTACCCTTGAAATTAAAAAATGACACCTGTTATACTGCTGAAGAAAGAGTCTTTAAGGAGTCTTCAGGGAATCTTGGGTGAGGATTTTGGAGCCAATACGAAGACTATCATTTTCTAAAATTAGAGCATAGTCATTCATGTAATGATGGCCACCTCCGGCGATTCCGGAGGAAATGTTTGGTAAGGGGTCCTTTTTTGTTTTTTTTTGTGTGGCCCAGGGGTCCAATTCAGCTGAAGAAAGAATCTTCAAAGAGTCTTCAGGGATTCTTCGGTGAAGATTTTGGAGCCAATACGAAGACTATCATTTTCTCAAACTAGAGCATAGTCATTCATGTAATGATGGCCACCTCCGGTGATTCCGGAGGAAATCTTTGGTAAATGGTCCTTTTTTTTTTTTTGTGGGGCCCAGGAGTCCAATTCAGCTGAAGAAAGAATCTTCAAGGAGTCTTCAGGGATTCTTCGGTGAAGATTTTGGCGCCAATACGAAGACTAACATTTTCTCAAACTAGAGCATAGTCTTTCATGTAATGATGGCCACCTCCGGTGATTCCGGAGGAAATATTTGGTAAGGGGTCCTTTTTAGTTTTTTTTTTTTTTGTGTGGCCCAGGGGTCCAATTCAGCTGAAGAAAGAATCTTCAAGGAGTCTTCAGGGATTCTTCGGTGAAGATTTTGGAGCCAATACGAAGACTATCATTTTCTCAAACTAGAGCATAGTCATTCTTGTAATGATGGCCACCTCCGGCGATTCCGGAGGAAATCTTTGGTAGGGGGTCCTTTTTTTTTTTTTTTGTGGGGCCCAGGGGTCCAGTTCAGCTGAAGAAAGAATCTTCAAGGAGTCTACAGGGATTCTTCGGTGAAGATTTTGGCGCCAATACGAAGACTATCATTTTCTCAAACTAGAGCATAGTCATTCATGTAATGATGGCCACCTCCGGCGATTCCGGAGGAAATCTTTGGTAACGTTCCTTTTTTGTTTTTTTTTTTTTTGTGGGGCCAAGGGGTCCAATTTAGCTGAAGAAAGAATCTTCAAGGAGTCTTCAGGGATTCTTCGGTGAAGATTTTGGCGCCAATACTAAGACTATCATTTTCTCAAACTAGAGCATAGTCATAAAGGGTACTAGCTATATAAATGGTAGAAATTACCCTTGAAATTGAAAAATGACACCTGTTATACTGCTGAAGAAAGTCTTCAAGGAGTCTTCAGGGAATCTTTCGTGAGGATTTTGGAGCCAATATGAAGACTATCATTTTCTCAAACTAGAGCATAGTCATTCATGTAATGATGGCCACCTCTGGCGATTCCGGAGGAAATCTTTGGTAGGGGGTCCTTTTTTTTTTTCGTGGGGCCCAGGGGTCCAGGTCAGCTGAAGAAAGAATCTTCAATGAGTCTTTAGGAATTCTTCGGTGAAGTTTTTGGAGCCAATACGAACACTATCATTTTCTCAAACTAGAGCATAGTCATTCATGTCATGATGGCCAACTCCGGGAATACCGGAGGAAATCTTTGGTAAGGGGTCCTTTATTTTTTTTTTTTTTGTTGGGCCCAGGAGTCCAATTCAGCTGAAGAAAGAATCTTCAAGGAGTCTTCAGGGATTCTTCGATAAAGATTTTGGCGCCAATACTAAGACTATCATTTTCTCAAACTAGAGCATAGTCATAAAAGCTACCAACTATATAAATGGTAGAAATTACCCTTGAAATTGAAAAATGACACCTGTTATACTGCTGAAGAAAGAGTCTTCAAGGAGTCTTCAGGGAATCTTGGGTGATGATTTTGGAGCCAATATGAAGACTATCATTTTCTCAAACTAGAGCATAGTCATTCATGTAATGATGGCCACCTCAGGCGATTCCGGAGGAAATCTTTGGTAAGGGGTCCTATTTTGTTTTTTTTTGTGGGGCCCAGTGGTCCAATTCAGCTGAAGAAAGAATCTTCAAGGAGTCTTCAGGGATTCTTCGGTGAATATTTTGGAGCCAATACGAAGACTATCATTTTCTCAAACTAGAGCATAGTCATAAAGGCTACCAGCTATATAAATGATAGAAATTACCCTTGAAATTGAAAAATGACACCTGTTAAACTACTGAAGAAAGAGTCTTCAAGGAGTCTTTAGGGAATCTTGTGTGAGGATTTTGCAGCCAATATGAAGACTATCATTTTCTAAAACTAGAGCACAGTCATTCATGTAATGATGGCCACCTCCGGCGATTCTGGAGGAAATCTTTGGTAAGGGGTCCTTTTTTTTTTTTTTTTTTTGTGAGGCCCAGGGGTCCAATTCAGCTGAAGAAAGAATCTTCAAAGAGTCTTCAGGGATTCTTCGGTGAAGATTTTTGAGCCAATACGAAGACTATCATTTTCTCAAACTACAGCATAGTCATTCATGTAATGATAGCCACCTCCGGCGATTCCGGAGGAAATCTTTGGTAAGGGGTCCTTTTTTTTTTTTTTTTTTTTTGTGGGGCCCAGGGGTCCAGTTCAGCTGAAGAAAGAATCTTCAAGGAGTCTTCAGGGATTCTTCGGTGAAGATTTTGGCGCCAATACGAAGACTATCATCTTCTCAAACTAGAGCATAGTCATTCATGTAATGATGGCCACCTCCGGCAATTCCGGAGGAAATCTTTGGTAAGGGGTCTTTTTTTTTTTTTTGTGGGGCCCAGGGGTCCAATTCAGCTGAAGAAAGAATCTTCAAGGAGTCTTCAGGGATTCTTCAGTGAAGATTTTGGCGCTAATACTAAGACTATCATTTTCTCAAACTAGAGCATAGTCATAAAGGCTACCAGCTATATAAATGGTAGAAATTACCCTTGAAATTAAAAAATGACACCTGTTATACTGCTGAAGAAAGTCTCTTTAAGGAGTCTTCAGGGAATCTTGGGTGAGGATTTTGGAGCCAATACGAAGACTATCATTTTCTAAAATTAGAGCATAGTCATTCATGTAATGATGGCCACCTCCGGCGATTCCGGAGGAAATGTTTGGTAAGGGGTCCTTTATTGTTTTTTTTTGTGTGGCCCAGGGGTCCAATTCAGCTGAAGAAAGAATCTTCAAAGAGTCTTCAGGGATTCTTCGGTGAAGATTTTGGAGCCAATACGAAGACTATCATTTTCTCAAACTAGAGCATAGTCATTCATGTAATGATGGCCACCTCCGGTGATTCCGGAGGAAATCTTTGGTAAGGGGTCCTTTTTTGTTTTTTTTTGTTGGGCCCAGGGGTCCAATTCAGCTGAAGAAAGAATCTTCAAGGAGGGAGTCTTCAGGGAATCTTCGGTGAAGATTTTGGCGCCAATACGAAGACTATCATTTTCTCAAACTAGAGCTTAGTCATTCATGTAATGATGGCCACCTCCGGCAATTCCGGAGGAAATCTTTGGTAAGGGGTCCTTTTTTTGTTTTTTTTTGTGGGGCCCAGGGGTCTAATTCAGCTGAAGAAAGAATCTTCAGGGAGTCTTCAGGGATTCTTCGGTGAAGATTTTGTCGCCAATACGAAGACAATCATTTTCTCAAACTAGAACATAGTCATTCTTGTAATGATGGCCACCTCCGGCGATTCTGGAGGAAATGTTTGGTAGGGGGTCCTTTTTTTTTTTTTCGTTGGGCCCAGGAGTCCAGTTCAGCTGAAGAAAGAATCTTCAAGGAGTCTTCAGGTATTCTTCGGTGAAGATTTTGGCGCCAATGCGAAGGCTATCATTTTCTCAAACTAGAGCATAGTCATTCATGTAATGATGGCCACCTCCGGCGATTCCAGATGAAATCTTTGGTAAGGGGTCCTTTTTTGTTTTGTTTTTTTTTTGTGGGGCCCAGGGGTCCAATTCAGCTGAAGAAAGAATCTTCAAGGAGTCTTCAGGGATTCTTCGATGAAGATTTTGGCGCCAATACTAAGACTATCATTTTCTCAAACTAGAGCATAGTCATAAAGGCTACCAGCTATATAAATGGTAGAAATTACCCTTGAAATTGAAAAATGACACCTGTTACACTGCTGAAGAAAGAGTCTTCAAGGAGTCTTCAGGGAATCTTCGGTGAGGATTTTGGAGCCAATATGAAGACTATCATTTTCTAAACCTAGAGCATAGTCATTCACGTAATGATGGCCACCTCCGGCGATTCCGGAGGAAATCTTTGGTAAGGAGTCCTTTTTTTTTTTTTTTTGTGGGGCCCAGGGGTCCAGTTCAGCTGAAGAAAGAATCTTCAAGGAGTCTACAGGGATTCTTCGGTGAAGATTTTGGCGCCAATACGAAGACTATCATTTTCTCAAACTAGAGCATAGTCATTCATGTAATGATGGCCACCTCCGGCGATTCCGGAGGAAATCTTTGGTAAGGGGTCCTTTTTTGTTTTTTTTTTTTTGTGGGGCCAAGGGGTCCAATTTAGCTGAAGAAAGAATCTTCAAGGAGTCTTCAGGGATTCTTCAGTGAAGATTTTGGCACCAATACTAAGACTATCATTTTCTCAAACTAGAGCATAGTCATAAAGGGTACTAGCTATATAAATGGTAGAAATTACCCTTGAAATTGAAAAATGACACCTGTTATACTGCTGAAGAAAGAGTCTTCAAGGAGTCTTCAGGGAATCTTTGGTGAGGATTTTGGAGCCAATATGAAGACTATCATTTTCTCAAACTAGAGCATAGTCATTCATGTAATGATGGCCACCTCTGGCGATTCCGGAGGAAATCTTTGGTAGGGGGTCCTTTTTTTTTTTCGTGGGGCCCAGGGGTCCAGGTCAGCTGAAGAAAGAATCTTCAATGAGTCTTCAGGAATTCTTCGGTGAAGTTTTTGGAGCCAATACGAACACTATCATTTTCTCAAACTAGAGCATAGTCATTCATGTCATGATGGCCAACTCCGGCAATACCGGAGGAAATCTTTGGTAAGGGGTCCTTTATTTTTTTTTTTTTTTGTTGGGCCCAGGAGTCCAATTCAGCTGAAGAAAGAATCTTCAAGGAGTCTTCAGGGATTCTTCGATAAAGATTTTGGCGCCAATACTAAGACTATCATTTTCTCAAACTAGAGCATAGTCATAAAAGCTACCAACTATATAAATGGTAGAAATTACCCTTGAAATTGAAAAATGACACCTGTTATACTGCTGAAGAAAGAGTCTTCAAGGAGTCTTCAGGGAATCTTGGGTGATGATTTTGGAGCCAATATGAAGACTATCATTTTATAAAACTAGAGCATAGTCATTCATGTAATGATGGCCACCTCCGGCGATTCCGGAGGAAATCTTTGGTAAGGGGTCCTATTTTGTTTTTTTTTTGTGGGGCCCAGTGGTCCAATTCAGCTGAAGAAAGAATCTTCAAGGAGTCTTCAGGGATTCTTCGGTGAATATTTTGGAGCCAATACGAAGACTATCATTTTCTCAAACTAGAGCATAGTCATAAAGGCTACCAGCTATATAAATGATAGAAATTACCCTTGAAATTGAAAAATGACACCTGTTATACTACTGAAGAAAGAGTCTTCAAGGAGTCTTTAGGGAATCTTGTGTGAGGATTTTGCAGCCAATATGAAGACTATCATTTTCTAAAACTAGAGCACAGTCATTCATGTAATGATGGCCACCTCCGGCGATTCCGGAGGAAATCTTTGGTAAGGGGTCCTTTTTTTTTTTTTTTTTGTGAGGCCCAGGGGTCCAATTCAGCTGAAGAAAGAATCTTCAAAGAGTCTTCAGGGATTCTTCGGTGAAGATTTTTGAGCCAATACGAAGACTATCATTTTCTCAAACTACAGCATAGTCATTCATGTAATGATAGCCACCTCCGGCGATTCCGGAGGAAATCTTTGGTAAGGGGACCTTTTTTTTTTTTTTTTTTTTTGTGGGGCCCAGGGGTCCAGTTCAGCTGAAGAAAGAATCTTCAAGGAGTCTTCAGGGATTCTTCGGTGAAGATTTTGGCGCCAATACGAAGACTATCATCTTCTCAAACTAGAGCATAGTCATTCATGTAATGATGGCCACCTCCGGCGATTCCGGAGGAAATCTTTGGTAAGGGGTCTTTTTTTTTTTTTGTGGGGCCCAGGGATCCAATTCAGCTGAAGAAAGAATCTTCAAGGAGTCTTCAGGGATTCTTCGGTGAAGATTTTGGCGCTAATACTAAGACTATCATTTTCTCAAACTAGAGCATAGTCATAAAGGCTACCAGCTATATAAATGGTAGAAATTACCCTTGAAATTAAAAAATGACACCTGTTATACTGCTGAAGAAAGAGTCTTTAAGGAGTCTTCAGGGAATCTTGGGTGAGGATTTTGGAGTCAATACGAAGACTATCATTTTCTAAAACTAGAGCATAGTCATTCATGTAATGATGGCCACCTCCGGCGATTCCGGAGGAAATGTTTGGTAAGGGGTCCTTTTTTGTTTTTTTTTTTTGTGTGGCCCAGGGGTCCAATTCAGCTGAAGAAAGAATCTTCAAAGAGTCTTCAGGGATTCTTCGGTGAAGATTTTGGAGCCAATATGAAGACTATCATTTTCTCAAACTAAAGCATAGTCATTCATGTAATGATGGCCACCTCCGGTGATTCCGGAGGAAATCTTTGGTAAGGGGTCCTTTTTTGTTTTTTTTTGTTGGGCCCAGGGGTCCAATTCAGCTGAAGAAAGAATCTTCAAGGAGGGAGTCTTCAGGGATTCTTCGGTGAAGATTTTGGCGCCAATACGAAGACTATCATTTTCTCAAACTAGAGCTTAGTCATTCATGTAATGATGGCCACCTCCGGTAATTCCGGAGGAAATCTTTGGTAAGGGGTCCTTTTTTTGTTTTTTTTTTGTGGGGCCCAGGGGTCCAATTCAGCTGAAGAAAGAATCTTCAAGGAGTCTACAGGGATTCTTCGGTGAAGATTTTGGCGCCAATACGAAGACTATCATTTTCTCAAACTAGAGCATAGTCATTCATGTAATGATGGCCACCTCCGGCGATTCCGGAGGAAATCTTTGGTAAGGGGTCCTTTTTTGTTTTTTTTTTTTTTTTGTGGGGCCAAGGGGTCCAATTTAGCTGAAGAAAGAATCTTCAAGGAGTCTTCAGGGATTCATCGGTGAAGATTTTGGCGCCAATACTAAGACTATCATTTTCTCAAACTAGAGCATAGTCATAAAGGGTACTAGCTATATAAATGGTAGAAATTACCCTTGAAATTGAAAAATGACACCTGTTATACTGCTGAAGAAAGAGTCTTCAAGGAGTCTTCAGGGAATCTTTGGTGAGGATTTTGGAGCCAATATGAAGACTATCATTTTCTCAAACTAGAGCATAGTCATTCATGTAATGATGGCCACCTCTGGCGATTCCGGAGGAAATCTTTGGTAGGGGGTCCTTTTTTTTTTTCGTGGGGCCCAGGGGTCCAGGTCAGCTGAAGAAAGAATCTTCAATGAGTCTTCAGGAATTCTTCGGTGAAGTTTTTGGAGCCAATACGAACACTATCATTTTCTCAAACTAGAGCATAGTCATTCATGTCATGATGGCCAACTCCGGCAATACCGGAGGAAATCTTTGGTAAGGGGTCCTTTATTTTTTTTTTTTTTTGTTGGGCCCAGGAGTCCAATTCAGCTGAAGAAAGAATCTTCAAGGAGTCTTCAGGGATTCTTCGATAAAGATTTTGGCGCCAATACTAAGACTATCATTTTCTCAAACTAGAGCATAGTCATAAAAGCTACCAACTATATAAATGGTAGAAATTACCCTTGAAATTGAAAAATGACACCTGTTATACTGCTGAAGAAAGAGTCTTCAAGGAGTCTTCAGGGAATCTTGGGTGATGATTTTGGAGCCAATATGAAGACTATCATTTTATAAAACTAGAGCATAGTCATTCATGTAATGATGGCCACCTCCGGCGATTCCGGAGGAAATCTTTGGTAAGGGGTCCTATTTTGTTTTTTTTTTGTGGGGCCCAGTGGTCCAATTCAGCTGAAGAAAGAATCTTCAAGGAGTCTTCAGGGATTCTTCGGTGAATATTTTGGAGCCAATACGAAGACTATCATTTTCTCAAACTAGAGCATAGTCATAAAGGCTACCAGCTATATAAATGATAGAAATTACCCTTGAAATTGAAAAATGACACCTGTTATACTACTGAAGAAAGAGTCTTCAAGGAGTCTTTAGGGAATCTTGTGTGAGGATTTTGCAGCCAATATGAAGACTATCATTTTCTAAAACTAGAGCACAGTCATTTATGTAATGATGGCCACCTCCGGCGATTCCGGAGGAAATCTTTGGTAAGGGGTCCTTTTTTTTTTTTTTTTTTTTGTGAGGCCCAGGGGTCCAATTCAGCTGAAGAAAGAATCTTCAAAGAGTCTTCAGGGATTCTTCGGTGAAGATTTTTGAGCCAATACGAAGACTATCATTTTCTCAAACTACAGCATAGTCATTCATGTAATGATAGCCACCTCCGGCGATTCCGGAGGAAATCTTTGGTAAGGGGTCCTTTTTTTTTTTTTTTTTTTGTGGGGCCCAGGGGTCCAGTTCAGCTGAAGAAAGAATCTTCAAGGAGTCTTCAGGGATTCTTCAGTGAAGATTTTGGCGCCAATACGAAGACTATCATCTTCTCAAACTAGAGCATAGTCATTCATGTAATGATGGCCACCTCCGGCGATTCCGGAGGAAATCTTTGGTAAGGGGTCTTTTTTTTTTTTTTGTGGGGCCCAGGGATCCAATTCAGCTGAAGAAAGAATCTTCAAGGAGTCTTCAGGGATTCTTCGGTGAAGATTTTGGCGCTAATACTAAGACTATCATTTTCTCAAACTAGAGCATAGTCATAAAGGCTACCAGCTATATAAATGGTAGAAATTACCCTTGAAATTAAAAAATGACACCTGTTATACTGCTGAAGAAAGAGTCTTTAAGGAGTCTTCAGGGAATCTTGGGTGAGGATTTTGGAGCCAATACGAAGACTATCATTTTCTAAAACTAGAGCATAGTCATTCATGTAATGATGGCCACCTCCGGCGATTCCGGAGGAAATGTTTGGTAAGGGGTCCTTTTTTGTTTTTTTTTTGTGTGGCCCAGGGGTCCAATTCAGCTGAAGAAAGAATCTTCAAAGAGTCTTCAGGGATTCTTCGGTGAAGATTTTGGAGCCAATATGAAGACTATCATTTTCTCAAACTAAAGCATAATCATTCATGTAATGATGGCCACCTCCGGTGATTCCGGAGGAAATCTTTGGTAAGGGGTCCTTTTTTGTTTTTTTTTGTTGGGCCCAGGGGTCCAATTCAGCTGAAGAAAGAATCTTCAAGGAGGGAGTCTTCAGGGATTCTTCGGTGAAGATTTTGGCGCCAATACGAAGACTATCATTTTCTCAAACTAGAGCTTAGTCATTCATGTAATGATGGCCACCTCCGGTAATTCCGGAGGAAATCTTTGGTAAGGGGTCCTTTTTTTGTTTTTTTTTGTGGGGCCCAGGGGTCCAATTCAGCTGAAGAAAGAATCTTCTGGGAGTCTTCAGGGATTCTTCGGTGAAGATTTTGGAGCCAATACGAAGACTATCATTTTCTCAAACTAGAACATAGTCATTTTTGTAATGATGGCCACCTCCGGCGATTCTGGAGGAAATCTTTGGTAAGGTGTCCTTTTTTGTTTTTTTTGTGGGGCCCAGGGGTCCAATTCAGCTGAAGAAAGAATCCTCAAGGAGCCTTCAGGGATTCTTCGGTGAAGATTTTGGAGCCAATACGAAGACTATCATTTTCTCAAACTAGAGCATAGTCATTCATGTAATGATGGCCACCTCCGGTGATTCCGGATGAAATCTTTGGTAAGGGGTCCTCTTTTGTTTTTTGTTTTTTTTGTGGGGCCCAGGGGTCCAGTTCAGCTGAAGAAAGAATCTTCAAGGAGTCTTCAGGGATTCTTCGGTGAAGATTTTGGCGCCAATACGAAGACTATCATTTTCTCAAACTAGAGCATAGCCATTCATGTAATGATGGCCACCTCCGGCGATTCCGGAGGAAATCTTTGGTAAATGGTCCTTTTTTTTTTTTTTGTGGGGCCCAGGAGTCCAATTCAGCTGAAGAAAGAATCTTCAAGGAGTCTTCAGGGATTCTTCGGTGAAGATTTTGGCGCCAATACGAAGACTAACATTTTCTCAAACTAGAGCATAGTCTTTCATGTAATGATGGCCACCTCCGGTGATTCCGGAGGAAATATTTGGTAAGGGGTCCTTTTTAGTTTTTTTTTTTTTGTGTGGCCCAGGGGTCCAATTCAGCTGAAGAAAGAATCTTCAAGGAGTCTTCAGGGATTCTTCGGTGAAGATTTTGGAGCCAATACGAAGACTATCATTTTCTCAAACTAGAGCATAGTCATTCTTGTAATGATGGCCACCTCCGGCGATTCCGGAGGAAATCTTTGGTAGGGGGTCCTTTTTTTTTTTTTTGTGGGGCCCAGGGGTCCAGTTCAGCTGAAGAAAGAATCTTCAAGGAGTCTACAGGGATTCTTCGGTGAAGATTTTGGCGCCAATACGAAGACTATCATTTTCTCAAACTAGAGCATAGTCATTCATGTAATGATGGCCACCTCCGGCGATTCCGGAGGAAATCTTTGGTAACGTTCCTTTTTTGTTTTTTTTTTTTTTTTGTGGGGCCAAGGGATCCAATTTAGCTGAAGAAAGAATCTTCAAGGAGTCTTCAGGGATTCTTCGGTGAAGATTTTGGCGCCAATACTAAGACTATCATTTTCTCAAACTAGAGCATAGTCATAAAGGGTACTAGCTATATAAATGGTAGAAATTACCCTTGAAATTGAAAAATGACACCTGTTATACTGCTGAAGAAAGTCTTCAAGGAGTCTTCAGGGAATCTTTCGTGAGGATTTTGGAGCCAATATGAAGACTATCATTTTCTCAAACTAGAGCATAGTCATTCATGTAATGATGGCCACCTCTGGCGATTCCGGAGGAAATCTTTGGTAGGGGGTCCTTTTTTTTTTCGTGGGGCCCAGGGGTCCAGGTCAGCTGAAGAAAGAATCTTCAATGAGTCTTTAGGAATTCTTCGGTGAAGTTTTTGGAGCCAATACGAACACTATCATTTTCTCAAACTAGAGCATAGTCATTCATGTCATGATGGCCAACTCCGGGAATACCGGAGGAAATCTTTGGTAAGGGGTCCTTTATTTTTTTTTTTTTTTGTTGGGCCCAGGAGTCCAATTCAGCTGAAGAAAGAATCTTCAAGGAGTCTTCAGGGATTCTTCGATAAAGATTTTGGCGCCAATACTAAGACTATCATTTTCTCAAACTAGAGCATAGTCATAAAAGCTACCAACTATATAAATGGTAGAAATTACCCTTGAAATTGAAAAATGACACCTGTTATACTGCTGAAGAAAGAGTCTTCAAGGAGTCTTCAGGGAATCTTGGGTGATGATTTTGGAGCCAATATGAAGACTATCATTTTCTAAAACTAGAGCATAGTCATTCATGTAATGATGGCCACCTCAGGCGATTCCGGAGGAAATCTTTGGTAAGGGGTCCTATTTTGTTTTTTTTTGTGGGGCCCAGTGGTCCAATTCAGCTGAAGAAAGAATCTTCAAGGAGTCTTCAGGGATTCTTCGGTGAATATTTTGGAGCCAATACGAAGACTATCATTTTCTCAAACTAGAGCATAGTCATAAAGGCTACCAGCTATATAAATGATAGAAATTACCCTTGAAATTGAAAAATGACACCTGTTAAACTACTGAAGAAAGAGTCTTCAAGGAGTCTTTAGGGAATCTTGTGTGAGGATTTTGCAGCCAATATGAAGACTATCATTTTCTAAAACTAGAGCACAGTCATTCATGTAATGATGGCCACCTCCGGCGATTCTGGAGGAAATCTTTGGTAAGGGGTCCTTTTTTTTTTTTTTTTTTTTGTGAGGCCCAGGGGTCCAATTCAGCTGAAGAAAGAATCTTCAAAGTCTTCAGGGATTCTTCGGTGAAGATTTTTGAGCCAATACGAAGACTATCATTTTCTCAAACTACAGCATAGTCATTCATGTAATGATAGCCACCTCCGGCGATTCCGGAGGAAATCTTTGGTAAGGGGTCCTTTTTTTTTTTTTTTTTTTTGTGGGGCCCAGGGGTCCAGTTCAGCTGAAGAAAGAATCTTCAAGGAGTCTTCAGGGATTCTTCGGTGAAGATTTTGGCGCCAATACGAAGACTATCATCTTCTCAAACTAGAGCATAGTCATTCATGTAATGATGGCCACCTCCGGCAATTCCGGAGGAAATCTTTGGTAAGGGGTCTTTTTTTTTTTTTGTGGGGCCCAGGGGTCCAATTCAGCTGAAGAAAGAATCTTCAAGGAGTCTTCAGGGATTCTTCAGTGAAGATTTTGGCGCTAATACTAAGACTATCATTTTCTCAAACTAGAGCATAGTCATAAAGGCTACCAGCTATATAAATGGTAGAAATTACCCTTGAAATTAAAAAATGACACCTGTTATACTGCTGAAGAAAGAGTCTTTAAGGAGTCTTCAGGGAATCTTGGGTGAGGATTTTGGAGCCAATACGAAGACTATCATTTTCTAAAATTAGAGCATAGTCATTCATGTAATGATGGCCACCTCCGGCGATTCCGGAGGAAATGTTTGGTAAGGGGTCCTTTTTTGTTTTTTTTTGTGTGGCCCAGGGGTCCAATTCAGCTGAAGAAAGAATCTTCAAAGAGTCTTCAGGGATTCTTCGGTGAAGATTTTGGAGCCAATACGAAGACTATCATTTTCTCAAACTAGAGCATAGTCATTCATGTAATGATGGCCACCTCCGGTGATTCCGGAGGAAATCTTTGGTAAGGGGTCCTTTTTTGTTTTTTTTTGTTGGGCCCAGGGGTCCAATTCAGCTGAAGAAAGAATCTTCAAGGAGGGAGTCTTCAGGGATTCTTCGGTGAAGATTTTGGCGCCAATACGAAGACTATCATTTTCTCAAACTAGAGCTTAGTCATTCATGTAATGATGGCCACCTCCGGCAATTCCGGAGGAAATCTTTGGTAAGGGGTCCTTTTTTTGTTTTTTTTTGTGGGGCCCAGGGGTCTAATTCAGCTGAAGAAAGAATCTTCAGGGAGTCTTCAGGGATTCTTCGGTGAAGATTTTGTCGCCAATACGAAGACTATCATTTTCTCAAACTAGAACATAGTCATTCTTGTAATGATGGCCACCTCCGGCGATTCTGGAGGAAATGTTTGGTAGGGGGTCCTTTTTTTTTTTTTTTCGTTGGGCCCAGGGGTCCAGTTCAGCTGAAGAAAGAATCTTCAAGGAGTCTTCAGGTATTCTTCGGTGAAGATTTTGGCGCCAATACGAAGGCTATCATTTTCTCAAACTAGAGCATAGTCATTCATGTAATGATGGCCACCTCCGGCGATTCCAGATGAAATCTTTGGTAAGGGGTCCTTTTTTGTTTTGTTTTTTTTTTGTGGGGCCCAGGGGTCCAATTCAGCTGAAGAAAGAATCTTCAAGGAGTCTTCAGGGATTCTTCGATGAAGATTTTGGCGCCAATACTAAGACTATCATTTTCTCAAACTAGAGCATAGTCATAAAGGCTACCAGCTATATAAATGGTAGAAATTACCCTTGAAATTGAAAAATGACACCTGTTACACTGCTGAAGAAAGAGTCTTCAAGGAGTCTTCAGGGAATCTTCGGTGAGGATTTTGGAGCCAATATGAAGACTATCATTTTCTAAACCTAGAGCATAGTCATTCACGTAATGATGGCCACCTCCGGCGATTCCGGAGGAAATCTTTGGTAAGGAGTCCTTTTTTGTTTTTTTTTGTGGGGCCCAGGGATCCAATTCAGCTGAAGAAAGAATCTTCAAAGAGTCTTCAGGGATTCTTCGGTGAAGATTTTGGAGCCAATACGAAGACTATCATTTTCTCAAACTAGAGCATAGTCATTCATGTAATGATGGCCACCTCCGGCGATTCCGGAGGAAATCTTTGGTAGGGGGTCATTTTTTTTTTTTTTTCGTTCGGCCCAGGGGTCCAGTTCAGCTGAAGAAAGAATCTTCAAGGAGTCTTCAGGGATTCTTCGGTGAAGATTTTGGTGCCAATACGAAGACTATAATTTTCTCAAACTAGAGCTTAGTCATTCATGTAATGATGACCACCTCCGGCGATTCCGGAGGAAATCTTTGGTAAGGGTTTTTTTTTTTTTTTTGTAGAGCCCAGGGATCCAATTCACCTGAAGAAAGAATCTTCAAGGAGTCTTCAGGGATTCTTCGGTGAAGATTTTGGCGCCAATACTAAGACTATCATTTTCTCAAACTAGAGCATAGTCATAAAGGCTACCAGCTATATAAATGGTAGAAATTACCCTTGAAATTGAAAAATGACACCTGTTATACTGCTGAAGAAAGAGTCTTCAAGGAGTCTTCAGGGAATCTTGGGTGAGGATTTTGGAGCCAATATGAAGACTATCATTTTCTAAAACTAGAGCATAGTCATTCATGTAATGATGGCCACCTCCGGCGATTCCGGAGGAAATCTTTGGTAAGGGGTCCTTTTTTTTTTTTTGTGGGGCCCAGGGGTCCAATTCAGCTGAAGAAAGAATCTTCAAAGAGTCTTCAGGGATTCTTCTGTGAAGATTTTGGAGCCAATACGAAGACTATCATTTTCTCAAACTAGAGCATAGTCATTCATGTAATGATGGCCACCTCCGGCGATTCCGGATGAAATCTTTGGTAAGGGGTCCTTTTTTTTTTTTTTTTTTTTTCGTTGGACCCAAGGGTCCAGTTCAGCTGAAGAAAGAATCTTCAAGGAGTCTTCAGGTATTCTTCGGTGAAGATTTTGGTGCCAATACGAAGACTATCATTTTCTCAAACTAGAGCATAGTCATTCATGTAATGATGGCCACCTCCGGCGATTCCGGAGGAAATCTTTGGTAAGGGGTCCTTTTTTTTTTTTTTTTTGTGGGGCCCAGGGGTCCAGTTCAGCTGAAGAAAGAATCTTCAAGGAGTCTTCAGGGATTCTTCGGTGAAGATTTTGGTGCCAATACGAAGACTATAATTTTCTCAAACTAGAGCATAGTCATTCATGTAATGATGACCACCTTTGGCGATTCCGGAGGAAATCTTTGGTAAGGGGTCCTTTTTTTTTTTTTGTGGGGCCCAGGGGTCCAATTCAGCTGAAGAAAGAATCTTCAAGGAGTCCTCAGGGATTCTTCAGTGAAGATTTTGGCGCCAATCCTAAGACTATCATTTTCTCAAACTAGAGCATAGTCATAAAGGCTACCAGCTATATAAATGGTAGAAATTACCCTTGAAATTAAAAAATGACACCTGTTATATTGCTGAAGAAAGAGTCTTCAAGGAGTCTTCAGGGAATCTTGAGTGAGGATTTTGGAGCCAATATGAAGACTATCATTTTCTAAAACTAGAGCATAGTCATTCATGTAATGATGGCCACCTCTGGCGATTCCGGAGGAAATCTTTGGTAAGGGGTCGTTTTTTGTTTTTTTTTTTTTCGTTCGTCCCAGGGGTACAGTTCAGCTGAAAAAAGAATCTTCAAGGAGTCTTCAGGGATTCTTCGGTGAAGATTTTGCGCCAATACGAAGACTATCATTTTCTCAAACTAGAGCGTAGTCATTCATGTAATGATGGCCACCTCCGGCGATTCCGGAGGAAATCTTTGGTAGGGGGTCGTTTTTTTTTTTTTTTTTTTCGTGGGGCCCAGGGGTCCAGTTCAGCTGAAGAAAGAATCTTCAAGGAGTCTTCAGGGATTTTTTGGTGAAGATTTTGGCGCCAATACGAAGACTATCATTTTCTCAAACTAGAGCATAGTCATTCATGTAATAATGGCCACCTCCGGCGATTCCGGAGGAAATCTTTGGTAGGGGGTCCTTTTTTTTTTTTGGGGGGGGGGCCCAGGGGTCCAATTCAGCTGAAGAAAGAATCTTCAAGGAGTCTTCAGGGATTCTTGGGTGAAGATTTTGGCGCCAATACTAAGACTATCATTTTCTCAAACTAGAGCATAGTCATAAAGGCTACCAGCTATATAAATGGTAGAAATTACCCTTGAAATTGAAAAATGACACCTGTTATATTGCTGAAGAAAGAGTCTTCAAGGAGTCTTCAGGGAATCTTGGGTGAGGATTTTGGAGCCAATATGAAGACTATCATTTTCTAAAACTAGAGCATTGTCATTCATGTAATGATGGCCACCTCCGGCGATTCCGGAGGAAATCTTTGGTAAGGGGTATTTTTTTTTTTTTTTTGTGGGGCCCAGGGTTCCAGTTCAGCTGAAGAAAGAATCTTCAAAGAGTCTTCAGGGATTCTTCGGTGAAGATTTTGGAGCCAATACGAAGACTATCATTTTCTCAAACTAGAGCATAGTCATTCATGTAATGATGGCCAACTCCGGCGATTCCGGAGGAAATCTTTGGTAAGGGGTCCTTTTTTGTTTTGTTTTTTTTTTTGTGGGGCCCAGGGGTACAGTTCAGCTGAAGAAAGAATCTTCAAGGAGTCTTGAGGGATTCTTCAGTGAAGATTTTGCGCCAACATGAAGACTATCATTTTCTCAAACTAGAGCGTAGTCATTCATGTAATGATGGCCACCTCCGGCGATTCCGGAGGAAATCTTTTGTAAGGGGTCCTTTTTTTTTTTTTTTTTTTTGTGGGGCCCACGGGTCCAATTCAGCTGAAGAAAGAATCTTCAAGGAGTCTTCAGGGATTCTTCGGTGAAGATTTTGGAGCCAATACGAAGACTATCATTTTCTCAAACTAGAGCATAGTCATTCATGCAATGATGGCCACCTCCGGCGATTCTGGAGGAAATCTTTGGTAAGGGGTCCTTTTTTTTTTTTTTTTTTGTGGGGCCCAGGGGTCCAGTTCAGCTGAAGAAAGAATCTTCAAGGAGTCTTCAGGGAATCTTCGATGAAGATTTTGGCGCCAATACGAAGACTATCATTTTCTCAAACTAGAGCATAGTCATTCATGAAATGATGGCCACCTCCGGCGATTCCGGAGGAAATCTTTGGTGAGGGGTCCTTTTTTTTTTTTTTTTTTGTGGGGCCCAGGGGTCCAATTCAGCTGAAGAAAGAATCTTCAAGGAGTCTTCAGGGATTCTTCGGTGAAGATTTTGCGCCAATACGAAGACTATCATTTTCTCAAACTAGAGCGTAGTCATTCATGTAATGATGGCCACCTCCGGCGATTCCGGAGGAAATCTTTGGTAGGGGTCGTTTTTTTTTTTTTTTTTTCGTGGGGCCCAGGGGTCCAGTTCAGCTGAAGAAAGAATCTTCAAGGAGTCTTCAGGGATTTTTTGGTGAAGATTTTGGCGCCAATACGAAGACTATCATTTTCTCAAACTAGAGCATAGTCATTCATGTAATAATGGCCACCTCCGGCGATTCCGGAGGAAATCTTTGGTAGGGGGTCCTTTTTTTTTTTTTTTGGGGGGGGCCCAGGGGTCCAATTCAGCTGAAGAAAGAATCTTCAAGGAGTCTTCAGGGATTCTTGGGTGAAGATTTTGGCGCCAATACTAAGACTATCATTTTCTCAAACTAGAGCATAGTCATAAAGGCTACCAGCTATATAAATGGTAGAAATTACCCTTGAAATTGAAAAATGACACCTGTTATATTGCTGAAGAAAGAGTCTTCAAGGAGTCTTCAGGGAATCTTGGGTGAGGATTTTGGAGCCAATATGAAGACTATCATTTTCTAAAACTAGAGCATTGTCATTCATGTAATGATGGCCACCTCCGGCGATTCCGGAGGAAATCTTTGGTAAGGGGTATTTTTTTTTTTTTTTGTGGGGCCCAGGGTTCCAGTTCAGCTGAAGAAAGAATCTTCAAAGAGTCTTCAGGGATTCTTCGGTGAAGATTTTGGAGCCAATACGAAGACTATCATTTTCTCAAACTAGAGCATAGTCATTCATGTAATGATGGCCAACTCCGGCGATTCCGGAGGAAATCTTTGGTAAGGGGTCCTTTTTTGTTTTTTTTTTTTTTTTGTTGGGCCCAGGGGTACAGTTCAGCTGAAGAAAGAATCTTCAAGGAGTCTTGAGGGATTCTTCAGTGAAGATTTTGCGCCAACATGAAGACTATCATTTTCTCAAACTAGAGCGTAGTCATTCATGTAATGATGGCCACCTCCGGCGATTCCGGAGGAAATCTTTTGTAAGGGGTCCTTTTTTTTTTTTTTTTTTTGTGGGGCCCACGGGTCCAATTCAGCTGAAGAAAGAATCTTCAAGGAGTCTTCAGGGATTCTTCGGTGAAGATTTTGGAGCCAATACGAAGACTATCATTTTCTCAAACTAGAGCATAGTCATTCATGCAATGATGGCCACCTCCGGCGATTCTGGAGGAAATCTTTGGTAAGGGGTCCTTTTTTTTTTTTTTTTGTGGGGCCCAGGGGTCCAGTTCAGCTGAAGAAAGAATCTTCAAGGAGTCTTCAGGGAATCTTCGATGAAGATTTTGGCGCCAATACGAAGACTATCATTTTCTCAAACTAGAGCATAGTCATTCATGAAATGATGGCCACCTCCGGCGATTCCGGAGGAAATCTTTGGTGAGGGGTCCTTTTTTTTTTTTTTTTTTGTGGGGCCCAGGGGTCCAATTCAGCTGAAGAAAGAATCTTCAAGGAGTCTTCAGGGATTCTTCGGTGAAGATTTTGGCGCCAATACGAAGACTATCATTTTCTCAAACTAGAGCTTAGTCATTCATGTAATGATGGCCACCTCCGGCGATTCCGGAGGAAATCTTTGGTAGGGGGTCCATTTTTTTTTTTTCGTGGGGCCCTGGGGTCCAGTTCAGCTGAAGAAAGAATCTTCAAGGAGTCTTCAGGGATTTTTTGGTGAAGATTTTAGCGCCAATACGAAGACTATCATTTTCTCAAACCAGAGCATAGTCATTCATGTAATGATGGCCACCTCCCGCGATTCCGTAGGAAATCTTTGGTAAGGGGTCCTTTTTTTTTTTTTTTTTTTTTGTGGGGCCCAGGGGTCCAATTCAGCTGAAGAAAGAATCCTCAAGGAGTCTTCAGGGATTCTTCGGTGAAGATTTTGGCGCCAATACTAAGACTATCATTTTCTCAAACTAGAGCATAGTCATTCTTGTAATGATGGCCACCTCCAGCGATTCCGGAGGAAATCTTTGGTAAGGGGTCCTTTTTTTTTTTTTGTGGGGACCAGGGGTCCAGTTCAGCTGAATAAAGAATCTTCAAGGCGTATTCAGGGATTCTTCGGTGAAGATTTTGGCGCCAAAACGAAGACTATCATTTTCTCAAACTAGAGCATAGTCATTCATGTAGTGATATCTACCTCCGGCGATTCCGGAGGAAATCTTTGGTAAGGGGTCCTTTTTTGTTTTTTTTTGTGTGGCCCAGGGGTCCAATTCATCTGAAGAAAGAATCTTCAAGGAGTCTTCAGGGATTCTTCGGTGAATATTTTGGCGCCAATACGAAGATATCATTTTCTCAAACTAGAGCATAGTCATTCATGTAATGATGGCCACCTCCGGTGATTCCGGAAGAAACCTTTGGTAGGGGGTCCTTTTTTGTTTTTTTTTTTTTTGTGGGGCCCAAGGGTCCAGTTCAGCTGAAGAAAGAATCTTCAAGGAGACTTCAGGGATTCTTCGGTGAAGATTTTGGCGTCAATACGAAGACTATCATTTTCTCAAACTAGAGCATAGTCATTCACGTAATGATGGCCACCTCTGGCGATTCCGGAGGAAATCTTTGTTAAGGGGTCCTTTTTTTTTTTTTGTGGGGCCCAGGGGTCCAATTCAGCTGAAGAAAGAATCTTCAAGGAGTCTTCAGGGATTCTTCGGTGAAGATTTTGGCGCCAATACTAAGACTATCATTTTCTCAAACTAGAGCATAGTCATAAAGGCTACCAGCTATATAAATGGTAGAAATTACCCTTGAAATTGAAAAATGACACCTGTTATACTGCTGAAGAAAGAGTCTTCAAGGAGTCTTCAGGGAATCTTGGGTGAGGATTTTGGAGCCAATATGAAGACTATCATTTTCTAAAACTAGAGCATAGTCATTCATGTAATGATGGCCACCTCCGGCGATTCCGGAGGAAATCTTTGGTAAGGGGTCCTTTTTTGTTTTTTTTTTTTTTGTAGGGCCCAGGGGTCCAATTTAGCTGAAGAAAGAATCTTCAAAGAGTCTTCAGGGATTCTTCGGTGAAGAATTTGGAGCCAATACGAAGATTATCATTTTCTCAAACTAGAGCATAGTCATTCATGTAATGATGGCCACCTCCGGCAATTCCGGAGGAAATATTTGGTAAGGGGTCCTTTTTTTTTTTTTTTTTTTTGTGGGGCCCAGGGGTCCAGTTCAGCTGAAGAAAGAATCTTCAAGGAGTCTTCAGGGATTCTTCGGTGAAGATTTTGGCGCCAATACGAAGATTATCATTTTCTCAAACTAGAGCATAGTCATTCATGTAATGATGGCCACCTCCAGCGATTCCGGAGGAAATCTTTGGTAAGGGCTCATTTTTTTTTTTTTTTGTGGGGCCCAGGGGTCCAATTCAGCTGAAGAAAGAATCTTCAAGGAGTCTTCAGGGATTCTTTGGTGAAGATTTTGGCGCCAATACGAAGACTATCATTTACTCAAACTAGAGCATAGTCATTCATGTAATGATGGCCACCTCCGGCGATTCCGGAGGAAATCTTTGGTCGGGGGTCCTTTTTTTTTTCGTGGGGCCCAGGGGTCCAGTTCAGCTGAAGAAAGAATCTTCAAGGAGTCTTCAGGAATTCTTCGGTGAAGATTTTGGCGCCAATACGAAGACTATCATTTTCTCAAACTAGAGCATAGTCATTCATGTAATGATGGCCACCTCCGGCGATTCCTGAGGAAATCTTTGGTAAGGGGTCCTTTTTTGTTTTTTTTTTTGTGGGGCCCAGTGGTCCAATTCAGCTGAAGAAAGAAACTTCAAGGAGTCTTCAGGGATTCTTCGGTGAATATTGTGGAGCCAATACGAAGACTATCATTTTCTCAAACTAGAGCATAGTCATTCATGCAATGATGGCAACCTCCGGCGATTCCGGAGGAAATCTTTGGTAAGGGGACCTTTTTTTTTTTTTTTTTTTTGTGGGGCCCAGGGGTCCAGTTCAGCTGAAGAGCGAATCTTCAAGGAGTCTTCAGGGATTCTTCGGTGAAGATTTTGCGCCAATACGAAGACTATCATTTTCTCAAACTAAAGCATAGTCATTCATGTAATGATGGCCACCTCCGGCGATTCCGGAGGAAATATTTGGTAAGGAGTCCTTTTTTGTTTTTTTGGGGGGGCCCAGGGGTCCAATTCAGCTGAAGAAAGAATCTTCAAAGAGTCTTCAGGGATTCTTCGATGAAGATTTTGGAGCCAATACGAAGACTATCATTTTCTCAAACTAGAGCATAGTCATTCATGTAATGATGGCCACCTCCGGCGATTCCGGAGGAAATCTTTGGTAAGGGGTCCTTTTTTGTTTTTGTTTGTGGGGCCCAGGGGTCCAATTCATCTGAAGAAAGAATCTTCAAGGATTCTTCAGGGATTCTTCGGTGAAGATTTTGGCGCCAATACGAAGACTATCATTTTCTCAAACTAGAGCTTAGTCATTCATGTAATAATGGCCACCTCCGGCGATTCCGGAGGAAATCTTTGGTAAGGGGTCCTTTTTTGTTTTTTTTTTTTGTGGGGCCCAGGGGTCCAGTTCAGCTGAAGAAAGAATCTTCAAGGAGTCTTCAGGGATTCTTCGGTGAAGATTTTGGCACTAATACGAAGACTATCATTTTCTCAAACTAGAGCATAGTCATTCATGTAATGATGGCCACCTCCGGCGATTCCGGAGGAAATATTTGGTAAAGGGTCCTTTTTTGTTTTTTTTTGTGGGGCCCAGGGGTCCAATTCAGCTGAAGAAAGAATTTTCAAGGAGTCTTCAGGGATTCTTCGGTGAAGATTTTGGAGCCAATACGAAGACTATCATTTTCTCAAACTAGAGCATAGTCATTCATGTAATGATGGCCACCTCCGGCGATTCCGGAGGAAAACTTTGGTAAGGGGTCCTTTTTTGTTTTTTTTTTGTGGGGCCCAGGGGTCCAGTTCAGCTGAAGAAAGAATCTTCAAGGAGTCTTCAGGGATTCTTCGGTGATGATTTTGGCGCCAATACGAAGACTATCATTTTCTCAAACTAGAGCATAGTCATTCATGTAATGATGGCCACCTCCGGGGATTCCGGAGGAAATCTTTGGTAAGGGGTCCTTTTTTGTTTTTTTTTTGGGGGGGGCCCAGAGGTCCAATTCAGCTGAAGAAAGAATCTTCAAGGAGTCTTCAGGGATTCTATGGTGAATATTTTGGAGCCAATACGAAGACTATCATTTTCTCAAACTAGAGCATAGTCATTCATGTAATGATGGCCACCTCCGGCGATTCCGGAGGAAATCTTTGGTAGTGTTTTTTTTTTTTTTTTTTTTTTGTGGGGCCCAGGGGTCCAGTTCAGCTGAAGAAAGAATCTTCAAGGAGTCTTCAGGGATTCTTTGGTGAAGATTCTGGCGCCAATACGAAGACTATTATTTTTTCAAACTAGAGCATAGTCATTCATGTAATGATGGACACCTCCGGCGATTCCGGAGGAAATCTTTGGTAAGGGGTCCTTTTTTGTTTTTTTTGTGGGGCCCAGTGGTCCAATTCAGCTGAAGAAAGAATCTTCAAGGAGTCTTCAGGGATTCTTCAGTGAATATTTTGGAGCCAATACGAAGACTATCATTTTCTCAAACTATAGCATAGTCATTCATGCAATGATGGCCACCTCCGGCGATTCCGGAGGAAATCTTTGGTAAGGGGTCCTTTTTTGTTTTGTTTTTTTTGTGGGGCCCAGGGGTCCAGTTCAGCTGAAGAAACAAACTTCAAGGAGTCTTCAGGGATTCTTCGGTGAAGATTTTGGCGCCAATACGAAGACTATCATTTTCTCAAACTAGAGCATAGTCATTCATGTAATGATGGACACCTCCGGCGATTCCAGAGGAAATCTTTGGTAAGGGGTCCTTTTTTGTTTTTTTTTTTTTGTGGGGCCCAGTGGTCCAATTCAGCTGAAGAAAGAATCTTCAAGGAGTCTTCAGGGATTCTTCGGTGAATATTTTGGAGCCAATACGAAGACTATCATTTTCTCAAACTAGAGCATAGTCATTCATGCAATGATGGCAACCTCCGGCGATTCCTTAGGAAATCTTTGGTAAGGGGTCCTTTTTTTTTTTTTTTTTTTGTGGGGCCCAGGGGTCCAGTTCAGCTGAAGAGCGAATCTTCAAGGAGTCTTCAGGGATTCTTCGGTGAAGATTTTGCGCCAATACGAAGACTATCATTTTCTCAAACTAGAGCATAGTCATTCATGTAATGATGGCCACCTCCGGCGATTCCGGAGGAAATATTTGGTAAGGGGTCCTTTTTTGTTTTTTTTGGGGGGCCCAGGAGTCCAATTCAACTGAAGAAAGAATCTTCAAAGAGTCTTCAGGGATTCTTCGGTGAAGATTTTGGAGCCAATACGAAGACTATCATTTTCTCAAACTAGAGCATAGTCATTCATGTAATGATGGCCACCTCCGTCGATTCCAGAGGAAATCTTTGGTAAGGGGTCTTTTTTTGTTTTTGTTTGTGGGGCCCAGGGGTCCAATTCATCTGAAGAAAGAATCTTCAAGGATTCTTCAGGGATTCTTCGGTGAAGATTTTGGCGCCAATACGAAGACTATCATTTTCTCAAACTAGAGCTTAGTCATTCATGTAATAATGGCCACCTCCGGCGATTCTGGAGGAAATCTTTGGTAAGGGGTCTTTTTTTGTTTTTTTTTGTGGGGCCCAGGGGTTCAATTCAGCTGAAGAAAGAATCTTCAAGGAGTCTTCAGGGATTCTTCGGTGAAGATTTTGGCGCCAATACGAAGACTATCATTTTCTCAAACTAGAGCTTAGTCATTCATGTAATAATGGCCACCTCCGGCGATTCCGGAGGAAATCTTTGGTAAGGGGTCCTTTTTTGTTTTTTTTTGTGGGGCCCAGGGGTCCAATTCAGCTGAAGAAAGAATCTTCAAAGAGTCTTCAGGGATTATTCTTTGAAGATTTTGGAGCCAATACGAAGACTATCATTTTCTCAAACTAGAGCATAGTCATTCATGTAATGATGGCCACCTCCGGCGATTCCGGAGGAAATCTTTGGTAAGGGGTCCTTTTTTGTTTTTTTTTCTTTCGTGGGGCCCAGGGGTCCAGTTCAGCTGAAGAAAGAATCTTCAAGGAGTCTTCAGGGATTCTTCAGTGAAGATTTTGGCACCAATACGAAGACTATCATTTTCTCAAACTAGAGCATAGTCATTCATGTAATGATGGCTACCTCCTGCAATTCCGGAGGAAATCTTTGGTAAGGGGTCCTTTTTTTTTTTTTTTGTGGGGCCCAGGGGTCCAATTCAGCTGAAAAAAGAATCTTCAAGGAGTCTTCAGGGATTCTTCGGTGAAGATTTTGGCGCCAATACGAAGACTATCATTTTCTCAAACTAGAGCATAGTCATTCATGTAATGATGGCCACCTCCGGCGATTCCGGAGGAAATCTTTGGTAAGGGGTCCTTTTTTGTTTTTTTTTTTTTTTTTGTGGGGCCAAGGGGTCCAATTTAGCTGAAGAAAGAATCTTCAAGGAGTCTTCAGGGATTCTTCGGTGAAGATTTTGGCGCCAATACTAAGACTATCATTTTCTCAAACTAGAGCATAGTCATAAAGGGTACTAGCTATATAAATGGTAGAAATTACCCTTGAAATTGAAAAATGACACCTGTTATACTGCTGAAGAAAGAGTCTTCAAGGAGTCTTCAGGGAATCTTTGGTGAGGATTTTGGAGCCAATATGAAGACTATCATTTTCTCAAACTAGAGCATAGTCATTCATGTAATGATGGCCACCTCTGGCGATTCCGGAGGAAATCTTTGGTAGGGGGTCCTTTTTTTTTTTCGTGGGGCCCAGGGGTCCAGGTCAGCTGAAGAAAGAATCTTCAATGAGTCTTCAGGAATTCTTCGGTGAAGTTTTTGGAGCCAATACGAACACTATCATTTTCTCAAACTAGAGCATAGTCATTCATGTCATGATGGCCAACTCCGGCAATACTGGAGGAAATCTTTGGTAAGGGGTCCTTTATTTTTTTTTTTTTTTGTTGGGCCCAGGAGTCCAATTCAGCTGAAGAAAGAATCTTCAAGGAGTCTTCAGGGATTCTTCGATAAAGATTTTGGCGCCAATACTAAGACTATCATTTTCTCAAACTAGAGCATAGTCATAAAAGCTACCAACTATATAAATGGTAGAAATTACCCTTGAAATTGAAAAATGACACCTGTTATACTGCTGAAGAAAGAGTCTTCAAGGAGTCTTCAGGGAATCTTGGGTGATGATTTTGGAGCCAATATGAAGACTATCATTTTCTAAAACTAGAGCATAGTCATTCATGTAATGATGGCCACCTCCGGCGATTCCGGAGGAAATCTTTGGTAAGGGGTCCTATTTTGTTTTTTTTTGTGGGGCCCAGTGGTCCAATTCAGCTGAAGAAAGAATCTTCAAGGAGTCTTCAGGGATTTTTCGGTGAATATTTTGGAGCCAATACGAAGACTATCATTTTCTCAAACTAGAGCATAGTCATAAAGGCTACCAGCTATATAAATGATAGAAATTACCCTTGAAATTGAAAAATGACACCTGTTATACTACTGAAGAAAGAGTCTTCAAGGAGTCTTTAGGGAATCTTGTGTGAGGATTTTGCAGCCAATATGAAGACTATCATTTTCTAAAACTAGAGCACAGTCATTCATGTAATGATGGCCACCTCCGGCGATTCCGGAGGAAATCTTTGGTAAGGGGTCCTTTTTTTTTTTTTTTTTTTTGTGAGGCCAGGGGTCCAATTCAGCTGAAGAAAGAATCTTCAAAGAGTCTTCAGGGATTCTTCGGTGAAGATTTTTGAGCCAATACGAAGACTATCATTTTCTCAAACTACAGCATAGTCATTCATGTAATGATAGCCACCTCCGGCGATTCCGGAGGAAATCTTTGGTAAGGGGTCCTTTTTTTTTTTTTTTTTTTTTGTGGGGCCCAGGGGTCCAGTTCAGCTGAAGAAAGAATCTTCAAGGAGTCTTCAGGGATTCTTCGGTGAAGATTTTGGCGCCAATACGAAGACTATCATCTTCTCAAACTAGAGCATAGTCATTCATGTAATGATGGCCACCTCCGGCGATTACGGAGGAAATCTTTGGTAAGGGGTCTTTTTTTTTTTTTGTGGGGCCCAGGGATCCAATTCAGCTGAAGAAAGAATCTTCAAGGAGTCTTCAGGGATTCTTCGGTGAAGATTTTGGCGCTAATACTAAGACTATCATTTTCTCAAACTAGAGCATAGTCATAAAGGCTACCAGCTATATAAATGGTAGAAATTACCCTTGAAATTAAAAAATGACACCTGTTATACTGCTGAAGAAAGAGTCTTTAAGGAGTCTTCAGGGAATCTTGGGTGAGGATTTTGGAGCCAATACGGAGACTATCATTTTCTAAAACTAGAGCATAGTCATTCATGTAATGATGGCCACCTCCGGCGATTCCGGAGGAAATGTTTGGTAAGGGGTCCTTTTTTGTTTTTTTTTTGTGTGGCCCAGGGGTCCAATTCAGCTGAAGAAAGAATCTTCAAAGAGTCTTCAGGGATTCTTCGGTGAAGATTTTGGAGCCAATACGAAGACTATCATTTTCTCAAACTAAAGCATAGTCATTCATGTAATGATGGCCACCTCCGGTGATTCCGGAGGAAATCTTTGGTAAGGGGTCCTTTTTTGTTTTTTTTTTGTTGGGCCCAGGGGTCCAATTCAGCTGAAGAAAGAATCTTCAAGGAGGAAGTCTTCAGGGATTCTTCGGTGAAGATTTTGGCGCCAATACGAAGACTATCATTTTGTCAAACTAGAGCTTAGTCATTCATGTAATGATGGCCACCTCCGGTAATTCCGGAGGAAATCTTTGGTAAGGGGTCCTTTTTTTGTTTTTTTTGTGGGGCCCAGGGGTCCAATTCAGCTGAAGAAAGAATCTTCAGGGAGTCTTCAGGGATTCTTCGGTGAAGATTTTGGAGCCAATACGAAGACTATCATTTTCTCAAACTAGAACATAGTCATTCTTGTAATGATGGCCACCTCCGGCGATTCTGGAGGAAATCTTTGGTAAGGTGTCCTTTTTTGTTTTTTTTGTGGGGCCCAGGGGTCCAGTTCAGCTGAAGAAAGAATCTTCAAGGAGTCTTCAGGGATTCTTCGGTGAAGATTTTGGCGCCAATACGAAGACTATCATTTTCTAAAACCAGAGCATAGCCATTCATGTAATGATGGCCACCTCCGGCGATTCCGGAGGAAATCTTTGGTAAATGGTCCTTTTTTTTTTTTTTTTGTGGGGCCCAGGAGTCCAATTCAGCTGAAGAAAGAATCTTCAAGGAGTCTTCAGGGATTCTTCGGTGAAGATTTTGGCGCCAATACGAAGACTATCATTTTCTCAAACTAGAGCATAGTCATTCATGTAATGATGGCCACCTCCGGTGATTCCGGAGGAAATATTTGGTAAGGGGTCCTTTTTAGTTTTTTTTTTTGTGTGGCCCAGGGGTCCAATTCAGCTGAAGAAAGAATCTTCAAGGAGTCTTCAGGGATTCTTCGGTGAAGATTTTGGAGCCAATACGATGACTATCATTTTCTCAAACTAGAGCATAGTCATTCTTGTAATGATGGCCACCTCCGGCGATTCCGGAGGAAATCTTTGGTAGGGGGTCCTTTTTTTTTTTTTTTGTGGGGCCCAGGGGTCCAGTTCAGCTGAAGAAAGAATCTTCAAGGAGTCTACAGGGATTCTTCGGTGAAGATTTTGGCGCCAATACGAAGACTATCATTTTCTCAAACTAGAGCATAGTCATTCATGTAATGATGGCCACCTCCGGCGATTCCGGAGGAAATCTTTGGTAAGGGGTCCTTTTTTGTTTTTTTTTTTTTATGGGGCCAAGGGGTCCAATTTAGCTGAAGAAAGAATCTTCAAGGAGTCTTCAGGGATTCTTCGGTGAAGATTTTGGCGCCAATACTAAGACTATCATTTTCTCAAACTAGAGCATAGTCATAAAGGGTACTAGCTATATAAATGGTAGAAATTACCCTTGAAATTGAAAAATGACACCTGTTATACTGCTGAAGAAAGTCTTCAAGGAGTCTTCAGGGAATCTTTCGTGAGGATTTTGGAGCCAATATGAAGACTATCATTTTCTCAAACTAGAGCATAGTCATTCATGTAATGATGGCCACCTCTGGCGATTCCGGAGGAAATCTTTGGTAGGGGGTCCTTTTTTTTTTCGTGGGGCCCAGGGGTCCAGGTCAGCTGAAGAAAGAATCTTCAATGAGTCTTCAGGAATTCTTCGGTGAAGTTTTTGGAGCCAATACGAACACTATCATTTTCTCAAACTAGAGCATAGTCATTCATGTCATGATGGCCAACTCCGGGAATACCGGAGGAAATCTTTGGTAAGGGGTCCTTTATTTTTTTTTTTTTTTTGTTGGGCCCAGGAGTCCAATTCAGCTGAAGAAAGAATCTTCAAGGAGTCTTCAGGGATTCTTCGATAAAGATTTTGGCGCCAATACTAAGACTATCATTTTCTCAAACTAGAGCATAGTCATAAAAGCTACCAACTATATAAATGGTAGAAATTACCCTTGAAATTAAAAAATGACACCTGTTATACTGCTGAAGAAAGAGTCTTCAAGGAGTCTTCAGGGAATCTTGGGTGAAGATTTTGGAGCCAATATGAAGACTATCATTTTCTAAAACTAGAGCATAGTCATTCATGTAATGATGGCCACCTCAGGCGATTCCGGAGGAAATCTTTGGTAAGGGGTCCTATTTTGTTTTTTTTTGTGGGGCCCAGTGGTCCAATTCAGCTGAAGAAAGAATCTTCAAGGAGTCTTCAGGGATTCTTCGGTGAATATTTTGGAGCCAATACGAAGACTATCATTTTCTCAAACTAGAGCATAGTCATAAAGGCTACCAGCTATATAAATGATAGAAATTACCCTTGAAATTGAAAAATGACACCTGTTATACTACTGAAGAAAGAGTCTTCAAGGAGTCTTTAGGGAATCTTGTGTGAGGATTTTGCAGCCAATATGAAGACTATCATTTTCTAAAACTAGAGCACAGTCATTCATGTAATGATGGCCACCTCCGGCGATTCTGGAGGAAATCTTTGGTAAGGGGTCCTTTTTTTTTTTTTTTTTTGTGAGGCCCAGGGGTCCAATTCAGCTGAAGAAAGAATCTTCAAAGAGTCTTCAGGGATTCTTCGGTGAAGATTTTTGAGCCAATACGAAGACTATCATTTTCTCAAACTAGAGCATAGTCATTCATGTAATGATAGCCACCTCCGGCGATTCCGGAGGAAATCTTTGGTAAGGGGTCCTTTTTTTTTTTTTTTTTTTTTTGTGGGGCCCAGGGGTCCAGTTCAGCTGAAGAAAGAATCTTCAAGGAGTCTTCAGGGATTCTTCGGTGAAGATTTTGGCGCCAATACGAAGACTATCATCTTCTCAAACTAGAGCATAGTCATTCATGTAATGATGGCCACCTCCGGCGATTCCGGAGGAAATCTTTGGTAAGGGGTCTTTTTTTTTTTTTTGTGGGGCCCTGGGGTCCAATTCAGCTGAAGAAAGAATCTTCAAGGAGTCTTCAGGGATTCTTCGGTGAAGATTTTGGCGCTAATACTAAGACTATCATTTTCTCAAACTAGAGCATAGTCATAAAGGCTACCAGCTATATAAATGGTAGAAATTACCCTTGAAATTAAAAAATGACACCTGTTATACTGCTGAAGAAAGAGTCTTTAAGGAGTCTTCAGGGAATCTTGGGTGAGGATTTTGGAGCCAATACGAAGACTATCATTTTCTAAAACTAGAGCATAGTCATTCATGTAATGATGGCCACCTCCGGCGATTCCGGAGGAAATGTTTGGTAAGGGGTCCTTTTTTGTTTTTTTTTGTGTGGCCCAGGGGTCCAATTCAGCTGAAGAAAGAATCTTCAAAGAGTCTTCAGGGATTCTTCGGTGAAGATTTTGGAGCCAATACGAAGACTATCATTTTCTCAAACTAGAGCATAGTCATTCATGTAATGATGGCCACCTCCGGTGATTCCGGAGGAAATCTTTGGTAAGGGGTCCTTTTTTGTTTTTTTTTGTTGGGCCCAGGGGTCCAATTCAGCTGAAGAAAGAATCTTCAAGGAGGCAGTCTTCAGGGATTCTTCGGTGAAGATTTTGGCGTCAATACGAAGACTATCATTTTCTCAAACTAGAGCTTAGTCATTCATGTAATGATGGCCACCTCCGGCAATTCCGGAGGAAATCTTTGGTAAGGGGTCCTTTTTTTTTTTTTTTTTCGTTGGGCCCAGGGGTCCAGTTCAGCTGAAGAAAGAATCTTCAAGGAGTCTTCAGGTATTCTTCGGTGAAGATTTTGGAGCCAATACGAAGACTATCATTTTCTCAAACTAGAACATAGTCATTCTTGTAATGATGGCCACCTCCGGCGATTCCAGAGGAAATCTTTGGTAAGGGGTCCTTTTTTGTTTTGTTTTTTTTTTGTGGGGCCCAGGGGTCCAATTCAGCTGAAGAAAGAATCTTCAAGGAGTCTTCAGAGATTCTTCGATGAAGATTTTGGCGCCAATACTAAGACTATCATTTTCTCAAACTAGAGCATAGTCATAAAGGCTACCAGCTATATAAATGGTAGAAATTACCCTTGAAATTGAAAAATGACACCTGTTACACTGCTGAAGAAAGAGTCTTCAAGGAGTCTTCAGGGAATCTTCGGTGAGGATTTTGGAGCCAATATGAAGACTATCATTTTCTAAACCTAGAGCATAGTCATTCACGTAATGATGGCCACCTCCGGCGATTCCGGAGGAAATCTTTGGTAAGGAGTCCTTTTTTGTTTTTTTTTGTGGGGCCCAGGGGTCCAATTCAGCTGAAGAAAGAATCTTCAAAGAGTCTTCAGGGATTCTTCGGTGAAGATTTTGGAGCCAATACGAAGACTATCATTTTCTCAAACTAGAGCATAGTCATTCATGTAATGATGGCCACCTCCGGCGATTCCGGAGGAAATCTTTGGTAAGGGGTATTTTTTTTTTTTTTTTTTTTGTGGGGCCCAGGGTTCCAGTTCAGCTGAAGAAAGAATCTTCAAAGAGTCTTCAGGGATTCTTCGGTGAAGATTTTGGAGCCAATACGAAGACTATCATTTTCTCAAACTAGAGCATAGTCATTCATGTAATGATGGCCAACTCCGGCGATTCCGGAGGAAATCTTTGGTAAGGGGTCCTTTTTTGTTTTGTTTTTTTTTGTGGGGCCCAGGGGTACAGTTCAGCTGAAGAAAGAATCTTCAAGGAGTCTTGAGGGATTCTTCGGTGAAGATTTTGCGCCAACATGAAGACTATCATTTTCTCAAACTAGAGCGTAGTCATTCATGTAATGATGGCCACCTCCGGCGATTCCGGAGGAAATCTTTTGTAAGGGGTCCTTTTTTGTTTTTTTTTTTTTTTGTGGGGCCCACGGGTCCAATTCAGCTGAAGAAAGAATCTTCAAGGAGTCTTCAGGGATTCTTCGGTGAAGATTTTGGAGCCAATACGAAGACTATCATTTTCTCAAACTAGAGCATAGTCATTCATGCAATGATGGCCACCTCCGGCGATTCTGGAGGAAATCTTTGGTAAGGGGTCCTTTTTTTTTTTTTTTTTTGTGGGGCCCAGGGGTCCAGTTCAGCTGAAGAAAGAATCTTCAAGGAGTCTTCAGGGAATCTTCGATGAAGATTTTGGCGCCAATACGAAGACTATCATTTTCTCAAACTAGAGCATAGTCATTCATGAAATGATGGCCACCTCCGGCGATTCCGGAGGAAATCTTTGGTGAGGGGTCCTTTTTTTTTTTTTTTTGTGGGGCCCAGGGGTCCAATTCAGCTGAAGAAAGAATCTTCAAGGAGTCTTCAGGGATTCTTCGGTGAAGATTTTGGCGCCAATACGAAGACTATCATTTTCTCAAACTAGAGCTTAGTCATTCATGTAATGATGGCCACCTCCGGCGATTCCGGAGGAAATCTTTGGTAGGGGGTCCATTTTTTTTTTTTCGTGGGGCCCTGGGGTCCAGTTCAGCTGAAGAAAGAATCTTCAAGGAGTCTTCAGGGATTTTTTGGTGAAGATTTTAGCGCCAATACGAAGACTATCATTTTCTCAAACCAGAGCATAGTCATTCATGTAATGATGGCCACCTCCCGCGATTCCGGAGGAAATCTTTGGTAAGGGGTCCTTTTTTTTTTTTTTTTTTTTGTGGGGCCCAGGGGTCCAATTCAGCTGAAGAAAGAATCCTCAAGGAGTCTTCAGGGATTCTTCGGTGAAGATTTTGGCGCCAATACTAAGACTATCATTTTCTCAAACTAGAGCATAGTCATTCTTGTAATGATGGCCACCTCCGGCGATTCCGGAGGAAATCTTTGGTAAGGGGTCCTTTTTTTTTTTTTTTTTTGTGGGGCCCAGGGGTCCAGTTCAGCTGAATAAAGAATCTTCAAGGCGTATTCAGGGATTCTTCGGTGAAGATTTTGGCGCCAATACGAAGACTATCATTTTCTCAAACTAGAGCATAGTCATTCATGTAGTGATATCTACCTCCGGCGATTCCGGAGGAAATCTTTGGTAAGGGGTCCTTTTTTGTTTTTTTTTTGTGTGGCCCAGGGGTCCAATTAATCTGAAGAAAGAATCTTCAAGGAGTCTTCAGGGATTCTTCGGTGAATATTTTGGAGCCAATACGAAGATATCATTTTCTCAAACTAGAGCATAGTCATTCATGTAATGATGGCCACCTCCGGTGATTCCGGAAGAAACCTTTGGTAGGGGGTCCTTTTTTGTTTTTTTTTTTGTGGGGCCCATGGGTCCAGTTCAGCTGAAGAAAGAATCTTCAAGGAGACTTCAGGGATTCTTCGGTGAAGATTTTGGCGTCAATACGAAGACTATCATTTTCTCAAACTAGAGCATAGTCATTCACGTAATGATGGCCACCTCTGGCGATTCCGGAGGAAATCTTTGTTAAGGGGTCCTTTTTTTTTTTTGTGGGGCCCAGGGGTCCAATTCAGCTGAAGAAAGAATCTTCAAGGAGTCTTCAGGGATTCTTCGGTGAAGATTTTGGCGCCAATACTAAGACTATCATTTTCTCAAACTAGAGCATAGTCATAAAGGCTACCAGCTATATAAATGGTAGAAATTACCCTTGAAATTGAAAAATGACACCTGTTATACTGCTGAAGAAAGAGTCTTCAAGGAGTCTTCAGGGAATCTTGGGTGAGGATTTTGGAGCCAATATGAAGACTATCATTTTCTAAAACTAGAGCATAGTCATTCATGTAATGATGGCCACCTCCTGCGATTCCGGAGGAAATCTTTGGTAAGGGGTCCTTTTTTTTTTTTTTTTTTTTTTTTTTGTGGGGCCCAGGGGTCCAATTCAGCTGAAGAAAGAATCTTCAAAGAGTCTTCAGGGATTCTTCAGTGAAGATTTTGGCACCAATACGAAGACTATCATTTTCTCAAACTAGAGCATAGCCATTCATGTAATGATGGCCACCTCCGGCGATTCCGGAGGAAATCTTTGGTAAGGGGTCCTTTTTTTTTGGGGGGGGGGCCCAGGGGTCCAATTCAGCTGAAGAAAGAATCTTCAAGGAGTCTTCAGGGATTCTTCGGTGAAGATTTTGGAGCCAATACAAATACTATCATTTTCTCAAACTAGAGCATAGTCATTCATGTAATGATGGCCACCTCTGGCGATTCCTGAGGAAATCTTTGGTAAGGGGTCCTTTTTTTTTTTTTTTTTTTTGTGGGGCCCAGGGGTCCAGTTCAGCTGAAGAAAGAATCTTCAAGGAGTATTCAGGGATTCTTCGGTGAAGATTTTGGCGCCAATACGAAGACTATCATTTTCTCAAACTAGAGCATAGTCATATATGTAATGATGGCCACCTCCGGCAATTCCGGAGGAAATCTTTGGTAAGGGGTCCTTTTTTGTTTTTTTTTTTGTGGGGCCCAGGGGTCCAATTCATCTGAAGAAAGAATCTTCAAGGATTCTTCAGGGATTCTTCGGTGAAGATTTTGGCGCCAATACGAAGACTATCATTTTCTCAAACTAGAGCTTAGTCATTCATGTAATAATGGCCACCTCCGGCGATTCCGGAGGAAAGCTTTGGTAAGGGGTCTTGTTTTGTTTTTTTTGTGGGGCTCAGGGGTTCAATTCAGCTGAATAAAGAATCTTCAAGGAGTCTTCAGGGATTCTTCGGTGAAGATTTTGGCGCCAATACGAAGTCTATCATTTTCTCAAACTAGAGCATAGTCATTCATGTAATGATGGCCACCTCCAGCGATTCTGGAGGAAATCTTTGGTAAGGGGTCCTTTTTTTTTTTTCGTGGGGCCCAGGGGTCCAGTTCAGCTGAAGAAAGAATCTTCAAGGAGTCTTCAGGGATTCTTCGCTGAAGATTTTGGCACCAATACGAAGTCTATCATTTTTTCAAACTAGAGCATAGTCATTCATGTAATGATGGCCACCTCCGGCGATTCCGGAGGAAATGTTTGGTAAGGGTTCCTTTTTTGTTTTTTTTGTGGGGCCCAGGGGTCCAATTCAGCTGAAGAAAGAATCTTCAAAGAGTCTTCAGGGATTCTTCGATGAAGATTTTGGAGCCAATACCAAGACTATCATTTTCTCAAACTAGAGCATAGTCATTCATGTAATGATGGCCACCTCCGGCGATTCCGGAGGAAATCTTTGGTAAGGGGTCCTTTTTTTTTTTTTTTTTTTGTGGGGCCCAGGGGTCCAATTCAGCTGAAGAAAGAATCTTCAAAGAGTCTTCAGGGATTCTTCGGTGAAGATTTTGGAGCCAATACGAAGACTATCATTTTCTCAAACTAGAGCATAGTCATTCATGTAATGATGGCTACCTCCTGCAATTCCAGAGGAAATCTTTGGTAAGGGGTCCTTTTTTGTTTTTTTTTTTTTGTGGGGCCCAGGGGTCCAATTCAGCTGAAGAAAGAATCTTCAAGGAGTCTTCAGGGATTCTTCGGTGAAGATTTTGGCGCCAATACGAAGACTATCATTTTCTCAAACTAGAGCTTAGTCATTCATGTAATGATGGCCACCTCCGGCGATTCCGGAGGAAATTTTTGCTAAGGGGTCCTTTTTTGTTTTTTTTTTTTTGTGGGGCCCAGGGGCCCAATTCAGCTGAAGAAAGAATCTTCAAGGAGTCTTCAGGGATTCTTCGGTGAATATTTAGAAGCTAATACGAAGACTATCATTTTCTCAAACTAGACCATAGTCATTCATGTAATGATGGCCACCTCCGGCGATTCCGGAGGAAATCTTTGGTAAGGGGTCCTTTTTTGTTTTGTTTTTTTGTGGGGCCCAGGGGTCCAGTTCAGCTGAAGAAACAATCTTCAAGGAGTCTTCAGGGATTCTTTGGTGAAGATTTGGCACCAATACGAAGACTATTATTTTCTCAAACTAGAGCATAGTCATTCATGTAATGATGGCCACCTCCGACGATTCCGGAGGAAATCTTTGGTAAGGGGTCCTTTTTGTTTTTTTTTTTGTGGGGCCCAGGGGTCTAATTCAGCTGAAGAAAGAATCTTCAAGGAGTCTTCAGGGATTCTTCGGTGAAGATTTTGGCACCAATACTAAGACTATCATTTTCTCAAACTAGAGTATAGTCATAAAGGCTACCAGCTATATAAATGGTAGAAATTACCCTTGAAATTGAAAAATGACACCTCTTATACTGCTGAAGAAAGAGTCTTCAAGGAGTCTTCAGGGAATCTTGGGTGAGGATTTTGGAGCCAATATGAAGACTATCATTTTCTAAAACTAGAGCATAGTCATTCATGTAATGATGGCCACCTCCGGCGATTCCGGAGGAAATCTTTGGTAAGGGGTCCTTTTTTGTTTTTTTTTTGTGGGGCCCAGGGGTCCAATTTAGCTGAAGAAAGAATCTTCAAAGAGTCTTCAGGGATTCTTCGGTGAAGATTTTGGAGCCAATACGAAGATTATCATTTTCTCAAACTAGAGCATAGTCATTCATGTAATGATGGCCACCTCCGGCAATTCCGGAGGAAATCTTTGGTAAGGGGTCCTTTTTTTGGGGGGGGGGGGCCCAGGGGTCCAGTTCAGCTGAAGAAAGAATCTTCAAGGAGTCTTCAGGGATTCTTCGGTGAAGATTTTGGCACCAATACAAAGATTATCATTTTCTCAAACTAGAGCATAGTCATTCATGTAATGATGGCCACCTCCAGCGATTCCGGAGGAAATCTTTGGTAAGGGGTCCTTTTTTGTTTTTTTTTTGTGGTGCCCAGGGGTCCAATTCAGCTGAAGAAAGAATCTTCAAGGAGTCTTCAGGGATTCTTCGGTGAAGATTTTGGCGCCAATACGAAGACTATCATTTTCTCAAACTAGAGCATAGTCATTCATGTAATGATGGCCACCTCCGGCGATTCCCGAGGAAATCTTTGGTAGGGGGTCCTTTTTTTTTTTCGTGGGGCCCAGGGGTCCAGTTCAGCTGAAGAAAGAATCTTCAAGGAGTCTTCAGGAATTCTTTGGTGAAGATTTTGGCGCCAATACGAAGACTATCATTTTCTCAAACTAGAGCATAGTCATTCATGTAATGGTGGCCACCTCCGGCGATTCCGGAGGAAATCTTTGGTAAGGGGTCCTTTTTTGTTTTTTTTTTTTGTGGGGCCCAGTGGTCCAATTCAGCTGAAGAAAGAATCTTCAAAGAGTCTTCAGGGATTCTTCGGTGAATATTTTGGAGCCAATACGAAGACTATCATTTTCTCAAACTAGAGCATAGTCATTCATGCAATGATGGCAACCTCCGGCGATTCCGGAGGAAATCTTTGGTAAGGGGTCCTTTTTTTTTTTTTTTTTGTGGGGCCCAGGGGTCCAGTTCAGCTGAAGAAAGAATCTTCAAGGAGTCTTCAGGGATTCTTCTGTGAAGATTTTGGCGCCAATACGAAGACTATCATTTTCTAAAACTAGAGCATAGTCATTCATGTAATGATGGCTACCTCCGGCGATTCCGGAGGAAATCTTTGGTAAGGGGTAGTTTTTTGTTTTTTTTTGTGGGGACCAGGAGTCCAATTCAGCTGAAGAAAGAATATTCAAGGAGTCTTCAGGGATTCTTCGGTGAATATTTTGGCGCCAATACGAAGACTATCATTTTCTCAAACTAGAGCATAGTCATTCATGTAATGATGGATACCTCCGGCGATTCCAGAGGAAATCTTTGGTAAGGGGTCCTTTTTTCTTTTGTTTTTTTTTTTGTGGGGCCCAGGGGTCCAGTTCAGCTGAAGAAAGAATCTTCAAGGAGTCTTCAGGGATTCTTCGGTGAAGATTTTGGAGCAAATACGAAGACTATCATTTTCTCAAACTAGAGCATAGTCATTCATGTAATGATGGCCACCTCCGGCGATTCCGGAGGAAATCTTTGGTAAGGGGTCCTTTTTTTTTGTTTTTTTTTTTTGTGGGGCCCAGGATCCCAATTCAGCTGAAGAAAGAATCTTCAAGAAGTCTTCAGGGATTCTTCGGTGAAGATTTTGGCGCCATTACTAAGACTATCATTTTCTCAAACTAGAGCATAGTCATAAAGGCTACCAGCTATATAAATGGTAGAAATTACCCTTGAAATTGAAAAATGACACCTGTTATACTGCTGAAGAAAGAGTCTTCAAGGAGTCTTCAGGGAATCTTGGGTGAGGATTCTGGAGCCAATATGAAGACTATCATTTTCTAAAACTAGAGCATAGTCATTCATGTAATGATGGCCACCTCCGGCGATTCCGGAGGAAATCTTTGGTAAGGTGTACTTTTTTATTTTTTTTTTGTGGGGCCCAGGGGTCCAATTCAGCTGAAGAAAGAATCTTCAAAATGTCTTCAGGGATTCTTCGGTGAAGATTTTGGAGCCAATACGAAGACTATCATTTTCTCAAACTAGAGCATAGTCATTCATGTAATGATGGCCACCTCCGGCGATTCCGGAGGAAATCTTTGGTAAGGGGTCCTTTTTTGTGTTTTTTTTTTTTTGTGGGGCCCAGGGGTCCAGTTCAGCTGAAGAAAGAATCTTCAAGGAGTCTTCAGGGATTCTTCGGTGAAGATTTTGCGCCAATACGAAGACTATCATTTTCTCAAACTAGAGCATAGTCATTCATGTAATGATGGCCACCTCCGGCGATTCGGGAGGAAATCTTTGGTAAGGGGTCCTTTTTTGTTTTTTTTTGTGGGGCCCAGGGGTCCAATTCAGCTGAAGAAAGAATCTTCAAGGAGTCTTCAGGGATTCTTCGGTGAAGATTTTGGCGCCAATACTAAGACTATCATTTTCTCAAACTAGAGTATAGTCATAAAGGCTACCAGCTATATAAATGGTAGAAATTACCCTTGAAATTGAAAAATGACACCTCTTATACTGCTGAAGAAAGAGTCTTCAAGGAGTCTTCAGGGAATCTTGGGTGAGGATTTTGGAGCCAATATGAAGACTATCATTTTCTAAAACTAGAGCATAGTCATTCATGTAATGATGGCCACCTCCGGCGATTCCGGAGGAAATCTTTGGTAAGGGGTCCTTTTTTGTTTTTTTTTTGTGGGGCCCAGGGGTCCAATTTAGCTGAAGAAAGAATCTTCAAAGAGTCTTCAGGGATTCTTCGGTGAAGATTTTGGAGCCAATACGAAGACTATCATTTTCTCAAACTAGAGCATAGTCATTCATGTAATGATGGCCACCTCCGGCAATTCCGGAGGAAATCTTTGGTAAGGGGTCCTTTTTTTTGGGGGGGGGGGCCCAGGGGTCCAGTTCAGCTGAAGAAAGAATCTTCAAGGAGTCTTCAGGGATTCTTCGGTGAAGATTTTGGCACCAATATGAAGATTATCATTTTCTCAAACTAGAGCATAGTCATTCATGTAATGATGGCCACCTCCAGCGATTCCGGAGGAAATCTTTGGTAAGGGGTCCTTTTTTGTTTTTTTTTTGTGGTGCCCAGGGGTCCAATTCAGCTGAAGAAAGAATCTTCAAGGAGTCTTCAGGGATTCTTCGGTGAAGATTTTGGCGCCAATACGAAGACTATCATTTTCTCAAACTAGAGCATAGTCATTCATGTAATGATGGCCACCTCCGGCGATTCCGGAGGAAATCTTTGGTAGGGGGTCCTTTTTTTTACGTGGGGCCCAGGGGTCCAGTTCAGCTGAAGAAAGAATCTTCAAGGAGTCTTCAGGAATTCTTTGGTGAAGATTTTGGCGCCAATACGAAGACTATCATTTTCTCAATCTAGAGCATAGTCATTCATGTAATGGTGGCCACCTCCGGCGATTCCGGAGGAAATCTTTGGTAAGGGGTCCTTTTTTTGTTTTTTTTTTGTGGGGCCCAGTGGTCCAATTCAGCTGAAGAAAGAATCTTCAAAGAGTCTTCAGGGATTCTTCGGTGAATATTTTGGAGCCAATACGAAGACTATCATTTTCTCAAACTAGAGCATAGTCATTCATGCAATGATGGCAACCTCCGGCGATTCCGGAGGAAATCTTTGGTAAGGGGTCCTTTTTTTTTTTTTTTGTGGGGCCCAGGGGTCCAGTTCAGCTGAAGAAAGAATCTTCAAGGAGTCTTCAGGGATTCTTCTGTGAAGATTTTGGCGCCAATACGAAGACTATCATTTTCTCAAACTAGAGCATAGTCATTCATGTAATGATGGCTACCTCCGGCGATTCCGGAGGAAATCTTTGGTAAGGGGTAGTTTTTTGTTTTTTTTGTGGGGACAGGGAGTCCAATTCAGCTGAAGAAAGAATATTCAAGGAGTCTTCAGGGATTCTTCGGTGAATATTTTGGCGCCAATACGAAGACTATCATTTTCTCAAACTAGAGCATAGTCATTCATGTAATGATGGCCACCTCCGGCGATTCCAGAGGAAATCTTTGGTAAGGGGTCCTTTTTTCTTTTGTTTTTTTTTTTTGTGGGGCCCAGGGGTCCAGTTCAGCTGAAGAAAGAATCTTCAAAGAGTCTTCAGGGATTCTTCGGTGAAGATTTTGGAGCCAATACGAAGACTATCATTTTCTCAAACTAGAGCATAGTCATTCATGTAATGATGGCCACCTCCGGCGATTCCGGAGGAAATCTTTGGTAGGGGGTCATTTTTTTTTTTTTCTTCGTTCGGCCCAGGGGTCCAGTTCAGCTGAAGAAAGAATCTTCAAGGAGTCTTCAGGGATTCTTCGGTGAAGATTTTGGTGCCAATACGAAGACTATAATTTTCTCAAACTAGAGCTTAGTCATTCATGTAATGATGACCACCTCCGGCGATTCCGGAGGAAATCTTTGGTAAGGGTTTTTTTTTTTTTTTTTGTAGAGCCCAGGGATCCAATTCACCTGAAGAAAGAATCTTCAAGGAGTCTTCAGGGATTCTTCGGTGAAGATTTTGGCGCCAATACTAAGACTATCATTTTCTCAAACTAGAGCATAGTCATAAAGGCTACCAGCTATATAAATGGTAGAAATTACCCTTGAAATTGAAAAATGACACCTGTTATACTGCTGAAGAAAGAGTCTTCAAGGAGTCTTCAGGGAATCTTGGGTGAGGATTTTGGAGCCAATATGAAGACTATCATTTTCTAAAACTAGAGCATAGTCATTCATGTAATGATGGCCACCTCCGGCGATTCCGGAGGAAATCTTTGGTAAGGGGTCCTTTTTTTTTTTTTTTGTGGGGCCCAGGGGTCCAATTCAGCTGAAGAAAGAATCTTCAAAGAGTCTTCAGGGATTCTTCGGTGAAGATTTTGGAGCCAATACGAAGACTATCATTTTCTCAAACTAGAGCATAGTCATTCATGTAATGATGGCCACCTCCGGCGATTCCTGAGGAAATCTTTGGTAGGGGGTCCTTTATTTTTTTTTTTTTTTTCGTTGGACCCAGGGGTCCAGTTCAGCTGAAGAAAGAATCTTCAAGGAGTCTTCAGGTATTCTTCGGTGAAGATTTTGGTGCCAATACGAAGACTATCATTTTCTCAAACTAGAGCATAGTCATTCATGTAATGATGGCCACCTCCGGCGATTCCGGAGGAAATCTTTGGTAAGGGGTCCTTTTTTTTTTTTTTTTTTTGTGGGGCCCAGGGGTCCAGTTCAGCTGAAGAAAGAATCTTCAAGGAGTCTTCAGGGATTCTTCGGTGAAGATTTTGGTGCCAATACGAAGACTATAATTTTCTCAAACTAGAGCATAGTCATTCATGTAATGATGACCACCTTTGGCGATTCCGGAGGAAATCTTTGGTAAGGGGTCCTTTTTTTTTTTTGTGGGGCCCAGGGGTCCAATTCAGCTGAAGAAAGAATCTTCAAGGAGTCCTCAGGGATTCTTCAGTGAAGATTTTGGCGCCAATCCTAAGACTATCATTTTCTCAAACTAGAGCATAGTCATAAAGGCTACCAGCTATATAAATGGTAGAAATTACCCTTGAAATTAAAAAATGACACCTGTTATACTGCTGAAGAAAGAGTCTTCAAGGAGTCTTCAGGGAATCTTGAGTGAGGATTTTGGAGCCAATATGAAGACTATCATTTTCTAAAACTAGAGCATAGTCATTCATGTAATGATGGCCACCTCTGGCGATTCCGGAGGAAATCTTTGGTAAGGGGTCCTTTTTTTTTTTTTTTTTTTTGTGGGGCCCAGGGGTCCAATTCAGCCGAAGAAAGAATCTTCAAAGAGCCTTCAGGGATTCTTCGGTGAAGATTTTGGAGCCAATACGAAGACTATCATTCTCTCAAAGTAGAGCATAGTCATTCATGTAATGATGGCCACCTCCGGCGATTCCGGAGGAAATCTTTGGTAAGGGGTCCTTTTTTTTTTTTTTTTTTTTCGTTCGACCCAGGGGTACAGTTCAGCTGAAAAAAGAATCTTCAAGGAGTCTTCAGGGATTCTTCGGTGAAGATTTTGCGCCAATACGAAGACTATCATTTTCTCAAACTAGAGCGTAGTCATTCATGTAATGATGGCCACCTCCGGCGATTCCGGAGGAAATCTTTGGTAAGGTGTCCTTTTTTGTTTTTTTTTTGTGGGGCCCAGGGGTCCAATTCAGCTGAAGAAAGAATCTTCAAGGAGTCTTCAGGGATTCTTCGGTGAAGATTTTGGAGCCAATACGAAGACTATCATTTTCTCAAACTAGAGCATAGTCATTCATGTAATGTTGGCCACCTCCGGCGATTCCGGAGGAAATCTTTGGTAGGGGGTCGTTTTTTGTTTTTTTTTTTCGTGAGGCCCAGGGGTCCAGTTCAGCTGAAGAAAGAATCTTCAAGGAGTCTTCAGGGATTTTTTGGTGAAGATTTTGGCGCCAATACGAAGACTATCATTTTCTCAAACTAGAGCATAGTCATTCATGTAATGATGGCCACCTCCGGCGATTCCGGAGGAAATCTTTGGTAGGGGGTCCTTTTTTTTTTTTTTTTTTTGTGGGGCCCAGGGGTCCAATTCAGCTGAAGAAAGAATCTTCAAGGAGTCTTCAGGGATTCTTGGGTGAAGATTTTGGCGCCAATACTAAGACTATCATTTTCTCAAACTATAGCATAGTCATAAAGGCTACCAGCTATATAAATGGTAGAAATTACCCTCGAAATTGAAAAATGACACCTGTTATATTGCTGAAGAAAGAGTCTTCAAGGAGTCTTCAGGGAATCTTGGGTGAGGATTTTGGAGCCAATATGAAGACTATCATTTTCTAAAACTAGAGCATAGTCATTCATGTAATGATGGCCACCTCTGGCGATTCCGGAGGAAATCTTTGGTAAGGGGTATTTTTTTTTTTTTTTTGTGGGGCCCAGGGTTCCAGTTCAGCTGAAGAAAGAATCTTCAAAGAGTCTTCAGGGATTCTTCGGTGAAGATTTTGGAGCCAATACGAAGACTATCATTTTCTCAAACTAGAGCATAGTCATTCATGTAGTGATATCTACCTCCGGCGATTCCGGAGGAAATCTTTGGTAAGGGGTCCTTTTTTGTTTTTTTTTTGTGTGGCCCAGGGGTCCAATTCATCTGAAGAAAGAATCTTCAAGGAGTCTTCAGGGATTCTTCAGTGAATATTTTGGAGCCAATACGAAGATATCATTTTCTCAATCTAGAGCATAGTCATTCATGTAATGATGGCCACCTCCGGTGATTCCGGAAGAAACCTTTGGTAGGGGGTTCTTTTTTGTTTTTTTTTTTTTGTGGGGCCCAAGGGTCCAGTTCAGCTGAAGAAAGAATCTTCAAGGAGACTTCAGGGATTCTTCGGTGAAGATTTTGGCGTCAATACGAAGACTATCATTTTCTCAAACTAGAGCATAGTCATTCACGTAATGATGGCCACCTCTGGCGATTCCGGAGGAAATCTTTGTTAAGGGGTCCTTTTTTTTTTTTGTGGGGCCCAGGGGTCCAATTCAGCTGAAGAAAGAATCTTCAAGGAGTCTTCAGGGATTCTTCGGTGAAGATTTTGGCGCCAATACTAAGACTATCATTTTCTCAAACTAGAGCATAGTCATAAAGGCTACCAGCTATATAAATGGTAGAAATTACCCTTGAAATTGAAAAATGACACCTGTTATACTGCTGAAGAAAGAGTCTTCAAGGAGTCTTCAGGGAATCTTGGGTGAGGATTTTGGAGCCAATATGAAGACTATCATTTTCTAAAACTAGAGCATATTCATTCATGTAATGATGGCCACCTCCTGCGATTCCGGAGGAAATCTTTGGTAAGGGGTCCTTTTTTTTTTTTTTTTTTTTTTTTTGTGGGGCCCAGGGGTCCAATTCAGCTGAAGAAAGAATCTTCAAAGAGTCTTCAGGGATTCTTCAGTGAAGATTTTGGCACCAATACGAAGACTATCATTTTCTCAAACTAGAGCATAGTCATTCATGTAATGATGGCCACCTCCGGCGATTCCGGAGGAAATCTTTGGTAAGGGGTCCTTTTTTTTTGGGGGGGGGCCCAGGGGTCCAATTCAGCTGAAGAAAGAATCTTCAAGGAGTCTTCAGGGATTCTTCGGTGAAGATTTTAGAGCCAATACAAAGACTATCATTTTCTCAAACTAGAGCATAGTCATTCATGTAATGATGGCCACCACTGGCGATTCCTGAGGAAATCTTTGGTAAGGGGTCCTTTTTTTTTTTTTTTTTTTTGTGGGGCCCAGGGGTTCAGTTCAGCTGAAGAAAGAATCTTCAAGGAGTATTCAGGGATTCTTCGGTGAAGATTTTGGCGCCAATACGAAGACTATCATTTTCTCAAACTAGAGCATAGTCATATATGTAATGATGGCCACCTCCGGCAATTCCGGAGGAAATCTTTGGTAAGGGGTCCTTTTTTTTTTTTTTTTGTGGGGCCCAGGGGTCCAATTCATCTGAAGAAAGAATCTTCAAGGATTCTTCAGGGATTCTTCGGTGAAGATTTTGGCGCCAATACGAAGACTATCATTTTCTCAAACTAGAGCTTAGTCATTCATGTAATAATGGCCACCTCCGGCGATTCCGGAGGAAAGCTTTGGTAAGGGGTCTTGTTTTGTTTTTTTTGTGGGGCCCAGGGGTTCAATTCAGCTGAATAAAGAATCTTCAAGGAGTCTTCAGGGATTCTTCGGTGAAGATTTTGGCGCCAATACGAAGTCTATCATTTTCTCAAACTAGAGCATAGTCATTCATGTAATGATGGCCACCTCCAGCGATTCTGGAGGAAATCTTTGGTAAGGGGTCCTTTTTTTTTTTCGTGGGGCCCAGGGGTCCAGTTCAGCTGAAGAAAGAATCTTCAAGGAGTCTTCAGGGATTCTTCGCTGAAGATTTTGGCACCAATACGAAGTCTATCATTTTTTCAAACTAGAGCATAGTCATTCATGTAATGATGGCCACCTCCGGCGATTCCGGAGGAAATGTTTGGTAAGGGTTCCTTTTTTGTTTTTTTTGTGGGGCCCAGGGGTCCAATTCAGCTGAAGAAAGAATCTTCAAAGAGTCTTCAGGGATTCTTCGGTGAAGATTTTGGAGCCAATACGAAGACTATCATTTTCTCAAACTAGAGCATAGTCATTCATGTAATGATGGCCACCTCCGGCGATTCCGGAGGAAATCTTTGGTAAGGGGTCCTTTTTTTTTTTTTTTTTTGTGGGGCCCAGGGGTCCAATTCAGCTGAAGAAAGAATCTTCAAAGAGTCTTCAGGGATTCTTCGGTGAAGATTTTGGAGCCAATACGAAGACTATCATTTTCTCAAACTAGAGCATAGTCATTCATGTAATGATGGCTACCTCCTGCAATTCCAGAGGAAATCTTTGGTAAGGGGTCCTTTTTTGTTTTTTTTTTGTGGGGCCCAGGGGTCCAATTCAGCTGAAGAAAGAATCTTCAAGGAGTCTTCAGGGATTCTTCGATGAAGATTTTGGCGCCAATACGAAGACTATCATTTTCTCAAACTAGAGCATAGTCATTCATGTAATGATGGCCACCTCCGGCGATTCCGGAGGAAATCTTTGCTAAGGGGTCCTTTTTTGTTTTTTTTTTGTGGGGCCCAGGGGCCCAATTCAGCTGAAGAAAGAATCTTCAAGGAGTCTTCAGGGATTCTTCGGTGAATATTTAGAAGCTAATACGAAGACTATCATTTTCTCAAACTAGACCATAGTCATTCATGTAATGATGGCCACCTCCGGCGATTCCGGAGGAAATCTTTGGTAAGGGGTCCATTTTTGTTTTTTTTTTTGTGGGGCCCAGGGGTCCAGTTCAGCTGAAGAAACAATCTTCAAGGAGTCTTCAGGGATTCTTTGGTGAAGATTTGGCACCAATACGAAGACTATTATTTTCTCAAACTAGAGCATAGTCATTCATGTAATGATGGCAACCTCCGACGATTCCGGAGGAAATCTTTGGTAAGGGGTCCTTTTTGTTTTTTTTTTTTTGTGGGGCCCAGGGGTCTAATTCAGCTGAAGAAAGAATCTTCAAGGAGTCTTCAGGGATTCTTCGGTGAAGATTTTGGCACCAATACTAAGACTATCATTTTCTCAAACTAGAGTATAGTCATAAAGGCTACCAGCTATATAAATGGTAGAAATTACCCTTGAAATTGAAAAATGACACCTCTTATACTGCTGAAGAAAGAGTCTTCAAGGAGTCTTCAGGGAATCTTGGGTGAGGATTTTGGAGCCAATATGAAGACTATCATTTTCTAAAACTAGAGCATAGTCATTCATGTAATGATGGCCACCTCAGGCGATTCCGGAGGAAATCTTTGGTAAGGGGTCCTTTTTTGTTTTTTTTTTGTGGGGCCCAGGGGTCCAATTTAGCTGAAGAAAGAATCTTCAAAGAGTCTTCAGGGATTCTTCGGTGAAGATTTTGGAGCCAATACGAAGATTATCATTTTCTCAAACTAGAGCATAGTCATTCATGTAATGATGGCCACCTCCGGCAATTCCGGAGGAAATCTTTGGTAAGGGGTCCTTTTTTTTTGGGGGGGGGGCCCAGGGGTCCAGTTCAGCTGAAGAAAGAATCTTCAAGGAGTCTTCAGGGATTCTTCGGTGAAGATTTTGGCACCAATACAAAGATTATCATTTTCTCAAACTAGAGCATAGTCATTCATGTAATGATGGCCACCTCCAGCGATTCCGGAGGAAATCTTTGGTAAGGGGTCCTTTTTTGTTTTTTTTTTTGTGGTGCCCAGGGGTCCAATTCAGCTGAAGAAAGAATCTTCAAGGAGTCTTCAGGGATTCTTCGGTGAAGATTTTGGCGCCAATACGAAGACTATCATTTTCTCAAACTAGAGCATAGTCATTCATGTAATGATGGCCACCTCCGGCGATTCCCGAGGAAATCTTTGGTAGGGGGTCCTTTTTTTTTCGTGGGGCCCAGGGGTCCAGTTCAGCTGAAGAAAGAATCTTCAAGGAGTCTTCAGGAATTCTTTGGTGAAGATTTTGGCGCCAATACGAAGACTATCATTTTCTCAAACTAGAGCATAGTCATTCATGTAATGGTGGCCACCTTCGGCGATTCCGGAGGAAATCTTTGGTAAGGGGTCCTTTTTTGTTTTTTTTTTTTTGTGGGGCCCAGTGGTCCAATTCAGCTGAAGAAAGAATCTTCAAAGAGTCTTCAGGGATTCTTCGGTGAATATTTTGGAGCCAATACGAAGACTATCATTTTCTCAAACTAGAGCATAGTCATTCATGCAATGATGGCAACCTCCGGCGATTCCGGAGGAAATCTTTGGTAAGGGGTCCTTTTTTTTTTTTTTTTTTGTGGGGCCCAGGGGTCCAGTTCAGCTGAAGAAAGAATCTTCAAGGAGTCTTCAGGGATTCTTCTGTGAAGATTTTGGCGCCAATACGAAGACTATCATTTTCTCAAACTAGAGGATAGTCATTCATGTAATGATGGCTACCTCCGGCGATTCCGGAGGAAATCTTTGGTAAGGGGTAGTTTATTGTTTTTTTTGTGGGGACCAGGAGTCCAATTCAGCTGAAGAAAGAATATTCAAGGAGTCTTCAGGGATTCTTCAGTGAATATTTTGGCGCCAATACGAAGACTATCATTTTCTCAAACTAGAGCATAGTCATTCATGTAATGATGGATACCTCCGGCGATTCCAGAGGAAATCTTTGGTAAGGGGTCCTTTTTTCTTTTGTTTTTTTTTTTGTAGGGCCCAGGGGTCCAGTTCAGCTGAAGAAAGAATCTTCAAGGAGTCTTCAGGGATTCTTCGGTGAAGATTTTGGAGCAAATACGAAGACTATCATTTTCTCAAACTAGAGCATAGTCATTCATGTAATGATGGCCACCTCCGGCGATTCCGGAGGAAATCTTTGGTAAGGGGTCCTTTTTTTTTGTTTTTTTTTTGTGGGGCCCAGGATCCCAATTCAGCTGAAGAAAGAATCTTCAAGAAGTCTTCAGGGATTCTTCGGTGAAGATTTTGGCGCCATTACTAAGACTATCATTTTCTCAAACTAGAGCATAGTCATAAAGGCTACCAGCTATATAAATGGTAGAAATTACCCTTGAAATTGAAAAATGACACCTGTTATACTGCTGAAGAAAGAGTCTTCAAGGAGTCTTCAGGGAATCTTGGGTGAGGATTCTGGAGCCAATATGAAGACTATCATTTTCTAAAACTAGAGCATAGTCATTCATGTAATGATGGCCACCTCCGGCGATTCCGGAGGAAATCTTTGGTAAGGTGTACTTTTTTATTTTTTTTTTGTGGGGCCCAGGGGTCCAATTCAGCTGAAGAAAGAATCTTCAAAATGTCTTCAGGGATTCTTCGGTGAAGATTTTGGAGCCAATACGAAGACTATCATTTTCTCAAACTAGAGCATAGTCATTCATGTATTGATGGCCACCTCCGGCGATTCCGGAGGAAATCTTTGGTAAGGGGTCCTTTTTTGTGTTTTTTTTTTTTGTGGGGCCCAGGGGTCCAGTTCAGCTGAAGAAAGAATCTTCAAGGAGTCTTCAGGGATTCTTCGGTGAAGATTTTGCGCCAATACGAAGACTATCATTTTCTCAAACTAGAGCATAGTCATTCATGTAATGATGGCCACCTCCGGCGATTCGGGAGGAAATCTTTGGTAAGGGGTCCTTTTTTGTTTTTTTTTTTTTTGTGGGGCCCAGGGGTCCAGTTCAGCTGAAGAAAGAATCTTCAAGGAGTCTTCAGGGATTCTTCGGTGAAGATTTTGCGCCAATACGAAGACTATCATTTTCTCAAACTAGAGCATAGTCATTCATGTAATGATGGCCACCTCCGGCGATTCGGGAGGAAATCTTTGGTAAGGGGTCCTTTTTTGTTTTTTTTTGTGGGGCCCAGGGGTCCAATTCAGCTGAAGAAAGAATCTTCAAGGAGTCTTCAGGGATTCTTCGGTGAAGATTTTGGCGCCAATACTAAGACTATCATTTTCTCAAACTAGAGTATAGTCATAAAGGCTACCAGCTATATAAATGGTAGAAATTACCCTTGAAATTGAAAAATGACACCTCTTATACTGCTGAAGAAAGAGTCTTCAAGGAGTCTTCAGGGAATCTTGGGTGAGGATTTTGGAGCCAATATGAAGACTATCATTTTCTAAAACTAGAGCATAGTCATTCATGTAATGATGGCCACCTCCAGCGATTCCGGAGGAAATCTTTGGTAAGGGGTCCTTTTTTGTTTTTTTTTTGTGGGGCCCAGGGGTCCAATTTAGCTGAAGAAAGAATCTTCAAAGAGTCTTCAGGGATTCTTCGGTGAAGATTTTGGAGCCAATACGAAGACTATCATTTTCTCAAACTAGAGCATAGTCATTCATGTAATGATGGCCACCTCCGGCAATTCCGGAGGAAATCTTTGGTAAGGGGTCCTTTTTTTGGGGGGGGGGGCCAGGGGTCCAGTTCAGCTGAAGAAAGAATCTTCAAGGAGTCTTCAGGGATTCTTCGGTGAAGATTTTGGCACCAATACGAAGATTATCATTTTCTCAAACTAGAGCATAGTCATTCATGTAATGATGGCCACCTCCAGCGATTCCGGAGGAAATCTTTGGTAAGGGGTCCTTTTTTGTTTTTTTTTTGTGGTGCCCAGGGGTCCAATTCAGCTGAAGAAAGAATCTTCAAGGAGTCTTCAGGGATTCTTCGGTGAAGATTTTGGCGCCAATACGAAGACTATCATTTTCTCAAACTAGAGCATAGTCATTCATGTAATGATGGCCACCTCCGGCGATTCCGGAGGAAATCTTTGGTAGGGGGTCCTTTTTTTTACGTGGGGCCCAGGGGTCCAGTTCAGCTGAAGAAAGAATCTTCAAGGAGTCTTCAGGAATTCTTTGGTGAAGATTTTGGCGCCAATACGAAGACTATCATTTTCTCAATCTAGAGCATAGTCATTCATGTAATGGTGGCCACCTCCGGCGATTCCGGAGGAAATCTTTGGTAAGGGGTCCTTTTTTGTTTTTTTTTTTTGTGGGGCCCAGTGGTCCAATTCAGCTGAAGAAAGAATCTTCAAAGAGTCTTCAGGGATTCTTCGGTGAATATTTTGGAGCCAATACGAAGACTATCATTTTCTCAAACTAGAGCATAGTCATTCATGCAATGATGGCAACCTCCGGCGATTCCGGAGGAAATCTTTGGTAAGGGGTCCTTTTTTTTTTTTTTTGTGGGGCCCAGGGGTCCAGTTCAGCTGAAGAAAGAATCTTCAAGGAGTCTTCAGGGATTCTTCTGTGAAGATTTTGGCGCCAATACGAAGACTATCATTTTCTCAAACTAGAGCATAGTCATTCATGTAATGATGGCTACCTCCGGCGATTCCGGAGGAAATCTTTGGTAAGGGGTAGTTTTTTGGTTTTTTTGTGGGGACAGGGGGTCCAGTTCAGCTGAAGAAAGAATCTTCAAGGAGTCTTCAGGGAATCTTGGGTGAGGATTTTGGAGCCAATATGAAGACTATCATTTTCTCAAACTAGAGCATAGTCATTCATGTAATGATGGCCACCTCCGGCGATTCCAGAGGAAATCTTTGGTAAGGGGTCCTTTTTTCATTTGTTTTTTTTTTTGTGGGGCCCAGGGGTCCAGTTCAGCTGAAGAAAAAATCTTCAAGGAGTCTTCAGGGATTCTTCGGTGAAGATTTTGGAGCAAATACGAAGACTATCATTTTCTCAAACTAGAGCATAGTCATTCATGTAATGGTGGCCACCTCCGGCGATTCCGGAGGAAATCTTTGGTAAGGGGTCCTTTTTTTTTGTTTTTTTTTTTTGTGGGGCCCAGGGGTCCAATTCAGCTGAAGAAAGAATCTTCAAGAAGTCTTCAGGGATTCTTCGGTGAAGATTTTGGCGCCATTACTAAGACTATCATTTTCTCAATCTAGAGCATAGTCATAAAGGCTACCAGCTATATAAATGGTAGAAATTACCATTGAAATTGAAAAATGACACCTGTTATACTGCTGAAGAAAGAGTCTTCAAGGAGTCTTCAGGGAATCTTGGGTGAGGATTCTGGAGCCAATATGAAGACTATCATTTTCTAAAACTAGAGCATAGTCATTCATGTAATGATGGCCACCTCCGGCGATTCCGGAGGAAATCTTTGGGAAGGTGTACTTTTTTATTTTTTTTTTTGTGGGGCCCAGGGGTCCAATTCAGCTGAAGAAAGAATCTTCAAAATGTCTTCAGGGATTCTTCGGTGAAGATTTTGGAGCCAATACGAAGACTATCATTTTCTCAAACTAGAGCATAGTCATTCATGTAATGATGGCCACCTCCGGCGATTCCGGAGGAAATCTTTGGTAAGGGGTCCTTTTTTGTGTTTTTTTTTTTGTGGGGCCCAGGGGTCCAGTTCAGCTGAAGAAAGAATCTTCAAGGAGTCTTCAGGGATTCTTCGGTGAAGATTTTGCGCCAATACGAAGACTATCATTTTCTCAAACTAGAGCATAGTCATTCATGTAATGATGGCCACCTCCGGCGATTCGGGAGGAAATATTTGGTAAGGGTTCCTTTTTTGTTTTTTTTGGGGGGGCCCAGGGGTCCAATTCAGCTGAAGAAAGAATCTTCAAGGAGTCTTCAGGGATTCTTCGTTGAAGATTTTGGAGCAAATACGAAGACTATCATTTTCTCAAACTAGAGCATAGTCATTCATGTAATGATGGCCACCTCCGGCGATTCCGGAGGAAATCTTTGGTAAGGGGTCCTTTTTTTTTTTTTTTTTTTTGTGGGGCCCAGGGGTCCAGTTCAGCTGAAGAAAGAATCTTCAAGGAGTATTCAGGGATTCTTCGGTGAAGATTTTGGAGCCAATACGAAGACTATCATTTTCTCAAACTAGAGCATAGTCATTCATGTAATGATGGCCACCTTCGGCGATTCCGGAGGAAATCTTTGGTAAGGGGTCCTTTTTTGTTTTTGTTTGTGGGGCCCAGGGGTCCAATTCATCTGAAGAAAGAATCTTCAAGGATTCTTCAGGGATTCTTCGGTGAAGATTTTGGCTCCAATACGAAGACTATCATTTTCTCAAACTAGAGCTTAGTCATTCATGTAATAATGGCCACCTCCGGCGATTCCGGAGGAAATCTTTGGTAAGGGGTCTTTTTTTTTTTTGTGGGGCCCAGGGGTTCAATTTAGCTGAAGAAAGAATCTTCAAGGAGTCTTCAGGGATTCTTCGGTGAAGATTTTGTCGCCAATACGAAGTCTATCATTTTCTCAAACTAGATCATAGTCATTCATGTAATGATGGCCACTTCCTGCGATTCCGGAGGAAATCTTTGGTAAGGGGTCCTTTTTTTTTTTTCGTGGGGCCCAGGGGTCCAGTTCAGCTGAATAAAGAATCTTGAAGGAGTCTTCAGGTATTCTTCGTTGAAGATTTTGGCACCAATACGAAGACTATCATTTTCTCAAACTAGAGCATAGTTATTCATGTAATGATGGCCACCTCCGGCGATTCCGGAGGAAATCTTTGGTAAGGGGTCCTTTTTTGTTTTTTTTGGGGGGGGCCCAGGGGTCCAATTCAGCTGAAGAAAGAATCTTCAAAGAGTCTTCAGGGATTCTTCGGTGAAGATTTTGGAGCCAATACGAAGACTATCATTTTCTCAAACTAGAGCATAGTCATTCATGTAATGATGGCCACCTCCGGAGATTCCGGAGGAAATGTTTGGTAAGGGGTCCTTTTTTGTTTTTTTTTTGTGGGGCCCAGGGGTCCAATTCAGCTGAAGAAAGAATCTTCAAAGAGTCTTCAGGGATTCTTCGGTGAAGATTTTGGAGCCAATACGAAGACTATCATTTTCTCAAACTAGAGCATAGTCATTCATGTAATGATGGCTTCCTCCGGCGATTCCGGAGGAAATCTTTGGTAAGGCGTCCTTTTTTTGGGGGGGGGGGGCCCAGGGGTCCAGTTCAGTTGATGAAAGAATCTTCAAGGAGTCTTCAGGGATTCCTCGGTGAAGATTTTGGCGCCAATACGAAGACTATCATTTTCTCAAACTAGAGCGTAGTCATTCATGTAATGATGGCCACCTCCGGCGATTCCGGAGGAAATCTTTGGTAAGGGGTCCTTTTTTTTTTTTTTTTTTTTTGTGGGGTCCAGGGGTCCAGTTCAGCTGAAGAAAGAATCTTCAAGGAGTCTTCAGGGATTCTTCAGTGAAGATTTTGGCACCAATACGAAGACTATCATTTTCTCAAACTAGAGCATAGTCATTCATGTAATGATGGCTACCTCCTGCAATTCCGGAGGAAATCTTTGGTAAGGGGTCCTTTTTTGTTTTTTTTTTTTTGTGGGGCCCAGGGGTCCAATTCAGCTGAAGAAAGAATCTTCAAGGAGTCTTCAGGGATTCTTCAGTGAAGATTTTGGCGCCAATACGAAGACTATCATTTTCTCAAACTAGAGTATAGTCATTCATGTAATGATGGCCACGTCCGGCGATTCCGGAGGAAATCTTTGCTAAGGGGTCCTTTTTTGTTTTTTTTGTGGGGCCCAGGGGTCCAATTCAGCTGAAGAAAGAATCTTCAAGGAGTCTTCAGGGATTCTTCGGTGAATATTTAGAAGCCAATACGAAGACTATCATTTTGTCAAACTAGACCATAGTCATTCATGTAATGATGGCCACCTCCGGCAATTCCGGAGGAAATCTTTGGTAAGGGGTCCTTTTTTTTTTTTTTTTTTTTTTGTGGGGCCCAGGGGTCCAGTTCAGCTGAAGAAAGAATCTTCAAGGAGTCTTCAGGGATTCTTTGGTGAATATTTTGGCACCAATACGAAGACTATTATTTTCTCAAACTAGAGCATAGTCATTCATGTAATGATGGCCACCTCCGACGATTCCGGAGGAAATCTTTGGTAAGGGGTCCTTTTTTTTTTTTTTTTTTTTTTGTGGGGCCCAGGGGTCCAATTCAGCTGAAGAAAGAATCTTCAAGGAGTCTTCAGGGATTCTTCGGTGAAGATTTTGGCGCCAATACTAAGACTATCATTTTCTCAAACTAGAGTATAGTCATAAAGGCTACCAGCTATATAAATGGTAGAAATTACCCTTGAAATTGAAATATGACACCTGTTATACTGCTGAAGAAAGAGTCGTCAAGGAGTCTTCAGGGAATCTTGGGTGAGGATTTTGGAGCCAATATGAAGACTATCATTTTCTAAAACTAGAGCATAGTCATTCATGTAATGATGGCCACCTCCGGCGATTCCGGAGGAAATCTTTGGTAAGGGGTCCTTTTTTGTTTTTTTTTTGTAGGGCCCAGGGGTCCAATTTAGCTGAAGAAAGAATCTTCAAAGAGTCTTCAGGGATTCTTCGGTGAAGATTTTGGAGCCAATACGAAGATTATCATTTTCTCAAACTAGAGCATAGTCATTCATGTAATGATGGCCACCTCCGGCAATTCCGGAGGAAATATTTGGTAAGGGGTCCTTTTTTTTTTTTTTTTTTTTTGTGGGGCCCAGGGGTCCAGTTCAGCTGAAGAAAGAATCTTCAAGGAGTCTTCAGGGATTCTTCGGTGAAGATTTTGGCGCCAATACGAAGATTATCATTTTCTCAAACTAGAGCATAGTCATTCATGTAATGATGGCCACCTCCAGCGATTCCGGAGGAAATCTTTGGTAAGGGCTCCTTTTTTTTTTTTTTGTGGGGCCCAGGGGTCCAATTCAGCTGAAGAAAGAATCTTCAAGGAGTCTTCAGGGATTCTTTGGTGAAGATTTTGGCGCCAATACGAAGACTATCATTTTCTCAAACTAGAGCATAGTCATTCATGTAATGATGGCCACCTCCGGCGATTCCGGAGGAAATCTTTGGTCGGGGGTCCTTTTTTTTTTCGTGGGGCCCAGGGGTCCAGTTCAGCTGAAGAAAGAATCTTCAAGGAGTCTTCAGGAATTCTTCGGTGAAGATTTTGGCGCCAATACGAAGACTATCATTTTCTCAAACTAGAGCATAGTCATTCATGTAATGATGGCCACCTCCGGCGATTCCAGAGGAAATCTTTGGTAAGGGGTCCTTTTTTGTTTTTTTTTTGTGGGGCCCAGTGGTCCAATTCAGCTGAAGAAAGAAACTTCAAGGAGTCTTCAGGGATTCTTCGGTGAATATTTTGGAGCCAATACGAAGACTATCATTTTCTCAAACTAGAGCATAGTCATTCATGCAATGATGGCAACCTCCGGCGATTCCGGAGGAAATCTTTGGTAAGGGGTCCTTTTTTTTTTTTTTTTTTTTTTTTTGTGGGGCCCAGGGGTCCAGTTCAGCTGAAGAGCGAATCTTCAAGGAGTCTTCAGGGATTCTTCGGTGAAGATTTTGGAGCCAATACGAAGACTATCATTTTCTCAAACTAAAGCATAGTCATTCATGTAATGATGGCCACCTCCGGCGATTCCGGAGGAAATATTTGGTAAGGAGTCCTTTTTTGTTTTTTTTGTGGGGCCCAGGGGTCCAATTCAGCCGAAGAAAGAATCTTCAAAGAGTCTTCAGGGATTCTTCGATGAAGATTTTGGAGCCAATACGAAGACTATCATTTTCTCAAACTAGAGCATAGTCATTCATGTAATGATGGCCACCTCCGGCGATTCCGGAGGAAATCTTTGGTAAGGGGTCCTTTTTTGTTTTTGTTTGTGGGGCCCAGGGGTCCAATTCAGCTGAAGAAAGAATCTTCAAGGAGTCTTCAGGGATTCTTCGGTGAAGATTTTGGCGCCAATACGAAGACTATCATTTTCTCAAACTAGAGTTTAGTCATTCATGTAATAATGGCCACCTCCGGTGATTCCGGAGGAAATCTTTGGTAAGGGGTGTTTTTTTGTTTTTTTTTGTGGGGCCCAGGGGTTCAATTCAGCTGAAGAAAGAATCTTCAAGGAGTCTTCAGGGATTCTTCGGTGAAGATTTTAGCGCCAATACGAAGACTATCATTTTCTCAAACTAGAGCTTAGTCATTCATGTAATAATGGCCACCTCCGGCGATTCCGGAAGAAATCTTTGGTAAGGGGTCCTTTTTTGTTTTTTTTTTTGTGGGGCCCAGGGGTCCAATTCAGCTGAAGAAAGAATCTTCAAGGAGTCTTCAGGGATTCTTCGGTGAAGATTTTGGCACTAATACGAAGACTATCATTTTCTCAAACTAGAGCATAGTCATTCATGTAATGATGGCCACCTCCGGCGATTCCGGAGGAAATATTTGGTAAAGGGTCCTTTTTTGTTTTTTTTTTGTGGGGCCCAGGGGTCCAATTCAGCTGAAGAAAGAATCTTCAAGGAGTCTTCAGGGATTCTTCGGTGAAGATTTTGGAGCCAATACGAAGACTATCATTTTCTCAAACTAGAGCATAGTCATTCATGTAATGATGGCCACCTCCGGCGATTCCGGAGGAAATCTTTGGTAAGGGGTCCTTTTTTGTTTTTTTTTTGTGGGGCCCAGGGGTCCAGTTCAGCTGAAGAAAGAATCTTCAAGGAGTCTTCAGGGATTCTTCGGTGATGATTTTGGCGCCAATACGAAGACTATCATTTTCTCAAACTAGAGCATAGTCATTCATGTAATGATGGCCACCTCCGGCGATTCCGGAGGAAATCTTTGGTAAGGGGTCCTTTTTTGTTTTTTTTTTGGGGGGGGCCCAGAGGTCCAATTCAGCTGAAGAAAGAATCTTCAAGGAGTCTTCAGGGATTCTATGGTGAATATTTTGGAGCCAATACGAAGACTATCATTTTCTCAAACTAGAGCATAGTCATTCATGTAATGATGGCCACCTCCGGTGATTCCGGAGGAAATCTTTGGTAAGGGGTCCTTTTTTTTTTTTTTTTTTTTGTGGGGACCAGGGGTCCAGTTCAGCTGAAGAAAGAATCTTCAAGGAGTCTTCAGGAATTCTTCGGTGAAGATTTTGGTGCCAATACGAAGACTATCATTTTCTCAAACTAGAGCATAGTCATTCATGTAATGATGGCTACCTCCGGCGATTCCGGAGGAAATCTTTGGTAAGGGGTAGTTTTTTTTTTTTTTTTTGTGGGGCCCAGGAGTCCAATTCAGCTGAAGAAAGAATCTTCAAGGAGTCTTCAGGGATTCTTCGGTGAAGATTTTGGCGCCAATACGAAGACTATCATTTTCTCTAACTAGAGCCTAGTCATTCATGTAATGATGGCCACCTCCAGCGATTCAGGACTAAATCTTTGGTAACGGGTCCTTTTTTGTTTTTTTTTTTTGTGGGGCCCAGTGGTCCAATTCAGCTGAAGAAAGAATCTTCAAGGAGTCTTCAGGGATTCTTCGGTGAATATTTTGGAGCCAATACGAAGACTATCATTTTCTCAAACTAGAGCATAGTCATTCATGTAATGATGGCCACCTCCGGCGATTCCGGAGGAAATCTTTGGTAAGGGGTCCTTTTTTTTTTTTTTTTTGTGGGGCCCAGGGGTCCAGTTCAGCTGAAGAAAGAATCTTCAAGGAGTCTTCAGGGATTCTTCGGTGAAGATTTTGGCGCCAATACGAAGACTATCATTTTCTCAAACTAGAGCATAGTCATTCATGTAATGATGGCCACCTCCGGCGATTCCGGAGGAAATCTTTGGGAAGGGGTCCTTTTTTGTTTTGTTTTTTTGTGGGGTCCAGGGGTCCAATTCAGCTGAAGAAATAATCTTCAAGGAGTCTTCAGGGATTCTTCGGTGAAGATTTTGGCGCCAATACTAAGACTATCATTTTCTCAAACTAGAGCATAGTCATAAAGGCTACCAGCTATATAAATGGTAGAAATTACCCTTGAAATTGAAAAATGACACCTGTTATACTGCTGAAGAAAGAGTCTTCAAGGAGTCTTCAGGGAATCTTGGGTGAGGATTCTGGAGCCAATATGAAGACTATCATTTTCTAAAACTAGAGCATAGTCATTCATGTAATGATGGCCACCTCCGGCGATTCCGGAGGAAATCTTTGGTAAGGGGTCCTTTTTGTTTTTTTTTTTTTTGTGGGGCCCAGGGGTCCAATTCAGCTGAAGAAAGAATCTTCAAAGAGTCTTCAGGGATTCTTCGGTGAAGATTTTGGAGCCAATACGAAGACTATCATTTTCTCAAACTAGAGCATAGTCATTCATGTAATGATGGCCACCTCCGGCGATTCCGGAGGAAATCTTTGGTAAGGCGTCCTTTTTTTTTGGGGGGGGGGGGGCCCAGGGGTCCAGTTCAGCTGATGAAAGAATCTTCAACGATTCTTCAGGGATTCCTCGGTGAAGATTTTGGCGCCAATACGAAGACTATCATTTTCTCAAACTAGAGCGTAGTCATTCATGTAATGATGGCCACCTCCGGCGATTCCGGAGGAAATCTTTGGTAAGGGGTTCTTTTTTGTTTTTTTTTGTGGGGCCCCGTGGTCCAATTCAGCTGAAGAAAGAATCTTCAAGGAGTGTTCAGGGATTCTTCGGTGAATATTTTGGAGCCAATACGAAGACTATCATTTTCTCAAACTAGAGCATAGTCATTCATGTAATGATGGCCACCTCCGGCGATTCCGGAGGAAATCTTTGGTTGTGTTTTTTTTTTTTTTTTTTTTTTTTTGTGGGGCCCAGGGGTCCAGTTCAGCTGAAGAAAGAATCTTCAAGGAGTTTTCAGGGATTCTTCGGTGAAGATTTTGGCGCCAATACGAAGACTATCATTTTTTCAAACTAGAGCATAGTCATTCATGTAATGATGGCTTCCTCCGGCGATTCCGGAGGAAATCTTTGGTAAGGGGTATTTTTTTTTTTTTTTTTTTGTGGGGCCCAGGGGTCCAATTCAGCTGAAGAAAGAATATTCAAGGAGTCTTCAGGGATTCTTCGGTGAAGATTTTGGCGCCAATACGAAGACTATCATTTTCTCAAACTAGAGCATAGTCATTCATGTAATGATGGCCACCTCCGGCGATTCCGGAGGAAATCTTTGGTAAGGGGTCCTTTTTTGTTTTTTTTTGTGGGGCCCAGTGGTCCAATTCAGCTGAAGAAAGAATCTTCAAGGAGTCTTCAGGGATTCTTCGGTGAATATTTTGGAGCCAATACGAAGACTATCATTTTCTCAAACTAGAGCATAGTCATTCATGTAATGATGGCCACCTCCGGCGATTCCGGAGGAAATCTTTGGTAGTGTTTTTTTTTTTTTTTTTTTTTTTTTTGTGGGGCCCAGGGGTCCAGTTCAGCTGAAGAAAGAATCTTCAAGGAGTCTTCAGGGATTCTTTGGTGAAGATTCTGGCGCTGATACGAAGACTATTATTTTTTCAAACTAGAGCATAGTCATTCATGTAATGATGGACACCTCCGGCGATTCCGGAGGAAATCTTTGGTAAGGGGTCCTTTTTTGTTTTTTTTTGTGGGGCCCAGTGGTCCAATTCAGCTGAAGAAAGAATCTTCCAGGAGTCTTCAGGGATTCTTCAGTGAATATTTTGGAGCCAATACGAAGACTATCATTTTCTCAAACTATAGCATAGTCATTCATGTAATGATGGCCACCTCCGGCGATTCCGGAGGAAATCTTTGGTAAGGGGTCGTTTTTTGTTTTGTTTTTTTTGTGGGGCCCAGGGGTCCAGTTCAGCTGAAGAAACAAACTTCAAGGAGTCTTCAGGGATTCTTCTGTGAAGATTTTGGCGCCAATACGAAGACTATCATTTTCTCAAACTAGAGCATAGTCATTCATGTAATGATGGACACCTCCGGCGATTCCAGAGGAAATCTTTGGTAAGGGGTCCTTTTTTTTTTTTTTTTTTTGTGGGGCCCAGTGGTCCAATTCAGCTGAAGAAAGAATCTTCAAGGAGTCTTCAGGGATTCTTCGGTGAATATTTTGGAGCCAATACGAAGACTATCATTTTCTCAAACTAGAGCATAGTCATTCATGCAATGATGGCAACCTCCGGCGATTCCTTAGGAAATCTTTGGTAAGGGGTCCTTTTTTTTTTTTTTTTTTTTTGTGGGGCCCAGGGGTCCAGTTCAGCTGAAGAGCGAATCTTCAAGGAGTCTTCAGGGATTCTTCGGTGAAGATTTTGCGCCAATACGAAGACTATCATTTTCTCAAACTAGAGCATAGTCATTCATGTAATGATGGCCACCTCCGGCGATTCCGGAGGAAATATTTGGTAAGGGGTCCTTTTTTGTTTTTTTGGGGGGCCCAGGAGTCCAATTCAGCTGAAGAAAGAATCTTCAAAGAGTCTTCAGGGATTCTTCGGTGAAGATTTTGGAGCCAATACGAAGACTATCATTTTCTCAAACTAGAGCATAGTCATTCATGTAATGATGGCCACCTCCGGCGATTCCGGAGGAAATCTTTGGGAAGGGGTCCTTTTTTGTTTTTGTTTGTGGGGCCCAGGGGTCCAATTCATCTGAAGAAAGAATCTTCAAGGATTCTTCAGGGATTCTTCGGTGAAGATTTTGGCGCCAATACGAAGACTATCATTTTCACAAACTAGAGCTTAGTCATTCATGTAATAATGGCCACCTCCGGCGATTCCGGAGGAAATCTTTGGTAAGGGGTCTTTTTTTGTTTTTTTTTGTGGGGCCCAGGGGTTCAATCCAGCTGAAGAAAGAATCTTCAAGGAGTCTTCAGGGATTCTTCGGTGAAGATTTTGGCGCCAATACGAAGACTATCATTTTCTCAAACTAGAGCTTAGTCATTCATGTAATAATGGCCACCTCCGGCGATTCCGGAGGAAATCTTTGGTATGGGGTCCTTTTTTGTTTTTTTTTTGTGGGGCCCGGGGGTCCAATTCAGCTGAAGAAAGAATCTTCAAAGAGTCTTCAGGGATTATTCTTTGAAGATTTTGGAGCCAATACGAAGACTATCATTTTCTCAAACTAGAGCATAGTCATTCATGTAATGATGGCCACCTCCGGCGATTCCGGAGGAAATCTTTGGTAAGGGGTCCTTTTTTTTTTTTTTTTTTTTTTGGGGGCCCAGGGGTCCACTTCAGCTGAAGAGCGAATCTTCAAGGAGTCTTCAGGGATTCTTCAGTGAAGATTTTGGCACCAATACGAAGACTATCATTTTCTCAAACTAGAGCATAGTCATTCATGTAATGATGGCTACCTCCTGCAATTCCGGAGGAAATCAATGGTAAGGGGTCCTTTTTTTTTTTTTTTTTGTGGGCCCAGGGGTCCAATTCAGCTGAAAAAAGAATCTTCAAGGAGTCTTCAGGGATTCTTCGGTGAAGATTTTGGCGCCAATACGAAGACTATCATTTTCTCAAACTAGAGCATAGTCATTCATGTAATGATGGCCACCTCCGGTGATTCCGGAGGAAATCTTTGGTAAGGGGTCCTTTTTTGTTTTTTTTTTTTTTTGTGGGGCCCAGGGGTCCAATTCAGCTGAAGAAAGAATCTTGAAGGAGTCTTCAGGGATTCTACGGTGAATATTTTGAAGCCAATACGAAGACTATCATTTTCTCAAACTAGAGCATAGTCATTCATGTAATGATGGCCACCTCCGGCGATTCCGGAGGAAATCTTTGGTAAGGGGTCCTTTTTTTTTTTTTTTTTGTGGGGCCCAGGGGTCCAGTTCAGCTGAAGAAAGAATCTTCAAGGAGTCTTCAGGGATTCTTCGGTGAAGATTTTGGCACTAATACGAAGACTATTATTTTCTCAAACTAGAGCATAGTCATTCATGTAATGATGGCCACCTCCGGCGATTCCGGAGGAAATCTTTGGTAAGGGGTCCTTTTTTGTTTTTTTTTTCGTGGGGCCCAGGGGTCCAATTCAGCTGAAGAAAGAATCTTCAAGGAGTCTTCAGGGATTCTACAGTGAATATTTTGGAGCCAATACGAAGACTATCATTTTCTCAAACTAGAGCATAGTCATTCATGTAATGATGGCCACCTCCGGCGATTCCGGAGGAAATCTTTGGTAAGGGGTCCTTTTTTTTTTTTTTTTGTGGGACCCAGGGGTCCAGTTCAGCTGAAGAAAGAATCTTCAAGGAGTCTTCAGGGATTCTTCGGTGAAGATTTTGGCGCCAATACGAAGACTATCATTTTCTCAAACTAGAGCATAGTCATTCATGTAATGATGGCTACCTCCGGCGATTCCGGAGGAAATCTTTGGTAAGGGGTAGTTTTTTTTTTTTTTTTGTGGGGCCCAGGAGTCCAATTCAGCTGAAGAAAGAATCTTCAAGGAGTCTTCAGGGATTCTTCGGTGAAGATTTTGGCGCCAATACGAAGACTATCATTTTCTCTAACTAGAGCCTAGTCATTCATGTAATGATGGCCACCTCCGGCGATTCCGGAGGAAATCTTTGGTAACGGGTCCTTTTTTGTTTTTTTTTTTTGTGGGGCCCAGTGGTCCAATTCAGCTGAAGAAAGAATCTTCAAGGAGTCTTCAGGGACTCTTCGGTGAATATTTTGGAGCCAATACGAAGACTATCATTTTCTCAAACTAGAGCATAGTCATTCATGTAATGATGGCCACCTCCGGCGATTCCGGAGGAAATCTTTGGTAAGGGGTCCTTATTTTTTTTTTTTTGTGGGGCCCAGGGGTCCAGTTCAGCTGAAGAAAGAATCTTCAAGGAGTCTTCAGGGATTCTTCGGTGAAGATTTTGGCGCCAATACGAAGACTATCATTTTCTCAAACTAGAGCATAGTCATTCATGTAATGATGGTCACCTCCGTCGATTCCGGAGGAAATCTTTGGTAATTGGTCCTTTTTTGTTTTGTTTTTTTGTGGGGTCCAGGGGTCCAATTCAGCTGAAGAAAGAATCTTCAAGGAGTCTTCAGGGATTCTTCGGTGAAGATTTTGGCGCCAATACTAAGACTATCATTTTCTCAAACTAGAGCATAGTCATAAAGGCTACCAGCTATATAAATGGTAGAAATTACCCTTGAAATTGAAAAATGACACCTGTTATACTGCTGAAGAAAGAGTCTTCAAGGAGTCTTCAGGGAATCTTGGGTGAGGATTCTGGAGCCAATATGAAGACTATCATTTTCTCAAACTAGAGCATAGTCATTCATGTAATGATGGCCACCTCCGGCGATTCCGGAGGAAATCTTTGGTAAGGGGTCCTTTTCGTTTTTTTTTTTTTTGTGGGGCCCAGGGGTCCAATTCAGCTGAAGAAAGAATCTTCAAAGAGTCTTCAGGGATTCTTCGGTGAAGATTTTGGAGCCAATACGAAGACTATCATTTTCTCAAACTAGAGCATAGTCATTCATGTAATGATGGCCACCTCCGGCGATTCCGGAGGAAATCTTTGGTAAGGCGTCCTTTTTTTTTGGGGGGGGGGCCCAGGGGTCCAGTTCAGTTGATGAAAGAATCTTCAAGGAGTCTTCAGGGATTCCTCGGTGAAGATTTTGGCGCCAATACGAAGACTATCATTTTCTCAAACTAGAGCGTAGTCATTCATGTAATGATGGCCACCTCCGGCGATTCCGGAGGAAATCTTTGGTAAGGGGTCCTTTTTTGTTTTTTTTTTGTGGGGCCCAGTGGTCCAATTCAGCTGAAGAAAGAATCTTCAAAGAGTCTTCAGGGATTCTTCGGTGAAGATTTTGGAGCCAATACGAAGACTATCATTTTCTCAAACTAGATCATAGTCATTCATGTAATGATGGCCACCTCCGGTGATTCCGGAGGAAATCTTTGGTAAGGGGTCCTTTTTTGTTTTTGTTTGTGGGGCCCAGGGGTCCAATTCATCTGAAGAAAGAATCTTCAAGGATTCTTCAGGGATTCTTCGGTGAAGATTTTGGCGCCAATACGAAGACTATCATTTTCACAAACTAGAGCTTAGTCATTCATGTAATAATGGCCACCTCCGGCGATTCCGGAGGAAATCTTTGGTAAGGGGTCTTTTTTTGTTTTTTTTTGTGGGGCCCAGGGGTTCAATCCAGCTGAAGAAAGAATCTTCAAGGAGTCTTCAGGGATTCTTCGGTGAAGATTTTGGCGCCAATACGAAGACTATCATTTTCTCAAACAAGAGCTTAGTCATTCATGTAATAATGGCCACCTCCGGTGATTCCGGAGGAAATCTTTGGTATGGGGTCCTTTTTTGTTTTTTTTTTGTGGGGCCCAGGGGTCCAATTCAGCTGAAGAAAGAATCTTCAAAGAGTCTTCAGGGATTATTCTTTGAAGATTTTGGAGCCAATACGAAGACTATCATTTTCTCAAACTAGAGCATAGTCATTCATGTAATGATGGCCACCTCCGGCGATTCCGGAGGAAATCTTTGGTAAGGGGTCCTTTTTTTTTTTTTTTTTTTTTGTGGGGCCCAGGGGTCCAGTTCAGCTGAAGAGCGAATCTTCAAGGAGTCTTCAGGGATTCTTCAGTGAAGATTTTGGCACCAATACGAAGACTATCATTTTCTCAAACTAGAGCATAGTCATTCATGTAATGATGGCTACCTCCTGCAATTCCGGAGGAAATCAATGGTAAGGGGTCCTTTTTTTTTTTTTTTTTTTTGTGGGGCCCAGGGGTCCAATTCAGCTGAAAAAAGAATCTTCAAGGAGTCTTCAGGGATTCTTCGGTGAAGATTTTGGCGCCAATACGAAGACTATCATTTTCTCAAACTAGAGCATAGTCATTCATGTAATGATGGCCACCTCCGGTGATTCCGGAGGAAATCTTTGGTAAGGGGTCCTTTTTTGTTTTTTTTTTTTGTGGGGCCCAGGGGTCCAATTCAGCTGAAGAAAGAATCTTGAAGGAGTCTTCAGGGATTCTACGGTGAATATTTTGAAGCCAATACGAAGACTATCATTTTCTCAAACTAGAGCATAGTCATTCATGTAATGATGGCCACCTCCGGCGATTCCGGAGGAAATCTTTGGTAAGGGGTCCTTTTTTTTTTTTTTTTTGTGGGGCCTAGGGGTCCAGTTCAGCTGAAGAAAGAATCTTCAAGGAGTCTTCAGGGATTCTTCGGTGAAGATTTTGGCACTAATACGAAGACTATTATTTTTTCAAACTAGAGCATAGTCATTCATGTAATGATGGCCACCTCCGGCGATTCCGGAGGAAATCTTTGGTAAGGGGTCCTTTTTTGTTTTTTTTTTTGTGGGGCCCAGGGGTCCAATTCAGCTGAAGAAAGAATCTTCAAGGAGTCTTCAGGGATTCTACAGTGAATATTTTGGAGCCAATACGAAGACTATCATTTTCTCAAACTAGAGCATAGTCATTCATGTAATGATGGCCACCTCCGGCGATTCCGGAGGAAATCTTTGGTAAGGGGTCCTTTTTTTTTTTATTTTTTGTGGGACCCAGGGGTCCAGTTCAGCTGAAGAAAGAATCTTCAAGGAGTCTTCAGGGATTCTTCGGTGAAGATTTTGGCGCCAATACGAAGACTATCATTTTCTCAAACTAGAGCATAGTCATTCATGTAATGATGGCTACCTCCGGCGATTCCGGAGGAAATCTTTGGTAAGGGGTAGTTTTTTTTTTTTTTTGTGGGGCCCAGGAGTCCAATTCAGCTGAAGAAAGAATCTTCAAGGAGTCTTCAGGGATTCTTCGGTGAAGATTTTGGCGCCAATACGAAGACTATCAGTTTCTCTAACTAGAGCCTAGTCATTCATGTAATGATGGCCACCTCCGGCGATTCCGGAGGAAATCTTTGGTAACGGGTCCTTTTTTGTTTTTTTTTTTTGTGGGGCCCAGTGGTCCAATTCAGCTGAAGAAAGAATCTTCAAGGAGTCTTCAGGGACTCTTCGGTGAATATTTTGGAGCCAATACGAAGACTATCATTTTCTCAAACTAGAGCATAGTCATTCATGTAATGATGGCCACCTCCGGCGATTCCGGAGGAAATCTTTGGTAAGGGGTCCTTATTTTTTTTTTTTGTGGGGCCCAGGGGTCCAGTTCAGCTGAAGAAAGAATCTTCAAGGAGTCTTCAGGGATTCTTCGGTGAAGATTTTGGCGCCAATACGAAGACTATCATTTTCTCAAACTAGAGCATAGTCATTCATGTAATGATGGTCACCTCCGTCGATTCCGGAGGAAATCTTTGGGAATTGGTCCTTTTTTGTTTTGTTTTTTTGTGGGGTCCAGGGGTCCAATTCAGCTGAAGAAAGAATCTTCAAGGAGTCTTCAGGGATTCTTCGGTGAAGATTTTGGCGCCAATACTAAGACTATCATTTTCTCAAACTAGAGCATAGTCATAAAGGCTACCAGCTATATAAATGGTAGAAATTACCCTTGAAATTGAAAAATGACACCTGTTATACTGCTGAAGAAAGAGTCTTCAAGGAGTCTTCAGGGAATCTTGGGTGAGGATTCTGGAGCCAATATGAAGACTATCATTTTCTAAAACTAGAGCATAGTCATTCATGTAATGATGGCCACCTCCGGCGATTCCGGAGGAAATCTTTGGTAAGGGGTCCTTTTTGTTTTTTTTTTTTTTGTGGGGCCCAGGGGTCCAATTCAGCTGAAGAAAGAATCTTCAAAGAGTCTTCAGGGATTCTTCGGTGAAGATTTTGGAGCCAATACGAAGACTATCATTTTCTCAAACTAGAGCATAGTCATTCATGTAATGATGGCCACCTCCGGCGATTCCGGAGGAAATCTTTGGTAAGGCGTCCTTTTTTTTGGGGGGGGGGGGCCCAGGGGTCCAGTTCAGTTGATGAAAGAATCTTCAAGGAGTCTTCAGGGATTCCTCGGTGAAGATTTTGGCGCCAATACGAAGACTATCATTTTCTCAAACTAGAGCGTAGTCATTCATGTAATGATGGCCACCTCCGGCGATTCCGGAGGAAATCTTTGGTAAGGGGTCCTTTTTTGTTTTTTTTTTCTGGGGCCCAGTGGTCCAATTCAGCTGAAGAAAGAATCTTCAAGGAGTGTTCAGGGATTCTTCGGTGAATATTTTGGAGCCAATACGAAGACTATCATTTTCTCAAACTAGAGCATAGTCATTCATGTAATGATGGCCACCTCCGGCGATTCCGGAGGAAATCTTTGGTAGTGTTTTTTTTTTTTTTTTTTTGTGGGGCGCAGGGGTCCAGTTCAGCTGAAGAAAGAATCTTCAAGGAGTTTTCAGGGATTCTTCGGTGAAGATTTTGGCGCCAATACGAAGACTATCATTTTTTCAAACTAGAGCATAGTCATTCATGTAATGATGGCTACCTCCGGCGATTCCGGAGGAAATCTTTGGTAAGGGGTATTTTTTTGTTTTTTTTTTTGTGGGGCCCAGGAGTCCAATTCAGCTGAAGAAAGAATATTCAAGGAGTCTTCAGGGATTCTTCGGTGAAGATTTTGGCGCCAATACGAAGACTATCATTTTCTCAAACTAGAGCATAGTCATTCATGTAATGATGGCCACCTCCGGCGATTCCGGAGGAAATCTTTGGTAAGGGGTCCTTTTTTGTTTTTTTTTGTGGGGCCCAGTGGTCCAATTCAGCTGAAGAAAGAATCTTCAAGGAGTCTTCAGGGATTCTTCGGTGAATATTTTGGAGCCAATACGAAGACTATCATTTTCTCAAACTAGAGCATAGTCATTCATGTAATGATGGCCACCTCCGACGATTCCGGAGGAAATCTTTGGTAGTGTTTTTTTTTTTTTTTTTTTTTTTTGTGGGGCCCAGGGGTCCAGTTCAGCTGAAGAAAGAATCTTCAAGGAGTCTTCAGGGATACTTTGGTGAAGATTCTGGCGCCAATACGAAGACTATTATTTTTTCAAACTAGAGCATAGTCATTCATGTAATGATGGACACCTCCGGCGATTCCGGAGGAAATCTTTGGTAAGGGGTCCTTTTTTGTTTTTTTTCTGGGGCCCAGTGGTCCAATTCAGCTGAAGAAAGAATCTTCAAGGAGTCTTCAGGGATTCTTCAGTGAATATTTTGTAGCCAATACGAAGACTATCATTTTCTCAAACTATAGCATAGTCATTCATGTAATGATGGCCACCTCCGGCGATTCCGGAGGAAATCTTTGGTAAGGGGTCCTTTTTTGTTTTGTTTTTTTTGTGGGGCCCAGGGGTCCAGTTCAGCTGAAGAAACAAACTTCAAGGAGTCTTCAGGGATTCTTCGGTGAAGATTTTGGCGCCAATACGAAGACTATCATTTTCTCAAACTAGAGCATAGTCATTCATGTAATGATGGACACCTCCGGCGATTCCAGAGGAAATCTTTGGTAAGGGGTCCTTTTTTTTTTTTTTTTTGTGGGGCCCAGTGGTCCAATTCAGCTGAAGAAAGAATCTTCAAGGAGTCTTCAGGGACTCTTCGGTGAATATTTTGGAGCCAATACGAAGACTATCATTTTCTCAAACTAGAGCATAGTCATTCATGTAATGATGGCCACCTCCGGCGATTCCGGAGGAAATCTTTGGTAAGGGGTCCTTATTTTTTTTTTTTTGTGGGGCCCAGGGGTCCAGTTCAGCTGAAGAAAGAATCTTCAAGGAGTCTTCAGGGATTCTTCGGTGAAGATTTTGGCGCCAATACGAAGACTATCATTTTCTCAAACTAGAGCATAGTCATTCATGTAATGATGGTCACCTCCGTCGATTCCGGAGGAAATCTTTGGGAATTGGTCCTTTTTTGTTTTGTTTTTTTGTGGGGTCCAGGGGTCCAATTCAGCTGAAGAAAGAATCTTCAAGGAGTCTTCAGGGATTCTTCGGTGAAGATTTTGGCGCCAATACTAAGACTATCATTTTCTCAAACTAGAGCATAGTCATAAAGGCTACCAGCTATATAAATGGTAGAAATTACCCTTGAAATTGAAAAATGACACCTGTTATACTGCTGAAGAAAGAGTCTTCAAGGAGTCTTCAGGGAATCTTGGGTGAGGATTCTGGAGCCAATATGAAGACTATCATTTTCTAAAACTAGAGCATAGTCATTCATGTAATGATGGCCACCTCCGGCGATTCCGGAGGAAATCTTTGGTAAGGGGTCCTTTTTGTTTTTTTTTTTTTTGTGGGGCCCAGGGGTCCAATTCAGCTGAAGAAAGAATCTTCAAAGAGTCTTCAGGGATTCTTCGGTGAAGATTTTGGAGCCAATACGAAGACTATCATTTTCTCAAACTAGAGCATAGTCATTCATGTAATGATGGCCACCTCCGGCGATTCCGGAGGAAATCTTTGGTAAGGCGTCCTTTTTTTTGGGGGGGGGGGCCCAGGGGTCCAGTTCAGTTGATGAAAGAATCTTCAAGGAGTCTTCAGGGATTCCTCGGTGAAGATTTTGGCGCCAATACGAAGACTATCATTTTCTCAAACTAGAGCGTAGTCATTCATGTAATGATGGCCACCTCCGGCGATTCCGGAGGAAATCTTTGGTAAGGGGTCCTTTTTTGTTTTTTTTTTGTGGGGCCCAGTGGTCCAATTCAGCTGAAGAAAGAATCTTCAAGGAGTCTTCAGGGATTCTTCGGTGAATATTTTGGAGCCAATACGAAGACTATCATTTTCTCAAACTAGAGCATAGTCATTCATGTAATGATGGCCACCTCCGGCGATTCCGGAGGAAATCTTTGGTAGTGTTTTTTTTTTTTTTTTTTTGAGGGGCGCAGGGGTCCAGTTCAGCTGAAGAAAGAATCTTCAAGGAGTTTTCAGGGATTCTTCGGTGAAGATTTTGGCGCCAATACGAAGACTATCATTTTTTCAAACTAGAGCATAGTCATTCATGTAATGATGGCTACCTCCGGCGATTCCGGAGGAAATCTTTGGTAAGGGGTATTTTTTTGTTTTTTTTTTTTGTGGGGCCCAGGAGTCCAATTCAGCTGAAGAAAGAATATTCAAGGAGTCTTCAGGGATTCTTCGGTGAAGATTTTGGCGCCAATACGAAGACTATCATTTTCTCAAACTAGAGCATAGTCATTCATGTAATGATGGCCACCTCCGGCGATTCCGGAGGAAATCTTTGGTAAGGGGTCCTTTTTTGTTTTTTTTTGTGGGGCCCAGTGGTCCAATTCAGCTGAAGAAAGAATCTTCAAGGAGTCTTCAGGGATTCTTCGGTGAATATTTTGGAGCCAATACGAAGACTATCATTTTCTCAAACTAGAGCATAGTCATTCATGTAATGATGGCCACCTCCGGCGATTCCGGAGGAAATCTTTGGTAGTGTTTTTTTTTTTTTTTTTTTTTTTTTTGTGGGGCCCAGGGGTCCAGTTCAGCTGAAGAAAGAATCTTCAAGGAGTCTTCAGGGATACTTTGGTGAAGATTCTGGCGCCAATACGAAGACTATTATTTTTTCAAACTAGAGCATAGTCATTCATGTAATGATGGACACCTCCGGCGATTCCGGAGGAAATCTTTGGTAAGGGGTCCTTTTTTGTTTTTTTTCTGGGGCCCAGTGGTCCAATTCAGCTGAAGAAAGAATCTTCAAGGAGTCTTCAGGGATTCTTCAGTGAATATTTTGTAGCCAATACGAAGACTATCATTTTCTCAAACTATAGCATAGTCATTCATGTAATGATGGCCACCTGCGGCGATTCCGGAGGAAATCTTTGGTAAGGGGTCCTTTTTTGTTTTGTTTTTTTTGTGGGGCCCAGGGGTCCAGTTCAGCTGAAGAAACAAACTTCAAGGAGTCTTCAGGGATTCTTCGGTGAAGATTTTGGCGCCAATACGAAGACTATCATTTTCTCAAACTAGAGCATAGTCATTCATGTAATGATGGACACCTCCGGCGATTCCAGAGGAAATCTTTGGTAAGGGGTCCTTTTTTTTTTTTTTTTTGTGGGGCCCAGTGGTCCAATTCAGCTGAAGAAAGAATCTTCAAGGAGTCTTCAGGGATTCTTCGGTGAATATTTTGGAGCCAATACGAAGACTATCATTTTCTCAAACTAGAGCATAGTCATTCATGTAATGATGGCCACCTCCGGCGATTCCGGAGGAAATCTTTGGTAGTGTTTTTTTTTTTTTTTTTTTTTTTGTGGGGCCCAGGGGTCCAGTTCAGCTGAAGAAAGAATCTTCAAGGAGTCTTCAGGGATACTTTGGTGAAGATTCTGGCGCCAATACGAAGACTATTATTTTTTCAAACTAGAGCATAGTCATTCATGTAATGATGGACACCTCCGGCGATTCCGGAGGAAATCTTTGGTAAGGGGTCCTTTTTTGTTTTTTTTCTGGGGCCCAGTGGTCCAATTCAGCTGAAGAAAGAATCTTCAAGGAGTCTTCAGGGATTCTTCAGTGAATATTTTGTAGCCAATACGAAGACTATCATTTTCTCAAACTATAGCATAGTCATTCATGTAATGATGGCCACCTCCGGCGATTCCGGAGGAAATCTTTGGTAAGGGGTCCTTTTTTGTTTTGTTTTTTTTGTGGGGCCCAGGGGTCCAGTTCAGCTGAAGAAACAAACTTCAAGGAGTCTTCAGGGATTCTTCGGTGAAGATTTTGGCGCCAATACGAAGACTATCATTTTCTCAAACTAGAGCATAGTCATTCATGTAATGATGGACACCTCCGGCGATTCCAGAGGAAATCTTTGGTAAGGGGTCCTTTTTTTTTTTTTTTGTGGGGCCCAGTGGTCCAATTCAGCTGAAGAAAGAATCTTCAAGGAGTCTTCAGGGATTCTTCGGTGAATATTTTGGAGCCAATACGAAGACTATCATTTTCTCAAACTAGAGCATAGTCATTCATGCAATGATGGCAACCTCCGGCGATTCCTTAGGAAATCTTTGGTAAGGGGTCCTTTTTTTTTTTTTTTTTTTTGTGGGGCCGAGGGGTCCAGTTCAGCTGAAGAGCGAATCTTCAAGGAGTCTTCAGGGATTCTTCGGTGAAGATTTTGCGCCAATACGAAGACTATCATTTTCTCAAACTAGAGCATAGTCATTCATGTAATGATGGCCACCTCCGGCGATTCCGGAGGAAATATTTGGTAAGGGGTCCTTTTTTGTTTTTTTGGGGGGGCCCAGGAGTCCAATTCAGCTGAAGAAAGAATCTTCAAAGAGTCTTCAGGGATTCTTCGGTGAAGATTTTGGAGCCAATACGAAGACTATCATTTTCTCAAACTAGAGCATAGTCATTCATGTAATGATGGCCACCTCCGGCGATTCCAGAGGAAATCTTTGGTAAGGGGTCTTTTTTTGTTTTTGTTTGTGGGGCCCAGGGGTCCAATTCATCTGAAGAAAGAATCTTCAAGGATTCTTCAGGGATTCTTCGGTGAAGATTTTGGCGCCAATACGAAGACTATCATTTTCTCAAACTAGAGCTTAGTCATTCATGTAATAATGGCTACCTCCGGCGATTCTGGAGGAAATCTGTGGTATGGGGTCTTTTTTTGTTTTTTTTTGTGGGGCCCAGGGGTTCAATTCAGCTGAAGAAAGAATCTTCAAGGAGTCTTCAGGGATTCTTCGGTGAAGATTTTGGCGCCAATACGAAGACTATCATTTTCTCAAACTAGAGCTTAGTCATTCATGTAATAATGGCCACCTCCGGCGATTCCGGAGGAAATCTTTGGTAAGGGGTCCTTTTTTGTTTTTTTTTGTGGGGCCCAGGGGTCCAATTCAGCTGAAGAAAGAATCTTCAAAGAGTCTTCAGGGATTATTATTTGAAGATTTTGGAGCCAATACGAAGACTATCATTTTCTCAAACTAGAGCATAGTCATTCATGTAATGATGGCCACCTCCGGCGATTCCGGAGGAAATCTTTGGTAAGGGGTCCTTTTTTGTTTTTTTTTCTTTTGTGGGGCCCAGGGGTCCAGTTCAGCTGAAGAGCGAATCTTCAAGGAGTCTTCAGGGATTCTTCAGTGAAGATTTTGGCACCAATACGAAGACTATCATTTTCTCAAACTAGAGCATAGTCATTCATGTAATGATGGCTACCTCCTGCAATTCCGGAGGAAATCTTTGGTAAGGGGTCCTTTTTTTTTTTTTTGTGGGGCCCAGGGGTCCAATTCAGCTGAAAAAAGAATCTTCAAGGAGTCTTCAGGGATTCTTCGGTGAAGATTTTGGCGCCAATACAAAGACTATCATTTTCTCAAACTAGAGGATAGTCATTCATGTAATGATGGCCACCTCCGGCGATTCCGTAGGAAATCTTTGGTAAGGGGTCCTTTTTTTTTTTTTTTGTGGGGCCCAGGGGTCCAATTCAGCTGAAGAAAGAATCTTGAAGGAGTATTCAGGGATTCTACGGTGAATATTTTGAAGCCAATACGAAGACTATCATTTTCTCAAACTAGAGGATAGTCATTCATGTAATGATGGCCACCTCCGGCGATTCGGAGGAAATCTTTGGTAAGGGGTCCTTTTTTGTTTTTTTTTTTTTGTGGGGCCCAGGGGTCCAGTTCAGCTGAAGAAAGAATCTTCAAGGAGTCTTCAGGGATTCTTCGGTGAAGATTTTGGCACTAATACGAAGACTATCATTTTCTCAAACTAGAGCATAGTCATTCATGTAATGATGGCCACCTCCGGCGATTCCGGAGGAAATCTTTGGTAAGGGGTCCTTTTTTGTTTTTTTTTTGTGGGGCCCAGGGGTCCAATTCAGCTGAAGAAAGAATCTTCAAGGAGTCTTCAGGGATTCTACGGTGAATATTTTGGAGCCAATACGAAGACTATCATTTTCTCAAACTAGAGCATAGTCATTCATGTAATGATGGCCACCTCCGGCGATTCCGGAGGAAATCTTTGGTAAGGGGTCCTTTTTTTTTTTTTTTTTGTGGGGCCCAGGGGTCCAGTTCAGCTGAAGAAAGAATCTTCAAGGAGTCTTCAGGGATTCTTCGGTGAAGATTTTGGCGCCAATACGAAGACTATCATTTTCTCAAACTAGAGCATAGTCATTCATGTAATGATGGCTACCTCCGGCGATTCCGGAGGAAATCTTTGGTAAGGGGTAGTTTTTTTTTTTTTTGTGGGGCCCAGGAGTCCAATTCAGCTGAAGAAAGAATCTTCAAGGAGTCTTCAGGGATTCTTCGGTGAAGATTTTGGCGCCAATACGAAGACTATCATTTTCTCTAACTAGAGCCTAGTCATTCATGTAATGATGGCCACCTCCGGCGATTCCGGAGGAAATCTTTGGTAACGGGACCTTTTTTGTTTTTTTTTTTGTGGGGCCCAGTGGTCCAATTCAGCTGAAGAAAGAATCTTCAAGGAGTCTTCAGGGATTCTTCGGTGAATATTTTGGAGCCAATACGAAGACTATCATTTTCTCAAACTAGAGCATAGTCATTCATGTAATGATGGCCACCTCCGGCGATTCCGGAGGAAATCTTTGGTAAGGGGTTCTTTTCTTTTTTTTTTTTTGTGGGGCCCAGGGGTCCAGTTCAGCTGAAGAAAGAATCTTCAAGGAGTCTTCAGGGATTCTTCGGTGAAGATTTTGGCGCCAATACGAAGACAATCATTTTCTCAAAGTAGAGCATAGTCATTCATGTAATGATGGCCACCTCCGGTGATTCCGGAGGAAATATTTGGTAAGGGGTCCTTTTTAGTTTTTTTTTTTTGTGTGGCCCAGGGGTCCAATTCAGCTGAAGAAAGAATCTTCAAGGAGTCTTCAGGGTTTCTTCGGTGAAGATTTTGGAGCCAATACGAAGACTATCATTTTCTCAAACTAGAGCATAGTCATTCTTGTAATGATGGCCACCTCCGGCGATTCCGGAGGAAATCTTTGGTAGGGGGTCCTTTTTTTTTTTTGTGGGGCCCAGGGGTCCAGTTCAGCTGAAGAAAGAATCTTCAAGGAGTCTACAGGGATTCTTCGGTGAAGATTTTGGCGCCAATACGAAGACTATCATTTTCTCAAACTAGAGCATAGTCATTCATGTAATGATGGCCACCTCCGGCGATTCCGGAGGAAATCTTTGGTAAGGGGTCCTTTTTTGTTTTTTTTTTTTTTGTGGGGCCAAGGGGTCCAATTTAGCTGAAGAAAGAATCTTCAAGGAGTCTTCAGGGATTCTTCGGTGAAGATTTTGGCGCCAATACTAAGACTATCATTTTCTCAAACTAGAGCATAGTCATAAAGGGTACTAGCTATATAAATGGTAGAAATTACCCTTGAAATTGAAAAATGACACCTGTTATACTGCTGAAGAAAGAGTCTTCAAGGAGTCTTCAGGGAATCTTTGGTGAGGATTTTGGAGCCAATATGAAGACTATCATTTTCTCAAACTAGAGCATAGTCATTCATGTAATGATGGCCACCTCTGGCGATTCCGGAGGAAATCTTTGGTAGGGGGTCCTTTTTTTTTTTTCGTGGGGCCCAGGGGTCCAGGTCAGCTGAAGAAAGAATCTTCAATGAGTCTTCAGGAATTCTTCGGTGAAGTTTTTGGAGCCAATACGAACACTATCATTTTCTCAATCTAGAGCATAGTCATTCATGTCATGATGGCCAACTCCGGCAATACCGGAGGAAATCTTTGGTAAGGGGTCCTTTATTTTTTTTTTTTTTGTTGGGCCCAGGAGTCCAATTCAGCTGAAGAAAGAATCTTCAAGGAGTCTTCAGGGATTCTTCGATAAAGATTTTGGCGCCAATACTAAGACTATCATTTTCTCAAACTAGAGCATAGTCATAAAAGCTACCAACTATATAAATGGTAGAAATTACCCTTGAAATTGAAAAATGACACCTGTTATACTGCTGAAGAAAGAGTCTTCAAGGAGTCTTCAGGGAATCTTGGGTGATGATTTTGGAGCCAATATGAAGACTATCATTTTCTAAAACTAGAGCATAGTCATTCATGTAATGATGGCCACCTCCGGCGATTCCGGAGGAAATCTTTGGTAAGGAGTCCTATTTTGTTTTTTTTTTTGTGGGGCCCAGTGGTCCAATTCAGCTGAAGAAAGAATCTTCAAGGAGTCTTCAGGGATTCTTCGGTGAATATTTTGGAGCCAATACGAAGACTATCATTTTCTCAAACTAGAGCATAGTCATAAAGGCTACCAGCTATATAAATGATAGAAATTACCCTTGAAATTGAAAAATGACCCCTGTTATACTACTGAAGAAAGAGTCTTCAAGGAGTCTTTAGGGAATCTTGTGTGAGGATTTTGCAGCCAATATGAAGACTATCATTTTATAAAACTAGAGCTCAGTCATTCATGTAATGATGGCCACCTCCGGCGATTCCGGAGGAAATCTTTGGTAAGGGGTCCTTTTTTTTTTTTTTTTTTTGTGAGGCCCAGGGGTCCAATTCAGCTGAAGAAAGAATCTTCAAAGAGTCTTCAGGGATTCTTCGGTGAAGATTTTTGAGCCAATACGAAGACTATCATTTTCTCAAACTACAGCATAGTCATTCATGTAATGATAGCCACCTCCGGCGATTCCGGAGGAAATCTTAGGTAAGGGGTCCTTTTTTTTTTTTTTTTTTTTTGTGGGGCCCACGGGTCCAGCTCAGCTGAAGAAAGAATCTTCAAGGAGTCTTCAGGGATTCTTCGGTGAAGATTTTGGCGCCAATACGAAGACTATCATCTTCTCAAACTAGAGCATAGTCATTCATGTAATGATGGCCACCTCCGGCGATTCCGGAGGAAATCTTTGGTAAGGGGTCTTTTTTTTTTTTTGTGGGGCCGAGGGGTCCAATTCAGCTGAAGAAAGAATCTTCAAGGAGTCTTCAGGGATTCTTCGTTGAAGATTTTGGCGCTAATACTAAGACTATCATTTTCTCAAACTAGAGCATAGTCATAAAGGCTACCAGCTATATAAATGGTAGAAATTACCCTTGAAATTAAAAAATGACACCTGTTATACTGCTGAAGAAAGAGTCTTTAAGGAGTCTTCAGGGAATCTTGGGTGAGGATTTTGGAGCCAATACGAAGACTATCATTTTCTAAAACTAGAGCATAGTCATTCATGTAATGATGGCCACCTCCGGCGATTCCGGAGGAAATGTTTGGTAAGGGGTCCTTTTTTGTTTTTTTTTTGTGTGGCCCAGGGGTCCAATTCAGCTGAAGAAAGAATCTTCAAAGAGTCTTCAGGGATTCTTCGGTGAAGATTTTGGAGCCAATACGAAGACTATCATTTTCTCAAACTAAAGCATAGTCATTCATGTAATGATGGCCACCTCCGGTGATTCCGGAGGAAATCTTTGGTAAGGGGTCCTTTTTTGTTTTTTTTTGTTGGGCCCAGGGGTCCAATTCAGCTGAAGAAAGAATCTTCAAGGATTCTTCGGTGAAGATTTTGGCGCCAATACGAAGACTATCATTTTCTCAAACTAGAGCTTAGTCATTCATGTAATGATAGCCACCTCCGGCAATTCCGGAGGAAATCTTTGGTAAGGGGTCCTTTTTTTGTTTTTTTTTGTGGGGCCCAGGGGTCCAATTCAGCTGAAGAAAGAATTTTCAGGGAGTCTTCAGGGATTCTTCGGTGAAGATTTTGGAGCCAATACGAAGACTATCATTTTCTCAAACTAGAACATAGTCATTCTTGTAATGATGGCCACCTCCGGCGATTCTGGAGGAAATCTTTGGTAAGGTGTCCTTTTTTGTTTTTTTTGTGGGGCCCAGGTGTCCAATTCAGCTGAAGAAAGAATCCTCAAGGAGCCTTCAGGGATTCTTCGGTGAAGATTTTGGAGCCAATACGAAGACTATCATTTTCTCAAACTAGAGCATAGTCATTCATGTAATGATGGCCACCTCCGGTGATTCCGGATGAAATCTTTGGTAAGGGGTCCTCTTTTGTTTTTTGTTTTTTTTGTGGGGCCCAGGGGTCCAGTTCAGCTGAAGAAAGAATCTTCAAGGAGTCTTCAGGGATTCTTCGGTGAAGATTTTGGCGCCAATACGAAGACTATCATTTTCTCAAACTAGAGCATAACCATTCATGTAATGATGGCCACCTCCGGCGATTCCGGAGGAAATCTTTGGTAAGGGGTCCTTTTTTTTTTTTTTGTGGGGCCCAGGAGTCCAATTCAGCTGAAGAAAGAATCTTCAAGGAGTCTTCAGGGATTCTTCGGTGAAGATTTTGGCGCCAATACGAAGACTATCATTTTCTCAAACTAGAGCATAGTCATTCATGTAATGATGGCCACCTCCGGTGATTCCGGAGGAAATATTTGGTAAGGGGTCCTTTTTAGTTTTTTTTTTGTGTGGCCCAGGGGTCCAATTCAGCTGAAGAAAGAATCTTCAAGGAGTCTTCAGGGATTCTTCGGTGAAGATTTTGGAGCCAATACGAAGACTATCATTTTCTCAAACTAGAGCATAGTCATTCTTGTAATGATGGCCACCTCCGGCGATTCCGGAGGAAATCTTTGGTAGGGGGTCCTTTTTTTTTTTTTTTTGTGGGGCCCAGGGGTCCAGTTCAGCTGAAGAAAGAATCTTCAAGGAGTCTACAGGGATTCTTCGGTGAAGATTTTGGCGCCAATACGAAGACTATCATTTTCTCAAACTAGAGCATAGTCATTTATGTAATGCTGGCCACCTCCGGCGATTCCGGAGGAAATCTTTGGTAAGGGGTCCTTTTTTGTTTTTTTTTTTTTTTGTGGGGCCAAGGGGTCCAATTTAGCTAAAGAAAGAATCTTCAAGGAGTCTTCAGGGATTCTTCGGTGAAGATTTTGGCGCCAATACTAAGACTATCATTTTCTCAAACTAGAGCATAGTCATAAAGGGTACTAGCTATATAAATGGTAGAAATTACCCTTGAAATTGAAAAATGACACCTGTTATACTGCTGAAGAAAGTCTTCAAGGAGTCTTCAGGGAATCTTTGGTGAGGATTTTGGAGCCAATATGAAGACTATCATTTTCTCAAACTAGAGCATAGTCATTCATGTAATGATGGCCACCTCTGGCGATTCCGGAGGAAATCTTTGGTAGGGGGTCCTTTTTTTTTTCGTGGGGGACAGGGGTCCAGGTCAGCTGAAGAAAGAATCTTCAATGAGTCTTCAGGAATTCTTCGGTGAAGTTTTTGGAGCCAATACGAACACTATCATTTTCTCAAACTAGAGCATAGTCTTTCATGTCATGATGGCCAACTCCGGGAATACCGGAGGAAATCTTTGGTAAGGGGTCCTTTATTTTTTTTTTTTTTTGTTGGGCCCAGGAGTCCAATTCAGCTGAAGAAAGAATCTTCAAGGAGTCTTCAGGGATTCTTCGATAAAGATTTTGGCGCCAATACTAAGACTATCATTTTCTCAAACTAGAGCATAGTCATAAAAGCTACCAACTATATAAATGGTAGAAATTACCCTTGAAATTGAAAAATGACACCTGTTATACTGCTGAAGAAAGAGTCTTCAAGGAGTCTTCAGGGAATCTTGGGTGATGATTTTGGAGCCAATATGAAGACTATCATTTTCTAAAACTAGAGCATAGTCATTCATGTAATGATGGCCACCTCCGGCGATTCCGGAGGAAATCTTTGGTAAGGGGTCCTATTTTGTTTTTTTTTTGTGGGGCCCAGTGGTCCAATTCAGCTGAAGAAAGAATCTTCAAGGAGTCTTCAGGGATTCTTCGGTGAATATTTTGGAGCCAATACGAAGACTATCATTTTCTCAAACTAGAGCATAGTCATAAAGGCTACCAGCTATATAAATGATAGAAATTACCCTTGAAATTGAAAAATGACACCTGTTATACTACTGAAGAAAGAGTCTTCAAGGAGTCTTTAGGGAATCTTGTGTGAGGATTTTGCAGCCAATATGAAGACTATCATTTTCTAAAACTAGAGCACAGTCATTCATGTAATGATGGCCACCTCCGGCGATTCTGGAGGAAATCTTTGGTAAGGGGTCCTTTTTTTTTTTTTTTTTTTGTGAGGCCCAGGGGTCCAATTCAGCTGAAGAAAGAATCTTCAAAGAGTCTTCAGGGATTCTTCGGTGAAGATTTTTGAGCCAATACGAAGACTATCATTTTCTCAAACTACAGCATAGTCATTCATGTAATGATAGCCACCTCCGGCGATTCCGGAGGAAATCTTTGGTAAGGGGTCCTTTTTTTTTTTTTTATTTTGTGGGGCCCAGGGGTCCAGTTCAGCTGAAGAAAGAATCTTCAAGGAGTCTTCAGGGATTCTTCGGTGAAGATTTTGGCGCCAATACGAAGACTATCATCTTCTCAAACTAGAGCATAGTCATTCATGTAATGATGGCCACCTCCGGCGATTCCGGAGGAAATCTTTGGTAAGGGGTCTTTTTTTTTTGTGGGGCCCAGGGGTCCAATTCAGCTGAAGAAAGAATCTTCAAGGAGTCTTCAGGGATTCTTCGGTGAAGATTTTGGCGCTAATACTAAGACTATCATTTTCTCAAACTAGAGCATAGTCATAAAGGCTACCAGCTATATAAATGGTAGAAATTACCCTTGAAATTAAAAAATGACACCTGTTATACTGCTGAAGAAAGAGTCTTTAAGGAGTCTTCAGGGAATCTTGGGTGAGGATTTTGGAGCCAATACGAAGACTATCATTTTCTAAAACTAGAGCATAGTCATTCATGTAATGATGGCCACTTCCGGCGATTCCGGAGGAAATGTTTGGTAAGGGGTCCTTTTTTGTTTTTTTTTGTGTGGCCCAGGGGTCCAATTCAGCTGAAGAAAGAATCTTCAAAGAGTCTTCAGGGATTCTTCGGTGAAGATTTTGGAGCCAATACGAAGACTATCATTTTCTCAAACTAGAGCATAGTCATTCATGTAATGATGGCCACCTCCGGTGATTCCGGAGGAAATCTTTGGTAAGGGGTCCTTTTTTGTTTTTTTTTGTTGGGCCCAGGGGTCCAATTCAGCTGAAGAAAGAATCTTCAAGGAGGGAGTCTTCAGGGATTCTTCGGTGAAGATTTTGGCGCCAATACGAAGACTATCATTTTCTCAAACTAGAGCTTAGTCATTCATGTAATGATGGCCACCTCCGGCAATTCCGGAGGAAATCTTTGGTAAGGGGTCCTTTTTTTTTTTTTGTGGGGCCCAGGGGTCCAATTCAGCTGAAGAAAGAATCTTCAGGGAGTCTTCAGGGATTCTTCGGTGAAGATTTTGGAGCCAATACGAAGACTATCATTTTCTCAAACTAGAACATAGTCATTCTTGTAATGATGGCCACCTCCGGCGATTCTGGAGGAAATCTTTGGTAGGGGGTCCTTTTTTTTTTTTTTTCGTTGGGCCCAGGGGTCCAGTTCAGCTGAAGAAAGAATCTTCAAGGAGTCTTCAGGTATTCTTCGGTGAAGATTTTGGCGCCAATACGAAGGCTATCATTTTCTCAAACTAGAGCATAGTCATTCATGTAATGATGGCCACCTCCGGCGATTCCAGAGGAAATCTTTGGTAAGAGGTCCTTTTTTGTTTTGTTTTTTTTTTTTGTGGGGCCCAGGGGTCCAATTCAGCTGAAGAAAGAATCTTCAAGGAGTCTTCAGGGATTCTTCGATGAAGATTTTGGCGCCAATACTAAGACTATCATTTTCTCAAACTAGAGCATAGTCATAAAGGCTACCAGCTATATAAATGGTAGAAATTACCCTTGAAATTGAAAAATGACACCTGTTACACTGCTGAAGAAAGAGTCTTCAAGGAGTCTTCAGGGAATCTTCGGTGAGGATTTTGGAGCCAATATGAAGACTATCATTTTCTAAACCTAGAGCATAGTCATTCACGTAATGATGGCCACCTCCGGCGATTCCGGAGGAAATCTTTGGTAAGGAGTCCATTTTGTTTTTTTTTGTGGGGCCCAGGGGTCCAATTCAGCTGAAGAAAGAATCTTCAAAGAGTCTTCAGGGATTCTTCGGTGAAGATTTTGGAGCCAATACGAAGACTATCATTTTCTCAAACTAGAGCATAGTCATTCATGTAATGATGGCCACCTCCGGCGATTCCGGAGGAAATCTTTGGTAGGGGGTCATTTTTTTTTTTTTTTTCGTTCGGCCCAGGGGTCCAGTTCAGCTGAAGAAAGAATCTTCAAGGAGTCTTCAGGGATTCTTCGGTGAAGATTTTGGTGCCAATACAAAGACTATAATTTTCTCAAACTAGAGCTTAGTCATTCATGTAATGATGACCACCTCCGGCGATTCCGGAGGAAATCTTTGGTAAGGGTTTTTTTTTTTTTTTTGTAGAGCCCAGGGATCCAATTCACCTGAAGAAAGAATCTTCAAGGAGTCTTCAGGGATTCTTCGGTGAAGATTTTGGCGCCAATACTAAGACTATCATTTTCTCAAACTAGAGCATAGTCATAAAGGCTACCAGCTATATAAATGGTAGAAATTACCCTTGAAATTGAAAAATGACACCTGTTATACTGCTGAAGAAAGAGTCTTCAAGGAGTCTTCAGGGAATCTTGGGTGAGGATTTTGGAGCCAATATGAAGACTATCATTTTCTAAAACTAGAGCATAGTCATTCATGTAATGATGGCCACCTCCGGCGATTCCGGAGGAAATCTTTGGTAAGGGGTCCTTTTTTTTTTTTGTGGGGCCCAGGGGTCCAATTCAGCTGAAGAAAGAATCTTCAAAGAGTCTTCAGGGATTCTTCGGTGAAGATTTTGGAGCCAATACGAAGACTATCATTTTCTCAAACTAGAGCATAGTCATTCATGTAATGATGGCCACCTCCGGCGATTCCTGAGGAAATCTTTGGTAGGGGGTCCTTTTTTTTTTTTTTTTTTTTTCGTTGGACCCAGGGGTCCAGTTCAGCTGAAGAAAGAATCTTCAAGGAGTCTTCAGGTATTCTTCGGTGAAGATTTTGGTGCCAATACGAAGACTATCATTTTCTCAAACTAGAGCATAGTCATTCATGTAATGATGGCCACCTCCGGCGATTCCGGAGGAAATCCTTGGTAAGGGGTCCTTTTTTTTTTTTTTTTTTGTGGGGCCCAGGGGTCCAGTTCAGCTGAAGAAAGAATCTTCAAGGAGTCTTCAGGGATTCTTCGGTGAAGATTTTGGTGCCAATACGAAGACTATAATTTTCTCAAACTAGAGCATAGTCATTCATGTAATGATGACCACCTTTGGCGATTCCGGAGGAAATCTTTGGTAAGGGGTCCTTTTTTTTTTTGTGGGGCCCAGGGGTCCAATTCAGCTGAAGAAAGAATCTTCAAGGAGTCCTCAGGGATTCTTCAGAGAAGATTTTGGCGCCAATCCTAAGACTATCATTTTCTCAAACTAGAGCATAGTCATAAAGGCTACCAGCTATATAAATGGTAGAAATTACCCTTGAAATTAAAAAATGACACCTGTTATACTGCTGAAGAAAGAGTCTTCAAGGAGTCTTCAGGGAATCTTGAGTGAGGATTTTGGAGCCAATATGAAGACTATCATTTTCTAAAACTAGAGCATAGTCATTCATGTAATGATGGCCACCTCCTGCGATTCCGGAGGAAATCTTTGGTAAGGGGTCCTTTTTTGTTTTTTTTTTTTGTGGGGCCCAGGGGTCCAATTCAGCCGAAGAAAGAATCTTCAAAGAGTCTTCAGGGATTCTTCGGTGAAGATTTTGGAGCCAATACGAAGACTATCATTTTCTCAAACTAGAGCATAGTCATTCATGTAATGATGGCCACCTCCGGCGATTCCGGAGGAAATCTTTGGTAAGGGGTCCTTTTTTTTGGGGGGGGGCCCAGGGGTCCAATTCAGCTGAAGAAAGAATCTTCAAGGAGTCTTCAGGGATTCTTCGGTGAAGATTTTGGAGCCAATACAAAGACTATCATTTTCTCAAACTAGAGCATAGTCATTCATGTAATGATGGCCACCTCTGGCGATTCCTGAGGAAATCTTTGGTAAGGGGTCCTTTTTTTTTTTTTTTTTTTGTGGGGCCCAGGGGTCCAGTTCAGCTGAAGAAAGAATCTTCAAGGAGTATTCAGGGATTCTTCGGTGAAGATTTTGGCGCCAATACTAAGACTATCATTTTCTCAAACTAGAGTATAGTCATAAAGGCTACCAGCTATATAAATGGTAGAAATTACCCTTGAAATTGAAAAATGACACCTCTTATACTGCTGAAGAAAGAGTCTTCAAGGAGTCTTCAGGGAATCTTGGGTGAGGATTTTGGAGCCAATATGAAGACTATCATTTTCTCAAACTAGAGCATAGTCATATATGTAATGATGGCCACCTCCGGCGATTCCGGAGGAAATCTTTGGTAAGGGGTCCTTTTTTGTTTTTTTTTTTTTTTGTGGGGCCCAGGGGTCCAATTCATCTGAAGAAAGAATCTTCAAGGATTCTTCAGGGATTCTTCGGTGAAGATTTTGGCGCCAATACGAAGACTATCATTTTCTCAAACTAGAGCATAGTCATTCATGTAATGATGGCCACCTCCGGCGATTCCGGAGGAAATCTTTGGTAAGGGGTCCTTTTTTGTTTTTTTTTTGTGGGGCCCAGTGGTCCAATTTAGCTGAAGAAAGAATCTTCAAGGAGTCTTCAGGGATTCTTCGGTGAAGATTTTGGCGCCAATACGAAGACTATCATTTTCTCAAACTAGAGCTTAGTCATTCATGTAATAATGGCCACCTCCGGCGATTCCGGAGGAAATCTTTGGTAAGGGGTCTTGTTTTGTTTTTTTTGTGGGGCCCAGGGGTTCAATTCAGCTGAATAAAGAATCTTCAAGGAGTCTTCAGGGATTCTTCGGTGAAGATTTTGGCGCCAATACGAAGTCTATCATTTTCTCAAACTAGAGCATAGTCATTCATGTAATGATGGCCACCTCCAGCGATTCCGGAGGAAATCTTTGGTAAGTGGTCCTTTTTTTTTTTCGTGGGGCCCAGGGGTCCAGTTCAGCTGAAGAAAGAATCTTCAAGGAGTCTTCAGGGATTCTTCGCTGAAGATTTTGGCACCAATACGAAGTCTATCATTTTCTCAAACTAGAGCATAGTCATTCATGTAATGATGGCCACCTCCGGCGATTCCGGAGGAAATGTTTGGCAAGGGTTCCTTTTTTGTTTTTTTTGTGGGGCCCAGGGGTCCAATTCAGCTGAAGAAAGAATCTTCAAAGAGTCTTCAGGGATTCTTCGGTGAAGATTTTGGAGCCAATACGAAGACTATCATTTTCTCAAACTAGAGCATAGTCATTCATGTAATGATGGCCACCTCCGGCGATTCCGGAGGAAATCTTTGGTAAGGGGTCCTTTTTTTTTTTTTTTTTGTGGGGCCCAGGGGTCCAATTCAGCTGAAGAAAGAATCTTCAAAGAGTCTTCAGGGATTCTTCGGTGAAGATTTTGGAGCCAATACGAAGACTATCATTTTCTCAAACTAGAGCATAGTCATTCATGTAATGATGGCTACCTCCTGCAATTCCAGAGGAAATCTTTGGTAAGGGGTCCTTTTTTTTTTTTTTTTTGTGGGGCCCAGGGGTCCAATTCAGCTGAAGAAAGAATCTTCAAGGAGTCTTCAGGGATTCTTCGGTGAAGATTTTGGCGCCAATACGAAGACTATCATTTTCTCAAACTAGAGCATAGTCATTCATGTAATGATGGCCACCTCCGGCGATTCCGGAGGAAATCTTTGCTAAGGGGTCCTTTTTTGTTTTTTTTTGTGGGGCCCAGGGGTCCAATTCAGCTGAAGAAAGAATCTTCAAGGAGTCTTCAGGGATTCTTCGGTGAATATTTAGAAGCTAATACGAAGACTATCATTTTCTCAAACTAGACCATAGTCATTCATGTAATGATGGCCACCTCCGGCGATTCCGGAGGAAATCTTTGGTAAGGGGTCCTTTTTTTTTTTTTTTTGTGGGGCCCAGGGGTCTAATTCAGCTGAAGAAACAATCTTCAAGGAGTCTTCAGGGATTCTTTGGTGAAGATTTGGCACCAATACGAAGACTATTATTTTCTCAAACTAGAGCATAGTCATTCATGTAATGATGGCCACCTCCGACGATTCCGGAGGAAATCTTTGGTAAGGGGTCCTTTTTTGTTTTTTTTTTGTGGGGCCCAGGGGTCTAATTCAGCTGAAGAAAGAATCTTCAAGGAGTCTTCAGGGATTCTTCGGTGAAGATTTTGGCACCAATACTAAGACTATCATTTTCTCAAACTAGAGTATAGTCATAAAGGCTACCAGCTATATAAATGGTAGAAATTACCCTTGAAATTGAAAAATGACACCTCTTATACTGCTGAAGAAAGAGTCTTCAAAGAGTCTTCAGGGAATCTTGGGTGAGGATTTTGGAGCCAATATGAAGACTATCATTTTCTAAAACTAGAGCATAGTCATTCATGTAATGATGGCCACCTCCGGCGATTCCGGAGGAAATCTTTGGTAAGGGGTCCTTTTTTGTTTTTTTTTTGTGGGGCCCAGGGGTCCAATTTAGCTGAAGAAAGAATCTTCAAAGAGTCTTCAGGGATTCTTCGGTGAAGATTTTGGAGCCAATACGAAGACTATCATTTTCTCGAACTAGAGCATAGTCATTCATGTAATGATGGCCACCTCCGGCAATTCCGGAGGAAATCTTTGGTAAGGGGTCCTTTTTTTTGGGGGGGGGGCCCAGGGGTCCAGTTCAGCTGAAGAAAGAATCTTCAAGGAGTCTTCAGGGATTCTTCGGTGAAGATTTTGGCACCAATACGAAGATTATCATTTTCTCAAACTAGAGCATAGTCATTCATGTAATGATGGCCACCTCCAGCGATTCCGGAGGAAATCTTTGGTAAGGGGTCCTTTTTTGTTTTTTTTTTGTGGTGCCCAGGGGTCCAATTCAGCTGAAGAAAGAATCTTCAAGGAGTCTTCAGGGATTCTTCGGTGAAGATTTTGGCGCCAATACGAAGACTATCATTTTCTCAAACTAGAGCATAGTCATTCATGTAATGATGGCCACCTCCGGCGATTCCGGAGGAAATCTTTGGTAGGGGGTCCTTTTTTTTTTCGTGGGGCCCAGGGGTCCAGTTCAGCTGAAGAAAGAATCTTCAAAGAGTCTTCAGGGATTCTTCGGTGAATATTTTGGAGCCAATACGAAGACTATCATTTTCTCAAACTAGAGCATAGTCATTCATGCAATGATGGCAACCTCCGGCGATTCCGGAGGAAATCTTTGGTAAGGGGTCCTTTTTTTTTTTTTTTTTTTGTGGGGCCCAGGGGTCCAGTTCAGCTGAAGAAAGAATCTTCAAGGAGTCTTCAGGGATTCTTCTGTGAAGATTTTGGCGCCAATACGAAGACTATCATTTTCTCAAACTAGAGCATAGTCATTCATGTAATGATGGCTACCTCCGGCGATTCCGGAGGAAATCTTTGGTAAGGGGTAGTTTTTTGTTTTTTTTGTGGGGACCAGGAGTCCAATTCAGCTGAAGAAAGAATATTCAAGGAGTCTTCAGGGATTCTTCGGTGAATATTTTGGCGCCAATACGAAGCATAGTCATTCATGTAATGATGGCCACCTCCGGCGATTCCGGAAGAAATCTTTGGTAAGGGGTCCTTTTTTTTTGTTTTTTTTTTTTGGGGCCCAGGGGTCCAATTCAGCTGAAGAAAGAATCTTCAAGAAGTCTTCAGGGATTCTTCGGTGAAGATTTTGGCGCCATTACTAAGACTATCATTTTCTCAAACTAGAGCATAGTCATAAAGGCTTCCAGCTATATAAATGGTAGAAATTACCCTTGAAATTGAAAAATGACACCTGTTATACTGCTGAAGAAAGAGTCTTCAAGGAGTCTTCAGGGAATCTTGGGTGAGGATTCTGGAGCCAATATGAAGACTATCATTTTCTAAAACTAGAGCATAGTCATTCATGTAATGATGGCCACCTCCGGCGATTCCGGAGGAAATCTTTGGTAAGGTGTACTTTTTTATTTTTTTTTGTGGGGCCCAGGGGTCCAATTCAGCTGAAGAAAGAATCTTCAAAATGTCTTCAGGGATTCTTTGGTGAAGATTTTGGAGCCAATACGAAGACTATCATTTTCTCAAACTAGAGCATAGTCATTCATGTAATGATGGCCACCTCCGGCGATTCCGGAGGAAATCTTTGGTAAGGGGTCCTTTTTAGTGTTTTTTTTTTTTTTTGTGGGGCCCAGGGGTCCAGTTCAGCTGAAGAAAGAATCTTCAAGGAGTCTTCAGGGATTCTTCGGTGAAGATTTTGCGCCAATACGAAGACTATCATTTTCTCAAACTAGAGCATAGTCATTCATGTAATGATGGCCACCTCCGGCGATTCGGGAGGAAATCTTTGGTAAGGGGTCCTTTTTTGTTTTTTTTTTGTGGGGCCCAGGGGTCCAATTCAGCTGAAGAAAGAATCTTCAAGGAGTCTTCAGGGATTCTTCGGTGAAGATTTTGGCGCCAATACTAAGACTATCCTTTTCTCAAACTAGAGTATAGTCATAAAGGCTACCAGCTATATAAATGGTAGAAATTACCCTTGAAATTGAAAAATGACACCTCTTATACTGCTGAAGAAAGAGTCTTCAAGGAGTCTTCAGGGAATCTTGGGTGAGGATTTTGGAGCCAATATGAAGACTATCATTTTCTAAAACTAGAGCATAGTCATTCATGTAATGATGGTCACCTCCGGCGATTCCGGAGGAAATCTTTGGTAAGGGGTCCTTTTTTGTTTTTTTTTTGTGGGGCCCAGGGGTCCAATTTAGCTGAAGAAAGAATCTTCAAAGAGTCTTCAGGGATTCTTCGGTGAAGATTTTGGAGCCAATACGAAGACTATCATTTTCTCAAACTAGAGCATAGTCATTCATGTAATGATGGCCACCTCCGGCAATTCCGGAGGAAATCTTTGGTAAGGGGTCCTTTTTTGGGGGGGGGGGGCCAGGGGTCCAGTTCAGCTGAAGAAAGAATCTTCAAGGAGTCTTCAGGGATTCTTCGGTGAAGATTTTGGCACCAATACGAAGATTATCATTTTCTCAAACTAGAGCATAGTCATTCATGTAATGATGGCCACCTCCAGCGATTCCGGAGGAAATCTTTGGTAAGGGGTCCTTTTTTGTTTTTTTTTTGTGGTGCCCAGGGGTCCAATTCAGCTGAAGAAAGAATCTTCAAGGAGTCTTCAGGGATTCTTCGGTGAAGATTTTGGCGCCAATACGAAGACTATCATTTTCTCAAACTAGAGCATAGTCATTCATGTAATGCTGGCCACCTCCGGCGATTCCGGAGGAAATCTTTGGTAGGGGGTCCTTTTTTTTTTCGTGGGGCCCAGGGGTCCAGTTCAGCTGAAGAAAGAATCTTCAAGGAGTCTTCAGGAATTCTTTGGTGAAGATTTTGGCGCCAATACGAAGACTATCATTTTCTCAAACTAGAGCATAGTCATTCATGTAATGGTGGCCACCTCCGGCGATTCCGGAGGAAATCTTTGGTAAGGGGTCCTTTTTTGTTTTTTTTTTTTGTGGGGCCCAGTGGTCCAATTCAGCTGAAGAAAGAATCTTCAAAGAGTCTTCAGGGATTCTTCGGTGAATATTTTGGAGCCAATACGAAGACTATCATTTTCTCAAACAAGAGCATAGTCATTCATGCAATGATGGCAACCTCCGGCGATTCCGGAGGAAATCTTTGGTAAGGGGTCCTTTTTTTTTTTTTTTTTTTTGTGGGGCCCAGGGGTCCAGTTCAGCTGAAGAAAGAATCTTCAAGGAGTCTTCAGGGATTCTTCTGTGAAGATTTTGGCGCCAATACGAAGACTATCATTTTCTCAAACTAGAGCATAGTCATTCATGTAATGATGGCTACCTCCGGCGATTCCGGAGGAAATCTTTGGTAAGGGGTAGTTTTTTGTTTTTTTTGTGGGGAATAGGAGTCCAATTCAGCTGAAGAAAGAATATTCAAGGAGTCTTCAGGGATTCTTCGGTGAATATTTTGGCGCCAATACGAAGACTATCATTTTCTCAAACTAGAGCATAGTCATTCATGTAATGATGGCCACCTCCGGCGATTCCAGAGGAAATCTTTGGTAAGGGGTCCTTTTTTCTTTTGCTTTTTTTTTTGTGGGGCCCAGGGGTCCAGTTCAGCTGAAGAAAGAATCTTCAAGGAGTCTTCAGGGATTCTTCGGTGAAGATTTTGGAGCAAATACGAAGACTATCATTTTCTCAAACTAGAGCATAGTCATTCATGTAATGATGGCCACCTCCGGCGATTCCGGAGGAAATCTTTGGTAAGGGGTCCTTTTTTGTTTTTGTTTATGGGGCCCAGGGGTCCAATTCATCTGAAGAAAGAATCTTCAAGGATTCTTCAGGGATTCTTCGGTGAAGATTTTGGCGCCAATACGAAGACTATCATTTTCTCAAACTAGAGTTTAGTCATTCATGTAATAATGGCCACCTCCGGTGATTCCGGAGGAAATCTTTGGTAAGGGGTCTTTTTTTGTTTTTTTTTGTGGGGCCCAGGGGTTCAATTCAGCTGAAGAAAGAATCTTCAAGGAGTCTTCAGGGATTCTTCGGTGAAGATTTTGGCGCCAATACGAAGACTATCATTTTCTCAAACTAGAGCTTAGGCATTCATGTAATAATGGCCACCTCCGGCGATTCCGGAGGAAATCTTTGGTAAGGGGTCCTTTTTTGTTTTTTTTTTTTTTTTGTGGGGCCCAGGGGTCCAGTTCAGCTGAAGAAAGAATCTTCAAGGAGTCTTCAGGGATTCTTCGGTGAAGATTTTGGCACTAATACGAAGACTATCATTTTCTCAAACTAGAGCATAGTCATTCATGTAATGATGGCCACCTCCGGCGATTCCGGAGGAAATATTTGGTAAAGGGTCCTTTTTTGTTTTTTTTTGTGGGGCCCAGGGGTCCAATTCAGCTGAAGAAAGAATCTTCAAAGAGTCTTCAGGGATTCTTCGGTGAAGATTTTGGAGCCAATACGAAGACTATCATTTTCTCAAACTAGAGCATAGTCATTCATGTAATGATGGCCACCTCCGGCGATTCCGGAGGAAATCTTTGGTAAGGGGTCCTTTTTTGTTTTTTTTTTTGTGGGGCCCAGGGGTCCAGTTCAGCTGAAGAAAGAATCTTCAAGGAGTCTTCAGGGATTCTTCGGTGATGATTTTGGCGCCAATACACAGACTATCATTTTCTCAAACTAGAGCATAGTCATTCATGTAATGATGGCCACCTCCGGCGATTCCGGAGGAAATCTTTGGTAAGGGGTCCTTTTTTGTTTTTTTTTGGGGGGGGCCCAGAGGTCCAATTCAGCTGAAGAAAGAATCTTCAAAGAGTCTTCAGGGATTCTTCGGTGAAGATTTTGGCGCCAATACTAAGACTATCATTTTCTCAAACTAGAGCATAGTCATAAAGGCTACCAGCTATATAAATGGTAGAAATTACCCTTGAAATTGAAAAATGACACCTGTTATACTGCTGAAGAAAGAGTCTTCAAGGAGTCTTCAGGGAATCTTGGGTGAGGATTCTGGAGCCAATATGAAGACTATCATTTTCTAAAACTAGAGCATAGTCATTCATGTAATGATGGCCACCTCCGGCGATTCCGGAGGAAATCTTTGGTAAGGGGTCCTTTTTGGTTTTTTTTTTTTTTGTGGGGCCCAGGGGTCCAATTCAGCTGAGGAAAGAATCTTCAAAGAGTCTTCAGGGATTCTTCGGTGAAGATTTTGGAGCCAATACGAAGACTATCATTTTCTCAATCTAGATCATAGTCATTCATGTAATGATGGCCACCTCCGGCGATTCCGGAGGAAATCTTTGGTAAGGCGTCCTTTTTTTTTGGGGGGGGGGGGGCCAGGGGTCCAGTTCAGCTGATGAAAGAATATTCAACGATTCTTCAGGGATTCCTCGGTGAAGATTTTGGCGCCAATACGAAGACTATCATTTTCTCAAACTAGAGCGTAGTCATTCATGTAATGATGGCCACCTCCGGCGATTCCGGAGGAAATCTTTGGTAAGGGGTCCTTTTTTGTTTTTTTTTGTGGGGCCCCGTGGTCCAATTCAGCTGAAGAAAGAATCTTCAAGGAGTGTTCAGGGATTCTTCGGTGAATATTTTGGAGCCAATACGAAGACTATCATTTTCTCAAACTAGAGCATAGTCATTCATGTAATGACGGCCACCTCTGGCGATTCCGGAGGAAATCTTTGGTAGTGTTTTTTTTTTTTTTTTTTTTTTGTGGGGCCCAGGGGTCCAGTTCAGCTGAAGAAAGAATCTTCAAGGAGTTTTCAGGGATTCTTCGGTGAAGATTTTGGCACCAATACGAAGACTATCATTTTTTCAAACTAGAGCATAGTCATTCATGTAATGATGGCTACCTCCGGCGATTCCGGAGGAAATCTTTGGTAAGGGGTATTTTTTTGTTTTTGTTTTTGTGGGGCCCAGGGGTCCAATAAAGCTGAAGAAAGAATATTCAAGGAGTCTTCAGGGATTCTTCGGTGAAGATTTTGGCGCCAATACGAAGACTATCATTTTCTCAAACTAGAGCATAGTCATTCATGTAATGATGGCCACCTCCGGCGATTCCGGAGGAAATCTTTGGTAAGGGGTCCTTTTTTGTTTTTTTTTGTGGGGCCCAGTGGTCCAATTCAGCTGAAGAAAGAATCTTCAAGGAGTCTTCAGGGATTCTTCGGTGAATATTTTGGAGCCAATACGAAGACTATCATTTTCTCAAACTAGAGCATAGTCATTCATGTAATGATGGCCACCTCCGGCGATTCCGGAGGAAATCTTTGGTAGTGTTTTTTTTTTTTTTTTTTTTTTTTTTTGTGGGGCCCAGGGGTCCAGTTCAGCTGAAGAAAGAATCTTCAAGGAGTCTTCAGGGATTCTTTGGTGAAGATTCTGGCGCTGATACGAAGACTATTATTTTTTCAAACTAGAGCATAGTCATTCATGTAATGATGGACACCTCCGGCGATTCCGGAGGAAATCTTTGGTAAGGGGTCCTTTTTTGTTTTTTTTTGTGGGGCCCAGTGGTCCAATTCAGCTGAAAAAAGAATCTTCAAGGAGTCTTCAGGGATTCTTCAGTGAATATTTTGGAGCCAATACGAAGACTATCATTTTCTCAAACTATAGCATAGTCATTCATGTAATGATGGCCACCTCCGGCGATTCCGGAGGAAATCTTTGGTAAGGGGTCCTTTTTTGTTTTGTTTTTTTTGTGGGGCCCAGGGGTCCAGTTCAGCTGAAGAAACAAACTTCAAGGAGTCTTCAGGGATTCTTCGGTGAAGATTTTGGCGCCAATACGAAGACTATCATTTTCTCAAACTAGAGCATAGTCATTCATGTAATGATGGACACCTCCGGCGATTCCAGAGGAAATCTTTGGTAAGGGGTCCTTTTTTGTTTTTTTTTTTTTTTGTGGGGCCCAGTGGTCCAATTCAGCTGAAGAAAGAATCTTCAAGGAGTCTTCAGGGATTCTTCGGTGAATATTTTGGAGCCAATACGAAGACTATCATTTTCTCAAACTAGAGCATAGTCATTCATGCAATGATGGCAACCTCCGGCGATTCCTTAGGAAATCTTTGGTAAGGGGTCTTTTTTTTTTTTTTTGTGGGGCCCAGGGGTCCAGTTCAGCTGAAGAGCGAATCTTCAAGGAGTCTTCAGGGATTCTTCGGTGAAGATTTTGCGCCAATACGAAGACTATCATTTTCTCAAACTAGAGCATAGTCATTCATGTAATGATGGCCACCTCCGGCGATTCCGGAGGAAATATTTGGTAAGGGGTCCTTTTTTGTTTTTTTGGGGGGGCCCAGGAGTCCAATTCAGCTGAAGAAAGAATCTTCAAAGAGTCTTCAGGGATTCTTCGGTGAAGATTTTGGAGCCAATACGAAGACTATCATTTTCTCAAACTAGAGCATAGTCATTCATGTAATGATGGCCACCTCCGGCGATTCCGGAGGAAATCTTTGGTAAGGGGTCTTTTTTTGTTTTTGTTTGTTGGGCCCAGGGGTCCAATTCATCTGAAGAAAGAATCTTCAAGGATTCTTCAGGGATTCTTCGGTGAAGATTTTGGCGCCAATACGAAGACTATCATTTTCTCAAACTAGAGCTTAGTCATTCATGTAATAATGGCCACCTCCGGCGATTCTGGAGGAAATCTTTGGTAAGGGGTCTTTTTTTGTTTTTTTTTTGTGGGGCCCAGGGGTTCAATTCAGCTGAAGAAAGAATCTTCAAGGAGTCTTCAGGGATTCTTCGGTGAAGATTTTGCGCCAATACGAAGACTATCATTTTCTCAAACTAGAGCATAGTCATTCATGTAATGATGGCCACCTCCGGCGATTCCGGAGGAAATATTTGGTAAGGGGTCCTTTTTTGTTTTTTTGGTGGGGCCCAGGAGTCCAATTCAGCTGAAGAAAGAATCTTCAAAGAGTCTTCAGGGATTCTTCGGTGAAGATTTTGGAGCCAATACGAAGACTATCATTTTCTCAAACTAGAGCATAGTCATTCATGTAATGATGGCCACCTCCGGCGATTCCGGAGGAAATCTTTGGTAAGGGGTCCTTTTTTGTTTTTGTTTGTGGGGCCCAGGGGTCCAATTCATCTGAAGAAAGAATCTTCAAGGATTCTTCAGGGATTCTTCGGTGAAGATTTTGGCGCCAATACGAAGACTATCATTTTCACAAACTAGAGCTTAGTCATTCATGTAATAATGGCCACCTCCGGCGATTCCGGAGGAAATCTTTGGTAAGGGGTCTTTTTTTGTTTTTTTTTTTTTGTGGGGCCCAGGGGTTCAATTCAGCTGAAGAAAGAATCTTCAAGGAGTCTTCAGGGATTCTTCGTTGAAGATTTTGGCGCCAATACGAAAACTATCATTTTCTCAAACTAGAGCTTAGTCATTCATGTAATAATGGCCACCTCCGGCGATTCCGGAGGAAATCTTTGGTATGGGGTCCTTTTTTGTTTTTTTTTTGTGGGGCCCAGGGGTCCAATTCAGCTGAAGAAAGAATCTTCAAAGAGTCTTCAGGGATTATTCTTTGAAGATTTTGGAGCCAATACAAAGACTATCATTTTCTCAAACTAGAGCATAGTCATTCATGTAATGATGGCCACCTCCGGCGATTCCGGAGGAAATCTTTGGTAAGGGGTCCTTTTTTTTTTTTTTTTTTGTGGGGCCCAGGGGTCCAGTTCAGCTGAAGAGCGAATCTTCAAGGAGTCTTCAGGGATTCTTCAGTGAAGATTTTGGCACCAATACGAAGACTATCATTTTCTCAAACTAGAGCATAATCATTCATGTAATGATGGCTACCTCCTGCAATTCCGGAGGAAATCTTTGGTAAGGGGTCCTTTTTTTTTTTTTTTTGTGGGGCCCAGGGGTCCAATTCAGCTGAAAAAAGAATCTTCAAGGAGTCTTCAGGGATTCTTCGGTGAAGATTTTGGCGCCAATACGAAGACTATCATTTTCTCAAACTAGAGCATAGTCAATCATGTAATGATGGCCACCTCCGGTGATTCCGGAGGAAATCTTTGGTAAGGGGTCCTTTTTTGTTTTTTTTTTTTGTGGGGCCCAGGGGTCCAATTCAGCTGAAGAAAGAATCTTGAAGGAGTCTTCAGGGATTCTACGGTGAATATTTTGAAGCCAATACGAAGACTATCATTTTCTCAAACTAGAGCATAGTCATTCATGTAATGATGGCCACCTCCGGCGATTCCGGAGGAAATCTTTGGTAAGGGGTCCTTTTTTGTTTTTTTTTTGTGGGGCCCAGGGGTCCAGTTCAGCTGAAGAAAGAATCTTCAAGGAGTCTTCAGGGATTCTTCGGTGAAGATTTTGGCACTAATACGAAGACTATCATTTTCTCAAACTAGAGCATAGTCATTCATGTAATGATGGCCACCTCCGGCGATTCCGGAGGAAATCTTTGGTAAGGGGTCCTTTTTTGTTTTTTTTTTTGTGGGGCCCAGTGGTCCAATTCAGCTGAAGAAAGAATCTTCAAGGAGTCTTCAGGGATTCTACGGTGAATATTTTGGAGCCAATACGAAGACTATCATTTTCTCAAACTAGAGCATAGTCATTCATGTAATGATGGCCACCTCCGGCGATTCCGGAGGAAATCTTTGGTAAGGGGTCCTTTTTTTTTTTTTTTTTGTGGGACCCAGGGGTCCAGTTCAGCTGAAGAAAGAATCTTCAAGGAGTCTTCAGGGATTCTTCGGTGAAGATTTTGGCGCCAATACGAAGACTATCATTTTCTCAAACTAGAGCATAGTCATTCATGTAATGATGGCTACCTCCGGCGATTCCGGAGGAAATCTTTGGTAAGGGGTAGTTTCTTTTTTTTTTTGTGGGGCCCAGGAGTCCAATTCAGCTGAAGAAAGAATCTTCAAGGAGTCTTCAGGGATTCTTCGGTGAAGATTTTGGCGCCAATACGAAGACTATCATTTTCTCTAACTAGAGCCTAGTCATTCATGTAATGATGGCCACCTCCGGCGATTCCGGAGGAAATCTTTGGTAACGGGTCCTATTTTGTTTTTTTTTTGTGGGGCCCAGTGGTCCAATTCAGCTGAAGAAAGAATCTTCAAGGAGTCTTCAGGGATTCTTCGGTGAATATTTTGGAGCCAATACGAAGACTATCATTTTCTCAAACTAGAGCATAGTCATTCATGTAATGATGGCCACCTCCGGCGATTCCGGAGGAAATCTTTGGTAAGGGGTCCTTTTTTTTTTTTTTTTTTTTGAGGGGCCCAGGGGTCCAGTTCAGCTGAAGAAAGAATCTTCAAGGAGTCTTCAGGGATTCTTCGGTGAAGATTTTGGCGCCAATACGAAGACTATCATTTTCTCAAACTAGAGCATAGTCATTCATGTAATGATGGTCACCTCCGTCGATTCCGGAGGAAATCTTTGGGAAGGGGTCCTTTTTTGTTTTGTTTTTTTGTGGGGTCCAGGGGTCCAATTCAGCTGAAGAAAGAATCTTCAAGGAGTCTTCAGGGATTCTTCGGTGAAGATTTTGGCGCCAATACTAAGACTATCATTTTCTCAAACTAGAGCATAGTCATAAAGGCTACCAGCTATATAAATGGTAGAAATTACCCTTGAAATTGAAAAATGACACCTGTTATACTGCTGAAGAAAGAGTCTTCAAGGAGTCTTCAGGGAATCTTGGGTGAGGATTCTGGAGCCAATATGAAGACTATCATTTTCTAAAACTAGAGCATAGTCATTCATGTAATGATGGCCACCTCCGGCGATTCCGGAGGAAATCTTTGGTAAGGGGTCCTTTTTTTTTTTTTTTTTTTTGTGGGGCCCAGGGGTCCAATTCAGCTGAAGAAAGAATCTTCAAAGAGTCTTCAGGGATTCTTCGGTGAAGATTTTGGAGCCAATACGAAGACTATCATTTTCTCAAACTAGAGCATAGTCATTCATGTAATGATGGCCACCTCCGGCGATTCCGGAGGAAATCTTTGGTAAGGCGTCCTTTTTTTTGGGGGGGGGGGCCCCAGGGGTCCAGTTCAGTTGATGAAAGAATCTTCAAGGAGTCTTCAGGGATTCCTCGGTGAAGATTTTGGCGCCAATACGAAGACTATCATTTTCTCAAACTAGAGCGTAGTCATTCATGTAATGATGGCCACCTCCGGCGATTCCGGAGGAAATCTTTGGTAGTGTTTTTTTTTTTTTTTTTTTTTTTGTGGGGCCCAGGGGTCCAGTTCAGCTGAAGAAAGAATCTTCAAGGAGTTTTCAGGGATTCTTCGGTGAAGATTTTGGCGCCAATACGAAGACTATCATTTTCTCAAACTAGAGCATAGTCATTCATGTAATGATGGCTACCTCCGGCGATTCCGGAGGAAATCTTTGGTAAGGGGTAGTTTTTTTTTTTTTGTGGGGCCCAGGAGTCCAATTCAGCTGAAGAAAGAATCTTCAAGGAGTCTTCAGGGATTCTTCGGTGAAGATTTTGGCGCCAATACGAAGACTATCATTTTCTCTAACTAGAGCCTAGTCATTCATGTAATGATGGCCACCTCCGGCGATTCCGGAGGAAATCTTTGGTAACGGGTCCTTTTTTGTTTTTTTTTTTTGTGGGGCCCAGTGGTCCAATTCAGCTGAAGAAAGAATCTTCAAGGAGTCTTCAGGGATTCTTCGGTGAATATTTTGGAGCCAATACGAAGACTATCATTTTCTCAAACTAGAGCATAGTCATTCATGTAATGATGGCCACCTCGGCGATTCCGGAGGAAATCTTTGGTAAGGGGTTCTTTTTTTTTTTTTTTTTTTTGTGGGGCCCAGGGGTCCAGTTCAGCTGAAGAAAGAATCTTCAAGGAGTCTTCAGGGATTCTTCGGTGAAGATTTTGGCGCCAATACGAAGACTATCATTTTCTCAAACTAGAGCATAGTCATACATGTAATGATGGCCACCTCCAGCGATTCCGGAGGAAATCTTTGGGAAGGGGTCCTTTTTTGTTTTGTTTTTTTGTGGGGTCCAGGGGTCCAATTCAGCTGAAGAAAGAATCTTCAAGGAGTCTTCAGGGATTCTTCGGTGAAGATTTTGGCGCCAATACTAAGACTATCATTTTCTCAAACTAGAGCATAGTCATAAAGGCTACCAGCTATATAAATGGTAGAAATTACCCTTGAAATTGAAAAATGACACCTGTTATACTGCTGAAGAAAGAGTCTTCAAGGAGTCTTCAGGGAATCTTGGGTGAGGATTCTGGAGCCAATATGAAGACTATCATTTTCTAAAACTAGAGCATAGTCATTCATGTAATGATGGCCACCTCCGGCGATTACGGAGGAAATCTTTGGTAAGGGGTCCTTTTTGTTTTTTTTTTTTTTGTGGGGCCCAGGGGTCCAATTCAGCTGAAGAAAGAATCTTCAAAGAGTCTTCAGGTATTCTTCGGTGAAGATTTTGGAGCCAATACGAAGACTATCATTTTCTCAAACTAGAGCATAGTCATTCATGTAATGATGGCCACCTCCGGCGATTCCGGAGGAAATCTTTGGTAAGGGGTCCTTTTTTTTTTTTTTTTTTGTGGGGCCCAGGGGTCCAGTTCAGCTGAAGAAAGAATCTTCAAGGAGTCTTCAGGGATTCCTCGGTGAAGATTTTGGCGCCAATACGAAGACTATCATTTTCTCAAACTAGAGCGTAGTCATTCATGTAATGATGGCCACCTCCGGCGATTCCGGGGGAAATCTTTGGTAAGGGGTAGTTTTTTGTTTTTTTTTTGTGGGGCCCAGTGGTCCAATTCAGCTGAAGAAAGAATCTTCAAGGAGTGTTCAGGGATTCTTCGGTGAATATTTTGGAGCCAATACGAAGACTATCATTTTCTCAAACTAGAGCATAGTCATTCATGTAATGATGGCCACCTCCGGCGATTCCGGAGGAAATCTTTGGTAAGGGGTCCTTTTTTGTTTTTTTTTTGTGGGGCCCAGGGGTCCAGTTCAGCTGAAGAAAGAATCTTCAAGGAGTCTTCAGGGATTCTTCGGTGAAGATTTTGGCACTAATACGAAGACTATCATTTTCTCAAACTAGAGCATAGTCATTCATGTAATGATGGCCACCTCCGGCGATTCCGGAGGAAATCTTTGGTAAGGGGTCCTTTTTTGTTTTTTTTTTTGTGGGGCCCAGTGGTCCAATTCAGCTGAAGAAAGAATCTTCAAGGAGTCTTCAGGGATTCTACGGTGAATATTTTGGAGCCAATACGAAGACTATCATTTTCTCAAACTAGAGCATAGTCATTCATGTAATGATGGCCACCTCCGGCGATTCCGGAGGAAATCTTTGGTAAGGGGTCCTTTTTTTTTTTTTTTTTGTGGGACCCAGGGGTCCAGTTCAGCTGAAGAAAGAATCTTCAAGGAGTCTTCAGGGATTCTTCGGTGAAGATTTTGGCGCCAATACGAAGACTATCATTTTTCTCAAACTAGAGCATAGTCATTCATGTAATGATGGCTACCTCCGGCGATTCCGGAGGAAATCTTTGGTAAGGGGTAGTTTCTTTTTTTTTTTGTGGGGCCCAGGAGTCCAATTCAGCTGAAGAAAGAATCTTCAAGGAGTCTTCAGGGATTCTTCGGTGAAGATTTTGGCGCCAATACGAAGACTATCATTTTCTCTAACTAGAGCCTAGTCATTCATGTAATGATGGCCACCTCCGGCGATTCCGGAGGAAATCTTTGGTAACGGGTCCTATTTTGTTTTTTTTTTGTGGGGCCCAGTGGTCCAATTCAGCTGAAGAAAGAATCTTCAAGGAGTCTTCAGGGATTCTTCGGTGAATATTTTGGAGCCAATACGAAGACTATCATTTTCTCAAACTAGAGCATAGTCATTCATGTAATGATGGCCACCTCCGGCGATTCCGGAGGAAATCTTTGGTAAGGGGTCCTTTTTTTTTTTTTTTTTTTTGAGGGGCCCAGGGGTCCAGTTCAGCTGAAGAAAGAATCTTCAAGGAGTCTTCAGGGATTCTTCGGTGAAGATTTTGGCGCCAATACGAAGACTATCATTTTCTCAAACTAGAGCATAGTCATTCATGTAATGATGGTCACCTCCGTCGATTCCGGAGGAAATCTTTGGGAAGGGGTCCTTTTTTGTTTTGTTTTTTTGTGGGGTCCAGGGGTCCAATTCAGCTGAAGAAAGAATCTTCAAGGAGTCTTCAGGGATTCTTCGGTGAAGATTTTGGCGCCAATACTAAGACTATCATTTTCTCAAACTAGAGCATAGTCATAAAGGCTACCAGCTATATAAATGGTAGAAATTACCCTTGAAATTGAAAAATGACACCTGTTATACTGCTGAAGAAAGAGTCTTCAAGGAGTCTTCAGGGAATCTTGGGTGAGGATTCTGGAGCCAATATGAAGACTATCATTTTCTAAAACTAGAGCATAGTCATTCATGTAATGATGGCCACCTCCGGCGATTCCGGAGGAAATCTTTGGTAAGGGGTCCTTTTTTTTTTTTTTTTTTTTGTGGGGCCCAGGGGTCCAATTCAGCTGAAGAAAGAATCTTCAAAGAGTCTTCAGGGATTCTTCGGTGAAGATTTTGGAGCCAATACGAAGACTATCATTTTCTCAAACTAGAGCATAGTCATTCATGTAATGATGGCCACCTCCGGCGATTCCGGAGGAAATCTTTGGTAAGGCGTCCTTTTTTTTTGGGGGGGGGGCCCCAGGGGTCCAGTTCAGTTGATGAAAGAATCTTCAAGGAGTCTTCAGGGATTCCTCGGTGAAGATTTTGGCGCCAATACGAAGACTATCATTTTCTCAAACTAGAGCGTAGTCATTCATGTAATGATGGCCACCTCCGGCGATTCCGGAGGAAATCTTTGGTAGTGTTTTTTTTTTTTTTTTTTTTTTGTGGGGCCCAGGGGTCCAGTTCAGCTGAAGAAAGAATCTTCAAGGAGTTTTCAGGGATTCTTCGGTGAAGATTTTGGCGCCAATACGAAGACTATCATTTTCTCAAACTAGAGCATAGTCATTCATGTAATGATGGCTACCTCCGGCGATTCCGGAGGAAATCTTTGGTAAGGGGTAGTTTTTTTTTTTTTGTGGGGCCCAGGAGTCCAATTCAGCTGAAGAAAGAATCTTCAAGGAGTCTTCAGGGATTCTTCGGTGAAGATTTTGGCGCCAATACGAAGACTATCATTTTCTCTAACTAGAGCCTAGTCATTCATGTAATGATGGCCACCTCCGGCGATTCCGGAGGAAATCTTTGGTAACGGGTCCTTTTTTGTTTTTTTTTTTTGTGGGGCCCAGTGGTCCAATTCAGCTGAAGAAAGAATCTTCAAGGAGTCTTCAGGGATTCTTCGGTGAATATTTTGGAGCCAATACGAAGACTATCATTTTCTCAAACTAGAGCATAGTCATTCATGTAATGATGGCCACCTCGGCGATTCCGGAGGAAATCTTTGGTAAGGGGTTCTTTTTTTTTTTTTTTTTTTGTGGGGCCCAGGGGTCCAGTTCAGCTGAAGAAAGAATCTTCAAGGAGTCTTCAGGGATTCTTCGGTGAAGATTTTGGCGCCAATACGAAGACTATCATTTTCTCAAACTAGAGCATAGTCATACATGTAATGATGGCCACCTCCAGCGATTCCGGAGGAAATCTTTGGGAAGGGGTCCTTTTTTGTTTTGTTTTTTTGTGGGGTCCAGGGGTCCAATTCAGCTGAAGAAAGAATCTTCAAGGAGTCTTCAGGGATTCTTCGGTGAAGATTTTGGCGCCAATACTAAGACTATCATTTTCTCAAACTAGAGCATAGTCATAAAGGCTACCAGCTATATAAATGGTAGAAATTACCCTTGAAATTGAAAAATGACACCTGTTATACTGCTGAAGAAAGAGTCTTCAAGGAGTCTTCAGGGAATCTTGGGTGAGGATTCTGGAGCCAATATGAAGACTATCATTTTCTAAAACTAGAGCATAGTCATTCATGTAATGATGGCCACCTCCGGCGATTACGGAGGAAATCTTTGGTAAGGGGTCCTTTTTGTTTTTTTTTTTTTTTGTGGGGCCCAGGGGTCCAATTCAGCTGAAGAAAGAATCTTCAAAGAGTCTTCAGGTATTCTTCGGTGAAGATTTTGGAGCCAATACGAAGACTATCATTTTCTCAAACTAGAGCATAGTCATTCATGTAATGATGGCCACCTCCGGCGATTCCGGAGGAAATCTTTGGTAAGGGGTCCTTTTTTTTTTTTTTTTTTTGTGGGGCCCAGGGGTCCAGTTCAGCTGAAGAAAGAATCTTCAAGGAGTCTTCAGGGATTCCTCGGTGAAGATTTTGGCGCCAATACGAAGACTATCATTTTCTCAAACTAGAGCGTAGTCATTCATGTAATGATGGCCACCTCCGGCGATTCCGGGGGAAATCTTTGGTAAGGGGTAGTTTTTTGTTTTTTTTTTGTGGGGCCCAGTGGTCCAATTCAGCTGAAGAAAGAATCTTCAAGGAGTGTTCAGGGATTCTTCGGTGAATATTTTGGAGCCAATACGAAGACTATCATTTTCTCAAACTAGAGCATAGTCATTCATGTAATGATGGCCACCTCCGGTGATTCCGGAGGAAATCTTTGGTAGTGTTTTTTTTTTTTTTTTTTTTTTTTTTTTTTGTGGGGCCCAGGGGTCCAGTTCAGCTGAAGAAAGAATCTTCAAGGAGTCTTCAGGGATTCTTCGGTGAAGATTTTGGCGCCAATACGAAGACTATCATTTTTTCAAACTAGAGCATAGTCATTCATGTAATGATGGCTACCTCGGGCGATTCCGGAGGAAATCTTTGGTAAGGGGTAGTTTTTTTTTTTTTTTTTTTTTTTGTGGGGCCCAGGAGTCCAATTCAGCTGAAGAAAGAATATTCAAGGAGTCTTCAGGGATTCTTCGGTGAAGATTTTGGCGCCAATACGAAGACTATCATTTTCTCAAACTAGAGCATAGTCATTCATGTAATGATGGCCACCTCCGGCGATTCCGGAGGAAATCTTTGGTAAGGGGTCCTTTTTTGTTTTTTTTTTGTGGGGCCCAGTGGTCCAATTCAGCTGAAGAAAGAATCTTCAAGGAGTCTTCAGGGATTCTTCGGTGAATATTTTGGAGCCAATACGAAGACTATCATTTTCTAAAACTAGAGCATAGTCATTCATGTAATGATGGCCACCTCCGGCGATTCCGGAGGAAATCTTTGGTAGTGTTTTTTTTTTTTTTTTTTTTTGTGGGGCCCAGGGGTCCAGTTCAGCTGAAGAAAGAATCTTCAAGGAGTCTTCAGGGATTCTTTGGTGAAGATTCTGGCGCCAATACGAAGACTATTATTTTTTTTTCAAACTAGAGCATAGTCATTCATGTAATGATGGACACCTCCGGCGATTCCGGAGGAAATCTTTGGTAAGGGGTCCTTTTTTGTTTTTTTTTGTGGGGCCCAGTGGTCCAATTCAGCTGAAGAAAGAATCTTCAAGGAGTCTTCAGGGATTCTTCAGTGAATATTTTGGAGCCAATACGAAGACTATCATTTTCTCAAACTAGAGCATAGTCATTCATGTAATGATGGCCACCTCCGGCGATTCCGGAGGAAATCTTTGGTAAGGGGTCCTTTTTTGTTTTGTTTTTTTTGTGGGGCCCAGGGGTCCAGTTCAGCTGAAGAAACAATCTTCAAGGAGTCTTCAGGGATTCTTCGGTGAAGATTTTGGCGCCAATACGAAGACTATCATTTTCTCAAACTAGAGCATAGTCATTCATGTAATGATGGACACCTCCGGCGATTCCGGAGGAAATCTTTGGTAAGGGGTCCTTTTTTCGTTTTTTTGGGGGGGGGGCATAGGGGTCCAATTCAGCTGAAGAAAGAATCTTCAAGGAGTCTTCAGGGATTCTTCGGTGAAGATTTTGGCGCCAATACTAAGACTATCATTTTCTCAAAATAGAGCATAGTCATAAAGGCTACGAGCTATATAAATGGTAGAAATTACCCTTGAAATTGAAAAATGGCACCTGTTATACTGCTGAAGAAAGAGTCTTCAAGGAGTCTTTAGGGAATCTTGGGTGAGGATTCTGGAGCCAATATGAAGACTATCATTTTCTAAAACTAGAGCATAGTCATTCATGTAATGATGGCCACCTCCGGCGATTCCGGAGGAAATCTTTGGTACGGGGTCCTTTTTGTTTTTTTTGGGGGGGCCCAAGGGTCCAATTCAGCTGAAGAAAGAATCTTCAAAGAGTCTTCAGGGATTCTTCGGTGAAGATTTTGGAGCCAATACAAAGACTATCATTTTCTCAAACTAGAGCATAGTCATTCATGTAATGATGGCCACCTCCGGCGATTCCGGAGGAAATCTTTGGTAAGGGGTCCTTTTTTGTTTTTTTTTGTGGGGCCCAGGGGTCCAATTTAGCTGAAGAAAGAATCTTCAAGGAGTCTTCAGGGATTCTTCAGTGAAGATTTTGGCGCCAATACGAAGACTATCATTTTCTCAAACTAGAGCTTAGTCATTCATGTAATAATGGCCACCTCAGGCGATTCCGGAGGAAATCTTTGGTAAGGGGTCCTTTTTTGTTTTTTTTTTGTGGGGCCCAGGGGTCCAATTCAGCTGAAGAAAGAATCTTCAAAGAGTCTTCAGGGATTCCTCAGTGAATATTTTGGAGCCAATACGAAGACTATCATTTTCTCAAAATAGAGCATAGTCATTCATGTAATGATGGCCACCTCCGGCGATTCCGGAGGAAATCTTTGGTAAGGGGTCCTTTTTTGTTTTGTTTTTTTTGTGGGGCCCAGGGGTCCAGTTCAGCTGAAGAAACACTCTTCAAGGAGTCTTCAGGGATTCTTCGGTGAAGATTTTGGCGCCAATACGAAGACTATCATTTTCTCAAACTAGAGCATAGTCATTCATGTAATGATGGACACCTCCGGCGATTCCGGAGGAAATCTTTGGTAAGGGGTCCTTTTTTCTTTTTTTTGGGGGGGGCACAGGGGTCCAATTCAGCTGAAGAAAGAATCTTCAAGGAGTCTTCAGGGATTCTTCGGTGAAGATTTTGGCGCCAATACTAAGACTATCATTTTCTCAAACTAGAGCATAGTCATAAAGGCTACCAGCTATATAAATGGTAGAAATTACCCTTGAAATTGAAAAATGGCACCTGTTATACTGCTGAAGAAAGAGTCTTCAAGGAGTCTTCAGGGAATCTTGGGTGAGGATTCTGGAGCCAATATGAAGACTATCATTTTCTAAAACTAGAGCATAGTCATTCATGCATGTAATGATGGCCACCTCCGGCGATTCCGGAGGAAATCTTTGGTAAGGGGTCCTTTTTGTTTTTTTTGGGGGGGGGCCCAAGGGTCCAATTCAGCTGAAGAAAGAATCTTCAAAGAGTCTTCAGGGATTCTTCGGTGAAGATTTTGGAGCCAATACGAAGACTATCATTTTCTCAAACTAGAGCATAGTCATTCATGTAATGATGGCCACCTCCGGCGATTCCGGAGGAAATCTTTGGTAAGGGGTCCTTTTTTGTTTTTTTTTTGTGGGGCCCAGGGGTCCAATTTAGCTGAAGAATGAATCTTCAAGGAGTCTTCAGGGATTCTTCAGTGAAGATTTTGGCGCCAATACGAAGACTATCATTTTCTCAAACTAGAGCTTAGTCATTCATGTAATAATGGCCACCTCAGGCGATTCCGGAGGAAATCTTTGGTAAGGGGTCCTTTTTTGTTTTTTTTTGTGGGGCCCAGGGGTCCAATTCAGCTGAAGAAAGAACCTTCAAAGAGTCTTCAGGGATTCTTCAGTGAATATTTTGGAGCCAATACGAAGACTATCATTTTCTCAAAATAGAGCAAAGTCATTCATGTAATGATGGCCACCTCCGGCGATTCCGGAGGAAATCTTTGGTAAGGGGTCCTTTTTTGTTTTGTTTTTTTTGTGGGGCCCAGGGGTCCAGTTCAGCTGAAGAAACAATCGTCAAGGAGTCTTCAGGGATTCTTCGGTGAAGATTTTGGCGTCAATACGAAGACTATCATTTTCTCAAACTAGAGCATAGTCATTCATGTAATGATGGACACCTCCGGCGATTCCGGAGGAAATCTTTGGTAAGGGGTCCTTTTTTCTTTTTTTTTGGGGATGGGCACAGGGGTCCAATTAAGCTGAAGAAAGAATCTTCAAGGAGTCTTCAGGGATTCTTCGGTGAAGATTTTGGCGCCAATACTAAGACTATCATTTTCTCAACCTAGAGCATAGTCATAAAGGCTACCAGCTATATAAATATTAGAAATTACCCTTGAAATTGAAAAATTGCACCTGTTATACTGCTGAAGAAAGAGTGTTCAAGGAGTCTTCAGGGAATCTTGGGTGAGGATTCTGGAGCCAATATGAAGACTATCATTTTCTAAAACTAGAGCATAGTCATTCATGTAATGATGGCCACCTCCGGCGATTCCGGAGGAAATCTTTGGTAAGGGGTCCTTTTTGGTTTTTTTTGGGGGGGCCCAAGGGTCCAATTCAGCTGAAGAAAGAATCTTCAAAGAGTCTTCAGGGATTCTTCGGTGAAGATTTTGGAGCCAATACGAAGACTATCATTTTCTCAAACTAGAGCATAGTCATTCATGTAATGATGGCCACCTCCGGCGATTCCGGAGGAAATCTTTGGTAAAGGGTCCTTTTTTGTTTTTTTTTTTTTGTGGGGCCCAGGGGTCCAATTCAGCTGAAGAAAGAATCTTGAAGGAGTCTTCAGGGATTCTACGGTGAATATTTTGAAGCCAATACGAAGACTATCATTTTCTCAAACTAGAGCATAGTCATTCATGTAATGATGGCCACCTCCGGCGATTCCGGAGGAAATCTTTGGTAAGGGGTCCTTTTTTGTTTTTTTTTTGTGGGGCCCAGGGGTCCAGTTCAGCTGAAGAAAGAATCTTCAAGGAGTCTTCAGGGATTCTTCGGTGAAGATTTTGGCACTAATACGAAGACTATCATTTTCTCAAACTAGAGCATAGTCATTCATGTAATGATGGCCACCTCCGGCGATTCCGGAGGAAATCTTTGGTAAGGGGTCCTTTTTTGTTTTTTTTGGGGGGGCCCAGGGGTCCAATTCAGCTGAAGAAAGAATCTTCAAAGAGTCTTCAGGGATTCTTCGGTGAAGATTTTGGAGCCAATACGAAGACTATCATTTTCTCAAACTAGAGCATAGTCATTAATGTAATGATGGCCACCTCCGGCGATTCCGGAGGAAATCTTTGGTAAGGGGTCCTTTTTTTTTTTTTTTTTTTTTTTTGGGCCCAGGGGTCCAGTTCAGCTGAAGAGCGAATCTTCAAGGAGTCTTCAGGGATTCTTCAGTGAAGATTTTGGCACCAATACGAAGACTATCATTTTCTCAAACTAGAGCATAGTCATTTATGTAATGATGGCTACCTCCTGCAATTCCGGAGGAAATCTTTGGTAAGGGGGTCCTTTTTTGTTTTTTTTATTTGTGGGGCCCAGGGGTCCAATTCAGCTGAAGAAAGAATCTTCAAGGAGTCTTCAGGGATTCTTCGGTGAAGATTTTGGCGCCAATACGAAGACTATCATTTTCTCAAACTAGAGCTTAGTCATTCATGTAATGATGGCCACCTCCGGCGATTCCGGAGGAAATCTTTGGTAAGGGGTCCTTTTTTGTTTTTTTTTTTTTTTGTGGGGCCCAGGGGTCCAATTCAGCTGAAGAAAGAATCTTCAAGGAGTCTTCAGGGATTCTACGGTGAATATTTTGAAGCCAATACGAAGACTATCATTTTCTCAAACTAGAGCATAGTCATTCATGTAATGATGGCCACCTCCGGCGATTCCGGAGGAAATCTTTGGTAAGGGGTCCTTTTTGGTTTTTTTTTTGTTGGGCCCAGGGGTCCAGTTCAGCTGAAGAAAGAATCTTCAAGGAGTCTTCAGGGATTCTTCGGTGAAGATTTTGGCGCCAATACGAAGACTATCATTTTCTCAAACTAGAGCATAGTCATTCATGTAATGGTGGCCACCTCCGGCGATTCCGGAGGAAATCTTTGGTAAGGGGTCCTTTTTTGTTTTGTTTTTGTGGGGCCCAGGGGTCCAGTTCAGCTGAAGAAAGAATCTTCAAGGAGTCTTCAGGGATTCTACGGTGAATATTTTGGAGCCAATACGAAGACTATCATTTTCTCAAACTAGAGCATAGTCATTCATGTAATGATGGCCACCTCCGGCGATTCCGGAGGAAATCTTTGGTAAGGGGTCCTTTTTTTTTTTTTTGTGGGGCCCAGGGGTCCAGTTCAGCTGAAGAAAGAATCTTCAAGGAGTCTTCAGGGATTCTTCGGTGAAGATTTTGGCGCCAATACGAAGACTATCATTTTCTCAAACTAGAGCATAGTCATTCATGTAATGATGGCTACCTCCGGCGATTCCGGAGGAAATCTTTGGTAAGGGGTAGTTTTTTTTTTTTTTTTTTTGTGGGGCCCAGGAGTCCAATTCAGCTGAAGAAAGAATCTTCAAGGAGTCTTCAGGGATTCTTCGGTGAAGATTTTGGCGCCAATACGAAGACTATCATTTTCTCTAACTAGAGCCTCGTCATTCATGTAATGATGGCCACCTCCGGCGATTCCGGAGGAAATCTTTGGTAACGGGTCCTATTTTGTTTTTTTTTTTTGTGGGGCCCAGTGGTCCAATTCAGCTGAAGAAAGAATCTTCAAGGAGTCTTCAGGGATTCTTCGGTGAATATTTTGGAGCCAATACGAAGACTATCATTTTCTCAAACTAGAGCATAGTCATTCATGTAATGATGGCCACCTCCGGCGATTCCGGAGGAAATCTTTGGTAATGGGTCCTTTTTTTTTTTTTTTTTGTGGGGCCCAGGGGTCCAGTTCAGCTGAAGAAAGAATCTTCAAGGAGTCTTCAGGGATTCTTCGGTGAAGATTTTGGCGCCAATACGAAGACTATCATTTTCTCAAACTAGAGCATAGTCATTCATGTAATGATGGCCACCTCCGGCGATTCCGGAGGAAATCTTTGGGAAGGGGTCCTTTTTTGTTTTGTTTTTTTGTGGGGTCCAGGGGTCCAATTCAGCTGAAGAAAGAATCTTCAAGGAGTCTTCAGGGATTCTTCGGTGAAGATTTTGGCGCCAATACTAAGACTATCATTTTCTCAAACTAGAGCATAGTCATAAAGGCTACCAGCTATATAAATGGTAGAAATTACCCTTGAAATTGAAAAATGGCACCTGTTATACTGCTGAAGAAAGAGTCTTCAAGGAGTCTTCAGGGAATCTTGGGTGAGGATTCTGGAGCCAATATGAAGACTATCATTTTCTAAAACTAGAGCATAGTCATTCATGTAATGATGGCCACCTCCGGCGATTCCGGAGGAAATCTTTGGTAAGGGGTCCTTTTTGGTTTTTTTGGGGGGGCCCAAGGGTCCAATTCAGCTGAAGAAAGAATTTTCAAAGAGTCTTCAGGGATTCTTCGGTGAAGATTTTGGAGACAATACGAAGACTATCATTTTCTCAAACTAGAGCATAGTCATTCATTTAATGATGGCCACCTCCGGCGATTCCGGAGGAAATCTTTGGTAAGGGGTCCTTTTTTGTTTTTTTTTGTGGGGCCCAGGGGTCCAATTTAGCTGAAGAAAGAATCTTCAAGGAGTCTTCAGGGATTCTTCAGTGAAGATTTTGGCGCCAATACGAAGACTATCATTTTCTCAAACTAGAGCTTAGTCATTCATGTAATAATGGCCACCTCAGGCGATTCCGGAGGAAATCTTTGGTAAGGGGTCCTTTTTTGTTTTTTTTTGTGGGGCCCAGGGGTCCAATTCAGCTGAAGAAAGAATCTTCAAAGAGTCTTCAGGGATTCCTCAGTGAATATTTTGGAGCCAATACGAAGACTATCATTTTCTCAAAATAGAGCATAGTCATTCATGTAATGATGGCCACCTCCGGCGATTCCGGAGGAAATCTTTGGTAAGGGGTCCTTTTTTGTTTTGTTTTTTTTTGTGGGGCCCAGGGGTCCAGTTCAGCTGAAGAAACAATCTTCAAGGAGTCTTCAGGGATTCTTCGGTGAAGATTTTGGCGCCAATACGAAGACTATCATTTTCTCAAACTAGAGCATAGTCATTCATGTAATGATGGACACCTCCGGCGATTCCGGAGGAAATCTTTGGTAAGGGGTCCTTTTTTCTTTTTTTTTTTGGGGGGGGGGCACAGGGGTCCAATTCAGCTGAAGAAAGAATCTTCAAGGAGTCTTCAGGGATTCTTCGGTGAAGATTTTGGCGCCAATACTAAGACTATCATTTTCTCAAACTAGAGCATAGTCATAAAGGCTACCAGCTATATAAATGGTAGAAATTACCCTTGAAATTGAAAAATTGCACCTGTTATACTGCTGAAGAAAGAGTCTTCAAGGAGTCTTCAGGGAATCTTGGGTGAGGATTCTGGAGCCAATATGAAGACTATCATTTTCTAAAACTAGAGCATAGTCATTCATGTAATGATGGCCACCTCCGGCGATTCCGGAGGAAATCTTTGGTAAGGGGTCCTTTTTGGTTTTTTTTTGGGGGGCCCAAGGGTCCAATTCAGCTGAAGAAAGAATCTTCAAAGAGTCTTCAGGGATTCTTCGGTGAAGATTTTGGAGCCAATACGAAGACTATCATTTTCTCAAACTAGAGCATAGTCATTCATGTAATGATGGCCACCTCCGGCGATTCCGGAGGAAATCTTTGGTAAGGGGTCCTTTTTTGTTTTTTTTTGTGGGGCCCAGGGGTCCAATTTAGCTGAAGAAAGAATCTTCAAGGAGTCTTCAGGGATTCTTCAGTGAAGATTTTGGCGCCAATACGAAGATTATCATTTTCTCAAACTAGAGCTTAGTCATTCATGTAATAATGGCCACCTCAGGCGATTCCGGAGGAAATCTTTGGTAAGGGGTCCTTTTTTGTTTTGTTTTTGTGGGGCCCAGGGGTCCAATTCAGCTCAAGAAAGAATCTTCAAAGAGTCTTCAGGGATTCTTCAGTGAATATTTTGGAGCCAATACGAAGACTATCATTTTCTCAAACTAGAGCATAGTCATTCATGTAATGATGGCCACCTCCGGCGATTCCGGAGGAAATCTTTGGTAAGGGGTCCTTTTTTGTTTTGTTTTTTTTTGTGGGGCCCAGGGGTCCAGTTCAGCTGAAGAAAGAATCTTCAAGGAGTCTTCAGGGATTCTTCGGTGAAGATTTTGGCACCAATACGAAGACTATCATTTTCTCAAACTAGAGCATAGTCATTCATGTAATGATGGACACCTCCGGCGATTCCGGAGGAAATCTTTGGTAAGGGGTCCTTTTTTCTTTTTTTTTGGGGGGGGGGGCACAGGGGTCCAATTCAGCTGAAGAAAGAATCTTCAAGGAGTCTTCAGGGATTCTTTGGTGAAGATTTTGGCGCCAATACTAAGACTATCATTTTCTCAAAGTAGAGCATAGTCATAAAGGCTACCAGCTATATAAATGGTAGAAATTACCCTTGAAATTGAAAAATGGCACCTGTTATACTGCTGAAGAAAGAGTCTTCAAGGAGTCTTCAGGGAACCTTGGGTGAGGATTCTGGAGCCAGTATGAAGACTATCATTTTCTAAAACTAGAGCATAGTCATTCATGTAATGATGGCCACCTCCGGCGATTCCAGAGGAAATCTTTGGTAAGGGGTCCTTTTTGGTTTTTTTTTGGGGGGGGGCCCAAGGGTCCAATTCAGCTGAAGAAAGAATCTTCAAAGAGTCTTCAGGGATTCTTCGGTGAAGATTTTGGAGCCAATACGAAGACTATCATTTTCTCAAACTAGAGCATAGTCATTCATGTAATGATGGCCACCTCCGGCGATTCCGGAGGAAATCTTTGGTACGGGGTCCTTTTTTGTTTTTTTTTTGTTGGGCCCAGGAGTCCAATTTAGCTGAAGAAAGAATCTTCAAGGAGTCTTCAGGGATTCTTCAGTGAAGATTTTGGCGCCAGTACGAAGACTATCATTTTCTCAAACTAGAGCTTAGTCATTCATGTAATAATGGCCACCTCAGGCGATTCCGAAGGAAATCTTTGGTAAGGGGTCCTTTTTTGTTTTTTTTTGTGGGGCCCAGGGGTCCAATTCAGCTGAAGAAAGAATCTTCAAGGAGTCTTCAGGGATTCTTCGGTGAAGATTTTGGCGCCAATACGAAGACTATCATTTTCTCAAACTAGAGCATAGTCATTCATGTAATGATGGACACCTCCAGCGATTCCGGAGGAAATCTTTAGTAAGGGGTCCTTTTTTCTTTTTTTGGGGGGGGGGCACAGAGGTCCAATTCAGCTGAAGAAAGAATCTTCAATGAGTCTTCAGGGATTCTTCGGTGAAGATTTTGGCGCCAATACTAAGACTATCATTTTCTCAAACTAGAGCATAGTCATAAAGGCTACCAGCTATATAAATGGTAGAAATTACCCTTGAAATTGAAAAATGACACCTGTTATACTGCTGAAGAAAGAGTCTTCAAGGAGTCTTCAGGGAATCTTGGGTGAGGATTCTGGAGCCAATATGAAGACTATCATTTTCTAAAACTAGAGCATAGTCATTCATGTAATGATGGCCACCTCTGGCGATTCCAGAGGAAATCTTTGGTAAGGGGTCCTTTTTGTTTTTTTTTGGCGGGGCCCAGGGGTCCAATTCAGATGAAGAAAGAATCTTCAAGGAGTCTTCAGGTATTCTTCAGTGAATATTTTGGAGCCAATACGAAGACTATCATTTTCTCAAACTAGAGCATAGTCATTCATGTAATGATGGCCACCTCCGGCGATTCCGGAGGAAATCTTTGGTAAGGGGTCCTTTTTTGTTTTGTTTTTTTTGTGGGGCCCAGGGGTCCAGTTCAGCTGAAGAAAGAATCTTCAAGGAGTCTTCAGGGAACCTCGGTGAAGATTTTGGCGCCAATACGAAGACTATCATTTTCTCAAACTAGAGCATAGTCATTCATGTAATGATGGCCACCTCCGGCGATTCCGGATGAAATCTTTGGTAAGGGGTCCTTTTTTCTTTTTTTTTGGGGGGGGGGGGCACAGGGGTCCAATTCAGCTGAAGAAAGAATCTTCAAGGAGTCTTCAGGGATTCTTCGGTGAAGATTTTGGCGCCAATACTAAGACTATAATTTTCTCAAACTAGAGCATAGTCATTCATGTAATGATGGCCACCTCCGGTGATTCCGGAGGAAAGCTTTGGTAAGGGATCCTTTTTTTTTTTTTTTGTGGGGCCCAGGGGTCCAGTTCAGCTGAAGAAAGAATCTTCAAGGAGTCTTCAGGGATTCTCCAGTAAAGATTTTGGCACCAATACGAAGACTATCATTTTCTCAAACTAGAGCATAGTCATTCATGTAATGATGGCCACCTCCGGCGATTCCGGAGGAAATCTTTGGTAAGGGGTCCTTTTTTGTTTTTTTTTTTGTGGGGCCCAGGGGTCCAATTCAGCTGAAGAAAGAATCTTCAAGGAGTCTTCAGGTATTCTTCGGTGAAGATTTTGGCGCCAATACTAAGACTATCATTTTCTCAAACTAGAGCATAGTCATAAAGGCTACCAGCTATATAAATGGTAGAAATTTCCCTTGAAATTGAAAAATGACACCAGTTATACTGCTGGAGAAAGAGACTTCAAGGAGTCTTCAGGGAATCTTGGGTGAGGATTTTGGAGCCAATATGAAGACTATCATTTTCTAAAACTAGAGCATGGTCATTCATGTAATGATGGCCACCTCCGGCGATTCCGGAGGAAATCTTTGGTAAGGGGTCCTTTTTTGTTTTTTTTGGGGGGGCCCAGGGGTCCAATTCAGCTGAAGAAAGAATCTTCAAAGAGTCTTCAGGGATTCTTCGGTGAAGATTTTGGAGCCAATACGAAGACTATCATTTTCTCAAACTAGAGCATAGTCATTCATGTAATAATGGCCACCTCCGGCGATTCCGGAGGAAATCTTTGGTAAGGGGTCCTTTTTTTTTTTTTTTTTTTCTGGGGCCCAGGGGTCCAGTTCAGCTGAAGAAAGAATCTTCAAGGAGTCTTCAGGGATTCTTCAGTGAAGATTTTGGCATAAATATGAAGACTATCATTTTCTCAAACTAGAGCATAGTCATTCAGGTAATGATGGCCACCTCCTGCGATTCCGGATGAAATCTTTGGTAAGGGGTCCTTTTTTTTTTTTTTTTTTTTTGTGGGGCCAAGGGGTCCAGTTCTGCTGAAGAAAGAATCTTCAAGGAGTCTTCAGGGATTCTTCGGTGAAGATTTTGGCGCCAATACGAAGACTATCATTTTGTCAAACTAGAGCATAGTCATTCATGTAATGATGGCTACCTCCGGCGATTCCGGAGGAAATCTTTGGTAAGGGGTCCTTTTTTTTTTTTTTTTTGTGGGGCCCAGGGGTCCAGTTCAGCTGAAGAAAGAATATTCAAGGAGTCTTCAGGGATTCTTCGGTGAAGATTTTGGTGCCAATACGAAGACTATCATTTTCTCAAACTAGAGCATAGTCATTCATGTAATGATGGCCACCTCCGGCGATTCCGGAGGAAATCTTTTGTAAGGGGTCCTTTTTTGTTTTGTTTTTTTTTGTGGGGCCCAGGGGTCCAGTTCAGCTGAAGAAAGAATCTTCAAGGAGTCTTCAGGGATTCTTCGGTGAAGATCTTGCGCCAATACGAAGACTATCATTTTCTCAAACTAGAGCATAGTCATTCATGTAATGATGGCCACCTCCGGCGATTCCGGAGGAAATCTTTGGTAAGGGGTCCTTTTTTTTTTTTTTTTTGTGAGGCCCAGGGGTCCAATTGAGCTGAAGAAAGAATCTTCAAGGAGTCTTCAGGGATTCTTCGGTGAAGATTTTGGCGCCAATACTAAGACTATCATTTTCTCAAACTAGAGCATAGTCATAAAAGCTACCAGCTATATAAATGGTAGAAATTACCCTTGAAATTGAAAAATGACACCTGTTATACTGCTGAAGAAAGAGTCTTCAAGGAGTCTTCAGGGAATCTTGGGTGAGGATTCTGGAGCCAATATGAAGACTATCATTTTCTAAAACTAGAGCATAGTCATTCATGTAATGATGGCCACCTCCGGCGATTCCGGAGGAAATCTTTGGTAAGGGGTCCTTTTTTGTTTTTTTGGGGGGGGCCCAGGGGTCCAATTCAGCTGAAGAAAGAATCTTCAAAGAGTCTTCAGGGATTCTTCGGTGAAGATTTTGGAGCCAATACGAAGACTATCATTTTCTCAAACTAGAGCATAGTCATTCATGTAATGATGGTCACCTCCGGCGATTCCGGAGGAAATCTTTGGTAAGGGGTCCTTTTTTCTTTTTTTTTTTTGTGGGGCCCAGGGGTCCAGTTCAGCTGAAGAAAGAATCTTCAAGGAGTCTTCAGGGATTCTTAGGTGAAGATTTTGCGCCAATACGAAGACTATCATTTTCTCAAACTAGAGCATAGTCATTCATGTAATGATTGCCACCTCCGGCGATTCCGGAGGAAATCTTTGGTAAGGGGTCCTTTTTTGTTTTTTTTGAGGGGTGCCCAGGGGTCCAATTCAGCTGAAGAAAGAATCTTCAAGGAGTCTTCAGGGATTCTTCGGTGAATATTTTGGAGCCAATACGAAGACTATCATTTTCTCAAACTAGATCATAGTCATTCATGTAATGATGGCCACCTCCGGCGATTCCGGAGGAAATCTTTGATAAGGGGTCCTTTTTTTTTTTTGTGGGGCCCAGGGGTCCAGTTCAGCTGAAGAAAGAATCTTCAAGGAGTCTTCAGGGATTCTTCAGTGAAGATTTTGGCACCAATACGAAGACTATCATTTTCTCAAACTAGAGCATAGTCATTCATGTAATGATGGCTACTTCCTGCGATTCCGGAGGAAATCTTTGGTAAGGGGTCCTTTTTTTTTTTTTTTTTTTTGTGGGGCCCAGGTGTCCAGTTCAGCTGAAGAAAGAATCTTCAAGGAGTCTTCAGGGATTCCTCGGTGAAGATTTTGTCGCCAATACGAAGACTATCATTTTCTCAAACTAGAGCATAGTCATTCATGTAATGATGGCCACCTCCGGCGATTCCGGAGGAAATCTTTGGTAAGGGGTCCTTTTTTGTTTTTTTTTTGTGGGGCCCAGTGGTCCAATTCAGCTGAAGAAAGAATCTTCAAGGAGTCTTCAGGGATTCTTCGGTGAATATTTTGGAGCCAATACGAAGACTATCATTTTCTCAAACTAGAGCATAGTCATTTATGTAATGATGGCAACCTCCGGCGATTCCGGAGGAAATCTTTGGTAAGGGGTCCTTTTTGGTTTTTTTTTTTTTTTGTGGGGCCCAGGGGTCCAGTTCAGCTGAAGTAAGAAACTTCAAGGAGTCTTCAGGGATTCTTCGGTGAAGATTTTGGCGCCAATACGAAGACTATAATTTTCTCAAACTAGAGCATAGTCATTCATGTAATGATGGCTACCTCCGGCGATTCCGGAGGAAATCTTTGGTAAGGGGTAGTTTTTTGTTTTTTTTGGGGGGGCCCAGGAGTCCAATTCAGCTGAAGAAAGAATATTCAAGGAGTCTTCAGGGATCTTCGGTGAAGATTTTGCGCCAATACGAAGACTATCATTTTCTCAAACTAGAGCATAGTCATTCATGTAATGATGGCCACCTCCGGCGATTCCGGAGGAAATCTTTGGTAAGGGGTACTTTTTTTTTTTTTTTTTGTGGGGCCCAGGGGTCCAATTCAGCTGAAGAAAGAATCTTCAAAGAGTCTTCAGGGATTCTTCGGTGAAGATTTTGGAGCCAATACGAAGACTATCATTTTCTCAAACTAGAGCATAGTCATTCATGTAATGATGGCCACCTCCGGCGATTCCGGAGGAAATCTTTGGTAAGGGGTCCTTTTTTGTTTTTTTTTGTGGGGCCCAGGGGTCCAATTCATCTGATGAACGAATCTTCAAGGATTCTTCAGGGATTCTTCGGTGAAGATTTTGGCGCCAATATGAAGACTATCATTTTCTCAAACTAGAGCTTAGTCATTCATGTAATAATGGCCACCTCCGGCGATTCCGGAGGAAATCTTTGGTAAGGGGTCTTTTTTTTTTTTTTTTTTTTGTGGGGCCCAGGGGTTCAATTCAGCTGAAGAAAGAATCTTCAAGGAGTCTTCAGGGATTCTTCGGTGAAGATTTTGGCGCCAATACGAAGTCTATCATTTTCTCAAACTAGAGCATAGTCATTCATGTAATGATGGCCACCTCCAGCGATTCCGGAGGAAATCGTTGGTAAGGGGTCCTTTTTTTTTTTTTCGTGGGGCCCAGGGGTCCAGTTCAGCTGAAGAAAGAATCTTCAAGGAGTCTTCAGGGATTCTTCGGTGAATATTTTTGCACCAATACGAAGACTATCATTTTCTGAAACTAGAGCATAGTCATTCATGTAATGATGGCCACCTCCGGCGATTCCGGAGGAAATGTTTGGTAAGGGGTCCTTTTTTGTTTTTTTTTGTGGGGCCCAGGGGTCCAATTCAGCTGAAGAAAGAATCTTCAAAGAGTCTTCAGGGATTCTTCGGTGAAGATTTTGGAGCCAATACGAAGACTATCATTTTCTCAAACTAGAGCATTGTCATTCATGTAATGATGGCCACCTCCGGCGATTCCGGAGGAAATCTTTGGTAAGGGGTCCTTTTTTTTTTTGTGGGGCCCAGGGGTCCAGTTCAGCTGAAGAAAGAATCTTCAAGGAGTCTTCAGGGATTCTTCAGTGAAGATTTTGGCACCAATACGAAGACTATCATTTTCTCAAACTAGAGCATAGTCATTCATGTAATGATGGCTACCTCCTGCAATTCCGGAGGAAATCTTTGGTAAGGGGTCCTTTTTTTTTTTTTTTTGTGGGGCCCAGGGGTCCAATTCAGCTGAAGAAAGAATCTTCAAGGAGTCTTCAGGGATTCTTCGGTGAAGATTTTGGCGCCAATACGAAGACTATCATTTTCTCAAACTAGAGCATAGTCATTCATGTAATGATGGCCAGCTCCGGCGATTCCGGAGGAAATCTTTGCTAAGGGGTCCTTTTTTGTTTTTTTTGTGGGGCCCAGGGGTCCAATTCAGCTGAAGAAAGAATCTTCAAGGAGTCTTCAGGGATTCTTCGGTGAATATTTAGAAGCCAATACGAAGACTATCATTTTCTCAAACTAGACCATAGTCATTCATGTAATGATGGCCACCTCCGGCGATTCCGGAGGAAATCTTTGGTAAGGGGTCCTTTTTTGTTTTTTTTTTTTGTGGGGCCCAGGGGTCCAGTTCAGCTGAAGAAAGAATCTTCAAGGAGTCTTCAGGGATTCTTTGGTGAAGATTTGGCACCAATACGAAGACTATTATTTTCTCAAACTAGAGCATAGTCATTCATGAAATGATGGCCACCTCCGACGATTCCGGAGGAAATCTTTGGTAAGGGGTCCTTTTTTGTTTTTTTTTTTTTTTGTGGGGCCCAGGGGTCCAATTCAGCTGAAGAAAGAATCTTCAAGGAGTCTTCAGGGATTCTTCGGTGAAGATTTTGGCGCCAATACTAAGACTATCATTTTCTCAAACTAGAGTATAGTCATAAAGGCTACCAGCTATATAAATGGTAGAAATTACCCTTGAAATTGAAAAATAACACCTGTTATACTGCTGAAGAAAGAGTCTTCCAGGAGTCTTCAGGGAATCTTGGGTGAGGATTTTGGAGCCAATATAAAGACTATCATTTTCTAAAACTAGAGCATAGTCATTCATGTAAAGATGGCCACCTCCGGCGATTCCGGAGGAAATCTTTGGTAAGGGGTCCTTTTTTTTTTTTTTTGTGGGGCCCAGGGGTCCAATTTAGCTGAAGAAAGAATCTTCAAAGAGTCTTCAGGGATTCTTCGGTGAAGATTTTGGAGCCAATACGAAGACTATCGTTTTCTCAAACTAGAGCATAGTCATTCATGTAATGATGGCCACCTCCGGCGATTCCGGAGGAAATCTTTGGTAAGGGGTCCTTTTTTTTTTTTTTTTTTTTTGTGGGGCCCAGGGGTCCAGTTCAGCTGAAGAAAGAATCTTCAAGGAGTCTTCAGGGATTCTTCGGTGAAGATTTTGCGCTAATACGAAGACTATCATTTTCTCAAACGAGTGCATAGTCATTCATGTAATGATGGCCACCTCCTGCAATTCCGGAGGAAATCTTTGGTAAGGGGTCCTTTTTTTTTTTTTTTTTTTTTTGTGGGGCCCAGGGGTCCAGTTCAGCTGAAGAAAGAATCTTCGAGGTGTCTTCAGGGATTCTTCGGTGAAGATTTTGGCGCCAATACGAAGATTATAATTTTCTCAAACTAGTGCATAGTCATTCATGTAATGATGGCCACATCCGGCGATTCCGGAGGAAATCTTTGGTAAGGGGTAATTTTTTGTTTTTTTTTGTGGGGCCCAGGGGTCCAATTCAGCTGAAGAAAGAATCTTCAAGGAGTCTTCAGGGATTCTTCGGTGAATATTTTGGAGCCAATACGAAGACTATCATTTTCTCAAACTAGAGCATAGTCATTCATGTAATGATGGCCACCTCCGGCGATTCCGGAGGAAATCTTTGGTAAGGGGTCCTTTTTTTTTTTTTTTTTTTTGTGGGGCCCAGGGGTCCAGTTCAGCTGAAGAAAGAATCTTCAAGGAGTCTTCAGGGATTCTTCGGTGAAGATTTTGCGCTAATACGAAGACTATCATTTTCTCAAACTAGAGCATAGTCATTCATGTAATGATGGCTACCTCCGGCGATTCCGGAGGAAACCTTTGGTAAGGGGTAGTTTTTTGTTTCTTTTTTTGTGGGCCCCAGGAGTCCAATTTAGCTGAAAAAAGAATCTTCAAGGAGTCTTCAGGGATTCTTCGGTGAAGATTTTTGCGCCAATACGAAGACCTTCATTTTCTCAAACTAGAGCATAGTCATTCATGTAATGATGGCCACCTCCGGCGATTCCGGAGGAAATCTTTGGTAAGGGGTCCTTTTTCGTTTTTTTTTTTTTTGTGGGGGCAAGTGGTCCAATTCAGCTGAAGAAAGAATCTTCAAGGAGTCTTCAGGGATTCTTCGGTGAATATTTTGGAGCCAATACGAAGACTATCATTTTCTCAAACTAGAGCATAGTCATTCATTTAATGATGGCCACCTCCGGCGATTCCGGAGGAAATCTTTGGTAGGGGGTCCTTTTTTTTTCGTGGGGCCCAGGGGTCCAGTTCAGCTGAAGAAAGAATCTTCAAGGAGTCTTCAGGAATTCTTCGGTGAAGATTATGGCGCCAATACGAAGACTATCATTTTCTCAAACTAGAGCATAGTCATTCATGTAATGATGGCCACCTCCGGCGATTCCGGAGGAAATCTTTGGTAAGGGGTCCTTTTTTGTTTTTTATTTTTTGTGGGGCCCAGTGGTCCAATTCAGCTGAAGAAAGAATCTTCAAGGAGTCTTTAGGGATTCTTCGGTGAATATTTTGGAGCCAATACGAAGACTATCATTTTCTCAAACTAGAGCATAGTCATTCATGCAATGATGGCAACCTTGGCCATTCTGGAGGAAATCTTTGGTAAGGGGTCCTTTTTTTTTTTTTTTTTTTCGTGGGGCCCAGGGGTCCAGTTCAGCTGAAGAAAGAATCTTCAAGGAGTCTTCAGGGATTCTTCTGTGAAGATTTTGGCGCCAATACGAAGACTATCATTTTCTCAAACTAGAGCATAGTCATTCATGTAATGATGGCTACCTCCGGCGATTCCGGAGGAAATCTTTGGTAAGGGTTAGTTTTTTGTTTTTTTTTTTGTGGGGCCCAGTGGTCCAATTCAGCTGAAGAAAGAATCTTCAAGGAGTCTTTAGGGATTCTTCGGTGAATATTTTGGAGCCAATACGAAGACTATCATTTTCTCAAACTAGAGCATAGTCATTCATGCAATGATGGCAACCTCCGGCGATTCCGGAGGAAATCTTTGGTAAGGGGTCCTTTTTTTTTTTTTTTTTTTTGTGGGGCCCAGGGGTCCAGTTCAGCTGAAGAAAAAATCTTCAAGGAGTCTTCAGGGATTCTTCTGTGAAGATTTTGGCGCCAATACGAAGACTATCATTTTCTCAAACTAGAGCATAGTCATTCATGTAATGATGGCCACCTCCGGCGATTCCGGAGGAAATCTTTGGTAAGGGGTCCTTTTTTCTTTTGTTTTTTTTGTGGGGCCCAGGGGTCCAGTTCAGCTAAAGAAAGAATCTTCAAGGAGTCTTCAGGGATTCTTCGGTGAAGATTTTGGCGCCAATACGAAGACTATCATTTTCTCAAACTAGAGCATAGTCATTCATGTAATGATGGCCACCTCCGGCGATTCCGGAGGAAATCTTTGGTAAGGGGTCCTTTTTTGTTTTTTTTTTTTGTGGGGCCCAGGGGTCCAATTCAGCTGAAGAAAGAATCTTCAAGAAGTCTTCAGGGATTCTTTGGTGAAGATTTTGGCGCCATTACTAAGACTATCATTTTCTCAAACTAGAGCATAGTCATAAAGGCTACCAGCTATATAAATGGTAGAAATTACCCTTGAAATTGAAAAATGACACCTGTTATACTGCTGAAGAAAGAGTCTTCAAGGAGTCTTCAGGGAATCTTGTGTGAGGATTCTGGAGCCAATATGAAGACTATCATTTTCTAAAACTAGAGCATAGTCATTCATGTAATGATGGCCACCTCCAGCGATTCCGGAGGAAATCTTTGGTAAGGGATGCTTTTTTTTTTTTTTTGTGGGGCCCAGGGGTCCAATTCAGCTGAAGAAAGAATCTTCAAAGAGTCTTCAGGGATTCTTCAGTGAAGATTTTGGAGCCAATACGAAGACTATCATTTTCTCAAACTAGAGCATAGTCATTCATGTAATGATGGCCACCTCCGGCGATTCCGGAGGAAATCTTTGGTAAGGGGTCCTTTTTTGTGTTTTTTTTTTTTTTGTGGGGCCCAGGGGTCCAGTTCAGCTGAAGAAAGAATCTTCAAGTAGTCTTCAGGGATTCTTCGGTGAAGATTTTGCGCCAATACGAAGACTATCATTTTCTCAAACTAGAGCATAATCATTCATGTAATCATGGCCACCTCCGGCGATTCTGGAGGAAATATTTGGTAAGGGGTCCTTTTTTGTTTTTCTTGGGGGGGCCCAGGGGTCCAATTCAGCTGAAAGAAAGAATCTTCAAGGAGTCTTCAGGGATTCTTCGGTGAAGATTTTGGAGCCAATACGAAGACTATCATTTTCTCAAACTAGAGCATAGTCATTCATGTAATGATGGCCACCTCCGGCGATTCCGGAGGAAATCTTTGGTAAGGGTCCTTTTTTTTTTTTTTTTTTTTGTGGGGCCCAGGGGTCCAGTTCAGCTGAAGAAAGAATCTTCAAGGAGTATTCAGGGATTCTTCGGTGAAGATTTTAGAGCCAATACGAAGACTATCATTTTCTCAAACTAGAGCATAGTCATTCATGTAATGATGGCCACCTCCGGCGATTCCGGAGGAAATCTTTGGTAAGGGGTCCTTTTTTGTTTTTGTTTGTGGGGCCCAGGGGTCCAATTCATCTGAAGAAAGAATCTTCAAGGATTCTTCAGGGATTCTTCGGTGAAGATTTTGGCGCCAATATGAAGACTATCATTTTCTCAAACTAGAGCTTAGTCATTCATGTAATAATGGCCACCTCCGGCGATTCCGGAGGAAATCTTTGGTAAGGGGTCTTTTTTTGTTTTTTTTTGTGGGGCCCAGGGGTTCAATTCAGCTGAAGAAAGAATTTTCAAGGAGTCTTCAGGGATTCTTCGGTGAAGATTTTGGCGCCAATACGAAGTCTATCATTTTCTCAAACTAGATCATAGTCACTCATGTAATGATGGCCACCTCCAGCGATTCCGGAGGAAATCTTTGGTAAGGGGTCTTTTTTTTTTTCGTGGGGCCCAGGGGTCCAGTTCAGCTGAAGAAAGAATCTTCAAGGAGTCTTCAGGGATTCTTCGTTGAAGATTTTGGCACCAATACGAAGACTATCATTTTCTCAAACTAGAGCATAGTCATTCATGTAATGATGGCCAGCTCCGGCGATTCCGGAGGAAATCTTTGGTAAGGGGTCCTTTTTTGTTTTTTTTTGTGGGGCCCAGGGGTCCAATTCAGCTGAAGAAAGAATCTTCAAAGAGTCTTCAGGGATTCTTCGGTGAAGATTTTGGAGCCAATACGAAGACTATCATTTTCTCAAACTAGAGCATAGTCATTCATGTAATGATGGCCACCTCCGGCGATTCCGGAGGAAATCTTTGGTAAGGGGTCCTTTTTTTTTTTTTTTTTTTTTTGTGGGGCCCAGGGGTCCAGTTCAGCTGAAGAGCGAATCTTCAAGGAGTCTTCAGGGATTCTTCGGTGAAGATTTTGCGCCAATACGAAGACTATCATTTTCTCAAACTAGAGCATAGTCATTCATGTAATGATGGCCACCTCCGGCGATTCCGGAGGAAATATTTGGTAAGGGGTCCTTTTTTGTTTTTTTTTTGGGGGGCCCAGGGGTCCAATTCAGCTGAAGAAAGAATCTTCAAGGAGTCTTCAGGGATTCTTCGGTGAAGATTTTGGAGCCAATACGAAGACTATCATTTTCTCAAACTAGAGCATAGTCATTCATGTAATGATGGCCACCTCCGGCGATTCGGGAGGAAATCTTTGGTAAGGGGTCCTTTTTTTTTTTTTTTTTTTTTTTGTGGGGCCCAGGGGTCCAGTTCAGCTGAAGAAAGAATCTTCAAGGAGTATTCAGGGATTCTTCGGTGAAGATTTTGGAGCCAATACAAAGACTATCATTTTCTCAAACTAGAGCATAGTCATTCATGTAATGATGGCCACCTCCGGCGATTCCGGAGGAAATCTTTGGTAAGGGGTCCTTTTTTGTTTTTGTTTGTGGGGCCCAGGGGTCCAATTCATCTGAAGAAAGAATCTTCAAGGATTCTTCAGGGATTCTTCGGTGAAGATTTTGGCGCCAATACGAAGACTATCATTTTCTCAAACTAGAGCTTAGTCATTCATGTAATAATGGCCACCTCCGGCGATTCCGGAGGAAATCTTTGGTAAGGGGTCTTTTTTTTGTTTTTTTTTTGTGGGGCCCAGGGGTTCAATTCAGCTGAAGAAAGAATCTTCAAGGAGTCTTCAGGGATTCTTCGGTGAAGATTTTGGCGCCAATACGAAGTCTATCATTTTCTCAAACTAGATCATAGTCATTCATGTAATGATGGCCACCTCCAGCGATTCCGGAGGAAATCTTTGGTAAGGGGTCCTTTTTTGTTTTTTTTTTTGTGGGGCCCAGGGGTCCAATTCAGCTGAAGAAAGAATCTTCAAAGAGTCTTCAGGGATTCTTCGATGAAGATTTTGGAGCCAATACGAAGACTATCATTTTCTCAAACTAGAGCATAGTCATTCATGTAATGATGGCCACCTCCGGCGATTCCGGAGGAAATCTTTGGTAAGGGGTCCTTTTATTATTTTTTTTTTTTTGTGGGGCCCAGGGGTCCAGTTCAGCTGAAGAGCGAATCTTCAAGAAGTCTTCAGGGATTCTTCAGTGAAGATTTTGGCAACAATACGAAGACTATCATTTTCTCAAACTAGAGCATAGTCATTCATGTAAGGATGGCTACCTCCTGCAATTCCGGAGGAAATCTTTGGCAAGGGGTCCTTTTTTTTTTTTTTTTTTTGTGGGGCCCAGGGGTCCAATTCAGCTGAAGAAAGAATCTTCAAGGAGTCTTCAGGGATTCTTCGGTGAAGATTTTGGCGCCAATACGAAGACTATCATTTTCTCAAACTAGAGCATAGTCATTCATATAATGATGGCCACCTCCGGCGATTCCGGAGGAAATCTTTGGTAAGGGGTCCTTTTTTGTTTTTTTTTGTGGGGCCCAGGGGTCCAATTCAGCTGAAGAAAGAATCTTCAAGGAGTCTTCAGGGATTCTTCGGTGAATATTTTGAAGCCAATACGAAGACTATCATTTTCTCAAACTTGAGCATAGTCATTTATGTAATGATGGCCACCTCCGGCGATTCCGGAGGAAATCTTTGGTAAGGGGTCCTTTTTTGTTTTTTTTTGTGGGGCCCAGGGGTCCAGTTCAGCTGAAGAAAGAATCTTCAAGGAGTCTTCAGGGATTCTTCGGTGAAGATTTTGGCACCAATACGAAGACTATCATTTTCTCAAACTAGAGCATAGTCATTCATGTAATGATGGCCACCTCCGACAATTCTGGAGGAAATCTTTGGTAAGGGGTCCTTTTTTGTTTTGTTTTTTTGTGGGGTCCAGGGGTCCAATTCAGCTGAAGAAAGAATCTTCAAGGAGTCTTCAGGGATTCTTCGGTGAAGATTTTGGCGCCAATACTAAGACTATCATTTTCTCAAACTAGAGCATAGTCATAAAGGCTACCAGCTATATAAATGGTAGAAATTACCCTTGAAATTGAAAAATGACACCTGTTATACTGCTGAAGAAAGAGTCTTCAAGGAGTCTTCAAGGAATCTTGGGTGAGGATTCTGGAGCCAATATGAAGACTATCATTTTCTAAAACTAGAGCATAGTCATTCATGTAATGATGGCCACCTCCCGCGATTCCGGAGGAAATCTTTGGTAAGGGGTCCTTTTTTTTTTTTTTTTTTGTGGGGCCCAGGGGTCCAATTCAGCTGAAGAAAGAATCTTCAAAGAGACTTCAGGGATTCTTCGGTGAAGATTCTGGAGCCAATACGAAGACTATCATTTTCTCAAACTAGAGCATAGTCATTCATGTAATGATGGCCACCTCCGGCGATTCCGGAGGAAATCTTTGGTAAGGGGTCCTTTTTTGTGTTTTTTTTTTTTTGTGGGGCCCAGGGGTCCAGTTCAGCTGAAGAAAGAATCTTCAAGGAGTCTTCAGGGATTCTTCGGTGAAGATTTTGCGCCAATACGAAGACTATCATTTTCTCAAACTAGAGCATAGTCATTCATGTAATGATGGCAACCTCCGGCGATTCCGGAGGAAATATTTGGTAAGGGGTCCTTTTTTGTTTTTTTTGGGGGGGGCCCAGGGGTCCAATTCAGCTGAAGAAAGAATCTTCAAGGAGTCATCAGGGATTCTTCGGTGAAGATTTTGGAGCCAATACGAAGACTATCATTTTCTCAAACTAGAGCATAGTCATTCATGTAATGATGGCCACCTCCGGTGATTCCGGAGGAAATCTTTGGTAAGGGGTCCTTTTTTTTTTTTTTTTTTTGTGGGGCCCAGGGGTCCAGTTCAGCTGAAGAAAGAATCTTCAAGGAGTATTCAGGGATTCTTCGGTGAAGATTTTGGCGCCAATACGAAGACTATCATTTTCTCATACTTGAGCATGGTCATTCATGAAATGATGGCCACCTCCGGTGATTCCGGAGGAAATCTTTGGTAAGGCGTCTTTTATTGTTTTTTTTTGTGGGGCCCAGGGGTTCAATTCAGCTGAAGAAAGAATCTTCAAGGAGTCTTCAGGGATTCTTCGGTGAAGATTTTGGCGCCAATACGAAGACTATCATTTTCTCAAACTAGAGCTTAGTCATTCATGTAATAATGGCCACCTCCGGCGATTCCGGAGGAAATCTTTGGTAAGGGGTCTTTTTTTGTTTTTTTTTGTGGGGCCCAGGGGTTCAATTCAACTGAAGAAAGAATCTTCAAGGAGTCTTCAGGGATTCTTCGGTGAAGATTTTGGCGCCAATACGAAGTCTATCATTTTCTCAAACTAGATCATAGTCATTCATGTAATGATGGCCACCTCCAGCGATTCCGGAGGAAATCTTTGGTAAGGGGTCCTTTTTTGTTTTTTTTTTGTGGGGCCCAGGGGTCCAATTCAGCTGAAGAAAGAATCTTCAAAGAGTCTTCAGGGATTCTTCGATGAAGATTTTGGAGCCAATACGAAGACTATCATTTTCTCAAACTAGAGCATAGTCATTCATGTAATGATGGCCACCTCCGGCGATTCCGGAGGAAATCTTTGGTAAGGGGTCCTTTTATTTTTTTTTTTTTTTGGTGGGGCCCAGGGGTCCAGTTCAGCTGAAGAGCGAATCTTCAAGAAGTCTTCAGGGATTCTTCAGTGAAGATTTTGGCAACAATACGAAGACTATCATTTTCTCAAACTAGAGCATAGTCATTCATGTAAGGATGGCTACCTCCTGCAATTCCGGAGGAAATCTTTGGCAAGGGGTCCTTTTTTTTTTTTTTTTGTGGGGCCCAGGGGTCCAATTCAGCTGAAGAAAGAATCTTCAAGGAGTCTTCAGGGATTCTTCGGTGAAGATTTTGGCGCCAATACGAAGACTATCATTTTCTCAAACTAGAGCATAGTCATTCATGTAATGATGGCCACCTCCGGCGATTCCGGAGGAAATCTTTGGTAAGGGGTCCTTTTTTGTTTTTTTTTGTGGGGCCCAGGGGTCCAATTCAGCTGAAGAAAGAATCTTCAAGGAGTCTTCAGGGATTCTTCGGTGAATATTTTGAAGCCAATACGAAGACTATCATTTTCTCAAACTTGAGCATAGTCATTCATGTAATGATGGCCACCTCCGGCGATTCCGGAGGAAATCTTTGGTAAGGGGTCCTTTTTTGTTTTTTTTTGTGGGGCCCAGGGGTCCAGTTCAGCTGAAGAAAGAATCTTCAAGGAGTCTTCAGGGATTCTTCGGTGAAGATTTTGGCACCAATACGAAGACTATCATTTTCTCAAACTAGAGCATAGTCATTCATGTAATGATGGCCACCTCCGACAATTCTGGAGGAAATCTTTGGTAAGGGGTCCTTTTTTGTTTTGTTTTTTTTGTGAGGTCCAGGGGTCCAATTCAGCTGAAGAAAGAATCTTCAAGGAGTCTTCAGGGATTCTTCGGTGAAGATTTTGGCGCCAATACTAAGACTATCATTTTCTCAAACTAGAGCATAGTCATAAAGGCTACCAGCTATATAAATGGTAGAAATTACCCTTGAAATTGAAAAATGACACCTGTTATACTGCTGAAGAAAGAGTCTTCAAGGAGTCTTCAGGGAATCTTGGGTGAGGATTCTGGAGCCAATATGAAGACTATCATTTTCTAAAACTAGAGCATAGTCATTCATGTAATGATGGCCACCTCCCGCGATTCCGGAGGAAATCTTTGGTAAGGGGTCCTTTTTTTTTTTTTTTTTGTGGGGCCCAGGGGTCCAATTCAGCTGAAGAAAGAATCTTCAAAGAGACTTCAGGGATTCTTCGGTGAAGATTCTGGAGCCAATACGAAGACTATCATTTTCTCAAACTAGAGCATAGTCATTCATGTAATGATGGCCACCTACGGCGATTCCGGAGGAAATCTTTGGTAAGGGGTCCTTTTTTGTTTTTTTTTTTGTGGGGCCCAGGGGTCCAGTTCAGCTGAAGAAAGAATCTTCAAGGAGTCTTCAGGGATTCTTCGGTGAAGATTTTGCGCCAATACGAAGACTATCATTTTCTCAAACTAGAGCATAGTCATTCATGTAATGATGGCAACCTCCGGCGATTCCGGAAGAAATATTTGGTAAGGGGTCCTTTTTTGTTTTTTTTTGGGGGGGGCCCAGGGGTCCAATTCAGCTGAAGAAAGAATCTTCAAGGAGTCATCAGGGATTCTTCGGTGAAGATTTTGGAGCCAATACGAAGACTATCATTTTCTCAAACTAGAGCATAGTCATTCATGTAATGATGGCCACCTCCGGTGATTCCGGAGGAAATCTTTGGTAAGGGGTCCTTTTTTTTTTTTTTTTTTTTGTGGGGCCCAGGGGTCCAGTTCAGCTGAAGAAAGAATCTTCAAGGAGTATTCAGGGATTCTTCGGTGAAGATTTTGGCGCCAATACGAAGACTATCATTTTCTCATACTAGAGCATGGTCATTCATGAAATGATGGCCACCTCCGGCGATTCCGGAGGAAATCTTTGGTAAGGCGTCTTTTATTGTTTTTTTTTGTGGGGCCCAGGGGTTCAATTCAGCTGAAGAAAGAATCTTCAAGGAGTCTTCAGGGATTCTTCGGTGAAGATTTTGTCGCCAATACGAAGACTATCATTTTCTCAAACTAGAGCTTAGTCATTCATGTAATAATGGCCACCTCCGGCGATTCCGGAGGAAATCTTTGGTAAGGCGTCTTTTATTGTTTTTTTTTGTGGGGCACAGGGGTTCAATTCAGCTGAAGAAAGAATCTTCAAGGAGTCTTCAGGGATTCTTCGGTGAAGATTTTGGCGCCAATACGAAGTCTATCATTTTCTCAAACTAGATCATAGTCATTCATGTAATGATGGCCACCTCCAGCGATTCCGGAGGAAATCTTTGGTAAGGGGTCCTTTTTTTTTTTTTGTGGGGCCCAGGGGTCCAGTTCAGCTGAAGAAAGAATCTTCAAGGAGTCTTCAGGGATTCTTCATTGAAGATTTTGGCACCAATACGAAGACTATCATTTTCTCAAACTAGAGCAAAGTCATTCATGTAATGATGGCCACCTCCGGCGATTCCGGAGGAAATCTTTGGTAAGGGGTCCTTTTTTGTTTTTTTTGTGGGGCCCAGGGGTCCAGTTCAGCTGAAGAAAGAATCTTCAAAGAGTCTTCAGGGATTCTTCGGTGAAGATTTTGGAGCCAATACGAAGACTATCATTTTCTCAAACTAGAGCATAGTCATTCATGTAATTATGGCCACCTCCGGCGATTCCGGAGGAAATCTTTGGTAAGGGGTCCTTTTTTTTTTTTTTTTTTTGTGGGGCCCAGGGGTCCAGTTCAGCTGAAGAGAGAATCTTCAAGGAGTCTTCAGGGATTCTTCGGTGAAGATTTTGGCGCCAATACGAAGACTATCATTTTCTCAAACTAGAGCATAGTCATTCATGTAATGATGGCCACCTCCGGCGATTCCGGAGGAAATCTTTGGTAAGGGGTCCTTTTTTGTTGTTTTTTTGTGGGGCCCAGGGGTCCAATTCAGCTGAAGAAAGAATCTTCAAGGAGTCTTCAGGGATTCTTCAGTGAAGATTTTGGTGCCAATACGAAGACTATCATTTTCTCAAACTAGAGCATAGTCATTCATGTAATGATGGCCACCTCCGGCGATTCCGGAGGAAATCTTTGGTAAGGGGTAGTTTTTTGTTTTTTTTTGTGGGGCCCAGGGGTCCAATTCAGCTGAAGAAAGAATCTTCAAGGAGTCTTCAGGGATTCTTCGGTGAATATTTTGAAGCCAATACGAAGACTATCATTTTCTCAAAGTAGAGCATAGTCATTCATGTAATGATGGCCACCTCCGGCGATTCCGGAGGAAATCTTTGGTAAGGGGTCCTTTTTTTTTTTTTTTTTTTTTTTGTGGGGCCCAGGGGTCCAGTTCAGCTGAAGAAAGAATCTTCAAGAAGTCTTCAGGGATTCTTCGGTGAAGATTTTGGCACCAATACGAAGACTATCATTTTCTCAAACTAGAGCATAGTCATTCATGTAATGATGGCCACCTCCGACGATTCCGGAGGAAATCTTTGGTAAGGGGTCCTTTTTTGTTTTGTTTTTTTTGTGGGGCCCAGGGGTCCAATTCAGCTGAAGAAAGAATCTTCAAGGAGTCTTCAGGGATTCTTCAGTGAAGATTTTGGCGCCAATACTAAGACTATCATTTTCTCAAACTAGAGTATAGTCATAAAGGCTACCAGCTATATAAATGGTAGAAATTACCCTTGAAATTGAAAAATGACACCTGTTATACTGCTGAAGAAAGAGTCTTCAAGGAGTCTTCAGGGAATCTTGGGTGAGGATTTTGGAGCCAATATGAAGACTATCATTTTCTAAAACTAGAGCATAGTCATTCATGTAATGATGGCCACCTCCGGCGATTCCGGAGGAAATCTTTGGTAAGGGGTCCTTTTTTGTTTTTTTTTTTTTGTGGGGCCCAGGGGTCCAATTCAGCTGAAGAAAGAATCTTCAAAGAGTCTTCAGGGATTCTTCGGTGAAGATTTTGGAGCCAATACGAAGACTATCATTTTCTCAAACTAGAGCATGGTCATTCATGTAATGATGGCCACCTCCGGCAATTCCGGAGGAAATCTTTGGTAACGGGTCCTTTTTTTTTTTTTTTTTTTTTTTTTTTTTGTGGGGCCCAGGGGTCCAGTTCAGCTGAAGAAAGAATCTTCAAGGAGTCTTCAGGGATTCTTCGGTGAAGATTTTGGCGCCAAAACGAAGATTATCATTTTCTAAAACTAGAGCATAGTCATTCATGTAATGATGGCCACCTCCAGCGATTCCGGAGTAAATCTTTGGTAAGGGGTCCTTTTTTGTTTTTTTTTTGTGGGGCCCAGGGGTCCAATTCAGCTGAAGAAAGAATCTTCAAGGAGTCTTCAGGGATTCTTCGGTGAAGATTTTGGCGCCAATACGAAGACTATCATTTTCTCAAACTAGAGCATAGTCATTCATGTAATGATGGCCACCTCTGGCGATTCCGGAGGAAATCTTTGGTAGGGGGTCCTTTTTTGTTTTTTTTTTGTGGGGCCCAGGGGTCCAGTTCAGCTGAAGAAAAAATCTTCAAGGAGTCTTCAGGGATTCTTCGGCGAAGATTTTGGCACCAATACGAAGACTATCATTTTCTCAAACTAGAGCATAGTCATTCATGTAATGATGGCCACCTCCGGCGATTCCGGAGGAAATCTTTGGTAAGGGGTCCTTTTTTTTTTTTTTTTTGTGGGGCCCAGGGTTCCAGTTCAGCTGAAGAAAGAATCTTCAAGGAGTCTTCAGGGATTCTTCGGTGAAGATTTTGGCGCCAATACGAAGACTATCATTATCTCAAACTAGAGCATAGTCATTCATGTAATGATGGCCACCTCCGGCGATTCCGGAGGAAATCTTTGGTAAGGGGTCCTTTTTTGTTTTTTTTTTGTGGGGCCCAGGGGTCCAATTCAGCTGAAGAAAGAATCTTCAAGGAGTCTTCAGGGATTCTTCGGTGAAGATTTTGCGCCAATACGAAGACTATCATTTTCTCAAACTAGAGTTTAGTCATTCATATAATAATGGCCACCTCCGGCGATTCCGGAGGAAATCTTTGGTAAGGGGTCCTTTTTTGTTTTTTTTTGTGGGGCCCAGGGGTCCAATTCAGCTGAAGAAAGAATCTTCAAGGAGTCTTCAGGGATTCTTCAGTGAAGATTTTGGCGCCAATACGAAGACTATCATTTCCTCAAACTAGAGCCTAGTCATGCATGTAATGATGGCCACCTCCGGCGATTCCGGAGGAAATCTTTGGTAAGGGGTCCTTTTTTGTTTTTTTTTTTGTGGGGCCCAGTAGTCCAATTCCGCTGAAGAAAGAATCTTCAAGGAGTCTTCAGGGATTCTTCGGTGAATATTTTGGAGCCAATACGAAGACTATCATTTTCTCAAACTAGAGCATAGTCATTCATGTAATGATGGCCACCTCCGGCGATTCCGGAGGAAATCTTTGGTAAGGGGTCCTTTTTTTTTTTTTTTGTGGGGCCCAGGGGTCCAGTTCAGCTGAAGAAAGAATCTTCAAGGAGTCTTCAGGGATTCTTCGGTGAAGATTTTGGCGCCAATACGAAGACTATCATTTTCTCAAACTAGAGCATAGTCATTCATGTAATGATGGCCACCTCCGGCGATTCCGGAGGAAATCTTTGGGAAGGGGTCCTTTTTTGTTTTGTTTTTTTGTGGGGTCCAGGGGTCCAATTCAGCTGAAGAAAGAATCTTCAAGGAGTCTTCAGGGATTCTTCGGTGAAGATTTTGGCGCCAATACTAAGACTATCATTTTCTCAAACTAGAGCATAGTCATAAAGGCTACCAGCTATATAAATGGTAGAAATTACCCTTGAAATTGAAAAATAACACCTGTTATACTGCTGAAGAAAGAGTCTTCAAGGAGTCTTCAGGGATTCTTCGGTGAAGATTTTGCGCCAACACGAAGACTATCATTTTCTCAAACTAGAGCATAGTCATTCATATAATGATGGCCACCTCCGGCGATTCCGGAGGAAATCTTTGGTAAAGGGTCCTTTTTTTTTTTTTTTTTGTGGGGCCCAGGGGTCCAGTTCAGCTGAAGAAAGAATCTTCAAGGAGTGTTCAGGGATTCTTCGGTGAATATTTTGGAGCCAATACGAAGACTATCATTTTCTCAAACCAGAGCATAGTCATTCATGTGATAATGGCCACCTCCGGCGATTCCGGAGGAAATCTTTGGTAGTGTTTTTTTTTTTTTTTTTTTTGTGGGGCCCAGGGGTCCAGTTCAGCTGAAGAAAGAATCTTCAAGGAGTCTTCAGGGATTCTTTGGTGAATATTTAGGCGCCAATACGAAGACTATCATTTTTTCAAACTAGAGCATAGTCATTCATGTAATGATGGCCACCTCAGGCGATTCCGGAGGAAATCTTTGGTAAGGGGTAGTTTTTTGTTTTTTTTTGTGGGGCCCAGGAGTCCAATTCAGCTGAAGAAAGAATATTCAAGGAGTCTTCAGGGATTCTTTGGTGAAGATTTTGGCGCCAATACGAAGACTATCATTTTCTCAAACTAGAGCATAGTCATTCATGTAATGATTGCCACCTACGGCGATTCCGGAGGAAATCTTTGGTAGTTTTTTTTTTTTTTTCTGTGGCCCAGGGGTCCAATTCAGCTGAAGAAAGAATCTTCAAGGAGTCTTCAGGGATTCTTTGGCGAAGATTTTGGCGCCAATACGAAGACTATCATTTTTTCAAACTAGAGCATAGTCATTCATGTATTGATGGCTACCTCCGGCGATTCCGGAGGAAATCTTTGGTAAGGGGTAGTTTTTTGGTTTTTTTTTTGTGTAGCCCAGGAGTCCAATTCAGCTGAAGAAAGAATATTCAAGGAGTCTTCAGGGATTCTTCGGTGAAGATTTTGGCGCCAATACGAAGACTATCATTTTCTCAAACTAGAGCATAGTCATTCATGTAATGATGGCCACCTCCGGCGATTCCGGAGGGAATCATTAGTAAGGGGTCCTTTTTTGTTTTTTTTTGTGTGGGCCCAGTGGTCCAATTCAGCTGAAGAAAGAATCTTCAAGGAGTCTTCAGGGATTCTTCAGTGAATATTTTGGAGCCATTACGAAGACTATCATTTTCTTAAACTAGAGCATATTCATTCATGTATTGATGGCCACCTCCGGCGATTCCGGAGGAAATCTTTGGTAAGGGGTCCTTTTTTGTTTTGTTTTTTTTTGTGGGGCCCAGGGGTCCAGTTCAGCTGAAGAAAGAATCTTCAAGGAGTCTTCAGGGATTCTTCGGTGAAGATTTTGGCGCCAATACTAAGACTATCATTTTCTCAAACTAGAGCATAGTCATAAAGGCTACCAACTATATAAATGGTAGAAATTACCCTTGAAATTGAAAAATGACACCTGTTATACTGCTGAAGAAAGAGTCTTCAAGGAGTCTTCAGGGAATCTTCGGTGATGATTTTGGAGCCAATATGAAGACTATCATTTTCTAAAACTAGAGCATAGTCATTCATGTAATGATGGCCACCTCCGGCGATTCCGGAGGAAATCTTTGGTAAGGGGTCCTTTTTTTTTTTTTTTTGTGGGGCCCAGGGGTCCAATTCAGCTGAAGAAAGAATCTTCAAAGAGTCTTCAGGGATTCTTCGGTGAAGATTTTGGCTCCAATACAAAGACTATCATTTTCTCAAACTAGAGCATAGTCATTCATGTAATGATGGCCACCTCCGGCGATTCCGGAGGAAATCTTTGGTAGGGGGTCCTTTTAATTTTTTTTTCGTGGGGCCCAGGGGTCCAGTTCAGCTGAAGAAAGAATCTTCAAGGAGTCTTCAGGGATTCTTCGGTGAAGATTTTGGCGCCAATACGAACACTATCATTTTCTCAAACTAGAGCATAGTCATTCGTGTAATGATGGCCACCTCCGGCGATTCCGGAGGAAATCTTTGGTAAGGGGTCCTTTTTTTTGGGGGGGGGGGCCAGGGGTCCAATTCAGTTGAAAAAAGAATCTTCAAGGAGTCTTCAGGGATTCTTCGGTGAAGATTTGGGCTCCAATACTAAGACTATCATTTTCTCAAACTAGAGCATAGTCATAAAGGCTACCAGCTATATAAATGGTAGAAATTACCCTTGAAATTGAAAAATGACACCTGTTATACTGCTGAAGAAAGAGTCTCCAAGGAGTCTTCAGGGAATCTTGGGTGAGGATTTTGGTGCCAAAATGAAGACTATCATTTTCTAAAACTAGAGCATAGTCATTCATGTAATGATGGCCACCTCCGGCGATTCCGGAGGAAATCTTTGGTAAGGGGTCCTTTTTTTTTTTTTTTTTTTGTGGGCCCAGTGGTCCAATTCAGCTGAAGAAAGAATCTTCAAGGAGTCTTCAGGGATTCTTCGGTGAATATTTTGGAGCCAATACGAAGACTATCATTTTCTCAAACTAGAGCATAGTCATTCATGTAATGATGGCCACCTCCGGCGATTCCGGAGGAAATCTTTGGTAAGGGGTCCTTTTTTTTTTTTTTTTTTGTGGGGCCCTGGGGTCCAGTACAGCTGAAGAAAGAATCTTCAAGGAGTCTTCAGGGATTCTTCGGTGAAGATTTTGGCGCCAATACGAAGACTATCATTTTCTCAAACTAGATCATAGTCATTCATGTAATGATGGCCACCTCCGGCGATTCCGGAGGAAATCTTTGGTAAGGGGTACTTTATTTTTTTTTTTTTTGTTGGGCCCAGGGGTTCAGTTCAGCTGAAGAAAGAATCTTCAAGGAGTCTTCAGGGATTCTTCGGTGAAGATTTTGGCGCCAATACGAAGACTATCATTTTCTCAAACTAGAGCATAGTCATTCATGTAATGATGGCTACCTCCGGCGATTCCGGAGGAAATCTTTGGTAAGGGGTAGTTTTTTTTGTTTTTTTTTTTTTTGTGGGGCCTAGGAGTCCAATTCAGCTGAAGAAAGAATCTTCAAGGAGTCTTCAGGGATTCTTCGGTGAATATTTTGGCGCCAATACGAAGACTATCATTTTCTCAAACTAGAGCCTAGTCATTCATGTAATGATGGCCACCTCCGGCGATTCCGGAGGAAATCTTTGGTAAGGGGTCCTTTTTTGTTTTTTTTTTTTTGGGACCCAGGGGTCCAATTCAGCTGAAGAAAGAATCTTCAAGGAGTCTTCAGGGATTCTTCGGTGAATATTTTGGAGCCAATACGAAGACTATCATTTTCTCAAACTAGAGCATAGTCATTCATGTAATGATGGCCACCTCCGGCGATTCCGGAGGAAATCTTTGGTAAGGGATCCTTTTTTTTTTTTTTTTTTTGTGGGGCCCTGGGGTCCAGTTCAGCTGAAGAAAGAATCTTCAAGGAGTCTTCAGGGATTCTTCGGTGAAGATTTTGGCGCCAATACGAAGACTATCATTTTCTCAAACTAGAGCATAGTCATTCATGTAATGATGGCCACCTCCGGCGATTCCGGAGGAAATCTTTGGGAAGGGGTCCTTTTTTGTTTTGTTTTTTTGTGGGGTCCAGGGGTCCAATTCAGCTGAAGAAAGAATCTTCAAGGAGTCTTCAGGGATTCTTCGGTGAAGATTTTGGCGCCAATACTAAGACTATCATTTTCTCAAACTAGAGCCTAGTCATAAAGGCTACCACCTATATAAATGGTAGAAATTACCCTTGAAATTGAAAAATGACACCTGTTATACTGCTGAAGAAAGAGTCTACAAGGAGTCTTCAGGGAATCTTGGGTGAGGATTCTGGAGCCAATATAAAGACTATCATTTTCTAAAACTAGAGCATAGTCATTCATGTAATGATGACCATCTCCGGCGATTCCGGAGGAAATCTTTGGTAAGGGGTCCTTTTTTGTTTTTTTTTTGTGGGGCCCAGGGGTCCAATTCAGCTGAAGAAAGAATCTTCAAAGAGTCTTCAGGGATTCTTCGGTGAAGATTTTGGAGCCAATACGAAGACTATCATTTTCTCAAACTAGAGCATAGTCATTCATGTAATGATGGCCACCTCCGGCGATTCCGGAGGAAAGCTTTGGTAAGGGGTCCTTTTTTTTTTTTGTGGGGCCCAGGGGTCCAGTTTAGCTGAAGAAAGAATCTTCAAGGAGTCTTCAGGGATTCTTCGGTGAAGATTTTGCGCCAACACGAAGACTATCATTTTCTCAAACTAGAGCATAGTCATTCATGTAATGATGGCCACCTCCGGCGATTCCGGAGGAAATCTTTGGTAAGGGGTCCTTTTTTTTTTTTTTTTTTGTGGGGCCCAGGGGTCCAGTTCAGCTGAAGAAAGAATCTTCAAGGAGTCTTCAGGGATTCCTCGGTGAAGATTTTGGCGCCAATACGAAGACTATCATTTTCTCAAACTAGAGCATAGTCATTCATGTAATGATGGCCACCTCCGGCGATTCCGGAGGAAATCTTTGATAAGGGGTCCTTTTTTGTTTTTTTTTTTTGTGGGGCCCAGGGGTCCAGTTCAGCTGAAGAAAGAATCTTCAAGGAGTCTTCAGGGATTCTTCGGTGAAGATTTTGGCGCCAATACGAAGACTATCATTTTCTCAAACTAGAGCATAGTCATTCATGTAATGATGGCCACCTCCGGCGATTCCGGAGGAAATCTTTGGGAAGGGGTCCTTTTTTGTTTTGTTTTTTTGTGGGGTCCCGGGGTCCAATTCAGCTGAAGAAAGAATCTTCAAGGAGTCTTCAGGGATTCTTCGGTGAAGATTTTGGCGCCAATTTTAAGACTATCATTTTCTCAAACTAGAGCATAGTCATAAAGGCTACCAGCTATATAAATGGTAGAAATTACCCTTGAAATTGAAAAATGACACCTGTTATACTGCTGAAGAAAGAGTCTTCAAGGAGTCTTCAGGGAATCTTGGGTGAGGATTTTGGAGCCAATATGAAGACTATCATTTTCTAAAACTAGAGCATTGTCATTCATGTAATGATGGCCACCTCCGGCGATTCCGGAGGAAATCTTTGGTAAGGGGTCCTTTTTTTTTTTTTTGTGGGGCCCAGGGGTCCAATTCAGCTGAAGAAAGAATCTTCAAAGAGTCTTCAGGGATTCTTCGGTGAAGATTTTGGAGCCAATACGAAGACTATCATTTTCTCAAACTAGAGCATAGTCATTCATGTAATGATGGCCACCTCCGGCGATTCCGGAGGAAATCTTTGGTTAGGGGTCCTTTTTTTTTTTTTTTTTTGTGGGGCCCAGGGGTCCAGTTCAGCTGAAGAAAGAATCTTCAAGGAGTGTTCAGGGATTCTTCGGTGAATATTTTGGAGCCAATACGAAGACTATCATTTTCTCAAACTAGAGCATAGTCATTCATGTAATAATGGCCACCTCCGGCGATTCCAGAGGAAATCTTTGGTAGTGTTTTTTTTTTTTTTTTTTTGTGGGGCCCAGGGGTCCAGTTCAGCTGAAGAAAGAATCTTCAAGGAGTCTTCAGGGATTCTTCGGTGAAGATTTTGGAGCCAATACGAAGACTATCATTTTCTCAAACTAGAGCATAGTCATTCATGTAATGATGGCCACCTCCGGCGATTCCGGAGGAAATCTTTGGTTAGGGGTCCTTTTTTTTTTTTTTTTTTTTGTGGGGCCCAGGGGTCCAGTTCAGCTGAAGAAAGAATCTTCAAGGAGTGTTCAGGGATTCTTCGGTGAATATTTTGGAGCCAATACGAAGACTATCATTTTCTCAAACTAGAGCATAGTCATTCATGTAATAATGGCCACCTCCGGCGATTCCGGAGGAAATCTTTGGTAAGGGGTAGTTTTTTGTTTTTTTTTTGTGGGGCCCAGGAGTCCAATTCAGCTGAAGAAAGAATATTCAAGGAGTCTTCAGGGATTCTTCGGTGAATATTTTGGAGCCAATACGAAGACTATCATTTTCTCAAACTAGAGCATAGTCATTCATGTAATGATGGCCACCTCCGGCGATTCCGGAGAAATCTTTGGTATTTTTTTTTTTTTTTTTTTGTGGGGCCCAGGGGTCCAATTCAGCTGAAGAAAGAATCTTCAAGGAGTCTTCAGGGATTCTTTGGTGAAGATTTTGGCGCCAATACGAAGACTATCATTTTTTCAAACTAGAGCATAGTCATTCATGTAATGATGGCTACCTCCGGCGATTCCGGAGGAAATCTTTGGTAAGGGGTAGTTTTTTGTTTTTTTTTTGTGGGGCCCAGGAGTCCAATTCAGCTGAAGAAAGAATATTCAAAGAGTCTTCAGGGATTCTTCGGTGAAGATTTTGGCGCCAATACGAAGACTATCATTTTCTCAAACTAGAGCATAGTCATTCATGTAATGATGGCCACCTCCGGCGATTCCAGAGGAAATCTTTAGTAAGGGGTCCTTTTTTGTTTTTTTTTTTTTGGGGCCCAGTGGTCCAATTCAGCTGAAAAAAGAATCTTCAAGGAGTCTTCAGGGATTCTTCAGTGAATATTTTGGAGCCAATACGAAGACTATCCTTTTTTTAAACTAGAGCATATTCATTCATGTAATGATGGCCACCTCCGGCGATTCCGGAGGAAATCTTTGGTAAGGGGTCCTTTTTTGTTTTTTTTTTTTTTTTTTGGGACCCAGGGGTCCAGTTCAGCTGAAGAAAGAATCTTCAAGGAGTCTTCAGGGATTCATCGGTGAAGATTTTGGCGCCAATACTAAGACTATCATTTTCTCAAACTAGAGCATAGTCATAAAGGCTACCAACTATATAAATGGTAGAAATTACCCTTGAAATTGAAAAATGACACCTGTTATACTGCTGAAGAAAGAGTCTTCAAGGAGTCTTCAGGGAATCTTCGGTGATGATTTTGGAGCCAATATGAAGACTATCATTTTCTAAAACTAGAGCATAGTCATTCATGTAATGATGGCCACCTCCGGCGATTCCGGAGGAAATCTTTGGTAAGGGGTCCTTTTTTTTTTGTGGGGCCCAGCGGTCCAATTCAGCTGAAGAAAGAATCTTCAAAGAGTCTTCAGGGATTCTTCGGTGAAGATTTTGGCGCCAATACAAAGACTATCATTTTCTCAAACTAGAGCATAGTCATTCATGTAATGATGGCCACCTCCGGCGATTCCGGAGGAAATCTTTGGTAAGGGGTCCTTTTTTTTTTTTGTGGGGCCCAGGGGTCCAATTCAGCTGAAGAAAGAATCTTCAAAGAGTCTTCAGGGATTCTTCGGTGAAGATTTTGGCGCCAATACAAAGACTATCATTTTCTCAAACTAGAGCATAGTCATTCATGTAATGATGGCCACCTCCGGCGATTCCGGAGGAAATCTTTTGTAGGGGGTCCTTTTTATTTTTTTTTCGTGGGTCCCAGGGGTCCAGTTCAGCTGAAGAAAGAATCTTCAAGGAGTCTTCAGGGATTCTTCGGTGAAGATTTTGGCGCCAATACGAAGACTATCATTTTCTCAAACTAGAGCATAGTCATTCATGTAATGATGGCCACCTCCGGCGATTCCGGAGGAAATCTTTGGTAAGGGGTCCTTTTTTTTGGGGGGGGGGCCAGGGGTCCAATTCAGCTGAAAAAAGAATCTTCAAGGAGTCTTCAGGGATTCTTCGGTGAAGATTTGGGCGCCAATACTAAGACTATCATTTTCTCAAACTAGAGCATAGTCATAAAGGCTACCAGCTATATAAATGGTAGAAATTACCCTTGAAATTGAAAAATGACACCTGTTATACTGCTGAAGAAAGAGTCTCCAAGGAGTCTTCAGGGAATCTTGGGTGAGGATTTTGGTGCCAAAATGAAGACTATCATTTTCTCAAACTAGAGCATAGTCATTCATATAATGATGGCCACCTCCGGCGATTTCGGAGGAAATCTTTGGTAAGGGATCCTTTTTTGTTTTTTTTTTTTTTGTGGGGCCCAGGGGTCCAATTCAGCTGAAGAAAGAATCTTCAAGGAGTCTTCAGGGATTCTTCGGTGAAGATTTTGGAGCCAATACAAAGACTATCATTTTCTCAAACTAGAGCATAGTCATTCAAGTAATGATGGCCACCTCCGGCGATTCCGGAGGAAATCTTTGGTAAGGGTTCCTTTTTTTTTTTTTTTGTGGGGCCCAGGGGTCCAATTCGGCTGAAGAAATAATCTTCAAAGAGTCTTCAGGGATTCTTCGGTGAAGATTTTGGAGCAAATACGAATACTATCATTTTCTCAAACTAGAGCATAGTCATTCATGTAATGATGGCCACCTCCGTCGATTCCGGAGGAAATCTTTGGTAAGGGGTCCTTTTTTTTTTTTTTGTGGGGCCCAGGAGTCCAGTTCAGCTGAAGAAAGAATCTTCAAGGAGTCTTCAGGGATTCTTCGGTGAAGATTTTGGCGCCAATACGAAGACTATCATTTTCTCAAACTAGAGCATAGTCATTCATGTAATGATGGCTACCTCCGGCGATTCCGGAGGAAATCTTTGGTAAGGGGTCCTTTTTTGTTTTTTTTGGGGGGGGCCCAGGGGTTCAATTCAGCTGAAGAAAGAATCTTCAAGGAGTCTTCAGGGATTCTTCGGTGAAGATTTTGGAGCCAATATAAAGACTATCATTTTCTCTAACTAGAGCATAGTCATTCATGTAATGATGGCCACCTCCGGCGATTCCGGAGGAAATCTTTGGTAAGGGGTCCTTTCTTTTTTTTTTTTTTTGTGGGGCCTAGGGGTCCAGTTCAGCTGAAAAAAGAATCTTCAAGGAGTCTTCAAGGATTCTTCGGTGAAGATTTTGTCGCCAATACGAAGACTATCATTTTCTCAAACTAGAGCTTAGTCATTCATGTAATAATGGCCACCTCCGGCGATTCCGGAGGAAATCTTTGGTAAGGGGTACTTTTTTATTATTTTTTTTTTTTTGTGGGGCCCAGGGGTCCAATTCAGCTGAAGAAAGAATATTCAAGGAGTCTTCAGTGATTCTTCGGTGAAGATTTTGGAGCCAATACAAAGACTATCATTTTCTCAAACTAGAGCATAGTCATTCATGTAATGATGGCCACCTCCGGCGATTCCGGAGGAAATCTTTGGTAGAGGGTTCTTTTTTTTTTTCGTGGGGCCCAGGGGTCCAGTTCAGCTGAAGAAAGAATCTTCAAGGAGTCTTCAGGGATTCTTCGGTGAAGATTTTGGCGCCAATACGAAGACTATCATTTTCTCAAACTAGAGCATAGTCATTCATGTAATGATGGCCACCTCCGGCGATTCCGGAGGAAATCTTTGGTAAGGGGTCCTTTTTTCTTTTTTTTTTTTGTTTGGCCCAGGGGTCCAATTTAGCTGAAGAAAGAATCTTCAAGGCGTCTTCAGGGATTCTTCGGTGAAGATTTTGGCGCCAATACTAAGACTATCATTTTCTCAAACTAGAGCATAGTCATTAATGTAATGATGGCCACCTCCGGTGATTCCGGAGGAAATATTTAGTAAGGGGTCCGTTTTTTTTTTTTTTTTTGTGGGGCCCAGGGGTCCAATTCAGCTGAAGAAAGAATCTTCAAGGAGTCTTCAGGGATTCTTCGCTGAAGATTTTGGCGCCAATACGAAGACTATCATTTTCTCAAACTAGAGCATAGTCATTCATGTAATGATGGCCACCTCCGGCGATTCCGGAGGAAATCTTTGGTAGGGGGTCCTTTTTTTTTTTTGTGGGGCCCAGGGGTCCAGTTCAGCTGAAGAAAGAATCTTCAAGGAGTCTTCAGGGATTCTTCGGTGAAGATTTTGGCGCGAATACGAAGACTATCATTTTCTCAAACTAGAGCATAGTCATTCATGTAATGATGGCCACCTCCGGCGATTCCGGAGGAAATCTTTGGTAAGGGGTCCTTTTTTTTTTTTTTTTTTTGTGGGGCCCAGGGGTCCAATTCAGCTGAAGAAAGAATCTTCAAGGAGTCTTCAGGGATTCTTCGGTGAAGATTTTGGCGCCAATACTAAGACTATCATTTTCTCAAAGTAGAGCATAGTCATAATGGCTACCAGCTATATAAATGGTAGAAATTACCCTTGAAATTGAAAAATGACACCTGTTATACTGCTGAAGAAAGAGTCTTCAAGGAGTCTTCAGGGAATCTTGGGTGAGGATTTTGGAGGCAATATGAAGACTATCATTTTCTAAAACTAGAGCATAGTCATTCATGTAATGATGGCCACCTCCGGCGATTCCGGAGGAAATCTTTGGTAAGGGGTCCTTTTTTTTTTTTTTGTGGGGCCCAGGGGTCCAATTCAGCTGAAGAAATAATCTTCAAAGAGTCTTCAGGGATTCTTCGGTGAAGATTTTGGAGCAAATACGAAGACTATCATTTTCTCAAACTAGAGCATAGTCATTCATGTAATGACGGCTACCTCCGGCGATTCCGGAGGAAATCTTTCGTAAGGTGTCCTTTTTTGTTTTTTTTTTTTGTGGGGCCCAGGGGTCCAATTCAGCTGAAGAAAGAATCTTCAAGGAGTCTTTAGGGATTCTTCGGTGAAGATTTTGGAGCCAATATGAAGACTATCATTTTCTAAAACTAGAGCATAGTCATTCATGTAATGATGGCCACCTCCGGCGATTCCGGAGGAAATCTTTGGTAAGGGGTCCTTTTTTTTTTGTGGGGCCCAGCGGTCCAATTCAGCTGAAGAAAGAATCTTCAAAGAGTCTTCAGGGATTCTTCGGTGAAGATTTTGGCGCCAATACAAAGACTATCATTTTCTCAAACTAGAGCATAGTCATTCATGTAATGATGGCCACCTCCGGCGATTCCGGAGGAAATCTTTGGTAAGGGGTCCTTTTTTTTTTTTGTGGGGCCCAGGGGTCCAATTCAGCTGAAGAAAGAATCTTCAAAGAGTCTTCAGGGATTCTTCGGTGAAGATTTTGGCGCCAATACAAAGACTATCATTTTCTCAAACTAGAGCATAGTCATTCATGTAATGATGGCCACCTCCGGCGATTCCGGAGGAAATCTTTTGTAGGGGGTCCTTTTTATTTTTTTTTCGTGGGTCCCAGGGGTCCAGTTCAGCTGAAGAAAGAATCTTCAAGGAGTCTTCAGGGATTCTTCGGTGAAGATTTTGGCGCCAATACGAACACTATCATTTTCTCAAACTAGAGCATAGTCATTCATGTAATGATGGCCACCTCCGGCGATTCCGGAGGAAATCTTTGGTAAGGGGTCCTTTTTTTTGGGGGGGGGGCCAGGGGTCCAATTCAGCTGAAAAAAGAATCTTCAAGGAGTCTTCAGGGATTCTTCGGTGAAGATTTGGGCGCCAATACTAAGACTATCATTTTCTCAAACTAGAGCATAGTCATAAAGGCTACCAGCTATATAAATGGTAGAAATTACCCTTGAAATTGAAAAATGACACCTGTTATACTGCTGAAGAAAGAGTCTCCAAGGAGTCTTCAGGGAATCTTGGGTGAGGATTTTGGTGCCAAAATGAAGACTATCATTTTCTCAAACTAGAGCATAGTCATTCATATAATGATGGCCACCTCCGGCGATTTCGGAGGAAATCTTTGGTAAGGGATCCTTTTTTGTTTTTTTTTTTTTTGTGGGGCCCAGGGGTCCAATTCAGCTGAAGAAAGAATCTTCAAGGAGTCTTCAGGGATTCTTCGGTGAAGATTTTGGAGCCAATACAAAGACTATCATTTTCTCAAACTAGAGCATAGTCATTCAAGTAATGATGGCCACCTCCGGCGATTCCGGAGGAAATCTTTGGTAAGGGTTCCTTTTTTTTTTTTTTTGTGGGGCCCAGGGGTCCAATTCGGCTGAAGAAATAATCTTCAAAGAGTCTTCAGGGATTCTTCGGTGAAGATTTTGGAGCAAATACGAATACTATCATTTTCTCAAACTAGAGCATAGTCATTCATGTAATGATGGCCACCTCCGTCGATTCCGGAGGAAATCTTTGGTAAGGGGTCCTTTTTTTTTTTTTTGTGGGGCCCAGGAGTCCAGTTCAGCTGAAGAAAGAATCTTCAAGGAGTCTTCAGGGATTCTTCGGTGAAGATTTTGGCGCCAATACGAAGACTATCATTTTCTCAAACTAGAGCATAGTCATTCATGTAATGATGGCTACCTCCGGCGATTCCGGAGGAAATCTTTGGTAAGGGGTCCTTTTTTGTTTTTTTTGGGGGGGGCCCAGGGGTTCAATTCAGCTGAAGAAAGAATCTTCAAGGAGTCTTCAGGGATTCTTCGGTGAAGATTTTGGAGCCAATATAAAGACTATCATTTTCTCTAACTAGAGCATAGTCATTCATGTAATGATGGCCACCTCCGGCGATTCCGGAGGAAATCTTTGGTAAGGGGTCCTTTCTTTTTTTTTTTTTTTGTGGGGCCTAGGGGTCCAGTTCAGCTGAAAAAAGAATCTTCAAGGAGTCTTCAAGGATTCTTCGGTGAAGATTTTGTCGCCAATACGAAGACTATCATTTTCTCAAACTAGAGCTTAGTCATTCATGTAATAATGGCCACCTCCGGCGATTCCGGAGGAAATCTTTGGTAAGGGGTACTTTTTTATTATTTTTTTTTTTTTGTGGGGCCCAGGGGTCCAATTCAGCTGAAGAAAGAATATTCAAGGAGTCTTCAGTGATTCTTCGGTGAAGATTTTGGAGCCAATACAAAGACTATCATTTTCTCAAACTAGAGCATAGTCATTCATGTAATGATGGCCACCTCCGGCGATTCCGGAGGAAATCTTTGGTAGAGGGTTCTTTTTTTTTTTCGTGGGGCCCAGGGGTCCAGTTCAGCTGAAGAAAGAATCTTCAAGGAGTCTTCAGGGATTCTTCGGTGAAGATTTTGGCGCCAATACGAAGACTATCATTTTCTCAAACTAGAGCATAGTCATTCATGTAATGATGGCCACCTCCGGCGATTCCGGAGGAAATCTTTGGTAAGGGGTCCTTTTTTCTTTTTTTTTTTTGTTTGGCCCAGGGGTCCAATTTAGCTGAAGAAAGAATCTTCAAGGCGTCTTCAGGGATTCTTCGGTGAAGATTTTGGCGCCAATACTAAGACTATCATTTTCTCAAACTAGAGCATAGTCATTAATGTAATGATGGCCACCTCCGGTGATTCCGGAGGAAATATTTAGTAAGGGGTCCGTTTTTTTTTTTTTTTTTTGTGGGGCCCAGGGGTCCAATTCAGCTGAAGAAAGAATCTTCAAGGAGTCTTCAGGGATTCTTCGCTGAAGATTTTGGCGCCAATACGAAGACTATCATTTTCTCAAACTAGAGCATAGTCATTCATGTAATGATGGCCACCTCCGGCGATTCCGGAGGAAATCTTTGGTAGGGGGTCCTTTTTTTTTTTTTTGTGGGGCCCAGGGGTCCAGTTCAGCTGAAGAAAGAATCTTCAAGGAGTCTTCAGGGATTCTTCGGTGAAGATTTTGGCGCGAATACGAAGACTATCATTTTCTCAAACTAGAGCATAGTCATTCATGTAATGATGGCCACCTCCGGCGATTCCGGAGGAAATCTTTGGTAAGGGGTCCTTTTTTTTTTTTTTTTTTTTGTGGGGCCCAGGGGTCCAATTCAGCTGAAGAAAGAATCTTCAAGGAGTCTTCAGGGATTCTTCGGTGAAGATTTTGGCGCCAATACTAAGACTATCATTTTCTCAAAGTAGAGCATAGTCATAATGGCTACCAGCTATATAAATGGTAGAAATTACCCTTGAAATTGAAAAATGACACCTGTTATACTGCTGAAGAAAGAGTCTTCAAGGAGTCTTCAGGGAATCTTGGGTGAGGATTTTGGAGGCAATATGAAGACTATCATTTTCTAAAACTAGAGCATAGTCATTCATGTAATGATGGCCACCTCCGGCGATTCCGGAGGAAATCTTTGGTAAGGGGTCCTTTTTTTTTTTTTTGTGGGGCCCAGGGGTCCAATTCAGCTGAAGAAATAATCTTCAAAGAGTCTTCAGGGATTCTTCGGTGAAGATTTTGGAGCAAATACGAAGACTATCATTTTCTCAAACTAGAGCATAGTCATTCATGTAATGACGGCTACCTCCGGCGATTCCGGAGGAAATCTTTCGTAAGGTGTCCTTTTTTGTTTTTTTTTTTTTGTGGGGCCCAGGGGTCCAATTCAGCTGAAGAAAGAATCTTCAAGGAGTCTTTAGGGATTCTTCGGTGAAGATTTTGGAGACAATACGAAGACTATCATTTTCTCAAACTAGAGCATAGTCATTCATGTAATGATGGCCACCTCCGGCGATTCCGGATTAAATCTTTGGTAAGGGGTCCTTTTTTTTTTTTTTTTTGTGGCGCCCAGGGGTCCAGTTCAGCTGAAGAAAGAATCTTCAAGGAGTCTTCAGGGATTCTTCGGTGAAGATTTTGGCGCCAATACGAAGACTATCATTTTCTCAAACTAGAGCATAGTCATTCATGTAATGATGGCCACCTCCGGCGATTCCGGAGGAAATCTTTGGTAAGGGGTCCTTTTTTGTTTTTTTTTTGTGGGGCTCAGGGGTCCAATTCAGCTGAAGAAAGAATCTTCAAGGAGTCTTCAGGGATTCTTCGGTGAAGATTTTGGCGCCAATACGAAGACTATCATTTTCTCAAACTAGAGCATAGTCTTTCATGTAATGATGGCCACCTCTGGCGATTCCGGAGGAAATGTTTGGTAAGGGGTCCTTTTTTGTTTTTTTTTGTGGGGCCCAGGGGTCCAATTAAGCTTAAGAAAGAATCTTCAAAGAGTCTTCAGGGATTCTTCGGTGAAGATTTTGGAGCCAATACGAAGACTATCATTTTTTCAAACTAGAGCATAGTCATTCATGTAATGTTGGCCACCTCCGACGATTCCGGAGGAAATCTTTGGTAAGGGGTCCTTTTTTTTGGGGGGGGGGGGCCCAGGGGTCCAGTTCAGCTGAAGAAAGAATCTTCAAGGAGTCTTCAGGGATTCTTCGGTCAAGATTTTGGCGCCAATACAAAGACTATCATTTTCTCAAACTAGAACATAGTCATTCATGCAATGATGGCTACCTCCTGCGATTCCGGAGGAAATCTTTGGTAAGGGGTCCTTTTTTCTTTTTTTTTTGTGGGGCCCAGGGGTCCAATTCAGCTGAAGAAAGAATCTTCAAGAAGTCTTCAGGGATTCTTCGGTGAAGATTTTGGCGCCAATACGAAGACTATCATTTTCTCAAACTAGAGCATAGTCATTCATGTAATGATGGCCACCTCCGGCAATTCCGGAGGAAATCTTTGGTAAGGGGTCCTTTTTTTTTTTTTTTTTGTGGGGCCCAGGGGTCCAGTTCAGCTGAAGAAAGAATCTTCAAGGAGTCTTCAGGGATTCTTCGGTGAAGATTTTGGCGCCAATACGAAGACTATCATTTTCTCAAACTAGAGCATAGTCATTCATGTAATGATGGCCACCTCCTGCGATTCCGGAGGAAATCTTTGGTAAGGGGTCCTTTTTTGTTTTTTTTTTTTGTGGGGCCCAGTGGTCCAATTCAGCTGAAGAAAGAATCTTCAAGGAGTCTTCAGGGATTCTTCGGTGAATATTTTGGAGCCAATATGAAGACTATCATTTTCTCAAACTAGAGCATAGTCATTCATGTAATGATGGCCACCTCCGGCGATTCCGGAGGAAATCTTTGGTAGTTTTTTGTTTTTTTTTTTGTGGGGCCCAGGGGTCCAGTTCAGCTGAAGAAAGAATCTTCAAGGAGTCTTCAGGGATTCTTCGGTGAAGATTTTGGCGCCAATACGAAGACTATCATTTTCTCAAACTAGAGCATAGTCATTCATGTAATGATGGCCACCTCCGGCGATTCCGGAGGAAATCTTTGGTAAGGGGTCCTATTTTGTTTTTTTTTTTTTTTGTGGGGCCCAGTGGTCCAATTCAGCTGAAGAAAGAATCTTCAAGGAGTCTTCAGGGATTCTTCGGTGAATATTTTGGAGCCAATACGAAGACTATCATTTTCTAAAACTAGAGCATAGTCATTCATGTAATGATGGCCACCTCCGGCGATTCCGGAGGAAATCTTTGGTAAGGGGTCCTTTTTGGTTTTTTTTTGGGGGGGGGGGCCCAGGGGTCCAATTCAGCTGAAGAAAGAATCTTCAAAGAGTCTTCAGGGATTCTTCGGTGAAGATTTTGGAGCCAATACGAAGACTATCATTTTCTCAAACTAGAGCATAGTCATTCATGTAATGATGGCCACCTCCGGCGATTCCGGAGGAAAGCTTTGGTAAGGGGTCCTTTTTTTTTTTTTTTTTGTGGGGCCCAGGGGTCCAGTTCAGCTGAAGAAAGAATCTTCAAGGAGTCTTCAGGGATTCCTCGGTGAAGATTTTGGCGCCAATAAGAAGACTAGAATTTTCTCAAACTAGAGCATAGTCATTCATGTAATGATGGCCACCTCCGGCGATTCCGGAGGAAATCTTTGGTAAGGGGTCCTTTTTTTTTTTTTTTTTTTTTTGTGGGGCCCAGGGGTCCAGTTCAGCTGAAGAAAGAATCTTCAAGGAGTCTTCAGGGATTCTTCGGTGAAGATTTTGGCGCCAATACGAAGACTATCATTTTCTCAAACTAGAGCATAGTCATTCATGTAATGATGGCCACCTCCGGCGATTCCGGAGGAAATCTTTGGGAAGGGGTCCTTTTTTGTTTTGTTTTTTTGTGGGGTCCAGGGGACCAATTCAGCTGAAGAAAGAATCTTCAAGGAGTCTTCATGGATTCTTCGGTGAAGATTTTGGCGCCAATTTTAAGACTATCATTTTCTCAAACTAGAGCATAGTCATAAAGGCTACCAGCTATATAAATGGTAGAAATTACCCTTGAAATTGAAAAATGACACCTGTTATACTGCTGAAGAAAGAGTCTTCAAGGAGTCTTCAGGGAATCTTGGGTGAGGATTTTGGAGCCAATATGAAGACTATCATTTTCTAAAACTAGAGCATTGTCATTCATGTAATGATGGCCACCTCCAGCGATTCCGGAGGAAATCTTTGGTAAGGGGTCCTTTTTTTTTTTTTTTTTGTGGGGCCCAGGGGTCCAATTCAGCTGAAGAAAGAATCTTCAAAGAGTCTTCAGGGATTCTTCGGTGAAGATTTTGGAGCCAATACAAAGACTATCATTTTCTCAAACTAGAGCATAGTCATTCATGTAATGATGGCCACCTCCGGCGATTCCGGAGGAAATCTTTGGTAAGGGATCCTTTTTTTTTTTTTTTTTTGTGGGGCCCAGGGGTCCAGTTCTGCTGAAGAAAGAATCTTCAAGGAGTCTTCAGGGATTCTTCGGTGAAGATTTTGCGCCAGCACGAAGACTATCATTTTCTCAAACTAGAGCATAGTCATTCATGTAATGATGGCCACCTCCGGCGATTCCGGAGGAAATCTTTGGTAAGGGGTCCTTTTTTTTTTTTTTTTTTTTTCTTGTGGGGCCCAGGGGTCCAGTTCAGCTGAAGAAAGAATCTTCAAGGAGTCTTCAGGGATTCTTCGGTGAATATTTTGGAGCCAATACGAAGACTATCATTTTCTCAAACTAGAGCATAGTCATTCATGTGATAATGGCCACCTCCGGCGATTCCGGAGGAAATATTTGGTAGTGTTTTTTTTTTTTTTTCTTTTTTTGTGGGGCCCAGGGGTCCAGTTCAGCTGAAGAAAGAATCTTCAAGGAGTCTTCAGGGATTCTTCGGTGAATATTTTGGCGCCAATACGAAGACTATCATTTTTTCAAACTAGAGCATAGTCATTCATGTAATGATGGCCACCTCAGGCGATTCCGGAGGAAATCTTTGGTAAGGGGTAGTTTTTTGTTTTTTTTTGTGGGGCCCAGGAGTCCAATTCAGCTGAAGAAAGAATATTCAAGGAGTCTTCAGGGATTCTTCGGTGAAGATTTTGGCGCCAATACGAAGACTATCATTTTCTCAAACTAGAGCATAGTCATTCATGTAATGATGGCCACCTCCGGCGATTCCGGAGGAAATCTTTGGTAAGGGGTCCTTTTTTGTTTTTGTTTTTTTGTGGGGCCCAGTGGTCCAATTCAGCTGAAGAAATAATCTTCAAGGAGTCTTCAGGGATTCTTCGGTGAATATTTTGGAGCCAATACGAAGACTATCATTTTCTCAAACTAGAGCATAGTCATTCATGTAATGATGGCCACCTACGGCGATTCCGGAGGAAATCTTTGGTAGTTTTTTTTTTTTTTTTTGTGGGGCCCAGGGGTCCAATTCAGCTGAAGAAAGAATCTTCAAGGAGTCTTCAGGGATTCTTTGGTGAAGATTTTGGCGCCAATACGAAGACTATCATTTTTTCAAACTAGAGCATAGTCATTCATGTATTGATGGCTACCTCCGGCGATTCCGGAGGAAATCTTTGGTAAGGGGTAGTTTTTTGTTTTTTTTTGTGGGGCCCAGGAGTCCAATTCAGCTGAAGAAAGAATATTCAAGGAGTCTTCAGGGATTCTTCGGTGAAGATTTTGGCGCCAATACGAAGACTATCATTTTCTCAAACTAGAGCATAGTCATTCATGTAATGATGGCCACCTCCGGCGATTCCGGAGGAAATCATTAGTAAGGGGTCCTTTTTTGTTTTTTTTTTGTGGGGCCCAGTGGTCCAATTCAGCTGAAGAAAGAATCTTCAAGAAGTCTTCAGGGATTCTTCAGTGAATATTTTGGAGCCAATACGAAGACTATCATTTTCTTAAACTAGAGCATATTCATTCATGTATTGATGGCCACCTCCGGCGATTCCGGAGGAAATCTTTGGTAAGGGGTCCTTTTTTGTTTTGTTTTTTTTTTGTGGGGCCCAGGGGTCCAGTTCAGCTGAAGAAAGAATCTTCAAGGAGTCTTCAGGGATTCTTCGGTGAAGATTTTGGCGCCAATACTAAGACTATCATTTTCTCAAACTACAGCATAGTCATAAAGGCTACCAACTATATAAATGGTAGAAATTACCCTTGAAATTGAAAAATGACACCTGTTATACTGCTGAAGAAAGAGTCTTCAAGGAGTCTTCAGGGAATCTTCGGTGATGATTTTGGAGCCAATATGAAGACTATCATTTTCTAAAACTAGAGCATAGTCATTCATGTAATGATGGCCACCTCCTGCGATTCCGGAGGAAATCTTTGGTAAGGGGTCCTTTTTTTTTTTTTTGTGGGGCCCAGGGGTCCAATTCAGCTGAAGAAAGAATCTTCAAAGAGTCTTCAGGGATTCTTCGGTGAAGATTTTGGCGCCAATACAAAGACTATCATTTTCTCAAACTAGAGCATAGTCATTCATGTAATGATGGCCACCTCCAGCGATTCCGGAGGAAATCTTTGGTAAGGGGTCCTTTTTTTTTTTTTTTTTTTTTTGTGGGGCCCAGGGGTCCAATTCAGCTGAAGAAAGAATCTTCAAGGAGTCTTCAGGGATTCTTCGGTGAAGATTTTGGCGCCAATACTAAGACTATCATTTTCTCAAAGTAGAGCATAGTCATAATGGCTACCAGCTATATAAATGGTAGAAATTACCCTTGAAATTGAAAAATGACACCTGTTATACTGCTGAAGAAAGAGTCTTCAAGGAGTCTTCAGGGAATCTTGGGTGAGGATTTTGGAGGCAATATGAAGACTATCATTTTCTAAAACTAGAGCATAGTCATTCATGTAATGATGGCCACCTCCGGCGATTCCGGAGGAAATCATTAGTAAGGGGTCCTTTTTTGTTTTTTTTTTGTGGGGCCCAGTGGTCCAATTCAGCTGAAGAAAGAATCTTCAAGAAGTCTTCAGGGATTCTTCAGTGAATATTTTGGAGCCAATACGAAGACTATCATTTTCTTAAACTAGAGCATATTCATTCATGTATTGATGGCCACCTCCGGCGATTCCGGAGGAAATCTTTGGTAAGGGGTCCTTTTTTGTTTTGTTTTTTTTTGTGGGGCCCAGGGGTCCAGTTCAGCTGAAGAAAGAATCTTCAAGGAGTCTTCAGGGATTCTTCGGTGAAGATTTTGGCGCCAATACTAAGACTATCATTTTCTCAAACTACAGCATAGTCATAAAGGCTACCAAATATATAAATGGTAGAAATTACCCTTGAAATTGAAAAATGACACCTGTTATACTGCTGAAGAAAGAGTCTTCAAGGAGTCTTCAGGGAATCTTCGGTGATGATTTTGGAGCCAATATGAAGACTATCATTTTCTAAAACTAGAGCATAGTCATTCATGTAATGATGGCCACCTCCTGCGATTCCGGAGGAAATCTTTGGTAAGGGGTCCTTTTTTTTTTTTTGTGGGGCCCAGGGGTCCAATTCAGCTGAAGAAAGAATCTTCAAAGAGTCTTCAGGGATTCTTCGGTGAAGATTTTGGCGCCAATACAAAGACTATCATTTTCTCAAACTAGAGCATAGTCATTCATGTAATGATGGCCACCTCCGGCGATTCCGGAGGAAATCTTTGGTAAGGGGTCCTTTTTTTTTTTTTTTTTTTTTGTGGGGCCCAGGGGTCCAATTCAGCTGAAGAAAGAATCTTCAAGGAGTCTTCAGGGATTCTTCGGTGAAGATTTTGGCGCCAATACTAAGACTATCATTTTCTCAAAGTAGAGCATAGTCATAATGGCTACCAGCTATATAAATGGTAGAAATTACCCTTGAAATTGAAAAATGACACCTGTTATACTGCTGAAGAAAGAGTCTTCAAGGAGTCTTCAGGGAATCTTGGGTGAGGATTTTGGAGGCAATATGAAGACTATCATTTTCTAAAACTAGAGCATAGTCATTCATGTAATGATGGCCACCTCCGGCGATTCCGGAGGAAATCTTTGGTAAGGGGTCCTTTTTTTTTTTTTTTTGTGGGGCCCAGGGGTCCAATTCAGCTGAAGAAATAATCTTCAAAGAGTCTTCAGGGATTCTTCGGTGAAGATTTTGGAGCAAATACGAAGACTATCATTTTCTCAAACTAGAGCATAGTCATTCATGTAATGACGGCTACCTCCGGCGATTCCGGAGGAAATCTTTCGTAAGGTGTCCTTTTTTGTGTTTTTTTTTTTGTGGGGCCCAGGGGTCCAATTCAGCTGAAGAAAGAATCTTCAAGGAGTCTTTAGGGATTCTTCGGTGAAGATTTTGGAGACAATACGAAGACTATCATTTTCTCAAACTAGAGCATAGTCATTCATGTAATGATGGCCACCTCCGGCGATTCCGGATTAAATCTTTGGTAAGGGGTCCTTTTTTTTTTTTTTTTTGTGGCGCCCAGGGGTCCAGTTCAGCTGAAGAAAGAATCTTCAAGGAGTCTTCAGGGATTCTTCGGTGAAGATTTTGGCGCCAATACGAAGACTATCATTTTCTCAAACTAGAGCATAGTCATTCATGTAATGATGGCCACCTCCGGCGATTCCGGAGGAAATCTTTGGTAAGGGGTCCTTTTTTGTTTTTTTTTTGTGGGGCTCAGGGGTCCAATTCAGCTGAAGAAAGAATCTTCAAGGAGTCTTCAGGGATTCTTCGGTGAAGATTTTGGCGCCAATACGAAGACTATCATTTTCTCAAACTAGAGCATAGTCTTTCATGTAATGATGGCCACCTCTGGCGATTCCGGAGGAAATGTTTGGTAAGGGGTCCTTTTTTGTTTTTTTTTGTGGGGCCCAGGGGTCCAATTAAGCTTAAGAAAGAATCTTCAAAGAGTCTTCAGGGATTCTTCGGTGAAGATTTTGGAGCCAATACGAAGACTATCATTTTTTCAAACTAGAGCATAGTCATTCATGTAATGTTGGCCACCTCCGACGATTCCGGAGGAAATCTTTGGTAAGGGGTCCTTTTTTTTTGGGGGGGGGGGCCCAGGGGTCCAGTTCAGCTGAAGAAAGAATCTTCAAGGAGTCTTCAGGGATTCTTCGGTCAAGATTTTGGCGCCAATACAAAGACTATCATTTTCTCAAACTAGAACATAGTCATTCATGCAATGATGGCTACCTCCTGCGATTCCGGAGGAAATCTTTGGTAAGGGGTCCTTTTTTCTTTTTTTTTTGTGGGGCCCAGGGGTCCAATTCAGCTGAAGAAAGAATCTTCAAGAAGTCTTCAGGGATTCTTCGGTGAAGATTTTGGCGCCAATACGAAGACTATCATTTTCTCAAACTAGAGCATAGTCATTCATGTAATGATGGCCACCTCCGGCAATTCCGGAGGAAATCTTTGGTAAGGGGTCCTTTTTTTTTTTTTTTTGTGGGGCCCAGGGGTCCAGTTCAGCTGAAGAAAGAATCTTCAAGGAGTCTTCAGGGATTCTTCGGTGAAGATTTTGGCGCCAATACGAAGACTATCATTTTCTCAAACTAGAGCATAGTCATTCATGTAATGATGGCCACCTCCTGCGATTCCGGAGGAAATCTTTGGTAAGGGGTCCTTTTTTGTTTTTTTTTTTGTGGGGCCCAGTGGTCCAATTCAGCTGAAGAAAGAATCTTCAAGGAGTCTTCAGGGATTCTTCGGTGAATATTTTGGAGCCAATATGAAGACTATCATTTTCTCAAACTAGAGCATAGTCATTCATGTAATGATGGCCACCTCCGGCGATTCCGGAGGAAATCTTTGGTAGTTTTTTGTTTTTTTTTTTGTGGGGCCCAGGGGTCCAGTTCAGCTGAAGAAAGAATCTTCAAGGAGTCTTCAGGGATTCTTCGGTGAAGATTTTGGCGCCAATACGAAGACTATCATTTTCTCAAACTAGAGCATAGTCATTCATGTAATGATGGCCACCTCCGGCGATTCCGGAGGAAATCTTTGGTAAGGGGTCCTATTTTGTTTTTTTTTTTTTTTGTGGGGCCTAGTGGTCCAATTCAGCTGAAGAAAGAATCTTCAAGGAGTCTTCAGGGATTCTTCGGTGAATATTTTGGAGCCAATACGAAGACTATCATTTTCTCAAACTAGAGCATAGTCATTCATGTAATGATGGCCACCTCCGGCGATTCCGGAGGAAATCTTTGGTAACGGGTCTTTTTTTTTTTTTTTTTTTTTCTTTGTGGGGTCCAGGGGTCCAGTTCAGCTGAAGAAAGAATCTTCAAGGAGTCTTCAGGGATTCTTCGGTGAAGATTTTGGCGCCAATACGAAGACTATCATTTTCTCAAACTAGAGCATAGTCATTCATGTAATGATGGCTACCTCCGGCGATTCCGGAGGAAATCTTTGGTAAGGGGTAGTTTTTTTTGTTTTTTTTTTGTGGGGCCTAGGAGTCCAATTCAGCTGAAGAAAGAATCTTCAAGGAGTTTTCAGGGATTCTTCGGTGAATATTTTGGCGCCAATACGAAGACTATCATTTTCTCAAACTAGAGCCTAGTCATTCATGTAATGATGGCCACCTCCGGCGATTCCGGAGGAAATCTTTGGTAAGGGGTCCTTTTTTGTTTTTTTTTTGTGGGCCCAGTGGTCCAATTCAGCTGAAGAAAGAATCTTCAAGGAGTCTTCAGTGATTCTTCGGTGAATATTTTGGAGCCAATACGAAGACTATCATTTTCTCAAACTAGAGCATAGTCATTCATGTAATGATGGCCACCTCTGGCGATTCCGGAGGAAATCTTTGGTAAGGGGTCCTTTTTTTTTTTTTTTTTTGGGGCCCAGGGGTCCAGTTCAGCTGAAGAAAGAATCTTCAAGGAGTCTTCAGGGATTCTTCGGTGAAGATTTTGGCGCCAATAGTAAGACTATCATTTTCTCAAACTAGAGCATAGTCATAAAGGCTACCACCTATATAAATGGTAGAAATTACCCTTGAAATTGGAAAATGACACCTGTTATACTGCTGAAGAAAGAGTCTACAAGGAGTCTTCAGGGAATCTAGGGTGAGGATTCTGGAGCCAATATAAAGACTATCATTTTCTAAAACTAGAGCATAGTCATTCATGTAATGATGGCCACCTCCGGCGATTCCGGAGGAAATCTTTGGTAAGGGGTCCTTTTTGGTTTTTTTTTGGGGGGGGGCCCAGGGGTCCAATTCAGCTGAAGAAAGAATCTTCAAAGAGTCTTCAGGGATTCTTCGGTGAAGATTTTGGAGCCAATACGAAGACTATCATTTTCTCAAACTAGAGCATAGTCATTCATGTAATGATGGCCACCTCCGGCGATTCCGGAGGAAAGCTTTGGTAAGGGGTCCTTTTTTTTTTTTTGTGGGACCCAGGGGTCCAGTTCAGCTGAAGAAAGAATCTTCAAGGAGTCTTCAGGGATTCTTCGGTGAAGATTTTGCGCCAACACGAAGACTATCATTTTCTCAAACTAGAGCATAGTCATTCATGTAATGATGGCCACCTCCGGCGATTCCGGAGGAAATCTTTGGTAAGGGGTCCTTTTTTTTTTTTTTTTTTGTGGGGCCCAGGGGTCCAGTTCAGCTGAAGAAAGAATCTTCAAGGAGTCTTCAGGGATTCCTCGGTGAAGATTTTGGCGCCAATACGAAGACTAGAATTTTCTCAAACTAGAGCATAGTCATTCATGTAATGATGGCCACCTCCGGCGATTCCGGAGGAAATCTTTGGTAAGGGGTCCTTTTTTGTTTTTTTTTTTTTTTTTGTGGGGCCCAGGGGTCCAGTTCAGCTGAAGAAAGAATCTTCAAGGAGTCTTCAGGGATTCTTCGGTGAAGATTTTGGCGCCAATACGAAGACTATCATTTTCTCAAACTAGAGCATAGTCATTCATGTAATGATGGCCACCTCCGGCGATTCCGGAGGAAATCTTTGGGAAGGGGTCCTTTTTTGTTTTGTTTTTTTGTGGGGTCCAGGGGACCAATTCAGCTGAAGAAAGAATCTTCAAGGAGTCTTCATGGATTCTTCGGTGAAGATTTTGGCGCCAATTTTAAGACTATCATTTTCTCAAACTAGAGCATAGTCATAAAGGCTACCAGCTATATAAATGGTAGAAATTACCCTTGAAATTGAAAAATGACACCTGTTATACTGCTGAAGAAAGAGTCTTCAAGGAGTCTTCAGGGAATCTTGGGTGAGGATTTTGGAGCCAATATGAAGACTATCATTTTCTGAAACTAGAGCATTGTCATTCATGTAATGATGGCCACCTCCAGCGATTCCGGAGGAAATCTTTGGTAAGGGGTCCTTTTTTTTTTTTTTTTTGTGGGGCCCAGGGGTCCAATTCAGCTGAAGAAAGAATCTTCAAAGAGTCTTCAGGGATTCTTCGGTGAAGATTTTGGAGCCAATACAAAGACTATCATTTTCTCAAACTAGAGCATAGTCATTCATGTAATGATGGCCACCTCCGGCGATTCCGGAGGAAATCTTTGGTAAGGGATCCTTTTTTTTTTTTTTTTTTTTTTTGTGGGGCCCAGGGGTCCAGTTCTGCTGAAGAAAGAATCTTCAAGGAGTCTTCAGGGATTCTTCGGTGAAGATTTTGCGCCAGCACGAAGACTATCATTTTCTCAAACTAGAGCATAGTCATTCATGTAATGATGGCCACCTCCGGCGATTCCGGAGGAAATCTTTGGTAAGGGGTCCTTTTTTTTTTTTTTTTTTTTTTCTTGTGGGGCCCAGGGGTCCAGTTCAGCTGAAGAAAGAATCTTCAAGGAGTGTTCAGGGATTCTTCGGTGAATATTTTGGAGCCAATACGAAGACTATCATTTTCTCAAACTAGAGCATAGTCATTCATGTGATAATGGCCACCTCCGGCGATTCCGGAGGAAATCTTTGGTAGTGTTTTTTTTTTTTTTTTTTTTTTTTTGTGGGGCCCAGGGGTCCAGTTCAGCTGAAGAAAGAATCTTCAAGGAGTCTTCAGGGATTCTTCGGTGAATATTTTGGCGCCAATACGAAGACTATCATTTTTTCAAACTAGAGCATAGTCATTCATGTAATGATGGCCACCTCAGGCGATTCCGGAGGAAATCTTTGGTAAGGGGTAGTTTTTTGTTTTTTTTTGTGGGGCCCAGGAGTCCAATTCAGCTGAAGAAAGAATATTCAAGGAGTCTTCAGGGATTCTTCGGTGAAGATTTTGGCGCCAATACGAAGACTATCATTTTCTCAAACTAGAGCATAGTCATTCATGTAATGATGGCCACCTCCGGCGATTCCGGAGGAAATCTTTGGTAAGGGGTCCTTTTTTGTTTTTTTTTTTTTGTGGGGCCCAGTGGTCCAATTCAGCTGAAGAAATAATCTTCAAGGAGTCTTCAGGGATTCTTCGGTGAATATTTTGGAGCCAATACGAAGACTATCATTTTCTCAAACTAGAGCATCGTCATTCATGTAATGATGGCCACCTACGGCGATTCCGGAGGAAATCTTTGGTAGTTTTTTTTTTTTTTTTTGTGGGGCCCAGGGGTCCAATTCAGCTGAAGAAAGAATCTTCAAGGAGTCTTCAGGGATTCTTTGGTGAAGATTTTGGCGCCAATACGAAGACTATCATTTTTTCAAACTAGAGCATAGTCATTCATGTATTGATGGCTACCTCCGGCGATTCCGGAGGAAATCTTTGGTAAGGGGTAGTTTTTTGTTTTTTTTTGTGGGGCCCAGGAGTCCAATTCAGCTGAAGAAAGAATATTCAAGGAGTCTTCAGGGATTCTTCGGTGAAGATTTTGGCGCCAATACGAAGACTATCATTTTCTCAAACTAGAGCATAGTCATTCATGTAATGATGGCCACCTCCGGCGATTCCGGAGGAAATCATTAGTAAGGGGTCCTTTTTTGTTTTTTTTTTGTGGGGCCCAGTGGTCCAATTCAGCTGAAGAAAGAATCTTCAAGAAGTCTTCAGGGATTCTTCAGTGAATATTTTGGAGCCAATACGAAGACTATCATTTTCTTAAACTAGAGCATATTCATTCATGTATTGATGGCCACCTCCGGCGATTCCGGAGGAAATCTTTGGTAAGGGGTCCTTTTTTGTTTTGTTTTTTTTTTGTGGGGCCCAGGGGTCCAGTTCAGCTGAAGAAAGAATCTTCAAGGAGTCTTCAGGGATTCTTCGGTGAAGATTTTGGCGCCAATACTAAGACTATCATTTTCTCAAACTACAGCATAGTCATAAAGGCTACCAACTATATAAATGGTAGAAATTACCCTTGAAATTGAAAAATGACACCTGTTATACTGCTGAAGAAAGAGTCTTCAAGGAGTCTTCAGGGAATCTTCGGTGATGATTTTGGAGCCAATATGAAGACTATCATTTTCTAAAACTAGAGCATAGTCATTCATGTAATGATGGCCACCTCCGGCGATTCCGGAGGAAATCTTTGGTAAGGGGTCCTTTTTTTTTTTTTGTGGGGCCCAGGGGTCCAATTCAGCTGAAGAAAGAATCTTCAAAGAGTCTTCAGGGATTCTTCGGTGAAGATTTTGGCGCCAATACAAAGACTATCATTTTCTCAAACTAGAGCATAGTCATTCATGTAATGATGGCCACCTCCGGCGATTCCGGAGGAAATCATTGGTAGGGGGTCCTTTTTATTTTTTTTCGTGGGGCCCAGGGGTCCAGTTCAGCTGAAGAAAGAATCTTCAAGGAGTCTTCAGGGATTCTTCGGTGAAGATTTTGGCGCCAATACGAACACTATCATTTTCTCAAACTAGAGCATAGTCATTCATGTAATGAATGCCACCTCCGGCGATTCCGGAGGAAATCTTTGGTAAGGGGTCCTTTTTTTTGGGGGGGGGGCCCAGGGGTCCAATTCAGCTGAAAAAAGAATCTTCAAGGAGTCTTCAGGGATTCTTCGGTGAAGATTTGGGCTCCAATACTAAGACTATCATTTTCTCAAACTAGAGCATAGTCATAAAGGCTACCAGCTATATAAATGGTAGAAATTACCCTTGAAATTGAAAAATGACACCTGTTATACTGCTGAAGAAAGAGTCTCCAAGGAGTCTTCAGGGAATCTTGGGTGAGGATTTTGGTGCCAAAATGAAGACTATCATTTTCTAAAACTAGAGCATAGTCATTCATGTAATGATGGCCACCTCCGGCGATTCCGGAGGAAATCTTTGGTAAGGGGTCCTTTTTTGTTTTTTTTTTTGTGGGCCCATTGGTCCAATTCAGCTGAAGAAAGAATCTTCAAGGAGTCTTCAGGGATTCTTCCGTGAATATTTTGGAGCCAATACGAAGACTATCATTTTCTCAAACTAGAGCATAGTCATTCATGTAATGATGGCCACCTGCGGCGATTCCGGAGGAAATCTTTGGTAAGGGGTCCTTTTTTTTTTTTTTTTTGTGGGGCCCTGGGGTCCAGTACAGCTGAAGAAAGAATCTTCAAGGAGTCTTCGGGGATTCTTCGGTGAAGATTTTGGCGCCAATACGAAGACTATCATTTTCTCAAACTAGAGCATAGTCATTCATGTAATGATGGCCACCTCCGGCGATTCCGGAGGAAATCTTTGGTAACGGGTCCTTTTTTTTTTTTTTTTTTTTTTTTGTGGGGCCCAGGGGTCCAGTTCAGCTGAAGAAAGAATCTTCAAGGAGTCTTCAGGGATTCTTCGGTGAAGATTTTGTCGCCAATACGAAGACTATCATTTTCTCAAACTAGAGCATAGTCATTCATGTAATGATGGCTACCTCCGGCGATTCCGGAGGAAATCTTTAGTAAGGGGTAGTTTTTTTTTTTTTTTTTTTTTTTTGTGGGGCCTAGGAGTCCAATTCAGCTGAAGAAAGAATCTTCAACGAGTCTTCAGGGATTCTTCGGTGAATATTTTGGCGCCAATACGAAGACTATCATTTTCTCAAACTAGAGCCTAGTCATTCATGTAATGATGGCCACCTCCGGCGATTCCGGAGGAAATGTTTGGTAAGGGGTCCTTTTTTGTTTTTTTTTTGTGGGCCCAGTGGTCCAATTCAGCTGAAGAAAGAATCTTCAAGGAGTCTTCAGGGATTCTTCGGTGAATATTTTGGAGCCAATACGAAGACTATCATTTTCTCAAACTAGAGCATAGTCATTCATGTAATGATGGCCACCTCCGGCGATTCCGGAGGAAATCTTTGGTAAGGGGTCCTTTTTTGTTTTTTTTTTTTGTGGGGCCCTGGGGTCCAGTTCAGCGGAAGAAAGAATCTTCAAGGAGTCTTCAGGGATTCTTCGGTGAAGATTTTGGCGCCAATACGAAGACTATCATTTTCTCAAACTAGAGCATAGTCATTCATGTAATGATGGCCACCTCCGGCGATTCCGGAGGAAATCTTTGGGAAGGGGTCCTTTTTTGTTTTGTTTTTTTGCGGGGTCCAGGGGTCCAATTCAGCTGAAGAAAGAATCTTCAAGAAGTCTTCAGGGATTCTTCGGTGAAGATTTTGGCGCCAATACTAAGACTATCATTTTCTCAAACTAGAGCATAGTCATAAAGGCTACCACCTATATAAATGGTAAAAATTACCCTTGAAATTGAAAAATGACACCTGTTATACTGCTAAAGAAAGAGTCTACAAGGAGTCTTCAGGGAATCTTGGGTGAGGATTCTGGAGCCAATATAAAGACTATCATTTTCTAAAACTAGAGCATAGTCATTCATGTAATGATGGCCACCTCCGGCGATTCCGGAGGAAATCTTTGGTAATGGGTCCTTTTTTTTTTTTTTTTTTGTGGGGCCCAGGAGTCCAATTCAGCTGAAGAAAGAATCTTCAAAGAGTCTTCAGGGATTCTTCGGTGAAGATTTTGGAGCCAATACGAAGACTATCATTTTCTCAAACTAGAGCATAGTCATTCATGTAATGATGGCCACCTCCGGCGATTCCGGAGGAAAGCTTTGGTAAGGGGTCCTTTTTTTTTTTTGTGGGGCCCAGGGATCCAGTTCAGCTGAAGAAAGAATCTTCAAGGAGTCTTCAGGGATTCTTCGGTGAAGATTTTGCGCCAACGCGAAGACTATCATTTTCTCAAACTAGAGCATAGTCATTCATGTAATGATGGCCACCTCCGGCGATTCCGGAGGAAATCTTTGGTAAGGGGTCCTTTTTTTTTTTTTTTTTGTGGGGCCCAGGGGTCCAGTTCAGCTGAAGAAAGAATCTTCAAGGAGTCTTCAGGGATTCCTCGGTGAAGATTTTGGCGCCAATACGAAGACTATCATTTTCTCAAACTAGAGCATAGTCATTCATGTAATGATGGCCACCTCCGGCGATTCCGGAGGAAATCTTTGATAAGGGGTCCTTTTTTGTTTTTTTTTTTGTGGGGCCCAGGGGTCCAGTTCAGCTGAAAAAAGAATCTTCAGGGATTCTTCAGTGAATATTTTGGCGCCAATACGAAGACTATCATTTTCTCAAACTAGAGCATAGTCATTCATGTAATGATGGCCACCTCCGGCGATTCCGGAGGAAATCTTTGGGAAGGGGTCCTTTTTTGTTTTGTTTTTTTGTGGGGTCCAGGGGTCCAATTCAGCTGAAGAAAGAATCTTCAAGGAGTCTTCAGGGATTCTTCGGTGAAGATTTTGGCGCCAATTTTAAGACTATCATTTTCTCAAACTAGAGCATAGTCATAAAGGCTACCAGCTATATAAAAGGTAGAAATTACCCTTGAAATTGAAAAATGACACCTGTTATACTGCTGAAGAAAAAGTCTTCAAGGAGTCTTCAAGGAATCTTGGGTGAGGATTTTGGAGCCAATATGAAGACTATCATTTTCTAAAACTAGAGCATTGTCATTCATGTAATGATGGCCACCTCCGGCGATTCCGGAGGAAATCTTTGGTAAGGGGTCCTTTTTTTTTTTTTTTTTTTGTGGGGCCCAGGGGTCCAATTCAGCTGAAGAAAGAATCTTCAAAGAGTCTTCAGGGATTCTTCGGTGAAGATTTTGGAGCCAATACGAAGACTATCATTTTCTCAAACTAGAGCATAGTCATTCATGTAATGATGGCCACCTCCAGCGATTCCGGAGGAAATCTTTGGTAAGGGATCCTTTTTTTTTTTTTTTTTGTGGGGCCCAGGGGTCCAGTTCTGCTGAAGAAAGAATCTTCAAGGAGTCTTCAGGGATTCTTCGGTGAAGATTTTGCGCCAACACGAAGACTATCATTTTCTCAAACTATAGCATAGTCATTCATGTAATGATGGCCACCTCCGGCGATTCCGGAGGAAATCTTTGGTAAGGGGTCCTTTTTTTTTTTTTTTTGTGGGGCCCAGGGGTCCAGTTCAGCTGAAGAAAGAATCTTCAAGGAGTGTTCAGGGATTCTTCGGTGAATATTTTGGAGCCAATACGAAGACTATCATTTTCTCAAACTAGAGCATAGTCATTCATGTAATAATGGCCACCTCCGGCGATTCCGGAGGAAATCTTTGGTAGTGTTTTTTTTTTTTTTTTTTTGTGGGGCCCAGGGGTCCAGTTCAGCTGAAGAAAGAATCTTCAAGGAGTCTTCAGGGATTCTTCGGTGAATATTTTGGCGCCAATACGAAGACTATCATTTTTTCAAACTAGAGCATAGTCATTCATGTAATGATGGGCACCTGAGGCGATTCCGGAGGAAATCTTTGGTAAGGGGTAGTTTTTTGTTTTTTTTTGTGGGGCCCAGGAGTCCAATTCAGCTGAAGAAAGAATATTCAAGGAGTCTTCAGGGATTCTTCGGTGAAGATTTTGGCGCCAATACGAAGACTATCATTTTCTCAAACTAGAGCATAGTCATTCATGTAATGATGGCCACCTCCGGCGATTCCGGAGGAAATCTTTGGTAAGGGGTCCTTTTTTGTTTTTTTTTTTTGTGGGGCCCAGTTGTCCAATTCAGCTGAAGAAAGAATCTTCAAGGAGTCTTCAGGGATTCTTTGGTGAATATTTTGGAGCCAATACGAAGACTATCATTTTCTCAAACTAGAGCATAGTCATTCATGTAATGATGGCCACCTCCGGCGATTCCGGAGGAAATCTTTGGTATTTTTTTTTTTTTTTTGTGGGGCCCAGGGGTCCAATTCAGCTGAAGAAAGAATCTTCAAGGAGTCTTCACGGATTCTTTGGTGAAGATTTTGGCGCCAATACGAAGACTATCATTTTTTCAAACTAGAGCATAGTCATTCATGTAATGATGGCTACCTCCGGCGATTCCGGAGGAAATCTTTGGTAAGGGGTAGTTTTTTGTTTTTTTTTGTGGGGCCCAGGAGTCCAATTCAGCTGAAGAAAGAATATTCAAGGAGTCTTCAGGGATTCTTCGGTGAAGATTTTGGCGCCAATACGAAGACTATCATTTTCTCAAACTTGAACATAGTCATTCATGTAATGATGGCCACCTCCGGCGATTCCGGAGGAAATCTTTAGTAAGGGGTCCTTTTTTGTTTTTTTTTTGTGGGGCCCAGTGGTCCAATTCAGCTGAAGAAAGAATCTTCAAGGAGTCTTCAGGGATTCTTCAGTAAATATTTTGGAGCCAATACGAAGACTATCATTTTCTTAAACTAGAGCATATTTATTCATGTAATGATGGCCACCTCCGGCGATTCCGGAGGAAATCTTTGGTAAGGGGTCCTTTTTTGTTTTTTTTTTTTTGGGGGGGGACCCAGGGGTCCAGTTCAGCTGAAGAAAGAATCTTCAAGGAGTCTTCAGGGATTCTTCGGTGAAAATTTTGGCGCCAATACTAAGACTATCATTTTCTCAAACTAGAGCATAGTCATAAAGGCTACCAACTATATAAATGGTAGAAATTACCCTTGAAATTGAAAAATGACACCTGTTATACTGCTGAAGAAAGAGTCTTCAAGGAGTCTTCAGGGAATCTTCGGTGATGATTTTGGAGCCAATATGAAGACTATCTTTTTCTAAAACTAGAGCATAGTCATTCATGTAATGATGGCCACCTCCGGCGATTCCGGAGGAAATCTTTGGTAAGGGGTCCTTTTTTCTTTTTTTTTTTTTGTGGGGCCCAGGGGTCCAATTCAGCTGAAGAAAGAATCTTCAAAGGTTCTTCAGGGATTCTTCGGTGAAGATTTTGGCGCCAATACAAAGACTATCATTTTCTCAAACTAGAGCATAGTCATTCATGTAATGATGGCCACCTCCGGCGATTCCGGAGGAAATCTTTGGTAAGGGGTCCTTTTTTTTTTTTTGTGGGGCCCAGGGGTCCAATTCAGCTGAAGAAAGAATCTTCAAAGAGTCTTCAGGGATTCTTCGGTGAAGATTTTGGCGCCAATACAAAGACTATCATTTTCTCAAACTAGAGCATAGTCATTCATGTAATGATGGCCACCTCCGGCGATTCCGGAGGAAATCTTTGGTAGGGGGTCCTTTTTATTTTTTTTTCGTGGGTCCCAGGGGTCCAGTTCAGCTGAAGAAAGAATCTTCAAGGAGTCTTCAGGGATTCTTCGGTGAAGATTTTGGCGCCAATACGAACACTATCATTTTCTCAAACTAGAGCATAGTCATTCATGTAATGATGGCCACCTCCGGCGATTCCGGAGGAAATCTTTGGTAAGGGGTCCTTTTTTTGGGGGGGGGGGGGCCAGGGGTCTAATTCAGCTGAAAAAAGAATCTTCAAGGAGTCTTCAGGATTCTTCGGTGTAGATTTGGGCGCCAATACTAAGACTATCATTTTCTCAAACTAGAGCATAGTCATAAAGGCTACCAGCTATATAAATGGTAGAAATTACCCTTGAAATTGAAAAATGACACCTGTTATACTGCTAAAGAAAGAGTCTCCAAGGAGTCTTCAGGGAATCTTGGGTGAGGATTTTGGTGCCAAAATGAAGACTATCATTTTCTCAAACTAGAGCATAGTCATTCATGTAATGATGGCCACCTCCGGCGATTCCGGAGGAAATCTTTGGTAAGGGGTCCTTTTATGTTTTTTTTTTTGTGGGCCCAGTGGTCCAATTCAGCTGAAGAAAGAATCTTCAAGGAGTCTTCAGGGATTCTTCGGTGAATATTTTGGAGCCAATACGAAGACTATCATTTTCTCAAACTAGAGCACAGTCATTCATGTAATGATGGCCACCTCCGGCGATTCCGGAGGAAATCTTTGGTAAGGGGTCCTTTTTTTTTTTTTTTTTGTGGGGCCCAGGGGTCCAGTTCAGCTGAAGAAAGAATCTTCAAGGAGTCTTCAGGGATTCTTCGGTGAAGATTTTGCGCCAATACGAAGACTATCATTTTCTCAAACTAGAGCATAGTCATTCATATAATGATGGCCACCTCCGGCGATTTCGGAGGAAATCTTTGGTAAGGGGTCCTTTTTTGTTTTTTTTTTTTGTGGGGCCCAGGGGTCCAATTCAGCTGAAGAAAGAATCTTCAAGGAGTCTTCAGGGATTCTTCGGTGAAGATTTTGGAGCCAATACAAAGACTATCATTTTCTCAAACTAGAGCATAGTCATTCATGTAATGATGGCCACCTCCGGCGATTCCGGAGGAAATCTTTGGTAAGGGTTTCTTTTTTTTTTTTTTTTTTGTGGGCCCAGGGGTCCAATTCGGCTGAAGAAATAATCTTCAAAGAGTCTTCAGGGATTCTTCGGTGAAGATTTTGGAGCAAATACGAAGACTATCATTTTCTCAAACTAGAGCATAGTCATTCATGTAATGATGGCCACCTCCGTCGATTCCGGAGGAAATCTTTGGTAAGGGTTCCTTTTTTTTTTTGTTGTGGGGCCCAGGGGTCCAGTTCAGCTGAAGAAAGAATCTTCAAGGAGTCTTCAGGGATTCTTCGGTGAAGATTTTGGCGCCAATACGAAGACTATCATTTTCTCAAACTAGAGCATAGTCATTCATGTAATGATGGCTACCTCCGGCGATTCCGGAGGAAATCTTTGGTAAGGGGTCCTTTTTTGTTTTTTTTTGTGGGGCCCAGGGGTCCAATTCAGCTGAAGAAAGAATCTTCAAGGAGTCTTCAGGGATTCTTCGGTGAAGATTTTGGAGCCAATATAAAGACTATCATTTTCTCAAACTAGAGCATAGTCATTCATGTAATGATGGCCACCTCCGGTGATTTCGGAGGAAATCTTTGGTAAGGGGTCCTTTCTTTTTTTTTTTTTTGTGGGGCCTAGGGGTCCAGTTCAGCTGAAAAAAGAATCTTCAAGGAGTCTTCAAGGATTCTTCGGTGAAGATTTTGGCGCCAATACGAAGACTATCATTTTCTCAAACTAGAGCTTAGTCATTCATGTAATAATGGCCACCTCCGGCGATTCCGGAGGATATCTTTGGTAAGGGGTCCTTTTTTGTTTTTTTTTTTTTTTGTGGGGCCCAGGGGTCCAATTCAGCTGAAGAAAGAATATTCAAGGAGTCTTCAGTGATTCTTTGGTGAAGATTTTGGAGCCAATACAAAGGCTATCATTTTCTCAAACTAGAGCATAGTCATTCATGTAATGATGGCCACCTCCGGCGATTCCGGAGGAAATGTTTGGTAGAGGGTTCTTTTTTTTTTTCGTGGGGCCCAGGGGTCCAGTTCAGCTGAAGAAAGAATCTTCAAGGAGTCTTCAGGGATTCTTCGGTGAAGATTTTGGCGCCAATACGAAGACTATCATTTTCTCAAACTAGAGCATAGTCATTCATGTAATGATGGCCACCTCCGGCGATTCCGGAGGAAATCTTTGGTAAGGGGTCCTTTTTTCTTTTTTTTTTTTTTGTTTGGCCCAGGGGTCCAATTTAGCTGAAGAAAGAATCTTCAAGGCGTCTTCAGGGATTCTTCGGTGAAGATTTTGGCGCCAATACTAAGACTATCATTTTCTCAAACTAGAGCATAGTCATTAATGTAATGATGGCCACCTCCGGTGATTCCGGAGGAAATCTTTAGTAAGGGGTCCTTTTTTGTTTTTTTTTTTTGTGGGGCCCAGGGGTCCAATTCAGCTGAAGAAAGAATCTTCAAGGAGTCTTCAGGGATTCTTCGCTGAAGATTTTGGCGCCAATACGAAGACTATCATTTTCTCAATTTAGAGCATAGTCATTCATGTAATGATGGCCACCTCCGGCGATTCCGGAGGAAATCTTTGGTAGGGGGTCCTTTTTTTTTTTTGTGGGGCCCAGGGGTCCAGTTCAGCTGAAGAAAGAATCTTCAAGGAGTCTTCAGGGATTCTTCGGTGAAGATTTTGGCGCGAAAACGAAGACTATCATTTTCTCAAACTAGAGCATAGTCATTCATGTAATGATGGCCACCTCCGGCGATTCCGGAGGAAATCTTTGGTAAGGGGTCCTTTTTTGTATTTTTTTTTTTTTTGTGGGGCCCAGGGGTCCAATTCAGCTGAAGAAAGAATCTTCAAAGAGTCTTCAGGGATTCTTCGGTGAAGATTTTGGCGCCAATACTAAGACTATCATTTTCTCAAAGTAGAGCATAGTCATAATGGCTACCAGCTATATAAATGGTAGAAATTACCCTTGAAATTGAAAAATGACACCTGTTATACTGCTGAAGAAAGAGTCTTCAAGGAGTCTTCAGGGAATCTTGGGTGAGGATTTTGGAGGCAATATGAAGACTATCATTTTCTAAAACTAGAGCATAGTCATTCATGTAATGATGGCCACCTCCGGCGATTCCGGAGGAAATCTTTGGTAAGGGGTCCTTTTTTGTTTTTTTTTTTGTGGGGCCCAGGGGTCCAATTCAGCTGAAGAAATAATCTTCAAAGAGTCTTCAGGGATTCTTCGGTGAAGATTTTGGAGCAAATATGAAGACTATCATTTTCTCAAACTAGAGCATAGTCATTCATGTAATGACGGCTACCTCCGGCGATTCCGGAGGAAATCTTTCGTAAGGGGTCCTTTTTTGTTTTTTTTTTTGTGGGGCCCAGGGGTCCAATTCAACTGAAGAAAGAATCTTCAAGGAGTCTTTAGGGATTCTTCGGTGAAGATTTTGGAGACAATACGAAGACTATCATTTTCTCAAACTAGAGCATAGTCATTCATGTAATGATGGCCACCTCCGGCGATTCCGGATTAAATCTTTGGTAAGGGGTCCTTTTTTTTTTTTGTGGGGCCCAGGGGTCTAGTTCAGCTGAAGAAAGAATCTTCAAGGAGTCTTCAGGGATTCTTCGGTGAAGATTTTGGCGCCAATACGAAGACTATCATTTTCTCAAACTAGAGCATAGTCATTCATGTAATGATGGCCACCTCCGGCGATTCCGGAGGAAATCTTTGGTAAGGGGTCCTTTTTTGTTTTTTTTTTTTTGTGGGGCTCAGGGGTCCAATTCAGCTGAAGAAAGAATCTTCAAGGAGTCTTCAGGGATTCTTCGGTGAAGATTTTGGAGCCAATACGAAGACTATCATTTTTTCAAACTAGAGCATAGTCATTCATGTAATGATGGCCACCTCCGACGATTCCGGAGGAAATCTTTGGTAAGGGGTCCTTTTTTTTGGGGGGGGGGGCCAGGGGTCCAGTTCAGCTGAAGAAAGAATCTTCAAGGAGTCTTCAGGGATTCTTCGGTCAAGATTTTGGCGCCAATACAAAGACTATCATTTTCTCAAACTAGAACATAGTCAATAATGTAATGATGGCTACCTCCTGCGATTCCGGAGGAAATCTTTGGTAAGGGGTCCTTTTTTCTTTTTTTTTTGTGGGGCCCAGGGGTCCAATTCAGCTGAAGAAAGAATCTTCAAGAAGTCTTCAGGGATTCTTCGGTGAAGATTTTTCGCCAATACGAAGACTATAATTTCTCAAACTAGAGCATAGTCATTCATGTAATGATGGCCACCTCCGGCAATTCCGGAGGAAATCTTTGGTAAGGGGTCCTTTTTTTTTTTTTTTGTGGGGCCCAGGGGTCCAGTTCAGCTGAAGAAAGAATCTTCAAGGAGTCTTCAGGGATTCTTCGGTGAAGATTTTGGCGCCAATACGAAGACTATCATTTTCTCAAACTAGAGCATAGTCATTCATGTAATGATGGCTACCTCCTGCGATTCTTGAGGAAATCTTTGGTAAGGGGTCATTTTTTGTTTTTTTTTTTTTGTGGGGCCCAGGGGTCCAATTCAGGTGAAGAAATAATCTTCAAGGAGTCTTCAGGGATTCTTCGGTGAAGATTTTGGCTCCAATACGAAGACTATCATTTTCTCAAACTAGAGCATAGTCATTCATGTAATGATGGCCACCGCTGGCGATTCCGGAGGAAATCTTTGGTAAGGGGTCTTTTTTTTTTTTTTTTTTTTTTGTGGGGCCCAGGGGTCCAATTCAGCTGAAGAAAGAATCTTCAAGGAGTCTTCAGGGATTCTTCGGTGAATATTTTGGAGCCAATACGAAGACTATCATTTTCTCAAACTAGAGCATAGTCATTCATGTAATGATGGCCACCTCCGGCGATTCCGGAGGAAATCTTTGGTAAGGGGTCCTTTTTTGTAATTTTTTTTTGTGGTTCCCAGGGTTCCAGTTCAGCTGAAGAAAGAATCTTCAAGGAGTCTTCAGGGATTCTTCGGTGAAGATTTTGGCGCCAATACGAAGACTATCATTTTCTCCAACTAGAGCATAGTCATTCATGTAATGATGGCCACCTCCGGCGATTCCGGAGGAAATCTTTGGTAAGGGGTCCTTTTTTTTTTTTTTTTTTTTGTGGGGCCCAGGGGTCCAGTTCAGCTGAAAAAAGAATCTTCAAGGAGTCTTCAAGGATTCTTCGGTGAAGATTTTGGCGCCAATACGAAGACTATAATTTTCTCAAACTAGAGCTTAGTCATTCATGTAATAATGGCCACCTCCGGCGATTCCGGAGGAAATCTTTGGTAAGGGGTCCTTTTTTTTTTTTTTTTTTTTGTGGGGCCCAGGGGTAAAATTCAGCTGAAGAAAGAATCTTCAAGGAGTCTTCAGAGATTCTTCGGTGAAGATTTTGGCTCCAATACGAAGACTATCATTTTCTCAAACTAGAGCATAGTCATTCATGTAATGATGGCCACCTCCGGCGATTCCGGATCAAATCTTTGGTAGGGGGTTCTTATTTTTTTGTGGGGCCCAGGGGTCCAGTTCAGCTGAAGAAAGAATCTTCAAGGAGTCTTCAGGGATTCTTCGGTGAAGATTTTGGCGCCAATACGAAGACTATCATTTTCTCAAACTAGAGCATAGTCATTCATGTAATGATGGCCACCTCCGGCGATTCCGGAGGAAATGTTTAGTAAGGGGTCCTTTTTTTTTTTTTTTTTTTTTTTTTGAGGGGCCCAGGGGTCCAATTCAGCTGAAGAAAGAATCTTCAAGGAGTCTTCAGGGATTCTTCGCTGAAGATTTTGGCGCCAATACGAAGACTATCATTTTCTCAAACTAGAGTATAGTCATTCATGTAATGATGGCCACCTCCTGCGATTCCGGAGGAAATCTTTGGTAGGGGGTCCTTTTTTTAGGGGGGGGGCCCAGGGGTCCAATTCAGCTGAAGAAAGAATCTTCAAGGAGTCTTCAAGGATTCTTCGGTGAAGATTTTGGCGCCAATACGAAGACTATCATTTTCTCAAACTAGAGCATAGTCATTCATATAATGATGGCCACCTCCGGCGATTCCGGAGGAAATCTTTGGTAAGGGGTCCTTTTTTTTTTTTTTGTGGGGCCCAGGGGTCCAATTCAGCTGAAGAAAGAATCTTCAAGGAGTCTTCAGGGTTTCTTCGGTGAAGATTTTGGCGCCAATACTAAGACTATCATTTTCTCAAAGTAGAGCATAGTCATAATGGCTACCAGCTATATAAATGGTAGAAATTACCCTTGAAATTGAAAAATGACACCTGTTATACTGCTGAAGAAAGAGTCTTCTAGGAGTCTTCAGGGAATCTTGGGTGAGGATTTTGGAGCCAATATGAAGACTATCATTTTCTAAAACTAGAGCATAGTCATTCATGTAATGATGGCCACCTCCGGCGATTCCGGAGGAAATCTTTGGTAAGGGGTCCTTTTTTCTTTTTTTTTTGTGGGGCCCAGGGGTCCAATTCAGCTGAAGAAATAATCTTTAAAGAGTCTTCAGGGATTGTTCGGTGATGATTTTGGAGCAAATACGAAGACTATCATTTTCTCAAACTAGAGCATAGTCATTCATGTAATGATGGCTACCTCCGGCGATTCCGGAGGAAATCTTTCGTAAGGGGTCCTTTTTTGTTTTTTTTTTGTGGGGCCCAGGGGTCCAATTCAGCTGAAGAAAGAATCTTCAAGGAGTCTTTAGGGATTCTTCGGTGAAGATTTTGTAGCCAATACGAAGACTATCATTTTCTCAAACTAGAGCATAGTCATTCATGTAATGATGGCCACCTCCGGCGATTCCGGAGGAAATCTTTTGTAAGGGGTCCTTTTTTTTTTTTTTGTGGGGCCCAGGGGTCCATTTCAGCTGAAGAAAGAATCTTCAAGGAGTCTTCAGGGATTCTTCGGTGAAGATTTTGGCGCCAATATGAAGACTATCATTTTCTCAAACTAGAGCATAGTCATTCATGTAATGATGGCCACCTCCTGCGATTCCGGAGGAAATCTTTGGTAGGGGGTCCTTTTTTTTTTTTTTGTGGGGCCCAGGGGTCCATTTCAGCTGAAGAAAGAATCTTCAAGGAGTCTTCAGGGATTCTTCGGTGAAGATTTTGGCGCCAATACGAAAACTATCATTTTCTCAAACTAGAGCATAGTCATAAAGGCTACCAGCTATATAAATGGTAGAAATTACCCTTGAAATTGAAAAATGACACCTGTTATACTGCTGAAGAAAGATTCTTCAAGGAGTCTTCAGGGATTCTTCGGTGAAGATTTTGGAGCCAAAACGAAGACTATCATTTTCTCAAACTAGAGCATAATCATTCATGTAATGATGGCCACCTACGGCGATTCCGGAGGAAATCTTTGGTAAGGGGTCCTTTTTTTTTTTTTTTTTTTTGTAGGGCCCAGGGGCCAAATTCAGCTGAAGCAAGAATCTTCAAGGAGTCTTCAGGGATTCTTCGGTGAAGATTTTGGAGCCAATACGAAGACTATCATTTTCTCAAACTAGAGCATAGTCATTCATGTAATGATGGCCACCTATGGCTATTCCGGAGGAAATCTTTGGTAAGGCGTCCTTTTTTTTTTTTTTTTTTGTGGGGCCCAGGGGTCCAGTTCAGCTGAAGAAAGAATCTTCAAGGAGTCTTCAGGGATTCTTCGGTGAAGATTTTGGCGCCAATACGAAGACTATCATTTTCTCAAACTAGAGCATAGTCATTCATGTAATGATGGCCACCTTCGGCGATTCCGGAGGAAATCTTTGGTAAGGGGTCCTTTCTTTTTTTTTTTTTTTGTGGGGCCTAGGGGTCCAGTTCAGCTGAAAAAAGAATCTTCAAGGAGTCTTCAAGGATTCTTCGGTGAAGATTTTGGCGCCAATACGAAGACTATCATTTTCTCAAACTAGAGCTTAGTCATTCATGTAATAATGGCTACCTCCGGCGATTCCGGAGGAAATCTTTGGTAAGGGGTCCTTTTTTTTTTTTTTTTTTTTTGTGGGGCCCAGGGGTCCAATTCAGCTGAAGAAAGAATATTCAAGGAGTCTTCAGTGATTCTTCGGTGAAGATTTTGGAGCCAATACAAAGACTATCATTTTCTCAAACTAGAGCATAGTCATTCATGTAATGATGGCCACCTCCGGCGATTCCGGAGGAAATCTTTGGTAGGGGGTCCTTTTTTTTTTTTTTTTTTTTTTTTTGTGGGGCCCAGGGGTCCAGTTCACCTGAAGAAAGAATCTTCAAGGAGTCTTCAGGGATTCTTCGGTGAAGATTTTGGCGCCAATACGAAGACTATCATTTTCTCAAACTAGAGCATAGTCATTCATGTAATGATGGCCACCTCCGGCAATTCCGGAGGAAATCTTTAGTAAGGGGTCCTTTTTAGTTTTTTTTTTTGTAGGGCCCAGGGGTCCAATTCAGCTGAAGAAAGAATCTTCAAGGAGTCTTCAGGGATTCTTCGGTGAAGATTTTGGCGCCAATACGAAGACTATCATTTTCTCAAACTAGAGCATAGTCATTCATGTAATGATGGCCACCTCCGGCGATTCCGGAGGAAATCTTTGGTAATGGGTCCTTTTTTTTTTTTGGTGGGGCCCAGGGGTCCAGTTCAGCTGAAGAAAGAATCTTCAAGGAGTCTTCAGGGATTCTTCGGTGAAGATTTTGGCGCCAATACTAAGACTATCATTTTCTCAAATTAGAGCATAGTCATAATGGCTACCAGCTATATAAATGGTAGAAATTACCCTTGAAATTGAAAAATGACACCTGTTATACTGCTGAAGAAAGAGTCTTCAAGGAGTCTTCAGGGAATCTTGGGTGAGGATTTTGGAGCCAATATGAAGACTATCATTTTCTAAAACTAGAGCATAGTCATTCATGTAATGATGGCCACCTCCGGCGATTCCGGAGGAAAATTTTGGTAAGGGGTCCTTTTTTTTTTTTTTTTTTTTTGTGGGGCCCAGGGGTCCAATTCAGCTGAAGAAATAATCTTCAAAGAGTCTTCAGGGATTCTTCGGTGAAGATTTTGGAGCAAATACGAAGACTATCATTTTCTCAAACTAGAGCATTGTCATTCATGTAATGATGGCTACCTCCGGCGATTCCGGAGGAAATCTTTGGTAAGGGGTCCTTTTTTGTTTTTTTTTTGTGGGGCCCAGGGGTCCAATTCTGCTGAAGAAAGAATCTTCAAGGAGTCTTTTGGGATTCTTCGGTGAAGATTTTAGAGCCAATACGAAGACTATCATTTTTTCAAACTAGAGCATAGTCATTCATGTAATGATGGCCACCTCCGACGATTCCGGAGGAAATCTTTGGTAAGGGGTCCTTTTTTTTTGGGGGGGGGGCCAGGGGTCCAGTTCAGCTGAAGAAAGAATCTTCAAGGAGTCTTCAGGGATTCTTCGGTCAAGATTTTGGCGCCAATACAAAGACTATCATTTTCTCAAACTAGAACATAGTCAATAATGTAATGATGGCTACCTCCTGCGATTCCGGAGGAAATCTTTGGTAAGGGGTCCTTTTTTCTTTTTTTTTTGTGGGGCCCAGGGGTCCAATTCAGCTGAAGAAAGAATCTTCAAGAAGTCTTCAGGGATTCTTCGGTGAAGATTTTTCGCCAATACGAAGACTATAATTTCTCAAACTAGAGCATAGTCATTCATGTAATGATGGCCACCTCCGGCAATTCCGGAGGAAATCTTTGGTAAGGGGTCCTTTTTTTTTTTTTTGTGGGGCCCAGGGGTCCAGTTCAGCTGAAGAAAGAATCTTCAAGGAGTCTTCAGGGATTCTTCGGTGAAGATTTTGGCGCCAATACGAAGACTATCATTTTCTCAAACTAGAGCATAGTCATTCATGTAATGATGGCTACCTCCTGCGATTCTTGAGGAAATCTTTGGTAAGGGGTCATTTTTTGTTTTTTTTTTTTTTGTGGGGCCCAGGGGTCCAATTCAGGTGAAGAAATAATCTTCAAGGAGTCTTCAGGGATTCTTCGGTGAAGATTTTGGCTCCAATACGAAGACTATCATTTTCTCAAACTAGAGCATAGTCATTCATGTAATGATGGCCACCGCTGGCGATTCCGGAGGAAATCTTTGGTAAGGGGTCTTTTTTTTTTTTTTTTTTTTTGTGGGGCCCAGGGGTCCAATTCAGCTGAAGAAAGAATCTTCAAGGAGTCTTCAGGGATTCTTCGGTGAATATTTTGGAGCCAATACGAAGACTATCATTTTCTCAAACTAGAGCATAGTCATTCATGTAATGATGGCCACCTCCGGCGATTCCGGAGGAAATCTTTGGTAAGGGGTCCTTTTTTGTAATTTTTTTTTGTGGTTCCCAGGGTTCCAGTTCAGCTGAAGAAAGAATCTTCAAGGAGTCTTCAGGGATTCTTCGGTGAAGATTTTGGCGCCAATACGAAGACTATCATTTTCTCCAACTAGAGCATAGTCATTCATGTAATGATGGCCACCTCCGGCGATTCCGGAGGAAATCTTTGGTAAGGGGTCCTTTTTTTTTTTTTTTTTTTTGTGGGGCCCAGGGGTCCAGTTCAGCTGAAAAAAGAATCTTCAAGGAGTCTTCAAGGATTCTTCGGTGAAGATTTTGGCGCCAATACGAAGACTATAATTTTCTCAAACTAGAGCTTAGTCATTCATGTAATAATGGCCACCTCCGGCGATTCCGGAGGAAATCTTTGGTAAGGGGTCCTTTTTTTTTTTTTTTTTTTTGTGGGGCCCAGGGGTAAAATTCAGCTGAAGAAAGAATCTTCAAGGAGTCTTCAGAGATTCTTCGGTGAAGATTTTGGCTCCAATACGAAGACTATCATTTTCTCAAACTAGAGCATAGTCATTCATGTAATGATGGCCACCTCCGGCGATTCCGGATCAAATCTTTGGTAGGGGGTTCTTATTTTTTTGTGGGGCCCAGGGGTCCAGTTCAGCTGAAGAAAGAATCTTCAAGGAGTCTTCAGGGATTCTTCGGTGAAGATTTTGGCGCCAATACGAAGACTATCATTTTCTCAAACTAGAGCATAGTCATTCATGTAATGATGGCCACCTCCGGCGATTCCGGAGGAAATGTTTAGTAAGGGGTCCTTTTTTTTTTTTTTTTTTTTTTTTTGAGGGGCCCAGGGGTCCAATTCAGCTGAAGAAAGAATCTTCAAGGAGTCTTCAGGGATTCTTCGCTGAAGATTTTGGCGCCAATACGAAGACTATCATTTTCTCAAACTAGAGTATAGTCATTCATGTAATGATGGCCACCTCCTGCGATTCCGGAGGAAATCTTTGGTAGGGGGTCCTTTTTTTAGGGGGGGGGCCCAGGGGTCCAATTCAGCTGAAGAAAGAATCTTCAAGGAGTCTTCAAGGATTCTTCGGTGAAGATTTTGGCGCCAATACGAAGACTATCATTTTCTCAAACTAGAGCATAGTCATTCATATAATGATGGCCACCTCCGGCGATTCCGGAGGAAATCTTTGGTAAGGGGTCCTTTTTTTTTTTTTGTGGGGCCCAGGGGTCCAATTCAGCTGAAGAAAGAATCTTCAAGGAGTCTTCAGGGTTTCTTCGGTGAAGATTTTGGCGCCAATACTAAGACTATCATTTTCTCAAAGTAGAGCATAGTCATAATGGCTACCAGCTATATAAATGGTAGAAATTACCCTTGAAATTGAAAAATGACACCTGTTATACTGCTGAAGAAAGAGTCTTCTAGGAGTCTTCAGGGAATCTTGGGTGAGGATTTTGGAGCCAATATGAAGACTATCATTTTCTAAAACTAGAGCATAGTCATTCATGTAATGATGGCCACCTCCGGCGATTCCGGAGGAAATCTTTGGTAAGGGGTCCTTTTTTCTTTTTTTTTTGTGGGGCCCAGGGGTCCAATTCAGCTGAAGAAATAATCTTTAAAGAGTCTTCAGGGATTGTTCGGTGATGATTTTGGAGCAAATACGAAGACTATCATTTTCTCAAACTAGAGCATAGTCATTCATGTAATGATGGCTACCTCCGGCGATTCCGGAGGAAATCTTTCGTAAGGGGTCCTTTTTTGTTTTTTTTTTGTGGGGCCCAGGGGTCCAATTCAGCTGAAGAAAGAATCTTCAAGGAGTCTTTAGGGATTCTTCGGTGAAGATTTTGTAGCCAATACGAAGACTATCATTTTCTCAAACTAGAGCATAGTCATTCATGTAATGATGGCCACCTCCGGCGATTCCGGAGGAAATCTTTTGTAAGGGGTCCTTTTTTTTTTTTTTGTGGGGCCCAGGGGTCCATTTCAGCTGAAGAAAGAATCTTCAAGGAGTCTTCAGGGATTCTTCGGTGAAGATTTTGGCGCCAATATGAAGACTATCATTTTCTCAAACTAGAGCATAGTCATTCATGTAATGATGGCCACCTCCTGCGATTCCGGAGGAAATCTTTGGTAGGGGGTCCTTTTTTTTTTTTTTGTGGGGCCCAGGGGTCCATTTCAGCTGAAGAAAGAATCTTCAAGGAGTCTTCAGGGATTCTTCGGTGAAGATTTTGGCGCCAATACGAAAACTATCATTTTCTCAAACTAGAGCATAGTCATAAAGGCTACCAGCTATATAAATGGTAGAAATTACCCTTGAAATTGAAAAATGACACCTGTTATACTGCTGAAGAAAGATTCTTCAAGGAGTCTTCAGGGATTCTTCGGTGAAGATTTTGGAGCCAAAACGAAGACTATCATTTTCTCAAACTAGAGCATAATCATTCATGTAATGATGGCCACCTACGGCGATTCCGGAGGAAATCTTTGGTAAGGGGTCCTTTTTTTTTTTTTTTTTTTTTGTAGGGCCCAGGGGCCAAATTCAGCTGAAGCAAGAATCTTCAAGGAGTCTTCAGGGATTCTTCGGTGAAGATTTTGGAGCCAATACGAAGACTATCATTTTCTCAAACTAGAGCATAGTCATTCATGTAATGATGGCCACCTATGGCTATTCCGGAGGAAATCTTTGGTAAGGCGTCCTTTTTTTTTTTTTTTTTTGTGGGGCCCAGGGGTCCAGTTCAGCTGAAGAAAGAATCTTCAAGGAGTCTTCAGGGATTCTTCGGTGAAGATTTTGGCGCCAATACGAAGACTATCATTTTCTCAAACTAGAGCATAGTCATTCATGTAATGATGGCCACCTTCGGCGATTCCGGAGGAAATCTTTGGTAAGGGGTCCTTTCTTTTTTTTTTTTTTTGTGGGGCCTAGGGGTCCAGTTCAGCTGAAAAAAGAATCTTCAAGGAGTCTTCAAGGATTCTTCGGTGAAGATTTTGGCGCCAATACGAAGACTATCATTTTCTCAAACTAGAGCTTAGTCATTCATGTAATAATGGCTACCTCCGGCGATTCCGGAGGAAATCTTTGGTAAGGGGTCCTTTTTTTTTTTTTTTTTTTTTGTGGGGCCCAGGGGTCCAATTCAGCTGAAGAAAGAATATTCAAGGAGTCTTCAGTGATTCTTCGGTGAAGATTTTGGAGCCAATACAAAGACTATCATTTTCTCAAACTAGAGCATAGTCATTCATGTAATGATGGCCACCTCCGGCGATTCCGGAGGAAATCTTTGGTAGGGGGTCCTTTTTTTTTTTTTTTTTTTTTTTTTGTGGGGCCCAGGGGTCCAGTTCACCTGAAGAAAGAATCTTCAAGGAGTCTTCAGGGATTCTTCGGTGAAGATTTTGGCGCCAATACGAAGACTATCATTTTCTCAAACTAGAGCATAGTCATTCATGTAATGATGGCCACCTCCGGCAATTCCGGAGGAAATCTTTAGTAAGGGGTCCTTTTTAGTTTTTTTTTTTGTAGGGCCCAGGGGTCCAATTCAGCTGAAGAAAGAATCTTCAAGGAGTCTTCAGGGATTCTTCGGTGAAGATTTTGGCGCCAATACGAAGACTATCATTTTCTCAAACTAGAGCATAGTCATTCATGTAATGATGGCCACCTCCGGCGATTCCGGAGGAAATCTTTGGTAATGGGTCCTTTTTTTTTTTTTGGTGGGGCCCAGGGGTCCAGTTCAGCTGAAGAAAGAATCTTCAAGGAGTCTTCAGGGATTCTTCGGTGAAGATTTTGGCGCCAATACTAAGACTATCATTTTCTCAAATTAGAGCATAGTCATAATGGCTACCAGCTATATAAATGGTAGAAATTACCCTTGAAATTGAAAAATGACACCTGTTATACTGCTGAAGAAAGAGTCTTCAAGGAGTCTTCAGGGAATCTTGGGTGAGGATTTTGGAGCCAATATGAAGACTATCATTTTCTAAAACTAGAGCATAGTCATTCATGTAATGATGGCCACCTCCGGCGATTCCGGAGGAAAATTTTGGTAAGGGGTCCTTTTTTTTTTTTTTTTTTTTTGTGGGGCCCAGGGGTCCAATTCAGCTGAAGAAATAATCTTCAAAGAGTCTTCAGGGATTCTTCGGTGAAGATTTTGGAGCAAATACGAAGACTATCATTTTCTCAAACTAGAGCATTGTCATTCATGTAATGATGGCTACCTCCGGCGATTCCGGAGGAAATCTTTGGTAAGGGGTCCTTTTTTGTTTTTTTTTTGTGGGGCCCAGGGGTCCAATTCTGCTGAAGAAAGAATCTTCAAGGAGTCTTTTGGGATTCTTCGGTGAAGATTTTAGAGCCAATACGAAGACTATCATTTTCTCAAACTAGAGCATAGTCATTCATGTAATGATGGCCACCTCTGGCGATTTCGGAGGAAATCTTTGGTAAGGGGTCCTTTTTTTTTCTTTTTTTTTGGGGGGGCCCAGGGGTCCAGTTCAGCTGAAGAAAGAATCTTCAAGGAGTCTTCAGGGATTCTTTGGTGAAGATTTTGGCGCCAATACGAAGACTATCATTTTCTCAAACTAGAGCATAGTCATTCATGTAATGATAGCCACCTCCGGCGATTCCGGAGGAAATCTTTGGTAAGGGGTCCTTTTTTGTTTTTTTTTTGTGTGGGGCTCAGGGGTCCAATTCAGCTGAAGAAAGAATCTTCAAGGAGTCTTCAGGGATTCTTCGGTGAAGATTTTGGCGCCAATACGAAGACTATCATTTTCTCAAACTAGAGCTTAGTCATTCACGTAATGATGGCCACCTCCGGCGATTCCGGAGGAAATCTTTGGTAAGGGGTCCTTTTTTGCTTTTTTTGTGGGGCCCAGGGGTCCAATTCAGCTGAAGAAAGAATCTTCAAGGAGTCTTCAGGGATTCTTCGGTGAAGATTTTAGAGCCAATACGAAGACTATCATTTTCTCAAACTAGAGCATAGTCATTCATGTAATGATGACCACCTCCGGCGATTCCGGAGGAAATCTTTGGTAGGGGTTTCTTTTTTTTTTTTTCGTGGGGTCCAGAGATCCAGTTCAGCTGAAGAAAGAATCTTCAAGGAGTCTTCAGGGATTCTTCGGTGAAGATTTTGGAGCCAATACGAAGACTATCATTTTCTCAAACTAGAGCATAGTCATTCATGTAATGATGGCCAACTCCGGCGATTCCGGAGGAAATCTTTGGTAAGGGGTCCTTTTTTTTTTTTTTTTTTTGTGGGGCCCAGGGGTCCAGTTCAGCTGAAGAAAGAATCTTCAAGGAGTCTTCAGGGATTCTTCGGTGAAGATTTTGGCGCCAATACGAAGACTATCATTTTCTCAAACTAGAGCATAGTCATAAAGGCTACCAGCTATATAAATGGTAGAAATTCCCCTTGAAATAGAAAAATGACACCTGTTATACTGCTGAAGAAAGATTCTTCAAGGAGTCTTCAGGGATTCTTCGGTGAAGATTTTGGAGCCAAAACGAAGACTATCATTTTCTCAAACTAGAGCATAATCATTCATGTAATGATGGCCACCTCCGGCGATTCCGGAGGAAATCTTTGGTAAGGGGTCCTTTTTTGTTTTTTTTTTGTGGGGCCCAAGGGTCCAATTCAGCTGAAGCAAGAATCTTCAAGGAGTCTTCAGGGATTCTTCGGTGAAGATTTTGGAGCCAATACGAAGACTATCATTTTCTCAAACTAGAGCATAGTCATTCATGTAATGATGGCCACCTATGGCTATTCCGGAGGAAATATTTGGTAAGGGGTCCTTTTTTTTTTTTTGTGGGGCTCAGGGGCCCAATTCAGCTGAAGAAAGAATCTTCAAGGAGTCTTCAGGGATTCTTCGGTGAAGATTTTGGCACCAATACGAAGACTATCATTTTCTCAAACTAGAGCATAGTCATTCATGTAATGATGGCTACCTCCGACGATTCCGGAGGAAATCTTTGGTAAGGGGTCCTTTTTTTTTTTTTTTTTTTTTGTGTGGGCCCAGGGGTCCAGTTCAGCTGAAGAAAGAATCTTCAAGGAGTCTTCAGGGATTCTTCGGTGAAGATTTTGGAGCCAATACGAAGACTATCATTTTCTCAAACTAGAGTATAGTCATTCATGTAATGATGGCCACCTCCTGCGATTCCGGAGGAAATCTTTGGTAGGGGGTCCTTTTTTTGGGGGGGGGGGGCCAGGGGTCCAATTCAGCTGAAGAAAAAATCTTCAAGGAGTCTTCAGGGATTCTTCGGTGAAGATTTTGGCGCCAATACGAAGACTATCATTTTCTCAATCTAGAGCATAGTCATTCATGTAATGATGGCCACCTCCGGCGATTCCGGAGGAAATCTTTGGTAAGGGGTCCTTTTTTTTTTTGTGGGGCCCAGGGGTCCAATTCAGCTGAAGAAAGAATCTTCAAGGAGTCTTCAGGGTTTCTTCGGTGAAGATTTTGGCGCCAATACTAAGACTATCATTTTCTCAAAGTAGAGCATAGTCATAATGGCTACCAGCTATATAAATGGAAGAAATTACCCTTGAAATTGAAAAATGACACCTGTTATACTGCTGAAGAAAGAGTCTTCTAGGAGTCTTCAGGGAATCTTGGGTGAGGATTTTGGAGCCAATATGAAGACTATCATTTTCTAAAACTAGAGCATAGTCATTCATGTAATGATGGCCACCTCCGGCGATTCCGGAGGAAATCTTTGGTAAGGGGTCCTTTTTTTTTTTTGTGGGGCCCAGGGGTCCAATTCAGCTGAAGAAATAATCTTTAAAGAGTCTTCAGGGATTCTTCGGTGAAGATTTTGGAGCAAATACGAAGACTATCATTTTCTCAAACTAGAGCATAGTCATTCATGTAATGATGGCTACCTCCGGCGATTCCGGAGGAAATCTTTCGTAAGGGGTCCTTTTTTGTTTTTTTTTTGTGGGGCCCAGGGGTCCAATTCAGCTGAAGAAAGAATCTTCAAGGAGTCTTTAGGGATTCTTCGGTGAAGATTTTGGAGCCAATACGAAGACTATCATTTTCTCAAACTAGAGCATAGTCATTCATGTAATGATGGCCACCTCCGGCGATTCCGGAGGAAATCTTTGGTAAGGGGTCCTTTTTTTTTTTGTGGGGCCCAGGGGTCCATTTCAGCTGAAGAAAGAATCTTCAAGGAGTCTTCAGGGATTCTTCGGTGAAGATTTTGGCGCCAATACGAAGACTATCATTTTCTCAAACTAGAGCATAGTCATTCATGTAATGATGGCCACCTCCGGCGATTCAGGAGGAAATCTTTGGTAAGGGGTCCTTTTTTGTTTTTTTTTTTTTGTGGGGCTCAGGGGTCCAATTCTGCTGAAGAAAGAATCTTCAAGGAGTCTTCAGGGATTCTTCGGTGAAGATTTTGGCGCCAATACTAAGACTATCATTTTCTCAAACTAGAGCATAGTCATAAAGGCTACCAGCTATATAAATGGTAGAAATTACCCTTGAAATTGAAAAATGACACCTGTTATACGGCTGAAGAAAGAGTCTTCAAGGAGTCTTCAGGGAATCTTGGGTGAGGATTTTGGAGGCAATATGAAGACTATCATTTTCTAAAACTAGAGCATAGTCATTCATGTAATGATGGCCACCTCTGGCGATTCCGGAGGAAATGTTTGGTAAGGGGTCCTTTTTTGTTTTTTTTTTTGTGGGGCCCAGGGGTCCAATTAAGCTGAAGAAAGAATCTTCAAAGAGTCTTCAGGGATTCTTCGGTGAAGATTTTGGAGCCAATACGAAGACTATCATTTTTTCAAACTAGAGCATAGTCATTCATGTAATGATGGCTACCTCCGACGATTCCGGAGGAAATCTTTGGTAAGGGGTCCTTTTTTTTTTTTTTTTTTTTTGTGTGGGCCCAGGGGTCCAGTTCAGCTGAAGAAAGAATCTTCAAGGAGTCTTCAGGGATTCTTCGGTCAAGATTTTGGAGCCAATACAAAGACTATCATTTTCTCAAACTAGAACATAGTCATTCATGTAATGATGGCTACCTCCGGCGATTCCGGAGGAAATCTTTGGTAAGGGGTCCTTTTTTGTTTTTTTTTTTGTGGGGCCCAGGGGTCCAATTCAGCTGAAGAAAGAATCTTCAAGGAGTCTTCAGGGATTCTTCGGTCAATATTTTGGAGCCAATACGAAGACTATCATTTTCTCAAACTAGAGCATAGTCATTAATATAATGATGGCCACCTCCGGCGATTCTGGAGGAAATCTTTGGTAAGGGGTCCTTTTTTTTTTTTTTTTTGTGGGGCCCAGGGGTCCAGTTCAGCTGAAGAAAGAATCTTCAAGGAGTCTTCAGGGATTCTTCGGTGAAGATTTTGGCGCCAATACGAAGACTATCATTTTCTCAAACTAGAGCATAGTCATTCATGTAATGATGGCCACCTCCGGCGATTCCGGAGGAAATCTTTGGTAAGGGGTCCTTTTTTTTTTTGTGGGGCCCAGGGGTCCAATTCAGCTGAAGAAAGAATCTTCAAGGAGTCTTCATGGATTCTTTGGTGAAGATTTTGGCGCCAATACTAAGACTATCATTTTCTCAAACTAGAGCATAGTCATTAAGGCTACCAGCTATATAAATGGTAGAAATTACCCTTGAAATTGAAAAATGACACCTGTTATACTGCTGAAGAAAGATTCTTCAAGGAGTCTTCAGGGATTCTTCGGTGAAGATTTTGGAGCCAAAACGAAGACTATCATTTTCTCAAACTAGAGCATAATCATTCATGTAATGATGGCCATCTCCGGCGATTCCGGAGGAAATCTTTGGTAAGGGGTCCTTTTTTTTTTTTTTTTTGTGGGGCCCAGGGGTCCAGTTCAGCTGAAGAAAGAATCTTCAAGGAGTCTTCAGGGATTCTTCGGTGAAGATTTTGGCGCCAATACGAAGACTATCATTTTCTCAAACTAGAGCATAGTCATTAATGTAATGATGGCCACCTCCGGCGATTCCGGAGGAAATCTTTGGTAAGGGGTCCTTTTTTTTTTTTTGTGGGGCCCAGGGGTCCAATTCAGCTGAAGAAAGAATCTTCAAGGAGTCTTCATGGATTCTTTGGTGAAGATTTTGGCGCCAATACTAAGACTATCATTTTCTCAAACTAGAGCATAGTCATAAAGGGTACCAGCTATATAAATGGTAGAAATTACCCTTGAAATTGAAAAATGACACCTGTTATACTGCTGAAGAAAGAGTCTTCAAGGAGTCTTCAGGGATTCTTCGGTGAAGATTTTGGCGCCAATACGAAGACTATCATTTTCTCAAACTAGAGCTTAGTCATTCACGTAATGATGGCCACCTCCGGCGATTCCGGAGGAAATCTTTGGTAAGGGGTCCTTTTTTGCTTTTTTTGTGGGGTCCAGGGGTCCAATTCAGCTGAAGAAAGAATCTTCAAGGAGTCTTCAGGGATTCTTCGGTGAAGATTTTAGAGCCAATACGAAGACTATCATTTTCTCAAACTAGAGCATAGTCATTCATGTAATGATGACCACCTCCGGCGATTCCGGATCAAATCTTTGGTAGGGGTTTCTTTTTTTTTTTTCGTGGGGCCCAGAGATCCAGTTCAGCTGAAGAAAGAATCTTCAAGGAGTCTTCAGGGATTCTTCGGTGAAGATTTTGGAGCCAATACGAAGACTATCATTTTCTCAAACTAGAGCATAGTCATTCATGTAATGATGGCCAACTCCGGCGATTCCGGAGGAAATCTTTGGTAAGGGGTCCTTTTTTTTTTTTTTTTTTTTGTGGGGCCCAGGGGTCCAGTTCAGCTGAAGAAAGAATCTTCAAGGAGTCTTCAGGGATTCTTCGGTGAAGATTTTGGCGCCAATACGAAGACTATCATTTTCTCAAACTAGAGCATAGTCATTCATGTAATGATGGCCACCTCCGGCGATTCCGGAGGAAATCTTTGGTAAGGGGTCCTTTTATTTTATTTTTTTTTTTTTTTGTGGGCCCCAGGGGTCCAGTTCAGCTGAAGAAAGAATCTTCAAGGAGTCTTCAGGGATTCTTCGGTGAAGATTTTGGCGCCAATACGAAGACTATCATTTTCTCAAACTAGAGCATAGTCATTCATGTAATGATGGCCACCTCCGGCGATTCCGGAGGAAATCTTTGGTAAGGGGTCCTTTTTTTTTTTTGTGGGGCCCAGGGGTCCAATTCAGCTGAAGAAAGAATCTTCAAGGAGTCTTCAGGGATTCTTCGGTGAAGATTTTGGAGCCAATACGAAGACTATCATTTTCTCAAACTAGAGCATAGTCATTCATGTAATGATGGCCACCTCCGGCGATTCCGGAGGAAATCTTTGGTAAGGGGTCCTTTTTTTTTTTTTTGTGGGGCCCAGGGGTCCAGTTCAGCTGAAGAAAAAATCTTCAAGGAGTCTTCAGGGATTCTTCGGTGAAGATTTTGACGCCAATACTAAGACTATCATTTTCTCAAACTAGAGCATAGTCATTCATGTAATGATGGCCACCTCCGGCGATTCCGGAGGAAATATATGGTAAGGGGTCCTTTTTTGTTTTTTTTTTGTGGGGCCCAGGGGTCCAATTCAGCTGAAGAAAGAATCTTCAAGGAGTCTTCAGGGATTCTTCGGTGAAGATTTTGGCGCCAATACGAAGACTATCATTTTCTCAAACTAAAGCTTAGTCATTCATGTAATGTTGGCCACCTCCAGCGATTCCGGAGGAAATCTTTGGTAAGGGGTCCTTTTTTGTTTTTTTTTGTGGGGCCCAGGGGTCCAATTCAGCTGAAGAAAGAATCTTCAAGAAGTCTTCAGGGATTCTTCAGTGAAGATTTTGGAGCAAATACGAAGACTATCATTTTCTCAAACTAGAGCATAGTCATTCATGTAATGATGGCCACCTCCGGCAATGCCGGAGGAAGTCTTTGGTAGGGGGTCCTTTTTTTTTTTCGTGGGGCCCAGGGGTCCAGTTCAGTTGAAGAAAGAATCTTCAAGGAGTCTTCAGGGATTCTTCGGTGAAGATTTTGGCGCCAATACTAAGACTATCATTTTCTCAAACTAGAGCATAGTCATAAAGGCTACCAGCTATATAAATGGTAGAAATTACCCTTGAAATTGAAAAATGACACCTGTTATACTGCTGAAGAAAGAGTCTTCAAGAAGTCTTCAGGGAATCTTGGGTGAGGATTTTGGAGCCAATATGAAGACTATCATTTTCTAAAACTAGAGCATAGTCATTCATGTAATGATGGCCACCTCCTGCGATTCCGGAGGAAATCTTTGGTAAGGGGTTCTTTTTTTTTTTTTTTTTTTGTGGGGCCCAAGGGTCCAGTTCAGCTGAAGAAAGAATCTTCAAGGAGTCTTCAGGGATTCTTCGGTGAAGACTTTGGCGCCAATACGAAGACTATCATTTTCTCAAACTAGAGCATAGTCATTCATGTAATGATGGCTACCTCCTGCGATTCTGGAGGAAATCTTTGGTAAGGGGTCATTTTTTGTTTTTTTTTGTGTGGCCCAGGGGTCCAATTCAGGTGAAGAAATAATCTTCAAGGAGTCTTCAGGGATTCTTCGGTGAAGATTTTGGCGCCAATACGAAGACTATCATTTTCTCAAACTAGAGCATAGTCATTCATGTAATGATGGCCACCTCCGGCGATTCCGGAGGAAATCTTTGGTAAGGAGTCCTTTTTTGTTTTGTTTTTTTTTGTGGGGCCCAGGGGTCCAATTCAGCTGAAGAAAGAATCTTCAAGGAGTCTTCAGGGATTCTTCGGTGAATATTTTGGAGCCAATACGAAGACTATCATTTTCTGAAACTAGAGCATAGTCATTCATGTAATGATGGCCACCTCCGGCGATTACGGAGGAAATCTTTGGTAAGGGGTCCTTTTTTGTAATTTTTTTTGTGGTTCCCAGGGTTCCAGTTCAGCTGAAGAAAGAATCTTCAAGGAGTCTTCAGGGATTCTTCGGTGAAGATTTTGGCGCCAATACGAAGACTATCATTTTCTCCAACTAGAGCATAGTCATTCATGTAATGATGGCCACCTCCGGCGATTCCGGAGGAAATCTTTGGTAAGGGGTCCTTTTTTTTTTTTTTTTTTTTTGGTGGGGCCCAGGGGTCCAATTCAGCTGAAGAAAGAATCTTCAAGGAGTCTTCAGGGATTCTTCGGTGAAGATTTTGGCGCCAATACTAAGACTATCATTTTCTCAAACTAGAGCATAGTCATAAAGGCTACCAGCTATATAAATAGTAAAAATTACCCTTGAAATTGAAAAATGACACCTGCTATACTGCTGAAGAAAGAGTCTTCAAGGAGTCTTCAGGGAATCTTGGGGTAGGATTTTGGAGCCAATATGAAGACTATCATTTTCTAAAACTAGAGCATAGTCATTCATGTAATGATGGCCACCTCCGGTGATTCCGGAGGAAATCTTTGGTAAGGGGTCCTTTTTTGTTTTGTTTTTTTTGTGGGGCCCAGGGGTCCAATTCAGCTGAAGAAAGAATCTTCCAAGAGTCTTCAGGGATTCTTTGGTGAAGATTTTGGAGCCAATACGAAGACTATCATTTTCTCAAACTAGAGCATAGTCATTCATGTAATAATGGCCACCTCCGGCGATTCCGGAGGAAATCTTTGGTAAGGGGTCCTTTTTTGTTTTGTTTTTTTTGTGGGGCCAGGGGTCCATTTCAGCTGAAGAAAGAATCTTCAAGGAGTCTTCAGGGATTCTCCGCTGAAGATTTTGGTGCCAATATGAAGACTATCATTTTCTCAAACTAGAGCGTAGTCATTCATGTAATGATGGCCACCTCCGGCGATTCCGGAGGAAATCTTTGGTAGGGGGTCCTTTTTTTTTTTTTCGTGGGGCCCAGGGGTCCAGTTCAGCTGAAGAAAGAATCTTCAAGGAGTCTTCAGGGAATCTTCGGTGAAGATTTTGGCGCCAATACGAAGACTATCATTTTCTCAAACTAGAGCATAGTCATTCATGTAATAATGGCCACCTCCGGCGATTCCGGAGGAAATCTTTGGTAAGGGGTCCTTTTTTTTTTTTTTTTTTTTTGGTGGGGCCCAGGGGTCCAATTCAGCTGAAGAAAGAATCTTCAAGGGGTCTTCAGGGATTCTTCGGTGAAGATTTTGGCGCCAATACTAAGACTATCATTTTCTCAAACTAGAGCATAGTCATAAAGGCTACCAGCAATATAAATGGTAGAAATTACCCTTGAAATTGAAAAATGACACCTGTTATACTACTGAAGAAAGAGTCTTCAAGGAGTCTTCAGGGAATCTTGGGTGAGGATTTTGGAGCCAATATGAAGACTATAATTTTCTAAAACTAGAGCATAGTCATTCATGTAATGATGGCCACCTCCTGCGATTCCGGAGGAAATCTTTGGTAAGGGGTCCTTTTTTTTTTTTGTTTTGTGGGGCCCAGGGGTCTAATTCAGCTGAAGAAATAATCTTCAAAGAGTCTTCAGGGATTCTTCGGTGAAGATTTTGGAGCAAATACGAAGACTATCATTTTCTCAAACTAGAGCATAGTCATTCATGTAATGATGGCCACTTCGGCGATTCCGGAGGAAATCTTTGGTGAGGGGTCCTTTTTTGTTTTTTTTTTTGTGGGGTCCAGGGGTCCAGTTCAGCTGAAGAAAGAATCTTCAAGGAGTCTTCAGGGAATCTTCGGTGAAGATTTTGGCGCCAATACGAAGACTATCATTTTCTCAAACTAGAGCATAATCATTCATGTAATGATGGCTACCTCCGGCGATTCTGGAGGAAATCTTTGTTAAGGGGTCCTTTTTTGTTTTCTTTTTTTGGGGCCCAGGGGTCCAATTCAGCTGAAGAAAGAATCTTCAAGGAGTCTTCAGGGATTCTTCGGTGAAGATTTTGGAGCCAATACGAAGACTATCATTTTCTAAAACTAGAGCATAGTCATTCATGTAATGATGGCCACCTCCGGCGATTCCGGAGGAAACCTTTGGTAAGGGGTCCTTTCTTTTTTTATTTTTTGTGGGGCCCAGGGGTCCAGTTCAGCTGAAAAAAAGAATCTTCAAGGAGTCTTCAGGGATTCTTCGGTGAAGATTTTGACGCCAATACGAAGACTATCATTTTCTCAAACTAGAGCTTAGTCATTCATGTAATAATGGCCACCTCCGGCGATTCCGGAGGAAATCTTTGGTAAGGGGTCCTTTTTTTTTTTTTTTTTTTTTTGTGGGGCCCAGGGGTCCAATTCAGCTGAAGATAGAATCTTCAAGGAGTCTTCAGAGATTCTTCGGTGAAGATTTTGGAGCCAATACGAAGACTATCATTTTCTCAAACTAGAGCATAGTCATTCATGTAATGATGGCCACCTCCGGCGATTCCGGAGGAAATCTTTGGTAGGGGGTTCTTTTTTTTTTTTTTCGTGGGGCCCAGGGGTCCAGTTCAGCTGAAGAAAGAATCTTCAAGGAGTCTTCAGGGATTCTTCGGTGAAGATTTTGGCGCCAATACGAAGACTATCATTTTCTCAAACTAGAGCATAGTCATTCATGTAATGATGGACACCTCCGGCGATTCCGGAGGAAATCTTTGGTAAGGGGTCCTTTTTTCTTTTTTTTTTTGTGGGGCCCAGGGGTCCAATTTAGCTGAAGAAAGAATCTTCAAGGCGTCTTCAGGGATTCTTCGGTGAAGATTTTGGCGCCAATACTAAGACTATCATTTTCTCAAACTAGAGCATAGTCATAAAGGCTCCCAGCTAAATAAATAGTAGAAATTACCCTTGAAATTGAAAAATGACACCTGTTATACTGCTGAAGAAAGAGTCTTCAAGGAGTCTTCAGGGAATCTTGGGTGAGGATTTTGGAGCCAATATGAAGACTATCATTTTCTAAAACTAGAGCATAGTCATTCATGTAATGATGGCCACCTCTGGCGATTCCGGAGGAAATCTTTGGTAAGGGGTCCTTTTTTGTTTTTTTTTGTGGGGCCCAGGGGTACAATTCAGCTGAAGAAAGAATCTTCAAAGAGTCTTCAGGGATTCTTCGGTGAAGATTTTGGAGCCAATACGAAGACTATCATTTTCTCAAACTTGAGCGTAGTCATTCATGAAATGATGGCCACCTCCGGCGATTCCGGAGGAAATCTTTGGTAAGGGGTCCATTTTTTTTTTTTTTTTTTGTGGGGCACAGGGGTCCAGTTCAGCTAAAGAAAGAATCTTCAAGGAGTCTTCAGGGATTCTTCGGTGAAGATTTTGGAGCCAATACGAAGACTATCATTTTCTCAAACTAGAGCATAGTCATTCATGTAATGATGGCTACCTCCGGCGATTCCGGAGGAAATCTTTGGTAAGGGGTCCTTTTATGTTTTTTTTTTTTTTTGTGGGGCCCAGGGGTCCAATTCAGCTGAAGAAAGAATCTTCAAGGAGTCTTCAGGGATTCTTCGGTGAATATTTTGGAGCCAATACGAAGACTCTCATTTTCTCAAACTAGAGCATAGTCATTCATGTAATGATGGCCACCTCCGGCGATTCCGGAGGAAATCTTTGGTAAGGGGTCCTTTTTTTTTTTTTTGTGGGGCCCAGGGGTCCAGTTCAGCTGAAGAAAGAATCTTCAAGGAGTCTTCAGGGATTCTTCGGTGAAGATTTAGGCGACAATACGAAGACTATCATTTTCTCAAAATAGAGCATAGTCATTCATGTAATGATGGCCACCTCCGGCGATTCCAGAGGATTTCGTGGTAAGGGGTCCCTTTTTTGTTTTTGTTTTTTTTTGTGGGTCCCAGGGGTCCAATTCAGCTGAAGAAAGAATCTTCAAGGAGTCTTCAGGGATTCTTCGGTGAAGATTTTGGCGCTAATACTAAGACTATCATTTTCTCAATCTAGAGCATAGTCATAAAGGCTACCAGCTATATAAATGGTAGAAATTATCCTTGAAATTGAAAAATGACACCTGTTATACTGCTGAAGGAAGATTCTTCAAGGAGTCTTCAGGGATTCTTCGGTGAAGATTTTGGAGCCAATACGAAGACTATCATTTTCTCAAACTAGAGCATAGTCATTCACGTAATGATGGCCACCTCCGGCGATTCCGGAGGAAATCTTTGGTAAGGTTCCTTTTTTTTGGGGGGGGGGGACCAGGGGTCCAGTTCATCTGAAGAAAGAATCTTCAAGGAGTCTTCAGGGATTCTTCGGTGAAGATTTTGCGCCAATACGAAGACTATCATTTTCTCAAAACTAGAGCATAGTCATTCATGTAATGATGGCCACCTCCGGCGATTCCGGAGGAAATCTTTGGTAAGGGGTAGTTTTTTGTTTTTTTTTTGTGGGGCCCAGGGGTCCAATTCAGCTGAAGCAACAATCTTCAAGGAGTCTTCAGGGATTCTTCGGTGAAGATTTTGGAGCCAATACGAAGACTATCATTTTCTCAAACTAGAGCATAGTCATTCATGCAATGATGGCCACCTCCGGCCATTCCGGAGGAAATCATTGGTAAGGGGTCCTTTTTTTGGGGGGGGGGGCCCAGAAGTCCAGTTCAGCTGAAGAAAGAATCTTCAAGGAGTCTTCAGGGATTCTTCGGTGAAGATTTTGCGCCAATACGAAGACTATCATTTTCTCAAACTAGAGCATAGTCATTCATGTAATGATGGCCACCTCCGGCGATTCCGGAGGAAATATTTGGTAAGGGGTCCTTTTTTGTTTTTTTTCTGGGGCCCAGGGGTCCAATTCAGCTGAAGAAAGAATCTTCAAGGAGTCTTCAGGGATTCTTCGGTGAAGATTTTGGAGCCAATACGAAGACTATCATTTTCTCAAACTAGAGCATAGTCATTCATGTAATGATGGCCACCTCCGGCGATTCCGGAGGAAATCTTTGGTAAGGGGTCCTTTTTTTTTTTTTGTGGGGCCCAGGGGTCCAGTTCAGCTGAAGAAAGAATCTTCAAGGAGTCTTCAGGGATTCTTCGCTGAAGATTTTGGCGCCAATACGAAGACTATCCTTTTCTAAAACTAGAGCATAGTCATTCATGTAATGATGGCCACCTCCGGCGATTCCGGAGGAAATCTTTGGTAGGGGGTCCTTTTTTTTTTTTTTTTTTTGGGGGGGCCCAGGGGTCCAATTCAGCTGAAGAAAGAATCTTCAAGGAGTCTTCAGGGATTCTTCGGTGAAGATTTTGGCGCCAATACTAAGACTATCATTTTCTCAAACTAGAGCATAGTCATAAAGGCTACCAACTATATAAATGGTAGAAATTACCCTTGAAATTGAAAAATGACACCTATTATACTGCTGAAGAAAGTCTTCAAGGAGTCTTCAGGGAATCTTGGGTGAGGATTTTGGAGTCAATATGAAGACTATCATTTTCTAAAACTAGAGCATAGTCATTCATGTAATGATGGCCACCTCCGGCGATTCCGGAGGAAATCTTTGGTAAGGACTATTTTTTTTTTTTTTTTTTTTGTGGGGACCAGGGGTCCAGTTCAGCTGAAGAAAGAATCTTCAAGGAGTCTTCAGGGATTCTTCGGTGAAGATTTTGGCGCCAATAGGAAGACTATCATTTTCTCAAACTAGAGCATAGTCATCCATGTAATGATGGCCACCTCCGGCGATTCTTGAGGAAATCTTTGGTAAGGGGTCCTTTTTTGTTTTTTTTGGGGGGGGGGCCCAGGGGTCCAATTCAGCTGAAGAAAGAATCTTCAAGGAGTCTTCAGGGATTCTTCGGTGAAGATTTTGGCGCCAATACTAAGACTATCATTTTCTCAAACTAGAGCATAGTCATAAAGGCCACCAACTATATAAATGGTAGAAATTACCCTTGAAATTGAAAAATGACACCTGTTATACTGCTGAAGAAAGTCTTCAAGGAGTCTTCAGGGAATCTTGGGTGAGGATTTTGGAGTCAATATGAAGACTATCATTTTCTAAAACTAGAGCATAGTCATTCATGTAATGATGGCCACCTCCGGCGATTCCGGAGGAAATCTTTGGTAAGGACCATTTTTTTTTTTTTTCTTTGTGGGGACCAGGGGTCCAGTTCAGCTGAAGAAAGAATCTTCAAGGAGTCTTCAGGGATTCTTCGGTAAAGATTTTGCGCCAATAGGAAGACTATCATTTTCTCAAACTAGAGCATAGTCATTCATGTAATGATGGCCACCTCCGGCGATTCCGGAGGAAATCTTTGGTAAGGGGTCCTTTTTTTTTTTTTTTTTTTTGTGGGGCACAGGTGTCCAATTCAGCTGAAGCAAGAATCTTCAAGGAGTCTTCAGGGATTCTTCGGTGAAGATTTTGAAGCCAATACGAAGACTATCATTTTCTCAAACTAGAGCACAGTCATTCATGTAATGATGGCCACCTCCGGCGATTCCGGAGGAAATCTTTGGTAAGGGGTCCTTTTTTTTTTTTTTTTTTTTTGTGGGGCCCAGGGGTCCAATTCAGCTGAAGAAAGAATCTTCAAGGAGTCTTCAGGGATTCTTCGGTGAAGATTTTCTTGCCAATACGAAGACTATCATTTTCTCAAACTACAGCTTAGTCATACATGTAATGATGGCCACCTCCGGCGATTCCGGAGGAAATCTTTGGTAAGGGGTCCTTTTTTTTTTTTTTTTTTGTGGGGCCCAGGGGTCCAATTCAGCTGAAGAAAGAATCTTCAAGGAGTCTTCAGGGTTTCTTCGGTGAAGATTTTGGCGCCAATACTAAGACTATCATTTTCTCAAAGTAGAGCATAGTCATAATGGCTACCAGCTATATAAATGGAAGAAATTACCCTTGAAATTGAAAAATGACACCTGTTATACTGCTGAAGAAAGAGTCTTCTAGGAGTCTTCAGGGAATCTTGGGTGAGGATTTTGGAGCCAATATGAAGACTATCATTTTCTAAAACTAGAGCATAGTCATTCATGTAATGATGGCCACCTCCGGCGATTCCGGAGGAAATCTTTGGTAAGGGGTCCTTTTTTTTTTTTTGTGGGGCCCAGGGGTCCAATTCAGCTGAAGAAATAATCTTTAAAGAGTCTTCAGGGATTCTTCGGTGAAGATTTTGGAGCAAATACGAAGACTATCATTTTCTCAAACTAGAGCATAGTCATTCATGTAATGATGGCTACCTCCGGCGATTCCGGAGGAAATCTTTCGTAAGGGGTCCTTTTTTGTTTTTTTTTTGTGGGGCCCAGGGGTCCAATTCAGCTGAAGAAAGAATCTTCAAGGAGTCTTTAGGGATTCTTCGGTGAAGATTTTGGAGCCAATACGAAGACTATCATTTTCTCAAACTAGAGCATAGTCATTCATGTAATGATGGCCACCTCCGGCGATTCCGGAGGAAATCTTTGGTAAGGGGTCCTTTTTTTTTTTTGTGGGGCCCAGGGGTCCATTTCAGCTGAAGAAAGAATCTTCAAGGAGTCTTCAGGGATTCTTCGGTGAAGATTTTGGCGCCAATACGAAGACTATCATTTTCTCAAACTAGAGCATAGTCATTCATGTAATGATGGCCACCTCCGGCGATTCAGGAGGAAATCTTTGGTAAGGGGTCCTTTTTTGTTTTTTTTTTTTGTGGGGCTCAGGGGTCCAATTCTGCTGAAGAAAGAATCTTCAAGGAGTCTTCAGGGATTCTTCGGTGAAGATTTTGGCGCCAATACTAAGACTATCATTTTCTCAAACTAGAGCATAGTCATAAAGGCTACCAGCTATATAAATGGTAGAAATTACCCTTGAAATTGAAAAATGACACCTGTTATACGGCTGAAGAAAGAGTCTTCAAGGAGTCTTCAGGGAATCTTGGGTGAGGATTTTGGAGGCAATATGAAGACTATCATTTTCTAAAACTAGAGCATAGTCATTCATGTAATGATGGCCACCTCTGGCGATTCCGGAGGAAATGTTTGGTAAGGGGTCCTTTTTTGTTTTTTTTTTTGTGGGGCCCAGGGGTCCAATTAAGCTGAAGAAAGAATCTTCAAAGAGTCTTCAGGGATTCTTCGGTGAAGATTTTGGAGCCAATACGAAGACTATCATTTTTTCAAACTAGAGCATAGTCATTCATGTAATGATGGCTACCTCCGACGATTCCGGAGGAAATCTTTGGTAAGGGGTCCTTTTTTTTTTTTTTTTTTTTTGTGTGGGCCCAGGGGTCCAGTTCAGCTGAAGAAAGAATCTTCAAGGAGTCTTCAGGGATTCTTCGGTCAAGATTTTGGAGCCAATACAAAGACTATCATTTTCTCAAACTAGAACATAGTCATTCATGTAATGATGGCTACCTCCGGCGATTCCGGAGGAAATCTTTGGTAAGGGGTCCTTTTTTGTTTTTTTTTTTTTGTGGGGCCCAGGGGTCCAATTCAGCTGAAGAAAGAATCTTCAAGGAGTCTTCAGGGATTCTTCGGTCAATATTTTGGAGCCAATACGAAGACTATCATTTTCTCAAACTAGAGCATAGTCATTAATATAATGATGGCCACCTCCGGCGATTCTGGAGGAAATCTTTGGTAAGGGGTCCTTTTTTTTTTTTTTTTTTGTGGGGCCCAGGGGTCCAGTTCAGCTGAAGAAAGAATCTTCAAGGAGTCTTCAGGGATTCTTCGGTGAAGATTTTGGCGCCAATACGAAGACTATCATTTTCTCAAACTAGAGCATAGTCATTCATGTAATGATGGCCACCTCCGGCGATTCCGGAGGAAATCTTTGGTAAGGGGTCCTTTTTTTTTTTGTGGGGCCCAGGGGTCCAATTCAGCTGAAGAAAGAATCTTCAAGGAGTCTTCATGGATTCTTTGGTGAAGATTTTGGCGCCAATACTAAGACTATCATTTTCTCAAACTAGAGCATAGTCATTAAGGCTACCAGCTATATAAATGGTAGAAATTACCCTTGAAATTGAAAAATGACACCTGTTATACTGCTGAAGAAAGATTCTTCAAGGAGTCTTCAGGGATTCTTCGGTGAAGATTTTGGAGCCAAAACGAAGACTATCATTTTCTCAAACTAGAGCATAATCATTCATGTAATGATGGCCATCTCCGGCGATTCCGGAGGAAATCTTTGGTAAGGGGTCCTTTTTTTTTTTTTTTTTGTGGGGCCCAGGGGTCCAGTTCAGCTGAAGAAAGAATCTTCAAGGAGTCTTCAGGGATTCTTCGGTGAAGATTTTGGCGCCAATACGAAGACTATCATTTTCTCAAACTAGAGCATAGTCATTAATGTAATGATGGCCACCTCCGGCGATTCCGGAGGAAATCTTTGGTAAGGGGTCCTTTTTTTTTTTTTGTGGGGCCCAGGGGTCCAATTCAGCTGAAGAAAGAATCTTCAAGGAGTCTTCATGGATTCTTTGGTGAAGATTTTGGCGCCAATACTAAGACTATCATTTTCTCAAACTAGAGCATAGTCATAAAGGGTACCAGCTATATAAATGGTAGAAATTACCCTTGAAATTGAAAAATGACACCTGTTATACTGCTGAAGAAAGAGTCTTCAAGGAGTCTTCAGGGATTCTTCGGTGAAGATTTTGGCGCCAATACGAAGACTATCATTTTCTCAAACTAGAGCTTAGTCATTCACGTAATGATGGCCACCTCCGGCGATTCCGGAGGAAATCTTTGGTAAGGGGTCCTTTTTTGCTTTTTTTGTGGGGTCCAGGGGTCCAATTCAGCTGAAGAAAGAATCTTCAAGGAGTCTTCAGGGATTCTTCGGTGAAGATTTTAGAGCCAATACGAAGACTATCATTTTCTCAAACTAGAGCATAGTCATTCATGTAATGATGACCACCTCCGGCGATTCCGGATCAAATCTTTGGTAGGGGTTTCTTTTTTTTTTTTCGTGGGGCCCAGAGATCCAGTTCAGCTGAAGAAAGAATCTTCAAGGAGTCTTCAGGGATTCTTCGGTGAAGATTTTGGAGCCAATACGAAGACTATCATTTTCTCAAACTAGAGCATAGTCATTCATGTAATGATGGCCAACTCCGGCGATTCCGGAGGAAATCTTTGGTAAGGGGTCCTTTTTTTTTTTTTTTTTTTTGTGGGGCCCAGGGGTCCAGTTCAGCTGAAGAAAGAATCTTCAAGGAGTCTTCAGGGATTCTTCGGTGAAGATTTTGGCGCCAATACGAAGACTATCATTTTCTCAAACTAGAGCATAGTCATTCATGTAATGATGGCCACCTCCGGCGATTCCGGAGGAAATCTTTGGTAAGGGGTCCTTTTATTTTATTTTTTTTTTTTTTTTGTGGGCCCCAGGGGTCCAGTTCAGCTGAAGAAAGAATCTTCAAGGAGTCTTCAGGGATTCTTCGGTGAAGATTTTGGCGCCAATACGAAGACTATCATTTTCTCAAACTAGAGCATAGTCATTCATGTAATGATGGCCACCTCCGGCGATTCCGGAGGAAATCTTTGGTAAGGGGTCCTTTTTTTTTTTTGTGGGGCCCAGGGGTCCAATTCAGCTGAAGAAAGAATCTTCAAGGAGTCTTCAGGGATTCTTCGGTGAAGATTTTGGAGCCAATACGAAGACTATCATTTTCTCAAACTAGAGCATAGTCATTCATGTAATGATGGCCACCTCCGGCGATTCCGGAGGAAATCTTTGGTAAGGGGTCCTTTTTTTTTTTTTTTGTGGGGCCCAGGGGTCCAGTTCAGCTGAAGAAAAAATCTTCAAGGAGTCTTCAGGGATTCTTCGGTGAAGATTTTGACGCCAATACTAAGACTATCATTTTCTCAAACTAGAGCATAGTCATTCATGTAATGATGGCCACCTCCGGCGATTCCGGAGGAAATATATGGTAAGGGGTCCTTTTTTGTTTTTTTTTTGTGGGGCCCAGGGGTCCAATTCAGCTGAAGAAAGAATCTTCAAGGAGTCTTCAGGGATTCTTCGGTGAAGATTTTGGCGCCAATACGAAGACTATCATTTTCTCAAACTAAAGCTTAGTCATTCATGTAATGTTGGCCACCTCCAGCGATTCCGGAGGAAATCTTTGGTAAGGGGTCCTTTTTTGTTTTTTTTTGTGGGGCCCAGGGGTCCAATTCAGCTGAAGAAAGAATCTTCAAGAAGTCTTCAGGGATTCTTCGGTGAAGATTTTGGAGCAAATACGAAGACTATCATTTTCTCAAACTAGAGCATAGTCATTCATGTAATGATGGCCACCTCCGGCAATGCCGGAGGAAGTCTTTGGTAGGGGGTCCTTTTTTTTTTTCGTGGGGCCCAGGGGTCCAGTTCAGTTGAAGAAAGAATCTTCAAGGAGTCTTCAGGGATTCTTCGGTGAAGATTTTGGCGCCAATACTAAGACTATCATTTTCTCAAACTAGAGCATAGTCATAAAGGCTACCAGCTATATAAATGGTAGAAATTACCCTTGAAATTGAAAAATGACACCTGTTATACTGCTGAAGAAAGAGTCTTCAAGAAGTCTTCAGGGAATCTTGGGTGAGGATTTTGGAGCCAATATGAAGACTATCATTTTCTAAAACTAGAGCATAGTCATTCATGTAATGATGGCCACCTCCTGCGATTCCGGAGGAAATCTTTGGTAAGGGGTTCTTTTTTTTTTTTTTTTTTTTGTGGGGCCCAAGGGTCCAGTTCAGCTGAAGAAAGAATCTTCAAGGAGTCTTCAGGGATTCTTCGGTGAAGACTTTGGCGCCAATACGAAGACTATCATTTTCTCAAACTAGAGCATAGTCATTCATGTAATGATGGCTACCTCCTGCGATTCTGGAGGAAATCTTTGGTAAGGGGTCATTTTTTGTTTTTTTTTGTGTGGCCCAGGGGTCCAATTCAGGTGAAGAAATAATCTTCAAGGAGTCTTCAGGGATTCTTCGGTGAAGATTTTGGCGCCAATACGAAGACTATCATTTTCTCAAACTAGAGCATAGTCATTCATGTAATGATGGCCACCTCCGGCGATTCCGGAGGAAATCTTTGGTAAGGAGTCCTTTTTTGTTTTGTTTTTTTTTGTGGGGCCCAGGGGTCCAATTCAGCTGAAGAAAGAATCTTCAAGGAGTCTTCAGGGATTCTTCGGTGAATATTTTGCAGCCAATACGAAGACTATCATTTTCTGAAACTAGAGCATAGTCATTCATGTAATGATGGCCACCTCCGGCGATTACGGAGGAAATCTTTGGTAAGGGGTCCTTTTTTGTAATTTTTTTTGTGGTTCCCAGGGTTCCAGTTCAGCTGAAGAAAGAATCTTCAAGGAGTCTTCAGGGATTCTTCGGTGAAGATTTTGGCGCCAATACGAAGACTATCATTTTCTCCAACTAGAGCATAGTCATTCATGTAATGATGGCCACCTCCGGCGATTCCGGAGGAAATCTTTGGTAAGGGGTCCTTTTTTTTTTTTTTTTTTTTGGTGGGGCCCAGGGGTCCAATTCAGTTGAAGAAAGAATCTTCAAGGAGTCTTCAGGGATTCTTCGGTGAAGATTTTGGCGCCAATACTAAGACTATCATTTTCTCAAACTAGAGCATAGTCATAAAGGCTACCAGCTATATAAATAGTAAAAATTACCCTTGAAATTGAAAAATGACACCTGCTATACTGCTGAAGAAAGAGTCTTCAAGGAGTCTTCAGGGAATCTTGGGGTAGGATTTTGGAGCCAATATGAAGACTATCATTTTCTAAAACTAGAGCATAGTCATTCATGTAATGATGGCCACCTCCGGTGATTCCGGAGGAAATCTTTGGTAAGGGGTCCTTTTTTGTTTTGTTTTTTTTGTGGGGCCCAGGGGTCCAATTCAGCTGAAGAAAGAATCTTCCAAGAGTCTTCAGGGATTCTTTGGTGAAGATTTTGGAGCCAATACGAAGACTATCATTTTCTCAAACTAGAGCATAGTCATTCATGTAATAATGGCCACCTCCGGCGATTCCGGAGGAAATCTTTGGTAAGGGGTCCTTTTTTGTTTTGTTTTTTTTGTGGGGCCAGGGGTCCATTTCAGCTGAAGAAAGAATCTTCAAGGAGTCTTCAGGGATTCTCTGCTGAAGATTTTGGTGCCAATATGAAGACTATCATTTTCTCAAACTAGAGCGTAGTCATTCATGTAATGATGGCCACCTCCGGCGATTCCGGAGGAAATCTTTGGTAGGGGGTCCTTTTTTTTTTTTCGTGGGGCCCAGGGGTCCAGTTCAGCTGAAGAAAGAATCTTCAAGGAGTCTTCAGGGAATCTTCGGTGAAGATTTTGGCGCCAATACGAAGACTATCATTTTCTCAAACTAGAGCATAGTCATTCATGTAATAATGGCCACCTCCGGCGATTCCGGAGGAAATCTTTGGTAAGGGGTCCTTTTTTTTTTTTTTTTTTTTTTGGTGGGGCCCAGGGGTCCAATTCAGCTGAAGAAAGAATCTTCAAGGGGTCTTCAGGGATTCTTCGGTGAAGATTTTGGCGCCAATACTAAGACTATCATTTTCTCAAACTAGAGCATAGTCATAAAGGCTACCAGCAATATAAATGGTAGAAATTACCCTTGAAATTGAAAAATGACACCTGTTATACTACTGAAGAAAGAGTCTTCAAGGAGTCTTCAGGGAATCTTGGGTGAGGATTTTGGAGCCAATATGAAGACTATAATTTTCTAAAACTAGAGCATAGTCATTCATGTAATGATGGCCACCTCCTGCGATTCCGGAGGAAATCTTTGGTAAGGGGTCCTTTTTTTTTTTTGTTTTGTGGGGCCCAGGGGTCTAATTCAGCTGAAGAAATAATCTTCAAAGAGTCTTCAGGGATTCTTCGGTGAAGATTTTGGAGCAAATACGAAGACTATCATTTTCTCAAACTAGAGCATAGTCATTCATGTAATGATGGCCACTTCGGCGATTCCGGAGGAAATCTTTGGTGAGGGGTCCTTTTTTGTTTTTTTTTTTGTGGGGTCCAGGGGTCCAGTTCAGCTGAAGAAAGAATCTTCAAGAAGTCTTCAGGGATTCTTCGGTGAAGATTTTGGCGCCAATACGAAGACTATCATTTTCTCAAACTAGAGCATAATCATTCATGTAATGATGGCTACCTCCGGCGATTCTGGAGGAAATCTTTGTTAAGGGGTCCTTTTTTGTTTTCTTTTTTTGGGGCCCAGGGGTCCAATTCAGCTGAAGAAAGAATCTTCAAGGAGTCTTCAGGGATTCTTCGGTGAAGATTTTGGAGCCAATACGAAGACTATCATTTTCTAAAACTAGAGCATAGTCATTCATGTAATGATGGCCACCTCCGGCGATTCCGGAGGAAACCTTTGGTAAGGGGTCCTTTCTTTTTTTATTTTTTGTGGGGCCCAGGGGTCCAGTTCAGCTGAAAAAAAGAATCTTCAAGGAGTCTTCAGGGATTCTTCGGTGAAGATTTTGACGCCAATACGAAGACTATCATTTTCTCAAACTAGAGCTTAGTCATTCATGTAATAATGGCCACCTCCGGCGATTCCGGAGGAAATCTTTGGTAAGGGGTCCTTTTTTTTTTTTTTTTTTTTTTGTGGGGCCCAGGGGTCCAATTCAGCTGAAGATAGAATCTTCAAGGAGTCTTCAGAGATTCTTCGGTGAAGATTTTGGAGCCAATACGAAGACTATCATTTTCTCAAACTAGAGCATAGTCATTCATGTAATGATGGCCACCTCCGGCGATTCCGGAGGAAATCTTTGGTAGGGGGTTCTTTTTTTTTTTTTTCGTGGGGCCCAGGGGTCCAGTTCAGCTGAAGAAAGAATCTTCAAGGAGTCTTCAGGGATTCTTCGGTGAAGATTTTGGCGCCAATACGAAGACTATCATTTTCTCAAACTAGAGCATAGTCATTCATGTAATGATGGACACCTCCGGCGATTCCGGAGGAAATCTTTGGTAAGGGGTCCTTTTTTCTTTTTTTTTTGTGGGGCCCAGGGGTCCAATTTAGCTGAAGAAAGAATCTTCAAGGCGTCTTCAGGGATTCTTCGGTGAAGATTTTGGCGCCAATACTAAGACTATCATTTTCTCAAACTAGAGCATAGTCATAAAGGCTCCCAGCTAAATAAATAGTAGAAATTACCCTTGAAATTGAAAAATGACACCTGTTATACTGCTGAAGAAAGAGTCTTCAAGGAGTCTTCAGGGAATCTTGGGTGAGGATTTTGGAGCCAATATGAAGACTATCATTTTCTAAAACTAGAGCATAGTCATTCATGTAATGATGGCCACCTCTGGCGATTCCGGAGGAAATCTTTGGTAAGGGGTCCTTTTTTGTTTTTTTTTGTGGGGCCCAGGGGTACAATTCAGCTGAAGAAAGAATCTTCAAAGAGTCTTCAGGGATTCTTCGGTGAAGATTTTGGAGCCAATACGAAGACTATCATTTTCTCAAACTTGAGCGTAGTCATTCATGAAATGATGGCCACCTCCGGCGATTCCGGAGGAAATCTTTGGTAAGGGGTCCATTTTTTTTTTTTTTTTTTTGTGGGGCACAGGGGTCCAGTTCAGCTAAAGAAAGAATCTTCAAGGAGTCTTCAGGGATTCTTCGGTGAAGATTTTGGAGCCAATACGAAGACTATCATTTTCTCAAACTAGAGCATAGTCATTCATGTAATGATGGCTACCTCCGGCGATTCCGGAGGAAATCTTTGGTAAGGGGTCCTTTTATGTTTTTTTTTTTTTTGTGGGGCCCAGGTGTCCAATTCAGCTGAAGAAAGAATCTTCAAGGAGTCTTCAGGGATTCTTCGGTGAATATTTTGGAGCCAATACGAAGACTCTCATTTTCTCAAACTAGAGCATAGTCATTCATGTAATGATGGCCACCTCCGGCGATTCCGGAGGAAATCTTTGGTAAGGGGTCCTTTTTTTTTTTTTTGTGGGGCCCAGGGGTCCAGTTCAGCTGAAGAAAGAATCTTCAAGGAGTCTTCAGGGATTCTTCGGTGAAGATTTTGGCGCCAATACTAAGACTATCATTTTCTCAAACTAGAGCATAGTCATAAAGGCTACCAGCAATATAAATGGTAGAAATTACCCTTGAAATTGAAAAATGACACCTGTTATACTACTGAAGAAAGAGTCTTCAAGGAGTCTTCAGGGAATCTTGGGTGAGGATTTTGGAGCCAATATGAAGACTATAATTTTCTAAAACTAGAGCATAGTCATTCATGTAATGATGGCCACCTCCTGCGATTCCGGAGGAAATCTTTGGTAAGGGGTCCTTTTTTTTTTTTGTTTTGTGGGGCCCAGGGGTCTAATTCAGCTGAAGAAATAATCTTCAAAGAGTCTTCAGGGATTCTTCGGTGAAGATTTTGGAGCAAATACGAAGACTATCATTTTCTCAAACTAGAGCATAGTCATTCATGTAATGATGGCCACTTCGGCGATTCCGGAGGAAATCTTTGGTGAGGGGTCCTTTTTTGTTTTTTTTTTTGTGGGGTCCAGGGGTCCAGTTCAGCTGAAGAAAGAATCTTCAAGAAGTCTTCAGGGATTCTTCGGTGAAGATTTTGGCGCCAATACGAAGACTATCATTTTCTCAAACTAGAGCATAATCATTCATGTAATGATGGCTACCTCCGGCGATTCTGGAGGAAATCTTTGTTAAGGGGTCCTTTTTTGTTTTCTTTTTTTGGGGCCCAGGGGTCCAATTCAGCTGAAGAAAGAATCTTCAAGGAGTCTTCAGGGATTCTTCGGTGAAGATTTTGGAGCCAATACGAAGACTATCATTTTCTAAAACTAGAGCATAGTCATTCATGTAATGATGGCCACCTCCGGCGATTCCGGAGGAAACCTTTGGTAAGGGGTCCTTTCTTTTTTTATTTTTTGTGGGGCCCAGGGGTCCAGTTCAGCTGAAAAAAAGAATCTTCAAGGAGTCTTCAGGGATTCTTCGGTGAAGATTTTGACGCCAATACGAAGACTATCATTTTCTCAAACTAGAGCTTAGTCATTCATGTAATAATGGCCACCTCCGGCGATTCCGGAGGAAATCTTTGGTAAGGGGTCCTTTTTTTTTTTTTTTTTTTTTTGTGGGGCCCAGGGGTCCAATTCAGCTGAAGATAGAATCTTCAAGGAGTCTTCAGAGATTCTTCGGTGAAGATTTTGGAGCCAATACGAAGACTATCATTTTCTCAAACTAGAGCATAGTCATTCATGTAATGATGGCCACCTCCGGCGATTCCGGAGGAAATCTTTGGTAGGGGGTTCTTTTTTTTTTTTTTCGTGGGGCCCAGGGGTCCAGTTCAGCTGAAGAAAGAATCTTCAAGGAGTCTTCAGGGATTCTTCGGTGAAGATTTTGGCGCCAATACGAAGACTATCATTTTCTCAAACTAGAGCATAGTCATTCATGTAATGATGGACACCTCCGGCGATTCCGGAGGAAATCTTTGGTAAGGGGTCCTTTTTTCTTTTTTTTTTTGTGGGGCCCAGGGGTCCAATTTAGCTGAAGAAAGAATCTTCAAGGCGTCTTCAGGGATTCTTCGGTGAAGATTTTGGCGCCAATACTAAGACTATCATTTTCTCAAACTAGAGCATAGTCATAAAGGCTCCCAGCTAAATAAATAGTAGAAATTACCCTTGAAATTGAAAAATGACACCTGTTATACTGCTGAAGAAAGAGTCTTCAAGGAGTCTTCAGGGAATCTTGGGTGAGGATTTTGGAGCCAATATGAAGACTATCATTTTCTAAAACTAGAGCATAGTCATTCATGTAATGATGGCCACCTCTGGCGATTCCGGAGGAAATCTTTGGTAAGGGGTCCTTTTTTGTTTTTTTTTGTGGGGCCCAGGGGTACAATTCAGCTGAAGAAAGAATCTTCAAAGAGTCTTCAGGGATTCTTCGGTGAAGATTTTGGAGCCAATACGAAGACTATCATTTTCTCAAACTTGAGCGTAGTCATTCATGAAATGATGGCCACCTCCGGCGATTCCGGAGGAAATCTTTGGTAAGGGGTCCTTTTTTTTTTTGTGGGGCCCAGGGGTCCAATTCAGCTGAAGAAAGAATCTTCAAGGAGTCTTCATGGATTCTTTGGTGAAGATTTTGGCGCCAATACTAAGACTATCATTTTCTCAAACTAGAGCATAGTCATTAAGGCTACCAGCTATATAAATGGTAGAAATTACCCTTGAAATTGAAAAATGACACCTGTTATACTGCTGAAGAAAGATTCTTCAAGGAGTCTTCAGGGATTCTTCGGTGAAGATTTTGGAGCCAAAACGAAGACTATCATTTTCTCAAACTAGAGCATAGTCATTAATATAATGATGGCCACCTCCGGCGATTCTGGAGGAAATCTTTGGTAAGGGGTCCTTTTTTTTTTTTTTTTTGTGGGGCCCAGGGGTCCAGTTCAGCTGAAGAAAGAATCTTCAAGGAGTCTTCAGGGATTCTTCGGTGAAGATTTTGGCGCCAATACGAAGACTATCATTTTCTCAAACTAGAGCATAGTCATTCATGTAATGATGGCCACCTCCGGCGATTCCGGAGGAAATCTTTGGTAAGGGGTCCTTTTTTTTTTTGTGGGGCCCAGGGGTCCAATTCAGCTGAAGAAAGAATCTTCAAGGAGTCTTCATGGATTCTTTGGTGAAGATTTTGGCGCCAATACTAAGACTATCATTTTCTCAAACTAGAGCATAGTCATTAAGGCTACCAGCTATATAAATGGTAGAAATTACCCTTGAAATTGAAAAATGACACCTGTTATACTGCTGAAGAAAGATTCTTCAAGGAGTCTTCAGGGATTCTTCGGTGAAGATTTTGGAGCCAAAACGAAGACTATCATTTTCTCAAACTAGAGCATAATCATTCATGTAATGATGGCCATCTCCGGCGATTCCGGAGGAAATCTTTGGTAAGGGGTCCTTTTTTTTTTTTTTTTTGTGGGGCCCAGGGGTCCAGTTCAGCTGAAGAAAGAATCTTCAAGGAGTCTTCAGGGATTCTTCGGTGAAGATTTTGGCGCCAATACGAAGACTATCATTTTCTCAAACTAGAGCATAGTCATTAATGTAATGATGGCCACCTCCGGCGATTCCGGAGGAAATCTTTGGTAAGGGGTCCTTTTTTTTTTTTTGTGGGGCCCAGGGGTCCAATTCAGCTGAAGAAAGAATCTTCAAGGAGTCTTCATGGATTCTTTGGTGAAGATTTTGGCGCCAATACTAAGACTATCATTTTCTCAAACTAGAGCATAGTCATAAAGGGTACCAGCTATATAAATGGTAGAAATTACCCTTGAAATTGAAAAATGACACCTGTTATACTGCTGAAGAAAGAGTCTTCAAGGAGTCTTCAGGGATTCTTCGGTGAAGATTTTGGCGCCAATACGAAGACTATCATTTTCTCAAACTAGAGCTTAGTCATTCACGTAATGATGGCCACCTCCGGCGATTCCGGAGGAAATCTTTGGTAAGGGGTCCTTTTTTGCTTTTTTTGTGGGGTCCAGGGGTCCAATTCAGCTGAAGAAAGAATCTTCAAGGAGTCTTCAGGGATTCTTCGGTGAAGATTTTAGAGCCAATACGAAGACTATCATTTTCTCAAACTAGAGCATAGTCATTCATGTAATGATGACCACCTCCGGCGATTCCGGATCAAATCTTTGGTAGGGGTTTCTTTTTTTTTTTTCGTGGGGCCCAGAGATCCAGTTCAGCTGAAGAAAGAATCTTCAAGGAGTCTTCAGGGATTCTTCGGTGAAGATTTTGGAGCCAATACGAAGACTATCATTTTCTCAAACTAGAGCATAGTCATTCATGTAATGATGGCCAACTCCGGCGATTCCGGAGGAAATCTTTGGTAAGGGGTCCTTTTTTTTTTTTTTTTTTTTGTGGGGCCCAGGGGTCCAGTTCAGCTGAAGAAAGAATCTTCAAGGAGTCTTCAGGGATTCTTCGGTGAAGATTTTGGCGCCAATACGAAGACTATCATTTTCTCAAACTAGAGCATAGTCATTCATGTAATGATGGCCACCTCCGGCGATTCCGGAGGAAATCTTTGGTAAGGGGTCCTTTTATTTTATTTTTTTTTTTTTTTGTGGGCCCCAGGGGTCCAGTTCAGCTGAAGAAAGAATCTTCAAGGAGTCTTCAGGGATTCTTCGGTGAAGATTTTGGCGCCAATACGAAGACTATCATTTTCTCAAACTAGAGCATAGTCATTCATGTAATGATGGCCACCTCCGGCGATTCCGGAGGAAATCTTTGGTAAGGGGTCCTTTTTTTTTTTTGTGGGGCCCAGGGGTCCAATTCAGCTGAAGAAAGAATCTTCAAGGAGTCTTCAGGGATTCTTCGGTGAAGATTTTGGAGCCAATACGAAGACTATCATTTTCTCAAACTAGAGCATAGTCATTCATGTAATGATGGCCACCTCCGGCGATTCCGGAGGAAATCTTTGGTAAGGGGTCCTTTTTTTTTTTTTTGTGGGGCCCAGGGGTCCAGTTCAGCTGAAGAAAAAATCTTCAAGGAGTCTTCAGGGATTCTTCGGTGAAGATTTTGACGCCAATACTAAGACTATCATTTTCTCAAACTAGAGCATAGTCATTCATGTAATGATGGCCACCTCCGGCGATTCCGGAGGAAATATATGGTAAGGGGTCCTTTTTTGTTTTTTTTTTGTGGGGCCCAGGGGTCCAATTCAGCTGAAGAAAGAATCTTCAAGGAGTCTTCAGGGATTCTTCGGTGAAGATTTTGGCGCCAATACGAAGACTATCATTTTCTCAAACTAAAGCTTAGTCATTCATGTAATGTTGGCCACCTCCAGCGATTCCGGAGGAAATCTTTGGTAAGGGGTCCTTTTTTGTTTTTTTTTGTGGGGCCCAGGGGTCCAATTCAGCTGAAGAAAGAATCTTCAAGAAGTCTTCAGGGATTCTTCAGTGAAGATTTTGGAGCAAATACGAAGACTATCATTTTCTCAAACTAGAGCATAGTCATTCATGTAATGATGGCCACCTCCGGCAATGCCGGAGGAAGTCTTTGGTAGGGGGTCCTTTTTTTTTTTCGTGGGGCCCAGGGGTCCAGTTCAGTTGAAGAAAGAATCTTCAAGGAGTCTTCAGGGATTCTTCGGTGAAGATTTTGGCGCCAATACTAAGACTATCATTTTCTCAAACTAGAGCATAGTCATAAAGGCTACCAGCTATATAAATGGTAGAAATTACCCTTGAAATTGAAAAATGACACCTGTTATACTGCTGAAGAAAGAGTCTTCAAGAAGTCTTCAGGGAATCTTGGGTGAGGATTTTGGAGCCAATATGAAGACTATCATTTTCTAAAACTAGAGCATAGTCATTCATGTAATGATGGCCACCTCCTGCGATTCCGGAGGAAATCTTTGGTAAGGGGTTCTTTTTTTTTTTTTTTTTTTGTGGGGCCCAAGGGTCCAGTTCAGCTGAAGAAAGAATCTTCAAGGAGTCTTCAGGGATTCTTCGGTGAAGACTTTGGCGCCAATACGAAGACTATCATTTTCTCAAACTAGAGCATAGTCATTCATGTAATGATGGCTACCTCCTGCGATTCTGGAGGAAATCTTTGGTAAGGGGTCATTTTTTGTTTTTTTTTGTGTGGCCCAGGGGTCCAATTCAGGTGAAGAAATAATCTTCAAGGAGTCTTCAGGGATTCTTCGGTGAAGATTTTGGCGCCAATACGAAGACTATCATTTTCTCAAACTAGAGCATAGTCATTCATGTAATGATGGCCACCTCCGGCGATTCCGGAGGAAATCTTTGGTAAGGAGTCCTTTTTTGTTTTGTTTTTTTTTGTGGGGCCCAGGGGTCCAATTCAGCTGAAGAAAGAATCTTCAAGGAGTCTTCAGGGATTCTTCGGTGAATATTTTGGAGCCAATACGAAGACTATCATTTTCTGAAACTAGAGCATAGTCATTCATGTAATGATGGCCACCTCCGGCGATTACGGAGGAAATCTTTGGTAAGGGGTCCTTTTTTGTAATTTTTTTTGTGGTTCCCAGGGTTCCAGTTCAGCTGAAGAAAGAATCTTCAAGGAGTCTTCAGGGATTCTTCGGTGAAGATTTTGGCGCCAATACGAAGACTATCATTTTCTCCAACTAGAGCATAGTCATTCATGTAATGATGGCCACCTCCGGCGATTCCGGAGGAAATCTTTGGTAAGGGGTCCTTTTTTTTTTTTTTTTTTTTTGGTGGGGCCCAGGGGTCCAATTCAGCTGAAGAAAGAATCTTCAAGGAGTCTTCAGGGATTCTTCGGTGAAGATTTTGGCGCCAATACTAAGACTATCATTTTCTCAAACTAGAGCATAGTCATAAAGGCTACCAGCTATATAAATAGTAAAAATTACCCTTGAAATTGAAAAATGACACCTGCTATACTGCTGAAGAAAGAGTCTTCAAGGAGTCTTCAGGGAATCTTGGGGTAGGATTTTGGAGCCAATATGAAGACTATCATTTTCTAAAACTAGAGCATAGTCATTCATGTAATGATGGCCACCTCCGGTGATTCCGGAGGAAATCTTTGGTAAGGGGTCCTTTTTTGTTTTGTTTTTTTTGTGGGGCCCAGGGGTCCAATTCAGCTGAAGAAAGAATCTTCCAAGAGTCTTCAGGGATTCTTTGGTGAAGATTTTGGAGCCAATACGAAGACTATCATTTTCTCAAACTAGAGCATAGTCATTCATGTAATAATGGCCACCTCCGGCGATTCCGGAGGAAATCTTTGGTAAGGGGTCCTTTTTTGTTTTGTTTTTTTTGTGGGGCCAGGGGTCCATTTCAGCTGAAGAAAGAATCTTCAAGGAGTCTTCAGGGATTCTCCGCTGAAGATTTTGGTGCCAATATGAAGACTATCATTTTCTCAAACTAGAGCGTAGTCATTCATGTAATGATGGCCACCTCCGGCGATTCCGGAGGAAATCTTTGGTAGGGGGTCCTTTTTTTTTTTTTCGTGGGGCCCAGGGGTCCAGTTCAGCTGAAGAAAGAATCTTCAAGGAGTCTTCAGGGAATCTTCGGTGAAGATTTTGGCGCCAATACGAAGACTATCATTTTCTCAAACTAGAGCATAGTCATTCATGTAATAATGGCCACCTCCGGCGATTCCGGAGGAAATCTTTGGTAAGGGGTCCTTTTTTTTTTTTTTTTTTTTTGGTGGGGCCCAGGGGTCCAATTCAGCTGAAGAAAGAATCTTCAAGGGGTCTTCAGGGATTCTTCGGTGAAGATTTTGGCGCCAATACTAAGACTATCATTTTCTCAAACTAGAGCATAGTCATAAAGGCTACCAGCAATATAAATGGTAGAAATTACCCTTGAAATTGAAAAATGACACCTGTTATACTACTGAAGAAAGAGTCTTCAAGGAGTCTTCAGGGAATCTTGGGTGAGGATTTTGGAGCCAATATGAAGACTATAATTTTCTAAAACTAGAGCATAGTCATTCATGTAATGATGGCCACCTCCTGCGATTCCGGAGGAAATCTTTGGTAAGGGGTCCTTTTTTTTTTTTGTTTTGTGGGGCCCAGGGGTCTAATTCAGCTGAAGAAATAATCTTCAAAGAGTCTTCAGGGATTCTTCGGTGAAGATTTTGGAGCAAATACGAAGACTATCATTTTCTCAAACTAGAGCATAGTCATTCATGTAATGATGGCCACTTCGGCGATTCCGGAGGAAATCTTTGGTGAGGGGTCCTTTTTTGTTTTTTTTTTTGTGGGGTCCAGGGGTCCAGTTCAGCTGAAGAAAGAATCTTCAAGAAGTCTTCAGGGAATCTTCGGTGAAGATTTTGGCGCCAATACGAAGACTATCATTTTCTCAAACTAGAGCATAATCATTCATGTAATGATGGCTACCTCCGGCGATTCTGGAGGAAATCTTTGTTAAGGGGTCCTTTTTTGTTTTCTTTTTTTGGGGCCCAGGGGTCCAATTCAGCTGAAGAAAGAATCTTCAAGGAGTCTTCAGGGATTCTTCGGTGAAGATTTTGGAGCCAATACGAAGACTATCATTTTCTAAAACTAGAGCATAGTCATTCATGTAATGATGGCCACCTCCGGCGATTCCGGAGGAAACCTTTGGTAAGGGGTCCTTTCTTTTTTTATTTTTTGTGGGGCCCAGGGGTCCAGTTCAGCTGAAAAAAAGAATCTTCAAGGAGTCTTCAGGGATTCTTCGGTGAAGATTTTGACGCCAATACGAAGACTATCATTTTCTCAAACTAGAGCTTAGTCATTCATGTAATAATGGCCACCTCCGGCGATTCCGGAGGAAATCTTTGGTAAGGGGTCCTTTTTTTTTTTTTTTTTTTTTTGTGGGGCCCAGGGGTCCAATTCAGCTGAAGATAGAATCTTCAAGGAGTCTTCAGAGATTCTTCGGTGAAGATTTTGGAGCCAATACGAAGACTATCATTTTCTCAAACTAGAGCATAGTCATTCATGTAATGATGGCCACCTCCGGCGATTCCGGAGGAAATCTTTGGTAGGGGGTTCTTTTTTTTTTTTTTCGTGGGGCCCAGGGGTCCAGTTCAGCTGAAGAAAGAATCTTCAAGGAGTCTTCAGGGATTCTTCGGTGAAGATTTTGGCGCCAATACGAAGACTATCATTTTCTCAAACTAGAGCATAGTCATTCATGTAATGATGGACACCTCCGGCGATTCCGGAGGAAATCTTTGGTAAGGGGTCCTTTTTTCTTTTTTTTTTTGTGGGGCCCAGGGGTCCAATTTAGCTGAAGAAAGAATCTTCAAGGCGTCTTCAGGGATTCTTCGGTGAAGATTTTGGCGCCAATACTAAGACTATCATTTTCTCAAACTAGAGCATAGTCATAAAGGCTCCCAGCTAAATAAATAGTAGAAATTACCCTTGAAATTGAAAAATGACACCTGTTATACTGCTGAAGAAAGAGTCTTCAAGGAGTCTTCAGGGAATCTTGGGTGAGGATTTTGGAGCCAATATGAAGACTATCATTTTCTAAAACTAGAGCATAGTCATTCATGTAATGATGGCCACCTCTGGCGATTCCGGAGGAAATCTTTGGTAAGGGGTCCTTTTTTGTTTTTTTTTGTGGGGCCCAGGGGTACAATTCAGCTGAAGAAAGAATCTTCAAAGAGTCTTCAGGGATTCTTCGGTGAAGATTTTGGAGCCAATACGAAGACTATCATTTTCTCAAACTTGAGCGTAGTCATTCATGAAATGATGGCCACCTCCGGCGATTCCGGAGGAAATCTTTGGTAAGGGGTCCATTTTTTTTTTTTTTTTTTGTGGGGCACAGGGGTCCAGTTCAGCTAAAGAAAGAATCTTCAAGGAGTCTTCAGGGATTCTTCGGTGAAGATTTTGGAGCCAATACGAAGACTATCATTTTCTCAAACTAGAGCATAGTCATTCATGTAATGATGGCTACCTCCGGCGATTCCGGAGGAAATCTTTGGTAAGGGGTCCTTTTATGTTTTTTTTTTTTTTTGTGGGGCCCAGGGGTCCAATTCAGCTGAAGAAAGAATCTTCAAGGAGTCTTCAGGGATTCTTCGGTGAATATTTTGGAGCCAATACGAAGACTCTCATTTTCTCAAACTAGAGCATAGTCATTCATGTAATGATGGCCACCTCCGGCGATTCCGGAGGAAATCTTTGGTAAGGGGTCCTTTTTTTTTTTTTTGTGGGGCCCAGGGGTCCAGTTCAGCTGAAGAAAGAATCTTCAAGGAGTCTTCAGGGATTCTTCGGTGAAGATTTAGGCGACAATACGAAGACTATCATTTTCTCAAAATAGAGCATAGTCATTCATGTAATGATGGCCACCTCCGGCGATTCCAGAGGATTTCGTGGTAAGGGGTCCCTTTTTTGTTTTTGTTTTTTTTTGTGGGTCCCAGGGGTCCAATTCAGCTGAAGAAAGAATCTTCAAGGAGTCTTCAGGGATTCTTCGGTGAAGATTTTGGCGCTAATACTAAGACTATCATTTTCTCAATCTAGAGCATAGTCATAAAGGCTACCAGCTATATAAATGGTAGAAATTATCCTTGAAATTGAAAAATGACACCTGTTATACTGCTGAAGGAAGATTCTTCAAGGAGTCTTCAGGGATTCTTCGGTGAAGATTTTGGAGCCAATACGAAGACTATCATTTTCTCAAACTAGAGCATAGTCATTCACGTAATGATGGCCACCTCCGGCGATTCCGGAGGAAATCTTTGGTAAGGTTCCTTTTTTTTGGGGGGGGGGGACCAGGGGTCCAGTTCATCTGAAGAAAGAATCTTCAAGGAGTCTTCAGGGATTCTTCGGTGAAGATTTTGCGCCAATACGAAGACTATCATTTTCTCAAAACTAGAGCATAGTCATTCATGTAATGATGGCCACCTCCGGCGATTCCGGAGGAAATCTTTGGTAAGGGGTAGTTTTTTGTTTTTTTTTTGTGGGGCCCAGGGGTCCAATTCAGCTGAAGCAACAATCTTCAAGGAGTCTTCAGGGATTCTTCGGTGAAGATTTTGGAGCCAATACGAAGACTATCATTTTCTCAAACTAGAGCATAGTCATTCATGCAATGATGGCCACCTCCGGCCATTCCGGAGGAAATCATTGGTAAGGGGTCCTTTTTTTGGGGGGGGGGGCCCAGAAGTCCAGTTCAGCTGAAGAAAGAATCTTCAAGGAGTCTTCAGGGATTCTTCGGTGAAGATTTTGCGCCAATACGAAGACTATCATTTTCTCAAACTAGAGCATAGTCATTCATGTAATGATGGCCACCTCCGGCGATTCCGGAGGAAATATTTGGTAAGGGGTCCTTTTTTGTTTTTTTTCTGGGGCCCAGGGGTCCAATTCAGCTGAAGAAAGAATCTTCAAGGAGTCTTCAGGGATTCTTCGGTGAAGATTTTGGAGCCAATACGAAGACTATCATTTTCTCAAACTAGAGCATAGTCATTCATGTAATGATGGCCACCTCCGGCGATTCCGGAGGAAATCTTTGGTAAGGGGTCCTTTTTTTTTTTTTGTGGGGCCCAGGGGTCCAGTTCAGCTGAAGAAAGAATCTTCAAGGAGTCTTCAGGGATTCTTCGCTGAAGATTTTGGCGCCAATACGAAGACTATCCTTTTCTAAAACTAGAGCATAGTCATTCATGTAATGATGGCCACCTCCGGCGATTCCGGAGGAAATCTTTGGTAGGGGGTCCTTTTTTTTTTTTTTTTTTTGGGGGGGCCCAGGGGTCCAATTCAGCTGAAGAAAGAATCTTCAAGGAGTCTTCAGGGATTCTTCGGTGAAGATTTTGGCGCCAATACTAAGACTATCATTTTCTCAAACTAGAGCATAGTCATAAAGGCTACCAACTATATAAATGGTAGAAATTACCCTTGAAATTGAAAAATGACACCTGTTATACTGCTGAAGAAAGTCTTCAAGGAGTCTTCAGGGAATCTTGGGTGAGGATTTTGGAGTCAATATGAAGACTATCATTTTCTAAAACTAGAGCATAGTCATTCATGTAATGATGGCCACCTCCGGCGATTCCGGAGGAAATCTTTGGTAAGGACTATTTTTTTTTTTTTTTTTTTTGTGGGGACCAGGGGTCCAGTTCAGCTGAAGAAAGAATCTTCAAGGAGTCTTCAGGGATTCTTCGGTGAAGATTTTGGCGCCAATAGGAAGACTATCATTTTCTCAAACTAGAGCATAGTCATCCATGTAATGATGGCCACCTCCGGCGATTCTTGAGGAAATCTTTGGTAAGGGGTCCTTTTTTGTTTTTTTTGGGGGGGGGGCCCAGGGGTCCAATTCAGCTGAAGAAAGAATCTTCAAGGAGTCTTCAGGGATTCTTCGGTGAAGATTTTGGCGCCAATACTAAGACTATCATTTTCTCAAACTAGAGCATAGTCATAAAGGCCACCAACTATATAAATGGTAGAAATTACCCTTGAAATTGAAAAATGACACCTGTTATACTGCTGAAGAAAGTCTTCAAGGAGTCTTCAGGGAATCTTGGGTGAGGATTTTGGAGTCAATATGAAGACTATCATTTTCTAAAACTAGAGCATAGTCATTCATGTAATGATGGCCACCTCCGGCGATTCCGGAGGAAATCTTTGGTAAGGACCATTTTTTTTTTTTTTCTTTGTGGGGACCAGGGGTCCAGTTCAGCTGAAGAAAGAATCTTCAAGGAGTCTTCAGGGATTCTTCGGTAAAGATTTTGCGCCAATAGGAAGACTATCATTTTCTCAAACTAGAGCATAGTCATTCATGTAATGATGGCCACCTCCGGCGATTCCGGAGGAAATCTTTGGTAAGGGGTCCTTTTTTTTTTTTTTTTTTTTGTGGGGCACAGGTGTCCAATTCAGCTGAAGCAAGAATCTTCAAGGAGTCTTCAGGGATTCTTCGGTGAAGATTTTGAAGCCAATACGAAGACTATCATTTTCTCAAACTAGAGCACAGTCATTCATGTAATGATGGCCACCTCCGGCGATTCCGGAGGAAATCTTTGGTAAGGGGTCCTTTTTTTTTTTTTTTTTTTTTGTGGGGCCCAGGGGTCCAATTCAGCTGAAGAAAGAATCTTCAAGGAGTCTTCAGGGATTCTTCGGTGAAGATTTTCTTGCCAATACGAAGACTATCATTTTCTCAAACTACAGCTTAGTCATACATGTAATGATGGCCACCTCCGGCGATTCCGGAGGAAATCTTTGGTAAGGGGTCCTTTTTTTTTTTTTTTTTTGTGGGGCCCAGGGGTCCAATTCAGCTGAAGAAAGAATCTTCAAGGAGTCTTCAGGGTTTCTTCGGTGAAGATTTTGGCGCCAATACTAAGACTATCATTTTCTCAAAGTAGAGCATAGTCATAATGGCTACCAGCTATATAAATGGAAGAAATTACCCTTGAAATTGAAAAATGACACCTGTTATACTGCTGAAGAAAGAGTCTTCTAGGAGTCTTCAGGGAATCTTGGGTGAGGATTTTGGAGCCAATATGAAGACTATCATTTTCTAAAACTAGAGCATAGTCATTCATGTAATGATGGCCACCTCCGGCGATTCCGGAGGAAATCTTTGGTAAGGGGTCCTTTTTTTTTTTTTGTGGGGCCCAGGGGTCCAATTCAGCTGAAGAAATAATCTTTAAAGAGTCTTCAGGGATTCTTCGGTGAAGATTTTGGAGCAAATACGAAGACTATCATTTTCTCAAACTAGAGCATAGTCATTCATGTAATGATGGCTACCTCCGGCGATTCCGGAGGAAATCTTTCGTAAGGGGTCCTTTTTTGTTTTTTTTTTGTGGGGCCCAGGGGTCCAATTCAGCTGAAGAAAGAATCTTCAAGGAGTCTTTAGGGATTCTTCGGTGAAGATTTTGGAGCCAATACGAAGACTATCATTTTCTCAAACTAGAGCATAGTCATTCATGTAATGATGGCCACCTCCGGCGATTCCGGAGGAAATCTTTGGTAAGGGGTCCTTTTTTTTTTTTGTGGGGCCCAGGGGTCCATTTCAGCTGAAGAAAGAATCTTCAAGGAGTCTTCAGGGATTCTTCGGTGAAGATTTTGGCGCCAATACGAAGACTATCATTTTCTCAAACTAGAGCATAGTCATTCATGTAATGATGGCCACCTCCGGCGATTCAGGAGGAAATCTTTGGTAAGGGGTCCTTTTTTGTTTTTTTTTTTTGTGGGGCTCAGGGGTCCAATTCTGCTGAAGAAAGAATCTTCAAGGAGTCTTCAGGGATTCTTCGGTGAAGATTTTGGCGCCAATACTAAGACTATCATTTTCTCAAACTAGAGCATAGTCATAAAGGCTACCAGCTATATAAATGGTAGAAATTACCCTTGAAATTGAAAAATGACACCTGTTATACGGCTGAAGAAAGAGTCTTCAAGGAGTCTTCAGGGAATCTTGGGTGAGGATTTTGGAGGCAATATGAAGACTATCATTTTCTAAAACTAGAGCATAGTCATTCATGTAATGATGGCCACCTCTGGCGATTCCGGAGGAAATGTTTGGTAAGGGGTCCTTTTTTGTTTTTTTTTTTGTGGGGCCCAGGGGTCCAATTAAGCTGAAGAAAGAATCTTCAAAGAGTCTTCAGGGATTCTTCGGTGAAGATTTTGGAGCCAATACGAAGACTATCATTTTTTCAAACTAGAGCATAGTCATTCATGTAATGATGGCTACCTCCGACGATTCCGGAGGAAATCTTTGGTAAGGGGTCCTTTTTTTTTTTTTTTTTTTTTGTGTGGGCCCAGGGGTCCAGTTCAGCTGAAGAAAGAATCTTCAAGGAGTCTTCAGGGATTCTTCGGTCAAGATTTTGGAGCCAATACAAAGACTATCATTTTCTCAAACTAGAACATAGTCATTCATGTAATGATGGCTACCTCCGGCGATTCCGGAGGAAATCTTTGGTAAGGGGTCCTTTTTTGTTTTTTTTTTTTTGTGGGGCCCAGGGGTCCAATTCAGCTGAAGAAAGAATCTTCAAGGAGTCTTCAGGGATTCTTCGGTCAATATTTTGGAGCCAATACGAAGACTATCATTTTCTCAAACTAGAGCATAGTCATTAATATAATGATGGCCACCTCCGGCGATTCTGGAGGAAATCTTTGGTAAGGGGTCCTTTTTTTTTTTTTTTTTTGTGGGGCCCAGGGGTCCAGTTCAGCTGAAGAAAGAATCTTCAAGGAGTCTTCAGGGATTCTTCGGTGAAGATTTTGGCGCCAATACGAAGACTATCATTTTCTCAAACTAGAGCATAGTCATTCATGTAATGATGGCCACCTCCGGCGATTCCGGAGGAAATCTTTGGTAAGGGGTCCTTTTTTTTTTTGTGGGGCCCAGGGGTCCAATTCAGCTGAAGAAAGAATCTTCAAGGAGTCTTCATGGATTCTTTGGTGAAGATTTTGGCGCCAATACTAAGACTATCATTTTCTCAAACTAGAGCATAGTCATTAAGGCTACCAGCTATATAAATGGTAGAAATTACCCTTGAAATTGAAAAATGACACCTGTTATACTGCTGAAGAAAGATTCTTCAAGGAGTCTTCAGGGATTCTTCGGTGAAGATTTTGGAGCCAAAACGAAGACTATCATTTTCTCAAACTAGAGCATAATCATTCATGTAATGATGGCCATCTCCGGCGATTCCGGAGGAAATCTTTGGTAAGGGGTCCTTTTTTTTTTTTTTTTGTGGGGCCCAGGGGTCCAGTTCAGCTGAAGAAAGAATCTTCAAGGAGTCTTCAGGGATTCTTCGGTGAAGATTTTGGCGCCAATACGAAGACTATCATTTTCTCAAACTAGAGCATAGTCATTAATGTAATGATGGCCACCTCCGGCGATTCCGGAGGAAATCTTTGGTAAGGGGTCCTTTTTTTTTTTTTGTGGGGCCCAGGGGTCCAATTCAGCTGAAGAAAGAATCTTCAAGGAGTCTTCATGGATTCTTTGGTGAAGATTTTGGCGCCAATACTAAGACTATCATTTTCTCAAACTAGAGCATAGTCATAAAGGGTACCAGCTATATAAATGGTAGAAATTACCCTTGAAATTGAAAAATGACACCTGTTATACTGCTGAAGAAAGAGTCTTCAAGGAGTCTTCAGGGATTCTTCGGTGAAGATTTTGGCGCCAATACGAAGACTATCATTTTCTCAAACTAGAGCTTAGTCATTCACGTAATGATGGCCACCTCCGGCGATTCCGGAGGAAATCTTTGGTAAGGGGTCCTTTTTTGCTTTTTTTGTGGGGTCCAGGGGTCCAATTCAGCTGAAGAAAGAATCTTCAAGGAGTCTTCAGGGATTCTTCGGTGAAGATTTTAGAGCCAATACGAAGACTATCATTTTCTCAAACTAGAGCATAGTCATTCATGTAATGATGACCACCTCCGGCGATTCCGGATCAAATCTTTGGTAGGGGTTTCTTTTTTTTTTTTCGTGGGGCCCAGAGATCCAGTTCAGCTGAAGAAAGAATCTTCAAGGAGTCTTCAGGGATTCTTCGGTGAAGATTTTGGAGCCAATACGAAGACTATCATTTTCTCAAACTAGAGCATAGTCATTCATGTAATGATGGCCAACTCCGGCGATTCCGGAGGAAATCTTTGGTAAGGGGTCCTTTTTTTTTTTTTTTTTTTTGTGGGGCCCAGGGGTCCAGTTCAGCTGAAGAAAGAATCTTCAAGGAGTCTTCAGGGATTCTTCGGTGAAGATTTTGGCGCCAATACGAAGACTATCATTTTCTCAAACTAGAGCATAGTCATTCATGTAATGATGGCCACCTCCGGCGATTCCGGAGGAAATCTTTGGTAAGGGGTCCTTTTATTTTATTTTTTTTTTTTTTTTGTGGGCCCCAGGGGTCCAGTTCAGCTGAAGAAAGAATCTTCAAGGAGTCTTCAGGGATTCTTCGGTGAAGATTTTGGCGCCAATACGAAGACTATCATTTTCTCAAACTAGAGCATAGTCATTCATGTAATGATGGCCACCTCCGGCGATTCCGGAGGAAATCTTTGGTAAGGGGTCCTTTTTTTTTTTTGTGGGGCCCAGGGGTCCAATTCAGCTGAAGAAAGAATCTTCAAGGAGTCTTCAGGGATTCTTCGGTGAAGATTTTGGAGCCAATACGAAGACTATCATTTTCTCAAACTAGAGCATAGTCATTCATGTAATGATGGCCACCTCCGGCGATTCCGGAGGAAATCTTTGGTAAGGGGTCCTTTTTTTTTTTTTTTGTGGGGCCCAGGGGTCCAGTTCAGCTGAAGAAAAAATCTTCAAGGAGTCTTCAGGGATTCTTCGGTGAAGATTTTGACGCCAATACTAAGACTATCATTTTCTCAAACTAGAGCATAGTCATTCATGTAATGATGGCCACCTCCGGCGATTCCGGAGGAAATATATGGTAAGGGGTCCTTTTTTGTTTTTTTTTTGTGGGGCCCAGGGGTCCAATTCAGCTGAAGAAAGAATCTTCAAGGAGTCTTCAGGGATTCTTCGGTGAAGATTTTGGCGCCAATACGAAGACTATCATTTTCTCAAACTAAAGCTTAGTCATTCATGTAATGTTGGCCACCTCCAGCGATTCCGGAGGAAATCTTTGGTAAGGGGTCCTTTTTTGTTTTTTTTTGTGGGGCCCAGGGGTCCAATTCAGCTGAAGAAAGAATCTTCAAGAAGTCTTCAGGGATTCTTCGGTGAAGATTTTGGAGCAAATACGAAGACTATCATTTTCTCAAACTAGAGCATAGTCATTCATGTAATGATGGCCACCTCCGGCAATGCCGGAGGAAGTCTTTGGTAGGGGGTCCTTTTTTTTTTTCGTGGGGCCCAGGGGTCCAGTTCAGTTGAAGAAAGAATCTTCAAGGAGTCTTCAGGGATTCTTCGGTGAAGATTTTGGCGCCAATACTAAGACTATCATTTTCTCAAACTAGAGCATAGTCATAAAGGCTACCAGCTATATAAATGGTAGAAATTACCCTTGAAATTGAAAAATGACACCTGTTATACTGCTGAAGAAAGAGTCTTCAAGAAGTCTTCAGGGAATCTTGGGTGAGGATTTTGGAGCCAATATGAAGACTATCATTTTCTAAAACTAGAGCATAGTCATTCATGTAATGATGGCCACCTCCTGCGATTCCGGAGGAAATCTTTGGTAAGGGGTTCTTTTTTTTTTTTTTTTTTTTGTGGGGCCCAAGGGTCCAGTTCAGCTGAAGAAAGAATCTTCAAGGAGTCTTCAGGGATTCTTCGGTGAAGACTTTGGCGCCAATACGAAGACTATCATTTTCTCAAACTAGAGCATAGTCATTCATGTAATGATGGCTACCTCCTGCGATTCTGGAGGAAATCTTTGGTAAGGGGTCATTTTTTGTTTTTTTTTGTGTGGCCCAGGGGTCCAATTCAGGTGAAGAAATAATCTTCAAGGAGTCTTCAGGGATTCTTCGGTGAAGATTTTGGCGCCAATACGAAGACTATCATTTTCTCAAACTAGAGCATAGTCATTCATGTAATGATGGCCACCTCCGGCGATTCCGGAGGAAATCTTTGGTAAGGAGTCCTTTTTTGTTTTGTTTTTTTTTGTGGGGCCCAGGGGTCCAATTCAGCTGAAGAAAGAATCTTCAAGGAGTCTTCAGGGATTCTTCGGTGAATATTTTGCAGCCAATACGAAGACTATCATTTTCTGAAACTAGAGCATAGTCATTCATGTAATGATGGCCACCTCCGGCGATTACGGAGGAAATCTTTGGTAAGGGGTCCTTTTTTGTAATTTTTTTTGTGGTTCCCAGGGTTCCAGTTCAGCTGAAGAAAGAATCTTCAAGGAGTCTTCAGGGATTCTTCGGTGAAGATTTTGGCGCCAATACGAAGACTATCATTTTCTCCAACTAGAGCATAGTCATTCATGTAATGATGGCCACCTCCGGCGATTCCGGAGGAAATCTTTGGTAAGGGGTCCTTTTTTTTTTTTTTTTTTTTGGTGGGGCCCAGGGGTCCAATTCAGTTGAAGAAAGAATCTTCAAGGAGTCTTCAGGGATTCTTCGGTGAAGATTTTGGCGCCAATACTAAGACTATCATTTTCTCAAACTAGAGCATAGTCATAAAGGCTACCAGCTATATAAATAGTAAAAATTACCCTTGAAATTGAAAAATGACACCTGCTATACTGCTGAAGAAAGAGTCTTCAAGGAGTCTTCAGGGAATCTTGGGGTAGGATTTTGGAGCCAATATGAAGACTATCATTTTCTAAAACTAGAGCATAGTCATTCATGTAATGATGGCCACCTCCGGTGATTCCGGAGGAAATCTTTGGTAAGGGGTCCTTTTTTGTTTTGTTTTTTTTGTGGGGCCCAGGGGTCCAATTCAGCTGAAGAAAGAATCTTCCAAGAGTCTTCAGGGATTCTTTGGTGAAGATTTTGGAGCCAATACGAAGACTATCATTTTCTCAAACTAGAGCATAGTCATTCATGTAATAATGGCCACCTCCGGCGATTCCGGAGGAAATCTTTGGTAAGGGGTCCTTTTTTGTTTTGTTTTTTTTGTGGGGCCAGGGGTCCATTTCAGCTGAAGAAAGAATCTTCAAGGAGTCTTCAGGGATTCTCTGCTGAAGATTTTGGTGCCAATATGAAGACTATCATTTTCTCAAACTAGAGCGTAGTCATTCATGTAATGATGGCCACCTCCGGCGATTCCGGAGGAAATCTTTGGTAGGGGGTCCTTTTTTTTTTTTCGTGGGGCCCAGGGGTCCAGTTCAGCTGAAGAAAGAATCTTCAAGGAGTCTTCAGGGAATCTTCGGTGAAGATTTTGGCGCCAATACGAAGACTATCATTTTCTCAAACTAGAGCATAGTCATTCATGTAATAATGGCCACCTCCGGCGATTCCGGAGGAAATCTTTGGTAAGGGGTCCTTTTTTTTTTTTTTTTTTTTTTGGTGGGGCCCAGGGGTCCAATTCAGCTGAAGAAAGAATCTTCAAGGGGTCTTCAGGGATTCTTCGGTGAAGATTTTGGCGCCAATACTAAGACTATCATTTTCTCAAACTAGAGCATAGTCATAAAGGCTACCAGCAATATAAATGGTAGAAATTACCCTTGAAATTGAAAAATGACACCTGTTATACTACTGAAGAAAGAGTCTTCAAGGAGTCTTCAGGGAATCTTGGGTGAGGATTTTGGAGCCAATATGAAGACTATAATTTTCTAAAACTAGAGCATAGTCATTCATGTAATGATGGCCACCTCCTGCGATTCCGGAGGAAATCTTTGGTAAGGGGTCCTTTTTTTTTTTTGTTTTGTGGGGCCCAGGGGTCTAATTCAGCTGAAGAAATAATCTTCAAAGAGTCTTCAGGGATTCTTCGGTGAAGATTTTGGAGCAAATACGAAGACTATCATTTTCTCAAACTAGAGCATAGTCATTCATGTAATGATGGCCACTTCGGCGATTCCGGAGGAAATCTTTGGTGAGGGGTCCTTTTTTGTTTTTTTTTTTGTGGGGTCCAGGGGTCCAGTTCAGCTGAAGAAAGAATCTTCAAGAAGTCTTCAGGGATTCTTCGGTGAAGATTTTGGCGCCAATACGAAGACTATCATTTTCTCAAACTAGAGCATAATCATTCATGTAATGATGGCTACCTCCGGCGATTCTGGAGGAAATCTTTGTTAAGGGGTCCTTTTTTGTTTTCTTTTTTTGGGGCCCAGGGGTCCAATTCAGCTGAAGAAAGAATCTTCAAGGAGTCTTCAGGGATTCTTCGGTGAAGATTTTGGAGCCAATACGAAGACTATCATTTTCTAAAACTAGAGCATAGTCATTCATGTAATGATGGCCACCTCCGGCGATTCCGGAGGAAACCTTTGGTAAGGGGTCCTTTCTTTTTTTATTTTTTGTGGGGCCCAGGGGTCCAGTTCAGCTGAAAAAAAGAATCTTCAAGGAGTCTTCAGGGATTCTTCGGTGAAGATTTTGACGCCAATACGAAGACTATCATTTTCTCAAACTAGAGCTTAGTCATTCATGTAATAATGGCCACCTCCGGCGATTCCGGAGGAAATCTTTGGTAAGGGGTCCTTTTTTTTTTTTTTTTTTTTTTGTGGGGCCCAGGGGTCCAATTCAGCTGAAGATAGAATCTTCAAGGAGTCTTCAGAGATTCTTCGGTGAAGATTTTGGAGCCAATACGAAGACTATCATTTTCTCAAACTAGAGCATAGTCATTCATGTAATGATGGCCACCTCCGGCGATTCCGGAGGAAATCTTTGGTAGGGGGTTCTTTTTTTTTTTTTTCGTGGGGCCCAGGGGTCCAGTTCAGCTGAAGAAAGAATCTTCAAGGAGTCTTCAGGGATTCTTCGGTGAAGATTTTGGCGCCAATACGAAGACTATCATTTTCTCAAACTAGAGCATAGTCATTCATGTAATGATGGACACCTCCGGCGATTCCGGAGGAAATCTTTGGTAAGGGGTCCTTTTTTCTTTTTTTTTTTGTGGGGCCCAGGGGTCCAATTTAGCTGAAGAAAGAATCTTCAAGGCGTCTTCAGGGATTCTTCGGTGAAGATTTTGGCGCCAATACTAAGACTATCATTTTCTCAAACTAGAGCATAGTCATAAAGGCTCCCAGCTAAATAAATAGTAGAAATTACCCTTGAAATTGAAAAATGACACCTGTTATACTGCTGAAGAAAGAGTCTTCAAGGAGTCTTCAGGGAATCTTGGGTGAGGATTTTGGAGCCAATATGAAGACTATCATTTTCTAAAACTAGAGCATAGTCATTCATGTAATGATGGCCACCTCTGGCGATTCCGGAGGAAATCTTTGGTAAGGGGTCCTTTTTTGTTTTTTTTTGTGGGGCCCAGGGGTACAATTCAGCTGAAGAAAGAATCTTCAAAGAGTCTTCAGGGATTCTTCGGTGAAGATTTTGGAGCCAATACGAAGACTATCATTTTCTCAAACTTGAGCGTAGTCATTCATGAAATGATGGCCACCTCCGGCGATTCCGGAGGAAATCTTTGGTAAGGGGTCCATTTTTTTTTTTTTTTTTTTGTGGGGCACAGGGGTCCAGTTCAGCTAAAGAAAGAATCTTCAAGGAGTCTTCAGGGATTCTTCGGTGAAGATTTTGGAGCCAATACGAAGACTATCATTTTCTCAAACTAGAGCATAGTCATTCATGTAATGATGGCTACCTCCGGCGATTCCGGAGGAAATCTTTGGTAAGGGGTCCTTTTATGTTTTTTTTTTTTTTTGTGGGGCCCAGGTGTCCAATTCAGCTGAAGAAAGAATCTTCAAGGAGTCTTCAGGGATTCTTCGGTGAATATTTTGGAGCCAATACGAAGACTCTCATTTTCTCAAACTAGAGCATAGTCATTCATGTAATGATGGCCACCTCCGGCGATTCCGGAGGAAATCTTTGGTAAGGGGTCCTTTTTTTTTTTTTTGTGGGGCCCAGGGGTCCAGTTCAGCTGAAGAAAGAATCTTCAAGGAGTCTTCAGGGATTCTTCGGTGAAGATTTTGGCGCCAATACTAAGACTATCATTTTCTCAAACTAGAGCATAGTCATAAAGGCTACCAGCAATATAAATGGTAGAAATTACCCTTGAAATTGAAAAATGACACCTGTTATACTACTGAAGAAAGAGTCTTCAAGGAGTCTTCAGGGAATCTTGGGTGAGGATTTTGGAGCCAATATGAAGACTATAATTTTCTAAAACTAGAGCATAGTCATTCATGTAATGATGGCCACCTCCTGCGATTCCGGAGGAAATCTTTGGTAAGGGGTCCTTTTTTTTTTTTGTTTTGTGGGGCCCAGGGGTCTAATTCAGCTGAAGAAATAATCTTCAAAGAGTCTTCAGGGATTCTTCGGTGAAGATTTTGGAGCAAATACGAAGACTATCATTTTCTCAAACTAGAGCATAGTCATTCATGTAATGATGGCCACTTCGGCGATTCCGGAGGAAATCTTTGGTGAGGGGTCCTTTTTTGTTTTTTTTTTTGTGGGGTCCAGGGGTCCAGTTCAGCTGAAGAAAGAATCTTCAAGAAGTCTTCAGGGATTCTTCGGTGAAGATTTTGGCGCCAATACGAAGACTATCATTTTCTCAAACTAGAGCATAATCATTCATGTAATGATGGCTACCTCCGGCGATTCTGGAGGAAATCTTTGTTAAGGGGTCCTTTTTTGTTTTCTTTTTTTGGGGCCCAGGGGTCCAATTCAGCTGAAGAAAGAATCTTCAAGGAGTCTTCAGGGATTCTTCGGTGAAGATTTTGGAGCCAATACGAAGACTATCATTTTCTAAAACTAGAGCATAGTCATTCATGTAATGATGGCCACCTCCGGCGATTCCGGAGGAAACCTTTGGTAAGGGGTCCTTTCTTTTTTTATTTTTTGTGGGGCCCAGGGGTCCAGTTCAGCTGAAAAAAAGAATCTTCAAGGAGTCTTCAGGGATTCTTCGGTGAAGATTTTGACGCCAATACGAAGACTATCATTTTCTCAAACTAGAGCTTAGTCATTCATGTAATAATGGCCACCTCCGGCGATTCCGGAGGAAATCTTTGGTAAGGGGTCCTTTTTTTTTTTTTTTTTTTTTTGTGGGGCCCAGGGGTCCAATTCAGCTGAAGATAGAATCTTCAAGGAGTCTTCAGAGATTCTTCGGTGAAGATTTTGGAGCCAATACGAAGACTATCATTTTCTCAAACTAGAGCATAGTCATTCATGTAATGATGGCCACCTCCGGCGATTCCGGAGGAAATCTTTGGTAGGGGGTTCTTTTTTTTTTTTTTCGTGGGGCCCAGGGGTCCAGTTCAGCTGAAGAAAGAATCTTCAAGGAGTCTTCAGGGATTCTTCGGTGAAGATTTTGGCGCCAATACGAAGACTATCATTTTCTCAAACTAGAGCATAGTCATTCATGTAATGATGGACACCTCCGGCGATTCCGGAGGAAATCTTTGGTAAGGGGTCCTTTTTTCTTTTTTTTTTTGTGGGGCCCAGGGGTCCAATTTAGCTGAAGAAAGAATCTTCAAGGCGTCTTCAGGGATTCTTCGGTGAAGATTTTGGCGCCAATACTAAGACTATCATTTTCTCAAACTAGAGCATAGTCATAAAGGCTCCCAGCTAAATAAATAGTAGAAATTACCCTTGAAATTGAAAAATGACACCTGTTATACTGCTGAAGAAAGAGTCTTCAAGGAGTCTTCAGGGAATCTTGGGTGAGGATTTTGGAGCCAATATGAAGACTATCATTTTCTAAAACTAGAGCATAGTCATTCATGTAATGATGGCCACCTCTGGCGATTCCGGAGGAAATCTTTGGTAAGGGGTCCTTTTTTGTTTTTTTTTGTGGGGCCCAGGGGTACAATTCAGCTGAAGAAAGAATCTTCAAAGAGTCTTCAGGGATTCTTCGGTGAAGATTTTGGAGCCAATACGAAGACTATCATTTTCTCAAACTTGAGCGTAGTCATTCATGAAATGATGGCCACCTCCGGCGATTCCGGAGGAAATCTTTGGTAAGGGGTCCATTTTTTTTTTTTTTTTTTGTGGGGCACAGGGGTCCAGTTCAGCTAAAGAAAGAATCTTCAAGGAGTCTTCAGGGATTCTTCGGTGAAGATTTTGGAGCCAATACGAAGACTATCATTTTCTCAAACTAGAGCATAGTCATTCATGTAATGATGGCTACCTCCGGCGATTCCGGAGGAAATCTTTGGTAAGGGGTCCTTTTATGTTTTTTTTTTTTTTTGTGGGGCCCAGGTGTCCAATTCAGCTGAAGAAAGAATCTTCAAGGAGTCTTCAGGGATTCTTCGGTGAATATTTTGGAGCCAATACGAAGACTCTCATTTTCTCAAACTAGAGCATAGTCATTCATGTAATGATGGCCACCTCCGGCGATTCCGGAGGAAATCTTTGGTAAGGGGTCCTTTTTTTTTTTTTTTGTGGGGCCCAGGGGTCCAGTTCAGCTGAAGAAAGAATCTTCAAGGAGTCTTCAGGGATTCTTCGGTGAAGATTTAGGCGACAATACGAAGACTATCATTTTCTCAAAATAGAGCATAGTCATTCATGTAATGATGGCCACCTCCGGCGATTCCAGAGGATTTCGTGGTAAGGGGTCCCTTTTTTGTTTTTGTTTTTTTTTTGTGGGTCCCAGGGGTCCAATTCAGCTGAAGAAAGAATCTTCAAGGAGTCTTCAGGGATTCTTCGGTGAAGATTTTGGCGCTAATACTAAGACTATCATTTTCTCAATCTAGAGCATAGTCATAAAGGCTACCAGCTATATAAATGGTAGAAATTATCCTTGAAATTGAAAAATGACACCTGTTATACTGCTGAAGGAAGATTCTTCAAGGAGTCTTCAGGGATTCTTCGGTGAAGATTTTAGAGCCAATACGAAGACTATCATTTCCTCAAACTAGAGCATAGTCATTCACGTAATGATGGCCACCTCCGGCGATTCCGGAGGAAATCTTTGGTAAGGTTCCTTTTTTTTGGGGGGGGGGGGACCAGGGGTCCAGTTCATCTGAAGAAAGAATCTTCAAGGAGTCTTCAGGGATTCTTCGGTGAAGATTTTGCGCCAATACGAAGACTATCATTTTCTCAAAACTAGAGCATAGTCATTCATGTAATGATGGCCACCTCCGGCGATTCCGGAGGAAATCTTTGGTAAGGGGTACTTTTTTGTTTTTTTTTGTGGGGCCCAGGGGTCCAATTCAGCTGAAGCAACAATCTTCAAGGAGTCTTCAGGGATTCTTCGGTGAAGATTTTGGAGCCAATACGAAGACTATCATTTTCTCAAACTAGAGCATAGTCATTCATGCAATGATGGCCACCTCCGGCCATTCCGGAGGAAATCATTGGTAAGGGGTCCTTTTTTTGGGGGGGGGGGGCCCAGAAGTCCAGTTCAGCTGAAGAAAGAATCTTCAAGGAGTCTTCAGGGATTCTTCGGTGAAGATTTTGCGCCAATACGAAGACTATCATTTTCTCAAACTAGAGCATAGTCATTCATGTAATGATGGCCACCTCCGGCGATTCCGGAGGAAATATTTGGTAAGGGGTCCTTTTTTGTTTTTTTTCTGGGGCCCAGGGGTCCAATTCAGCTGAAGAAAGAATCTTCAAGGAGTCTTCAGGGATTCTTCGGTGAAGATTTTGGAGCCAATACGAAGACTATCATTTTCTCAAACTAGAGCATAGTCATTCATGTAATGATGGCCACCTCCGGCGATTCCGGAGGAAATCTTTGGTAAGGGGTCCTTTTTTTTTTTTTTGTGGGGCCCAGGGGTCCAGTTCAGCTGAAGAAAGAATCTTCAAGGAGTCTTCAGGGATTCTTCGCTGAAGATTTTGGCGCCAATACGAAGACTATCCTTTTCTAAAACTAGAGCATAGTCATTCATGTAATGATGGCCACCTCCGGCGATTCCGGAGGAAATCTTTGGTAGGGGGTCCTTTTTTTTTTTTTTTTTTGGGGGGGCCCAGGGGTCCAATTCAGCTGAAGAAAGAATCTTCAAGGAGTCTTCAGGGATTCTTCGGTGAAGATTTTGGCGCCAATACTAAGACTATCATTTTCTCAAACTAGAGCATAGTCATAAAGGCTACCAACTATATAAATGGTAGAAATTACCCTTGAAATTGAAAAATGACACCTGTTATACTGCTGAAGAAAGTCTTCAAGGAGTCTTCAGGGAATCTTGGGTGAGGATTTTGGAGTCAATATGAAGACTATCATTTTCTAAAACTAGAGCATAGTCATTCATGTAATGATGGCCACCTCCGGCGATTCCGGAGGAAATCTTTGGTAAGGACTATTTTTTTTTTTTTTTTTTTTGTGGGGACCAGGGGTCCAGTTCAGCTGAAGAAAGAATCTTCAAGGAGTCTTCAGGGATTCTTCGGTGAAGATTTTGGCGCCAATAGGAAGACTATCATTTTCTCAAACTAGAGCATAGTCATCCATGTAATGATGGCCACCTCCGGCGATTCTTGAGGAAATCTTTGGTAAGGGGTCCTTTTTTGTTTTTTTTGGGGGGGGGCCCAGGGGTCCAATTCAGCTGAAGAAAGAATCTTCAAGGAGTCTTCAGGGATTCTTCGGTGAAGATTTTGGCGCCAATACTAAGACTATCATTTTCTCAAACTAGAGCATAGTCATAAAGGCCACCAACTATATAAATGGTAGAAATTACCCTTGAAATTGAAAAATGACACCTGTTATACTGCTGAAGAAAGTCTTCAAGGAGTCTTCAGGGAATCTTGGGTGAGGATTTTGGAGTCAATATGAAGACTATCATTTTCTAAAACTAGAGCATAGTCATTCATGTAATGATGGCCACCTCCGGCGATTCCGGAGGAAATCTTTGGTAAGGACCATTTTTTTTTTTTTTCTTTGTGGGGACCAGGGGTCCAGTTCAGCTGAAGAAAGAATCTTCAAGGAGTCTTCAGGGATTCTTCGGTAAAGATTTTGCGCCAATAGGAAGACTATCATTTTCTCAAACTAGAGCATAGTCATTCATGTAATGATGGCCACCTCCGGCGATTCCGGAGGAAATCTTTGGTAAGGGGTCCTTTTTTTTTTTTTTTTTTTTTTGTGGGGCACAGGTGTCCAATTCAGCTGAAGCAAGAATCTTCAAGGAGTCTTCAGGGATTCTTCGGTGAAGATTTTGAAGCCAATACGAAGACTATCATTTTCTCAAACTAGAGCACAGTCATTCATGTAATGATGGCCACCTCCGGCGATTCCGGAGGAAATCTTTGGTAAGGGGTCCTTTTTTTTTTTTTTTTTTTTTGTGGGGCCCAGGGGTCCAATTCAGCTGAAGAAAGAATCTTCAAGGAGTCTTCAGGGATTCTTCGGTGAAGATTTTCTTGCCAATACGAAGACTATCATTTTCTCAAACTACAGCTTAGTCATACATGTAATGATGGCCACCTCCGGCGATTCCGGAGGAAATCTTTGGTAAGGGGTCCTTTTTTTTTTTTTTTTTTGTGGGGCCCAGGGGTCCAATTCAGCTGAAGAAAGAATCTTCAAGGAGTCTTCAGGGATTCTTCGGTGAATATTTTGGCGCCAATACGAAGACTATCATTTTCTCAAACTAGAGCAGTCATTCATGTAATGATGGCCACCTCCGGCGATTCCGGAGGAAATCTTTGGTAAGGGGTCCTTTTTTGTTTTTTTTCTTTTGTGGGGCCCAGGGGTCCAATTTAGCTGAAGAAAGAATCTTCAAGGAGTCTTCAGGGATTCTTCGGTGAAGATTTTAGTGCCAATACTAAGACTATCATTTTTTCAAACTAGAGCATACTCATAAAGGCTACCAGCTATATAATTGGTAGAAATTACCCTTGAAATTGAAAAATGACACCTGTTATACTGCTGAAGAAAGAGTCTTCAAGGAGTCTTCAGGGAATCTTGGGTGAGGATTTTGGAGCCAATATAAAGACTATCATTTTCTAAAACTAGAGCATAGTCATTCATGTAATGATGGCCACCTCCGGCGATTCCGGAAGAAATCTTTGGTAATGGGTCCTTTTTTTTTTTTTTGTGGGGACCAGGGGTCCAATTCAGCTGAAGAAAGAATCTTCAAAGAGTCTTCAGGGATTCTTCGGTGAAGATTTTGGAGCCAATACGAAGACTATCATTTTCTCAAACTAGAGCATAGTCATTCATGTAATGATGGCCACCTCCGGCCATTCCGGAGAAAATCTTTGGTAAGGGGTCCTTTTTTTTTTTTTTTCTTTTGTGGGGCCCAGGGATCCAGTTCAGCTGAAGAAAGAATCTTCAAGGAGTCTTCAGTGATTCTTCGGTGAAGATTTTGGCGCCAATACGAAGACTATCATTTTCTCAAACTAGAGCATAGTCATTCATGTAATGATGGCTACCTCCGGCGATTCTGGAGGAAATCTTTGGTAAGGGGTCCTTTTTTGTTTTTTTTGTGGGGCCCAGGGGTCCAATTCAGGTGAAGAAAGAATCTTCAAGGAGTCTTCAGGGATTCTTCGGTGAAGATTTTGGCTCCAATACGAAGACTATCATTTTCTCAAACTAGAGCATAGTTATTCATGTAATGTTGGCCACCTCCGGCGATTCCGGAGGAAATCTTTGGTAAGGGGTCCTTTTTTTTTTTTTTTTTTTTTTTGTGGGGCCAGGGGTCCAATTCAGCTGAAGAAAGAATCTTCAAGGAGTCTTCAGGGATTCTTCGGTGAATATTTTGGAGCCAATACGAAGACTATCATTTTCTCAAACTAGAGCATAGTCATTCATGTAATGATGGCCACCTCCGGCGATTCCGGAGGAAATCTTTGGTAAGGGGTCCTTTCTTTTTTTTTTTGTGGGGCCCAGGGGTCCAATTCAGCTGAAGAAAGAATCTTCAAGGAGTCTTCAGGGATTCTTCGGTGAATATTTTGGAGCCAATACGAAGACTCTCATTTTCTCAAACTAGAGCATAGTCATTCATGTAATGATGGCCACCTCCGGCGATTCCGGAGGAAATCTTTGGTAAGGGGTCCCTTTTTTTTTTTTTTTTTTTTTTATGGGTCACAGGGGTCCAATTCTGCTGAAGAAAGAATCTTCAAGGAGTCTTCAGGGATTCTTCGGTGAAGATTTTGGCGACAATACGAAGATTATCATTTTCTCAAGATAGAGCATAGTCATTCATGTAATGATGGCCACCTCCGGCGATTCCAGAGGATTTCGTGGTAAGGGGTCCCTTTTTTTTTTTTTTTTTTTGTGGGTCCCAGGGGTCCAATTCAGCTGAAGAAAGAATCTTCAAGGAGTCTTCAGGGATTCTTCGGTGAAGATTTTGGCGCTAATACTCTGACTATCATTTTCTCAATCTAGAGCATAGTCATAAAGGCTACCAGCTATATAAATGGTAGAAATTACCCTTGAAATTGAAAAATGACACCTGTTATACTGCTGAAGGAAGATTCTTCAAGGAGTCTTCAGGGATTCTTCGGTGAAGATTTTGGAGCCAATACGAAGACTATCATTTTCTCAAACTAGAGCATAGTCATTCATGTAATGATGGCCACCTCCGGCGATTCCGGAGGAAATCTTTGGTAAGGTTCCTTTTTTTTTGGGGGGGGGGGGGACCAGGGGTCCAGTTCATCTGAAGAAAGAATCTTCAAGGAGTCTTCAGGGATTCTTCGGTGAAGATTTTGCGCCAATACGAAGACTATCATTTTCTCAAAACTAGAGCATAGTCATTCATGTAATGATGGCCACCTCCGGCGATTCCGGAGGAAATCTTTGGTAAGGGGTACTTTTTTGTTTTTTTTTGTGGGGCCCAGGGGTCCAATTCAGCTGAAGCAAGAATCTTCAAGGAGTCTTCAGGGATTCTTCGGTGAAGATTTTGGAGCCAATAGGAAGACTATCATTTTCTCAAACTAGAGCATAGTCATTCATGCAATGATGGCCACCTCCGGCCATTCCGGAGGAAATCATTGGTAAGGGGTCCTTTTTTTTGGGGGGGGGGCCCAGAAGTCCAGTTCAGCTGAAGAAAGAATCTTCAAGGAGTCTTCAGGGATTCTTCGGTGAAGATTTTGCGCCAATACGAAGACTATCATTTTCTCAAACTAGAGCATAGTCATTCATGTAATGATGGCCACCTCCGGCGATTCCGGAGGAAATATTTGGTAAGGGGTCCTTTTTTGTTTTTTTTTCTGGGGCCCAGGGGTCCAATTCAGCTGAAGAAAGAATCTTCAAGGAGTCTTCAGGGATTCTTCGGTGAAGATTTTGGAGCCAATACGAAGACTATCATTTTCTCAAACTAGAGCATAGTCATTCATGTAATGATGGCCACCTCCGGCGATTCCGGAGGAAATCTTTGGTAAGGGGTCCTTTTTTTTTTTTTGTGGGGCCCAGGGGTCCAGTTCAGCTGAAGAAAGAATCTTCAAGGAGTCTTCAGGGATTCTTCGCTGAAGATTTTGGCGCCAATACGAAGACTATCCTTTTCTAAAACTAGAGCATAGTCATTCATGTAATGATGGCCATCTCCGGCGATTCCGGAGGAAATCTTTGGTAGGGGGTCCTTTTTTTTTTGGGGGGGGGGCCCAGGGGTCCAATTCAGCTGAAGAAAGAATCTTCAAGGAGTCTTCAGGGATTCTTCGGTGAAGATTTTGGCGCCAATACTAAGACTATCATTTTCTCAAACTAGAGCATAGTCATAAAGGCTACCAACTATATAAATGGTAGAAATTACCCTTGAAATTGAAAAATGACACCTGTTATACTGCTGAAGAAAGTCTTCAAGGAGTCTTCAGGGAATCTTGGGTGAGGATTTTGGAGTCAATATGAAGACTATCATTTTCTAAAACTAGAGCATAGTCATTCATGTAATGATGGCCACCTCCGGCGATTCCGGAGGAAAACTTTGGTAAGGGCCATTTTTTTTTTTTTTTTTGTGGGGACCAGGGGTCCAGTTCAGCTGAAGAAAGAATCTTCAAGGAGTCTTCAGGGATTCTTCGGTGAAGATTTTGGCGCCAATAGGAAGACTATCATTTTCTCAAACTAGAGCATAGTCATCCATGTAATGATGGCAACCTCCGGCGATTCTTGAGGAAATCTTTGGTAAGGGGTCCTTTTTTGTTTTTTTTTGGGGGGGGGGGCCCAGGGGTCCAATTCAGCTGAAGAAAGAATCTTCAAGGAGTCTTCAGGGATTCTTCGGTGAATATTTTGGAGCCAATACGAAGACTATCATTTTCTCAAACTAGAGCATAATCATTCATGTAATGATGGCAACCTCCGGCGATTCCGGAGGAAATCTTTGGTAAGGGGTCCTTTTTTTTTTTTTTTTTTGTGGTTCCCAGGGGTCCAGTTCAGCTGAAGAAAGAATCTTCAAGGAGTCTTCAGGGATTCTTCGCTGAAGATTTTGGCGCCAATACGAAGACTATCATTTTCTCAAACTAGAGCATAGTCATTCATGTAATGATGGCCACCTTCGGCGATTCCGGAGGAAATCTTTGGTAAGGACCATTTTTTTTTTTTTTTTTTTGTGGGGACCAGGGGTCCAGTTCAGCTGAAGAAAGAATCTTCAAGGAGTCTTCAGGGATTCTTCGGTAAAGATTTTGTGCCAATACGAAGACTATCATTTTCTCAAACTAGAGCATAGTCATTCATGTAATGATGGCCACCTCCGGCGATTCCGGAGGAAATCTTTGGAAAGGGGTCCTTTTTTTTTTTTTTTTTTGTGGTTCCCAGGGGTCCAGTTCAGCTGAAGAAAGAATCTTCAAGGAGTCTTCAGGGATTCTTCGCTGAAGATTTTGGCGCCAATACGAAGACTATCATTTTCTCAAACTAGAGCATAGTCATTCATGTAATGATGGCAACCTCCGGCGATTCCGGAGGAAATCTTTGGTAAGGGGTCCTTTTTTCTTTTTTTTTTTTTTTTGTGGGGCCCAGGGGTCCAATTCAGCTGAAGAAAGAATCTTCAAGGAGTCTTCAGGGATTCTTCGGTGAAGATTTTGGAGCCAATATGAAGACTATCATTTTCTCAAACTAGAGCATAGTCATTCATGTAATGATGGCCACCTCCGGCGATTCTGGAGGAAATCTTTGGTAAGGGGTCCTTTTTTTTTTTTTTTTTTTTTGTGGGGCCCAGGGGTCCAGTTCAGCTGAAGAAAGAATCTTCAAGGAGTCTTCAGGGATTCTTCGGTGAAGAATTTCTTGCCAATACAAAGACTATCATTTTCTCAAACTAGAGCATAGTCATTCATGTAATGATGGCCACCTCCGGCGATTCCGGAGGAAATCTTTGGAAGGGGGTCCTTTTTTTTTTTTTTTGTGGGGCCCAGGGGTCCAGTTCAGCTGAAGAAAGAATCTTCAAGGAGTCTTCAGGGATTCTTCGGTGAAGATTTTGGCGCCAATACAAAGACTATCATTTTCTCAAACTAGAGCATAGTCATTCATGTAATGACGGCCACCTCCGGCGATTCCGGAGGAAATCTTTGGTAAGGGGTCCTTTTTTGTTTTTTTTTTTTTTTGTGGGGCCCAGGGGTCCAATTCAGCTGAAGAAAGAATCTTCAAGGAGTCTGCAGGGATTCTTCGGTGAAGATTTTGGCGCCAATACTAAGACTATCATTTTCTCAAACTAGAGCATAGTCATAAAGGCTACCAGCAATATAAATGGTAGAAATTACCCTTGAAATTGAAAAATGACACCTGTTATACTACTGAAGAAAGAGTCTTCAAGGAGTCTTCAGGGAATCTTGGGTGAGGATTTTGGAGCCAATATGAAGACTATCATTTTCTAAAACTAGAGCATAGTCATTCATGTAATGTTGGCCACCTCCTGCGATTCCGGAGGAAATCTTTGGTAATGGGTCCTTTTTTTTTTTTTTTTTTTGTGGGGCCCAGGGGTCTAATTCAGCTGAAGAAATAACCTTCAAAGAGTCTTCAGGGATTCTTCGGTGAAGATTTTGCAGCAAATACGAAAACTATCATTTTCTCAAACTAGAGCATAGTCATTCATGTAATGATGGCTACCTCTGGCGATTCCGAAGGAAATCTTTGGTAAGGGGGCCTTTTTTTTTTTTTTTGTGGGGCCCAGGGGTCCAATTCAGCTGAAGAAAGAATCTTCAAAGAGTCTTCAGGGATTCTTCGGTGAAGATTTTAGAGCCAATACGAAGACTATCATTTTCTCAAATTAGAGCCTAGTCATTCATGTAATGATGGCCACCTCCGGCGATTCCGGAGGAAATCTTTTGTAAGGGGTCCTTTTTTGTTTTTTTTTTGTGGGGCCCAGGGGTCCAATTCAGCTGAAGAAAGAATCTTCAAGGAGTCTTCAGCGATTTCTCGGTGAAGATTTTGGCGCCAATACGAAGACTATCATTTTCTCAAACTAGAGCATAGTCATTCATGTAATGATGGCCACCTCCGGCGATTCCGGAGGAAATCTTTTGTAAGGGGTCCTTTTTTGTTTTTTTTTTTGTGGGGCCCAGGGGTCCAATTCAGCTGAAGAAAGAATCTTCAAGGAGTCTTCAGGGATTCTTCGGTGAAGATTTTGGCGCCAATACGAAGACTATCATTTTCTCAAACTAGAGCATAGTCATTCATGTAATGATGGCCACCACCAACGATTCCGGAGGAAATCTTTGGTAAGGGGTCCTTTTTTTTTTTTGTGGGTCCCAGGGGTCCAATTCAGCTGAAGAAAGAATCTTCAAGGAGTCTTCAGGAATTCTTCGGTGAAGATTTTGGCGCCAATACGAAGACTATCATTTTTTCAAACTAGAGCATAGTCATTCATGTAATGATGGCCACCTCCGGCGATTCCGGAGGAAATCTTTGGTAAGGGGTCCTTTTTTGGGTTTGTTTGTGGGGCCCAGGGGTCCAATTCAGTTGAAGAATGAATCTTCAAGGAGTCTTCAGGGATTCTTCGGTGAAGATTTTGGAGCCAATATGAAGACTATCATTTTCTCAAACTAGAGCATAGTCATTCATGTAATGATAGCCACCTCCGGCGATTCCGGAGGAAATCTTTGGTAAGGGGTCTTTTTTTTATTTATTTTTTTTTTGTGGGGCCCAGGGGTCCAATTCAGCTGAAGAAAGAATCTTCAAGTAGTTTTCAGGGATTCTTCGGTGAAGATTTTGGCACCAATACGAAGACTATCATTTTCTCAAACTACAGCATAGTCATTCATGTAATGATGGCCACCTCTGGCGATTCCAGAGGAAATCTTTGGTAAGGGGTCCATTTTTGGGTTTGTTTGTGGGGCCCACGGGTCCAATTCAGCTGAAGAAAGAATCTTCAAAGAGTATTCAGGGATTCTTCGGTGAAGATTTTGGAGCCAATACGAAGACTATCATTTTCTCAAACTAGAGCATAGTCATTCATGTAATGATGGCCACCTCCGGCGATTGCGGAGGATATCTTTGGTAAGGGGTCCTTTTTTGTTTTTTTTTGCTTTTTTTGTGGGGCCCAGGGGTCCAATTCAGCTGAAGAAAGAATCTTCAAGAAGTCTTCAGGGATTCTTCGGTGAAGATTTTGGAGCCAATACGAAGACTATCATTTTCTCAAACTAGAGCATAGTCATTCATGTAATGATGGCCACCTCCGGCGATTCCGGAAGAAATCTTCGGTAAGGGGTCCTTTTTTGTTTTTTTTTTGTGGGGACCAGGGGTCCAATTCAGCTGAAGAAAGAATCTTCAAGGAGTCTTCAGCGATTTTTCGGTGAAGATTTTGGCGCCAATACGAAGACTATCATTTTCTCAAACTAGAGCATAGTCATTCATGTAATGATGGCCACCTCCGGCGAGTCCGGAGGAAATCTTTTGTAAGGGGTCCTTTTTTGTTTTTTTTTTGTGGGGCCCAGAGGTCCAATTCAGCTGAAGAAAGAATCTTCAAGGAGTCTTCAGGGATTCTTCGGTGAAGATTTTGGCACCAATATGAAGTCTATCATTTTCTCAAACTAGAGCATTGTCATTCATGTAATGATGGCCACCTCCGGAGATTCCGGAGGAAATCTTTGGTAAGGGGTCCTTTCTTGGGTTTGTTTGTGGGGCCCAGAGGTCCAATTCAGCTGAAGAAAGAATCTTCAAGGAGTCTTCAGGGATTCTTCGGTGAAGATTTTGGCACCAATACGAAGACTATCATTTTCTCAAACTACAGCATAGTCATAAAGGCTACCAGCTATATAAATGGTAGAAATTACCCTGGAAATTGAAAAATGACACCTGTTATACTGCTGAAGAAAGAGTCTTCAAGTAGTCTTCAGGGAATCTTGGGTGAGGATTTTGGAGCCAATATGAAGACTATCATTTTCTCAAACTAGAGCATAGTCATTCATGTAATGATGGCCATCTCCGGCGATTCTGGAGGAAATGTTTGGTAAGTGGTCCTTTTTTTTTTTTTTTTTGTGGGGCCCAGGGGTCCAATTCAGCTGAAGAAAGAATCTTCAAGTAGTCTTCAGGGATTCTTCGGTGAAGATTTTGGCACCAATACGAAGACTATCTTTTTCTCAAACTAGAGCATAGTCAATTATGTAATGATGGCCACCTCCGGCGATTCCGGAAGAAATCTTTGGTAAGGAGTCCTTTTTTGGGTTTGTTTGTGGGGCCCAGGGGTCCAATTCAGCTGAAGAAAGAATCTTCAAAGAGTCTTCAGGGATTCTTCGGTGAAGATTTTGGAGCCAATACGAAGACTATCATTTTCTCAAACCAGAGCATAGTCATTCATGTAATGATGGCCACCTCCGGCGATTCCGGAGGATATCTTTGGTAAGGGGTCCTTTTTTGGTTTTTGTTTTTTTGTGTGCCCCAGGGGTCCAATTCACCTGAAGAAAGAATCTTCAAGAAGTCTTCAGGGATTTTTCGGTGAAGATTTTGGAGCCAATACGAAGACTATCATTTTCTCAAACTAGAGCATAGTCATTCATGTAATGATGGCCACCTCCGGCGATTCCGGAGGAAATCTTTGGTAAGGGGTCCTTTTTTTTTTTTTTTGTGGGGCCCAGGGGTCCAATTCAGCTGAAGAAAGAATCTTCAAGGAGTCTTCAGGGATTCTTCGGTGAAGATTTTGGCGCCAATACAAAGACTATCATTTTCTCAAACTAGAGCATAGTCATTCATGTAATGATGGCCACCTCCGGCGATTCCGGAGGCAACCTTTGGTAAGGGGTCCTTTTTTGTTTTTTTGTTTTTTTTTTGTGGGGCCCATGGGTCCAATTCAGCTGAAGAAAGAATCTTCAAGGAGTCTTCAGGGATTCTTCGGTGAAGATTTTGGCACCAATACGAAGACTATCATTTTCTCAAACTAGATTATAGTCATTCATGTAATGATGGCTACCTCTGGTGATTCCCGAGGAAATCTTTGGTAAGGGGTCCTTTTTTTTTTTTTTTTTTTTTTTGGGGCCCAGGGGTCCAATTCAGCTGAAGAAAGAATCTTCAAAGAGTCTTCAGGGATTCTTCTGTGAAGATTTTGGAGCCAATACGAAGACTATCATTTTCTCAAACTAGAGCATAGTCATTCATGTAATGATGGCCACCTCCGGCGATTCCGGAGGATATCTTTGGTAAGGGGTCCTTTTTTGGTTTTTGTTTTTTTTGTGGGCCCCAGGGGTCCAATTCAGCTGAAGAAAGAATCTTCAAGAAGTCTTCAGGGATTCTTCGGTGAAGATTTTGGAGCCAATACGAAGACTATCATTTTCTCAAACTAGAGCATATTCATTCATGTAATGTTGGCCACCTCCGGCGATTCCGGAGGAAATCTTTAGTAAGGGGTCCTTTTTTGTTTTTTTTTGTGGGGACCAGGGGTCCAATTCAGCTAAAGAAAGAATCTTCAAGGAGTCTTCAGCGATTTTTCGGTGAAGATTTTGGCGCCAATACGAAGACTATCATTTTCTCAAATTTGAACATAGTCATTCATGTAATGATGGCCACCTCCGGCGATTCCGGAGGAAATCTTTTGTAAGGGGTCCTTTTTTGTTTTTTTTTGTTGGGCCCAGGGGTCCAATTCAGCTGAAGAAAGAATCTTCAAGGAGTCTTCAGGGATTCTTCGGTGAAGATTTTGGCGCCAATACGAAGACTATCATTTTCTCAAACTAGAGCATAGTCAATCATGTAATGATGGCCACCTCCGGCGATTCCGGAGGATATCTTTGGTAAGGGGTCCTTTTTTTTTTTTTTTTTTTTTTTGTGGGCCCCAGGGGTCCAATTCAGCTGAAGAAAGAATCTTCAAGAAGTCTTCAGGGATTCTTCGGTGAAGATTTTGGAGCCAATACGAAGACTATCATTTTCTCAAACTAGAGCATAGTCATTCATGTAATGTTGGCCACCTCCGGCGATTCCGGAGGAAATCTTTGGTAAGGGGTCCTTTTTTGTTTGTTTTTTTTGTGGGGACCAGGGGTCCAATTCAGCTGAAGAAAGAATCTTCAAGGAGTCTTCAGCGATTTTTCGGTGAAGATTTTGGCGCCAATACGAAGACTATCATTTTCTCAAACTAGAGCATAGTCATTCATGTAATAATGGCCACCTCCGGCGATTCCGGAGGAAATCTTTGGTAAGGGGTCCTTTTTTGTTTTTTTTTTTGTGGGGCCCAGGGGTCCAATTCAGCTGAAGAAAGAATCTTCAAGGAGTCTTCAGGGATTCTTCGGTGAAGATTTTGGCACCAATACGAAGACTATCATTTTCTCAAACTAGAGTATAGTCATTCATGTAATGATGGCCACCTCTGGCGATTCCGGAGGAAATCTTTGGTAAGGGGTCATTTTTTTTTTGGGGGGGAGGGGGGCCCAGGGGTCCAATTCAGCTGAAGAAAGAATCTTCAAAGAGTCTTCAGGGATTCTTCGGTGAAGATTTTGGAGCCAATACGAAGACTATCATTTTCTGAAAATAGAGCATAGTCATTCATGTAATGATGGCCACCTCCGGCGATTCCGGAGGATATCTTTGGTAAGGGGTCCTTTTTTGGTTTTTGTTTTTTTTGTGGGCCCCAGGGGTCCAATTCAGCTGAAGAAAGAATCTTCAAGAAGTCTTCAGGGATTCTTTGGTGAAGATTTTGGCACCAATACGAAGACTATCATTTTCTCAAACTAGAGCATAGTCATTCATGTAATGTTGGCCACCTCCGGCGATTCCGGAGGAAATCTTTGGTAAGAGGTCCTTTTTTGTTTTTTTTTTTTGTGGGGACCAGGGGTCCAATTCAGCTGAAGAAAGAATCTTCAAGGAGTCTTCAGCGATTTTTCGGTGAAGATATTGGCACCAATACGAAGACTATAATTTTCTCAAACTAGAGCATAGTCATTCATGTAATGATGGCCACCTCCGGCGATTCCGGAGGAAATCTTTTGTAAGGGGTCCTTTTTTGTTTTTTTTTTGTGGGCCCAGGGGTCCAATTCAGCTGAAGAAAGAATCTTCAAGGAGTCTTCAGGGATTCTTCGGTGAAGATTTTGGCGCCAATACGAAGACTATCATTTTCTCAAACTAGAGCATAGTCATTCATGTAATGATGGCCACCTCCGGCGATTCCGTAGGAAATCTTTGGTAAGGGGTCCTTTTTTTTTTTTGTGGGCCCAGGGGTCCAATTCAGCTGAAGAAAGAATCTTCAAGGAGTCTTCAGGGATTCTTCGGTGAAGATTTTGGCACCAATACGAAGACTATCATTTTCTCAAACTAGAGCATAGTCATTCATGTAATGATGGCCACCTCCGGCGATTCCGGAGGAAATCTTTGGTAAGGGGTCCTTTTTTGGGTTTGTTTGTGGGGCCCAGGGGTCCAATTCAGCTGAAGAATGAATCTTCAAGGAGTCTTCAGGGATTCTTCGGTGAAGATTTTGGCGCCAATACAAAGACGATCATTTTCTCAAACTAGAGCATAGTCATTCATGTAATGATGGCTACCTCCGGCCATTCCGGAGGAAATCTTTGGTATGGGGTCCTTTTTTTGGGGGGGGGGGTGTTCCAGGGGTCCAATTCAGCTGAAGAAAGAATCTTCAAGGAGTCTTCAGGGATTCTTTGGTGAAGATTTTGGCGCCAATACGAAGACTATCATTTTCTCAAACTAAAGCATAATCGTTCATGTAATGATGGCCACCTCCGTCGATTCCGGAGGAAATATTTGGTAAGGGGTCCTTTTTTGTTTTTGTTTTTTTGTGTGGCCCAGGGGTCTAATTCAGCTGAAGAAAGAATCTTCAAGGAGTCTTCAGGGATTCTTCGGTGAAGATTTTGGCGCCAATACGAAGACTATCATTTTCTCAAACTAGAGTATAGTCATTCATGTAATGATGGCCACCTCTGGCGATTCCGGAGGAAATCTTTGGTAAGGGGTCCTTTTTTGTTTTTTTTTTGTGGGGCCCCAGGGGTCCAATTTAGGTGAAGAAAGAATCTTCAAAGAGTCTTCAGGGATTCTTCGGTGAAGATTTTGGAGCCAATACGAAGACTATCATTTTCTCAAACTAGAGCATAGTCATTCATGTAACGATGGCCATCTCCGGCGATTCCGGAGGAAATCTTTGGTAAGGGGTCCTTTTTTTTTTTTTTTTTTTTTTTTTTTGTGGGGCCGAGGGGTCCAATTCAGCTGAAGCAAGAATCTTCAAGGAGTCTTCAGGGATTCTTCGGTGAAGATTTTGGCGCCAAAACGAAGACTATCATTTTCTCAAACTAGAGCATAGTCATTCATGTAATGATGGCCACCTCCGGCGATTCCGGAGGAAATCTTTGGTAAGGGGTCCTTTTTTTTTTGTGGGGCCCAGGGGTCCAATTCAGCTGAAGAAAGAATCTTCAAGGAGTCTTCAGGGATTCTTCGGTAAAGATTTTGGCGCCAATACGAAGACAATCATTTTCTCAAACTACAGCATAGTCATTCATGTAATGATGGCCACCTCCGGCGATTCCGGAGGAAATCTTTGGTAAGGGGTCCTTTTTTTTTTTTTTTTTTTGTGGGGACCAGGGGTCCAGTTCAGCTGAAGAAAGAATCTTCAAGGAGTCTTCAGGGATTCTTCGGTGAAGATTTTGCGCCAATACGAAGACTATCATTTTCTCAAACTAGAGCATAGTCATTCATGTAATGATGGCCACCTCCGGCGATTCCGGAGGAAATCTTTGGTAAGGCGTCCTTTTTTGTTTTTTTTTGTGGGGCCCAGGGGTCCAATTCAGCTAAAGCAAGAATCTTCAAGGTGTCTTCAGGGATTCTTCAGTGAAAATTTTGGAGCCAATACAAAGACTATCATTTTCTCAAACTAGAGCATAGTCATTCATGTAATGATGGCCACCTCCGTCGATTCCGGAGGAAATCTTTGGTAAGGGGTCCTTTTTTTTTTTTTTTTTTTTTTGTTGGGCCCAGGGGTCCAGTTCAGCTGGAGAAAGAATCTTCAAGGAGTCTTCAGGGATTCTTCGGTGAAGATTTTGGCGCCAATACGAAGACTATCATTTTCTCAAACTAGAGCATAGTCATTCATGTAATGATGGCCACCTCCTGCGATTCCGGAGGAAATCTTTGGTAAGGGGTCCTTTTTTGGGGGGGGGGGGGTTCCAGGGGACCAATTCAGCTGAAGAAAGAATCTTCAAGGAGTCTTCAGGGATTCTTCGGTGAAGATTTTGGCGCCAATACGAAGACTATCATTTTCTCAAACTAGAGCATAATCGTTCATGTAATGATGGCCACCTCCGGCGATTCCGGAGGAAATCTTTGGTAAGGGGTCCTTTTTTGTTTTTTTTTTTTTTTGTCGGGCCCAGGGGTCCAATTCAGCTGAAGAAAGAATCTTCAAGGAGTCTTCAGGGATTCTTCGGTGAAGATTTTGGCGCTTATACAAAGACTATTATTTTCTCAATCTAGAGCATAGTCATTCATTTAATGATGGCCACCTCGGGCGATTCCGGAGGAAATCTTTGGTAAGGGGTCCTTCTTTTTTTTTTTTTTTGTGGGTTCCAGGGGTCCAATTCAGCTAGAGAAAGCACCTTCAAGGAGTCTTCAGGGATTTTTCGGTGAAGATTTTGGCACCAATACGAAGACTATCATTTTCTCAAACTACAGCATAGTCATAAAGGCTACCAGCTATATAAATGGTAGAAATTACCCTGGAAATTGAAAAATGACACCTGTTATACTGCTGACGAAAGAGTCTTCAAGTAGTCTTCAGGGAATCTTGGGTGAGGATTTTGGAGCCAATATGAAGACTATCATTTTCTCAAACTAGAGCAGTCATTCATGTAATGATGGCCATCTCCGGCGATTCTGGAGGAAATGTTTGGTAAGTGGTCCTTTTTTTTTTTTTTTTGTGGGGCCCAGGGGTCCAATTCAGCTGAAGAAAGAATCTTCAAGTAGTCTTCAGGGATTCTTCGGTGAAGATTTTGGCACCAATACGAAGACTATCTTTTTCTCAAACTAGAGCATAGTCATTTATGTAATGATGGCCACCTCCGGCGATTCCGGAAGAAATCTTTGGTAAGGAGTCCTTTTTTGGGTTTGTTTGTGGGGCCCAGGGGTCCAATTCAGCTGAAGAAAGAATCTTCAAAGAGTCTTCAGGGATTCTTCGGTGAAGATTTTGGAGCCAATACGAAGACTATCATTTTCTCAAACTAGAGCATAGTCATTCATGTAATGATGGCCACCTCCGGCGATTCCGGAGGATATCTTTGGTAAGGGGTCCTTTTTTGGTTTTTGTTTTTTTGTGTGCCCCAGGGGTCCAATTCAGCTGAAGAAAGAATCTTCAAGAAGTCTTCAGGGATTTTTCGGTGAAGATTTTGGAGCCAATACGAAGACTATCATTTTCTCAAACTAGAGCATAGTCATTCATGTAATGATGGCCACCTCCGGCGATTCCGGAGGAAATCTTTGGTAAGGGGTCCTTTTTTTTTTTTTTTTTTGTGGGGCCCAGGTGTCCAATTCAGCTGAAGAAAGAATCTTCAAGGAGTCTTCAGGGATTCTTCGGTGAAGATTTTGGCGCCAATACAAAGACTATCATTTTCTCAAACTAGAGCATAGTCATTCATGTAATGATGGCCACCTCCGGCGATTCCGGAGGCAACCTTTGGTAAGGGGTCCTTTTTTGTTTTTTTGTTTTTTTTTTTTTGTGGGGCCCATGGGTCCAATTCAGCTGAAGAAAGAATCTTCAAGGAGTCTTCAGGGATTCTTCGGTGAAGATTTTGGCACCAATAAGAAGACTATCATTTTCTCAAACTAGATTATAGTCATTCATGTAATGATGGCTACCTCTGGTGATTCCCGAGGAAATCTTTGGTAAGGGGTCCTTTTTTTTTTTTTTTTTTTTTTTGTGGGGCCCAGGGGTCCAATTCAGCTGAAGAAAGAATCTTCAAAGAGTCTTCAGGGATTCTTCTGTGAAGATTTTGGAGCCAATACGAAGACTATCATTTTCTCAAACTAGAGCATAGTCATTCATGTAATGATGGCCACCTCCGGCGATTCCGGAGGATATCTTTGGTAAGGGGTCCTTTTTTGGTTTTTGTTTTTTTTGTGGTCCCCAGGGGTCCAATTCAGCTGAAGAAAGAATCTTCAAGAAGTCTTCAGGGATTCTTCGGTGAAGATTTTGGAGCCAATACGAAGACTATCATTTTCTCAAACTAGAGCATAGTCATTCATGTAATGATGGCCACTTCCGCCGATTCCGGAGGAAATCTTTGCTAAGGGGTCCTTTTTTGTTTTTTTTTTTGTGGGGCCCAGGGGTCCAATACAGCTGAAGAAAGAATCTTCAAGGAGTCTTCAGCGATTTTTCGGTGAAGATTTTGGCGCCAATACGAAGACTATCATTTTCTCAAACTAGAGCATAGTCATTCATGTAATGTTGGCCACCTCCGGCGATTCCGGAGGAAATCTTTAGTAAGGGGTCCTTTTTTTTTTTTTTTTGTGGGGACCAGGGGTCCAATTCAGCTAAAGAAAGAATCTTCAAGGAGTCTTCAGCGATTTTTCGGTGAAGATTTTGGCTCCAATACGAAGACTATCATTTTCTCAAATTTGAACATAGTCATTCATGTAATGATGGCCACCTCCGGCGATTCCGGAGGAAATCTTTTGTAAGGGGTCCTTTTTTGTTTTTTTTTGTGGGGCCCAGGGGTCTAATTCAGCTGAAGAAAGAATCTTCAAGGAGTCTTCAGGGATTCTTCGGTGAAGATTTTGGCGCCAATACGAAGACTATCATTTTCTCAAACTAGAGCATAGTCATTCATGTAATGATGGCCACCTCCGGCGATTCCGTAGGAAATCTTTGGTAAGGGGTCCTTTTTTTTTTTGTGGGCCCAGGGGTCCAATTCAGCTGAAGAAAGAATCTTCAAGGAGTCTTCAGGGATTCTTCGGTGAAGATTTTGGCACCAATACGAAGACTATCATTTTCTCAAACTAGAGCATAGTCATTCATGTAATGATGGCCACCTCCGGCGATTCCGGAGGAAATCTTTGGTAAGGGGTCCTTTTTTGGGTTTGTTTGTGGGGCCCAGGGGTCCAATTCAGCTGAAGAATGAATCTTCAAGGAGTCTTCAGGGATTCTTCGGTGAAGATTTTGGCGCCAATACAAAGACGATCATTTTCTCAAACTAGAGCATAGTCATTCATGTAATGATGGCTACCTCCGGCCATTCCGGAGGAAATCTTTGGTATGGGGTCCTTTTTTTGGGGGGGGGGTGTTCCAGGGGTCCAATTCAGCTGAAGAAAGAATCTTCAAGGAGTCTTCAGGGATTCTTTGGTGAAGATTTTGGCGCCAATACGAAGACTATCATTTTCTCAAACTAAAGCATAATCGTTCATGTAATGATGGCCACCTCCGTCGATTCCGGAGGAAATATTTGGTAAGGGGTCCTTTTTTGTTTTTGTTTTTTTGTGGGGCCCAGGGGTCTAATTCAGCTGAAGAAAGAATCTTCAAGGAGTCTTCAGGGATTCTTCGGTGAAGATTTTGGCGCCAATACGAAGACTATCATTTTCTCAAACTAGAGTATAGTCATTCATGTAATGATGGCCACCTCTGGCGATTCCGGAGGAAATCTTTGGTAAGGGGTCCTTTTTTGTTTTTTTTTTGTGGGGCCCCAGGGGTCCAATTTAGGTGAAGAAAGAATCTTCAAAGAGTCTTCAGGGATTCTTCGGTGAAGATTTTGGAGCCAATACGAAGACTATCATTTTCTCAAACTAGAGCATAGTCATTCATGTAACGATGGCCATCTCCGGCGATTCCGGAGGAAATCTTTGGTAAGGGGTCCTTTTTTTTTTTTTTTTTTTTTTTTTTGTGGGGCCGAGGGGTCCAATTCAGCTGAAGCAAGAATCTTCAAGGAGTCTTCAGGGATTCTTCGGTGAAGATTTTGGCGCCAAAACGAAGACTATCATTTTCTCAAACTAGAGCATAGTCATTCATGTAATGATGGCCACCTCCGGCGATTCCGGAGGAAATCTTTGGTAAGGGGTCCTTTTTTTTTTGTGGGGCCCAGGGGTCCAATTCAGCTGAAGAAAGAATCTTCAAGGAGTCTTCAGGGATTCTTCGGTAAAGATTTTGGCGCCAATACGAAGACAATCATTTTCTCAAACTAGAGCATAGTCATTCATGTAATGATGGCCACCTCCGGCGATTCCGGAGGAAATCTTTGGTAAGGGGTCCTTTTTTTTTTTTTTTTTTGTGGGGACCAGGGGTCCAGTTCAGCTGAAGAAAGAATCTTCAAGGAGTCTTCAGGGATTCTTCGGTGAAGATTTTGCGCCAATACGAAGACTATCATTTTCTCAAACTAGAGCATAGTCATTCATGTAATGATGGCCACCTCCGGCGATTCCGGAGGAAATCTTTGGTAAGGCGTCCTTTTTTGTTTTTTTTTGTGGGGCCCAGGGGTCCAATTCAGCTAAAGCAAGAATCTTCAAGGTGTCTTCAGGGATTCTTCAGTGAAAATTTTGGAGCCAATACAAAGACTATCATTTTCTCAAACTAGAGCATAGTCATTCATGTAATGATGGCCACCTCCGTCGATTCCGGAGGAAATCTTTGGTAAGGGGTCCTTTTTTTTTTTTTTTTTTTTTTGTTGGGCCCAGGGGTCCAGTTCAGCTGGAGAAAGAATCTTCAAGGAGTCTTCAGGATTCTTCGGTGAAGATTTTGGCGCCAATACGAAGACTATCATTTTCTCAAACTAGAGCATAGTCATTCATGTAATGATGGCCACCTCCTGCGATTCCGGAGGAAATCTTTGGTAAGGGGTCCTTTTTTGGGGGGGGGGGTTCCAGGGGACCAATTCAGCTGAAGAAAGAATCTTCAAGGAGTCTTCAGGGATTCTTCGGTGAAGATTTTGGCGCCAATACGAAGACTATCATTTTCTCAAACTAGAGCATAATCGTTCATGTAATGATGGCCACCTCCGGCGATTCCGGAGGAAATCTTTGGTAAGGGGTCCTTTTTTGTTTTTTTTTTTTTTTGTCGGGCCCAGGGGTCCAATTCAGCTGAAGAAAGAATCTTCAAGGAGTCTTCAGGGATTCTTCGGTGAAGATTTTGGCGCTTATACAAAGACTATTATTTTCTCAATCTAGAGCATAGTCATTCATTTAATGATGGCCACCTCGGGCGATTCCGGAGGAAATCTTTGGTAAGGGGTCCTTCTTTTTTTTTTTTTTGTGGGTTCCAGGGGTCCAATTCAGCTAGAGAAAGCACCTTCAAGGAGTCTTCAGGGATTTTTCGGTGAAGATTTTGGCACCAATACGAAGACTATCATTTTCTCAAAATACAGCATAGTCATAAAGGCTACCAGCTATATAAATGGTAGAAATTACCCTGGAAATTGAAAAATGACACCTGTTATACTGCTGACGAAAGAGTCTTCAAGTAGTCTTCAGGGAATCTTGGGTGAGGATTTTGGAGCCAATATGAAGACTATCATTTTCTCAAACTAGAGCAGTCATTCATGTAATGATGGCCATCTCCGGCGATTCTGGAGGAAATGTTTGGTAAGTGGTCCTTTTTTTTTTTTTTTGTGGGGCCCAGGGGTCCAATTCAGCTGAAGAAAGAATCTTCAAGTAGTCTTCAGGGATTCTTCGGTGAAGATTTTGGCACCAATACGAAGACTATCTTTTTCTCAAACTAGAGCATAGTCATTTATGTAATGATGGCCACCTCCGGCGATTCCGGAAGAAATCTTTGGTAAGGAGTCCTTTTTTGGGTTTGTTTGTGGGGCCCAGGGGTCCAATTCAGCTGAAGAAAGAATCTTCAAAGAGTCTTCAGGGATTCTTCGGTGAAGATTTTGGAGCCAATACGAAGACTATCATTTTCTCAAACTAGAGCATAGTCATTCATGTAATGATGGCCACCTCCGGCGATTCCGGAGGATATCTTTGGTAAGGGGTCCTTTTTTGGTTTTTGTTTTTTTGTGTGCCCCAGGGGTCCAATTCAGCTGAAGAAAGAATCTTCAAGAAGTCTTCAGGGATTTTTCGGTGAAGATTTTGGAGCCAATACGAAGACTATCATTTTCTCAAACTAGAGCATAGTCATTCATGTAATGATGGCCACCTCCGGCGATTCCGGAGGAAATCTTTGGTAAGGGGTCCTTTTTTTTTTTTTTTTTTGTGGGGCCCAGGTGTCCAATTCAGCTGAAGAAAGAATCTTCAAGGAGTCTTCAGGGATTCTTCGGTGAAGATTTTGGCGCCAATACAAAGACTATCATTTTCTCAAACTAGAGCATAGTCATTCATGTAATGATGGCCACCTCCGGCGATTCCGGAGGCAACCTTTGGTAAGGGGTCCTTTTTTGTTTTTTTGTTTTTTTTTTTTTGTGGGGCCCATGGGTCCAATTCAGCTGAAGAAAGAATCTTCAAGGAGTCTTCAGGGATTCTTCGGTGAAGATTTTGGCACCAATAAGAAGACTATCATTTTCTCAAACTAGATTATAGTCATTCATGTAATGATGGCTACCTCTGGTGATTCCCGAGGAAATCTTTGGTAAGGGGTCCTTTTTTTTTTTTTTTTTTTTTTTGTGGGGCCCAGGGGTCCAATTCAGCTGAAGAAAGAATCTTCAAAGAGTCTTCAGGGATTCTTCTGTGAAGATTTTGGAGCCAATACGAAGACTATCATTTTCTCAAACTAGAGCATAGTCATTCATGTAATGATGGCCACCTCCGGCGATTCCGGAGGATATCTTTGGTAAGGGGTCCTTTTTTGGTTTTTGTTTTTTTTGTGGGCCCCAGGGGTCCAATTCAGCTGAAGAAAGAATCTTCAAGAAGTCTTCAGGGATTCTTCGGTGAAGATTTTGGAGCCAATACGAAGACTATCATTTTCTCAAACTAGAGCATAGTCATTCATGTAATGATGGCCACTTCCGCCGATTCCGGAGGAAATCTTTGCTAAGGGGTCCTTTTTTGTTTTTTTTTTTGTGGGGCCCAGGGGTCCAATTCAGCTGAAGAAAGAATCTTCAAGGAGTCTTCAGCGATTTTTCGGTGAAGATTTTGGCGCCAATACGAAGACTATCATTTTCTCAAACTAGAGCATAGTCATTCATGTAATGTTGGCCACCTCCGGCGATTCCGGAGGAAATCTTTAGTAAGGGGTCCTTTTTTGTTTTTTTTTTTGTGGGGACCAGGGGTCCAATTCAGCTAAAGAAAGAATCTTCAAGGAGTCTTCAGCGATTTTTCGGTGAAGATTTTGGCTCCAATACGAAGACTATCATTTTCTCAAATTTGAACATAGTCATTCATGTAATGATGGCCACCTCCGGCGATTCCGGAGGAAATCTTTTGTAAGGGGTCCTTTTTTGTTTTTTTTTGTGGGGCCCAGGGGTCTAATTCAGCTGAAGAAAGAATCTTCAAGGAGTCTTCAGGGATTCTTCGGTGAAGATTTTGGCGCCAATACGAAGACTATCATTTTCTCAAACTAGAGCATAGTCATTCATGTAATGATGGCCACCTCCGGCGATTCCGTAGGAAATCTTTGGTAAGGGGTCCTTTTTTTTTTTTGTGGGCCCAGGGGTCCAATTCAGCTGAAGAAAGAATCTTCAAGGAGTCTTCAGGGATTCTTCGGTGAAGATTTTGGCACCAATACGAAGACTATCATTTTCTCAAACTAGACCATAGTCATTCATGTAATGATGGCCACCTCCGGCGATTCCGGAGGAAATCTTTGGTAAGGGGTCCTTTTTTGGGTTTGTTTGTGGGGCCCAGGGGTCCAATTCAGCTGAAGAATGAATCTTCAAGGAGTCTTCAGGGATTCTTCGGTGAAGATTTTGGCGCCAATACAAAGACGATCATTTTCTCAAACTAGAGCATAGTCATTCATGTAATGATGGCTACCTCCGGCCATTCCGGAGGAAATCTTTGGTATGGGGTCCTTTTTTTGGGGGGGGGGTGTTCCAGGGGTCCAATTCAGCTGAAGAAAGAATCTTCAAGGAGTCTTCAGGGATTCTTTGGTGAAGATTTTGGCGCCAATACGAAGACTATCATTTTCTCAAACTAAAGCATAATCGTTCATGTAATGATGGCCACCTCCGTCGATTCCGGAGGAAATATTTGGTAAGGGGTCCTTTTTTGTTTTTGTTTTTTTGTGGGGCCCAGGGGTCTAATTCAGCTGAAGAAAGAATCTTCAAGGAGTCTTCAGGGATTCTTCGGTGAAGATTTTGGCGCCAATACGAAGACTATCATTTTCTCAAACTAGAGTATAGTCATTCATGTAATGATGGCCACCTCTGGCGATTCCGGAGGAAATCTTTGGTAAGGGGTCCTTTTTTGTTTTTTTTTGTGGGGCCCCAGGGGTCCAATTTAGGTGAAGAAAGAATCTTCAAAGAGTCTTCAGGGATTCTTCGGTGAAGATTTTGGAGCCAATACGAAGACTATCATTTTCTCAAACTAGAGCATAGTCATTCATGTAACGATGGCCATCTCCGGCGATTCCGGAGGAAATCTTTGGTAAGGACTCCTTTTTTTTTTTTTTTTTTTTTTTTTTGTGGGGCCGAGGGGTCCAATTCAGCTGAAGCAAGAATCTTCAAGGAGTCTTCAGGGATTCTTCGGTGAAGATTTTGGCGCCAAAACGAAGACTATCATTTTCTCAAACTAGAGCATAGTCATTCATGTAATGATTGCCACCTCCGGCGATTCCGGAGGAAATCTTTGGTAAGGGGTCCTTTTTTTTTTGTGGGGCCCAGGGGTCCAATTCAGCTGAAGAAAGAATCTTCAAGGAGTCTTCAGGGATTCTTCGGTAAAGATTTTGGCGCCAATACGAAGACAATCATTTTCTCAAACTAGAGCATAGTCATTCATGTAATGATGGCCACCTCCGGCGATTCCGGAGGAAATCTTTGGTAAGGGGTCCTTTTTTTTTTTTTTTTTTTGTGGGGACCAGGGGTCCAGTTCAGCTGAAGAAAGAATCTTCAAGGAGTCTTCAGGGATTCTTCGGTGAAGATTTTGCGCCAATACGAAGACTATCATTTTCTCAAACTAGAGCATAGTCATTCATGTAATGATGGCCACCTCCGGCGATTCCGGAGGAAATCTTTGGTAAGGCGTCCTTTTTTGTTTTTTTTTGTGGGGCCCAGGGGTCCAATTCAGCTAAAGCAAGAATCTTCAAGGTGTCTTCAGGGATTCTTCAGTGAAAATTTTGGAGCCAATACAAAGACTATCATTTTCTCAAACTAGAGCATAGTCATTCATGTAATGATGGCCACCTCCGTCGATTCCGGAGGAAATCTTTGGTAAGGGGTCCTTTTTTTTTTTTTTTTTTTTTTGTTGGGCCCAGGGGTCCAGTTCAGCTGGAGAAAGAATCTTCAAGGAGTCTTCAGGGATTCTTCGGTGAAGATTTTGGCGCCAATACGAAGACTATCATTTTCTCAAACTAGAGCATAGTCATTCATGTAATGATGGCCACCTCCTGCGATTCCGGAGGAAATCTTTGGTAAGGGGTCCTTTTTTGGGGGGGGGGGGTTCCAGGGGACCAATTCAGCTGAAGAAAGAATCTTCAAGGAGTCTTCAGGGATTCTTCGGTGAAGATTTTGGCGCCAATACGAAGACTATCATTTTCTCAAACTAGAGCATAATCGTTCATGTAATGATGGCCACCTCCGGCGATTCCGGAGGAAATCTTTGGTAAGGGGTCCTTTTTTGTTTTTTTTTTTTTTTGTCGGGCCCAGGGGTCCAATTCAGCTGAAGAAAGAATCTTCAAGGAGTCTTCAGGGATTCTTCGGTGAAGATTTTGGCGCTTATACAAAGACTATTATTTTCTCAATCTAGAGCATAGTCATTCATGTAATGATGGCCACCTCGGGCGATTCCGGAGGAAATCTTTGGTAAGGGGTCCTTCTTTTTTTTTTTTTTTGTGGGTTCCAGGGGTCCAATTCAGCTAGAGAAAGCACCTTCAAGGAGTCTTCAGGGATTTTTCGGTGAAGATTTTGGCACCAATACGAAGACTATCATTTTCTCAAACTACAGCATAGTCATAAAGGCTACCAGCTATATAAATGGTAGAAATTACCCTGGAAATTGAAAAATGACACCTGTTATACTGCTGAAGAAAGAGTCTTCAAGTAGTCTTCAGGGAATCTTGGGTGAGGATTTTGGAGCCAATATGAAGACTATCATTTTCTCAAACTAGAGCAGTCATTCATGTAATGATGGCCATCTCCGGCGATTCTGGAGGAAATGTTTGGTAAGTGGTCCTTTTTTTTTTTTTTTTGTGGGGCCCAGGGGTCCAATTCAGCTGAAGAAAGAATCTTCAAGTAGTCTTCAGGGATTCTTCGGTGAAGATTTTGGCACCAATACGAAGACTATCTTTTTCTCAAACTAGAGCATAGTCATTTATGTAATGATGGCCACCTCCGGCGATTCCGGAAGAAATCTTTGGTAAGGAGTCCTTTTTTGGGTTTGTTTGTGGGGCCCAGGGGTCCAATTCAGCTGAAGAAAGAATCTTCAAAGAGTCTTCAGGGATTCTTCGGTGAAGATTTTGGAGCCAATACGAAGACTATCATTTTCTCAAACTAGAGCATAGTCATTCATGTAATGATGGCCACCTCCGGCGATTCCGGAGGATATCTTTGGTAAGGGGTCCTTTTTTGGTTTTTGTTTTTTTGTGTGCCCCAGGGGTCCAATTCAGTTGAAGAAAGAATCTTCAAGAAGTCTTCAGGGATTTTTCGGTGAAGATTTTGGAGCCAATACGAAGACTATCATTTTCTCAAACTAGAGCATAGTCATTCATGTAATGATGGCCACCTCCGGCGATTCCGGAGGAAATCTTTGGTAAGGGGTCCTTTTTTTTTTTTTTTTTTGTGGGGCCCAGGTGTCCAATTCAGCTGAAGAAAGAATCTTCAAGGAGTCTTCAGGGATTCTTTGGTGAAGATTTTGGCGCCAATACAAAGACTATCATTTTCTCAAACTAGAGCATAGTCATTCATGTAATGATGGCCACCTCCGGCGATTCCGGAGGCAACCTTTGGTAAGGGGTCCTTTTTTGTTTTTTTGTTTTTTTTTTTTTGTGGGGCCCATGGGTCCAATTCAGCTGAAGAAAGAATCTTCAAGGAGTCTTCAGGGATTCTTCGGTGAAGATTTTGGCACCAATAAGAAGACTATCATTTTCTCAAACTAGATTATAGTCATTCATGTAATGATGGCTACCTCTGGTGATTCCCGAGGAAATCTTTGGTAAGGGGTCCTTTTTTTTTTTTTTTTTTTTTTTGTGGGGCCCAGGGGTCCAATTCAGCTGAAGAAAGAATCTTCAAAGAGTCTTCAGGGATTCTTCTGTGAAGATTTTGGAGCCAATACGAAGACTATCATTTCCTCAAACTAGAGCATAGTCATTCATGTAATGATGGCCACCTCCGGCGATTCCGGAGGATATCTTTGGTAAGGGGTCCTTTTTTGGTTTTTGTTTTTTTTGTGGGCCCCAGGGGTCCAATTCAGCTGAAGAAAGAATCTTCAAGAAGTCTTCAGGGATTCTTCGGTGAAGATTTTGGAGCCAATACGAAGACTATCATTTTCTCAAACTAGAGCATAGTCATTCATGTAATGATGGCCACTTCCGCCGATTCCGGAGGAAATCTTTGCTAAGGGGTCCTTTTTTGTTTTTTTTTTTGTGGGGCCCAGGGGTCCAATTCAGCTGAAGAAAGAATCTTCAAGGAGTCTTCAGCGATTTTTCGGTGAAGATTTTGGCGCCAATACGAAGACTATCATTTTCTCAAACTAGAGCATAGTCATTCATGTAATGTTGGCCACCTCCGGCGATTCCGGAGGAAATCTTTAGTAAGGGGTCCTTTTTTGTTTTTTTTTTTGTGGGGAGCAGGGGTCCAATTCAGCTAAAGAAAGAATCTTCAAGGAGTCTTCAGCGATTTTTCGGTGAAGATTTTGGCTCCAATACGAAGACTATCATTTTCTCAAATTTGAACATAGTCATTCATGTAATGATGGCCACCTCCGGCGATTCCGGAGGAAATCTTTTGTAAGGGGTCCTTTTTTGTTTTTTTTTGTGGGGCCCAGGGGTCTAATTCAGCTGAAGAAAGAATCTTCAAGGAGTCTTCAGGGATTCTTCGGTGAAGATTTTGGCGCCAATACGAAGACTATCATTTTCTCAAACTAGAGCATAGTCAATCATGTAATGATGGCCACCTCCGGCGATTCCGGAGGATATCTTTGGTAAGGGGTCCTTTTTTGGTTTTTTGTTTTTTTTTTGTGGGCCCCAGGGGTTCCAATTCAGCTGAAGAAAGAATCTTCAAGAAGTCTTCAGGGATTCTTCGGTGAAAATTTTGGAGCCAATACGAAGACTATCATTTTCTCAAACTAGAGCATAGTCATTCATGTAATGTTGGCCACCTCCGGCGATTCCGGAGGAAATCTTTGGTAAGGGGTCCTTTTTTGTTTTTTTTTTTTGTGGGGACCAGGGGTCCAATTCAGCTGAAGAAAGAATCTTCAAGGAGTCTTCAGCGATTTTTCGGTGAAGATTTTGGCGCCAATACGAAGACTATTATTTTCTCAAACTAGAGCATAGTCATTCATGTAATGATGGCCACCTCCGGCGATTCCGGAGGAAATCTTTTGTAAGGGGTCCTTTTTTTTTTTTTTTTTTTTTTTGTCGGGCCCAAGGGTCCAATTCAGCTGAAGAAAGAATCTTCAAGGAGTCTTCAGGGATTCTTCGGTGAAGATTTTGGCGCCAATACGAAGACTATCATTTTCTCAAACTAGAGCATAGTCATTCATGTAATGATGGCCACCTCCGGCGATTCTGGAGGAAATCTTTGGTAAGGGGTCCCTTTTTTTTTTTGTGGGCCCAGGGGTCCAATTCAGCTGAAGAAAGAATCTTCAAGGAGTCTTCAGGGATTCTTCTGTGAAGATTTTGGCACCAATACGAAGACTATCATTTTCTCAAACTAGAGCATAGTCATTCATGTAATGATGGCCACCTCCGGCGATTCCGGAGGAAATCTTTGGTAAGGGGTTCTTTTTTGGGTTTGTTTGTGGGGCCCAGGGGTCCAATTCAGCTGAAAAATGAATCTTCAAAGAGTCTTCAGGGATTCTTCGGTGAAGATTTTGGCGCCAATACAAAGACGATCATTTTCTATAACTAGAGCATAGTCATTCATGTAATGATGGCTACCTCCGGCGATTCCGGAGGAAATCTTTGGTAAGGGGTCCTTTTTTTGGGGGGGGGGTGTTCCAGGGGTCCAATTCAGCTGAAGAAAGAATCTTCAAGGAGTCTTCAGGGATTCTTCGGTGAAGATTTTGGCGCCAATACGAAGACTATCATTTTCTCAAACTAGAGCATAATCGTTCATGTAATGATGGCCACCTCCGTCTATTCCGGAGGAAATATTTGGTAAGGGGTCCTTTTTTTTTTTTTTTTTTTTTGTGGGGCCCAGGGGTCCAATTCAGCTGAAGAAAGAATCTTCAAGGAGTCTTCAGGGATTCTTCGGTGAAGATTTTGGCGCTTATACAAAGACTATTACTTTCTCAAACTAGAGCATAGTCATTCATGTAATGATGGCCACCTCGGGCGATTCCGGAGTAAATCTTTGGTAAGGGGTACTTTTTTTTTTTGTGGGTTCCAGGGGTCCAATCAAGCTAGAGAAAGAACCTTCAAGGAGTCTTCAGGGATTTTTCGGTGAAGATTTTGGCACCAATACGAAGACTATCATTTTCTCAAACTAGAGCATAGTCATAAAGGCTACCAGCTATATAAATGGTAGAAATTACCCTGGAAATTGAAAAATGACACCTGTTATACTGCTGAAGAAAGAGTCTTCAAGGAGTCTTCAGGGAATCTTGTGTGAGGATTTTGGAGCCAATATGAAGACTATCATTTTCTCAAACTAGAGCATAGTCATTAATGTAATGTTGGCCATCTCCGGCGATTCCGGAGGAAATGTTTGGTAAGGGTTCCTTTTTTGTTTTTTTGTTTTTTTTGTGGGGCCCAGGGGTCCAATTCAGCTAAAGAAAGAATCTTCAAGTAGTCTTCAGGGATTCTTCGGTGAAGATTTTCGCACCAATACGAAGACTATCATTTTCTCAAACTACAGCATAGTCATTCATGTAATGATGGCCACCTCCGGCGATTCCGGAGGAAACCTTTGGTAAGGGGTCCTTTTTTGGGTTTGTTTGTGGGGCCCAGGGGTCCAATTCAGCTGAAGAAAGAATCTTCAAAGAGTCTTCAGGGATTCTTCGGTGAAGATTTTGGAGCCAATATGAAGACTATCATTTTCTCAAACTAGAGCATAGTCATTCATGTAATGATGGCCACCTCCGGCGATTCCGGAGGATATCTTTGGTAAGGGGTCCTTTTTTGGTTTTTGTTTTTTTTTTTGTGGGCCCCAGGGGTCCAATTTAGCTGAAGAAAGAATCTTCAAGAAGTCTTCAGGGATTTTTCGGTGAAGATTTTGGAGCCAATACGAAGACTATCATTTTCTCAAACTAGAGCATAGTCATTCATGTAATGATGGCCACCTCCGGCGATTCCGGAGGAAATCTTTGGTAAGGGGTCCTTTTTTGTTTTTTTTTTTTTTGTGGGGCCCAGGGGTCCAATTCAGCTGAAGAAAGAATCTTCAAGCAGTCTTCAGGGATTCTTCGGTGAAGATTTTGGCACCAATACGAAGACTATCATTTTCTCAAACTAGAGCATAGTCATTCATGTAATGATGGCCACCTCCGGCGATTCCGGAGGAAATCTTTGGTAAAGGGTCCTTTTTTGGGTTTGTTTGTTGGGCCCAGAGGTCCAATTCAGCTGAAGAAAGAATCTTCAAGGAGTCTTCAGGGATTCTTCGGTGAAGATTTTGGCGCCAATACGAAGACTATCATTTTCTCAAACTAGAGCATAGTCATTCATGTAATGATGGCCACCTCTGGCGATTCCGGAGGAAATCTTTGGTAAGGTGTCCTTTTTTTTTTTTTTTTTTTGTGGGGCCCAGGGGTCCAATTCAGCTGAAGAAAGAATCTTCAAAGAGCTTTCAGGGCTTCTTCGGTGAAGATTTTGGAGCCAATACGAAGACTATCATTTTCTCAAACTAGAGCATAGTCATTCATGTAATGATGGCCACCTCCGGCGATTCTTGAGGATATCTTTGGTAAGGGGTCCTTTTTTGGTTTTTGTTTTTTTTGTGGGCCCCAGGGGTCCAATTCAGCTGAAGAAAGAATCTTCAAGAAGTCTTCAGGGATTCTTCGGTGAAGATTTTGGAGCCAATACGGAGACAATCATTTTCTCAAACTAGAGCATAGTCATTCAGGTAATGTTGGCCACCTCCGGCGATTCCGGAGGAAATCTTTGGTAAGGGGTCCTTTTTTGTCTTTTTTTGTTTGGACCAGGGGTCCAATTCAGCTGAAGAAAGAATCTTCAAGGAGTCTTCAGGGATTCTTCGGTGAAGATTTTGGCGCCAATACGAAGACTATCATTTTTTCAAACTAGAGCATAGTCATTCATGTAATGATGGCCACCTCTGGCGATTCCGGAGGAAATCTTTGGTAAGGGGTCCCTTTTTTTTTTTGTGGGCCCAGGGGTCCAATTCAGCTGAAGAAAGAATCTTCAAGGAGTCTTCAGGTATTCTTCGGTGAATATTTTGGCGCCAATACGAAGACTATCATTTTCTCAAACTAGAGCATAGTCATTCATAAAATGTTGGCCACCTCCGGCGATTCCGGAGGAAATCTTTGGTAAGGGGTCCTTTTTTGGGTTTGTTTGTGGGGCCCAGGGGTCCAATTCAGCTGAAGAATGAATTTTCAAGGAGTCTTCAGGGATTCTTCGGTGAAGATTTTTTCGCCAATACGAAGACTATCATTTTCTCAAACTAGAGCATAGTCATTCATGTAATGATGGCCACCTCCGGCTATTCTGGAGGAAATCTTTGGTAAGGGGTCCTCTTTTGTTTTTGTTTTTTTTTTTGTGGGGCCCAGGGGTCCAATTCAGCTGAAGAAAAAAATCTTCAAGTAGTCTTCAGGGATTCTTCGGTGAAGATTTTGGCACCAATACGAAGACTATCATTTTCTCAAACTAGAGCATAGTCATTCATATAATGGTGGCCACCTCCGGCGATTCCGGAGGAAATCTTTGGTAAGGGGTCCTTTTTTGGGTTTGTTTGTGGGGCCAACGGGTCCAATTCAGCTGAAGAAAGAATCTTCAAAGAGTCTTCAGGGATTCTTCGGTGAAGATTTTGGAGCCAATACGAAGACTATCATTTTCTCAAACTAGAGCATAGTCATTCATGTAATGATGGCCACCTCCGGCGATTACGGAGGAAATCTTTGGTAAGGGGTCCTTTTTTGTTTTTTTTGTTTTTTTTTTTGTTGGGCCCAGGGGTCCAATTCAGCTGAAGAAAGAATCTTCAAGAAGTCTTCAGGGATTCTTCGGTGAAGATTTTGGAGCCAATACGAAGACTATCATTTTCTCAAACTAGAGCAGAGTCATTCATGTAATGATGGCCACCTCCGGCGATTCCGGAGGAAATCTTTGGTAAGGGGGTCCTTTTTTGTTTTTTTTTTTGTAGGGCCCAGGGGTCCAATTCAGCTGAAGAAAGAATCTTCAAGGAGTCTTCAGTGATTCTTCGGTGAAGATTTTCGCACCAATACGAAGACTATCATTTTCTAAAACTAGAGCATAGTCATTCATGTAATGATGGCCGCCTCCGGCGATTCCGGAGGAAATCTTTGGTAAGGGGTCCTTTTTTGGGTTTGTTTGTAGGGCCCAGAGGTCCAATTCAGCTGAAGAAAGAATCTTCAAGGAGTCTTCAGGGATTCTTCGGTGAAGATTTTGGCGCAAATACGAAGACTATCATTTTCTCAAACTAGAGTATAGTCATTCATGTAATGATGGCTACCTCTGGCGATTCCGGAGGAAATCTTTGGTAAGGGGGCCTTTTTTTTTTTTTTTTTTTTGTGGGGCCCAGGGGTCCAATTCAGCTAAAGAAAGAATCTTCAAAGAGTCTTCAGGGATTCTTCGGTGAAGATTTTGGCACCAATACGAAGACTATAATTTTATCAAACTAGAGCATAGTCATTCAAGTAATGATGGCCACCTCCGGCGATTCCGGAGGATATCTTTGGTAAGGGGTCCTTTTTTGGTTTTTGTTTTTTTTGTGGGCCCCAGGGGTCCAATTCAGCTGAAGAAAGAATCTTCAAGAAGTCTTCAGGGATTCTTCGGTGAAGATTTTGGAGCCAATACGAAGACTATCATTTTCTCAAACTAGAGTATAGTCATTCATGTAATGTTGGCCACCTCCGGCGATTCCGGAGGAAATCTTTGGTAAGGGGTCCTTTTTTGTTTTTTTTTTTTGTGGGGACCAGGGGTCCAATTCAGCTGAAGAAAGAATATTCAAGGAGTCTTCAGCGATTTTTCGGTGAAGATTTTGGCGCCAATACGAAGACTATCATTTTCTCAAACTAGAGCATAGTCATTCATGTAATGATGGCCACCTCCGGTGATTCCGGAGGAAATCTTTTGTAAGGGGTCCTTTTTTGTTTTTTTTTTTTGTTGGGCCCAAGGGTCCAATTCAGCTGAAGAAAGAATCTTCAAGGAGTCTTCAGGGATTCTTCGGTGAAGATATCGGCGCCAATACGAAGACTATCATTTTCTCAAACTAGAGCATAGTCATTCATGTAATGATGGCCACCTACAGCGATTCCGGAGGAAATCTTTGGTAAGGGGTCCCTTTTTTTTTTTGTGGGCCCAGGGGTCCAATTCAGCTGAAGAAAGAATCTTCAAGGAGTCTTCAGGGATTCTTCGGTGAAGATTTTGGCACCAATACGAAGACTATCATTTTCTCAAACTAGAGCATAGTCATTCATGTAATGATGGCCACCTCCGGCGATTCCGGAGGAAATGTTTAGTAAGGGGTCCTTTATTGTGTTTGTTTGTGGGGCCCAGGGGTCCAATTCAGCTGAAGAATGAATCTTCAAGGAGTCTTCAGGGATTCTTCGGTGAAGATTTTGGCGCCAATACGAAGACTATCATTTTCTCAAACTAGAGCATAGTCATTCATGTAATGATGGCCACCTCCGGCGATTCCGGAAGATATCTTTGGTAAGGGGTCCTTTTTTGGTTTTGTTTTTTTTTGTGGGCCCCAGGGGTCCAATTCAGCTGAAAAAAGAATCTTCAAAGAGTCTTCAGGGATTCTTCGGTGAAGATTTTGGAGCCAATACGAAGACTATCATTTTCTCAAACTAGAGCATAGTCATTCATGTAATGATGGCCACCTCCGGCGATTCCGGAGGAAATCTTTGGTAAGGGGTCCTTTTTTATTTTTTTTTGTGGGGACCAGGGGTCCAATTCAGCTGAAGAAAGAATCTTCAAGGAGTCTTCAGTGATTTTTCGGTGAAGATTTTGGCGCCAATACGAAGACTATCATTTTCTCAAACTAGAGCATAGTCATTCATCTAATGATGGCCACCTCCGTCGATTCCGGAGGAAATCTTTGGTAAGAGGTCCTTTTTTGTTTTTTTTTTGTGGGGACCAGGGGTCCAATTCAGCTGAAGAAAGAATCTTCAAGGAGTCTTCAGCGATTTTTCGGTGAAGATATTGGCACCAATACGAAGACTATCATTTTCTCAAACTAGAGCATAGTCATTCATGTAATGATGGCCACCTCCGGCGATTCCGGAGGAAATCTTTTGTAAGGGGTCCTTTTTTGTTTTTTTTTTTGTGGGCCCAGGGGTCCAATTCAGCTGAAGAAAGAATCTTCAAGGAGTCTTCAGGGATTCTTCGGTGAAGATTTTGGCGCCAATACGAAGACTATCATTTTCTCAAACTAGAGCATAGTCATTCATGTAATGATGGCCACCTCCGGCGATTCCGGAGGAAATCTTTGGTAAGGGGTCCCTTTTTTTTTTTTGTGGGCCCAGGGGTCCAATTCAGCTGAAGAAAGAATCTTCAAGGAGTCTTCAGGGATTCTTCGGTGAAGATTTTGGCACCAATACGAAGACTATCATTTTCTCAAACTAGAGCATAGTCATTCATGTAATGATGGCCACCTCCGGCGATTCCGGAGGAAATCTTTGGTAAGGGGTCCTTTTTTGGGTTTGTTTGTGGGGCCCAGGGGTCCAATTCAGCTGAAGAATGAATCTTCAAGGAGTCTTCAGGGATTCTTCGGTGAAGATTTTGGCGCCAATACGAAGACGATCATTTTCTCAAACTAAAGCATAATCGTTCATGTAATGATGGCCACCTCCGTCGATTCCGGAGGAAATCTTTGGTAAGGGGTCCTTTTTTGGGTTTGTTTGTGGGGCCCAGGGGTCCAATTCAGCTGAAGAATGAATCTTCAAGGAGTCTTCAGGGATTCTTCGGTGAAGATTTTGGCGCCAATACGAAGACGATCATTTTCTCAAACTAAAGCATAATCGTTCATGTAATGATGGCTACCTCCGGCCATTCCGGAGGAAATCTTTGGTATGGGGTCCTTTTTTTGGGGGGGGGTGTTCCAGGGGTCCAATTCAGCTGAAGAAAGAATCTTCAAGGAGTCTTCAGGGATTCTTTGGTGAAGATTTTGGCGCCAATACGAAGACTATCATTTTCTCAAACTAAAGCATAATCGTTCATGTAATGATGGCCACCTCCGTCGATTCCGGAGGAAATATTTGGTAAGGGGTCCTTTTTTGTTTTTGTTTTTTTGTGGGGCCCAGGGGTCTAATTCAGCTGAAGAAAGAATCTTCAAGGAGTCTTCAGGGATTCTTCGGTGAAGATTTTGGCGCTTATACAAAGACTATTATTTTCTCAAACTAGAGCATAGTCATTCATGTAATGATGGCCACCTCGGGCGATTCCGGAGTAAATCTTTGGTAAGGGGTACTTTTTTTTTTTTTGTGGGTTCCAGGGGTCCAATCCAGCTAGAGAAAGAACCTTCAAGGAGTCTTCAGTGATTTTTCGGTGAAGATTTTGGCACCAATACGAAGACTATCATTTTCTCAAACTAGAGCATAGTCATAAAGGCTACCAGCTATATAAATGGTAGAAATTACCCTGGAAATTGAAAAATGACACCTGTTATACTGCTGAAGAAAGAGTCTTCAAGGAGTCTTCAGGGAATCTTGTGTGAGGATTTTGGAGCCAATATGAAGACTATCAATTTCTCAAACTAGAGCATAGTCATTAATGTAATGATGGCCATCTCCGGCGATTCCGGAGGAAATGTTTGGTAAGGGGTCCTTTTTTTTTTTTTTTTTTTTTTTGAGGGGCCCAGGGGTCCAATTCAGCTAAAGAAAGAATCTTCAAGTAGTCTTCAGGGATTCTTCGGTGAAGATTTTGGCACCAATACGAAGACTATCATTTTCTCAAGCTAGAGCATAGTCATTCATGTAATGATGGCCACCTCCGGCGATTCCGGAGGAAATCTTTGGTAAGGGGTCCTTTTTTGGGTTTGTTTGTGGGGCCCAGGGGTCCAATTCAGCTGAAGAAAGAATCTTCAAAGAGTCTTCAGGGATTCTTCGGTGAAGATTTTGGAGCCAATACGAAGACTATCATTTTCTCAAACTAGAGCATAGTCATTCATGTAATGATGGCCACCTCCGGCGATTCCGGAGGATATCTTTGGTAAGGGGTCCTTTTTTGGTTTTTGTTTTTTTGTGGGCCCCAGGGGTCCAATTCAGCTGAAGAAAGAATCTTCAAGAAGTCTTCAGGGATTCTTCGGTGAAGATTTTGGAGCCAATACGAAGACTATCATTTTCTCAAACTAGAGCATAGTCATTCATGTAATGATGGCCACCTCCGGCGATTCCGGAGGAAATCTTTGGTTAGGGGTCCTTTTTTTTTTGTTTTTTTTTTGTGGGGCCCAGGTGTCCAATTCAGCTGAAGAAACAATCTTCAAGGAGTCTTCAGCGATTTTTCGGTGAAGATTTTGGCGCCAATACGAAGACTATCATTTTCTCAAACTAGAGCATAGTCATTCATGTAATGATGGCCACCTCCGGCGATTCCGGAGGATATCTTTGGTAAGGGGTCCTTTTTTGTTTTTTTTGTTTTTTTTTTTTGTGGGGCCCAGGGGTCCAATTCAGCTGAAGAAAGAATCTTCAAGAAGTCTTCAGGGATTCTTCGGTGAAGATTTTGGAGCCAATACGAAGACTATCACTTTCTCAAACCAGAGCATAGTCATTCATGTAATGATGGCCACCTCCGGCGATTCCGGAGGAAATCTTTGGTAAGGGGTCCTTTTTTGGGTTTGTTTGTGGGGACCAGGGGTCCAATTCAGCTGAAGAAAGAATCTTCAAGGAGTCTTCAGCGATTTTTCGGTGAAGATTTTGGCGCCAATACGAAGACTATCATTTTCTCAAACTAGAGCATAGTCATTCATGTAATGATGGCCACCTCCGGCGATTCCGGAGGAAATCTTTTGTAAGGAGTCCTTTTTTGTTTTTTTTTTGTGGGGCCCAGGGGTCCAATTCAGCTGAAGAAAGAATCTTCAAGGAGTCTTCAGGGATTCTTCGGTGAAGATTTTGGCACCAATACGAAGACTATCATTTTCTCAAACTAGAGCATAGTCATTCATGTAATGATGGCCACCTCCGGCGATTCCGGAGGAAATCTTTGGTAAGGGGTCCTTTTTTGGGTTTGTTTGTGGGGCCCAGAGGTCCAATTCAGCTGAAGAAAGAATCTTCAAGGAGTCTTCAGGGATTCTTCGGTGAAGATTTTGGCGCCAATACGAAGACTATCATTTTCTCAAACTAGAGTATAGTCATTTATGTAATGATGGCCACCTCTGGCGATTCCGGAGGAAATCTTTGGTAAGGGGTCCTTTTTTGTTTTTTTTTTTTGTGGGGCCAAGGGGTCCAATACAGGTGAAGAAAGAATCGTCAAAGAGTCTTCAGGGATTCTTCGGTGAAGATTTTGGAGCCAATACGAAGACTATCATTTTCTCAAACTAGAGCATAGTCATTCATGTAATGATGGCCACCTCCGGCGATTCCGGAGGAAATCTTTGGTAAGGGGTCCTTTTTTGTTTTTTGTTTTTTTTTGTGGGGCCCAGGGGTCCAATTCAGCTGAAGAAATAATCTTCAAGGAGTCTTCAAGGATTCTTCGGTGAAGATTTTGGCGCCAATACGAAGACTATCATTTTCTCAAACTAGAGCATAGTCATTCATGTAATGATGGCCACATCCGGCGATTCCGGAGGAAATCTTTGGTAAGGGGTCCTTTTTTTTTTGTGGGGCCCAGGGGTCTAATTCAGCTGAAGAAAGAATCTTCAACGAGTCTTCAGGGATTCTTCGGTGAAGATTTTGCGCCAATACGAAGACTATCATTTTCTCAAACTAGAGCATAGTCATTCATGTAATGATGGCCACCTCCGGCGATTCCGGATTAAATCTTTGGTAAGGGGTCTTTTTTTTTTGTGGGGCCCAGGGGTCCAATTCAGCTGAAGAAAGAATCTTCAAGGAGTCTTCAGGCATTCTTCGGTGAAGATTTTGCGCCAATACGAAGACTATCATTTTCTCAAACTAGAGCATAGTCATTCATGTAATGATGGCCACTTCCGGCGATTCTGGAGGAAATCTTTGGTAAGGGGTGCTTTTTTGGGTTTGTTTGTGGGGGCCCAGAAGTCCAATTCAGCTGAAGAATGAATCTTCAAGGAGTCTTCGGGGATTCTTCGGTGAAGATTTTGGCACCAATACGAAGACTATCATTTTCTCAAACTAGAGCATAGTCATTCATGTAATGATGGCCACCTCCGGCGATTCCGGAGGAAATCTTTGGTAAGGGGTCCTTTTTTTTTTTTTTTTTGTGGGGCCAAGGGGTCCAATTCAGCTGAAGAAAGAATCTTCAAGGAGTCTTCAGGGATTCTTCGGTGAAGATTTTGGCACCAATACGAAGACTATCATTTTCTCAAACTAGAGCATAGTCATTCATGTAATGATGGCCACCTCCGGTGATTCCGGAGGAAATCTTTGGTAAGGGGTACTTTTTTGGGTATGTTTGTGGGGCCCAGGGGACCAATTCAGCTGAAGAAAGAATCTTCAAGGAGTCTTCAGGGATTCTTCGGTGAAGATTTTGGGGCCAATACGATGACTATCATTTTCTCAAACTAGAGCATAGTCATTCATATAATAATGGCCACCTCCGGCGATTCCGGAGGAAATCTTTGGTAAGGAGTCCTTTTTTGTTTTAATTTTTTTTTTGGGGGGGGCCCAGGGGTCCAATTCAACTGAAGAAAGAATCTTTAAGGAGTCTTCAGGGATTCTTCGGTGAAGATTTTGGAGCCAATACGAAGACTCATTTTCTCAAACTAGAGCATAGTCATTCATGTAATGATGGACACCTCCGGCGATTCCGAAGGAAATCTTTGGTAAGGGGCCCTTTTTTTTTTTTTGTGGGGACCAGGGGTCCAATTCAGCTGAAGACAGAATCTTCAAGGAGTCTTCAGGGATTCTTCGGTGAAGATTTTGGCGCCAATACGAAGACTATCATTTTCTCAAACTTGAGCATAGTCAGTCATGTAATGATGGCCACCTCCGGCGATTCCGGAGGAAATCTTTGGTAAGGAGTCCTTTTTTGTTTATTTTTTTTTTGTGGGGCCCAGGGGTCCAATTCAGCTAGAGAGAGAAACTTCACGGAGTCTTCACGGATTCTTCGGTGAAGATTTTGGCACCAATACGAAGACTATCATTTTCTCAAACTACAGCATAGTCATTCATGTAATGATGGGCACCTCCGGCGATTCCGGAGGAAATCTTTGGTAAGGGGTCCTTTTTTGGGTTTTTTTGTGGGGCCCAGGGGTCCAATTCAGCTGAAGAAAGAATCTTCAAAGAGTCTTCAGGGATTCTTCGGTGAAGATTTTGGAGCCAATACGAAGACTATCATTTTCTCAAACTAGAGCATAGCCATTCATGTAATGATGGCCACCTCCGGCGATTCCGGAGGAAATCTTTGGTAAGGGGTACTTTTTTGTTTTTTTGTTTTTTTTGTGGGGCCCATGGGGTCCAATTCAGCTGAAGAAAGAATCTACAAGAAGTCTTCAGGGATTCTTCGGTGAAGATTTTGGCGTCAATACGAAGACTATTATTTTCTCAAACTAGAGCATAGTCATTCATGTAATGATGGCCACCTCCGGCGATTCCGGAGGAAATCTTTGGTAAGGGGTCATTTTTTTTTTTTTTTTTTGTGGGGACCAGGGGTCCAATTCAGCTGAAGAAAGAATCTTCAAAGAGTCTTCAGCGATTTTTCGGAGAAAATTTTGGCGCCAATACGAAGACTATCATTTTCTCAAACTAGAGCATAGTCATTCATGTAATGATGGCCACCTCCGGCGATTCCGGAGGAAATCTTTGGTAAGGGGTCCTTTTTTTTTTTTTTTTGTGGGGCCCAGGGGTCCAATTTAGCTGAAGAAATAATCTTCATGGAGTCTTCAGGGATTCTTCGGTGAAGATTTTGGCGCCAATACTAAGACTATTATTTTCTCAAACTAGAGCATAGTCATAAAGGCTACCAGCTATATAAATGGTAGAAATTACCCTTGAAATTGAAAAATGACACCTGTTATACTGCTGAAGAAAGAGTCTTCAAGGAGTCTTCAGGGAATCTTGGGTGAGGATTTTGGAGCCAATATGAAGACTATCATTTTCTAAAACTAGAGCATAGTCATTCATGTAATGATGGCCACCTCCGGCGATTCCGGAGGAAATCTTTGGTAAGGGGTCCTTTTTTGTTTTTTTTTTTGTGGGGCCCAGGGGTCCAATTCAGCTGAAGAAAGAATCTTCAAAGAGTCTTCAGGGATTCTTCGGTGAAGATTTTGGAGCCAATACGAAGACTATCATTTTCTCAAACTAGAGCATAGTCATTCATGTAATGATGGCCACCTCCGGCGATTCCGGAGGAAATCTTTGGTAAGGGGTCCTTTCTTTTTTTTTTTTGTGGGGCCCAGGGGTCCAGTTCAGCTGAAGAAAGAATCTTCAAGGAGTCTTCAGGGATTCTTCGGTGAAGATTTTGGCGCCAATACGAAGACAATAATTTTCTCAAACTAGAGCATAGTCATTCATGTAATGATGGCTAGCTCCGGCGATTCCTGAGGAAATCTTTGGTAAGGGGTCCTTTTTTTGGGGGGGGGGGTTCCAGGGGTCCAATTCAGGTGAAGAAAGAATCTTCAAGGAGTCTTCAGGAATTCTTCGGTGAAGATTTTGGCGCCAATACGAACACTATCATTTTCTCAAACTAGAGCATAATTGTTCATGCAATGATGGCCACCTCCGGCGACTCCGGAGGAAATCTTTGGTAAGGGGTCCTTTTTTTTTTTTTTTTTTGTGGGGCCCAGGGGTCCAGTTCAGCTGAAGAAAGAATCTTCAAGGAGTCTTCAGGGATTCTTTGGTGAAGATTTTGGCGCCAATACGAAGACTATCATTTTCTCAAACTAGAGCATAGTCATTCATGTAATGATGGCCACCTCCGGCAATTCCGGAGAAAATCTTTGGTAAGGGGTCCTTTTTTGTTTTTTTTTTTGTGGCGCCCAGGGGTCCAATTCAGCTGAAGAAAGAATCTTCACGGAGTCTTCAGGGATTCTTCGGTGAATATTTTGGAGCCAATACGAAGACTATCATTTTCTCAAACTAGAGCATAGTCATTCATGTAATGATGGCCACCTCCGGCAATTCCGGAGAAAATCTTTGGTAAGGGGTCCTTTTTTGTTTTTTTTTTGTGGCGCCCAGGGGTCCAATTCAGCTGAAGAAAGAATCTTCACGGAGTCTTCAGGGATTCTTCAGTGAAGATTTTCGCGCCAATACTAAGACTATCATTTGCGTAGAACAAACTTGTGCAAGTTGCATAGAACAAACTTGTGCCAGTTATCTAGAAGAAACTTGTGCCTGTTGCGTCAAACAAACTTGTGCCAGTTGCATCGAACAAACTTGTGCCAGTTACGGCGAACAAACTTGTGCCAGTTTCGTCGAGAAAACTTGTGCCAGTTGCCTCAAATAAACTTGTGCCAGTTGCGTCAAACAAACTTGTGCCAGTTGCATCAAACAAACTTGTACCAGTTGCGTCAAACAAACTTGTTCCAGTTGCGTCAAACAAACTTGTTCCAGTTGCGTCAAACAAACTTGTGCCAGTTGCGTCAAACAAACTTGTGCCAGTTGCGTCTAACAAACTTGTGCCAGTTGCGTGAAAAAAACTTGGGCCAGTTTCGTCGAACAAACTTGTGCCAGTGGCATCCAACAAACTTGTGCCAGTCGCGTAGAACAAACTTGTGCCAGTTGCGTCAAACAAACATGTGCCAGTTGCGTAGAACAAACTTGTGCCAGTTGCGTCAAACAAACTTGTACCAGTTGCGTCAAACAAACTTGTGCCAATTGGTTCGAATTGGTAGAACAAACTGGTGCCAGTTGCATCAAACAAACTTATGCCAGTTGCGTAAAACAAACTAGTGCCAGTTGCATAGAACAAACTTGTGACAGTTGAGTAGAACAAACTTGTGCCAATTGCGTCAAACAAACTTGTGCCAGTTGCGTCGAACAAACTTGTGCCAGTTGCGTCAAACAAACTTGTGCCAGTTGCGTCGAACAAACTTGTGCCAGTTGCGTCAAACAAACTTGTGCCAGTTACGGCGAACAAACTTGTGCCACTTGCGTCTAGAAAACTTGTGCCTGTTGCGTCAAATAAACTTGTGCCAGTTGTGTCAAACAAACTTGTGCCAGTTACGGCGAACAAACTTGTGCTAGTTGCGTCGAGAAAAGTTGTGCCAGTTGCGTCAAATAAACTTGTGCCAGTTGCGTCAAACAAACTTGTGCCAGTTGCGTCAAACAAATTTGTGCCAGTTGCGTCAAACAAACTTGTACCAGTTGCGTCAAACAAACTTGTGCCAATTCATTCGAAAAAACTTGTGCCAGTTGCGTTGAACAAACTTGTGCCAGTTGCGTCTAACAAACTTGTGCCAGTTGCGTCAAACAAACTTGTGCCAGTTGCGTCAAAAAAACTTGGTCCAGTTGCGTCAAACAAGCTTGTGCCAGTGGCATCGAACACACTAGTACCAGTTGCGTAGAACAAACTTATGCCAGTTGCGTCAAGCAAACTTGTGCCAGTTGCGTAGAACAAACTTGTGCCAGTTGCGTAGAACAACCTTGTGCCATTTGCGTTGAACAAACTTGTACCAGTTGCGTAGAACAAAGTTTTGCCAGTTGCGTCAAACAAACTTATGCAAGTTGCGTAGAACAATCTAGTGCCGGTTGCATAGAACAAACTTGTGCCAGTTGCATAGAACAAACTTGTGCCAATTGCGTCAAACAAACTTGTGCCAGTTGCGTCTAAGAAACTTGTGCCAGTTGCGTCAAACAAACTTGTGCCAGTTGCGTCAAACAAACTTGTGCCAGTTATGGCGAACAAACTTGTGCCACTTGCGTTGAGAAAACTTGTGCCAGATGCGTCAAATAAACTTGTGCCAGTTGCTATAAACTTGTGCCAGTTGCGTCAAACAAACTTGTGCCAGTTGCGTCAAACAAACTTGTGCCAATTGAGTCGAAAAAACTTGTGCCAGTTGCGTCGAACAAACTTGTGCCAGTTGCGTCGAACAAACTTGTGCTAGTTGCGTCAAACAAACTTGGGCCAGTTGCGTTGAATAAACTTGTGCCAGTTGCATCGAACAAACTAGTGCCGGTTGCATAGAACAAACTTGTGCCAGTTGCGTCAAACAAACTTGTGCCAGTTGCGTAGAACAAACTTGTGCCAGTTGCGTAGAACAACCTTATGCCAGTTGCGTCAAACAAACTTTTGCCAGTTGCATCAAACAAACTTGTGCCAGTTGCGTCGAACAAACTTGTGCCAGTTGTGTCAAACAAACTTGTGCCAGATGGGTCGAACAAACTTGTGCCAGTTACGTTAAACAAACTTGTACCAGTTGCGTCGAACAAACTTGTGCCAGTTGCGTCGAACAAACTTGTGCCAGTTGCGTCGAACAATCTTGCACCAGTTCCGTCGAACAAACTTGTGCCAGTTGCGTCGAACAAACTTGTGCCAGTTGTGTCAAACAACCTTGTTACAGTTACGTAGAACAAACATGTGCCAGTTGCGTCAAACAAATATGTGCCAGTTGCATAGAACAAACTTGTGCCAGATGCATAGAACAAACTTATGCCATTTGCGTAGAACAAACTTGTGCCAGTTGTGTCAAACAAACTTGTGCCAGTTGTGTACAACAAACTTGTAAGTGTTGCGTAGAACAAACTTGTGCCAGTTGCGTAGAACAAACTTGTGCCAGTTGCGTAGAACAAACTTGTGCCAGTTGCGTCAAACAAACTTGTGCCAGTTGCATAGAACAAATTTGTGCCAGTTGCATAGAATAAACTTGTGCCAGTTGCGTCAAATAAACTTGTGCCAGTTGAGTCAAACAAACTTGTGCCAGTTGCGTCGAACAAAATTGTGCCAGTTGCGTCGAACAAACTTGTGTCAGTTGCGTCGAACAAACTTGTGCCAGTTGCGTAGAACAAACTTGTGCCAGTTGCGTCGAACAAACTTGTGTCAGTTGCGTCAAACAAACTTGTGCCAGTTGCAACAAACAAACTTGTGCCAATTGAGTCGAAAAAACTTGTGCCAGTTGCGTCAAACAAACTTGTGCCAGTTGCGTCTAACAAACTTGTGCCAGTTGCGTCAAACAAACTTGTGCCAGTTGCGTCGAACAAACTTGTGCCAGTTGCGTAGAACAAACTTGTGCCAGTTGCGTCAAACAAACTTGTGCCAGTTGCGTAGAACAAACTTGTGTCAGTTGCGTAGAAGAAACTTGTGCCAGTTGCGTCAAACAAACTTGTGCCAGTTGCGTCAAACATACTTGTGCCAGTTGGTTCAAACAAACTTATGCCAGTTGCGTCCAACAAACTTGTACCAGTTGCGTCAAACAAACTTGTGACAGTTGCGTCAAACAAACTTGTGCCAGTTGCGTAGAACAAACTTGTGCCAGTTGCGTCAAACAAACTTATGCCAGTTGCATAGAAGAAAGTAGTGCCAGTTGCATAGAACAAATTTGTGCCAGTTGCGTAGAACAACATTGTGCCAGTTGCGTCAAACAAACTTGTGACAGTAGCGTCGAACAAACTTGAGCCAGTTGCGTCGAACAAACTTGTGCCAGTTGCGTCAAACAAACTTGTGCCAATTGAGTCGAAAAAACTTGTGCCAGTTGCGTCGAACAAACTTGTGCCAGTTGCGTCTAACAAACTTGTGCCGGTTGCGCCAAACAAACTTGTGCCAGTTGCGTCGAACAAACTTGTGCCAGTTGCATTGAACAAACTTGTGCCAGTTGCGTAGAACAAACTTGTGCCAGTTACGTCAAACAAACTTGTGCCAGTTGCGTAGAACAAACTTGTGCCAGTTGCGTAGAACAACCTTGTGCCAGTTGCGTAGAACAAACTTGTGCCAGTTGCGTAGAACAACCTTGTGCCAGTTGCGTCAAACAAACTTGTGCCAGTTGCGTCAAACAAACTTGTGCCAGTTGCGTGGAACAAACTTGTGCCAGTTGTGTCAAACAAACTTGTGCCAGTTGGTTCGAACAACCTTGTGCCAGATGCATAGAACAAACTTGTGCCAGTTGCGTCCAACAAACTTGTGCCAGTTGCGTCAAACAAACTTGTGCCAGTTGCGTCGAACAAACTTGTGCCAGTTGCGTCAAACAAACTTGTGCCAGTTGCATAGAACAAACTAGTGCCAGTTGCATAGAACAAACTTGTGCCAGTTGCGTAGAAAAAACTTGTGCCAGTTGCGTCAAACAAACTTGTGCCAGTTGCGTCGAACAAACTAGTGATAGTTGCGTGAAGAAACTTGTGCCAGTTGCATCAAACAAACATGTGCCAGTTGCATCAAACAAACATGTGCCAGTTGCGTCGAACAAACTTGTGCCAGATATGGCGAAAAAACTTGTGCAAGTTGCGTCGAGAAAACTTGTGCCAGTTGCGTCAAAAAAAACTTGTGCCTCTTGCGTCAAACAAACTTGTGCCAGTTGCATCAAACAAACTTTTACCAATTGAGTCGAAAAAACTTGTGCCGGTTACGTCGAACAAACTTGTGCCAGTTGCGTCTAACAAACTTGTGCCAGTTGCCTCGAACAAACTTGTGCCAGTTGCGTCAAACAAACTTGTGCCAGTTGCGTAGAACAAACTTGTGCCCGTTGCGTCAAACAAACTTGTGCCAGTTGCGTAGAACAAACTTGTGCCAGTTACGTAGAAGAACCTTGTGGCAGTTGCGTCAAACAAACTTGTGCCAGTTGCGTCAAGCAAACTTGTGCCAGTTGCGTTAAACAAACTTGTGCCAGTTGCATCAAACAAACTTTTGCCAGTTGCGTCGAACAAACTTGTGCCAGTTGCGTCGAAAAAACTTGCGCCAGTTGCGTCGAACAAACTTGTGCCAGCTGTGTTGAACAAACTTCTGCCAATTGTGTCAAACAAACTTGTGTCAGTTGCGTAGAAAAAACTTGTGCCAGTTGCGTCGAACAAACTTGTGTCAGTTGGGTAGAACAAATTTGTGCCAGTTGCGTCAAACAAACTTGTGCCAGTTGCGTAGAACAAACTAGTGCCAGTTGCATAGAACAAACTTGTGCCAGATGCGTAGAACAAACTTGTGCCAGTTGTGTAGAACAAACTTGTGCCAGTTGCATAGAACAAACTTGTGCCAGTTATGTAGAACAAACTTGTGCCAGTTGCATTAAATAAACTTGTGCCAGTTGTGTCAAACAAACTTGTGCCAGGTACGGCGAACAAACTTGTGCCAGTTTCGTCGAAAAAACTTGTGCCAGTTGCGTCAAATAAACTTGTGCCATTTGCGTCAAACAAACTTGTGCCAATTGCGTTAAACAAACTTGTGCCAGTTGCGTCAAACAAACTTGTTCCAGTTGCGTCAAACAAAATTGTGCCAGTTGCGTCGAACAAACTTGTGCCAGTTAGTTCGAAGAAACTTGTGCCAGTTGCGTCCAACAAACTTGTGCCAGTTGCGTCAAACAAACTTGTGCCAGTTGCGTCAAACAAACTTGTGCCAGTTGCGTCGAACAAACTTGTGCCAGTTGTGTCAAACAAACTTGTGCCAGTTGGTTCGAACAACCTTGTGCCAGTTGCGTAGAACAAACTTGTGCGAGTTGCGTCAAACAAATTTGTGCCAGTTGCGTCGAACAAACTTGTGCCAGTTGCGTAGAACAAACTTGTGCCAGTTGCGTCAAACAAACTTATGCCAGTTCCATAGAACAAACTAGTGCCAGTTGCATAGAACAAACTTGTGCCAGTTGCGTAGAACAAACTTGTGCCAGTTGCGTCAAACAAACTTGTGCCAGTTGCGTCGAACAAACTAGTGCCAGTTGCGTGAAGAAACTTGTGCCAGTTGTTCAAACAAACATGTGCCAGTTGCGTCGAACAAACTTGTGCCAGATATGGCGAACAAACTTGTGCAAGTTGCGTCGAGAAAACTTGTGCCAGTTGCGTCAAAAAAAACTTGTGCCAGTTGCGTCAAACAAACTTGTGCCAGTTACGTCAAACAAACTTGTGCCTCTTGCGTCAAACAAACTTGTGCCAGTTGCATCAAACAAACTTGTACCAATTGAGTCGAAAAAACTTGTGCCTGTTACGTCGAACAAACTTGTGCCAGTTGCGTCTAACAAACTGGTGCCAGTTGCGTCGAACAAACTTGTGCCAGTTGCTTCAAACAAACTTGTGCCAGTTGCGTAGAACAAACTTGTGCCCGTTGTGTCAAACAAACTTGTGCCAGTTGCGTAGAACAAACTTGTGCCAGTTGCGTAGAAGAACCTTGTGGCAGTTGCGTCAAACAAACTTGTGCCAGTTGCGTCAAACAAACTTGTGCCAGTTGAATCAAACAAACATGTGCCAGTTGCGTCGAACAAACTTGTGCCAGATATGGCGAACAAACTTGTGCAAGTTGCGTCGAGAAAACTTGTGCCAGTTGCGTCAAAAAAAACTTGTGCCAGTTGCGTCAAACAAACTTGTGCCAGTTACGTCAAACAAACTTGTGCCTCTTGCGTCAAACAAACTTGTGCCAGTTGCATCAAACAAACTTGTACCAATTGAGTCAAAAAAACTTGTGCCTGTTACGTCGAACAAACTTGTGCCAGTTGCGTCTAACAAACTGGTGCCAGTTGCGTCGAACAAACTTGTGCCAGTTGCTTCAAACAAACTTGTGCCAGTTGCGTAGAACAAACTTGTGCCCGTTGTGTCAAACAAACTTGTGCCAGTTGCGTAGAACAAACTTGTGCCAGTTGCGTAGAAGAACCTTGTGGCAGTTGCGTCAAACAAACTTGTGCCAGTTGCGTCAAACAAACTTGTGCCAGTTGCGTTAAACAAACTTGTGCCAGTTGCATCGAACAAACTTTTGCCAGTTGCGTCGAACAAACTTGTGCCAGTTGCGTCAAAAAAACTTGCGCCAGTTGCGTCGAACAAACTTGTGCCAGTTGCGTTGAACAAACTTCTGCCAATTGTGTCAAACAAACTTGTGTCAGTTGCGTAGAACAAACTTGTGCCAGTTGCGTCGAACAAACTTGTGTCAGTTGGGTAGAACAAATTTGTGCCAGTTGCGTCAAACAAACTTGTGCCAGTTGTGTAGAACAAACTAGTGCCAGTTGCATAGAACAAACTTGTGCCAGATGCGTAGAACAAACTTGTGCCAGTTGTGTAGAACAAACTTGTGCCAGTTGCATAGAACAAACTTGTGCCAGTTATGTAGAACAAACTTGTGCCAGTTGCGTTAAACAAACTTGTGCCAGTTGTGTCAAACAAACTTGTGCCAGTTACGGCGAACAAACTTGTGCCAGATTCGTCGAGAAAACTTGTGCCAGTTGCGTCAAATAAACTTGTGCCATTTGCGTCAAACAAACTTGTGCCTGTTGCGTCAAACAAACTTGTGCCAGTTGCGTCAAACAAACTTGTTCCAGTTGCGTCAAACAAACTTGTGCCAATTGAGTTGAAAAAACTTGTGCCAGTTGCGTCGAACAAACTTGTGCCAGTTGCGTCTAACAAACTTGTGCCAGTTGCGTCAAAAAAATTTGGGCTAGTTTCGTCAAACAAACTTGTGTCAGTGGCATCCAACAAACTTGTGCCAGTTGCGTAGAACAAACTTGTGCCAGTTACATCAAACAAACTTGTGCCAGTTGCATAGAGCAAACTTGTGCCAGTTGCGTAGAACAACCTTGTGCCAGTTGCGTCGAACAAACTTGTGCTAGTTTGTAGAACAAACTTGTGCCAGTTGCGTCAAACAAACTTATGCCAGTTGAATAAAAGGAACTAGTGCCTGTTGCTTAGAACAAACTTGTGACAGTTGAGTAGAACAAACTTGTGCCAATTGCGTCAAACAAACTTGTGCCAGTTCGTCGAACAAACTTGTGCCAGTTGCGTGGAAGAAACTTGTGCCAGTTGCGTCAAACAAACTTGTGCCAGTTGCGTCGAACAAACTTGTGCCAGTTGCGTCGAACAAACTTGTTCCAGTTACGGCGAACCAACTTGTGCCTCTTGCGTCGAGAAAACTTGTGCCAGTTGCGAAAAAATAAACTTGTGCCAGTTGCGTCAAAAAAACTTGTGCCAGTTACGGCGAACAAACTTGTGCCAGTTGCGTCGAGAAAAGTTGTGCCAGTTGCGTCAAATAAACTTGCGCCAGTTGCGTCAAACAAACTTGTGCCAGTTGCGTCAAACAAACTTGAGCCAGTTGCGTCAAACAAACTTGTGCCAATTGATTAAAAAAAACTTGTGCCAGTTGCGTTGAACAAACTTGTGCCAGTTGCGCCTAACAAACTTGTGCCAGTTGCGTCAAACAAACTTGTGCCAGTTGCGTCGAACAAACTTGTGCTAGTTGCATCGAACACACTAGTGCCAGTTGCATAGAACAAACTTGTGCCAGTTGCATCAAACAAACTTGTGCCAGTTGCGTAGAACAAACTTGCACCAGTTGCATCGAACAAACTTGTGCCAGTTGCGTTGAACAAACTTCTGCCAGTTGTGTCAAACAAACTTGTGCCAGTTGCGTCAAACAAACTTATGCCAGTTGCATAAAACAAACTAGTGCCAGTTGCATAGAACAAACTTGTTCCAGTTGAGTAGAACAAACTTGTGCCAATTGCGTCAAAAAAACTTGTGCCAGTTCGTCGAAGAAACTTCTGCCAGTTGCGTCGAAGAAACTTGTGCCAGTTGCGTCAAACAAACTTGTGCCAGTTGCGTCAAACAAACTTGTGCCAGTTGCGTCGAACAAACTTGTGCCAGTTACGGCGAACCAACTTGTGCCACTTGCGTCGAGAAAACTTGTGCCAGTTGCGTCAAATAAACTTGTGCCAGTTGCGTCAAACAAACTTGTGCCAGTTACAGCGAACAAACTTGTGCCAGTTGCGTCGAGAAAAGTTGTGCCAGTTGCGTCAAACAAACTTGTGATAGTTGCGTCAAACAATCTTGTGCCAGTTGCGTCAAACAAAACTGTGCCAGTTGCGTCAAACAAACTTGTGCCAATTGATTAAAAAAAACTTGTGCCAGTTGCGTTGAACAAACTTGTGCCAGTTGCGTCTAACAAACTTGTGCCAGTTGCGTCAAACAAACTTGTGCCAGTTGCGTCGAACAAACTTGTGCCAGTTGCATCGAACACACTAGTGCCAGTTGCATAGAACAAACTTGTGCCAGTTGCGTCAAACAAACTTGTGCCAGTTGCGTAGAACAAACTTGTACATGTTGCGTAGAACAACCTTGTGCCAGTTGCGTCAAACAAACTTGTGCCAGTTGTGTCAAACAAACTTGTGCCAGTTGGGTCGAACATACTTGTGCCAGTTACGTTAAACAAACTTGTTCCAGTTGCATCGAACAAACTTGTGCCAGTTGCGTCGAACAAACTTGTGCCAGTTGCGCTGAACAAACTTGCGCCAGTTACGTCGAACAAACTTGTGACAGTTGCGCCGAACAAACTTGTGCCAGTTGTGTCAAACAAACTTGTACCAGTTGCATCAAACAAACTTGTGCCAGTTGCGTCGAACAAACTTGTGCCAGTTGGGTAGAACAAACATGTGCCAGTTGTGTCAAACAAATTTGTGCCAGTTGCGTAGAACACACTAGTGCCAGTTACATAAAACAAACTTGTGCCAGATGGGTAGAAGAAACATTTGCCATTTGCGTAGAACAATCTTGTGCCAGTTGTGTCAAACAAACCTGTGCCAGTTGTGTACAACAAACTAGTAAGAGTTGCGTAGAACAAACTTGTGCCAGTTGTGTCGAACAAACTTGTGCCAGTTGCGTAGAACAAACTTGTACCAGTTGCGTCAAACAACCTTATGTCAGTTGCATAGAACAAACTAGTGCCAGTTGCATAGAACAGACTTGTGCCAGTTGCGTAGAACAAACTTGCGCCAGTTGCGTCAAACAACCTTGAGCCAGTTGCGTCGAACAACCTTGTGCCAGTTGCGTTGAAAAAACTTGTGCCAGTTGCGTCAAACAAACTTGTGCCAGATATGGCGAACAAACTTGTGCCAGTTGCTTCGAGAAAACTTGTGCCAGTTGCGTAAAAAAAAAACTTGTGCCAGTTGCGTCAAACAAACTTGTGCCAGTTGCATCAAACAAACTTGTGCCTCTTGCGTCAAACAAACTTGTGCCAGTTGCGGCAAACAAACTTGTACCAATTGAGTCGAAAAAACTTGTGCCAGTTACGTCGAACAAACTTGTGCCAGTTGCGTCTAACAAACTTGTGCCAGTTGCGTCAAACAAACTTGTGCCAGTTACGTCAAACAAACTTGTGCCAGTTGCGTCAAACAAACTTGTGCCAGTTGCGTCAAACAAACTTGTGCCAGTTGCGTAGAAGAACCTTGTGCCAGTTGCGTCAAACGAACTTGTGCCAGTTGCGTCAAAAAAACTTGTGCCAGTTGCGTCAAAGAAACTTGTGCCAGTTGCGTCAAACAAACTTGTGCCAGTTGGGTCGAACAGACTTGTGCCAGTTGCGTTAACCAAACTTGTGCCAGTTGCGTTAACCAAACTTGTGCCAGTTGCATCGAAAAAACTTTTGCCAGTTGTGTCGAACAAACTTGTGCCAGTTGCGTCGAACAAACTTGCGCCAGTTACGTCAAACAAACTTGTGCCAGTTGCGTTGAACAAACTTCTGCCAGTTGTGTCAAACAAACTTGTGTCAGTTGCGTAGAACAAACTTGTGCCAGTTGCGTCGAACAAACTTGTGTCAGTTGGGTAGAACAAACTTGTGCCAGTTGCGTCAAACAAACATGTCCCAGTTGCGTAAAACAAACTTGTGCCAGTTGCATAGAACAAACTTCTGCCAGATGAGTAGAACAAACTTGTGCCAGTTGCGTAGACCAAACTTGTGCCAGTTGCATAAAACAAACTTGTGCCAGTTATGTAGAACAAACTTGTGCCAGTTGCGTCGAACAAACTTGTGCCAGTTACGGCGAACAAACTTGTGCCAGTTTCGTCGAGAAAACTTTTGCCAGTTGTGTCAAATAAACTTGTGCCAGTTGCGTCAAACAAACTTGTGCCAGTTGCGTCAAACAAACTTGTGCCAGTTGCGTCAAACAAACTTGTTCCAGTTGCGTCAAACACACTTGTGCCAATTGAGTCGAAAAAACTTGTGCCAGTTGCGTCGAACAAACTTGTGCCAGTTGCGTCTAACAAACTTGTGCCAGTTGCGTCAGAAAAATTTGGGCCAGTTTCGTCAAACAAACTTGTGCCAGTGGCATCCAACAAACTTGTGCCAGTTGCGTCGAACAAACTTGTGAAAGTTGCGTCAAACAAACTTGTGCCAGTTGTGTAGAACAAACTTGTGCCAGTTGCGTAGAACAACCTTGTGCCAGTTGAGTCGAACAAACTTGTGCTAGTTGGTAGAACAAACTTGTGCCAGTTGCTTCAAACAAACTTATGCCAGTTGCGTAAAACAAACTAGTGCCAGTTACATAGAACAAACTTGTGCCAGTTGAGTAGAACAAACTTATGCCATTTGCATCAAACAATCTTGTGCTAGTTGCGTCGAACAAACTTGTGCCAGTTGCGTCGAAGAAACTTGTGCCAGTTGCGTCAAACAAACTTGTGCCAGTTGCGTCGAACAAACTTGTGCCAGTTGCGGCAAACAAACTTGTGCCAGTTACGGCGAACAAACTTGTGCCACTTGCGTCGAGAAAACTTGTGCCAGTTGCGTCAAATAAACTTGTGCCAGTTGCGTCAAACAAACTTGTGCCAGGTACGGCGAACAAACTTGTGCCAGTTGCGTCGAGAAAAGTTGTGCCAGTTGCGTCAAATAAACTTGTGCCAGTTGCGTCAAACAAACTTGTGCCAGTTGCATCAAACAAATTTGTGCCAGTTGCGTCAAACAAACTTGTGCCAGTTGCGTCAAACAAACTTGTGCCAATTGATTCGAAAAAACTTGTGCCAATTGAGTCGAAAAAACTTGTGCCAGTTGCGTTGAACAAACTTGTGCCAGTTGCGTCAAACAAACTTGTGCCAGTTGCGTCAAACAAACTTGTTCCAGTTGCGTCAAACAAACTTGTGCCAATTGAGTCGAAAAAACTTGTGCCAGTTGCGTCGAACAAACTTGTGCCAGTTGCGTCTAACAAACTTGTGCCAGTTGCGTCTAACAAACTTGTGCCAGTTGCGTCAAAAAAATTTGGGCCAGTTTCGTCGAACAAACTTGTGTCAGTGGCATCCAACAAACTTGTGTCAGTTGCGTAGAACAAACTTGTGCCAGTTGCATCAAACAAACTTGTGCCAGTTGCGTAGAACAAACTTGTGCCAGTTGCGTAGAACAACCTTGTGCCAGTTGCGTCGAACAAACTTATGCTAGTTTGTAGAACAAACTTGTGCCAGTTGCGTCAAACAAACTTATGCCAGTTGCATAAAACAAACTAGTGCCTGTTGCTTAGAACAAACTTGTGACAGTTGAGTAGAACAAACTTGTGCCAATTGCGTCAAACAAACTTGTGCCAGTTCGTCGAACAAACTTGTGCCAGTTGCGTGGAAGAAACTTGTGCCAGTTGCGTCAAACAAACTTGTGCCAGTTGCATCGAACAAACTTGTGCCAGTTGCGTCGAACAAACTTGTGCCAGTTACGGAGAACCTACTTGTGCCACTTGCGTCGAGAAAACTTGTGCCAGTTGCGAAAAAATAAACTTGTGCCAGTTGCGTCAAACAAACTTGTGCCAGTTACGGCGAACAAACTTGTGCCAGTTGCGTAAAAAAAAGTTGTGCCAGTTGCGTCAAATAAACTTGTGCCAGTTGCGTCAAAGAAACTTGTGCCAGTTGCGTCAAAGAAACTTGTGCCAGTTGCGTCAAACAATCTTGTGCCAGTTGCGTCAAACAAACTTGTGCCAATTGATTAAAAAAATCTTGTGCCAGTTGCGTTGAACAAACTTGTGCCAGTTGCGTCTAACAAACTTGTGCCAGTTGCGTCTAACAAACTTGTGCCAGTTGTGTCCCACAAACTTGTGCTAGTTGCATCGAACACACTAGTGCCAGTTGCATAGAACAAACTTGTGCCAGTTGCGTCAAAAAAACTTGTGCCAGTTGCGTCGAAAAAACTTGCACCAGTTGCACCGAACAAACTTGTGCCAGTTGCGTTGAACAAACTTCTGCCAATTGTGTCAAACAAACTTGTGCCAGTTGCGTCAAACAAACTTATGCCAGTTGCATAAAACAAACTAGTGCCAGTTGCATAGAACAAACTTGTTCCAGTTGAGTAGAACAAACTTGCGCCAGTTCCGTCGAACAAACTTGTGACAGTTGCGCCGAACAAACTTGTGCCAGTTGTGTCAAACAAACTTGTACCAGTCGCATCAAACAAACTTGTGCCAGTTGCGTCGAACAAATTTGTGCCAGTTGGGTAGAACAAACATGTGCCAGTTGTGTCAAACAAATTTGTGCCAGTTGCGTAGAACACACTAGTGCCAGTTACATAAAACAAACTTGTGCCAGATGGGTAGAAGAAACATTTGCCATTTGCGTAGAACAAACTTGTGCCAGTTGTGTCAAACAAACCTGTGCCAGTTGTGTACAACAAACTAGTAAGAGTTGCGTAGAACAAACTTGTGCCTGTTGTGTCGAACAAACTTGTGCCAGTTGCGTAGAACAAACTTGTACCAGTTGCGTCAAACAAACTTATGTCAGTTGCATAGAACAAACTAGTGCCAGTTGCATAGAACAGACTTGTGCCAGTTGCGTAGAACAAACTTGTGCCAGTTGCGTCAAACAACCTTGTGCCAGTTGCGTCGAACAACCTTGTGCCAGTTGCGTTGAAAAAACTTGTGCCAGTTGCGTCAAACAAACTTGTGCCAGATATGGCGAACAAACTTGTGCCAGTTGCTTCGAGAAAACTTGTGCCAGTTGCGTAAAAAAAAACTTGTGCCAGTTGCGTCAAACAAACTTGTGCCAGTTGCATCAAACAAACTTGTGCCTCTTGCGTCAAACAAACTTGTGCCAGTTGCGGCAAACAAACTTGTACCAATTGAGTCGAAAAAACTTGTGCCAGTTACGTCGAACAAACTTGTGCCAGTTGCGTCTAACAAACTTGTGCCAGTTGCGTCAAACAAACTTGTGCCAGTTACGTCAAACAAACTTGTGCCAGTTGCGTCAAACAAACTTGTGCCAGTTGCGTCAAACAAACTTATGCCAGTTGCGTAGAAGAACCTTGTGCCAGTTGCGTCAAACGAACTTGTGCCAGTTGCGTCAAAAAAACTTGTGCCAGTTGCGTCAAAGAAACTTGTGCCAGTTGCGTCAAACAAACTTGTGCCAGTTGGGTCGAACAAACTTGTGCCAGTTGCGTTAACCAAACTTGTGCCAGTTGCGTTAACCAAACTTGTGCCAGTTGCATCGAACAAACTTTTGCCAGTTGTGTCGAACAAACTTGCGCCAGTTGCGTCGAACAAACTTGCGCCAGTTACGTCAAACAAACTTGTGCCAGTTGCGTTGAACAAACTTCTGCCAGTTGTGTCAAACAAACTTGTGTCAGTTGCGTAGAACAAACTTGTGCCAGTTGCGTCGAACAAACTTGTGTCAGTTGGGTAGAACAAACTTGTGCCAGTTGCGTCAAACAAACATGTCCCAGTTGCGTAAAACAAACTTGTGCCAGTTGCATAGAACAAACTTCTGCCAGATGAGTAGAACAAACTTGTGCCAGTTGCGTAGACCAAACTTGTGCCAGTTGCATAAAACAAACTTGTGCCAGTTATGTAGAACAAACTTGTGCCAGTTGCGTCGAACAAACTTGTGCCAGTTACGGCGAACAAACTTGTGCCAGTTTCGTCGAGAAAACTTTTGCCAGTTGTGTCAAATAAACTTGTGCCAGTTGCGTCAAACAAACTTGTGCCAGTTGCGTCAAACAAACTTGTGCCAGTTGCGTCAAACAAACTTGTTCCAGTTGCGTCAAACACACCTGTGCCAATTGAGTCGAAAAAACTTGTGCCAGTTGCGTCGAACAAACTTGTGCCAGTTACGTCTAACAAACTTGTGCCAGTTGCGTCAGAAAAATTTGGGCCAGTTTCGTCAAACAAACTTGTGCTAGTGGCATCCAACAAACTTGTGCCAGTTGCGTCGAACAAACTTGTGAAAGTTGCGTCAAACAAACTTGTGCCAGTTGTGTAGAACAAACTTGTGCCAGTTGCGTAGAACAACCTTGTGCCAGTTGAGTCGAACAAACTTGTGCTAGTTGGTAGAACAAACTTGTGCCAGTTGCTTCAAACAAACTTATGCCAGTTGCGTAAAACAAACTAGTGCCAGTTGCATAGAACAAACTTGTGCCAGTTGAGTAGAACAAACTTATGCCATTTGCATCAAACAATCTTGTGCTAGTTGCGTCGAACAAACTTGTGCCAGTTGCGTCGAAGAAACTTGTGCCAGTTGCATCAAACAAACTTGTGCCAGTTGCGTCGAAAAAACTTGTGCCAGTTGCATCGAACAAACTTGTGCCAGTTACGGCGAACAAACTTGTGCCACTTGCGTCGAGAAAACTTGTGCCAGTTGCGTCAAATAAACTTGTGCCAGTTGCGTCAAACAAACTTGTGCCAGGTACGGCGAACAAACTTGTGCCAGTTGCGTCGAGAAAAGTTGTGCCAGTTGCGTCAAATAAACTTGTGCCAGTTGCGTCAAACAAACTTGTGCCAGTTGCATCAAACAAACTTGTGCCAGTTGCATCAAACAAACTTGTGCCAGTTGCGTCAAACAAACTTGTGCCAATTGATTCGAAAAAACTTGTGCCAATTGAGTCGAAAAAACTTGTGCCAGTTGCGTTGAACAAACTTGTGCCAGTTGCGTCAAACAAACTTGTGCCAGTTGCATCAAACAAACTTGTGCCAGTTGCGTCAAACAAACTTGTGCCAATTGATTCGAAAAAACTTGTGCCAATTGAGTCGAAAAAACTTGTGCCAGTTGCGTTGAACAAACTTGTGCCAGTTGCGTCAAACAAACTTGTGCCAGTTGCGTCAAACAAACTTGTTCCAGTTGCGTCAAACAAACTTGTGCCAATTGAGTCGAAAAAACTTGTGCCAGTTGCGTCGAACAAACTTGTGCCAGTTGCGTCTAACAAACTTGTGCCAGTTGCGTCTAACAAACTTGTGCCAGTTGCGTCAAAAAAATTTGGGCCAGTTTCGTCGAACAAACTTGTGTCAGTGGCATCCAACAAACTTGTGCCAGTTGCGTAGAACAAACTTGTGCCAGTTGCATCAAACAAACTTGTGCCAGTTGCGTAGAACAAACTTGTGCCAGTTGCGTAGAACAACCTTGTGCCAGTTGCGTCGAACAAACTTATGCTAGTTTGTAGAACATACTTGTGCCAGTTGCGTCAAACAAACTTATGCCAGTTGCATAAAACAAACTAGTGCCTGTTGCTTAGAACAAACTTGTGACAGTTGAGTAGAACAAACTTGTGCCAATTGCGTCAAACAAACTTGTGCCAGTTCGTCGAACAAACTTGTGCCAGTTGCGTGGAAGAAACTTGTGCCAGTTGCGTCAAACAAACTTGTGCCAGTTGCATCGAACAAACTTGTGCCAGTTGCGTCGAACAAACTTGTGCCAGTTACGGAGAACGTACTTGTGCCACTTGCGTCGAGAAAACTTGTGCCAGTTGCGAAAAAATAAACTTGTGCCAGTTGCGTCAAACAAACTTGTGCCAGTTACGGCGAACAAACTTGTGCCAGTTGCGTAAAAAAAAGTTGTGCCAGTTGCGTCAAATAAACTTGTGCCAGTTGCGTCAAAGAAACTTGTGCCAGTTGCGTCAAAGAAACTTGTGCCAGTTGCGTCAAACAATCTTGTGCCAGTTGCGTTGAACAAACTTCTGCCAATTGTGTCAAACAAACTTGTGCCAGTTGCGTCAAACAAACTTATGCCAGTTGCATAAAACAAACTAGTGCCAGTTGCATAGAACAAACTTGTTCCAGTTGAGTAGAACAAACTTGTGCCAATTGCTTCAAAAAAACTTGTGCCAGTTCGTCGAACAAACTTGTGCCAGTTGCGTCGAAGAAACTTGTGCCAGTTGCCTCAAACAAACTTGTGCCAGTTGCCTCGAACAAACTTGTGCCAGTTGCGTCGAACAAACTTCTGCCAGTTACGGCGAACCAACTTGTGCCACTTGCGTCGAGAAAACTTGTGCCAGTTGCGTCAAATAAACTTGTGCCAGTTGCGTCAAACAAACTTGTGCCAGTTGCGTCAAACAAACTTGTGCCAGTTGCGTCAAACAAACTTGTGCCAATTGATTAAAAAAAACTTGTGCCAGTTGCGTTGAACAAACTTGTGCCAGTTGCGTCTAACAAACTTGTGCCAGTTGCGTCAAACAAACTTGTGCCAGTTGTGTCGAACAAACTTGTGCCAGTTGCATCGAACACACTAGTGCCAGTTGCATAGAACAAACTTGTGCCAGTTGCGTCAAACAAATTTGTGCCAGTTGCGTAGAACAAACTTGTACATGTTGCGTAGAACAACCTTGTGCGAGTTGCGTCAAACAAACTTGTGCCAGTTGTGTCAAACAAACTTGTGCCAGTTGGGTCGAACAAACTTGTGCCAGTTACGTTAAACAAACTTGTTCCAGTTGCGTCGAACAAACTTGTGCCAGTTGCGTCGAACAAACTTGTGCCGTTTGCGTCGAACCAACTTGCGCCAGTTGCGTCGAACAAACTTGTGCCAGTTGCTTAGAACAAACTTGTGCCAGATGTGTCAAACAAACTTGTGCCAGTTGCATCAAACAAACTTGTGCCAGTTGCGTCGAACAAACTTGTGCCAGTTGGGTAGAACAAACATGTGCCAGTTGTGTCAAACAAATTTGTGCCAGTTGCGTAGAACACACTAGTGCCAGTTGCATAGAACAAACTTGTGCCAGATGGGTAGAACAAACATTTGCCATTTGCGTAGAACAAACTTGTGCCAGTTGTGTCAAACAAACCTGTGCCAGTTGTGTACAACAAACTAGTAAGAGTTGCGTAGAACAAACTTGTGCCAGTTGTGTCGAACAAACTTGTGCCAGTTGCGTAGAACAAACTTGTGCCAGTTGCGTCAAACAAACTGATGCCAGTTGCATAGAACAAACTAATGCCAGTTGCATAGAACAAACTTGTGCCAGTTGCGTAGAACAAACTTGTGCCAGTGCGTTAAACAACCTTGTGCCAGTTGCGTAGAAAAAACTTGTGACAGTTGCGTAGAAGACCCTTGTGCCAGTTGCGTCAAACAAACTTGTGCCAGTTGCGTCAAACAAACTTGTGCCAGTTGCGTTAAAGAAACTTGTGCCAGTTGCATCGAACAAACTTTTCCCAGTTGCGTCGAACAAACTTGTGCCAGTTGCGTCGAACAAACTTGCGCCAGTTGCGTCGAACAAACTTGTGCCAGTTGCGTTGAACAAACTTCTGCCAATTGTGTCAAACAAACTTGTGCCAGTTGCGTCAAACAAACTTATGCCAGTTGCATAAAACAAACTAGTGCCAGTTGCATAGAACAAACTTGTTCCAGTTGAGTAGAACAAACTTGTGCCAATTGCGTCAAACAAACTTGTGCCAGTTCGTCGAACAAACTTGTGCCAGTTGCGTCGAAGAATCTTGTGCTAGTTGCGTCAAACAAACTTGTGCCAGTTGCCTCGAACAAACTTGTGCCAGTTGCGTCGAACAAACTTCTGCCAGTTACGGAGAACCAACTTGTGCCACTTGCGTCGAGAAAACTTGTGCCAGATGCGTCAAATAAACTTGTGCCAGTAGCGTCAAACAAACTTCTGCCAGTTACGGCGAACAAACTTGTGCCAGTTGAGTCGAGAAAAGTTTTGCCAGTTGTGTCAAACAAACTTGTGCCAGTTGCATCAAACAAACTTGTGCCAGTTGCGTCGAACAAACTTGCGCCAGTTGCGTCGAACAAACTTGTGCCAGGTGCGTTGAACAAACTTCTGCCAATTGTGTCCAACAAACTTGTGCCAGTTGCGTCAAACAAACTTATGCCAGTTGCATAAAACAAACTAGTGCCAGTTGCATAGAACAAACTTGTTCCAGTTGAGTAGAACAAACTTGTGCCAATTGCGTCAAACAAACTTGTGCCAGTTCGTCGAACAAACTTGTGCCAGTTGCGTCGAAGAATCTTTTGCTAGTTGCGTCAAACAAACTTGTGCCAGTTGCGTCAAACAAACTTGTGCCAGTTGCGTCGAACAAACTTGTGCCAGTTATGGCGAACCAACTTGTGCCACTTGCGTCGAGAAAACTTGTGCCAGATGCATCAAATAAACTTGTGCCAGTAGCGTCAAACCAACTTCTGCCAGTTACGGCGAACAAACTTGTGCCAGTTGAGTCGAGAAAAGTTGTGCCAGTTGCGTCAAACAAACTTGTGCCAGTTGCATCAAACAAACTTGTGCCAGTTGCGTCAAAAAAACTTGTGCCAGTTGCGTCAAACAAACTTGTGCCAATTGATTAAAAAAAACTTGTGCCAGTTGCATTGAACAAACTTGTGCCAGTTGCGTCTAACAAACTTGTGCCAGTTGCGTCAAACAAACTTGTGCCAGTTGCGCCGAACAAACTTGTGCCAGTTGCATCGAACACACTAGTGCCAGTTGCATAGAAAAAAACTTGTGCCAGTTGCGTCAAACAAACTTGTGCCAGTTGCGTAGAAGAAACTTGTACATGTTGCGTAGAACAACCTTGTGCCAGTTGCGTCAAACAAACTTGTGCCAGTTGTGTCAAACAAACTTGTGCCAGTTGGGTCGAACAAACTTGTGCCAGTTACGTTAAACAAACTTGTTCAAGTTGCATCGAACAAACTTGTGCCAGTTGCGTCGAACAAACTTGTGCCAGTTGCGCCGAACAAACTTGCACCAGTTCCGTCGAACAAACTTGTGCCAGTTGCTTAGAACAAACTTGTGCCAGTTGTGTCAAACAAACTTGTACCAGTTGCATCAAACAAACTTGTGCCAGTTGCATTGAACAAACTTGTGCCAGTTGGGTAGAACAAACATGTGCCAGTTGTGTCAAACAAATTTGTGCCAGTTGCGTAGAACACACTAGTGCCAGTTGCATAGAACAAACTTGTGCCAGATGCGTAGAACAAACATTTGCGATTTGCGTAGACAAACTTGTGCCAGTTGTGTCAAACAAACCTGTGCCAGTTGTGTACAACAAACTAGTAAGAGTTGCGTAGAACAAACTTGTGACAGTTGTGTCGAACAAACTTGTGCCAGTTGCGTAGAACAAACTTGTACCAGTTGCGTCAAACAAACTTATGCCAGTTGCATAGAACAAACTAGTGCCAGTTGCATAGAACAAACTTGTGCCAGTTGCGTAGAACAAACTTGTGCCAGTTGCGTCAAACAACCTTGTGCCAGTTGCGTCGAACAACCTTATGCCAATTGCGTCGAAGAAACTTGTGCCAGTTGCGTCAAACAAACTTGTGCCAGATATGGCGAACAAACTTGTGCCAGTTGCTTCGAGAAAACTTGTGCCAGTTGCGTAAAAAAAAACTTGTGCCAGTTGCGTCAAACAAACTTGTGCCAGTTGCATCAAACAAACTTGTGCCTTTTGCGTCAAACAAACTTGTGCCAGTTGCGGCAAACAAACTTGTACCAATTGAGTCGAAAAAACTTGTGCCTGTTACGTCGAACAAACTTGTGCCAGTTGCGTCTAACAAACTTGTGCCAGTTGCGTCAAACAAACTTGTGCCAGTTACGTCAAACAAACTTGTGCCAGTTGCGTCAAACAAACTTGTGACAGTTGCGTCAAACAAACTTGTGCCAGTTGCGTCAAACAAACTTGTGCCAGTTGCGTAGAAGAACCTTGTGCCAGTTGCGTCAAACGAACTTGTGCCAGTTGCGTCAAACAAACTTGTGCCAGTTGCGTCAAAGAAACTTGTGCCAGTTGCGTCAAAGAAACTTGTGCCAGTTACGTCAAACAAACTTGTGCCAGTTGGGTCGAACAAACTTGTGCCAGTTGCGTTAAACAAACTTGTGCCAGTTGCATCGAACAAACTTTTGCCAGTTGTGTCGAACAAACTTGTGCCAGTTGCGTCGAACAAACTTGCGCCAGTTACGTCAAACAAACTTGTGCCAGTTGCGTTGAACAAACTTCGGCCAGTTGTGTCAAACAAACTTGTGTCAGTTGCGTAGAACAAACTTGTGCCAGTTGCGTCGAACAAACTTGTGTCAGTTGGGTAGAACAAACTTGTGCCAGTTGCGTCAAACAAACATGTCCCAGTTGCGTAGAACAAACTAGTGCCAGTTGCATAGAACAAACTTCTGCCAGATGCGTAGAACAAACTTGTGCCAGTTGCGTAGACCAAACTTGTGCCAGTTGCATAAAAGAAACTTGTGCCAGTTATGTAGAACAAACTTGTGCCAGTTGCATAGAACAAACTTGTGCCAGTTGCGTCGAACAAACTTGTGCCAGTTACGGCGAACAAACTTGTGCCAGTTTCGTCGAGAAAACTTGTGCCAGTTGTGTCAAATAAACTTTTGCCAGTTGCGTCAAACAAACTTGTGCCAGTTGCGTCAAACAAACTTGTGCCAGTTGCGTCAAACACACTTGTTCCTGTTGCGTCAAACAAACTTGTGCCAATTGAGTCGAAAAAACTTGTGCCACTTGCGTCGAACAAACTTGTGCCAGTTGCGTCTAACAAACTTGTGCCAGTTGCGTCAAAAAAATTTGGGCCAGTTTCGTCAAACGAACTTGTGCCAGTGGCATCCAACAAACTTGTGCCAGTTGCGTCAAACAAACTTGTGAAAGTTGCGTCAAACAAACTTATGCCAGTTGCGTAGAACAAACTTGTGCCAGTTGCATAGAACAAACTTGTGCCAGTTGAGTAGAACAAACTTATGCCAATTGCATCAAACAATCTTGTGCCAGTTGCGTCGAACAAACTTGTGCCATTTGCGTCGAAGAAACTTGTGCCAGTTGCGTCAAACAAACTTGTGCCAGTTGCGTCGAACAAACTTGTGCCACTTGCGTCGAGAAAACTTGTGCCAGTTGCGTCAAATAAACTTGTGCCATTTACGTCAAACAAACTTGTGCCAGTTACGGCGAACAAACTTGTGCCAGTTGCGTCGAGAAAAGTTGTGCTAGTTGCGTCAAATAAACTTGTGCCAGTTGCGTCAAACAAACTTGTGCCAGTTGCATCAAACAAACTTGTGCCAGTTGCGTCAAACAAACTTGTGCCAGTTGCGTCAAACAAACTTGTGCCAATTGATTCGAAAAAACTTGTGCCAGTTGCGTTGAACAAACTTGTGCCAGGTGCGTCTAACAAACTTGTGCCAGTTGCGTCAAAAAAATTTGGGCCAGTTTCGTCAAACAAACTTGTGCCAGTGGCATCCAACAAACTTGTGCCAGTTGCGTCAAACAAACTTGTGAAAGTTGCGTCAAACAAACTTATGCCAGTTGCGTAGAACAAACTTGTGCCAGTTGCGTAGAACAACCTTGTGCCAGTTGAGTCGAACAAACTTGTGCTAGTTGGTAGAACAAACTTGTGCCAGTTGCTTCAAACAAACTTATGCTAGTTGCGTAAAACAAACTAGTGCCAGTTGCATAGAACAAACTTGTGCCAGTTGAGTAGAACAAACTTATTCCAATTGCATCAAACAATCTTGTGCCAGTTGCGTCGAACAAACTTGTGCCATTTGCGTCGAAGAAACTTGTGCCAGTTGCGTCGAACAAACTTGTGCCAGTTGCGTCAAACAAACTTGTGCCAATTGCGTCAAACAAACTTGTGCCAGTTACGGCGAACAAACTTGTGCCACTTGCGTCGAGAAAACTTGTGATAGTTGCGTCAAATAAACTTGTGCCATTTGCGTCAAACAAACTTGTGCCAGTTACGGCGAACAAACTTGTGCCAGTTGCGTCGAGAAAAGTTGTGCCAGTTGCGTCAAATAAACTTGTGCCAGTTGCGTCAAACAAACTTGTGCCAGTTGCATCAAACAAACTTGTGCCAGTTGCGTCAAACAAACTTGTGCCAGTTGCGTCAAAGAAACTTGTGCCAATTGATTCGAAAAAACTTGTGCCAGTTGCGTTGAACAAACTTGTGCCAGTTGCGTCTAACAAACTTGTGCCAGTTGCGTCGAAGAAACTTGTGCCAGCTGCGTCAAATAAACTTGTGCCAGTTGCGTCAAACAAACTTGTGCCAGTTACAGCGAACAAACTTGTGCCAGTTGCGTGGAGAAAAGTTGTGCCAGTTGCGTCAAATAAACTTGTGCCAGTTGCGTCAAACAAACTTGTGCCAGATGCGTCAAACAAACCTGTGCCAGTTGCGTCAAACAAACTTGTGCCAGTTGCGTCAAACAAACTTGTGCCAATTGATAAAAAAAAAACTTGTGCCAGTTGCGTTGAACAAACTTGTGCCAGTTGCGTCTAACAAACTTGTGCCAGTTGCGTCAAACAAACTAGTGCCAGTTGCATAGAACAAACTTGTGCCAGTTGCGTCAAACAAACTTGTGCCAGTTGCGTAGAACAAACTTGTACATGGTGCGTAGAACAACCTTGTGCCAGTTGCGTCAAACAAACTCGTGCCAGTTGTGTCAAATAAACTTGTGCCTCTTGCGTCAAACAAACTTGTGCCAGTTGCGTCAAACAAACTCGTACCAGTTGAGTCGAAAAAACTTGTGCCTGTTACGTCGAACAAACTTGAGCCAGTTGCTTCTAACAAACTTGTGCCAGTTGCGTCAAACAAACTTGTGCCAGTTGAGTCAAACAAACTTGTGTCAGTTGCGACAAACAAATTTGTGACAGTTGCATAGAACAAACTTGTGCCAGTTGCGTCAAACAAACATGTGCTAGTTGCGTAGAAGAACCTTGTGCCAGTTGCGTCAAACGAACTTGTGCCAGTTGCATCAAACAAACTTTTGCCAGTTGCGTCGAACAAACTTGTGCCAGTTGCGTCGAACAAACTTGCGACAGTTGCGTCAAACAAACTTGTGCCAGTTGCGTTGAACAAAATTCTGCCAGTTGTGTCAAACAAACTTGTGTCAGTTGCGTAGAACAAACTTGTGCCAGTTGCGTCGAACAAACTTGTTTCAGTTGGGTAGAACAAAGTTGTGCCAGTTGCGTCAAACAAACTTGTGCCTGTTGCGTAGAACAAACTAGTGCCAGTTGCATAGAGCAAACTTGTGCCAGATGCGTAGAACAAACTTGTGCCAGTTGCGTAAAACAAACTTGTGCCAGTTGCATAGAACAAACTTGTGCCAGTTATGTAGAACAAACTTTTGCCAGTTGCGTCGAACAAACTTGTGCCAGTTATGTCGAACAAACTTGTGCCAGTTGCGTCAAAAAAACTTGGGCCAGTTTAGTCGAACAAACTTGTGCCAGTTGCATCGAACAAACTTGTGCCAGTTGCGTCAAACAAACTTATGCCAGTTGCGTCAAAAAAACTTGGGCCAGTTGCGTCGAACAAATTTGTGCCAGTGGCATCGAACAAACTTATGCCAGTTGCGTAAAAAAAACGTGTGCCAGATGCGTCAAGCAAACTTGTGCCAGTTGTGTAGAACAAACTTGTGCCAGTTGCGTAGAACAACATTGTGCCAGTTGCGTCGAACAAACTTGTGCCAGTTGCGTAGAACAAACTTGTGCCAGTTGTGTCAAACAAACTTATGCCAGTTGCGTAGAACAAACTAGTGCCAGTTGCATAGAACAAACTTGTGCCAGTTGCGTAAAACAAACTTGTGCCAATTGCGTCGAACAAACTTGTGCCAGTTGCGTCGAACAAACTTGTGCCAGTTTCGTCAAAGAAACTTTTGCCAGTTGCATCAAACAAACTTGTGCCAGTTGCGTCGAACAAACTTGTGCCAGTTGCGTCGAACAAACTTGTGCCAGTTACGGAGAACAAACTTTTGACTGTTGTGTCGAGAAAACTTGTGCCAGTTGCGTCAAACAAACTTGTGCCAGTTACGTCAAACAAACTTGTGCCAGTGGCATCAAACAAACTTGTGCCAGTTGTGTCAAACAAACTTGTGCCATTTGAGTCGAAAAAACTTGTGGCAGTTGCGTCGAACAAACTTGTGCCAGTTGCGTCTAACAAACTTGTGCCAATTGCGTGAAAACAAACTTGGGCCAGTTGCGTCGAACAAACTTGTGCCAGTTGCATCAAACAAACTAGTGCCAGTTGCATAGAACAAACTTGTGCCAGTTGCGTAGAATAAACTTGTGCATGTTGCGTCGAACAAACTTGTGCCAGTTGCATCAAACAAACTAGTGCCAGTTGCATCAAACAAACTTGTGCCAGTTGCGTAGAACAAGCTTGTGCATGTTGCGTAGAACAAACTTGTGCCAGTTACGTCAAACAAACTTTTGCAGTTGCATCAAACAAACTGACGCCAGTTTTGTCAAACAAACTTGTGCCAGTTGGGTCGAACAAACTTGTGCCAGTTACGTTAAACAAACTTGTACCAGTTGCATCGAACAAACTTGTGCCAGTTGCGTCGAACAAACTTGTGCCAGTTGCGTCGAACAAACTTGTGCCAGTTCCGTCGAACAAACTTGTGCCAGTTGCTTAGAACAAACTTGTGCCAGTTGTGTCAAATAAACTTGTGCCAGTTGCGCAGAACAAACTTGTACCAGTTGCGTCGAACAAACCTGTGCCAGTTGGGTAGAACAAACATGTGCCAGTTGCGTCAAACAAATTTGTGCCAGTTGCCTAGAACAAACTAGTGCCAGTTGCATAGAACAAACATGTCCCAGATGCGTAGAACAAACTTTTGCGATTTGCGTAGAACAAACTTGTGCCAGTTGTGTCAAACAAACTTGTGCCAGTTGTGTACGACAAACTAGTAAGAGTTGCTTAGAACAAACTTGTGCCAGTTGCGTAGAACAAACTTGTGCCAGTTGCGTGGAACAAACTTGTGCCAGTTGCGTCAAACAAACTTGTGCCAGTTGCATAGAACAAACTTGTGCCAGTTGCGTAGAACAACCTTATGCCAGTTGCATAGAACAAACTTGTGCCAGTTGGGTCAAACAAACTTGTGCCAGTTGCGTCAAACAAACTTGTGACAGTTGTGTCAAACAAACTTGTGCCAGTTGCGTCAAACAAACTTGTGCCAGTTGCGCCAAACAAACTTGTGCCAGTTGCGTCAAACAAACTTGTGCCAGTTTCGTTAAACAAACTTGTACAAGTTGCTAAAACAAACTTGTGCCAGTTGCATCAAACAAACTTGTGCCAGATGTGTTGAACAAACTTGTGCCATTTGCGTCGAACAAACTTGTGCCAGATGTGTTGAACAAACTTGTGCCAGTTGCATCGAACAAACTTGGTCCAGTTGCGTCGAACAAACTTGTGCCAGTTGCGTCGAACAAACTTGTGCCAGTTGCGTCGAACAAACTTGTGCCAGTTGCGTCCAACAAAATTGTGCCGGTTGCGTAGAACAAACTTGTGGCAGTTGCGTCCAACAATCTTGTGCCAGTTGCGTAGAACAAACTTGTGCCAGTTGCATCAAACAAACTTATGCCAGTTGCGTAGAACAAACTAGTGCCAGTTGCATGCAACAAACTTGTGCCAGTTGCGTATAACAAACTTGTGCCAGTTGCGTAGAACAAACTTGTGAAAGTTGCGTAGAACAAACTTGTGCCAGTTGCATAGAACAAACTTGTGCCAGTTGCGTCAAACAAACTTGTGATAGTTACTTCGAACAAACTTGTGCCAGTGGCGTCGAACAAACTTGTGCCAGTTACGGCGAACAAACTTGTGCCAGTTGCGTTGAGAAAACTTGTGCCAGTTGCGTCAAAAAAACTTGTGCCAGTTGCGTCAAACAAACTTGTGCCAGTTGCGTCGAACAAACTTGTGCCAGTTACGGCGAACAAACTTATGCCAGTTGCGTAGAACAAACTAGTGCCAGTTGCATGCAACAATCTTGTGCCTGTTGCGTAGAACAAACTTGTGCCAGTTGCATCAAACAAACTTATGCCAGTTGCATAGAACAAACTAGTGCCAGTAGCATGTAACAAACTTGTGCCAGATGCGTATAACAAACTTGTGCCAGTTGCATAGAACAAACTTGTGATAGTTGCGTAGAACAAACTTGTGCCAGTTGCATAGAACAAACTTGTGCCAGTTGCGTCAAACAAACTTGTGATAGTTACTTCGAACAAACTTGTGCCAGTGGCGTCGAACAAACTTGTGCCAGTTATGGCGAACAAACTTGTGCCAGTTGCGTTGAGAAAACTTGTGCCAGTTGCGTCAAAAAAACTTGTGCCAGTTGTGTCAAACAAACTTGTGCCAGTTGCGTCGAACAAACTTGTGCCAGTTACGGCGAACAAACTTGTGCCAGTTGCGTCGAGAAAACTTGTGCCAGTTGCGTCAAATAAACTTGTGCCAGTTGCGTCAAACAAACTTGTGCCAGTTGCGTCAAACAATCTTGTGCCAGTTGCGTCAAACAAACTTTTGCCAGTTGCGTCAAACAAACTCGTGCCAATTGAGTCGAAAAAACTGGTGCCAGTTATCTCGAACAAACTTGTGCCAGTTGCATCTAACAAACTTGTGCCAGTTGCGTCAAACAAACTTGGGCCAGTTGCGTCGAACAAACTTGTGCCAGTTGCGTCAAACAAACTTCTGCCAGTTGCATCAAAAAAACATGTGCCAGTTGCATCAAACAAACTTGTGCCAGTTGCGTAGAACAAACATGTGCCAGTTGCGTAGAACATCCTTTTACCAGTTGCGTCAAACAAGCTTGTGCCAGTTGTGTAAAACAAACTTGTGCCAGTTGCGTCAAACAAACTTGTGCCAGTTGCGTCAAACAAAGTTGTGCCAGTTGGGTCGAACAAACTTGTGCCAGTTGTGTTAAACAAACTTGCGCCAGTTGCATCGTTCAAACTTTTGCCAGTTGCGTCGAACAAACTTGTGCCAGTTGTGTTGAACAAACTTGCGCCAGTTGCGTCAAACAAACTTGTGCCAGTTGCGTTGAACAAACTTCTGCCAGTTGTGTCAAACAAACTTGTGTCAGTTGCGTAGAACAAACTTGTGCCAGTTGCGTCGAACAAACTTGTGTCAGTTGGGTTGAACAAACTTGTGCCAGTTGCGTCAAACAAACTTGTGCCAGATGCGTAGAACAAACTAGTGCCAGTTGGATAGAACAAACTTGTGCCAGATGCGTAGAATAAACTTGTGCCAGTTGCGTAGAACAAACTTGTGCCAGTTGCGTAGAACAAACTTGTGCCAGTTGCGTAGAACAAACTTGTGCCAGTTGTATAGAACAAACTTGTGCCAGATGCGTAGAACAAACTTGTGCCAGTTGCGTAGAACAAACTTGTGCCAGTTGCGTAGAACAAACTCTTGCCAGTTGCGTAGAACAAACTTGTGCCAGTTGCGTAGAACAAACTTGTGCCTGTTGCGTAGAAAAAACTTGTGCAAGTTGCATAGAACAAACTTGTGCCAGTTGTGGAGAACATACTTGTGCCAGTTGCCTCGAGAAAAGTTGTGCCAGTTGTGTCAAATAAACTTGTGCCAGTTGCGTCAAACAAACTTGTGCCAGTTGAGTCAAACAAACTTGTGACAGTTGCGTCAAACAAACTTGTACCAGTTGCGTCAAACAAACTTGTGCCAATTGAGTCGAAGAAACTTGTGCCAGTTGCGTCGAACAAACTTGTGCCAGTTGCGTCTAACAACTTGTGCCAGTTGCATCAAACAAACTTGGGCCAGTTGCGGCGAACAAACTTGTGCCAGTTGCATCGAAAAAACTTATGCAGTTACGTAGAACAAACTTGTGCCAGTTGTGTCAAACAAAATTGTGCCAGTTGCGTAGAACAAACCTGTGCCAGTTGCGTAGAACAACCTTGTGCCAGTTGCGTCAAACAAACTTGTGCTGGTTGCGTCAAACAAACTTGTGCCAGTTGCGTCGAACAAACTTGTGCCAGTTGTGTCAAACAAACTTTTGCCAGTTGGTTCGAACAAACTTTTGCCAGTTGCGTCCAACAAACTTGTACCAGTTGTGTCGAATAAACTTGTGCCAGTTGCGTCGAACAAACTTGTACCAGTTGCGTAGAACAAACTTGTGCCGTTTGCTTCAAACAAACTTATGCCAGTTGCATAGAAAAAACTAGTGCCAGTTGCATAGAACAAACTTGTACCAGTTGCGTAGAACAAACTTGTGCCAGTTGCGTCAAACAAACTTGTGCCAGTTGCGTCGAACAAACTTGTGCCAGTTGCGCCGAAGAAACTTGTGCCAGTTGCGTCAAACAAACTTGTGCCAGTTGCGTCGAACATACTTGTGCCAGTTACATTAAACAAACTTGTGCCAGTTGCATTGAGAAAACTTGTGCCAGTTGCATCAAAAAAAACTTTTGCCAGTTGCGTCAAACAAACTTGTGCCAGTTGCGTCACACAACCTTGTGCCTCTTGCGTCAAACAAACTTGTGCCAGTTGCGTCAAAAAAACTTGTGCGAATTGACTCGAAAAAACTTGTGCCTGTTACGTCGAACAAACTTGTGCCAGTTGCGTCTAACAAACTTGTGCTAGTTGCGTCAAACAAACTTGTGCCAGTTGCGTCGAATAAACTTGTGCCAGTTGCGTCAAACAAACTTGTGCCAGTTGCGTAGAACAAACTTGTGCCAGTTGCGTAGAAGAACCTTGTGCCAGTTGCGTCAAACAAACTTGTGCCAGTTGCGTCAAACAAACTTGTGCCAGTTGCGTCAAACAAACTTGTGCCAGCTACGCCAAACAAACTTGTGACTTTTCCGTCAAACAAACTTGTGCCAGTTGAGTCAAACAAACTTGTAAAAGTTGTGAAAACAAACTTATGCCAGTTGCTTCAAACAATTCTGTGCCAGATGTGTTGAACAAACATGTGCCAGTTGCATCGAACAAACTTGTGCCAGTTGCGTCGAACAAACTTGTGACAGTTGCGTTGAACAAACTTGTGCCAGTTGCGTCGAACAAACTTGTGCCAGTTGCATAGAACAAATTAGTGCCAGTTGCGTCAAAAAAAACTTGTGCCAGTTGCTTCGAACAAACTTGTGCCTGTGGCGTCGAACAAACTTGTGCCAGTTACGGCGAAGAAACTTGTGCCAGTTGCATCGAGAAAACTTTTGCCAGTTGCGTCAAAAAAATTTGTGCCAGTTGCGTCAAACAAACTTGTGCAAGTTGCGTCAAACAAACTTGTGCCAGTTGCGTCGAACAAACTTGTGCCAGTTGCGTCGAAGAAACTTGTGCCAGTTGCGTCAAACAAACTTGTGCCAGTTGCGTCGAACATACTTGTGCCAGTTGCGTCGAACAAACTTGTGCCAGTTGCGTCGAACAAACCTGTTAAAGTTACGGCGAACAAACTTGTGCCAGTTGCGTCGAGAAAACTTGTGCCAGTTGCGTCAAATAAACTTGTGCCAGTTGCGTCAAACAAACTTGTGCAAGTTGCGTCAAACAAACTTGTGCCAGTTGCGTCGAACAAACTTGTGCCAGTTGCGTCGAAGAAACTTGTGCCAGTTGCGTCAAACAAACTTGTGCCAGTTGCGTCGAACATACTTGTGCCAGTTGCGTCGAACAAACTTGTGCCAGTTACATTAAACAAACTTGTGCCAGTTGTGTCGAGAAAACTTGTGCCAGTTGCTTCAAAAAAAACTTGTGCCAGTTGCGTCAAACAAACTTGTGCCAGTTGCGTCACACAAACTTGTGCCTCTTGACTCGAAAAAACTTGTGCCTGTTACGTCGAAAAAACTTGTGCCAGTTGCGCCTAACAAACTTGTGCCAGTTGCGTCAAACAAAGTTGTGCCAGTTGTGTCGAACAAACTTGTGCTAGTTGCGTCAAACAAACTTGTGCCAGTTGCGTAGAACAAACTTGTGCCAGTTGCGTAGAAGGACCTTGTGCCAGTTGCGTCAAACAAACTTGTGCCAGTTGCGTCAAACAAACTTGTGCCCGTTGCGTCGAACAAACTTGTGCCAGTTGCGTCAAACAAACCTTTGCCAGTTGCGCCAAACAAACTTGTGACAGTTCCGTCAAACTTGTGCCAATTGAGTCAAACAAACTTGTACAAGTTGCGAAAACAAACTTACGCCAGTTGCGTCAAAAAATCTTGTGCCAGATGTGTTGACCAAACGTGCCAGTTGCATCGAACAAACTTGTGCCAGTTGCGTCGAACAAACTTGTGCCAGTTGCGTCGAAAAAACTTGTGCCAGTTGCGTCGAACAAACTTGTGCCAGTTGCGTCGAACAAACTTGTGCCAGTTGCGTCAAATAAACTTGAGCCAGTTGCGTCCAACAAACTTGTGACAGTTACGTAGAAGAAACTTGTGCCAGTTGCGTCCAACAAACTTGTGCCACTTGCGTAGAACAAACTTGTGCCAGTTGCGTCAAACAAACTTATGCCAGTTGCGTAGAACAAACTAGTGCCAGTTGCATACAACAAACTTGTGCCAGTTGCGTAGAACAAACTTGTGCCAGTTGGGTAGAACAAACTTGTGCCAGTTGCATAGAACAAATTAGTGCCAGTTGCTTCGAACAAACTTGTGCCAGTGGCGTCGAACAAATTGTGCCAGTTACGGTGGACAAACTTGTGACAGTTGCGTCGAGAAAAAATGTGCCAGTTAAGTAAAAAAAACTTGTGCCAGTTGCGTCAAACAACCTTGTGCCAGTTGCATCGAACAAACCTGTGCCAGTTACAGCGAACAAACTTGTGCCAGTTGCGTTGAGAAAACTTGTGCCAGTTGCGTCAAATAAACTTGTGCCAGTTGCGTCAAACAAACTTGTGCCAGTTGCGTCAAACAAACTTGTGCCAGTTGTGTCAAACAAACTTGTGCCAATTGAGTCGAAAAAACTTGTGCCAGTTATGTTGAACCAACTTGTGCCAGTTGCGTCTAACAAACTTGTGCCAGTTGCGTCAAACAAACTTGGGCCAGTTGCGCCGAACAAACTTGTGCCAGTTGCATCGATCAAACTTCTGCCAGTTGCATCAAACAAACTTGTGCCAGTTGCATCAAACAAACTTGTGCCCGTTGCGTAGAACAAACTTGTGCCAGTTTCATAGAACAACCTTGTGGCAGTTGCGTCAAACAAACTTGTGCCGGTTGTGTCAAACAAACTTGTGCCAGTTGGGTCTAACAAACTTGTGCCAGTTGCGTTAAACAAACTTGTGCCAGTTGCATCGAACAAACTTGTGCCAGTTGAGTCGAAAAAACTTGTGCCAGTTGCGTCGAACAAACTTGCGCCAGTTGCGTCAAACAAACTTGTGCCAGTTGCATTGAACAAACTTATGCCAGTTGTGTCAAACAAACTTGTGTCAGTTGCATAGAACAAACTTGTGCCAGTTGCGTCGAACAAACTTGTGTCAGTTGGGTAGAACAAACTTGTGCTAGTTGCGTGAAACAAACTTGTGCCAGTTGCGTAAAACAAACTAGTGTCAGTTGGATAGAACAAACTTGTGCCAGATGCATAGAATAAACTTGTGACAGTTGCGTAGAACAAACTTGTGTCAGTTGCGTAGAACAAACTTGTGCCAGTTACGTAGAACAAACTTGTGCCAGTTCCATAGAACAAACTTGTGCCAGATGCGTAGAACAAACTTGTGCCAGTTGCGTAGGACAAACTTGTGCCAGTTGCGTAGAACAAACTTGTGCCAGTTGCGTAGAACAAACTTGTGCCAGTTGCGTAGAACAAACTTGTGCAAGTTGCATAGAACAAACTTGTGCCAGTTGTGTAGAACATACTTTTGCCACTTGCGCTGAGAAAAGTTGTGCCAGTTGCGTCCAATAAACTAGTGCCAGTTGCGTCAAACAAACTTGTGCCAGTTGAGTCAAACAAACTTGTGACAGTTGCGTCAAACAAACTTGTGCCAGTTGCGTCAAACAGACTTGTGCCAATTGAGTTGAAGAAATTTGTGCCAGTTGCGTCTAACAAACTTGTGCCAGTTGCGTCTAACAAACTTGTGCCAGTTGCATCAAACATACTTGGGCTAGTTGCGTCGAACAAACTTGTGCCAGTTGCGCCAAACAAACTTGTGCCAGTTGCGTCAAACAAACTTGTGCCAGTTGCTTCAAACAAACTTGTACAAGTTGCGAAAACAAACTTGTGCCAGATGGGTCAAACAAACTTGTGCCAGATGTGTTGAACAAACTTGTGCCAGTTGCATATAACAAACTTGTGCCAGTTGCGTAGAACAAACTTGTGCCAGTTGCGTAGAACAAACTTGTGCCAGTTGCATAGAACAAACTTGTGCCAGTTGCGTCAAACAAACTTGTGCCAGTTGCTTCGAACAAACTTGTGCCAGTGGCATCGAACAAACTTGTGCCAGTTACGGCGAACAAAGTTGTGCCAGTTGCGTCGAGAAAACTTGTGCCAGTTGCGTCAAAAAAACTTGTGCCAGTTGCGTCAAACTAACTTGTGCCAGTTGCGTCGAACAAACTTGTGCCAGGTACGGTGAACAAACTTGTGCCAGTTGCGTCGAGAAAACTTGTGCCAGTTGCGTCAAATAAACTTGTGCCAGTTGCGTCAAACAAACTTGTGCCAGTTGCGTCAAACAAACTTGTGCCAGTTGCGTCAAACAAACTTGTGCCAGTTACGTCACACAAACTTGTGCCAATTGAGTTGAAAAAACGTGTGCCAGTTACCTCGAACAAACTTGTGCCAGTTGCGTCTAACAAACTTGTGCCAGTTGCGTCAAACAAACTTGGGCCAGTTGCGTCGAACAAACTTGTGCCAGTTGCGTCAAACAAACTTCAGCCAGTTACATCAAAAAAACTTGTGCCAGTTGCATCAAACAAACTTGTGCCAGTTGTGTAGAACAAACATGTGTCAGTTGCGTAGAACATCCTTATGCCAGTCGCGTCAAACAACTTGTGCCAGTTGTGTCAAACAAACTTGTGCCAGTTGTGTCAAACAAACTTGTGCCAGTTGCGTCAAACAGACTTGTGCCAGTTGGGTCGAACAAACTTGTGCCTGTTGTGTTAAACAAACTTGTGCCAGTTGCATCGAACAAACTTGTTCAAGTTGCGTCGAACAAACTTGCGCCAGTTGCGTCAAACAAACTTGTGCCAGTTGCGTTGAACAAACTTCTGCCAGTTGTGTCAAACAAACTTGTGTCAGTTGCGTAGAACAAACTTGTGCCAGTTGCGTAGAACAAACTTGTACCAGTTGCGTAGAACAAACTTGTGCCAGTTGCATAGAACAAACTTATGCCAGATGCATAGAGCAAATTTGTGCCAGTTGCGTAGAACAAACTTCTGCCAGTTGCGTAGAACAAACTTGTGCCAGTTGCGTAGAATAAACTTGTGCCAGTTGCGTAGAACAAACTTGTGCCAGTTGCGTAGAACAAACTTGGGCAAGTTACATAGAACAAACTTGTGCCAGTTGTGTAGAACATACTTGTGCCAGTTGCGTCGAGAAAAGTTGTGCCAGTTGCGTCAAATGAACTTGTGCCAGTTGCGGCAAACAAACTTGTGCCAGTTGAGTCAAAACAAACTTGTGACAGTTGCGTCAAACAAACTTGTACCAGTTGCGTCAAACAAACTTGTGCCAATTGAGTCGAAGAAACTTGTGCCAGTTGCGTCGAACAAACTTGTGGCAGTTGCGTCTAACAAACTTGTGCCAGTTGCGTCAAACAAACTTGGGCCAGTTGCGGCGAACAAACTTGTGCCAGTTGCATCGAACAAACTTGTGCCAGTTGGGTAGAACAAACTTGTGCCAGTTGCGTCAAACAAACTTGTGCCAGTTGCGTAGAACAAACTTGTGCCAGTTGGGTAGAAGAACCTTGTGCCAGTTTCGTCAAACAAACTTGTGCTAGTTGCATCAAACAAACTTGTGCCAGTTGCGTCGAACAAACTTGTGCCAGTTGTGTCAAACAAACTTTTGCCAGTTGGTTCGAACAAACTTTTGCCAGTTGCGTCCAACAGACTTGTACCAGTTCCGTCGAAGAAACTTGTGCCAGTTGCATCGAACAAACTTGTACCAGTTGCGTAGAACAAACTTGTGCCAGTTGCGTCAAACAAACTTATGCCAGTTGCATCGAACAAACTAGTTCCAGTTGCATAGAACAAACTTGTGCCAGTTGCGTAGAACAAACTTGTGCCGGTTGCGTCAAACAAACTTGTGCCAGTTGCGTCGAACAAACTTGTGCCAGTTGCGTCGAAGAAACTTGTGCCAGTTTTGTCAAACAAACTTGTGCCAGTTGCGTCGAACATACTTGTGCCAGTTACGTCGAACAAACTTGTGCCAATTACATTAAACAAACTTGTGCCAGTTGCGTTGAGAAAACTTGTGCCAGTTGCGTGAAAAAATAACTTGTGCCAGTTGCGTCAAACAAACTTGTGCCAGTTGCATCACACAAACTTGTGCCTCTTGCGTCAAACAAACTTGTGCCAGTTGTGTCAAACAAACTTGTGCCAATTGACTCGAAAAAACTTGTGCCTGTTACGTCGAACAAACTTGTGCCAGTTGCGTCTAACAAACTTGTGCCAGTTGTGTCAAACAAACTTGTGCCAGTTGCGTCGAACAAACTTGTGCCAGTTGCCTCAAACAAACTTGTGCCAGTTGCGTAGAACAAACTTGTGCCAGTTGCGTAGAAGAACCTTGTGCCAGTTGCGTCAAACAAACTTGTGCCAGTTGCGTCAAACAAACTTGTGCCAGTTGCGTCGAACAAACTTGTGCCATTTGCATAGAACAAACTTGTGCCAGTTGCGCCAAACAAACTTGTGACAGTTCCGTCAAACAAACTTGTGCCAGTTGAGGCAAACAAACTTGTACAAGTTGCGAAAACAAACTTATGCCAGTTGCGTCAAACAATCTTGTGTCAGATGTGTTGAACAAACATGTGCCAGTTGCATCAAACAAACTTGTGCCAGTTGCGTCGAACAAACTTGTGCCAGTTGCATTGAACAAACTTGTGCCAGTTGCGTTGAACAAACTTGTGCCAGTTGCGTCGAACAAACTTGTGCCAGTTCCGTCAAACAAACTTCAGCCAGTTGCGTCCAACAAACTTGTGACAGTTGCGTAGAAGAAACTTGTGCCAGTTGCGTCCAACAAACTTGTGCCAGTTGCGTAGAACAAACTTGTGCCAGTTGCGTCAAACAAACTTATGCCAGTTGCGTAGAACAAACTAGTGCCAGTTGCATACAACAAACTTGTGCCAGTTGCGTAGAACAAACTTGTGCCAGTTGCGTAGAACAAACTTGTGCCAGTTGCATAGAACAAATTAGTTCCAGTTGCGTCAAACAAACTTGTGCCAGTTGCTTCGAACAAACTTGTGCCAGTGGCGTCGAACAAACTTGTGCCAGTTACGGCGAACAAACTTGTGCCAGTTGCGTCGAGAAAAATTGTGCCAGTTGCGTCAAAAAAACTTGTGCCAGTTACGTCGAACAAACTTGTGCCAGTTGCGTCTAACAAACTTGTGCCAGTTGCGTCAAACAAACTTGGGCCAGTTGCACCGAACAAACTTGTGCCAGTTGCGTCAAACAAACTTCTGCCAGTTGCATCAAACAAACTTGTGCCAGTTGCATCAACCAAACTTGTGCCAGTTGCATAGAACAAACTTGTGCCAGTTTCGTAGAACAACCTTGTGCCAGTTGCGTCAAACAAACTTGTGCCAGTTGTGTCAAACAAACTTGTGCCAGGTGCGTCAAACAAACTTGTGCCAGTTGGGCCGAACAAACTTGTGCCAGTTGCGTTAAACAAACTTGTGCCAGTTGCATCGAACAAACTTGTGCCAGTTGCGTCGAACAAACTTGTGCCAGTTGCGTCTAACAAACTTGCGCCAGTTGCGTCAAACAAACTTGTGCCCGTTGCGTTGAACAAACTTCTGCCAGTTGTGTCAAACAAACTTGTGTCAGTTGCGTAGAACAAACTTGTGGCAGTTGCGTCGAACAAACTTGTGTCAGTTGCGTAGAACAAACTTGTGCCAGTTGCGTAGAACAAACTTGTGCCAGTTGCGTAGAACAAACTTGTGCCAGTTGCGTAGAACAAACTTGTGCAAGTTGCATAGAACAAACTTGTGCCAGTTGTGTAGAACATACTTTTGCCAGTTGCGTCGAGAAAAGTTGTGCCAGTTGCGTCAAATAAACTTGTGCCAGTTGAGTCAAACAAACTTCTGACAGTTGCGTCAAACAAACTTGTACCAGTTGCGTCAAACAAACTTGTGCCAATTGAGTCGAAGAAACTTGTGCCAGTTGCGTCGAACAAACTTTTGCTAGTTGCATCTAACAAACTTGTGCCAGCTGCGTCAAACAAACTTGGGCCAGTTGCGGCGAACAAACTTGTGCCAGTTGCATCGAACAAACTTGTGCCAGTTGCGTAGAACAAACTTGTGCCAGTTGCGTCAAACAAACTTGTGCCAGTTGCGTAGAACAAACTTGTGCCAGTTGCGTCAAACAAATTTGTGCCAGTTGCGTAGAACAACCTTGTGCCAGTTGCGTCAAACAAACTTGTGCTAGTTGTGTCAAACAAACTTGAGCCAGTTGCGTCGAACAAAGTTGTGCCAGTGGTGTCAAACAAACTTTTGCCAAAAGGTTCGAACAAACTTTTGCCAGTTGCGTCCAACAAACTTGTACTAGTTGCGTCGAAGAAACTTGTGCCAGTTGCGTCGAACAAACTTGTACCAGTTGCGTAGAACAAACTTGTGCCAGTTGCGTCAAACAAACTTATGCCAGTTGCATAGAACAAACTAGTGCCAGTTGCATAGAACAAACTTGTGCCAGTTGCGTAGAACAAACTTGTGCCAGTTGCGTCAAACAAACTTGTGCCAGTTGCGTCGAACAAACTTGTGCCAGTTGCGTCGAAGAAACTTGTGCCAGTTGCGTCAAACAAACTTGTGCCAGTTGCGTCGAACAAACTTGAGCCAGTTGCATCGTACAAACTTGTGCCAGTTACATTAAACAAACTTGTGCCAGTTGCGTCGAGAAAACTTGTGCCATTTCCGTCAAAAAAAACTTGTGCCAGTTGTGTAAAACAAACTTGTGCCAGTTGCATCACACAAACTTGTGCCTCTTGCGTCAAACAAGCTTGTGCCAGTTGCGTCAAGGAAACTTGTGCCAGTTGCGTTGAACAAACTTGTGCCAGTTGTGTCCAACAAACTTGTGTCACTTGCATATAACAAACTTGTGCCAGTTGCGTCAAAAAAACTTGTGCCAGTTGCGTCAAACAAACTTGTGCCAGTTGCGTCGAACAAACCTGTGCCAGTTACGGCGAACAAACTTGTGCCAGTTGCGTCGAGAAAACTTGTGCCAGTTGCGTCAAATAAACTTGTGCCAGTTGCGTCAAACAAACTTGTGCAAGTTGCGTCAAACAAACTTGCGCCAGTTGCGTCAAACAAACTTGTGCCAATTGAGTCGAAAAAACTTGTGCCAGTTACGTCGAACAAACTTGTGCCAGTTGCATCTAACAAACTTGTGCCAGTTGGGTCAAACAAACTTGGGCCAGTTGCGTCAAACAAACTTGTGCCAGTTGCGTCAAACAAACGTGTGCCAGAAGCATCGAACAAACTTGTGCCAGTTGCGTTGAACAAACTTGTGCTAGTTGCGTCGAACAAACTTGCGCCAGTTGCGTCAAACAAACTTGTGCCAGTTGCATTGAACAAACTTGTGCCACTTGTGTCCAACAAACTTGTGTCACTTGTGTAGAACAAACTTGTGCCAGTTGCGTCGAACAAACTTGTGTCAGTTGGGTAGAACAAACTTGTGCCAGTTCCGTGAAACAAACTTGTGCCAGTTGCGTAAAACAAACTAGTGTCAGTTGGATAGAACAAACTTGTGCCAAATGCGTAGAATAAACTTGTGCCAGTTGCGTAGAACAAACTTGTGCCAGTTGCATAGAACAAACTTGTGCCAGATGCGTAGAACAAACTTGTGCCAGTTGCGTAGAACAAACTTGTGCCAGTTGCGTAGAACAAACTTGTGCCAGTTGCGTAGAACAAACTTGTGCCAGTTGCATCGAACAAACTTGTGCCAGTTGCGTAGAACAAACTTGTGCAAGTTGCATAGAACAAACTTGTGCCAGTTGTGCAGAACATACTTGTGCCAGTTGCGCCGAGAAAAGTTGTGCCAGTTGCGTCAAATAAACTTGTGCCAGTTGCGTCAAACAAACTTGTGCCAGTTAAGTCAAACAAACTTGTGACAGTTGCACCAAACAAACTTGTGCCAGTTGCGTCAAACAAACTTGTGCCAATTGAGTCGAAGAAACTTGTGCCAGTTGCGTCGAACAAACTTGTGCCAGTTGCGTCTAACAAACATGTGCCAGTTGCGTCAAACAAACTTGGGCTAGTTGCATCGAACAAACTTGTGCCAGTTGCGCTAAACAAACTCGTGCCAGTTGCGTCAAACAAACTTGTGCCAGTTGCGTCAAACAAACTTGTACAAGTTGCGAAAACAAACTTGTGCCAGTTTCGTCAAACAGACTTGTGCCAGATGTGTTGAACAAACTTGTGCCAGTTGCGTCGAACAAACTTGTGCCAGTTGCGTCGAACAAACTTGAGCCAGTTGCGTCGAACAAACTTGTACCAGTTGCATCAAACAAACTTGTGCCTGTTACGTCGAACAAACTTGTGCCAGTTGCGTCTAACAAACTTGTGCCAGTTACGTCAAACAAACTTGTGCCAGTTGCGTCGAACAAACTTCTGCCAGTTGCATAGAACAAACTTGTGCCAGTTGCGTCAAACAAACTTGTGCCAGTTGCGTAGAAGAACCTTGTGCCAGTTGCGTCAGACAAACTTGTGCCAGTTGCGTCAAACAAACTTGTGCCAGTTGCGTCGAACAAACTTGTGCCAGTTGCGTCAAACAAACTTGTGCCAGTTGCGCCAAACAAACTTGTGACAGTTCCGTCAAACAAACTTGTGCCAGTTGAGTCAAACAAACTTGTACAAGTTGCGAAAACAAACTTATGCCAGTTGCGTCAAACAATCTTGTGCCAGATGTGTTGAACAAACATGTGCCAGTTGCATCGAACAAACTTGTGCCAGTTGCGTTGAACAAACTTGTGCCAGTTGCGTCGAACAAACTTGTGCCAGGTGCGTCGAACAAACTTGTGCCAGTTGCGTCGAACAAACTTGTGCCAGTTGCGTCAAACAAACTTCAGCCAGTTGCGTCCAACAAACCTGTGACAGTTGAGTAGAAGAAACTTGTGCCAGTTGTGTCCAAAAAACTTGTGCCAGTTGCGTAAAACAAACTTGTGCCAGTTGTGTCAAACAAACTTATGCCAGTTGCGTAGAACAAACTAGTGCCAGTTGCATACAACAAACTTGTGCCAGTTGCGTAGAACAAACTTGTGCCAGTTGCATAGAACAAACTTGTGCCAGTTGCATAGAACAAATTAGTGCCAGTTGCGTCAAAAAAACTTGTGCCAGTGGCTTCGAACAAACGGCGAAGAAACTTTTGCCAGTTGCGTCGAGAAAACTTGTGGCAATTGCGTCAAAAAAACTTGTGCCAGTTGCGTCAAACAAACTTGTGCCAGTTGCGTCGAACAAACCTGTGCCAGTTACGGCGAACAAACTTGTGCCAGTTGCGTCGAGAAAACTTGTGCCAGCTGCGTCAAATAAACTTGTGCCAGTTGCGTCAAACAAACTTGTGCAAGTTGCGTCAAACAAACTTGTGCCAATTTAGTAGAAAAAACTTGTGCCAGTTACGTCGAACAAACTTGTGCCAGTTGCGTCAAACAAACTTGGGCCAGTTGCGCCGAACAAACTTGTGCCAGTTGCATCGAACAAACTTGTGCCAGTTGTGTCAAACAAACTTGTGCCAGTTGCGTCAAACAAACTTGTGCCAGTTGCGTCAAACAAACTTGTGCCAGTTGAGTCGAACAAACTTGTGCCAGTTGCGTTAAACAAACTTGTGCCAGTTGCATCGAACAAACTTGTGCCAGTTGCGTCGAACAAACTTGTGCCAGTTGCGTCGAACAAACGTGCGCCGGTTGCGTCAAACAAACTTGTGCCAGTTGCGTTGAACAACCTTCTGCCAGTTGTGTCAAACAAACTTGTGTCAGTTGCGTAGTACAAACTTGTGCCAGTTGCGTAGAACAAACTTGTGCCAGTTGTGTAGAACAAACTTGTGCCAGTTGCATAGAGCAAACTTGTGCCAGATGCGTAGAACAAACTTGTGCCAGTTGAGTAGAACAAACTTGTGCCAGTTGCTTAGAACAATCTTGTGCCAGTTGCGTAGAATAAACTTGTGCCAGTTGCGTAGAACAAACTTGTGCCAGTTGCGTAGAACAAACTTGTGCAAGTTGCATAGAACAAACTAGTGCCAGTTGTATACAACAAACTTGTGCCAGTTGCGTAGAACAAACTTGTGCCAGTTGCGTAGAACAAAATTGTGCCAGTTGCATAGAACAAATTAGTGCCAGTTGTGTCAAACAAACTTGTGACAGTTGTTTCGAACAAACTTGTGCCAGTGGCGTCGAGCAAACTTGTGCAAGTTACGGCGAACAGACTTGTCCCAGTTGCATCGAGAAAAGTTGTGCCAGTTGCGTCAAAAAAACTTTTGCCATTTGCGTCAAACAAACTTGTGCCAGTTGCATCGAACAAACCTGTGCCAGTTACAGCGAACAAACTTGTGCCAGTTGCGTTGAGAAAACTTGTGCCAGTTGCGTCAAATAAACTTGTGCCAGTTGCGTCAAACAAACTTGTGCAAGTTGCGTCAAACAAACTTGTGCCAGTTGTGTCAAACAAACTTGTGCCAATTGAGTCGAAAAAACTTGTGCCAGTTACCTCAAACAAACTTGTGCCAGTTGGGTCGAACAAACTTGTGCCAGTTGCGTTAAACAAACTTGTGCCAGTTGCATCGAACAAACTTGTGCCAGTTGCGTCGAAAAAACTTGTACCAGTTGTGTCAAAAACTTTTGTCAGTTGCGTAGAACAAACTTGTGCCAGATGCGTCGAACAAACTTGTGTCAGTTGGGTACAACAAACTTGTGCCAGTTGCATGAAACAAACTTGTGCCAGTTGCGTAAAACAAACTAGTGTCAGTTGAATAGAACAAACTTGTGCCAGATACGTAGAATAAACTTGTGCCAGTTGCGTAGAACAAACTTGTGCCAGTTGCGTAGAACAAACTTGTGCAAGTTGCATAGAACAAACTTGTGCCATTTTTGTAGAACATACTTGTGCCAGTTGCGCCGAGAAAAGTTGTGCCAGTTGCGTCAAATAAACTAGTGCCAGTTGCGTCAAACAAACTTTTGCCAGTTGAGTCAAACAAACTTGTGACAGTTGCGTCAAACAAACTTGTGCCAGTTGCGTCAAACGAACTTGTGCCAATTGAGTCGAAGAAACTTGTGCCAGTTGCGTCGAACAAACTTGTGCCAGTTGCGTCTAACAAACTTGTGCCAGTTGCGTCAAACAAACTTGGGCTAGTTGCGTAGAACAAACTTGTGCCAGTTGCACCAAACAAACTTGTGCCAGTTGCGTCAAACAAACTTGTGCCAGTTGCGTCAAACAAACTTGTACAAGTTGCGAAAACAAACTTGTGCCAGTTGCGTCAAACAAACTTGTGCCAGATGTGTTGAACAAACTTGTGCCAGTTGCGTGGAACAAACTTGTGCCAGTTGCGTCGAACAAACTTGTGCCAGTTGCGTCGAACAAACTTGTGCCAGTTGCGTCGAACAAACTTGTGCCAGTTGCGTCAAACAAAATTGTGCCAGTTGCGTAGAACAAACTTGTACCAGTTGCGTCCAACAACTTGTGCCAGTTGCGTAGAACAAACTTGTGCCAGTTGCGTCAAACAAACTTCTGCCAGTTGCGTAGAACAAACTAGTGCCAGTTGCATACAACAAACTTGTGCCAGTTGAATATAACCAACTTGTGCCAGTTGCGTAGAACAAACTTGTGCCAGTTGCATAGAACAAACTTGTACCAGTTGCATAGAACAAACTTGTGCCAGTTGCATAGAACAAACTTGTGCCAGTTGCTTCAAACAAACTTGTGCCAGTGGCGTTGAACAAACTTGTGCCAGTTACGGCGAACAAACTTGTGCCAGTTGTGTCGAGAAAACTTGTGCCAGTTGCGTCAAAAAAACTTGTGCCAGTTGCATCAAACAAACTTATGCCAGTTGCGTCGAACAAACTTGTGCCAGTTACGGTGAACAAACTTGTGCCAGTTGCGTCGAGAAAACTTGTGCCAGTTGCATCAAATAAACTTGCGCCAGTTGCGTCAAACAAACTTGTGCCAGTTGTGTCAAACAAACTTGTGCCAGTTGTGTCAAACAAACTTGTGCCAGTTGCGTCAAACAAACTTGTGCCAGTTGCGTAGAACAAACTTGTGCCAGTTGCGTAGAACAAACTTGTGCAAGTTGCATAGAACAAACTTGTGCCAGTTGTGTAGAACATACTTGTGCCAATTGCGTCGTGAAAAGTTGTGCCAGTTGCGTCAAATAAACTTGTGCCAGTTACCTCGAACAATCTTGTGCCAGTTGCGTCTAACAAACTTGTGCCAGTTGCGTCAAACAAACTTGGGCCAGTTGCGTCGAACAAACTTGTGCCACTTGCGTCAAACAAACTTCTGCCAGTTGCATCAAAAAAACTTGTGCCAGTTGCATCAAACAAACTTGTGCCAGTTGCGTAGAACAAACATGTGTCAGTTGCGTAGAACATCCTTGTGCCAGTCGCGTCAAACAAACTTGTGCCAGTTGTGTCAAACAAACTTGTGCCAGTTGCGTCAAACAAACTTGTGCCAGTTGCGTCAAACAAACTTATGCCAGTTGGGTCGAACAAACTTGTGCCAGTTGTGTTAAAAAAAAAAAGTGCCAATTGCATCGAACAAACTTGTGCAAGTTGCGTCGAACAAACTTGTGCCCTTTGCGTCGAACAAACTTGCGCCAGTTTTGTTCAAACAAACTTGTGCCAGTTGCGTTGAACAAACTTCTGCCAGTTGTGTCAAACAAACTTGTGTCAGTTGCGTAGAACAAACTTGTGCCAGTTGTGTAGAACAAACTTGTGCCAGTTGCATAGAACAAACTTGTGCCAGTTGCATAGAGCAAACTTGTGCCAGATGCGTAGAACAAACTTGTGCCAGTTGCGTAGAACAAAGTTGTGCCAGTTGCGTAGAACAAACTTGTGCCAGTTGCATAGAATAAACTTGTGCCAGTTGCATAGAACAACCTTGTGCCAGTTGCGTAGAACAAACTTGTGCAAGTTGCATAGAACAAACTTGGGCCAGTTGTGTAGAACATACTTGTGCCAGTTGCGTCGAGAAAAGTTGTGCCAGTTGCGTCAAATGAACTTGTGCCAGTTGCATCAAACAAACTTCTGCCAGTTGCGTCAAATAAACTTGTGCCAGTTGCGTCAAACAAACTTGTGCCAGTTGAATCAAACAAACTTGTGACAGTTGCGTCAAACAAACTTGTACCAGTTGCGTCAAACAAACTTGTGCCAATTGAGTCGAAGAAACTTGTGCCAGTTGCGTCGAACAAACTTGTGCCAGTTGCGTCTAACAAACTTGTGCCAGTTGCGTCAAACAAACTTGGGCCAGTTGCGGCGAACAAACTTGTGCCAGTTGCATCGAACAAACTTGTGCCAGTTGCGTAGAACAAACTTGTGCCAGTTGCGTCAAACAAACTTGTGCCAGTTGCGTAGAACAAACTTGTGCCAGTTGCGTAGAACAACCTTGTGACAGTTGCGTCAAACAAATTTGTGCTAGTTGCGTCAAACAAACTTGTGCCATTTGCGTCGAACAAACTTGTGCCAGTTGTGTCAAACAAACTTTTGCCAGTTGGTTCGAACAAACTTTTGCCAGTTGCGTCCAACAAACTTGTACCAGTTGGTCGAAGAAACTTGTGCCAGTTGCGTCGAACAAACTTGTGCCAGTTGCGTCGAACAAACTTGTGCCAGTTGCGTAGAACAACCTTGTGCCAGTTGCGTCAAACAAACTTGTGCTAGTTGCATCAAACAAACTTGTGCCAGTTGCGTCGAACAAACTTGTGCCAGTTGTGTCAAACAAACTTTTGCCAGTTGGTTCGAACAAACTTTTGCCAGTTGCGTCCAACAAACTTGTACCAGTTGCGTCGAAGAAACTTGAGCCAGTTGCGTCGAACAAACTTGTACCAGTTGCGTAGAAGAACCTTGTGCCAGTTGCGTCAAACGAACTTGTGCCAGTTGCGTCAAACAAACTTTTGCCAGTTGCATAGAACAAACTTGTGCCAGTTGCGTCGAACAAACTTGTGCCAGTTGTGTCGACCAAACTTGTGCCAGTTGCGTCAAAAAAACTTGTGCCAGTTGTGTCGACCAAACTTGTGCCAGTGGCATCCAACAAACTTGTGCCAGTTGTGTCAAACAAACTTGTGCCAGTTGCGTCAAACAGACTTGTGCCTCTTACGTCAAACAAACTTCTGCCAGTTTCGTCAAACAAACTTGTACCAATTGAGTCGAAAAAACTTGTGCCTGTTACGTCGAACAAACTTGTGCCAGTTGCGTCTAACAAACTTGTGCCAGTTGCGTCAAACAAACTTGTGCCAGTTGCGTCAAACAAACTTGTGCAAACAAACTTGTGCCAGTTGCGTCAAACAAACTTGTGCCAGTTGCGTAGAACAAACTTGAGCCAGTTACGTCAAACAAACTTGTGCCAGTTGCGTAGAAGAACCTTGTGCCAGTTGCGTCAAACGAACTTTTGCCAGTTGCGTCAAACAAACTTTTGCCAGTTGCGTCGAACAAACTTGTGCCAGTTGCGTCGAACAAACTTGCGACAGTTGCGTCAAACAAACTTGTGCCAGTTGTGTTGAACAAACTTCTGCCAGTTGTGTCAAACAAACTTGTGTCAGTTGCGTAGAACAAACTTGTGCCAGTTGCGTCGAACAAACTTGTGTCAGTTGGGTAGAACAAACTTGTGCCAGTTGCGTCAAACAAACTTGTGCCAGTTGCGTAGAACAAACCAGTGCCAGTTACATGGAACAAACTTGTGCCAGATGCGTAGAACAAACTTGTGCCAGTTGCATAGAACAAACTTGTGCCAGTTGCATAGAACAAACTTGTGCCAGTTATGTAGAAAAAACTTGTGCCAGTTGCATCGAACAAACTTATGCCAGTTGTCTCGAACAAACTTGTGCCAGTTGCGTAAAAAAAACATGGGCCAGTTTCGTCAAACAAACTTTTGCCAGTGGCAACCAACAAACTTGTGCCAGTTGCGGCGAACAAACTTGTGCCAGTTGCGTCGAAACAAACTTGTGCCAGTTGCGTAGAACAAACTTGTGCCAGTTGCGTAGAACAACCTTGTGCCAGTTGCGTCGAACAAACTTGTGCTAGTTGGTAGAACAAACTTGTGCCAGTTGCGTCAAACAAACTTATGCCAGTTGCGTAAAACAAACTTGTGCCAGTTGCATAGGGCAAACTTGTGCCAGTTGCATAGAACAAACTTGTGCCAGTTGCGTCAAACAAACTTGTGCCAGTTGCTTCGAACAAACTTGTGCCAGTGGCGTCGAACAAACTTGTGCCAGTTCCGGCGAACAAACTTGTGCCAGTTGCGTCGAGAAAAGATGTACTAGTGGGAGTCAAACAAACTTGTGCCAGTTGCGTCAAACAAACTTGTGCCAGTTGCGTCAAACAAACTTGTGCCAGATCCGTAGAACAAACTTGTACCAGTTGCGTAGAACAAACTTGTGCCAGTTGCGTAGAACAAACTTGTGCCAGTTGCGTAGAATAAACTTGTGCCAGTTGCGTAGAACAAACTTGTGCCAGTTGCGTAGAACAAACTTGTGCAAGTTGCGTCGAGAAAACTTGTGCCAGTTGTGTAGAACATACTTGTGCCAGTTGCGTCGAGAAAAGTTGTGCCAGTTGCGTCAAATAACTTGTGCCAGTTGCGTCGAGAAAACTTGTGCCAGTTGAGTCAAACAAACTTGTGACAGTTGCGTCAAACAAACTTGTACCAGTTGCGTCAAACAAACTTGTGCCAATTGAGTCGAAGAAACTTGTGCCAGTTTCGTCGAACAAACATGTGCCAGTTGCATCTAACAAACTTGTGCCAGTTGCGTCAAACAAACTTGGGCCAGTTGCGGCGAACAAACTTGTGCCAGTTGCATCGAACAAACTTGTGCCAGTTGGGTAGAACAACCTTGTGCCAGTTGCATCAAACAAACTTGTGCTAGTTGCGTCAAACAAACTTGTGCCAGTTGCGTCGAACAAACTTGTGCCAGTTGTGTCAAACAAACTTTTGCCAGTTGGTTCGAACAAACTTTTGCCAGTTGCGTCCAACAAACTTGTACCAGTTGCGTCGAAGAAACTTGTGCCAGTTGCGTCGAACAAACTTGTACCAGTTGCGTAGAACAAACTTGTGCCAGTTGTGTCAAACAAACTTATGCCAGTTGCATAGAACAAACTAGTTCCAGTTGCATAGAACAAACTAGTTCCAGTTGCATAGAACAAACTTGTGCCAGTTGCGTAGAACAAACTTGTGCCAGTTGCGTCAAACAAACTTGTGCCAGTTTTGTCGAACAAACTTGTGCCAGTTGCGTCGAAGAAACTTGTGGCAGTTTTGTCAAACAAACTTGTGCCAGTTGCGTCGAACATATTTGTGCCAGTTACGTCGAACAAACTTGTGCCAGTTACATTAAACAAAACTGTCCCAGTTGTGTCGAGAAAACTTGTGCCAGTTGCATAAAAAAAACTTGTGCCAATTGCGTCAAACAAACTTTTGCCAGTTGCGTCAGACAAACTTGTGCCTTTTGCGTCAAACAAACTTGTGCCAGTTGCGTAGAACAAACTTGTGCCAGTTGCGTAGAACAAACTTGTGCCAGTTGCGTATAACAAACTTGTGCCAGTTGCGTAAAACAAACTTGTGCCAGTTGCGTAGAACAAACTTGTGCAAGTTGCATAGAACAAACTTTTGCCAGTTGTGTAGAACATACTTTTTCCAGTTCCGCCGAGAAAAGTTGTGCCAGTTGCGTCAAATAAACTTGTGCCAGTTGCGTCAAACAAACTTGTGCCAGTTGAGTCAAACAAACTTGTGACAGTTGCGTCAAACAAAATGTGCCAGTTGCGTCAAACAAACTTGTGCCAATTGAGTCAAAGAAACTTGTGCCAGTTGCGTCGAACAAACTTGTGCCAGTTGCGTCTAACAAACTTGTGCCAGTTGCGTCAAACAAACTTGGGCTAGTTGAGTCGAACAAACTTGTGCCATTTGCGCCAAAGAAACTTGTGCCAGTTGCGTCAAACAAACTTGTGCCAATTGCGTCAAACAAACTTGTACAAGTTGCGAAAACAAACTTGTGCCAGTTGCGTCAAACAAACTTGTGCCAGATGTGTTGAACAAACTTGTGCCAGTTGCGTCGAACAAACTTGTGCCAGTTGCGCTGAACAAACTTGTGCCAGTTGCGTCGAACAAACTTGTGCCAGTTGCGTCGAACAAACTTGTGTCACTTGCGTCGAACAAACTTGTGCCAGTTGCGTCCAACAAAATTGTGCCAATTGTGTAGAACAAACTTGTGCCAGTTGCGTCCAACAAACTTGTGCCAGTTGCGTAGAACAAACTTGTGCCAGTTGCATCAAACAAACTTATGCCAGTTGCGTAGAACAAACTAGTGCCAGTTGCATACAACAAACTTGTGCCAGTTGCGTATAACAAACTTGTGCCAGTTGCGTAGAACAAACTTGTGCCAGTTGTGTAGAACAAACTTGTGCCAGTTGCATAGAACAAACTTGTGCCAGTTGCGTCAAACAAACTTGTGCCAGTTGCGTCAAACAAACTTATGCCAGTTGGGTCGAACAAACTTGTGCCAGTTGTGTTAAAAAAAAGTGCCAATTGCATCGAACAAACTTGTGCAAGTTGCGTCGAACAAACTTGTGCCAGTTGCGTCGAACAAACTTGCGCCAGTTTTGTTCAAACAAACTTGTGCCAGTTGCGTTGAACAAACTTCTGCCAGTTGTGTCAAACAAACTTGTGTCAGTTGCGTAGAACAAACTTGTGCCAGTTGTGTAGAACAAACTTGTGCCAGTTGCATAGAACAAACTTGTGCCAGTTGCATAGAGCAAACTTGTGCCAGATGCGTAGAACAAACTTGTGCCAGTTGCGTAGAACAAAGTTGTGCCAGTTGCGTAGAACAAACTTGTGCCAGTTGCGTAGAATAAACTTGTGCCAGTTGCATAGAACAACCTTGTGCCAGTTGCGTAGAACAAACTTGTGCAAGTTGCATAGAACAAACTTGGGCCAGTTGTGTAGAACATTACTGTGCCAGTTGCGTCGAGAAAAGTTGTGCCAGTTGCGTCAAATGAACTTGTGCCAGTTGCATCAAACAAACTTCTGCCAGTTGCGTCAAATAAACTTGTGCCAGTTGCGTCAAACAAACTTGTGCCAGTTGAATCAAACAAACTTGTGACAGTTGCGTCAAACAAACTTGTACCAGTTGCGTCAAACAAACTTGTGCCAATTGAGTCGAAGAAACTTGTGCCAGTTGCGTCGAACAAACTTGTGCCAGTTGCGTCTAACAAACTTGTGCCAGTTGCGTCAAACAAACTTGGGCCAGTTGCGGCGAACAAACTTGTGCCAGTTGCATCGAACAAACTTGTGCCAGTTGCGTAGAACAAACTTGTGCCAGTTGCGTCAAACAAACTTGTGCCAGTTGCGTAGAACAAACTTGTGCCAGTTGCGTAGAACAACCTTGTGACAGTTGCGTCAAACAAATTTGTGCTAGTTGCGTCAAACAAACTTGTGCCAGTTGCGTCGAACAAACTTGTGCCAGTTGTGTCAAACAAACTTTTGCCAGTTGGTTCGAACAAACTTTTGCCAGTTGCGTCCAACAAACTTGTACCAGTTGGTCGAAGAAACTTGTGCCAGTTGCGTCGAACAAACTTGTGCCAGTTGCGTCGAACAAACTTGTGCCAGTTGCGTAGAACAACCTTGTGCCAGTTGCGTCAAACAAACTTGTGCTAGTTGCATCAAACAAACTTGTGCCAGTTGCGTCGAACAAACTTGTGCCAGTTGTGTCAAACAAACTTTTGCCAGTTGGTTCGAACAAACTTTTGCCAGTTGCGTCCAACAAACTTGTACCAGTTGCGTCGAAGAAACTTGAGCCAGTTGCGTCGAACAAACTTGTACCAGTTGCGTAGAAGAACCTTGTGCCAGTTGCGTCAAACGAACTTGTGGCAGTTGCGTCAAACAAACTTTTGCCAGTTGCATAGAACAAACTTGTGCCAGTTGCGTCGAACAAACTTTTGCCAGTTGTGTCGACCAAACTTGTGCCAGTTGCGTCAAAAAAACTTGTGCCAGTTGTGTCGACCAAACTTGTGCCAGTGGCATCCAACAAACTTGTGCCAGTTGTGTCAAACTAACTTGTGCCAGTTGCGTCAAACAAACTTGTGCCTCTTGCGTCAAACAAACTTGTGCCAGTTTCGTCAAACAAACTTGTACCAATTGAGTCGAAAAAACTTGTGCCTGTTACGTCGAACAAACTTGTGCCAGTTGCGTCTAACAAACTTGTGCCAGTTGCGTCAAACAAACTTGTGCCAGTTGCGTCAAACAAACTTGTGCAAACAAACTTGTGCCAGTTGCGTCAAACAAACTTGTGCCAGTTGCGTAGAACAAACTTGTGCCAGTTACGTCAAACAAACTTGTGCCAGTTGCGTAGAAGAACCTTGTGCCAGTTGCGTCAAACGAACTTTTGCCAGTTGCGTCAAACAAACTTTTGCCAGTTGCGTCGAACAAACTTGTGCCAGTTGCGTCGAACAAACTTGCGACAGTTGCGTCAAACAAACTTGTGCCAGTTGCGTTGAACAAACTTCTGCCAGTTGTGTCAAACAAACTTGTGTCAGTTGCGTAGAACAAACTTGTGCCAGTTGCGTCGAACAAACTTGTGTCAGTTGGGTAGAACAAACTTGTGCCAGTTGCGTCAAACAAACTTGTACCAGTTGCGTAGAACAAACCAGTGCCAGTTGCATGGAACAAACTTGTGCCAGATGCGTAGAACAAACTTGTGCCAGTTGCATAGAACAAACTTGTGCCAGTTGCATAGAACAAACTTGTGCCAGTTATGTAGAAAAAACTTGTGCCAGTTGCGTCGAACAAACTTGTGCCAGTTGTCTCGAACAAACTTGTGCCAGTTGCGTAAAAAAAACATGGGCCAGTTTCGTCGAACAAACTTGTGCCAGTGGCAACCAACAAACTTGTGCCAGTTGCGGCGAACAAACTTATGCCAGTTGCGTCGAAACAAACTTGTGCCAGTTGCGTAGAACAAACTTGTGCCAGTTGCGTAGAACAACCTTGTGCCAGTTGCGTCGAACAAACTTGTGCTAGTTGGTAGAACAAACTTGTGCCAGTTGCGTAGAACAACCTTGTGCCAGTTGCGTCGAACAAACTTGTGCTAGTTGGTAGAACAAACTTATGCCAGTTGTGTAAAACAAACTTGTGCCAGTTGCATAGGACAAACTTGTGCCAGTTGCATAGAACAAACTTGTGCCAGTTGCGTCAAACAAACTTGTGCCAGTTGCTTCGAACAAACTTGTGCCAGTGGCGTCGAACAAACTTGTGCCAGTTACGGCGAACAAACTTGTGCCAGTTGCGTCGAGAAAAGTTGTACCAGTTGGAGTCAAACAAACTTGTGCCAGTTGCGTCAAACAAACTTGTGCCAGTTGCGTCAAACAAACTTGTGCCAGATGCGTAGAACAAACTTGTACCAGTTGCGTAGAACAAACTTGTGCCAGTTGCGTAGAACAAACTTGTGCCAGTTGCGTAGAATAAACTTGTGCCAGTTGCGTAGAACAAACTTGTGCCAGTTGCGTAGAACAAACTTGTGCAAGTTGCGTCGAGAAAACTTGTGCCAGTTGTGTAGAACATACTTGTGCCAGTTGCGTCGAGAAAAGTTGTGCCAGTTGCGTCAAATAACTTGTGCCAGTTGCGTCGAGAAAACTTGTGCCAGTTGAGTCAAACAAACTTGTGACAGTTGCGTCAAACAAACTTGTACCAGTTGCGTCAAACAAACTTGTGCCAATTGAGTCGAAGAAACTTGTGCCAGTTTCGTCGAACAAACATGTGCCAGTTGCATCTAACAAACTTGTGCCAGTTGCATGAAACAAATTTGGGCCAGTTGCGGCGAACAAACTTGTGCCAGTTGCATCGAACAAACTTGTGCCAGTTGGGTAGAACAACCTTGTGCCAGTTGCGTCAAACAAACTTGTGCTAGTTGCGTCAAACAAACTTGTGCCAGTTGCGTCGAACAAACTTGTGCCAGTTGTGTCAAACAAACTTTTGCCAGTTGGTTCGAACAAACTTGTGCCAGTTGCGTCCAACAAACTTGTGCCAGTTGCGTCGAAGAAACTTGTGCCAGTTGCGTCGAACAAACTTGTACCAGTTGCGTAGAACAAACTTGTGCCAGTTGTGTCAAACAAACTTATGCCAGTTGCATAGAACAAACTAGTTCCAGTTGCATAGAACAAACTTGTGCCAGTTGCGTAGAACAAACTTGTGCCAGTTGCGTCAAACAAACTTGTGCCAGTTGTGTCGAACAAACTTGTGCCAGTTGCGTCGAAGAAACTTGTGGCAGTTTTGTCAAACAAACTTGTGCCAGTTGCGTCGAACATACTTGTGCCAGTTACGTCGAACAAACTTGTGCCAGTTACATTAAACAAAACTGTCCCAGTTGCGTCGAGAAAACTTGTGCCAGTTGCATAAAAAAAACTTGTGCCAATTGCGTCAAACAAACTTTTGCCAGTTGCGTCACACAAACTTGTGCCTTTTGCGTCAAACAAACTTGTGCCAGTTGCGTAGAACAAACTTGTGCCAGTTGCGTAGAACAAACTTGTGCCAGTTGCGTATAACAAACTTGTGCCAGTTGCGTAAAACAAACTTGTGCCAGTTGCGTAGAACAAACTTGTGCCAGTTGCGTAGAATAAACTTGTGCCAGTTGCATAGAACAACCTTGTGCAAGTTGCGTAGAACAAACTTGTGCAAGTTGCATAGAACAAACTTGGGCCAGTTGTGTAGAACATTACTGTGCCAGTTGCGTCGAGAAAAGTTGTGCCAGTTGCGTCAAATGAACTTGTGCCAGTTGCATCAAACAAACTTCTGCCACTTGCGTCAAATAAACTTGTGCCAGTTGCGTCAAACAAACTTGTGCCAGTTGAATCAAACAAACTTGTGACAGTTGCGTCAAACAAACTTGTACCAGTTGCGTCAAACAAACTTGTGCCAATTGAGTCGAAGAAACTTGTGCCAGTTGCGTCGAACAAACTTGTGCCAGTTGCGTCTAACAAACTTGTGCCAGTTGCGTCAAACAAACTTGGGCCAGTTGCGGCGAACAAACTTGTGCCAGTTGCATCGAACAAACTTGTGCCAGTTGCGTAGAACAAACTTGTGCCAGTTGCGTCAAACAAACTTGTGCCAGTTGCGTAGAACAAACTTGTGCCAGTTGCGTAGAACAACCTTGTGACAGTTGCGTCAAACAAATTTGTGCTAGTTGCGTCAAACAAACTTGTGCCAGTTGCGTCGAACAAACTTGTGCCAGTTGTGTCAAACAAACTTTTGCCAGTTGGTTCGAACAAACTTTTGCCAGTTGCGTCCAACAAACTTGTACCAGTTGGTCGAAGAAACTTGTGCCAGTTGCGTCGAACAAACTTGTGCCAGTTGCGTCGAACAAACTTGTGCCAGTTGCGTAGAACAACCTTGTGCCAGTTGCGTCAAACAAACTTGTGCTAGTTGCATCAAACAAACTTGTGCCAGTTGCGTCGAACAAACTTGTGCCAGTTGTGTCAAACAAACTTTTGCCAGTTGGTTCGAACAAACTTTTGCCAGTTGCGTCCAACAAACTTGTACCAGTTGCGTCGAAGAAACTTGAGCCAGTTGCGTCGAACAAACTTGTACCAGTTGCGTAGAAGAACCTTGTGCCAGTTGCGTCAAACGAACTTGTGGCAGTTGCGTCAAACAAACTTTTGCCAGTTGCATAGAACAAACTTGTGCCAGTTGCGTCGAACAAACTTGTGCCAGTTGTGTCGACCAAACTTGTGCCAGTTGCGTCAAAAAAACTTGTGCCAGTTGTGTCGACCAAACTTGTGCCAGTGGCATCCAACAAACTTGTGCCAGTTGTGTCAAACTAACTTGTGCCAGTTGCGTCAAACAAACTTGTGCCTCTTGCGTCAAACAAACTTGTGCCAGTTTCGTCAAACAAACTTGTACCAATTGAGTCGAAAAAACTTGTGCCTGTTAGGTCGAACAAACTTGTGCCAGTTGCGTCTAACAAACTTGTGCCAGTTGCGTCAAACAAACTTGTGCCAGTTGCGTCAAACAAACTTGTGCAAACAAACTTGTGCCAGTTGCGTCAAACAAACTTGTGCCAGTTGCGTAGAACAAACTTGTGCCAGTTACGTCAAACAAACTTGTGCCAGTTGCGTAGAAGAACCTTGTGCCAGTTGCGTCAAACGAACTTTTGCCAGTTGCGTCAAACAAACTTTTGCCAGTTGCGTCGAACAAACTTGTGCCAGTTGCGTCGAACAAACTTGCGACAGTTGCGTCAAACAAACTTGTGCCAGTTGCGTTGAACAAACTTCTGCCAGTTGTGTCAAACAAACTTGTGTCAGTTGCGTAGAACAAACTTGTGCCAGTTGCGTCGAACAAACTTGTGTCAGTTGGGTAGAACAAACTTGTGCCAGTTGCGTCAAACAAACTTGTACCAGTTGCGTAGAACAAACCAGTGCCAGTTGCATGGAACAAACTTGTGCCAGATGCGTAGAACAAACTTGTGCCAGTTGCATAGAACAAACTTGTGCCAGTTGCATAGAACAAACTTGTGCCAGTTATGTAGAAAAAACTTGTGCCAGTTGCGTCGAACAAACTTGTGCCAGTTGTCTCGAACAAACTTGTGCCAGTTGCGTAAAAAAAACATGGGCCAGTTTCGTCGAACAAACTTGTGCCAGTGGCAACCAACAAACTTGTGCCAGTTGCGGCGAACAAACTTATGCCAGTTGCGTCGAAACAAACTTGTGCCAGTTGCGTAGAACAAACTTGTGCCAGTTGCGTAGAACAACCTTGTGCCAGTTGCGTCGAACAAACTTGTGCTAGTTGGTAGAACAAACTTGTGCCAGTTGCGTAGAACAACCTTGTGCCAGTTGCGTCGAACAAACTTGTGCTAGTTGGTAGAACAAACTTATGCCAGTTGCGTAAAACAAACTTGTGCCAGTTGCATAGGGCAAACTTGTGCCAGTTGCATAGAACAAACTTGTGCCAGTTGCGTCAAACAAACTTGTGCCAGTTGCTTCGAACAAACTTGTGCCAGTGGCGTCGAACAAACTTGTGCCAGTTACGGCGAACAAACTTGTGCCAGTTGCGTCGAGAAAAGTTGTACCAGTTGGAGTCAAACAAACTTGTGCCAGTTGCGTCAAACAAACTTGTGCCAGTTGCGTCAAACAAAATTGTGCCAGATGCGTAGAACAAACTTGTACCAGTTGCGTAGAACAAACTTGTGCCAGTTGCGTAGAACAAACTTGTGCCAGTTGCGTAGAATAAACTTGTGCCAGTTGCGTAGAACAAACTTGTGCCAGTTGCGTAGAACAAACTTGTGCAAGTTGCGTCGAGAAAACTTGTGCCAGTTGTGTAGAACATACTTGTGCCAGTTGCGTCGAGAAAAGTTGTGCCAGTTGCGTCAAATAACTTGTGCCAGTTGCGTCGAGAAAACTTGTGCCAGTTGAGTCAAACAAACTTGTGACAGTTGCGTCAAACAAACTTGTACCAGTTGCGTCAAACAAACTTGTGCCAATTGAGTCGAAGAAACTTGTGCCAGTTTCGTCGAACAAACATGTGCCAGTTGCATCTAACAAACTTGTGCCAGTTGCATCAAACAAATTTGGGCCAGTTGCGGCGAACAAACTTGTGCCAGTTGCATCGAACAAACTTGTGCCAGTTGGGTAGAACAACCTTGTGCCAGTTGCGTCAAACAAACTTGTGCTAGTTGCGTCAAACAAACTTGTGCCAGTTGCGTCGAACAAACTTGTGCCAGTTGTGTCAAACAAACTTTTGCCAGTTGGTTCGAACAAACTTGTGCCAGTTGCGTCCAACAAACTTGTACCAGTTGCGTCGAAGAAACTTGTGCCAGTTGCGTCGAACAAACTTGTACCAGTTGCGTAGAACAAACTTGTGCCAGTTGTGTCAAACAAACTTATGCCAGTTGCATAGAACAAACTAGTTCCAGTTGCATAGAACAAACTTGTGCCAGTTGCGTAGAACAAACTTGTGCCAGTTGCGTCAAACAAACTTGTGCCAGTTGTGTCGAACAAACTTGTGCCAGTTGCATCGAAGAAACTTGTGGCAGTTTTGTCAAACAAACTTGTGCCAGTTGCGTCGAACATACTTGTGCCAGTTACGTCGAACAAACTTGTGCCAGTTACATTAAACAAAACTGTCCCAGTTGCGTCGAGAAAACTTGTGCCAGTTGCATAAAAAAAACTTGTGCCAATTGCGTCAAACAAACTTTTGCCAGTTGCGTCACACAAACTTGTGCCTTTTGCGTCAAACAAACTTGTGCCAGTTGCGTAGAACAAACTTGTGCCAGTTGCGTAGAACAAACTTGTGCCAGTTGCGTATAACAAACTTGTGCCAGTTGCGTAAAACAAACTTGTGCCAGTTGCGTAGAACAAACTTGTGCAAGTTGCATAGAACAAACTTTTGCCAGTTGTGTAGAACATACTTTTTCCAGTTCCGCCGAGAAAAGTTGTGCCAGTTGCGTCAAATAAACTTGTGCCAGTTGCGTCAAACAAACTTGTGCCAGTTGATTCAAACAAACTTGTGACAGTTGCGTCAAACAAAATGTGCCAGTTGCGTCAAACAAACTTGTGCCAATTGAGTCGAAGAAACTTGTGCCAGTTGCGTCGAACAAACTTGTGCCAGTTGCGTCTAACAAACTTGTGCCAGTTGCGTCAAACAAACTTGGGCTAGTTGAGTCGAACAAACTTGTGCCATTTGCACCAAAGAAACTTGTGCCAGTTGCGTCAAACAAACTTGTGCCAATTGCGTCAAACAAACTTGTACAAGTTGCGAAAACAAACTGGTGCCAGTTGCGTCAAACAAACTTGTGCCAGATGTGTTGAACAAACTTGTGCCAGTTGCGTCGAACAAACTTGTGCCAGTTGCGTCAAACAAACTTGTGCCAGTTGCGTCGAACAAACTTGTGCCAGTTGCGTCGAACAAACTTGTGTCACATGCGTCGAACAAACTTGTGCCAGTTGCGTCCAACAAAATTGTGCCAGTTGCGTAGAACAAACTTGTGCCAGTTGCGTCCAACAAACTTGTGCCAGTTGCGTAGAACAAACTTGTGCCAGTTGCATCAAACAAACTTATGCCAGTTGCGTAGAACAAACTAGTGCCAGTTGCATACAACAAACTTGTGCCAGTTGCGTATAACAAACTTGTGCCAGTTGCGTAGAACAAACTTGTGCCAGTTGTGTAGAACAAACTTGTGCCAGTTGCATAGAACAAACTTGTGCCAGTTGCGTCCAACAAACTTGTGCCAGTTGCTTCGAACAAACTTGTGCCAGTGGCGTCGAACAAACTTGTGCCAGTTACGGCGAACAAACTTGTGCCAGTTGCGTCAAAAAAACTTGTGCCAGTTGCGTCAAACAAACTTGTGCCAGTTGTGTCGAACAAACTTGTGCCAGTTACGGTGAACAAACTTGTGCCAGTTGCGTCGAGAAAACTTGTGCCAGTTGCGTCAAATAAACTTGTGCCAGTTGCGTCAAACAAACTTGTGCCAGTTGCGTCAAACAAACTTGTGCCAGTTGCGTCAAACAAACTTGTGCCAGTTGCGTCAAACAAACTTGTGCCAATTGAGTCGAAAAAACGTGTGCCAGTTACCTCGAACAAACTTGTGCCAGTTGCGTCTAACAAACTTGTGCCAGTTGCGTCAAACAAACTTGGGCCAGTTGCGTCGAACAAACTTGTGCCAGTTGCGTCAAACAAACTTCTGCCAGTTGCATCAAAAAAACTTGTGCCAGTTGCATCAAAGAAACTTTTGCCAGTTGCGTAGAACAAACATGTGTTAGTTGCGTAGAACATCCTTGTGCCAGTCGCGTCAAACAAACTTGTGCCAGTTGTGTCAAACAAACTTGTGCCAGTTGCGTCAAACAAACTTGTGCCAGTTGCGTCAAACAAACTTGTGCCAGTTGGGTCGAACAAACTTGTGCCAGTTGTGTTAAACAAACTTGTGCCAGTTGCATCGAACAAACTTGTGCAAGTTGCGTCGAACAAACTTGTGCCAGTTGCGCCGAACAAACTTGCGCCAGTTGCGTCAAACAAACTTGTGCCAGTTGCGTTGAACAAACTTGTGCCAGTTGTGTCAAACAAACTTGTGTCAGTTGCGTAGAACAAACTTGTGCCAGTTGCGTAGAACAAACTTGTGCCAGTTGCGTAGAACAAAATTGTGCCAGTTGCGTAGAACAAACTTGTGCCAGATGCGTAGAACAAACTTGTACCAGTTGCGTAGAACAAACTTGTGCCAGTTGCGTAGAACAAACTTGTGCCAGTTGCGTAGAACAAACTTGTGCAAGTTGCATAGAACAAACTTGTGCCAGTTGTGTAGAACATACTTGTGCCAGTTGCGTCGAGAAAAGTTGTGCCAGTTGCGTCAAATAATTTGTGCCAGTTGCGTCAAACAAACTTGTGCCAATTGAGTCAAACAAACTTGTGACAGTTGCGTCAAACAAACTTGTGCCAATTGAGTCGAAGAAACTTGTGCCAGTTTCGTCGAACAAACTTGTGCCAGTTGCGTCTAACAAACTTGTGCCAGTTGCGTCAAACAAACTTGTGCCAGTTGCGGCGAACAAACTTGTGCCAGTTGCATCGAACAAACTTGTGCCAGTTGGGTAGAACAACCTTGTGCCAGTTGCGTCAAACAAACTTGTGCTAGTTGCGTCAAACAAACTTGTGCCAGTTGCATCGAACAAACTTGTGCTCGTTGTGTCAAAAAAACTTTTGCCAGTTGGTTCGAACAAACTTTTGCCATTTGCGTCCAATAAACTTGTACCAGTTGCGTCGAAGAAACTTGTGCCAGTTGCGTCGAACAAACTTGTACCAGTTGCATAGAACAAACTAGTTCAAGTTGCATAGAACAAACTTGTGCCAGTTGCGTAGAACAACCTTGTGCCAGTTGCGTCGAACAAACTTGTGCCAGTTGCGTAGAACAAACTAGTGCCAGTTGCATAGAACAAACTTGTGCCAGTTGAGTAGAACAAACTTGTGCCAATTGCGTCAAACAAACTTGTGCCAGTTGCGTCGAACAAACTTGTGCCAGTTGCGTTGAAGAAACTTCTGCCAGTTGCGTCAAACAAACTTGAGCCAGTTACGGCGAACAAACTTGTGCCACTTGCGTCGAGAAACTTGTGCCAGTTGCGTCAAATAATCTTGTGCCAGTTGCGTCAAACAAACTTGTGCCAGTTACGGCGAACATAATTGTGACAGTTGTGTCGAGAAAAGTTGTGCCAGTTGCGTTAAATAAACTTGTGCCAGTTGCGTCAAAGAAACTTGTGCCAGTTGCGTCAAACAAACTTGTGCCAGTTGCGTCAAACAAACTTGTGCCAGTTGCGTCAAACAAACTTGAGCCAATTGATTCAAAAAAACTTGTGCCAGTTGCGTTGAACAAACTTGTGCCAGTTGCGTCTAACAAACTTGTGCCAGTTGCGTCAAACAAACTTGTGCCAGTTGCATCGAACAAACTTGTGCCAGTTGCGTCAAACAAACTTGTGCCAGTTGCGTAGAACAAACTTGTACATGTTGCGTAGAACAACCTTGTGCCAGTTGCGTCAAACGAACTTGTGCCAGTTGCGTCAAACAAACTTGTGCCAGTTGCGTCGAACAAACTTGTGCCAGTAGTGTGAAACAAACTTGTGCCAGTTGGGTCGAACAAACTTGTGCCAGTTACGTTAAACAAACTTGTACCAGTTGCGTGGTACAAATTTGTGCCAGTTGCGTCGAACAAACTTGTGCCACTTGCGTCGAACAAACTTGCGCCAGTTCCATCGAACAAACTTGTGCCAGTTGCTTAGAACAAACTTGTGCCACTTGTGTCAAACAAATTTGTGCCAGTTGTGTCAAACAAACTTGTGCCAGTTGTGTAGAACGAACTTGTGCCAGTTGCGTCGAACAAACTTGTGCCAGTTGGGTAGAACAAACATGAGCCAGTTGCGTCAAACAAATTTGTGCCAGTTGCGTAGAACAAACTAGTGCCAGTTGCATATAACAAACTTGTGCCAGATGGGTAGAACAAACTTTTGCCATTTGTGTAGAAAAAACTTCTGCCAGTTGTGTCAAACAAACTTGTGCCAATTTTGTACAACAAACTTGTGCCAGTTATGTAGAACAAACTTGTGCCTGTTGCATCACACAAACTTGTGCCAGTTGCGTCAAACAAACTTGTGCCATTTGCGTAGAAAAAACTTGTGCCAGTTGCATAGAACAACCTTGTGCCAGTTGCGTCAAACAAACTTGTGCCAGTTGCGTCAAACAAACTTGTGCCAGTTGCGTCAAACAAACTTGTGCCAGTTGCATCGAACAATCTTGTGAAAGTTGCGTCGAACAAACTTGTGCCAGTTGCGTCCAACAAACTTGTGCCAGTTGCGTCAAACAAACTTGTGCCAGTTGCGTCAAAAAAACTTGTGCCAGTTGCGTCAAAAAAACTTGGGCCAGTTGCGTCGAAGAAACTTGTGCCAGTGGCATCGAACAAACTTGTGCCAGTTGCGTGAAACAAACTTTTGCCAGTTGCGTAAAACAAACTAGTGCCAGTTGCATAGAACAAACTTGCGCCAGTTGCGTAGAACAAACTTGTGCCAATTGCTTCAAACAAACTTGTGCCAGTTGCGTCGAACAAACTTGTGCCAGTTTCGTCGAAGAAACTTGTGCCAGTTGGGTCAAACAAACTTGTGCCAGTTTCATCGAACAAACTTGTGCCAGTTACGGCAAACAAATTTTTGCCACTTGCGTCGAGAAAACTTGTGCCAGTTGCGTCAAATAAACTTGTGCCAGTTGCATCAAACAAACTTGTGCCAGTTACGGCGAACAAACTTGTGCCAGTTGCGTCGAGGAAAGTTGTGCCAGTTGCGTCAAATAAACTTGTGCCAGTTGCGTCAAACAAACTTGTGCCAGTTGCGTCAAACAAACTTGTGCCAGTTGCATCAAACAAACTTGTGCCACTTGCGTCAAACAAACTTTGCGCCAATTAAGTCGAAAAAACTTGTGCCAGTTGCGTTGAACAAACTTGTGCCAGTTGCGTCTAACAAACTTGTGCCAGTTGCGTCAAACAAACTTGTGCCAGTTGCGTCGAACAAACTTGTGCCAGTTGCATCGTACAAACTAGTGCCAGTTGCATAGAACAAACTTGTGCCAGTTGCGTCAAACAAACTTGTGCCAGTTGCGTAGAACAAACTTCAGCATGCTGCGTAGAACAACCTTGTGCCAGTTGCATCAAACAAACTTGTGCCAGTTGCATCAAACAAGCTTGTGCCAGTTGCGTTGAACAAACTTGTGCCAGTTGTGACATACAAACTTGTGCTAGTTGGGTTGAACAAACTTGTTCCAGTTACGTTAAACAAACTTGTACCAGTTGCGTCGAACAAACTTGTGCCAGTTGCGTCGAACAAACTTGTGCCAGTTGTATCGAACAAACTTGCGCCAATTCCATCGAAAAAACTTGTGCCAGTTGCTTAGAACAAACTTGTGCCAGTTGTGTCAAACAAACTTGTGCCAGTTGCCTCGAACAAACTTCTGCCAGTTGGGTAGAACAAACATGTGCCAATTGCGTCCAACAAATTTGTGCCAGTTGCATAGAACAAACTTGTGCCTGATGCGTAGAACAAACTTTTGCCATTTGCGTAGAACAAACTTGTGCCAGTTGTGTCAAACAAACTTATGCCAGTTGTGTACAACAAACTTGTGCCTGTTGCGCAGAAAAAACTTGTGCCAGTTGCGTAGAACAAACATGTGCCAGTTGCATAGAACAAACTTGTGCCAGTTGCATAGAACAAACTTGTGCCAGTTGCGTAGAACAACCTTGTGCCAGTTGTATCAAACGCACTTGTGCCAGTTGCGTCAAACAAACTTTTGCCAGTTGTGTCGAACAAACTTGTGCCAGTTGCGTCGAACAAACTTGTGCCAGTTGCGTCAAACAAACTTGTGCCAGTTGCGTCAAACAAACTTGTGCCAGTTGCGTCAAACAAACTTGTGCCAGTTGCGTCAAACAAAGTTGTACAAGTTGCGTCAAACAAACTTGTGCCAGTTGCGTCTAACAAACTTGTGCCATTTGCGTCAAAAAAACTTGGGCCAGTTGAGTCGAACAAACTTGTGCCAGTGGCATCGAACATACTTGTGCCAGTTGCGTAGAACAACCTTGTGCCAGTTGCGTCAAGCAAACTTGTGCCAGTTGCGTCAAAGAAACTTGTGCCAGTTGCGTAGAACAACCTTGTGCCAGTTGCGTCGAACAAACTTGTGCCAGTTGCGTAGAACAAACTAGTGCCAGTTGCATAGAACAAACTTGTGCCAGTTGAGTAGAACAAACTTGTGCCAATTGCGTCAAACAAACTTGTGCCAGTTGCGTCGAACAAACTTGTGCCAGTTGCGTTGAAGAAACTTCTGCCAGTTGCGTCAAACAAACTTATGCCAGTTGCATCGAACAAACTTGTGCCAGTTGCGTCGAACAAACTTGAGCCAGTTACGGCGAACAAACTTGGGCCACTTGCGTTGAGAAAACTTGTGCCAGTTGCATCAAATAAACTTGTGCCAGTTGCTATAAACTTGTGCCAGTTGCTATATAACTTGTGCCAGTTGCATCAAACAAACCTGTGCCAGTTGTGTCAAACAAACTTGTGCCAGTTGCTTCAAACAAACTTGTGCCAGTTGCATCAAACAAACTTGTGCCAATTGAGTCGAAAAAACTTGTGCCAGTTGCGTCAAACAAACTTGTGCCAGTTGCGTCTAGCAAACTTGTGCCAGTTGCGTCAAAGAAACTTGGGCCAGTTGTGTCGAACAAACTTGTGCCAGTTGCATCGAACAAACTAGTGCCAGTTGCATAGAACAAACTTGTGCAAGTTGCGTCAAACAAACTTGTGCCAGTTGCGTAGAACAAACTTGTGCATGTTGCGTAGAACAACCTTGTGCCAGTTGCGTCAAACAAACTTTTGCCAGTTGCGTCAAACAAACTTGTGCTAGTTGCGTCGAACAAATTTGTGCCAGTTGTGTCAAACAAACCTGTGCCAGTTGGGTCGAACAAACTTGTGCCAGTTACATTAAACAAACATGTACCAGTTGCGTCGAACAAACTTGTGCCAGTTGCATCAAACAAACTTGTGCCAGTTGCGTCAAACAAACTTGCGCCAGTTGCGTAGGACTAACTTGTGCCAGTTGCGTCGAACAAACTTGTGCCAGTTGGGTAGAACAAACATGTGCCAGTTGCGTCAAACAAATTTGTGCCAGTTGCGTAGAACTAACTTGTGCCAGTTGCGTCGAACAAACTTGTGCCAGTTGGGTAGAACAAACATGTGCCAGTTGCGTCAAACAAATTTGTGCCAGTTGCGTAGAACAAACTAGTGCCAGTTGCATAGAACAAACTTGTGCCAGATGTGTAGAACAAACTTGTGCCAGTTGCGTAGAACAAACTTGTGCCAGTTGTGTCAAACAAACTTGTGCCAGTTGTGTACAACAACCTTGTAAGAGTTGAGAAGAACAAACTAGTGCCAGTTGCGTAGAACAAACTTGTGCCAGTTGCGTAGAACAAACTTGTGCCAGTTGCGTCAAACAAACTTGTGGCAGTTGCGTCAAACAAACCTGTGCCAGTTGCGTAGAACAAACTTGTGCCAGTTGCGTAGACAATCCTTGTGCCAGTTGCGTCAAACAAACTTGTGCCAGTTGAGTCAAACAAACTTGTGCCAGTTGCGTCAAACAAATTTGAGCCAGTTGCTTCAAACAAACTTGTGCCAGTTGCGTCAAACAAACTTGTGCCAGTTGCGTCAAACAAATTTGTACAAGTTGCGAAAACAAACTTGTGCCAGTTGCGTCAAACAAACTTGTGGCAGATATGTTGAACAAACTTGTGCCAGTTGCGTCGAACAAACTTGTGCCACTTGCGTCGAACAAACTTGTGCCAGTTACGTTGAACAAACTTGTGCCAGTTGTGTCGAACAAACTTGTGACAGTTTCGTCGAACAAACTTGTGCCAGTTACGTCGAACAAACTTGTGCCAGTTGCGTCCAACAAACTTGTCCCAGTTGCATAGAACAAACTTGTGCCAGTTGAGTCGAACAAACTTGTGCCAGTTGCGTTGAACAAACTTGTGCCAGTTGCGTAGAACATACTTGTGCCAGTTGCGTCGAGAAAATTTGTGCCATTTGCGTCAAATAAACTTGTGCCAGTTGCGTCAAACAAACTTGTGCCAGTTGCGTCAAACAAACTTGTGCCAGTTGCGTCAAACAAACTTGTGCCAGTTGCGACAAACAAACTTGTGCCAATTGAGTCGAAAAAACTTGTGCCAGTTGCGTCGAACAAACTTGTGCCAGTTGTGTCAAACAAACTTGTGCCAGTTGTGTACAACAAACTTGTGCCAGTTGCATAGAAAAAACTTGTGCCAGTTGAGTAGAACAAACCTGTGCCAGTTGCATAGAATAAACTTGTGCCAGTTGCATAGAACAAACTTGTGCCAGTTGCGTAGAACAACCTTGTGCCAGTTGCATCAAACACACTTGTGCCAGTTACGTCAAACAAACTTTTGCCAGTTGCGTCGAACAAAGTTGTGCCAGTTGCACCGAACAAACTTGTGCCAGTTGCGTCAAACTAACTTGTGCCAGTTACGTCAAACAAACTTGTGCCAGTTGCGTCAAACAAACTTGTGCCAGTTGCGTCAAACAAACTTGTACAAGTTGCGTCAAACAAACTTGTGCCAGATGCGTCTAACAAACTTGTGCCATTTGCGTAAAAAAACTTGGGCCAGTTGAGTCGAACAAACTTGTGCTAGTGGCATCGAACAAACTTGTGCCAGTTGCGTAGAACAAACTTGTGCCAGTTGCGTCAAGCAAACTTGTGCCAGTTGCGTTGAACATACTTGTGCCAGTTGCGTAGAACTACCTTGTGCCAGTTGCGTCGAACAAACTTGTGCCAGTTACGTCGAACAAACTTGTGCCAGTTGCGTCCAACAAACTTGTCCCAGTTGCATAGAACAAACTTGTGCCAGTTGCGTCGAACAAACTTGTGCCAGTTGCGTTGAACAAACTTGTGCCAGTTGCGTAGAACATACTTGTGCCAGTTGCGTCGAGAAAAGTTATGCCATTTGCGTCAAATAAACTTGTGCCAGTTGCGTCAAACAAACTTGTGCCAGTTGCGTCAAACAAACTTGTGCCAGTTGCGTCAAACAAACTTGTGCCAGTTGCGTAGAACAAACTTGTGCCAGTTGCGTAGAACAACCTTGTGCCAGTTGCGTCGAACAAACTTGTGCTAGTTGGTAGAACAAACTTGTGCCAGTTGCGTCAAACAAACTTATGCCAGTTGCGTAAAACAAACTAGTGCCAGTTGCATAGAAAAAACTTGTGCCAGTTGAGTAGAACAAACTTGTGCCAATTGCATCAAACAAACTTGTGCCAGTTACGTCGAACAAACTTGTGCCAGTTGCATCGAAGAAACTTGAGCCAGTTGTGTCAAACAAACTTGTGCCAGTTGCGTCGAACAAACTTGTGCCAGTTGCGTCGAACCAACTTGTGCCAGTTACGGCGAACAAACTTGTGCCACTTGCGTCGAGAAACTTGTGCCAGTTGCGTCAAATAAACTTGTGCCAGTTGCATCAAACAAACTTGTGCCAGTTACGGCGAACAAACTTGTGCCAGTTGTGTCGAGAAAAGTTGTGCCAGTTGCGTCAAATAAACTTGTGCCAGTTGCGTCAAACAAACGTGTGCCAGTTGCGTCAAACAAACTTGTGCCAGTTGCGTCAAACAAACTTTTGCCAGTTGCATCAAACAAACTTGTGCCAGTTGTGTCAAACAAACTTGTGCCAATTGATTAAAAAAAAATTGTGCCAGTTGCGTTGAACAAACTTGTGCCAGTTGCGTCTAACAAACTTGTGCCAGTTGCGTCAAACAAACTTGTGCCAGTTGCGTCAAACAAACTTGTGCCAGTTGCATCGAACAAACTAGTGCCAGTTGCATAGAACAAACTTGTGCCAGTTGCGTCAAACAAACTTGTGCCAGTTGCGTAGAACAAACTTGTACATGTTGCGTAGAAACACTTTGTGGCAGATGCGTCAAACAAACTTGTGCCAGTTGCGTCAAACAAACTTGTGCCAGTTGCGTCGAACAAACTTGTGCCAGTTGTGTGAAACAAACTTGTGCCAGTTGGGTCGAACAAACTTGTGCCAGTTACGTTCAACAAACTTGTACCAGTTGCGTCGTACAAATTTGTGCCAGTTGCGTCGAACAATCTTGTGCCAGTTGCGTCGAACAAACTTGTGCCAGTTCCATCGAACAAACTTGTGCCAGTTGCTTAGAACAAACTTCTGCCACTTGTGTCAAAAAAACTTGTGCCAGTTGTGTAGAACAAACTTGTGCCAGTTGCGTCGAACAAACTTGTGCCAGTTGGATAGAACAAACATGTGCCAGTTGCGTCAAACAAATTTGTGCCAGTTGCGTAGAACAAACTAGTGCCAGTTGCATAGAACAAACTTGTGCCAGATGTGTAGAACAAACTTTTGCCATTTGCGTAGAACAAACTTGTGCCATTTGTGTCAAACAAACTTGTGCCAATTGTGTACAACAAACTTGTGCCAGTTATGTAGAACAAACTTGTGCCTGTTGCATCAAACAAACTTGTGCCAGTTGCGTCAAACAAACTTGTGCCATTTGCGTAGAACAAACTTGTGCCAGTTGCATAGAACAACCTTGTGCCAGTTGCGTCAAACAAACTTGTGCCAGTTGCGTCAAACAAACTTGTGCCAGTTGCGTCAAAC